>CP136054.1:223778803-226178803 GCA_032464435.1 Aegilops umbellulata
CACTACGGTGCACATGGCCTATAAAGGACAACATGTGTGGTATACATCATGATCCGACATGGTTCACAGAGAGGAAACGTGTGTAACCATGCACATAGTTGCCATTTGCAAAGCGTGTGTGATGTCACACAATATCACAAACAGTGCGAGCAAACCAAATTTTTGTGATAGTCGCCTTATCGTACACGCTTTATAATCATGAATTGTTTCTAATGTCGTACGCATCTTAAACGTCCACAGAATAGTGATACGTCTCCATCGCATCTACTTTTCCAAACGCTTTTGCCCTTGTTTTGGACTCTAATTTGCATGATTCGAATGGAACTAACGCGGACTTACGCTATTTTTAGCAGAATTGCCTTGGTGTTATCTTTGTGCAGAAATAAAAGCTCTTAGAATGACCTGAAAATTTAAGGAGAATATTTTTGGAATAAATAAAAAAATATTGGTGAAATAATCAACCAGAGGGGACCCACCTATTGTCCACAAGGGTGGAGGGCATGCCCTACCCCCTTGGGCGCGCCCCCTACCTTGTGGGTCCCCTGGATCTCCACCGACCTCAACTTCAACTCTATATATTCACGTTCGGGGAGAAAAAATCCGTGAGAAGGATTCATCGCGTTTTACGATACAAAGCCGCTGTCACCTCCTGTTCTTCATTGGGAGGGCAGATCTGGAGTCCGTTCGGGGCTCCGAAGAGGGGGATTCATTCCCATCATCATCACCAACTTTCCTCCATCACCAATTTCATCATGCTCACCGCCGTGCGTGAGTAATTCCATCGTAGGCTTGCTGGACGGTGATGGTTTGGATGAGATTTATCATGTAATCGAGTTAGTTTTGTTATTGTTTGATCCCTAGTATCCACTATGTTCTAAGATCGATGTTGCTATGACTTTGCTATGCTTAATGCTTGTCACTAGGACCCGAGTACCATGATTTCAGATCGGAACCTATTATGTTTCCATGAATATATTTGTGTTCTTGATCCTGTCTTGCAAGTTGTAGACACCTATTACGAGTTATGATCCGCATACCCCAAGGTGACAATAATTGGGATTCTTTCTGGTGATTACCGTAGTTTGAGGAGTTCATGTATTCACTAAGTGCTAATGCTTTGGTTCGTTTCTCTATTAAAAGGAGGCTTGAATATCCCTTAGTTTCCATTAAGACCCCGCTACCACGGGAGGGTAGGACAAAAGATGTCATGCAAGTTCTTTTCCATAAGCACGTATGACTATATTTGGAATACATGCCTACATTATATTGATGAATTGGAGCTAGTACTGTGTCACCCTAGGTTATAACCGTTGCATGATGAATGTCATCCGACATAATTATCCATCATTGGTCCATTGCCTACGAGCATTTCACATATTGATCTTTGCTACGTTACTTTGTCGTTGCCACTATTACAATTGCTACAAAACTGGTACTGTTACCACTACCAAAAAAAAGACACATCCATGACATTTTGGGCCGAACGAATTTTTTTCTGTCATACATATGACACTTCTATGACGATAATTGTGACAAAACCCGGTATCATCATAGATGTGGTGGGCTCCTACTTCTATGACAAAAAATCATGACAGAAAATGGGCTATTCATCCTGGGCGGGCCGGAGACGTAGCTGCATGACATTCTTTGGGACATCCATGACGGAAAAAACCATGGTAGAAGCGAGGGCGAGGAAAATTTCAGGGAGTTCCCTGTTACGGTGGGAGGTCGGGGCCGAGCGATGCGCGTTTCTCTCGTACACGTACGTGCGTGTGTGTGAGGCGTTGGCTCTAACTGAACCCGAGCGAGGCATTGGGATCTAATTGAACTCGAGCGATTGCACTGCAGGCTATGCGTTACTGAACCCGAGCGATCGATCGATGGCTGTTAACTGAACTTGATCAAGCGATTCCTTCGCTACTGCTGCTAACTGAAGCCGGTCGATTGGATGAACAATGAGCGTTGCGGGGGGTTTGGATGAACAGTGAGCGGTGGCGTTGCTTCTGGATGAACAGGACCCTGTGGTGTGGTGGAGGTCTGGATGAACAGTAGACGGTGGAGGGGTGCCCGTGGAGGGGTGGTTGAACAGGACCCCGTGGCGTGGAGGGCTGGATGAACAGTAGACGGTGGAGGGGTGCCCGTGGAGGGGTGGTTGAACAGGACCCCGTGGAGGGCTGGATGAATAGTAGACGGTGGAGGGGTGGTTAAACAGTAGTCGGTGGAGTAGCACGCGGTGGAGGCTGGATGAACAGGAGCCCGTGGAGGCTGGAGGAGGTCGACGGTTATTGGGGATATTACTACTGGGCGTAAACCGGCCAAGACAGGCCAGGTTAACTTCATTAGTAGTTAAGTATGTAGATGCCCATAAAAGAAGAACAGGGCTCAAGGCCCACAGTCGGTTTAAGGCCTGTAGCCGTAAACCGGTGTTGGTATGTAAACTTGTATTGTAAGTTAGGAACAAGTAGAGACCAAACCGGACACGCTTATGAGCCAGTGTTGGGACTCTGTAAACCGACGGGCGTCACCCATGTATATAAGGGGACGACCCGGCGGCGGTTCAGGACAGACAACAACTCGAGACTTAGGCGAAGCTTGTTTCCTCCCTAGTCATCGAAACCCCATCAATTCCATCACAACTAGACGTAGGCTTTTACCTTCATCGAAGGGGCCGAACTAGTATAAACTCTCTTGCGTCCCTATGTCCGCTTTAACCCCTTCAAGCTAACCCCGCGCGATGGCTCCACGACTAAGTCCTTTCATGAGGACATCTGCCGTGACAAAACCACGATAGTTGGCGCCCACCATGGGGCTATCGCACGATGGTTTCAAGTTCTTGGAGGGCAACTTCGAAGGACTCAAGGGCTACGCCATGGGTCGGATGACCAAGAGTCGTCATGGCAAGCTCTACATCGACGATACAGGATGGGGCCCCGAAGCCGGCCCAATCGGTTACGGGTACCGGGTCCCTTTTGGTGGCATACATGTCTTCATCGGCAAGATCGGTGAAACGGGCCCTGAGCCGGACATCTGCACCGACCCCATCGAGACGGCTCAGCGTGCGTGATCTGCCCAGGTTAAACCGGCCGTGAAGCGTGCCTCCGTGGGAGTCATCAATGGAGGAAGCCATGAGGATGGATCGGAATCTGGTGGTGAGACCGTCGTTTATTACGGCGACGAGTCATCAACCGGAGAAACCGAATCTTTGTATCAGCTACAAGATGGCCGGATTGGGGGGCTGTTCCGATGGCGACAATATTTCGGACCCCTCTGATCTGCCAAACCGGGTCGGAATATTCATGGCCGGGACACAAGCAGCGATCCACTCTTCGACCGCAGCAGCAATGATCTCCGGATCAGGAACGGCGACGGCAAACGGGGCAGGAGGCCCTGTGCATCCGCCGGCTCAAGTCTTATCTAATCTGTTTGATGCGTTGGCTACACTCATGGCAGAGGCTAATCCGGCGGATCAGAACGCCCACGACGCGGAAATTGCAAAAGTGAGGGATCAGATCACTCAAGCCAAGGCTGACCTAGCAGCTGAGAATGCCAGGATGACCGTAGAGCGGGCCGCTTTGGATGCGCAAGCTTACCGGCTAGATCAGAATGCATCCCATGAGGTCCTGAAGCGAAAATATCGGTCTCGTTTGCATCAGGTTTTTGAAGCTAAAGATCTCTTCAACACCCCAGGAGCCGGAACCAGCAACCCGCCGGTGGTAAACCGGGCGGAAGCACCAGGGACGGGTTCGCCTCGTCAAAACGCCATGATACCTCAGGCTGTCCCGACACCTCCGGGTCACTATTACAACCCGATGGATAACCTTGTTGTTGCAGCGGCACGGCTGGAGGCCATCCCAATTGAAGGTGATTCACCGTAGGCGGTAGAAACACGCCGGGTTAAGGAGCTTCTTCGAACAGCTTTGGTCCAGTAGGAAGCATACTCATACAATCGTGACCAAATTCATTCCACCCCTCGTCCAAGACGGAGCTATAGCAGACGCATGGATGAACCGGCTGTGTCAAGTAATGCACGAAACCGTGAAGTACCCCGCGGTAACAACCCGACGGGTGGTGTTGGTGATGCTCAGGAAGTGGTGGACTGGGCCCGAGTGCGCAGGGAGGCCGAGTTAGCAGCACAGTACGAGGCTCGCCAGCTTACGCCGGTTGGTCCAACTACATCAGTCGAACCCGGCGTTTCTTCTAGCTCTTTGGGGGTGCCTTGTCTTGTCCCCGCTTTACGCAACGTGCGCCTGCCCAAAGATTTCAAGGGCCCGCGCAAGGTGCCAAATTACACTGCCGATCAGCCTCCAGAGACATGGGTGGAGAGCTACGAGGTGGCCATGGAGATGCTGGATGTGGATGATGCGGCGTGTGCGAAGTACTTCACCATGATGCTCGAAGGAAGGGCCCGTAGTTGGTTAAAAAGTTTACCGGCCAACTCTATCAGTTCATGGGCCCAATTGCGAGCCCGGTTTATCCAGAACTTCAAGGATACATGTAAATAGCCCATGTCTATAGTGGACTTAGCAGCCTGTGTTCAGGAAGAAGGAGAATCAACGACTCGCTGGGTGCGCCGGGTCTCACAAATTTTGCATTCCTCAGACCGTATCAATGCCGACACCGCGGTTATAACCTTGGAAGGCAACTGTCGGTTTGGGCCTCTAAAGTTGAAATTGGGACGAATGAAGCGCCATTGCAACGATATAGGGACCCTCATGGCTGTGTTAGTGAAGTATGCAGATTCTGATAGTACCAAGGATCCCGAGTCTGATGACGACAGGGCAGGGAAGGGAAAGAAGAACAACAACTCCAAAGGACAGCAGCATAACCCGGCAGGTCATGGAAACGGAGGCAAGCGCAAAGCGGATGGCAGCATGGACTTTGTGGCTAATACCAACGCACAGGACAAGGGCCAGCGACGTAAAGGTAAAACGCCGAATCGCAGTGGAGCGCCTAATCCTAACCCGGACCGCCTATCTTATCTGTTGAACCAACCCTGTCCAAAACATGGGACGAAGGAGGTGCCAGCCAATCACCTTTGGAAGGATTGTTACATTATGCAGGAGTTCAAGAACTCTAACGCTTTCTGGTATGACCACGGATCTGGTGGTGGCACAGGATCCGGGCCGGGTTACGGCGGAGGAAATTCCGGTTCAGGGTTTAATGGTAATCAGGGCGGACATAACAATCAAGGTAATCAAGGTGGTTACAATCAGCAGCAGCAGCAGTTGGGTTACCAGAGTCACCCGAAGCAGTTGAATAGTGGGAAATATCATGTCTTCACCACTAGCTTGGACAAGCGAGATCAGAAGCTTCATAAGCGAGCAATGAACTCTGTTGAATCGGCTGTGCCCCGTTATCTACGCTGGTCTGAACAGCCAATCATATGGAGCAGAGAGGATCACCCCCCCCCGGGGGTTGATAATCCGGGTCAGCTAGCATTGGTGGTGGCACCTCAGGTGGGAGGTTATAAGTTCACCAAGGTGCTCATGGATGGAGGAAGCAGCATTAATATCTTATATTATGAGACCTTCCGTCGTATGGGATTAACAGATAAAAAATTTAAACCGTCCAATACGGTTTTCCATGGTGTGGTGCTTGGTAAGTCAGCATATCCTGTTGGCAAGATAGCTTTGGAAGTAGCCTTTGGAGATGATCATGATTCCAGGTCGGTGACACTGACTTTTGAGGTGGTAAAAATCCAGAGTCCATATCACGCCCTGTTTGGGCGGCCGGCTTACGCCAAGTTTATGGCACGGCCCTGTTATGTGTATTTACAGCTTAAGATGTCGGATCACAAGGGAACGATAACAGTTCACGGAAACCGCAAAATTTCTTTGGAGTGTGAAGAAGGTGATGCGGCTTATGCAGAGTCGGTTTGTGCCACGGAGGAGCTGAAATATTACAAGGACAATGTTGATCCGGCAGACATGACTCCATTGAAGAAGCCGACTACGGAGCATGATCCGGCCCTGAAGTTCAAGTCGGCAGCTGAGACTAAGCTTGTTGACTTCGTACCTGGTGATTCGTCCAAGCAGTTCAGTATCAGTGCCAACTTGGATCCGAAATAGGAAAGCGCGCTCATCGAGTTCGTCCGTGAGAATCGGGACATTTTTGGATGGAAGCCTTCTGACATGCCAGGTGTACCGAGGCAACTCGCTAAGCACACTCTTAATGTGGATCCTAAGTACAAACCGGTGAAACATTTTCTACGCCGGTTCAATGAAGAAAGATGCAAAGCTATTGGGGAAGAAGTGGCCAGGCTCTTAGTGGCTGGCTTTATTGTTGAAGTCTTCCATCCTGAATGGCTGGCTAACCCGGTGCTGGTCCTTAAGAAAAATAGCACCTGGCGCATGTGTGTGGATTACACAGATCTTAACAAAGCTTGTCCAGCAGATCCTTTTGCCCTCCCCCGTATTGATCAAATTATTGATGCTACGGCGGGTTGTGAGCGTTTAAGTTTTTTGGATGCATATTCTGGTTATCATCAGATCAAGATGGCAGTTAAGGACCAGGAGAAGATGGCGTTCATAACTTCCTTTGGAGCCTTCTGCTATGTATCTATGCCCTTTGGGCTCAAGAGTGCCCAGGCAACTTATCAACGGTGTGTACAGAATTGCCTTCATAAACAGATTGGCCGTAATGTACATGCCTATGTGGATGATATTGTGGTTAAATCAAGGGAGAAGGAGAATGTGGTTGACGATTTGAAGGAAACCTTTCATAACCTAAGGGTGTACAAGATGATGCTCAACCCGGCCAAGTGTGTTTTTGGTGTACCGACAGGCAAGTTATTGGGTTTTCTGGTGTCCGATAGGGGAATTGAGGCTAATCTGGAGAAGATCACAGCAATCACCTCCCTGGCTAAACCAAAGTGTATCAATGATGTTCAATGCTTGGCAGGCCAGGTTGCCTCGTTAAGCCGGTTTATCAGCCGCCTTGGTGAGAAGGCAATCCCTTTGTATCAGATGTTGAAGAAGACGGATCAATTCGTTTGGAGTTCTGCTGCTGATAAAGCGTTCGAGGATTTAAAGCGGCAGTTGGCCAATCCGCCTGTGCTCGCCGCTCTAATTGACAAGGAGACATTGCTGCTATATGTCACCGCTAATGCTCGTGCAGTCAGTGTGGCTATTGTGGTAGAGACAAAGGAGGCAGGCAAGGAGCATCTGGTTCAGCATCCGGTTCATTATATCAGCGAGGTGCTTATTGAGTCCAAGCAAAGGTATCCGCATTGGCAGAAGCTGGTATATGGAGTTTTTATGGCAAGCCGGAAGCTTAAGCAGTACTTCCAGGGACATCCCATCACAGTGGTCAGTTCTCCTCCCTTGGGAGATATAATCCAGAACCGGGAAGCAACTGGCCGGATTGCTAAGTGGGCTATCGAGCTTGGGCTGCACAGATTGAAATACATGCCCCGGACGGCGATCAAGTCTCAAGCACTTGTTGATTTAATCAATGACTGGACAGAACTGCAAGCACCTGAAGAGAAGCCGGATCACACATATTGGACTATCCATTTTGATGGGTCCAGGCAATTGGAGGGCTCGGTGGCTGGAGTTGTATTAGCTGCCCCACGAGGTGATAAGTTTTGTTATGTTCTCCTCTTAATGTTCCCTTGTCTAACAATGCAGCTGAGTATGAAGCCTTTCTCCATGGTCTCCGGATGGCTAAGGAGATGAATCTAAGCCGAGTTAAGTGCTTCGGTGACTCGGACCTGGTGGCTCAGCAGGTGTCTGGCACTTGGGATTCCAAGGACCCACTCATGGCAGCATATCGTCGTGAGGTGGATGTCGTTGCAGGTCACTTCAAAGGTTATCAGGTGGACCATGTGGACCGCCGGAAGAATGAAACGGCAGACGCTTTAAGCCGGTTGGGCTCTCAACGCAAACCGGTCCCGCCTAACGTTTTCTTGGATGTGCTACATAACCCGTCGGTCAAGCTCCCTGGTGAAGAGGATTTGGCTATTCCTGATCCGGAAGCTCAATTGGTGGCAGCTCTTCATGTTATCTGGATTGGACGATTCCTTATCTTGCGTACTTGAACCGGGGCGAGTTACCAGAGGATGAGATTCTGGCCCGGCAGATAATCCGGCGATCCAAGTCCATGACTACTGTCAATGGCGAGTTGCATCATCGCAGTGTGTCAGGGGCGTTTCAATGCTGTGTGTCCCTTGAGGAAGGTTGTGAAATCTTACGTGAGATCCACGAAGGAGATTGTGGTCACCACGCCGGTTCAAAATATTTGGTGGCGAAAGTGTTTCGTCACGGCTTCTATTGGTTGACTGCTCATGCTGATGCGGAAGATCTGGTCAGACGATGTGACGGCTACCAAAAGTTCTCAAGACGTGCTCATGTGCCAGCTCAAGAATTGAGGATGATTCCAATCACTTGGCCGTTCGTGACTTGGGGGCTGGATATGGTTGGGTCTTTCAAAAGATCCAAGGACAAGAAAACCCACCTTTTGGTGGCGGTTGACAAGTTTACAAAGTGGGTGGAGGCAGAACCCGTTAGCAAGTGTGATGCGGCCACGGCAGTTCAATTCATCAAAAAGGTGATTTTCCAGTTTGGCTTTCCACACAGCATCATCACTAATAATGGTACCAACTTGTCCAAGGGTGCTATGAAGGAGTTCTGTCAACGTGAGCACATCCGGCTTGACGTTTCATCAGTGGCTCACCCCCAGTCCAATGGTCAAGCAGAGAGGGCTAATCAAGAGATCTTGCGAGGCATCAAGCCCCGGCTTATGGTTCCTTTGCAACGAACGCCGGGTTGTTGGGTTGAGGAATTACCATCTGTATTATGGAGCATTAACACCACACCCAACAGATCAACAGGATACACGCCGTTCTTCATGGTCTACGGAGCGGAGGCGGTTCTCCCAAGTGATATCCGTCATGATTCACCTCGTGTAGCGGCTTATGTTTAAGCGGACAATGAGGCAGCACGACAAGATGCTTTGGATCTGTTGGATGAAGAGCATGACATAGCAGCTGCCCGCTTGGAGATTTACTAACAGGATCTTCGTCGTTATCACAGTCGCCGAGTCAGAACCAGAACCTTTCAAGAAGGAGATTTGGTACTTCGGCTCATCCAAGACCAGACTAATATGCACAAGTTATCCCCACCTTGGGAGGGGCCTTTCGTGGTCAGCAAGAATCTGCAGAACGAGTCATACTATCTGATCGATATTCAAGAGCATAAAGACTCACGTACATCAGAGGAGGAGACCAACAGGCCGTGGTACATAGCTCATCTTTGGCCTTACTACACCTGAGCCATTAGCTCTACTTATGTACATACTATGACAATGTATATATTAGTATCAATATAATAAACCAGAGCCTCAGCTAAAGCGGGGTCTCGTTCTTTTTACATCATGTGTGGTTACATGGAGTTTTATCTGTCCTAAAGCGGCCTCCGGTTTACCCCTTGAGTTAGCTTTTTAAAGCTTCATGTTATATCACTTGGGGGCTTGGTCGTATCCGAACCAATGCAACACCTTTTGATAGGCGAAAGCCATGAGATCACTTGGGGACTTGGTCACGTTTGAACCAGTCACGCCTCTTGGTCGGCCTAAGGCCACAGAATCACTTGGGGGCTTGGTCGAACCCGAACCATCGCTACACCTCTTGATCAGTATAATGCCACTGCATCATTTGGGGACATGGCTGACTTGAACCATAGCTACGCCTATCGGGGGCTTGGTCGTGTCCGACCATGGTAATGCCACTTGATCGGCTCAATAGCCTCTTTTTGCAAATGGTTTTATCATTGCCTTTGCTTGAAACTTTCTTTGATAAATATTTCTTTTTTGTTGCATTTTTAAACCGTCAATTCTTAAACTGGTTCAACTGTCAATTGACGGAACATGGTCCATTCTTAATCTGGAGACTATTTGCCTGGTTTGATTTTTTTGTTAACATCCTATTATGGGGTAACACGGTGTTTATCATAACCCGGCACGGTTTACATGGTAAACCAGCATTATATATACAGGAGCGGTTTTCTCCTCTGACGGTATGGGTTCATAAAACTCCTCTTTAAGATTGGCCAAGCCAACTTCATGCCCAACGATGGCAGGTATTATGTATCATAAGATTTGATCATGTGTTTAAATTTAAGATATTTGATTTCATATATATAGAAATCATAATCTACCTGGCGGTACAACCGTGGCGGCGCTTTAAGATTTTTTGATTGCAGAAAATACTTTGGAAATTTCATCACCCAAAGGAAGCACAAGTTGAAGTAATTATGCACGAAGGCATATCAAAATCAAGAGTATCGGCTAGCCTATTACAAAGCAACATGGTGCCCAAATAAGATCATTGTTTTTCCGCATAACAGAAAGGAGCAGCAATTTAAACCGGATTCCGGTTCAAGCTTGATCACGAGCCTGGCCTGATGGTTGCAGGTCATCTCGCGCTGCTTCAACCTCTGCTTCTCTACCAAGTGGCTGGAAATCAATAGTTGTCCAGTCGATTCCCATTAATGCTTGAAAGACAGCTTCATCATGGATCAGAAACGACGGTTCAATATCAGGAGCGTAAGTATGCTTACGGATTGGAGGGATAAGATTTTCCGCGCCAGGAATTGGTGCAGCTACTCGCTTGTTTTGGTCATCATATTGGGCTTGATAATGAGACAAGTCTGCCTCTTCAACCAATTGACAGGCTAGAGGACGCACCTCCCAGTTTATTGCTCGCAGATCCGCTTCACTAAACTGTGACCCGTCTTCCTTCAAGTTGGGATAGCCCTGAGCTGCTTCAACAGGGTCGAAATCTGGCACCCACGCTTTTGCCCGGATCAAGGCATTTGTAGCACCGGTTCGAGTATTCAGCTCTTCAACCCGGGCAGGAAGCATAGACAACCTTTTAAGGGTGTCTTGGATCAAGGTGGGTGCCGGATTGTTGTGGGATGCAGTAGAGATGATCCGCTGCGCACCAGTATACAATTGTTCGATCAATGTGTAGGCGGCTTTCAATTTCTTCCGCACGTCCGACCCCAAGTGATCAATGTGTGTCCCTGAAATATTACAAAGGGTTAACAAACCGGCAGCTCTATAAGATGGCTGAGTCAATCCAGAAATCAAACTGGCTTACCGAAGATAGCAGCGGTCATGGCATGCACTTGCCGCTTTATGATGGTCAGTTCGTCCACTACCGGTTTCAGTCAGCATTTTCTGCTCGTTTGGTTAAAACGGATTTTTCAGTGGCCCGATCCGCCGGCTCCTTCTTGAAGCCGCCCTTAAGCTGTTCCATGGTGCTTAAAGCGCTGGTTAATTCCTCTTTGGCTTTGGAGGTTTCAGCTTGCTGGGACTTCAGATTTTTTTGCAGATCAGCGATTTGGTTTTCTCTTTTGCTCGTCTCAGCCTACATACAGACAATAATATGATTTAGATGAGGGTACAGAAGTAAACTACCAACCACATAACAAGTTATGCCCTCGGTACTTGGGGGCTAATGCCTATTTGATCTTCATCTTGCAATTTTTATGAAAGTCCCAAGCTCAATACAAGTATTCAACTTGGCAATTGGGGCCTAATGGCTATTTGCTCAATAATTATTGATACTTTTTACCTAAAGTCCCGGTTTAACTATGTTAAGTTGAACCGGCCCTTGGGGGCTACATCAGCAAAATTCAGATACATTGAAGTTCACATTGAAAAGTCCTGGTTTAAGTTGATATCTTAAACCGTCACTTGGGGGCTATTAGAGTTGACAGATTACAAGCAGAGGAGTATATGGAAATTACCTCATATTTGTCCTTCATCATATTAACCAGACCTGCTTCATAGTCACGGCTGGTGTATAACCGGTTCAGATAGCCGGAATGGAGATCCTGGGGAGACAGAGCGGCATAGGTTGACAAGTCAACATTCCATTTGCCCTTACCAATTGCAGCAAATTCTTCTTTGGCAGTGTGTTTGGATAAAGTGACAGGATTGCTGGGCTCGGTACGACCAATGCCAGTAATAATAACATCATCATCTTTGGCTTCACCGGTTTGCATTGGAGTCGCCGGTTTATCAGCTTGCTTCGACGGGCTGGTTGTTCTATCAATCCAGATCGAGCTTGTGGGCTGGTCAACAGGACCTAATGTGTCAACATGTGGTTCTTCAGCAACAAAATCATCATCTTGCGGTGGGGGGTCGTTTGGCACATCCTCACGGATAGACGTTTCAGGACCTGGTGTTCTGTCCGGTTCAGGTATAGTATCTTCTTCAGCCGTTTTGTCCAGGCGAGCCTTCTTGCTTGGCCTAGGCCTGGCCCTGAAAGAAATAAAGTGATCAATACAGCATATATTATAGTGTAATGCATCAGAAACATCGTAAGAAATATGACTTACCCAAGCACCGTTTTGAGCGGTGGCAGCTGGGTGGCTGATGACTCGCCAGGCGATGAATGAGAAGTGCCTTGGTAATTGGAGTCAGACGGATTAAGAGGTTGACGAAAACAGCCCGCTTTAGGACAAGCATTGACAAGGGAATTAGGGACCTCTGAACGGCGTTTCCGAATCAGACTGTTCGGTAAATCGGCGGAGGTGACTACCTGGCCGCTGTGCCGGGTTGTGCGACGGGCTTCATGCTGTTGTGTCTTCATAAGAAATTTTGGATCCAAATAAGCAAGAAGATGAGAAAATTTAATTTTTCGGTTTGCCCGACGGATTTTTAGTGAAGGTAAAGGGCTTGAATCGGAGGACAGAGTGATTACCTCTACAGCATCAGCCTGACTGCCTTCCGCATCATCCTGACAATGGTCATTATCAATAAGACGTGTGAAGAATAATCAAAGTGAATCAAGTTCTACTTCTAGGTCCGGATTACCCACATCATCATCAGCTACCGGATCAGAAGACGCAATGGTTTTCTTCCTGTTAGCTGGCCTCTTAACAACTCTGGTCTTGGGCCGATTTGGCCTCTCCATTTTCTCTGGCTTCTCCGGCTTTTCCTGCGAAGGTTTTTTTGCTCCAAAATGGATCATCGCCCTGTTTAAATTTTTTTTGGATATTAGCAAATTGATAAAGTGAGCAGGGAGGATCAATAAAAAGAAAAAGATATAAGTCTTACAGCTGGCGGTTTGTTGATGGCACAGAAGGGAGCCAGACCGGTTTTGGCGCAAACAGATTCCGGTTCATTCAGTATTTTCTTCACAGCTTCTGTGACTTCGTCGTGTGTGAGCTGGATGTCAATATGTCGAAGAGGGTCTTTTTCACTCCCGGTGTATTCACACATCAAACCGGAGCGCTGACTTAAAGGCAGTATACTCCATGATATCTAGCAGCGGGCAAGATCAACCCCTGTCAGCCCGTTAGCCATGAAGGCCCTGAGTTTGGATAATTGAGGAGCATATTTACTTCTTTCCTTAGCAGTCAGTCTTTGGGGGAAAGGATGGGTGTTGCTAAGCCGTTCTGGATGGTAGCCCGGTAAAGGATTTTCGTCAGAAGGAGAGGTATATTTACAGTAGAACCATGTTTGATTCCACTCTTTGGGATGACTGTGCAGTTTGGCGTGAGGATAAGTGACCTCCTTTCTCTTTTGAATCGCCATACCGCCTAACTCCATGTTGGCACCGTCAGTAAATTTAGTATGGCGGTTTAGATGGAAGCAGTCCCTGAATAATTCAACTGTGGGTTCCTCTTGAAAGAATACCTCATAGAGCACTTGGAAGTGACATATGTTGGTTACAGAATTTGGGCTAGTATCTTGCGGGCGGAGTTGGAAATTGGCTAAGACATCCCGGTAAAATTTTGAACCGGGAGGATTGAAGCCCCGGGCTAGATGATCCGCGAAAACAACAACCTCTCCCTCTTGGGGCGTGGGAGGACATTCTGTACTAGGGACCCTCCAATGAATAGCCTCTTTACTGCTCAAAGCGCCAGTTTTGACTAAATTGTTCAGCTGAGTCTCGGTCACGTGAGAGGGAACCCAGTTGCACTCGTACACTTGTTTAGCCATGACGCAATCTACAAAGGCAGCAATTCCGGTTAAAGAATATGTTGGGCGAATATACACTGGTGCACACATTGCTAAACCGGAGGCAGTTTCTTATAAACCGGAGTTTGCGAAGCGGCAGTGCCTGGCTAAAGAATCCTGGTGGTTCAACAAGGGGACTAATGGTATGTACTGGTCTGGTAATTATTTTCTACAAAGCTAAACCGCCTGGTCTAAACATTGAAACAGTTGAGATTGCGGATGAGTAAGTATGCAGAAACAGATTTCACAAGATTCGCTTATAGCATTGGATCTGGAGCGTGTTCGTAAAAAGGATAAATATTCAAGAGAAGGAGCAGTGTGGAATCAGTGAAGTAAAGCTATGAATCAGATATACGGTCCAAACATATCAAGTGAAGGCGGATACTAAAAACCACCGCTATACAGGGCAAAGGTTCACAGATTCATCTAAAAGATCTATCATGTATGAGCACGAAGCAGACGATGAACACTAGAGGAACATGGAAACCCTAAGAACAGATCTGTATTGAAAATAACAGAGGACTTACTGGACCTGTGGAAATGCGAGAGATCGCCGCGGTGCTCTGGTGCGTTCAGGGTGATGCAGCAGCCTAGGTTGATGTAGAGGTCGACGGCGGCGACGGAGCTCCGGAGCTGGACGGCTCGAGGAAGACGAAGCAGAAGGGCACGAAGGGGAAAAAGGAAATGACCCTTCGGTCCTATTTATAATGAAAGGGATATGTGTCAGGCGCGAGAATCAAGGGGCCACGAAACGGAGCTGTCGCCTCGATTATCGTAGATCTATTAAACAAGGAAGCATCATGGATAGCTTCGTTATGACAAATGACGTCACTCCGGTTTACAGCAATCAGAGAAGATGACATCATGGCGATTCACCAAATTATGAGAAGATGTTGAAGATGAAGTTTTTTGCTAAGGATTGACATGAACCCGTTCAAATCAATCTGGGGCCTAATGTTGGGGATATTACTACTGGACGTAAACCGGCCAAGACAAACCGGGTTAACTTCATTAGTAGTTAAGTATGTAGAAGCCCATAAAAGAAGAACAGGGCTCAAGGCCCACAGTCGGTTTAAGGCCTGTAGCCGTAAACCGGCGTTGGTATGTAAACTTGTATTGTAAGTTAGGAACAAGTAGAGACCAAACCGGACACATTTATGAGCCAGTGTTGGGACTTTGTAAACCGACGGGCGTCACCCATGTATATAAGGGGACGACCCGGCGGCGGTTCAGGACAGACAACAACTTGAGACTTAGGCGAAACTTGTTTGCTCCCTAGTCTTCGAAACCCCATCAATTCCATCACAACTAGACGTAGGCTTTTACCTTCATCGAAGGGGCCGAACTAGTATAAACTCTCTTGCGTCCCTGTGTCCGCTTTAACCCCTTCAAGCTAACCCCGCGCGATGGCTCCAAGACTAAGTCCTTTCATGAGGACATCTGCCGTGACAAAACCACGACAATGGTGGAGATGAACAGTATCCCGTGGAGTCTTGTTCTGCGGTACGCCACTCCCCTCCCGATGAACATGAGCCCCGTTTCGACCGTAGGAGGTCCGTTTCGTCCGTTTTGCGGTACGCCACACCCCTCCCGATCAATAGGACCCCCGTTTCGACCGTAGCGCTCCAACACAAGTCCGTTTCCTCCGTTTTGCGGTACGCCACACCCCTCCCGATCAACAGGACCCCTGTTTCGACCGTAGGAGGTCCGTTTCCTCCGTTCTATGGTACGCCAGGCCTCGTTTCCATCGCCTGTTCCGTCCAAGCCCTCCCGATGAACATGACCACGCATTCCATTCCGACCCAGCCGGTTGGCTCCCATGCGCTCCGTTGCCTCCCGATGAACACGACGCATTCCGTTGCCTCCCCATGAACACTATGCGTTCCGTTGCCTCCCCATGAACACGACGACGACGTTGTTTCTCCGTTCCGACCCAGCCATGTACACGAGCCATGGCCGTACGTATGCACGAGTAGGCGTTCGAGACCCCGCCCATATGTACACATATGTGGCTATATTTTCTTTCTTGCACCCTGGCCGCTGTACGTACGTGTACATGCTACGTGCGCGCCTCTACTACGACACGTGCACGCCTCTACTACGACACGTACATGCCTCTCCTACGACACGTGCGTGCCTCTACATCCACCAGTATACATGTACGTACACGTTCGCGACCAGAATGACAACGCTACGTACGCTTCGACTAGGTGGGTCCCAACTGTCAGGCACTTCCTTGCCTGCGAAGATGTAGCTGGTGGGTCCCAGCAGTCAGGGGGGAAATCATTTTTTTTGCCCGGACGCACTTCCTTGCATGCGAAGATGTAGCTGGTGGGTCCCAGCAGTCAGGGGGGCGAATCGTTTTCTTTGCCCGGACGCACTTCCTTGCGTGCGAAGATGTAGCTGGTGGGTCCCAGCAGTCAGGGGCAAACGTTTTTTCACAAAATACGGTGGCCCGTCTGGTGGGTCCCCGCTGTCAGGTGGAGGAATAATTATTTTGCACGTAATAAGGAGGCACTTCCTTGCTGTGGCCATGGACCCAGCTGTCAGCCTCTCCACGTACACCCCACGTCTGATGGAAGCCGTTCCTTGACCACGTTGACCATGCCCCGCCGAGAGCACCAGGGCGGTGGACGACGGCAAGGCCCAAGAAGGGGATGACGCGGAGCCGGGGAAGACGCGGCAGTGGATGCCCACGCGTAGAGGAGTACGAGGGTTCACTGGTTCGCTGCGGTGTGAGGCTGCCGTCGCCGCAGAATAACAGGGGCGGTGTGTGAGTAGAGGGATGGCCTGCCAGCGGTGGGAGTAGTAGGGGCGGTGAGGCCTCCGCTGCATCGCAGCCGGCCACGGGAGGCAGGAGCACGAGGCACGACCGGCGCTGGTTTGGGCGGCTGGAGCAAGAAGACCAGAGGTTGAAGAAGCACTACGGCCGTTGGATGGACATCGTACGATCACTGGAGCTAGAATCGTGCATATTGACTAAGTTGACAAAGCCCTCCGTCCCCGTCAACTTAGTAGGCCCACAAGTCAGCCTGCCACTATACTGGGTCCCAGCTAACAGGGGGAGTATTCATTTTTTTGTGCGTAATAAGGAGGTACTTCCTTGCGTGCGAAGATATAGCTGGTGGGTCCGAGCTGTCAGCGGCGGTAACGTTTTTTTCGCGAAATAAAGAGGCCCTTTCGGTGGGTCCCAGATGTCAGGTGGAGGAATCATTATTTTGCACGTAATAAGGAGGCATTTCCTTGCGTTCGGCCGTGGACCCAACTGTCGGTCTCTCCACGTATAGTCCACTTCAGATGCATGTCGGTCGTTGACCACGTTGACTAGGCCGCGCCGAGAGCACCAGGGCGGTGGACGATGGCGAGGCCTAGGAAGGGAACGACACGGAGGCAGGGAAGACTCGGCAGTTGTTTCCCATGCGGAGGGGAGTACGACTGTACGAGGGTTTACTGGTTCGTCTGCCGTCACCGGAGAATAACAGCAGGTGTGGGTGAGTAGAGGGATGGCTAAGCCAGCGATGGGAGTACGGTGGGGCGGTGAGGCCTGCGCGGCAACAGAGCCGGCCGCGGGGAGGAGGGAGCAGGCAGTCCCGCCGATGCCTGTTTGAGCGGTTGGAGCAGGAAGAGCAGAGATTGAAGAAGCACGACAGCCGTTGAATGGCCATCCAACAGTCACTGCTTGTGCGTCAACCTTTTTTTAGGAAAGCCTCAAATCTGTGGAAAACAACATACAACCCATCTGCCATTATTTCTAATAATTTACAGCCCATTTGCTAATTATTAAGGTTTTTTGGAGCCCATATTCTTTTTGTTAGCATTACAGCCCATATTGTAGCCATGGTTAAAAAATATACAAAATTTTGCATATTTCGATGCGGTCCGAACTGTTTTTAATCCCGAAATTTCGACTCACATTGAAACTGATTTTAAAAATAAATGTGTATCAATATAAAATCCAACAAATTCTCCACGCATAAAAATTAATGTAATTTCAAATCTCGAAATGAAAAAAAGATATTTGAAACTAATTGCCGGTTTGATGTGTTTTAAAAATGTACAGCCCATTTCTCATTACTGATGGGCCATTTTCTCGGCCAGCCGAATGAAAGCTCTCCTCGTATTGAAAGATTTGCAGCCCAACAGGCCTGACAAAGCGACTTACTTGGCAAATCACAAAAAAACTAGGTTGTGGCCTTGGACCCAGCTGTCAGCCTCTCCACGTACAGTACTCTTCCGATGGAAGTCATTCCTTGACCACGTTGACCACGCTGCGCGGAGAGCACCACGGCGATGGACGACGGCGAGGCCTAGGAAGGGGACAATGCGGAGTCGGGGAAGACGCGGAACTGCAAGCCCGCGCGAAGAGGAGTATGAGGGTTCACTGGTTCGGCTGCGGTGTGAGGCTGCCATCGCCGCAGGGCCTGGCCAGCGGTGGGAATAGTAGGGGGGCGGTGAGGCCTCCGTGGCAGCACAGCCGGCCACGGGAGGCAGGAGCATGCGGCACGACCGGTGCTGCTTTGGTCGGCTAGAGCAAGAAGACCAGATGTTGAAGAAGCACTACGGCTGTTGGATGGACATCGTACGGTCACTGGAGCTAGAATCATTCATATTGACCAAGTTGACAAAGCCCTTCGTCTCCGTCAACTTAGTAGGCCCACAAGTCAGCCTCCCACCAAGGTGGGTCCCAGCTAGCCATGGGAGTATTCATTTTTTTGTGCGTAATAAGGAGGCACTTCTGGTGGGTCCGAGCTGACAGCGGGGGGAACATTTTTTTCACGAAATACGGTGGCCTGTCAGGTGGGTCCCAGCAGTCAGGGGGCAAACGTTTTTTTCACAATATACGGTGGCCCGTCCGGTGGGTCTCTACTGTCAGTTGGAGGAATCATTATTTTCCGCGTAATAAGGAGGCACTTACTTGCTGCGGCCGTGGACCCAGCTGAGACTCTCCACGTACTGTATACTTCCGATGGAAGTCGTTCCTTGACCACGTTGACCTCGCCGCGTTTCGTTGCATGCATGCGTCCATGGGCGCAGTGCGTCCCCACTGTCAGCCTCTCACGTACAGTCATCTTCCGATGACTCTCGGTTGTTGACCACGTTGACCACACCGTGCCGAGCGCACCCAGACTAGAACGACCCGGAGATGGGGAAGACGGGGCAGTGGAGTCGCAGATGGAGAGGAGTGGGAAACTTCACTGGTTCGGGTGCGCGGCAGCACAGCCGTGGTGCCGCCCACGGGAGGCAGGAGCAAAAACAAAAGTTGAAGAAGGAGTACGGCTGTTGGATTAACATCCAACGGTCCAGCTGCTAGAATCATTTGTTGATTAAGTTGACAAAGCTGTGCGTACACGTCCGCTTAGTAGGCCCACAAGTCAGTCACCAAACCTGATGGGTCCCAGCTGTCAACGGGATGAATATTTTTTTTCGCAAAACAAGTTGGCACTTCCTTCCGTGAGAAGATACAGCCGGTGGGTCCTAGCTGTCAGGCGGAGGAAACATTTTTTCCAGCTCAATAAGGAGGAACTTTCCTTGCGTGCGACCATGGACCTCATGGGTCCCAGCCATCAAGCTCTCCACGTACAGTCCTCTTCCGATGACTCTCGTTTGTTGACCATGCCGCACCGAACGCAGCGAGGTGGTGGACGACGGCGAGGCCCCGGACGGGAACGACTTGGAGATGGGAAAACGCGGCAGTGGAGTCGCAGATTGAGAGGAGGAGAAGGGTTATAACTGGTTTTGTTGCGGCGTGGGGCTGTAGTCTGTGGAGAATAATAGGAGGTGTCGAGGGGTGGAGGGATATCCTGGTCGGCGGTGGGGTAGCGCTTTGCAGCGATGCGTGCTAAGCAGAGCCACTAGCTGCCGGGGGCCAGACCAGGCGGTCCCAGCGACGCTGGAGGAAGAAGACGAGAGATTGAAGGTGCATGCCGACCGTTGGATATAAATCCAATGGCTGTGGATGACACAATCATTTGTTGACCAAGTTGACAACGCCCTGCGTAGGCTTCGACCTATTGGCCCACATGTCACCCTGCAAAAATGTGGCATATATTTATCCCATGTTTTCTAGAATGTACAGTCCATTTGCTGGGCTAGGTGAACAAATAATTTCGTGTCAATCAGGCCCATTTATATTTTCCAAGAAATCCCAGCCCATTTGCACTTCCTTAAATTCACGTATTAGGTGGGCTCGTTATATATATAATGTTATGTTAGAAGGAGCAATTAATATCAAAGAATCAACCGGAGAGGCACATTATATATATATATATATAATTAAGAAATTAGCGAGTTATTTCTCAAAATAATAATGAGCGCGTTATTATTAAATTGATCCTTAAAATCTTCGCAAGCTTTTGTACGCAATCACCAAGATTTTCCTTGCCTGTGAGTCAAAAACAACCAGGATTTTCCTTGCCAACTTCCGTTAAACATTTACTTTTGTAAGTTAATAACACATGGGATGCTTTTATAATGTATATATAAGTCTCTATAAAATATACGATAATAGTAATAATATAAATATATATAATGTGGTTAGAAGGGAAAACATAAATTGGACACAGCATTACTTTTATAAGAGACCTGCATTTTATACCCCACAGTAGGCATACTAACAAGTTCACACACAAATACAACAGAAAAGGTAAACATTCATATCAAACTCAGGTTCACAGGACATGTTCATATTCATAGCCAACATTCACTATCAACAACTCAAAAGATTCATATATACACAAGCTCAACATATCTATGCATCCAAATGATTGATAGATCACACGACAATATTCATACATAATTTACAAAAAGATTCAGATATACGCATGTTCAGTATGTTTATGCATCCAAATGATTGAGATCACAGCCAATATGATCCATGGACGAACTTTAATTACCTAGGGTATAGACTGGTAAATGGTGTTCAATCGGAGGTACTCCTTGCTAAAATTAGTTCTTGTACGAGTAAACTTTCGAGTACATAAGAGGCAGCACAGACAATCTGAACTTTGCTTGTAGGTTTATCCTCAAATATTGGCCACGTGTTGAGGGAGGTTTGAGAAACTTGGCCACTACTTTCATCTAACTAGTTTACGGGCTCATCTTGGTCCTGTATCCCGCCAAAATTCTACATTGCAGACGAGAAAGGAGGCGGTTGAGAAAATGAACCACCCAAATTTTTTATGCAGTTCAACTGAAATGAAGCATCCTTGGCGTGTAGACTGATTAAGTGCCAGATGAATATACGGAATAACCAACTTGTCTGGAATCTTTAGACTCCATGCCATATAGTTCGCTACCATTTGTGCCGATAACCAAAAGGCACAAGTTGGGACCAAAGACTGGACTGCGTTTTTTTGGGCTATGCACCAAGCAATATTTTTGGCGTTCACTCTCCTAATACTTCGAGTTTGACAATTGGTTGACGCCAGTTGATACTCGAATGAATATAGGCACTTATTGTCAACATCGATGCTTGTCTGAGTGAACTTTGGAGTACATAGCAGCAGCATAAGTACCTGTCCATATGATCATTTTGTGCAGTTCTACTGAAGTCACCCGATGTAATGATTTGCTTGCGAGTTCAGGCTCCAAATTACTCCTTTAATTATGAAATCGGCAAATAGTAGCACAATACCAAATTACCAATACATATGATAGGCACAATAATCAGGATAAAGACCAGTACCAACCTGTGTGAGGTAGCATATCAATTACTATTTCCTTTGACTGGAAGCCGAGATAAGCCAAGCGACTGACATCAAAGGAAGAAAGCAAGCGGAGTTTAGCGGCTGACAGGAAAGGAGGAAGCTGTCGAGGCAATGAAGCACCCAAAGTTTTTGTGCAGTTCCACCAAAATCGAGCATCCCTGTTGGCACATATATTGAGATAGTGAGATTACTGTAATAGTGGGACTAGTTGATGAAACATACACTAACAAATAGAAGCACCCTCATTATCTTAATGGGTACAGTTAGCAACATGGTAGTCTTGCTTAAAGAGAGGTATTAGTTTATTTAATCAGTGCCAATTAGCTCAACTCAACACTCAAAGCATTGCCATTTATCATAGGTTGCAAAACTTTAACGTGCAAAGATAAAGGAGTTTCTCATGATAGTAGCACGATACAAATAGAGATGATAGCAAACTAATATGGATGAAGGCCTTAGGCCCGTACGAACCTGAGAAAAAAGTTTATTCATGTAGTCCCATAAGAGATGATAAAGCACTCACTGGAATCACACAATAGTATATAGTTTTGTGCACTTCAAATGTATGGTTGAAATCACTCTTGTTTACCAGTGCTGAGATTATATCGAAAGATTATCAAGAACTTCCAGCAAAGTTAAAGCACTGGCTGGGATATAGTTCATTGTATTGTCTTGTGTAGTTCCACTAAAATGTATGATTGGCACAACATGATCCCTGTTTGCACAAGTAGGAACAAGGTGAAACCTTTATTAGCTTAGTGAGAAAGGATAGGAAGACATTAGCATATTACTCAAACAGTAGCATCAAATTCATGATGGGCAATACGCAAAACATTGCCTCACTGAACCAATGGCACTAAATTGGCATGCAAAACAATAGCACTATTATGTCATGACACTAATAATATTCCCTCCCTGCTCCACCACATAATTCACCTCCATAGACAAACATACACACGTACATGCTTCAGCATAGGGTCCTACTAAAGATTTTTTTAACTCCAACAGGAAAATTAGGCAGTAATAAATTAGTGGTACTTAAGTACTCCTAATTAATTAAGTGAGACAACAGAAGTGGAAGGGCTCCCTGGAGGATCGTCTCACATGTAAGGCAGTCGTTGCCGGAGCCCTTGAATGGCCTCTACTGAGGCCTCTGGCTTCAGCAAGATCGCCTTGGCACTGTTTATTCTTGTTCTTCTTCCTCTTCATGCTCTGTTTCTCTTTCTCCTCACCAGTTGGTGAAACCAAGTACATGATTGGCCTTCTAATTCAGAACTGGTTTTGTCAGTGAGGGAGTACAAGTGTACTAGTAAAAAAACAACATTATTTTCTCATGGCAGTCGGAAAATAGAGATGAACACATGCATTAAATATCATTCTTACCTAAAGAAAGGTTATGGCGCCAATATGGATAATGAGGATTGGAACACAGATCTCCCTTTGTGCAGTTCCACCAAAATGAACCAGCTGTTCCATTCTGACATTCCAGTTAAACAGCACAAAAGTCACTTCTTTTAAGAAGAGTTTTGTGCAGTGCACCAAAAGGTCACAACAGCAACCAAGTGAATTAGATATCCCTGTTTGCACAAAAAGGCACAGAGGAAACAGTCAGAGTCTCAAACAATTACAGGCAAAAACATTTGGCTAAACTTGTCATGGCTTATAACAGTGGCATGGCTTCATTTTAACCAGGGACATTACATTAAGAACAACTAAGGCTGCATTCGGTTCACATGTTTGGTGCAGGATTTTCGTAGGAACACAATTCCTATAGTATTCTTTCCCTTCCAATCGTTCGGAACACGGGAAAGGTGAATAGTGTTTCATAGGAAAGTTGGTCTGGTAGTACTGACTCCATAGGATTAGAAACATCCACGCGCTGCTCATTTTTTGGGCCGAAGACTGAGGCAGGCGCTCGCTGCCATGCGTTAGACAGGTTGTTGTGCTGTGTTGCCGGAATAAAAAAATCAACCTATGTGTGGTACGTGAGGTGAGGACAAGAGTAGTCACTATGCAGCTGCATAAACAAATAGCATCTCATACTGCCAGGCATGCTACTCTGAAAAACAAATCTGTACATTTCGTAGTCCATCCGAACACATTCTCTTGAGAGTTTCCTCCGGTTCGCTGTTCCATAGTGTTATACCTACATTCCTTTCCTATTCCTCTATTTTCATCAAGACCTATGTTTTCTGCCCCTTTATTCCGAACGAAGCCTAAATATTTGGTATAAGGGCATGGGACAGTGGGTGCACCAGCAGTCCAGCACCATGTACGTAAACAGGGTCATAAAGTGGTGATTCATAGTTTGTTGCCCCGAGAAGCAAACATCCAAGAAACATATCTGGGTTGGTCCCATTTTTGTTCACTCTAGCCACCTACTCCTATGTGTCGATAGCAAACTAGTTCTGGTCATACCACTGTGTACAGCGTTACCCCTATATTTCCCTTTTCGACCAAGAGACCAGTTGGATGACCAGTCTGTACTACTTTCACCCCCTTTCCTTCCTGTTTGTACCAAGTTCGATGTACATACTAAATTCCCCCACTCCCACTTTATTTCTTGTTTGAACCAAGTACTCCCTCCGTCCGGAATTACTTGTCATCAAAATGGATGTGTCCAGAACTAAAATACATCTAGATACATCCATTTCAATGACAAGTATTTTCGACTCCATGAAGTAGCTTTACCTCTAACAATAGAAGAAGAAGAAATATGTGACGTTGGACCATCCGATCGAGAGGGGCTGAGAGGTAGAAAATTATGCACATGAAGCGATGTAGCGAGCTGGGGAAGTAGAGCTAAGGCGGTTTCAAACGAAGATATACCTGAAGGTCGTTGGGATGTGGACAGGTGGGCGGTGGGAGGCCGAATCCGCCCACAGGCAACGACGAAGGGATCGGAGGACCTCCCACGTCGGCGCTCGTCCAGAGATAACGGTGCGGCCGGCAATGGGTCTCCTCCCTCGCTGTCGACGATGGCCTAAACGCTGCCCCTCCTCCCCTTCACCGGCAGAGGGGGATACGTCCGGATCTGTAACCAGCGGTGAGGATAGAAAGCTAGTGTTTTTTGAAGGAAGAAAGACAGTGCTACTACCCCTATCTTGTTTAGATCTCGAGATGATGAGAGTGTTTTAATAGAGCAACCCTAGCAAGCAAGCGCGGAGGCTTCGGCCTATATATACGTAGTGGGGTAGTTTTCCTTTTTCACTCCATCAAAACAATCGTTTAAAATTGTGTACTACTACATGCCAGGTCGCGGTTTTTTTAGTTGTTGATTGTTTTTTGAGATAGCTACCCGCTTGTTCCAAGTGGTGTTACAGTGTGCCAGGTCGCACTTTGTATCGTTCAAGTCTGGTACTACAAGTCCCTCCATTAAATGAACAACCACCCCCTCGTAAAAATTGTGAACAAGCCCACGGCTAAAATTAGCGGAAACGTGGGTTGCCCCAACATGCATTATTATTTATATTTTCTACTCCCTCCGTTCCTAAATATAAGTCTTTTCTATTAGCCACACCTAAGACAAGCATTTTTTTATTAGCAGTGAACCCCACATGTCATAGACACAAAAATTGTGGCAAGATTCCCTTAGGCAAGCCAAAGTGTGTCTAACAATTTGAGCAACTCAGGTTAGGCAAGTGTGGCAAGTGTGGGGAAAATAATGTGGCAACATAAGACAAACATAGTCACAATCCAAACAGCCCCGTAATTTTTTGTGACATGCATGAAAAATTGGTTAGTTAAATTTATAGTCAAAATTTGGCAAGGTGCATCAAATCAACACATGCAAGTATCAAAAGGAAAGTCACGTCATGCATGCATGCGTTGTACTCCCTCCATTTCCAAATATAAGTCTTTTTAGAGATTGCAACAAGTGACTACATACGAAGCAGAATATGTCTACTCCTACATACGAAGTAGCCCATTTGAAATGTGCAAAAAGACTTATATCAAATGCAGTGCTTTGATGTGTCGCGTCAACTCATACAAGACCGAGAAATTTGATTACTACAACGCCGTCTCCCTCGCGGACTGAGCTCCGGTGCCTTAACTGCACCTGCCTTTGGCTGCATGACAGGAGGGCCAACCACCTGTTGGGCCCACCTGTCATAGACGCAAAGGCAGGAGCAGTAAGTAGAAGCTTTCGCTACACGCTATCCCTCCCGCACGAGGTGGACGGACATGCAGCAGTGGATTCGATACTGTAGAAGTAGGAGTAACATCATTGTCCGTCTTCTCGAAGAGGCATAGAGCCAAGCGCAACCCGAACGTGGCAGTTGCGAACGCTCGCGTGGTGCGGTTCCTTGGAGTACTAGCCAGGCTCTTGCATGAGACAAAATTACTATTGTTTAACAATTAAACTCCATTATCCATTGGTTGATACTCATTCTGCATAGGTCCACACGCTTAGCACCGTTTCCTCCTGGGGTCACCAATGTTTATTTGTTAATTAATAGCATTGCATGCAATGAACTAGCCATTGCAAATCATTAAAAGCATGCACACCTCTCATCTCTTATTGGTTGATATGTCAAGAAACAAGAAACAAGGTAGAAGTTAATGCACCGCGCCTAAGTGTTTTGGGACTATTTGGTTTTCGTAAGATGACTTACACACCTAGATGGAGGGAGTAGTATAGCCCTGTAAACCGAAAAGGAGTATTTGCCTTTCTAGAGATTTCAACAAGTGACTAGACTACACCGTGTGCAGTACTCCCTCCCTTCCGGTTTAGATTAGTCACATTGGAGAATAACATACACTAGTAACATACACATATCTCTAGACTATGTTACTACCTTCATAGTGGGTAGTAACATAAGTGTGGTAACATGCAAAGCTTCATTTATTAGGTTATAGACTCATATCGCATTGGGACATGTGATGTTACAGTAACTAGCTAAGTTACTACAACTACCTCTCTCCTCATTAACTCATTGCCACATAAGCAAATTTGCTGAGTTGGACTCGATGTTACTGCTGAAGTTACTCCCACTATGGCTAGTCTTATAGGGCTCAAATCTCAAATCTCATGAACCAAGGCATTTTGCGATTGGAGGAATGTATCTCGTACTTTACAAAACTACCCTAATTAAACTCATGCATTAATTACGTAGTTCTCTCGTTTTCCTCTCCGCCTTGGTCGCGGTGCACAATATTGAGCACTCCTATATGACTAGCCGCTCTATCTACATGCGGGACATTTCAAAGCATCCGGGCCCGCATCCCATCCACCAAATCACAGCGAGGTGCTACAGTCGAGACTCACCTATCAACCCGGTGTGGCCGTCATGACCCGTCATATCACAAAACCCACACCTTTACCAGCAGTGATAAGGTGGCCTCCAAGTTGGACTGGACGAAGAACCCATCATTTCACTGGAACGCTCGTTCAAGCCCTTTCTTCCCTTTCTTGAAGAAAACCTCACTCCAGGCTACTCACTTCTGCCATTTTTCTTCTGTACCGACGAAGGAAAGGTGGGCGAATCAGTTATGCTGCTATATTTTCATTCCAAGAATCTTCTTTTTGCGAAGCACTGACGATTCTCACATCCTATTCTTTTCCCGTTTTCATTGCGATTGTGGTTTCCTTTCGATTGCTTTTTGTTTGTCAGTTCATTGATGGATCCTGGAGCACTAGGCAAAGAGTTGCCGGCGGACAACCCACTGGAGACAGCGATCTCCAGGAAGCGAGCACCGACCAACAAGTTGACCATGTTGGCGGGCCAACCCATGGAGACGAAGAACTCCAAGAAACAAGCACTGGCCAAAGAGTTGAGCATATTGGCGGACGAACTCCTCAAAGAAAGTTGGAAGAACAGCAAGGGCCCCACCGTGCCTACCCCAGGAACTCTGATTGCCACCTATGTGAGGCACAGGACCAAGTTTGAGGATATAGTCGCCGTTGAGAAGCAGTATTCCCCTGGCAAGGTGATGGCCCCCATCGAGGACGAGGAGATGGCCCCCGGAGGGATGAGATCCCCCGGTGAGCTGCACAAGGTAAAAAATAATGGCTTATTACCATAGTTGTGGTTTTTGATTATTTGCAATGTGCTTGCTAATATGTTAGGGTTGTGCAGGTGTCGGTGGACGTCCTTGATGATTCCGATGTCGTGGCCCGTCCTGTTGGCATCGCCCCGGAGATCGATTCCGATGCCGCTGTCCATCCTGTGGACATCGCCCCAGAGATCGATTCCGATGTCGCGGTCAGTCCTGTGGACATCGCCCCAGAAATCGATTCCCATGCCGTTGTCCGTGCACTGGTCATTGCCCGAGAGATCGATGACAAGAAATAGTTGGTTGCGCTAATCCTTCAGGGTAGTTTGCATTGCCCTGTGTTTAATTACCAGAATGATGTGTGTTATCAAACCATCTTAGGGCTAGTGCACTGTCTTGTGTGGGCGGATCTTGCTACTTTTGTTTGATAGTGAATCATGCGATGAATCATGCGAACCCTCTCCGAGTTATGGAAATAGATGTATCCTCCCCAGCTTTTGATTTAATATATGGCATGCTTAGATGTAAGTTTGAACTGTTTATCATATCAGCAGGGCTTGTTAGATGATTCTTGGTGTTAGTAGGCTAGCTACTGTGCGAGATATAGTACTTGCAAAACACTCAACGAAGAGAAACGTTGGGGCTGATGAGCTCGTGGTACGCTTATACTTATCCCTCGTCGATTGACCAATAGCCCTAGCTCCTAAAATTGTAGGCTTAGCGATCGATCAGACAATAGTCGACATACATTCAGGCCTCATTTGTTTCATAGGGTAGGAAAATCGTAGCAAAAGTACAGAGAACGTGCAACAAAAAATCTTAGCAGTGCAGAGACGTACTCCCTCCGTTCCAAAATAGATGACCTAGGCGGGCTAGTTTGGCCTAGTGGGTTTCAGTGATATGACGTGGTACAGTGCCGTCCAGTCTTTGCGTGTGGTAGTAGTATTGCGGGTACAGTAAGTTTTCTTGAAGAAGCGGAATTCAATGAAGTCATGATGGTTCCTTCGTCCGAATAACTTACAGTGGGAAAGGTTGGGCCTGCGATACGACTGGAGTAGACCAGGATAATTTTGTTCATGGAAGGTGGACCACGATGGTCGACGTCCCACACGTCGGCGAATGAAAGTATTCTTTCCAATATAGAGGACGAGCAACGAGTATTCATTGTTTATTTTTGATGAAAGCTATTGTCTCCACTGTTACGACGGAGGAGTGTGAAACACGGCAGCCCAGTGAACTTGGCATGTGCACCACTCCCTCCTTCCTCATGTAATGCTCAGGTTACAGCTTTTTCTCACTTTCTCTCTATCTATTTCCTCTCAAATGTTTTTTACCTTTCTTTTTTAAGACACAATTGTTTTTTATGCCTTTTTTCAGAATTATTTTTTTATACCTAGGAGCACGTGTAGAGACGGGCTCTTGCAGAGCCCACTCCTTGACTTTGTCAATGCCTCTCTCTCCTCCACATAAGGAGTACTACTTGCTATGCATGCATGCGGCGGGCAGCTGGCATTTTGAGGGGCCAGGGCGGTGAGAGCGGGCTTCGGAAGCGGTCCGGACTCCAGCATAATTTTGGTTTTTACAGTATTTCTTTCTCCATTAACAGGTAGGCCCGCGTAGATAGATAAAGAACACGAGCTGATGAGGCGCATGCGGACTGTTTGGCTGGTCAACCAGACAAATACGGAGCTATACGCTGAGCCAGTGACCGTATAATCACCATATCTCGTATACAATGATCAAAGTGAGCTATCAAGACAAGTTCGACGACCGCCAATGCATTTTACTCGGTAATAAATGACCAGGATTGAAGGGGAATCCAAATTTGCTTCGTCTTCTGTCCTTGAGCTCTTGACAAACCAATGCACTATACGGTTGTCCGGCCACTCCACCCTAGAGCTCTCACCAAGCGTTGTTCATGCCACCGCGCCGCACACTAACCGGTAAGGCAGCGATGGCATCCCGCCGCACCGAGTTCCTCGCCGCCCATGACTGCACACAAAATGGTAGGGAAGCGATGGCATCCCGCCGTGCCGAGTTCATCGCCGCTCGCGACCTCACAACTATGTGGGAGGAATTTGAAGATGCCAAGGCCGAATGGGCGGTAGAGCAAGAGGCGGCCAAAGCCGCACAGAGGGAGCGGAAAAGTCAGAAAGCACTCAAGAAATGAGAGGCCCTCCGCTGCAAGAAAGAAAAGGACGCACGCGCTGCTGCGGAGAGGTCGGCGGAGATCCAAGCACAGTGGGGTGTCACCGACAAAGCCGGGAAGGAGAACGACGGCGTCTGGCCAGCATGTGAGAAGTAGTAGTACTAGTAGTTAGTGTGTGTGTCTGTGTCTGAGTACGAGCATGTACTAGTACTACTAGTTACTACTGTAGTTTTTAGAGCAAATTACCAGTACATTAGCCCAGACTAAATGGAAAAATTCCTATCCTAAGCATCAAATGGCATCTCTTTCTCTATAGGAATTGAGATGCATGTCATCTCACTTCCTATGATTTTCGTATTCCTATCGTATGAATGAAAGGAGACCTTTGTTGGAGTAATTACTGTAGCTAGCAGTACTGCTGGTACAGTAGTTTTTTTTCAAGAAGAGGAATTCAATGAATTCATGATGGTTCCCTTGTCCGAGCAACTTCAAAGTGGGAAGTGGGCCTGTGATTTGACGGCTCATTAGTCATTGTTACTGCGGTGCGACGACCTGGGTGACTCTCCCTTGGAGTTCTGCGTGCATGGCAAGTGGACCAGGATGTCGATGTCCCACATGTTGGCGAACGAAAGTATTCTTTCCAATATCGTGGAGCAAGGAAACCGCGTGGTATAGTATCACTGCTGATTGGTTCGCAAAAAAATAGTATCAGTGCCGATTTATAATTTATTTTTATTTCTGATGAATGCTAGCGTTTCAACTCTTACGACGAAGGGTGCCAAACACGGCACGTGCTGGATGTCCCACACGTCAGCGAAAGGAGTGGGACATGAACAGCGTGTAGAGCCTAGCGTAAAAAACAGCGTGGTAGAGCGTCTCCACTTCTTCCACTTCTAGGTCGGAGACCACACGTAGTAGTACTTAGTGGTATGAACGATACAAAGTGCGACCTGGAGAGAAAGACACGTCCAGTTGGAAGGTCTCGGGGCATACACGTAAACAAATATAAAAGTTAATATGTGCCTCCAACTAATATAGTAGTAGTAGAGTACTTAGGCACGTACTCCATAACATCACCGTGCATTGCACGTACAACATTTAGTGGTAGTACGTAGTAAGAGACAAATGCCGCCCAAGAGTTCCCTTCTCGACCTACTTTTTGGTGTTTGGTAGAGTGTATGGAGGGTGCATGAGTCCACACTAGTTTAGCACAAATACACTAGAAGCATGCATGAAGAGGGAACAACTATGCTGAGACGAGAACACAACCAAACACACCCTATATGCCATGCATGTTCATACCATTTGTGCCTTTCTACTTCACTTACTGCGCTACATTACTCAGGTTCGTACGTCCACTCCTGGGTACGTGTCCGTCTCGTAGTTCCAGTCCCACATGTTCTTCATATAGAGAGAACGACCCTTGCATAACACGTGCACCTTGATGCTAGATGTCTCGCGTGTTGGCAAAAGGATGAACAAAGCTCATGTAAAGAAATAGAGTGGAAGAACATAGATACCGGATGACCAAGAAGGAGCAAGGAACCTCGTGGTGGAGCGTCTGCACTCATAATATTTAATATTATTCAGCGATATAAAATTAACCAATCATCTCCAAAGTGGACTGGAAGAGTACGAAACACGGCAGCCCAGTGTAGTTACATCATACTACTAGTACATGGCTAACCCACGCTATCACCATATTTCTTGGCTTCCATGCGACACCTATCTCTAGTAAGCCAGCAGCCTGTATCGCTTCTCCCTCCTCGTCTCTATCAAAGTGCGGCGAGCTGGCATTTCTGCCGTCTATTGAGGTCGGTTAACTATCACATGTTAGCGACATGCCAAGAGCATTCTAAAAAAAATTCCTTTCACGTTCCGTTTTCAAAACGAAAAAAATCCTTTCACGTACGAATTTGCCTGTATGCTTTGAGCAACTTGCATGTCCTATACTGCTCCTGTTTGATACTCTAACTTAGCTAGAGGTTAGACTAACTCATGACTAACCCTGAACTAACTGTAGCCAAAGAGGTGTTTGGGTGACAGGGTTAGATTGACAATAAATGCACTTCATGGAGAGAGAAAAGTGATTTTTCAGTGGTCCCAATGAGAACTATCTCCAGTTAGCACCTCTTGGGTGGGATAGTTTTTTTTGGTGGGTTCGGTGTAACTTGCTCCAATTTAAACCAGCATGCTATTTGAGCCCCAACTAGCTCAAACTAACTCTAACCCATGGATCCAAACAGGGACTATGGCCAGTCTCGACGCGGAGCAGTCGCGTGCACCGGGAAGCAGCGCTCTCTCGGCCGTCGCGCCACTTCAAAGCCGGCGCCAGTGAGAGGTCACCTCCGCTCTGGCCGGGCATTAATGCGGCACTGACGCTCCAGGGCGACGCTGACCGTTTCACGCGGGAAGCGCGCGCTGGCAAGGGAGTATAGGTTTTGAACTGTTCTAGGTGTAGTACTGGTAGTTTGCAAAACTACTCAGTTATTGCACTCAGTTTCCTAAGAAACTGTGGTAAAAAAACGTTACTCCACAGCCCGCTTCCCTTCTCCTTCCTCTTCCACCGCCCGCACACGTCCGCGGGAAGCGACCGGTCAACCCTTATATAGGAGTGCTAGCACAAAAAGATGCATGCATGACCACTAAAATTTCCATATTAAAGCGCCGCTCCGGCGGGAGTATGGCGTATGTTGTTACCTTCGGCCGGCCCATGGCTACCGGGCGACGGCGACCAGAGAAGAGGCGGTGGGAGGGGAACGAATGCATCTACTGTTTGGGTTCGCCTTCTGGCTTAAATAAATGCGCAGCATCACGTGTACCCGCGGGTGCACAAATTGTAACATACGTGTCTGCTTAAGTGGGCGTCACGTAACTGGTGTGTGTGTAGAGAGTTTCTAAGAGACAGAGTGCATGTGTGCGACTCTACTCTTCGGACATGTACTCAACCTTTTGCATCGGGATATAAGTATAATGGTATTTACTTTAGCTAGTGATTTACGTGGCCATGTTAACGTGGTTGTGTCAAAAAATGTCACTTCCTGCTCGTGATTTGCGTTATATAATTACAAGCAAGATTCTCGTGCATTGCACGGAACATCAATATGCATTTTTTTTACAAAACACATGTTGTGATTGACCCATGCAGGAGTAATCCCATGTGTAAAAACTAATGATATCTCCAGAATTTTATCGAAAAATTGGTATCTCGAGAATGTCATCAAAAAATGAAAGATGAGAGATAAGGCGAGGAGAAGTGGAGCGTGGTGGTGACTGGTGGTCAGAATGGGCGAAGGCATGGGGATGGACGGCGCCGGCAGGCGGCAGCGGCCACCATGCATGCTAGATTCTTCTAGAGACTTATTCCTTTGTAAGTTGTTGAGCAATGAGGTTGCGGGAGATAATGATGTGGAGAGAGGTGCGGTTATCTTTTGTAAAATTATCATAGTTTGCTTTCTATCCTCAGATATAGATCATACGGTCTGTATTACAAGATGGCAGGCACACCATCACCGCCAACTCATTTTTTTATAAGGGTACAGATGATAAGTATGCTGACTACTAAAGTAAAGTGGAATTTGTCCATGTTATGCAAGTAAATAAAGGTGATTGTTTATCATACGGGTAAGGTTGGATGAAGGGTGGTAGGAACAAATGCTCCGCCTAGAGCATGTGTGTGTGAGATGGAGTCTTAGTGTGTGTGTGGGGTGTGTGTGTGTGTGTGAGAGAGAGAGAGAGAGAGGAGAGAGAGAGAGAGATGGAGTCTTAGTTTGTGTGTGTGAGAGAGAGACAGATTGAGTCTTAGTGTGTGGGGGGTGTGCGTGCGTGCGTGTGTGTGTGTGTGTGTGTTTGTGTGTGTGTGAGAGAGAGAGATGGAGTCTTAGTGTGTGTGTGGGGGGGTGCGTGTGCGTGTGTGTGTGTGTGTGTCGCGGGGTCCTCTGTGGCGGATGTAATTTAAGGGTGCATGGCTTCATCATAGAGAGGTGATGTCTATGGCAGAGGGCACCAACGATGGGGTGCGAGAGTGAAAATGCCCGTAGAGAGGGAAGAGAAAGTGTGTGCGCGTGAGAGGAGTCGACATCGAGAGAACGTGTTTGTTCGAGAGACACCTAGGAAGACTACAATATATCGATGGTGCATGTAGGCGGAAATTAAACAAAGGGATGGTCTTATTGGTTTCGAGGATATAGGGAAAGAGTGAGAGGCGGGGGGGGGGGTAGCTAGAAGGAGATTGTTAAGTGTGAGTGTGTGTTTTACCCATCCAGGCGGAAGTTATGTGCACAAAAGAGGGGAACGATTCAATGTGGCGTTAGGATTGAGGGTAATTAACTATGTATGGAGACATAGAGACCTTGAACGTGCATGTGTGAGAGGTATACATGTATACGTGGGATGTGTGTGTGTGTGCGCGCGCAAGATCGAGATAAAACAAAAGAAGACATAAGTCATAAGATCAACGACATGGGAGAGATGGATCGGTATGACAATATGCATGCATGTGAGAATGCAGGGAAGAAGGCCCGACAATTGAGCATGTATTTTTGTCTTTAAGAGATAGTGGCATGGGCTGGAGCATGCATCTATGGCGAGCAGAGGGAGTGAGGCACAACGATTGTGCAAAAGAGACCAACCTATAAATGCATATGTATGGAGAGACATATATAGTGTGGGTGATAGGAAGCAAGACTCCATGCGAGAAAGAAATGTTGACGGAGAAACTACAGATAGATACAAAGATGGAGTTTGGGTGTTGGAGATGACCGTCGGGTGGTTCAAAGGGTGAAGTTATATATGTGTGTGAGAGGGCACTTGACTGCATGTAGAGAGGAACATATGTAGTGTGCGTGATAGGAATCAAGAGTGAGGGCGAGAAAGAAGGTTGATGGAGAAACAGATAAATAGAAAGATAAAGATGCTAGCTAGTGTGCGTTAGAGATAGGAGTCGAGTGGATCAGAAGGCTGGGTTATGTGTGTGGGTGTGAGAGAGATAGAGAGAGGGTGCATGTGAGTCACATACAAACAGATATTAGAGAGAAATGAGATCCAGAGAGACGGAGTTTTGTGTCTGCGAGAGAGAAAGATATTTCACAACGAGAGTGATAGCTAGAGAGACATACGAGGGAACGCAAGATATCTCTAGGGAGAGAGGGTGTGTGTGAGCGACATACAAGAGAACAATGGAGAAATATGAGACCCTGGGAGACAGAGTTTGTGTTTGTGTGTGAGAAAGAGATATTGAAGAGGAAGAGTCGTAGGTTCTCATATCTAAGGAGCGAAAGACATCTCTGTATGAGGGGTGTGCGAGTGGCACACATGGGAATAGTAGAGAGAAATGAGACCCCGGGAGACAAAGTTTTGTGTTTGTGTGAGAGAAAGAGATTCCACATGGAGAATCATAGTTAGAGACACATAGCAGGGAGCGAGATATACTTAGAGAGAGACAGGGTGATGAAGGTCGAGGGAGAGAGTACCGTCAGTGTGTTACGAAGATAAAAGATCATTATCGACATACAGGTAGCACGAGATATACCTGAGAGACGATGAACGCGTTTAGGTCCAGCGAGATAGTACTATATAAGCATGAGTGATAGCAATATGAGACGAATATCTGGATTAAAGGGGATTGAAATATTTAAATTAGAGATCACGACATCGATAATATCATAACACAAATTGGTGTATCAAACATGCATATTCATTTGAATTTGGGCACACGTGTAATGTTATATAGTTTATCAATATTGGTGATCCATAGATTCTTCAGTTACAAACAATGCATGGTTTATATGCAATTAATGTCTAAACGGGATTACACTATATGTTGCGTGTGTGAAACACATTATACATGTTTGAGAAGTAAAAAAAGACCCGCATGAAACACACATTAATTGGAGACAGTTAGCGAGGAATGCATACATTGGATTTCAACATAAAGTGGTTTCAAATATTTGAAAATCCAAATTCATGGATACAACCTTATGAATCTGAGATCATGCCGTTTGTAAACCATATTTATGTATAAATGGTGTTGTGCTTTTGAAAGTATATATAAAAAATGATGTATATAGAATGTAATTCCAATTGAAAATGGATCCCGCCCGAAAAAATAGAATACAAACGGGATTCGAATTGAGTTGGCACGGTAAACGAGCACTCTGCAAAATTTGAACGAAGAGGGGAAAGTCGCAGTAACCGCCCGAAACCAAAATCTGCGAGATGGAAACACTACTACCTATCCCTGCCACGCAAAGACTATCTGCTGGATTTCTATAGGTTTCGATAGGGGTAGGTTTGTAATTTCACCCAAACGTGACGTAACCGCCTCTCACCCGGATTCATACACGGTGGGCGCCAAAACACAGTGTTTCCTCGACCGAAATCGACTCCCTCCCCGATTCATATTCATACACGATGGGTGCCAAAAACAAACTCTCCTCGGCATATATTCGGTGTATGCGAGATTACCGTCCTATCCCCAACTGACTAATGTTGTTGTGATGTAGTAGAAATTTGAAACGGTGGCTAAGTTTGTAAATTTCCTTGCATTTGAGACAAGCGCGTCCTGAATACATGGTTCCCCCCTTCCTCTCTACCTCCCTTTTCCCCATTCGTACTCCGTGAGCGCCAAAACACCCTCTCCACCCCACCCTCCTCCGTCCGCCGCCGTCCGCCACCCCATCCACCGACGTCCTCCTCCACCATGTCGGAGCTGATACCCTGATGCCGCCGTCCATTACAAGAGATCGACCTCTCTCATCCACGGCTTCGGACCGAGATCCTTGCATCCCGTCCTCTCGCTTCATCACCGCCGTCGTCCACATTGCCGGCGCCTCACCTACGACCGTCTCGTCCACCGCGCCCTGCCGCCACCGTCTACCCTCCTAGATCTGCTTCCACGCCGCCGACAGCCATCACTACCGCAGCACCGTCAAATTCTCATTAGATGCATACGCGGCGCCGCACCAGAGGCGGTACTCTTTCGTATCTGCTCAACTTATTTATCGCAGCAAGAAAATGGATCGCCGCTACTTTACTCTAATTTCTTGTCTTGCGAAGTTGCCTTTGTCCGGTTTGCACCTACAGATCCGCCATGGAACGCTCAACACTATACTCCCAATGCTTATGGTTTTCCCCTTTTATATTCCACACTAGTTAAATCACAGTAGACTAAATTTCAAAATTGGGTCAGTTGATTTTTCAGAGCTCGCCGGAGTTCGCCGGTGCGATCCAAGGGGCTCGGTGGTTGTGGGGCCTCGCCGAACGAAGAAAACTCGACGCGGGTGGGGGTTGGGGCGGGGGTGGGGGTGGCGGAGGAACACAGGTGGTGGGGGCCGGTGGTCCGGCCGGCGGCCTGTGCGGTGTTCTATATGGGAAGAATCAGAGACGAGGAAGAAGAAGGGTTAGGAGACGTAGGATCTTCATCCAACCGCCTGAAATGGTCGAGAGACAGTTGGGAGTTGCATTCTTAATGCGCTCTGGTTCATCATGTGCGGGCACTGCGCAACCAACATTTTATTATCCAAAATCTGCTTGCTCTTCTTTACCATGTTCGATAGAGCTGGCCTGTACGTGATCGATAGGCTTTCAATTACTAGCGGCAATACAACACTGTATTTTCAAGCCAGTTCCACTTTACCAGTATATATATCGTGGTTATGGTGTACCCCTGTTATGTACACTATGATCTGCCTAGTTGCTGTGTGCTCTTGTTGTCATGGTTTGGCAATAAACTCTCTATACAGTAGATTATGAACCTATCATCTGCCAGCTATCCTTACTTCTGGAGCCTATTTTTTGTGTACTTGTGCCAGATTATATAAATGCACGCACCATATTACAGCACACATGAGCTCTCTCATCAGAATCCAGTGATAGCACACAAGTGTTTACAGGGGCGCCCCTATATTAGAATATCATCTGCATTACAAACATAATCTCACAACTATTTATGTTTTCATGGTTCTCAGATATTATACGCAATTATAGTGAATATCAGAATCCGCGCATCAGAAGAATATTGTGGAATACTGCAATGACTTACAAAATTGGCACCCAGGCATTGAGTGCCATTCTGGAAGCAATGAAACTCGTACGCTCCCCACCTGTTGATTCTTGTTCAGAATATCATCCTAATGACTATTCTAACCTCGAGGAGTCAAAGGCAGATGGCCTGTCCTGTTCACCCATCAAGGTGCATGTTCAAATTTGGCAAGGTTTTATTGATTGCGCGTATCTTGCATATGTTGTCTTGCATTTCTTCTACTTTGTTGCACCACCATCTGCTTAGTTTACTCATCATATAACTCGAGATGCCATGCCCATCCATTATCAATACATATTCCATCTGTCGTCATACCATGTTTTTTCACTCAAATGTTGTTCTTGTGCATCAGACATCAAAAAGGAAGAGGGTGATTGCCAAACCTGAAGGAGCACCAGCAAAGTCCTTGAAAAACGTGGTGGTGCCAGAGAAATCAAACAGCGCCCCACTTATATTGGCTGTACAACCAGTGACACAAAATGTAGGACCGACTCCAGCAGACTGTACCCATACTTCACTGGCCACACCACTAGCCCCACCACACAGGACCTGCACTCCAGCAAAAGGTATACCGATTTCATTTGCCATAGCACCAGCCGTACCACAGAAAAATCACACTCCAGCAAAAAGTACAGCAAGTCCACCGGCCAAATACCTATCCCAACTGCAGAGACGGCCAATTCCTGCAGAATGGAAACCCATTCCATTTATTCCCAGTTTAAAATACAATGCTTTCAATGTTTTTAGGGACTACGTGCATATATTCCCATCATGGGAAGATTATAGTGAAGACAAACACCATTTTCACATCTTCCTGTCCAACTTACGTGTAAGTGCTATTATTCATGGTTATTATTTTCCTGTTTTTTGCTGATCGAACACATCAATGATTTACATTACTGTCGGTGTACTAAAGTAGGGGTACCTTAGTACCCCAAACTTGTGCACGGGCAGTCGTAGCACCCCGCGGCAAGGCTTGCCAGGTGATCGCCAAAACTCTCCATGGTCCCTTCTCGGGCCATCCTAGAACAAAGTATTTGAGCCAAGGCCCCGGCAGGAGGAGCTTGCCGGGAAGGCCACCCGAAGAGAGCAAGGCCCCGGCAAGAGGAGCTTGCCGGGACGACCGCTCGAAGCACAAGGCCCCGGCAAGAGGAGCTTGCCGGGAAGGCCGACCGAGGCACGACAAGAGACTTGCTGCGACGCGCCACGCGTCCCGGCAAGGAACGGTGAGCGACAAGCTCCCGGGTGCGACAAGGCATCAACCACGGCAAGGCGCTTCCCGCGGCAAGTCACCACCCCGCGCCTGCGTTCCAGCTCATCCACCCACGCGTCGCTCTCGGGCCATTCCAGGCGTACGTGGCGAGAGGCTGCGCGGCCAGGGGCATGCGATGGCGAAGCAACGCTGACAGGGTAGCCGTCGTGGCAAACGGTGGCGCCCCTAACGGTCCCTTTTCTGCACTGTTTGGGCGACCTAGACGGGCATTTAATGCCCTTGTCCCCTGCCGTCAGAGTTAGGTATGATAGCACTGTGCAAACAGCTGTACCCAACACAGCGTTTTCCAGTTTTGCCCCTGCCTACGTTGCCACCTGTGGGTAACCCCTTGCACATATAAAAGGAGGCCCCATGCGCAACGAGGAGCGGGGGGGGAAGGCCACTCACGCTCGGTCTGATCAGTTGCCTGAGTGTACTGTAGCACTCAGCGCTCCCAAAACAAGAACACAATACAAACCACAAAGCAGCAGTAGGGTTTTACGCATCCGTGCGGCCCGAAGCTGGGTAAACCCCTTGTGTGCATCGCCTCGATCCGCTCTTCGCGCGACCTCCGCCCCCCGCCGAACCAAGAAAGGGGCTCGGTCCCCATAGGTGTTCGAGGAGGCAGATTTCCCCCGACATCTTTGGCACGCCAGGTAGGGGGCGTCGAGGTTGTGTGAACCTGATCCGGCCTCTGCACAGGCTAGATCTCCATCATCTTCATCGACATGCCACCGAAGAAGAAGGCTCCAGAGGTGGCTGGTCCGTCCGCGTCGAACCCTCCGCCCCTGGAGCAAACGGGTGATGGGGACGGCACCGGCGGCAGAACGGGCGTCGGCGGGCCAGCTCATGGTGCCACGGCGTCCGAACATGCACCGCGCCCCTATCAGGAGGCACAGGACCAACAGCGTCTCGGCACTCACGGTACCATACGCTCGCTGGACCCAGATCGAGCTGGTGGATCCCAGGGCTCTCAAGGCCAGCATACACACCAACGTGCTGGCGCGAGCGTGGCACAACTGCCTGGACTGGGTACCGCTCCTTCTAACGTAGTTAGAAGTTTGAGCACATCCCGCTCCATGCGCCGTTCGCCACCACTGCCCGCCACTCCATCAGAAGCTCTAGCACGAGCTCAACTGCTCCTAGACTACCCTCCAACGGCGGACAAGCTCGACGACTGGAGGGCCATGATATAGAGCCTCATCGGTTTCGCTAACGGCGACACCCCGCGGCAGCACAGTGCGTCGCAGCCGCGGCAGGTCGGCCAGGCGAGGACCGATGGCGCCAAGACCGGTGGGGGTGCGACCACCGTGCATTCCCCGCCCCAAAGGCCAAGATCGCCGAATCGCCGGAACGATCACGACAACGACTCCACCGCGTCGTCAAATCCGCGAACTCGTCGCGATCAATGCCAAGTTCTTCACGAACGGAAGCAAGAAGACGCTCGTACTCGCATCGAGCGTCGAAGAGAAGCGCGGCGTCAATCAGACCAGCGCGCTGAGCCCTTTGTCGACATGCATGCGCCGGGGGAACCGGGCGACCTGCCGTACGCGGTGGGCTGCCCTGCGTTCACCCGTGAGTTGCGGCAAGTCCAGTGGCCCAGGACAAAGAATTTCAAGCCAGATGTACCAGAGAAGTACGACGGCAAGTCGCATCCGTCGGAGTTCCTCAGCATCTACACCATTGCGGTGCAGGCTGCTGGAGGGCGAGACGACAAGATCCTTGCCAACTACTTCCCGCTGGTACTCAAGTCCAACGTCAGATCCTGGCTCATGCACTTGCCGGACAACTCTATAACCTCCTGGACAGACTTGTGCCATCAGTTTGTTGGCGCCTTTACAGGCGGCCACAAACCCCATGGCCAAGCGAGCGACCTTCATCCATTCGTCCAGAAGGAAGGGGAACCCTTGCACAAGTTCATCCAGAGATTCAGCCGTGTACACTACAACATCCCAGACGTCCACCCCGCCGCGGTCATCAGCGCGTTCCATCAGAACGTGCGTAACCGCAGGATGCGGGAGGAGATGGCGATGTGCAAGATCAAAGACGTCAGCGAGCTATATGCCCTGGCTGACAAGTGTGCACGTGCTGAGGAAGGGAGGAAACTCCCCGGAGAGAACACTGGAGCAGGAGAATCTGACAGTGAGGATACCGCCCCGGCAAGGAAAAACCGGCGGCGGAGCAACAGGAAGAAGAAGAGCCAAGAAGTACTGGTTGTTGAGCAGTCTGGCGATGAAGGCGCCGCCAAGAAGGCCCAGGCTGGTAGCTCCGGCAAGGAGGTTTCCAGATGCACCAACTGCCAGGCTGTGGCGGTCGCCGACAAGCGGGACGGCACCAACAAACAGTACTGCAAGATCCATCGCACCAAGGGCCATGACCTCCAGAGCTGCAAGCAGATCGAGCGGCTCGTCGAGCTGCAGAATGCCGAGTACGAGCGACGCGACAAGGAGAAAGCCCGGGGAGGTGGCGGAGGATCCGGCATGAAGCGCCCCGGCAAGGGAGGACGCCGCGACAAGGACAAGTAGCGGCAAGCAGACAGACCTCCCCGCGGCCGCGACAAGGACGAAGACGAAGACGAAGACGAAGACATGGATGACGTCGAGACCAGTGACCAGGAGTTTCAGAAAGCCACAGAGGTCTTGTGCATAGACGGCGGTGCTTCCCTGCATACTTCTCACCGCCAGCTCAAGCAGTGGGCGCGGGAAGTCAATGCAGCGGAACCACCCGTCGAGTCACGCAAGCCTCTGAAATGGTCTAGCATGCCTATCATCTTCGATATTGAGGACCACCCTGACCGCACAACTGCGATCGGGTGCTTGCCGATGTTGGTCTCACCAACAGTCCGCAACCTCAAGGTCACTAAGATGCTAGTCGACGGCGGGGCCGGCTTGAACCTGATCTCCTCCGCTGTGCTCCGGAAACTCCAAGTCCCCGACAGCGAGCTCGAAGAGACCGGCACGTTCCAAGGAATCAACCCGGGAAGGAGCAAGCCAAAGGGGAAGATAACGTTGCCAGTGACATTTGGCAGCGAGCTGAACTTCAGGACAGAGAGGATCACTTTTGACGTTGCTGATTTTCCATTGCCCTACAATGGAATTCTCGGTCGTCCGGCGCTCGCCAAGTTCATGGCGGCCTCTCACTACGCATACAACATGCTCAAGATGCCTGGCCCGATAAGCGTCATCTCTGTCCCCGGCGACAAGAAGGATGCCCTTATCTGTGCCGACAATATCTACCGGGAAGCAGAAGCCGCAACGGATCACAAGCCACTTGCCGCTGAAGCTCCCGGAGGGAAGAAGAAGACCAAGCCCGGCAAGTGCTCTGGTGCCCACTCCGGCAAGCGCACCTCTTCGGAGTGCTGCGCTACCATCGAGGACGCGCCATCGAGCTCCACCGGCAAGAGTAAGAAGTTAATGGCAGCCCCGCCAACGACCAAGAAGGTGTCCGCCAAGGAGGACGGCACTGGTGGTACCTTCACCATCAGTGCCACTCTCGACCCCAAATAGGAAAGCGCGCTCGTTGCTTTCCTGCGGGCGAATGTCGATGTGTTTGCCTGGCGACCATCTGACATCCCCGGTGTTCCCAGGAAAGTAATTGAGCACCACCTCGCCGTCTGTCCTCATGCGCGGCCCGTCAAGCAGAAAGTCAGGAAGCAAGCGGTGGAGCGCCAAGAGTTCATCGCAGAAGAGATCAAGAAGTTGGAAGCGGCAGGCCTTGTCAGAGGTGTGCTCCATCCGACGTGGTTGGCCAATCCTATTGTCGTGCGCAAAGCAAATGGGAAATGGAGGCTTTGCATCGACTTCACTGATGTTAACAAAGCTTGTCCCAAAGATCCCTTTCCCTTGCCGCGCATTGACCAGATTGTTGACTCCACGGCCGGATGTGACCTGCTTTCATTTCTTGACGCCTACTCAGGATACCATCAGATCTTCATGGCTGAAGAAGATGAGGAAAAGACCGCATTCATCACTCCATGTGGCACGTACTGTTTCTTACGGATGCCTTTCGGTTTGAAGAATGCTGGTTCGACGTTTGCGAGGGTTGTCCATGCCGCTTTTGAGCCACAGATCCATAGAAATGTGGAAGCCTACATGGATGACGTAGTGGTCAAAAGCAGGGACAGGGCAACCCTGATTCAAGATTTAGAAGAGACCTTTACGAACCCGCGCAAGATCAGCCTCAAGCTCAACCCCGAGAAGTGCGTGTTTGAAGTCCCTTCCGGCAAGCTTCTCGGGTTCTTCGTGTCTCAGCGAGGAATCGAAGCCAACCCAGACAAAATCAAGGCCATCGAGCAGATTGAAGCACCAACACGCGTCAAGGATGTACGAAGGCTTGCCAGCTGCGTCGCGGCTCTCAGCAAGTTTATTTCCAAGTCTGCAGAACGCGCCCTGCCATTTTTCAAAGTTTTGAAAAAGGCGGGTCCAGTGAAATGGACTCTGGAAGCGGAGGCCGCGCTGCAAGACTTGAAGAAATACCTGTCCTCCGCTCCAATACTTGTCGCGCCTAAGCCACAAGAGAAGTTGCTGCTGTACCTGGCGGCAACCAATCAAGTGGTTAGTGCTGCGCTAGTAGCGGAGAGGGAGGCAGATGATGAGCTAGCAACCGCGGCAAGCGCGTCCAGCGACAAGCAGGAGGCTTCCCCGACAAGCTCTGGCCCCGACAAGGATGAATCTGCGCAGGAGCGAGTGGAGGTGCAGAAGAAGAGAATGGTGCAGCGCCCAGTTTACTTTGTCAGCTCCCTTCTGCAGGGGGCTAGGTCAAGGTACTCTGGTGTGCAGAAATTGCTTTTCGGCCTTCTCATGGCCTCGAGAAAGCTGCGCCATTACTTCCAAGCACATGAGATTACGGTTGTCACCCGCTTTCCGCTGAAGAGGATACTGCAGAATCCAGAAGCCACAGGTAGGATTGTCGAGTGGGCACTGGAACTGTCAAGCTTCGGTCTCAAATTCGAGAGCACTTCAACTATCCAAAGCAGAGCATTGGCAGAGTTCATAGCAGAGTGGACACCGACACCAGACGAAGAAATCCCAGAGACGAGCATCCCCGTCAAAGAAGCAAGCAAAGAGTGGCTGATGTATTTTGATGGTGCCTTCTCGCTGCAAGGCGCTGGTGCTGGCGCGTTGCTTATCGCGCCCACCGGAGAGCACCTCAAGTACGTAGTCCAGATTCACTTCTCCAAGGAGCAAGCAACCAACAATACTGCAGAGTATGAAGGTTTGCTTGCCGGTCTCAGGATCGCGGCGGAACTTGGGATCAAGAGGCTCATTGTCAGGGGTGACTCGCAGCTTGTCGTCCGCCAAGTGAACAAAGATTACCAGAGTCCGTTGATGGAAGTGTACGTTGATGAAGTGAGGAAGCTAGAAGAGCACTTTGACGGCCTGCAAATGGAACATGTTCCGAGAGCTGAGAACGACATTGCTGATGGCCTGTCAAAGTGCACAGCATTTAAGTTACCTGTGGAACCAGGAACCTTTGTGCTCAAGCTGACTCAGCCATCCGTAACACCATCAACTGGACAGAGCAAGAAGAGGAAGTTGGTCTCCGGTGACTGTCTTCCGGCAGAGCTCCCCGGAGCCGCCGCCAAGAAGGTCCCCAAGATCGACGCCAAGAGTGTTGAGGAGCAGTCTGCTCCGGCAAACCCCAGGGTTTGTTCCGTAGAAGCAGGCGCTCCCGACAAGTTTTGCTCCAGCAAGCTTGCCGGGGAACATCAAGCTCCGGCTGAGCCCCAGATCCTCGCCGTAGAAGCGGACGTTCCCGCAGCAGCAGATGTGCCTTCAGTCCTTGTTGTCGAGCCACGGGCTCCAGCATGGGCACAGCAGACTGTCCATTTCCTCCAGAACGGAGAACTTCCCGAAGAACAAGAAGAAGCGGAAAGAGTAGCCCGGCGCTCGAGTATGTACCAGTTCGTCGACAACACGCTGTATAGAAGAGGGCGCAACGGTGTGAAATTGAAGTGTATTTCCCAGGAAGACGGACAAAAGCTGTTGGCGGAGATACATGGAGGCATATGTGGTCACCACATTGGCGCAAGAGCACTTGCCGGCAAAGCGTTCCGGCAAGGTTTCTTCTGGCCGACAGCCCTCCAGGATGCAACTGCACAAGTAACCAAGTGTGAAGCGTGCCAGTTCCATTCCAAGCAGATACACCAGCCAGCTCAAGCTCTCCAGACGATCCCTTTATCCTGGCCATTTTTGGTCTGGGGGCTCGACATCCTCGGCCCCTTCCCCCGAGCTGTCGGGGGCTTTGAGTACTTGTACGTCACAATCGACAAGTTCACAAAGTGGCCGGAAGTGGAACCAGTGAGGAAGGTGACAGCACAGTCAGCAGTCAAGTTCTTCAGGTCGATTGTTTGCCGCTTCGGGATCCCCCACAGGATCATCACCGACAACGGTACGCAATTCACGAGCCGCGCCTTCATGCAATATGTCCAAGATCTCGGCGCCAAGGTCTGCTTCACTTCTGTTGCTCATCCCAGGAGCAAAGGTCAAGTGGAGAGGGCCAATGCCGAAGTGCCGCGCGGGCTCAAGACCAGAACTTTCGACAGGCTGCACAAGTGCGGAAGAAACTGGATCGAGGAGCTGCCGGTGGCTCTTTGGTGGATCAGAACGACGCCAAATCGAGCCACTGGCCAGACACCATTTGCTCTAGTATATGGAGCAGAAGCAGTTACCCCCACGGAACTCGTATACGGGTCACCTCGAGTGCTCGCTTATGATGAGCTTGAGCAAGAGCGGCTGCGTGAAGATGACGCGCTGCTCCTGGAGGAAGATCGTCTTCAGGCTGCTGTGCGAGCCGCTCGCTACCAGCAAGCTTTGCGTCACTACCATAGCCGCAAATTTAAAGCCAGAAGCTTCGAGGAAGGCGACCTTGTTCTTTGGCACGCTCCGTCCGCCAAGAATCACAACAAGTTGACGCCGAAGTGGGAAGGCCCTTACCGGGTGAGACGAGTCACGAGGCCCGGCGCTGTCCGCCTCGAGACCGAAGATGGCACTCCGGTGAGCAACTCCTGGAATATTGAGCATCTTCGTAAGTTTTACCCGTAAGGCGCGGTTGTCGGACCCCGTCCGGCAACCAACCTTTTGTACAAGTCTTGCCGCTGTTGCATGTAATCCTTTGTACAAAGCCAGGCGCAGACCCTGAGCAGCAGTAAATGAAGCGCTGGTGCCCTAAGTTTTAGCATGCATGCTGAGTCGAGTCTCGTCCTTGGTTAGGGTTGATAGTGCCTAACAGCTGCTAACCCCTAGCTTAGAGGTCGAGTCTGCGTCCTTTTTTCCTGTTCCTTCGTTTCCCTTGGTTCGCAGGGTTTTGCATATCCTGGCCAGACCGCTTAAGGACGAAGAAGAGAGGAAGGGCGGACCAGCATCTGGTCCCCGGCGAACCAATGTTGCCGGGGGCTGCAAGTCAAAGATTCGCCCACGGCAGGCCAAAGTTGCCGGGGGCTGCAATCCCAGATAAGTTTTTCATCCCTTGTCATGCATTCTCTTATGGATTGAGGAATGTGAAAACCTTGTTTCTTCCTAAAAAGCTGCCGTGCTCCCTTAACTCTGGGCCCCAGAGCGCGTTCCTGGGGCTAGTTTTGGTAGCAGCCGCGACGACAAAGGGACGGAACGAGGAGCCCGAACCCGCCTCATCCCTACCTCCGCCAAAGGCGTGAGAAAGGTCGAGAGGCGCGGGAAGACGACAGGGCCTGTTGCCGGGCAAAGAAGTGTCTATCTTAACGATATAAAGGATTCGCTCCTTGGCGTGGGTTCTACCCGCGGGACAAATAGCCCGGCAAACATCCCCTTTTCATTAAAAAACATTCCGCTCAGGTACAGTTCAGAGAGAATGAAAAACATGACAGATGGGATTACAAGCTTTAAATGCAACTAGAGCCCAAGGGCTTACAAGCTAAAAAGAGATAAGGTGCCCGTAATCCCTTTCTTCTCTCTCTCCTCAGGAGGTAGCACAAGGAGGCGAAAAGGGCAAAAGGGGCGCCTAGGCGAGCTACGGGTGGCAGAAGACACCAACAGAACGTCCCGGGGGCCGTCTGAAAGCTGGACGGTGACGGTGGCGCCGGAAGCAGGGCTCGACGAGGTAGCAGGACGTCAGCACGCTGTCGAGGGCGCCATGCCCTCGTACTCCGAGTTGACGGCCTTGCCGCCCACCCTCTTCCTCTTCCGCAGCCTCCCTACGCCAGCCGCCAAGGAGACGACCCCGAGAAGCTCAAGGAGCTGGCGACACGGATGATGGGGTCGCCGGTGCCACACGGAGCCGCGACCGGCGCCTAGTCGGACCCGTCATCTCGACGACCGCTACCCTCGTCGTCGATGTCGCTCCCCTCCTCGTCACTCTCGCTCGAGGAGGAGCCTTCGCTGTCGGAGGAGCTATCCACGCAGCACCGGGCCCGGGTCCCGAAGCACCCGAAGACCTTGACGGAGAGGAGATCGCCCTCCATCAACTTAAAATGGAGGGTGAACCCCTCCATCAAGCTGTGGATACGGGCGAACGTCTTCCACCCTCGACCAAGATACATCACGCCGGGGTCTGGGGACTCAACGTGGACCCGCGTGCCGCTGATCCCGCAGCCCCTCATGCGCAGTCTTAGCGTCTCGTGTTGTTCCATCTCCATCACACTTGCGAAGGGAGCCGGGAGGCGGAGGCGACGGCGAGGCGCCCGGCGCAGCCTGACGAAGAACTCGCAAGGGTCGTCCCCGATGCGGACCGCCGTGAGAAGAGGAGCGCTGGCGGAGGCGAGGCCGGCGCGTCGCCCCTCCCGCCTCTTCCCCGAGCGCCTCGGCCTCGTCCACGACCTCGCCCCCTCCCCCTTCCCCTTACGGCTGGCTCCGCCACCGGGGGCGCAAGGGGAGGAGGGGCGCGTTGCCTAGCAGCGACCCTCGCCGCCACCGATGAAGGACCGGGGTTCCCTTTCTCCATGGCGAATGGAGGGAGGGGATCAGAAGCCGAAGGGAAGGAAAGATGAAGGAGTGCGGATTTCCGTCGCCCCCTCTTGCTCTTTATAAAGGAGCAGGGTGGGGGCTCGGCCGCCCCGCTCAGCCAATCAAGACGCAGGGAGAGCAGGCGACTGGGACTGGCCTGCTGCCTCGACCCGCGACGGCCCGGTTTCCTGCCTCCACCGTCCGCAACTCCGGGTGCATGGAAGTCGCGTGGCTAGTGTGCAGGACCGAGGCGACGGATGAGGCGACCTCCCTCCACCCCATGATCATGGGGAGCGGACGCCTCGAAAACCGTGCCTCGGCCCCGTCTAGCTAACGAGCCACGCCTCCACGCCTCCCTCCACTTATGGAGATGGCGCGAACCGTCCCCCCTTTATTGCGACGAGACGCATGCCTGCGGGGCTCAGCCCCCGCGCACGCCGCCCACGTCACGCACGCCTCTCCCCACGATGCCGCGTTCGACGTGTGCCGTTCGGGGAGGGCGTGGTGGACGTAGAAAAAGATGCAGCGTGACCCAGGCCGCGCGTGCCGGTGCACTGTTTTGGGCCTGGCCCAACAGCGCTCGGCACCGTGTATGGCCCAGGCCCGGGGGCTCCTGTCGGTGTACTAAAGTAGGGGTACCTTAGTACCCCGAACTTGTGTACGGGCAGTCGTAGCACCCCGCGGCAAGGCTTGCCAGGTGATCGCCAAAACTCTCCATGGTCCCTTCTCGGGCCATCCTAGAACAAAGTATTTGAGCCAAGGCCCCGGTAGGAGGAGCTTGAAGGGAAGGCCACCCGAAGAGAGCAAGGCCCCGGCAAGAGGAGCTTGCCGGGACGACCGCTCGAAGCACAAGGCCCTGGCAAGAGGAGCTTGCCGGGAAGGCCGACCGAGGCACGACAAGAGACTTGCTGCGACGCGCCACGCGTCCCGGCAAGGAACGGTGAGCGACAAGCTCCCGGGTGCGACAAGGCATCAACCACGGCAAGGCGCTTGCCGCGGCAAGTCACCACCCCGCGCCTGCATTCCAGCTCATCCACCCACGCGTCGCTCTGGGGCCATTCAAGGCGTACATGGCGAGAGGCTGCGCGGCCAGGGGCATGCGGTGGCGAAGCAACACTGACAGGGTAGCCGTCGTGGCAAACGGTGGTGCCCCTAACGGTCCCTTTTCTGCACTGTTTGGCCGACCTAGACGGGCATTTAATGCCCTTGTCCCCTGCCGTCAGAGTTAGGTATGATAGCACTGTGCAAACAGCTGTACCCAACACAGCGTTTTCCAGTTTTGCCCCCGCCTACGTTGCCACCTGTGGGTAACCCCTTGCACATATAAAAGGAGGCCCCATGCGCAAAAAGGAGGGGGGAAGGCCACTCACGCTCGGTTTGATCAGTTGCCTGAGTGTACTGTAGCACTCAGCGCTCCCGAAACAAGAACACAATACAAACCACAAAGCAGCAGTAGGGTTTTACGCATTCGTGTGGCCTGAAGCTGGGTAAACCCCTTGTGTGCATCGCCTCGATCCGCTCTTCTCGCGACCTCCGCCCCCCGCCGAACCAAGAAAGGGGCTCGGTCCCCATAGGTGTTCGAGGAGGCAGATTTCCCCCGACAATTAAATTGTTGTAACTAGGCGAGGGTCAATTTGGATAGTCATGACGAGCAAAGCTTGCTTGTGCTTTTCAAGGAAGCATTGCAGAAGTATCGGTATAACCTGAGGAAATCACACTTTGATGGCAAGTCTATAAACGAATTTCCTGTGAAGTCTCCTGTGCTAAATTTAGAAGACATTGAATGGGAAAACCTTGTTATGCACTGGTCTCGTTCCCAGGATGAGGTACTGTCTATGAAATCACATGACAACTTGAACTTCTACTTTTCCGCATGTGCCTTACAGATCTTTTTTGCAGGAAATCTGCTCGAAAAAGAATTTCGGTTTGAAAAGAATGACAGGATATCGCAAATATGCTGCCCGCTGCTTTGCTCTTGTTAGTACCTGTTGTCCTGTATCACTATACTTGCATACATACCTAGTTCATTATGTGACAGCAGTATGCATGATAACTTGCTTATCAATTGTTCGCTCCAAATTATCTGATCTGTATGAATGGTTACATTAGTGTAGAATATATCTAATGCTAATGAATTTTTTTAGCTCTGCATTGTTCTTGTAAGTACATGATGTCCTTTATCAGTGTACTTATATTGATTGGTAGTTGTTCATGTAGCATCACTCTGCAGCTTATTTTCCTTTGCCCTCCATTTTCTACACATCGGATCTATATTTACTCTTACCATAAGGTTGGTACTAAAGAAGTTTAGCTGTGCATTGCTCTTGGTTGTGCCTTTTGCCTGTATCGCTGCACATACATTTATAGCTACTTGGTTATGTAGCATCACTCTTCATCTTATCTTAAATATTCTCCATTTTTCGTATATTATCACATCTATATTTACTCTTAACAAAATGTAGAATAAAGGCAATGCTTATGAAGAAGATTCTGTGCTAAACTTCTTGAATTGCCCCCCCCCCCCCATCAGCATGGACAAGGGCTTTATAGAGCCTGTCTTCACCAGTAATGTAAGTTTGTCCTTCTCAAGCCTTCAAACTTTGTTGTGTATATTTGGTTAGGCATGACTGCAACAGCTGTTTATTTTTGGTGTTTGCATCAAATTGCATGTTTAAAGTTTATTATGTAGTTCATAACAAAAGTTTGTCCTTCTCAATTTAAGTTTTCAGTTGTACAACCAAGTTCCTTCTTCATACCATGTAAATTAAACTATACAGAGTAAGTGATCTTCTTTTGCACTGCATGTATGCTTCTGTTCTTCATCCGTAATCCAGTTGTGTGGTGAACCTACCCACTATAGCACAATGTCATATTCTGCAATGTCTTAACTATGAACAATGTCATATGATTCTACTATTATTTAAACCATCTCTTTATTTGCCAATCTGAAATGGGATAAATTGACAGTACACTAACCATTGATACTTATGAGTTCTTGATCTGTAATCCAGTGGTGTCGTGAAGCTGCCAACTCCTTCACAATGTCATGTCCTGCCATCTCTTGACCTGGACAATACCATATTGTGTTAATTTTAAACTGTGTCACTTTATTCGTCAGTAAGAAATGTGATGAATTGTCAGCACTGATACTTTTATGTGCAAAACCTGTCATCTGTCTGCTTGTTTATATTTCAGAGTGAGCAAGATATAAGTGTTGAACAAGCGTAGTCTCATCATCTTGCTCAGCTGCTTGCGCTGCAGCTCCCCAGCAGGGCTAACCTTTCTTGAACTCTATTAAAGTGCTGTCGGTTTTGTATATTGTTTTGTCGGCGTGTTTATTTGCACTGGTGGCGATCTTTGATGCCCAGTGTATGTAATCTGCTGTCTGATTGTGCTTTATTATCATAATGGCAAACTTTGATGCCCAGTGGATGTAATATGTCGTAATTTCTTTATTGTATAGTCTAGGTTTTTTCTTATTCACGATGTTGCAGTTATTTTACTGTATATATATCATGTCTTCGCAGTAAACCGTCCAAACCGTAAAATTACGGTACATAATCGGGCCGTCATGCAATCATGATGTATGATCCGCATCATGGGCCCCGTCAAACTGGCCCACTAGTAGATTCGGGCCTTTAATAGGCCGAGTAACCCCCGGCCCTCTTTTCGCAAGAAAACTCAATGGGCTTTTAGGAGGCTGAGAAGTAGGTTGGGCCTGAAACGTGCCGAGTAGCTCACAGGCCGGCAGCAGCCCAAAATGGACACCGACCATGATTGTGCGAATCAAATCACGGGCTTTTAACAGGCCACAGTTGTCTCGGTCCTTGTTTGGCCCAATCAGATATCGGCTGCGAGCAGGCCGGATGCAAACCGGGGCGTAGTTAGGCCCAACTATATGACGGGTTTTTAACAGGCCGAAATTAATATAGGGCCGAAATGTTAAACGGGCCCTTAACAGGCCGAAACTAATATCAGGCCGAATTACTAAATGGGCATTTAACAACTGGCCCCAAAAGCATAGCGTCCAATTAACGGGCCGAATCTGATATGGGCCATAATTGAGCCCAAAGCCTCTTAAAGGGCCGGACCTGATCTGGGCCGTGATTTGGCCCAGAGAGTAGGAGGCTTTTAACGGGTCGTATCTTATATGGGCCATTATTAGGCATGGAACATGGCAGGCCATTAATGGACCGGATCAAATATGGGCCGGCATTTGGCCCAAAACATGGCAGCCAGTTAATGGGCCGGCCTACTAGGGTCCTCAAAATCTTGTGGGCCTATAGCTGGGATGGCCCATTAATGTCGGAGAAATCTCGTGGGCCTTTAGCTGGGCCGGCCCATTATGATCCGCAAGAATTTTGTGGGCCTTTACCTGGGCCGGCCCATTATGGCACACAAAAATCTTGTGGGCCTTTACCTGGGCCGGCCCATTATGGCCCGCGAAATCTTGTGGGCGCCGGCACGTGTTTCCTCTAGCCAATGATGATTTTACACGTGGAAAATCCCCATTGGTCGGGGCTGTTAACGGGTTATCGGATCCAAAATCCAACCTGATAACCCGACATAGGTAGTAGAGGTAAATTCTCTCTATAGATTTGATGAAGGTGATACTCCTCATAATAAGTCTGCTAGTCAATGCCTGGAAGAGTTTGATAATTTTATTGTTAAACAAGAAAACTTCAAAGCTTATGTTAGTAGACAATTGAAACGTAATGCTTACATGCTTGACTGCTTGGGTGACTAAATGAGTAGAACTGTTAGTGATCTTAAGATTATTAGTAAGCATGCTTCCATGGTGAAAACTCAAGTAGAACAAATATTTAAGGCACGGGATGATTTGCTCAATGAGTTGAATAGTAAGAATAGTGATAATGTTGTTAGGGTTTTGACTATAGGTGGTAAAATGACCCAGGAACCTTTGTATCCTGAGGGTCATCCTAAGAGAATTGATCAAGATTCTTAGAAAACTAATACTGATGCACCTAGTCCTAGTAATAAAAGGAAAGGAAAACTGATAGGACTTTGCATGCTTCTAGTGAACCTGTTATAGATACACCTCAGAATCCCAATGACATTTCTATTTATGATGCTGAGACACAATCTAGTGATGAGCATGAACCTAGTGCTAATGTTAATGATGATGCTCAATCTAGTAATGACGATGATGTTGAGATAGAACCTGCTGTTGATCTTGATGACCCACAATCAAAGAATCAATGTTGTGATAATAGAGATTTTCATTGCTTGAAAACATGGTAAAGAAAGAGAACCATGGGTTCATAAATCCATGCCCTTTCCTCCTAAACCATCCAAGAAAAAGGATGGTGAGGATTTCAAGCACTTTGTTGAAATGCTTAGACATGTATTTTTTGCGTATGTGTTTGACTAATATTCTGAAAATGTCTCCTTATGCTAAGTATATGAAGGATATTTTTACAAATAAAAGAAAGATACCGGAGGCTGAAATTTCCACCACGCTTGCTAATTATACTTTTAAGGGTGGAATACCAAGAAACTAGGAGACCCAGGAGTACCAACTATACCATGCTCCATTAAAAGAAACTATGTTAAAACTGCTTTATGTGATTTGGGAGCCGGTGTTAGTGTTATGCCTTTCTCTTTATATCGTAGACTTGAATTGAATATGTTGACACCCACTGAAATCTCTTTGCAAATGGCCGATAAATCAACTGCTATACCCATCGGTATTAGTGAGGATGTGCATGTTGTGGTTGCAAACGTTACTATCTTGTTATTCTTGATATTCCCGAGGATGACAGTATGTCGATCATCCTTGGTAGACCCTTTTCGAATACTGCAGGGGCTCTTATTGATTGCAACAAGGGCAATGTCACTTTTCATGTTAATGGTAATGAGCATACGGTACACTTTCCGAAGAAACAACCTCAAGTGAATAGTATCGATTCTATAGGAAAATTATCAACTATTGCTATTGGAGGTTTTGAATTCCCTCTTCCTACTGTCAAAAAGAAATATTACACTCTTGTTGTTGGGGACATGCATATCCCGTTGAGGTAACCTAGTATTATTTGAAAGTTCTCCGGTTTCATGTCATTCAGAAGAAGTTTGTTAATAAGACTTGATCAACCTTGTTAATGGATTCCTTTTGATGGGCATGAGATGGACGAAATTAGAGAACGCAATTTTCTGTACCTACTTTTTACTTTCTGTTATGTAGAATAAATAAAGCAAAATTAGTATTATTCGTCTATTTTTTGAATTATCTGTGCAATAAAAAATGTCCCAAAAATAAAAATTCTCCAAATGCCCTAAAAATTTAGTATGATTTTTTATAGAATATTTGAGAATTTTTGGCACTGGGAACACACCAGGGGGCTGCAACAGTGGACCGCAAGGGTGGAGGGCGCGCGCCTGCCTTGTAGGTCCCACATGGGTCCCCCTCACTTATTCAATCACCCATCCACTTCGTCTTCCTCCAGAAAAAATCATCATGTTGCTCAAACCCGTGTTCTAGCTCATCTTGTTGCCATTTTCGATCTCCTTATGCAAAGCTCCATTTGCAAAACTATTTTGGGGGATTGTTCTTCGGTTTGTGACTCCTCCAATGGTCCAATTAGTTTTTGTTCTAGTGCTTTATTTATTGCAAATTTTTGCTGCTGTGGTGACCTTGTTCTTGAGCTTTCATAACAAATTTATATGGTCCAAAGTAATTTTGATGCATGATTTAGCCTCTAGACACTTGTAGGAGTAGTCGCTATCAATCTTGTTGAGTTTGGTTCACTTTCATTTTGAATCATTAAAAATTTCAGAAAATTTCAAAGGAAGAAAATGATGAGGAGATTGTTAAGAGGCTCTTCAAGTCGGGGTTCTAAAGAAAATGAAAATGAAGAGAAGAAGAAGCCCAAGAACAACCTTCCTCGCACCGCAGAGGTTCGATCGTGTGAGTGTCCAAGTGATGCATTCTTGAGGGCGGCCGAACTTTATGAGGATTTCTATTATTTGGCTAATAATGCAGGCATCACTGACTTCCTCCACGATAAGTGTGATCAGTACCTCCTACTCACTAATACCTTCATGCAAAATTTTCACTTTCATGCTAGGAAATCACCACCCACGGGTAGAGTTTTATTTATATGATGAGTATAAGGAGATGACGCTTTATGATTTTTGTGAGGTTTGCAAATTGCCTTATGAGGCCAGTGTCAGTGAGCCACGTCCTAGAGATGTGGAAGATTTTATTGATGAAGTTACCGTAGGGTAAGGGAGAGGAGTGTCGGAAGCGAGAGTCGCTAGTTTGCATTTTTCCTGTTTTATGCTATTACTCATTATTTGCTGGGAGATGTTTAATTGGTCGTGGGGCGAGTGGAGGCCTTAGTGCCCCTAACCTCACTATTTTTTGCCATGCTTTACTTCGTGATAGAACTTTTAGTTAGGGCGCTATTGTTGCTCGACGGTTGAGTTTAAACCGATCGAGGGGTCCTATCTTTGGAGGTATCTATGCCTCATGCCTTGCTAGACGCTTTGAGATACCTATTAGGCACGATGTATAAGAGGAGATTCTGCTACCAACTAGATACTTAGACTATAACAATATGGTAGCGCATGATTTTATTAGCAATGATAAGGACAAGAGACTCATCTATAACCTGGTATTCAGCTAGAAAACTTGTCAGATTATTACTTTGCCTGCACCTTCTTTGTTCGATATTCATTCAGGCAGGCACTCATTTTTCCCGAGGACATTTTTGCATACTAGGAGCGGGCGCGATCCCCAGTTCCTGAGCCAGAACCATCACCTGATCTGTATGACGAGTCTGTTTATCAGTGGGAGCCACATGAGCTCGTTAACCAGTGGAACCCCCAGGATCCTCCTGAGTACCTAGGAGAGGTCTACTTTGATCCATGGGCATAGACCAACTTAGGCCAAAAGCCTAAGCTTGGGGGAGTACGTATTTCTCACCGACATTACATTCATGTTCGCACACTCATTCCAGTTGTCGGTGTTCATACTTTTTCATTGTATTATCCATGTTAGTTTATTTCTTTTTCTCGCTTTCTTCTTGTGTATTTGAAAAACTTTGAGAAAATCCAAAAGAAATAGTTGTAGCTTCTTTTTAATTTCCTTTCCATCTTTATTTAGTAGTGCTATTAAAATAAAATCCAAAAAGATTTCTCGTTCTTCTTTTGCTTGTTGGGAGCTTTCTCGTGTAAATAGATTTTCTCGTTCTTGTTTTACTTTCTTCAGAAAAACAAAAACTAAAAAAATCAATGTGTTTCTTTGAATTTCTTTTTCCTTTCTTTGGGTCGAGAGGAGAAGACCATGACGAAAATGTTGAGTGGCTCTCATATATATTATTGTTGATCTAACAAAGATCCCATATTACCGTGTCTTCTCCTTTGAATAAATGTTTGCAGATTCCAGCTTAGTCCAATGCGCGTGCACTGTTACTATTATTCACACCGTTCAGTCGTGCAACTGAAAGGCAATAATGACGACATATGATGAAATGATTGAGATGAGGAAAAGCTGGTTTGAACTCGACCAATTTTGTTTTTGTAAATATGATTAGTTCATCGTTCTTGATTTAGCCCATTATGAATGAAACATGTTTGCAATGACAATTAGAGATTATAGTTACTCATGCCATGCTTAATCAGCTAGGAGTTTATAATGGTTTACCTTACGTGCCAACATGCTTTTAAAATGGTTGTGATGTAGTATGATAGGATGGTATCCTCCTTTGTATTATTCGAGTGGCTCAACTTGGCACATGTTCACGCTTGTAGTTGAAACAAAATCAACATAGCCTCCATGATATTTATGTTCATGGTGATTTATATCCTACTCATGCTTGCACTCAATGATTGGTTAATTCCAATGCATGTTTATGATTGTTGTCGCTCTCTAGTTGGTCGCTCCTCAATCTTTTGCTAGCCTTCACTTCAATTAAGCAGGAATACTGCTTGTGCATCCACTTCCATAAACCCAAATTGTTCCATATGATTCCACCATACCTACCTATATGCGGTATTTACCTGTCGTTCCAAGTAAATTTGCATATGCCAAACTCTAAACCTTCAAATAATAATATGTTTTGTATGCCTGAATCGCTCATGTAGCGACTGGGGGTTGTCAGTATCTTCCATGCTAGGTGGGTTATTCTCACGATGAGTGTTGATTCACTTGTCATTCACGAGAAAGTGGCTGGTAATCGGGATGCCCAGTACCATGCTATAAATCAAAATCAAAATATAAATTCAAGCAAAACTCCCCCAGGATTGTTGTTTGTATGGACGGCACCCGTTGTTTTGGACCAGCCATGGAGTGTGCTTGTTGGTGGAGGGGGAGTAAAAACGTTACCATTCTGTTTGGGAACTAATGTATCTAGCATGGAAGATATTGAGATCTCTTAGTTGTTATGTTGACAATGAAAGCATACTGGTCAAAATATTATTCATCTCTGTTTCGAAAAGCTCGAGCTCTGGCACCTCTGCAAATCCCTGCTTCCCTCTGCGAAGGTCCTATCTATTTACTTTCATTGTTGAGTCATTATCCTCTTATAAAAAGCACCAGTTAGAGAGCACCACTATCATTTGTATGCATTGTTATTAATTGATGTTGGGTATGGCTGTGACTCGTTAATCTTTAGGGGTGCTCTGCATTTATGTTTTGCGGTCTCAGAAAGGGCTAGCGAGATACCATCTTGTTATATCATATCCTGATTGTTTTGAAAAAGTGTTGTCATCCAAAATTTATTATTATTGCTCGCTAGTTGATTATGCCATTGATATGAGTAAATGCGAGACCTAAATGTTAGTGTGAATATGGTTAGTTCATAATCTTGCTGAAAACCTGAATGTTGGCTTTACATATTTGCAACAACAAGATCAAATAGAGTTAGTAAAAGTTTCTCTTTATCACTTTCAGTTTGTCAACTGAATTGCTTGAGGACAAGCAATGGGTTAAGCTTGGGGGAGTATACCATCCTCGAAGGGGTCAAGTGAGCACGTGTAAAGGACATGATTCACCTTTGTGTATGTGAAGTAGATGTCGCACGTGTCACTCGCCGAACGGACTCTTGACATGGTGATGTCAATAGGATGCTCCACATCATCTCCCCTCCCTTGGGAAAGATCCGACCTCAGATCGAAAACCAAATCAGCATGGGAAAGAGATGGCTTCGCCGTGTAGAAGTGGACGTTCACCAAGTACTTGTCATCTTGAAGTTCGAAATGTGCACTCTCCAATGTCGCACCGTGTAGTGATTCCTTCAAAAGAAGTAAGGACAACAAACACTTGGAAAAACAAATGTGGTTAGCGTTAGGGCAAACCCAAGCATTCAAGAGGTGAGTCACCAAACAAGTGTCGTCATCATGCAAAGCATATGGTTTGACAAAGGATTGTGACATGGTATGTAAGCACATAAATTGAGCACAAGCAAAGATACCATGGGGACAAGCATGTAAATGTGAGGTAGTGATGCAAATATGTGTAACAAGAGATTTAGCATCTACCTCAAAGTCATAGCAAGCATTCACAATTTGCTCAATGAAAGGTCTATGGTAGGCATATGAATCATTCACAACACCAAATAAAATGAAGTGTCTAAACACATAGGTCAAGTGCAAGACAATCCAAGCATAATGTGCATAGGGTGTAGTGAACATAGTGTGGCACTCAACACAATAGAAAGAGCAATTGTTCATCATGTGTGAAGCAATCAAGTCAATCATGTGACAAGCAATGGGACATGGCATATGTGAAGTTATGACATTGTTGCAACCAAACATATGAGAGGAGCAAATAATCCAAGAATTGGATGCAACACACAAGGCATATATATCATGATGCATGGAATGGTTAAAATGACAAGTCGAAGCAAGATCTCTAACAAGTGTGCAATCAAGTGATCCAAGATGAACAATAAGTCTCGTCGTGCAAGCAACACAAGTAGTATGATCCGCAATATCCATGCTCAAGAAAGATGTCACCTTGAAGGTGTGTCCTTGTGCGTCCTTCATAATGCCGAAGCACAAGCAAGTGCGATGTAGAATCGTCGTGGTAGAAGGTGGTTCGCTCTCAAGAGCTCGAATGGTCAACTCACGTGACGTGGAAGTCGACACAAAGTCCAAGTATCCTACACATGCACACAACAAAATAAAGAACGTATGTGCATGGTAGATAAACACATCATCCATCATGATGGTTTTCTTCTTTTGCACATAACCATTAGAAGCACAAGTGTATGAATAATATGAGGCAACAATGGCTATATCCATGGCACGAGGTATATGGTGCAAAGAGGTAAGACAAGCATGCTTCACAAGGAATATGTCAAAATCTCCAATTATATGTGAGAATGCTATGGGGGCAAACTCATTATCAAGACTAAGGGCATTGTTGCACTCAATACATGGCAAATCATCTAGCATGAGAGAGGCAACACATGGAGATAAATGACAAGAAGCAATCACAATCATGTGCAAAGCATGTAGATAGTTGTCATCAACCGCATGAAATGAGCAAGTATGAATCATTGGTGATGCAACAAGGCAAGCAATCATAGTAATCAAGTCATGCAAGCTAGTGGAGCGAAGATGCAACACACTAGAGGAAATCATGGCAATCATGTCATGTGAGCAAAGAATAGGCGTAGGCAATGTACATGACATATTGCAAGCACGAACACAAATCAAGATCATAGTATCATCATAGGCATGGGGCACAAAGCAATCATGGCAATAACAAACAATATCTCCACCACGCTTGCAAATACACATACAAGTACTAGAATCAATCATCATGTGTAATGCAAAGCATGGGTCACAAATGCATGGAAAAGGCATAGGAATGGGCATATCATGCAAAGTGAACATGGCAAGATGGGCAAAGGATATATAATGGACAACAACCCATAACCATGTGAGGGCCATGTAAAAGAAATGCGCGGAAGTGTTTGCGCGAAGTTAGCGGTGGGAAAGACAATCCATGGGATCACAAGTCATCATTGCTCTCTAGAGCTCGTTTTGTCAACTCGTGGGATTGCGAGGTTGACAAGTATTCATGGGTACCTACACAAAAGAGACACAAACCAAAGAAATTGTGCGCGTGGTAAATGTACACATCATCCATCATGATGTGTATGTGCAAGTGAGTGTTAGCACAAGATAAGCATCGCTCAAAGAAATTTGATGCATGGTATAAGAACATGTCATCCATCATGAAAGAATAGTTATTGTGTATGACACGATGGGGATGCAAATTTATCATAGAAGTATATGGCACATCAATAGCATGTTTATTCATGGGAAGCATATTGTGCACACAAGTATTGGGATCATGCAATGGATAGGATGAATCAAAATCTCCTAAAATGTATGAGGAAACTATGGGGGTCTCCTCATGAGCAATATTGGAAACATCATATGGAGAAAATGGACAATATCCAAAACAATGCATATCCGAAGCTAGGTCGTCATGGCATGGCATATGAGATAAATGATGCAAAGGGAGCATATCAATATCATCACAAGAGAAACAAATGCCAATAACCATGGGCTTGTCATCTATGCCATATGTGTAAATTGGGTTAATTTTAATGGCATATGCATAGTCACTAAGATGAGATTGCAAATATGACATATGATTGATCTCATGCATAGAATATGACAAGTCAAGTGGGTTGTCAAACATGATGTGACCTAAAGAATTGCCACAAGAAATCCTATGTAACATGGCATCACAACTAGGCAACTCAACATGTTCATCATCATATTCATCATAAATTGGCAAGTCAAGACATGAGGAAGTCGCACTAGCATGAAGCATTGAAATAGGTTGATCAACATCATGCAAGCAATCAATGTCAAGAATGTCCACTAGTGGGACTAGAGCATCACCTTCACCTATGTTACCTTGTTCATTCCACTCGAGTGGTGTAGGTGAGGTGGGAAAGACCAAATGGTGGTCATCTTCATCTTGATGGAACCATGTGGGGGGTGCATCATATTCCACCATGGCCATCGTCTTGTCCAAAGGAAGGACATAGTCGTCGCAAATCGGCGCGCCATCATATATGGGACCTAGCACCAAATGAGAAGACACAATAGAGGTAGAGGTTAAGTCATTAGAAATCGAAGTGGCCTCACTCTCTCTATGTGGTGGTTCACTCACTCCCTCAATATAGGAGCACTCAAACTCACATATGGTGGAGTCACTCATCTCACTCAAGTGGTGGGGGCTGTGGCTCTCCTCACATGGGAATTGGGGCAACTCGTCATATATGTGGCTAGTGGTGAAGTCACTCTCACTCTCAATATGGTGGCACAAGTCACTCAAGTCATCATACGTCGCCGTGGTCGAAGGGGAAATCCCATGCTCAACCATCTCATCGTTGTCACCATGGATGAAGGCCAAAGATGGCACATCATCTCTCTCCTCCATGACCGAAGGGAAAATCCCATGCTCGATCATCGCGTCACCGTCGCCGTGGATGAAGGCCGAAGATGGCACATCCTCGCTCTCGCCTCCTAAGATGGAAGCATCATCCTTGCTCGTCACCAAGTCGCTCGCCTCCAAAGCGTGGTCCTTGAAGGTCTCCGTAGTCGTACTTGTCGCCGCACCATCTTGAAAAAGAGTCGTGGAGGACTCGGCATCATCAATGCCACAAAGAGGGATGGCGGTGAAGTCGAACTTAGGAGCATCGTCTTGGAGCTCATCGGGCTTGGACATCTTGGTGGTACTAGCCTCATGCTCGTCGTCTTTGAGTTTGGTCTTCGAGAAGTGTTCTTGGGGTGGAGAAGCCTTGGCCTTCATGAGTTCTTGTTCCGCCTTGAGAGCACCAATGTAGTTGTCGTCGAGGGACTTGTAGTTCTCGAGGAAGATAGTCTTGGAGATGTCGTTGTTCAATCCCATCATGAAGTGGAACTTCATTGACATGGGGTCGTCCTCGTCGGCTCGTCGCAAGGCAATCTTCATCTCCTTGAAGTACTCGTCGATGGACTTGGATCCTTGGATGGTGTTCTCCAATTGGCGTAGAAGTTGTTCCGTATAGGTTGGAGGCACAAAATCTCGCCGCAACGCTCTCTTCGTCTTGGACCAACTCATGTCGTAGGTCTCCGAAGGTGTGTGAAGCCACCATGTCGAGGCGTAGTCGTGGAAGTTTCTTGTGGCGCACTTCACTTGATCTTCGGGAGGAACTTGATGTAGCTTGAGGTAGTCGTCCATCAAACGCTCCCACTCGAGATACTCCTCTGGTTCTAGAGTCCCATAGAAAGGAAACTCATGGTCGGTGTCGAGGTCGTAGTAGCTCATGGAGGTCGCGGACTTGAGCTTGGGGAGCTTCTCTTGATCGTAGTCTTGAGGTGCTTGTTGGCGAAGATGCCATATATGCGAAGGCAAAGATGCCTTGAAGTCACTTGGCGAAGATGCCAAGGGAGATGGTGAAGTCGTTGAGCGGTTGTTGGTGTTGAGCTCTTGACCTTCACGTTCTTGGTGGTGATGGTGTCGATGCCGATGTGAGCTTGCCGGAGATGGTAGCTCGGAAGAATGTGCTCTTGAGCGTCTTCTCGAAGATGAGGAAGATCGTTTGTAGGACTTGATGAGGGCTTTGATCTCCTCCATTTGAGCTTGCATCTTGGCATCGTTGGAATTGTTCGTGGCATCAAACTCGTCGTTGTTGTTGTAGACCGAGGGTGAAATGCCTTGCCTATCCATCACAAGACTCGAGTAGAGGTGAGTAGGAAATGAGATAAACAATACCAAGTTACCTTTTCCCAAAGTTGAGGATATATCTCGTTTCACTCAATGTGAGATGAAAGAATAGTGGAATTGGTACCGGACTTGTTCACTCACAACTACAAAATAAAGCTTATGGTGTAGCTCGGTGAGGATAGTGGCACAAAAATTTAATGCAAAATGTTAGCAAGAGTCAATAATGTTGAAAGAGATTCACAAATTCGCAAGTGAAACAAGTAGATGACAACTACATGTGGAGTCCACGGAAAACGCTCGTGTTGCACAACTCAAGAGAGACGCTAGCACGTGTCAGGACCCCGATTCTAAGCCACATCGATCCAGCATGTAACACATCATATCACTTTGCGGCCTCACGCACGGTACTCCCACGGGTGCCACCTTACCTGGCCCGGGACCGTTTGCGCCTTTTGGCTCACGTATATGATAGTGTCGCTAGCATCCATATGACAGAGAACCCGGGCCGACATGGCTAGTCGTGAACCCAAAGCGGCGCTAACCTATGAGGACAGGCATACATGAATCACATCGAGCATGTCGGTCATCAACGTGTGAATCCGGGCTGTAGCACTGGGCTAACAGGACTCCGGTAACCCGGGCTGTAGCAGGCTAGGCAGGACTCCGGATGTCACCGCGTGACATTTCCCCGAAGGGACAGACACAGGAACGAAGTGAATCACATGCCGGCCAGTCAAGTGTTCCGAGCAGTAGTGCTGGGCTAGCAGGACTCCGGTGAACCGGGCTGTAGCGGACTACTATCGCTCAGAAGCACTAGACTACATTTCCCCATATGATAGGCTGCCAAGGATAAACAACTAGATAGTCGGATCCCACACATAGCAAGCATTTCAATCATACACACAATATGCTCGATATGTGTAGATACAACATGGCATCACAACAAGACTCTACGACTCAAGTATTTATTCATTAGGCTCCGAGGAGCGAGATATTACAAACATGGGTCTCATGACCCAACATTCAGAGCATACAAGTCAAACACATGCGGAAGCTTAACATGTCTGAGTACAGACATCTACAAATGAAAAAGGCTGAGAAGCCTGACTATCTATCAGATCTTGCCGAGGGCACAAGATCGTAGCTGAGGTAACAAGCTAAACGTCGAAGTCCAAGCGGTACTACTAGCGAGACTGACGTCTCTCTGCAAAACATAAAATAGGCAAACGTGAGTACAATTGTACTCAGCAAGACTTACATCAGAACTAACTACATATGCATCAGTATCAATAAAGGGGGTGGTGGAGTTTGACTGCAGCAAGCCAGCTTTGACTCAGTGGCTAACCTGAACTACGACTGCAAGTGACTCTTTTGAGGTAGCGCACACGAGTCCACATATTCACCATATCAATACACCACTATAGATCCGCTCCCGTCTCCCTACGAGAACGCCATCCATAGCACTCACGCTTATTTTGCGCATTTTAGAGTATCCACATTCACTTGTCTATGAACTGATATAGGCAACCCAGAAGTCCATAACCGCGGACACGGCTATCGAATAGATGATGTTAACCCTGCAGGGGTGTACTTCTTCACACACGCTCTCACCACTTACCGCCGTTTACACGACATGTACTCGGCAACCTTCAAGCGGAAGCCCAGCGAGGGTGTCGGCCACGGCCTACCTAAACACTCAAGTCTCTAGTCCAGGTTTATCGCCTATTCGGGTTCCATCCGCAGGGAGTCCGGCCGAGGTTTCCACTAACGGCCCCGAACGATGTGTACAGGGTCCGGGACACCAAACGGGCGCCCGGCTGCCCGGCCACGTGCCTACCGCAACACAGCCCACCCCTACGGTCAGCGCTGCGTGCGGCCCCCAGCATACTACAAACACCAGAAACTACTTGCAACTCCTGGACAGAGGACAAGGGTGATTAAGAAGCCGAGAGAGTCAATTAAGGATCCCAATGTGTGGTAGTAACTGTTTCATGGATCACAAACACAGAACTCAGTTCCTGAGGACGGCTTCAATGAGACAACCCACCATGTACTCCTACATGGCCTCTCACCAATACCTTTACCAAATCGTGTTCACACACTTAGCTCACACACAGTAGGACATGTTCATCACCATTCCAATTCATTCCCGATGAATCAGACCCGACTCAACTCTAAGCAGTAGCAGGCATGACAACCAAACATGAATGAGTAGGCACATCAGGGCTCAAACAACTCCTACTCATGCTAGTGGGTTTCATCTAATTACTGTGGAATGACAGGTCATGCAAAGGATAAAGGGGTTCAACTACCGCAGCAAGTAACACATGAATCGTTGTTGTCCTAATGCAATAAAAGAGAGCAGGAGCGAGAGGGTGGGATTGTATCGGGATGAACAAGGGGGTTTTGCTTGCCTGGCACTTCTGAAGATATTATAGCTCTTCATCGGTGTCATCGATCTCATCGTCGGAACATCGTCTATCGAGAGGGGACAAACACCGGCAACTGAGAAAGAACACAATCAATGCAATGCGACAATATGATGCATGATCATGACATGGCAATATGATGTGATTTGAGCTAATGCAGCTAGCAACCAGATTAAATGAAGTTGATTTGAATCCAGGATTCAAATTCAAACTCCATATGTGGATATTTAAATGCCATTATATGATTTGTGCTAAGCAGCAACTATAAGTTGTTCTAACATGCATGAAAATGGTACAGATGGATTCCTTGAATTTTTCTGATAATTTTTCATATATAAATTATTTCATTCTGAGCTATAGATTATTTTCTATGATTTTTCAAAGTTTTGGATATTTTCTGAATTAAACAAATCATTTGAGATTTATTTAAAATCCAGAAAAAGATTACTGCGTCAGCCTGACATCATCATGACGTCAGCAGGTCAACTGGGTTGACCCAGGTCAAACCTGACGACCCGGTCCCACATGTCATATACTTATAGATAGTTAGAGGTTAATCCCGTGTTGACTGGGATTTGACCCAACGCGGGGCCCGCTCGTCAGTGTCTGTGGGGTGTTTAGCTGGCAGTGATTAGCACTAAACACGCGGCCACGTCGACACGCCGGAGTTTGGCCGGCGGGGACCAAAACAACGGCGGAGGCTCGCCGGACTTGCGCTAGAGGCGTCGGGTTAGCGCGCTGAGGGCACCAGGAGGTAGGCCGCGCTCTTGCGCATCCAGAGAGCCAAGGAGGAGGGGCTGGGGTGGAACGAGCTCGCCGGAGTCGAGCTCGTGGCGGCGCCGGAGTTCGGTGATAACGGGCGCGAGGCTGCAACTCGCTTCCGAGCAAAACGGGGCGCACAGGCGGCAGCTACTGGGAAGCAGGAGCTCGGCCAGGTGCTCATCCGCGACGTTGGCCCATCGTAGCGACGACGGCGGCAATCACGGCGGCCGGAGCTTACGGGCACTTGCGGGCGGCGGCTACGATGCAGGAAAAAGCACGAGGGAGGAGGGGAAACGGATTAGAGCTCACTGGGAGTCGGGCGGAGGTCTCAGCGGGCTCGGGGACGGCCTGACGGTGACGAATCAAGCGGCGGGGATCGCCGGCACCGAGGTTGAAGACGGCTTGGTGGAGGCGGTGCAGGGCATCCGGCGATGCTTGGCTTGTCGAGGGAGTAGGGGACATCGATGCGGAGCTTCGTGGCGCGTCAGAGAGGTGTGGGGTGGCCGGTGGACGCGGCGGCGAGGGGCGGCGCGCTCGGGCGCGAGAGGGAGAGAGAGCAGGGGAGGGGAAAGAGATCCAGGGAGAGAGGGGAGAGGACGAGGGGGTCGGGGGGGTGTGCGTGGTGTCGTACAGCGCGTCCAGGGCGTCGGCGGCAAGCAGGAGCTGGCGGGGCGCGTGCTCGCGAGCGGTGGCCACGCGCCCTTCGTCCTCCTGGCAAGAGGAGGAAGACGACAGGGGGAGGTGGAGATGGGCTGGGCTGGCTTTGCCCAGCTGGGCGGCTACAGTGCCAGGCCAGGTGGGCTTCCCAGGTAAGTTCCTCTCTCTCTCTTTTAATTCTATTTTCTATTATTCTGTAGTCTTTAGGCTTTTATTAAAATACTAAAACTAACCCATAAATCATGAAACTGCCCAAAGCTACTGTTTGGAATATTTCCAACAGTAAAGATTTTAGTTCATGATTATCTGAGCATTTAAAATATTTTATAGCATTTAAATGCCCAAATTCAAATAGCATATGATTTAATTCAAAAATCCAGAATGGCCTAGAAATAAGTGCATGACTTCTGGCAGAGGTTTTCACCTTTAACAAAAATCATGAGCTTTTCTAAAGGGCATTTGGGATTATTGAAAAATATTTTTATTTGATCCTAATTGCATTCCATTTGGTGCTAGGGTTTGTCATCCCCATTTCAGATTTAAATGGAATTTAAACATGATGCAACATTCTAATGCAAGCACTAAGCATCACCAGAACTAGGGATGTGACAGCACGATTGCTCTATAGGCGGATACGACACTTGTGCACAACCTATGATATGCAAAATGGATAAACTTCTATCCCAAGTATGCTATATATGTATGGTTCCCGGTGTTTCTCTCAAGATGATCCAAGATGATCGGATATGACAATCTTATGTGCAATGTGGTATGATGTTATGGCACTTGCTTACAAGATTCTTTGCTCTTCTCTTTTGCTTAAAAGCTTATTCCCTTTTTTTGTATGTATGGCCACTTTGCGAAATGCACAAACCAAGATAGCAATTGTGTATATGCGGGAACAATCTTGTGACACAAGGGATGATATGATACCAATATGATATGGTATGTATGCAATGGTAGGTGTAGACCACTAATGTGCACAAGTAACGTTGCCGGGCAATACTCAAATGGCTAGTCTCGATAGGTAAGTGACGCAAAATGGGCTAGCAGTTATCAATGCAATGTGCAAGGGAAATATACAATGGTGTCGTCGAGGTTACCGTCCGTTGCGATGATGAGTGGTGGTGTTCTTGATGTAGATACCAAGATGATGGAGACTCACCCCTAAGTAGCCGAAACACCTTAGGAAACGGAAAAACCACAACTCAAAATCTCAAGGACAAAAGTCAAACGGTGGTAGCGGGAATGTGGTGGTGGTTGCGGAAGCTCAATGGGATTGCCTCAATGCAATGATGGGGTTTTGAGACGCAATGCGGAAATCGAGGGTGACTATACAAGGTGTCGGAGTTGGAAGCACGGTCCCTAAGTAGCCGAAACACCTTAGGAGACACAACTCACAACACAAACAAAATTGGGTTACGTTGGGATGGCGGAAGTGTGTGTTGGGTAAGTCTATGCGGAAGTTATGGTGGTGGTTGATGAAGAAGCAACCATCCCTAAGTAGCCTAAACACCTTAGGAGACTCAAATCACAACTCAAACAACCTCAAATGTGATGGGGAACAAAATTGATTAGGTTGCGGAAGTCGGTGGTGGTTATGCGGAGGATGTGGTGGAAGCCCTGGGCAAAGATGCCAAAGTTCCAAAACTTTGATGAAGTCAAATGTTGGTGAAACCTATCTAGAGGGATAGAGGATGTCAATAGCTACTCAACGAGCTAATGAACGAGAAAATCGGACTCCGGATGTGGAAGTTATGGGCAAAACGGTGAAACTCAGAACGCTGAAACTGGGAGGGGTGGTAGTACCGCTCGGAAGGGCGGTAGTACCGCTTGTAAGCGGTAGTACCGCTTGGGATGGGCGGTAGTACCGCTCGTGTCGGGTTTTTTCGCAAAATCTGGATCAGGGCGCGATTTTGGGGCGGAAATGGATGATTTCGGGGTCAAAATTGGAGATATTTCGTGGATGGAAAGTGGGGAAACTTGGGGAGATGCTAGATCCACTCGAAACCAAGCAAATCCATGGATCAAATCCAACAAAACATCATCAAACCAACAAATCACAAAAAAAATTGGGGCTATTTTTGGTGGGGATTTTTCGAATTTAGGATGAAATCAACAAAACTAGGCTAGAAAACACAACGGGGAGGCTCCGAAATCGTGATCAACCTAAGCTCTGATCCAAGATGATGTAGGGTGGAACCCTAGATGGCCGATCTTTCACGAAAGGAGCGAGATCCCTCGAAGAACACGACGAACATGGGGAAGAACGGAGAGAAAACACAAGGGAAAACACTCAAGAACAAGTCCAATCACACATCCACTAGACAATCAAACACACAAGATCCACTAGGTACATGAACAACAAAGGGAAAGATACAAGGTAGCGTTCATCCCAATCCTTGGAGGAGTTGAGGTCTTGATATCCCGGAGGATCTTCTCACATGCTCACATGGAGGTCTTGAATCCAAGGTGGATCTTCTCCGTAGAGGGGCCGCGGTCTCTCTCTCGTGGAGTAGATCCGATATGGATGAGCAAAGCTCTATCTCTAATGAGCTACTACTTTGCTAACCCTAGAAAGGAGGTGGAGGTGGTCTATTTATAGTCTTAGCCACGAAGGGGTAAGTGGGAGAGGGATACAAGGCCAAAGGCCCGTGGCTGCGCATAGGCAGAGTGGTAGTACCTCTTGGGAGGGCGGTAGTACCGCTTGCAAGCGGTAGTGCCACTTGGTGTGGGCGGTAATACCGCTCGTCCTGGGTCTTCTTCCTCCTTCTCTTCCATGCTTCTCTTGCGGATGGTGTAGTTGTTCCCTGGCGCTTGCACTCCTCCTTGTCGTCCGTAGTATTTCAACAATACCTATGCATGCACACAAGTGGAGTGTCAAGTAGTATACCATCCTCGAAGGGGTCAAGTGAGCACGTGTAAAGGAGATGATTCACCTTTGTGTATGTGAAGTAGATGTCACACGTGTCACTCGCTGAACGGACTCTTGACATGGTGATGTCAATAGGATGCTCTGCATCAATATTGATCTTACCTTTAGCTCCTTGTGGGTTCGAAACTCCATACTTATCACTTCCACCATTGGAAAGTGCTACGATGATTCCTTGCACTTGAGGATTATCAATGTCATGCAAGTTCTTTTTCCTACGCACATATGACTATATTCGGAATACATGCCTACATTATATTGATGAATTGGAGCTAGTTGTGTGTCACCCTAGGTTATAACTGTTGCATGATGAATGTCATCCGACATAATTATCCATCATTGATCCATTGCCTACGAGCTTTTCAGATATTGATCTTTGCTAGTTGCTTTGCCATTGCCACTGTTACAATTGCTACAAAACTGTTACTATTACTTTTGCCACCGTTACCGTTACTTCCATACTACTTTGCTACTAAATACTTTGCTGCAGATATTAAGTCTTTCAGGTGTGGCTGAACTGACAACTCATCTGCTAATACTTGAGAATATTCTTTGGCTCCCCTTGTGTTGAATCAATAAATTTGGGTTGAATACTCTGCCCTCGAAAGCTGTTGCGGTCCCCTATACTTGTGGGTTATCAAATAGCATGTGTGATAGTTATCCTGTACGACACAGGTACGACAGTCCGACATTTCGTAATCCTATCAGACACTCGTATGATGATTAGCTAATCTTTTTAATTATATATCGCATACGGTTCAGAGAAGTGAATGTGTGTGATTGTCTGCTTATCATACACATTCTGTAATCATGAACTGTTTGTGATGAGGCGCGCATCATAAATGTAGCACCACAAAATACCGATTGTGATGGTAATGCGAGCACAAACAAGTAGCAAGGATGGAGCATTTGGGATGTTCGACATATCACAAACAGTTATCTGAAGACTCGCGTTTGGGATCGATGCCGGCATCACATACACTTAGTTATGCAGAACGTATGCATTGCTACTCCCTATCCCCGACGGTTTCTGGGTCGTGTGGGAAGGACCCCCCATATCGCATACAGGCAAGGCGATGGTTTAAAATTTCGTCGCAAAAAGGGGTCAAAAATCGTTCATATAGCAGCTTCCACTTCTTCCTCGCTCAAAGAGTCATAGGTGTCTTCACTGTTGGCGATCATGGTGTGCCGATTAGGGCACTCAAATGTCTTGTGGCCTCGTACTTGACATGTGAAGCATTTGATGGAACTCGTCTTAACGGTCCCATTCGTTGGAGTAGTTGATGATGAAGCTCTCGGCTTGAAGTTGCTTGTAGTAGGAGGATGACTTGAAGATGTCGAAGTTTTCTTGTAACTTGGCTTGTCGTCGTTGCTTGGTGAAGCTTTTGTCGAGGTAGAAGGCGTCTGTTACGCCCGGGTAATTAAGCTACAATAACCCTCTTCTAATGATGCCACATCACCTTGGTTACTGTTGATAAACTCCCGTCGGTCCAAAAACAAGTTCAAATTTAAAATTTAAAATAACATTAAACGATAAAAGTTTTCAAACATTTAAAACTAAAATGTTCATCAGGTGGCGAATAATCCCTAACTAATTTTGGTGGTGGAGCCAACCTTTTTCGTATTGTTTAAATGCCCTAAACTAATTAAGATCAGTGACTAAAACAATACTTTAATTACCTTTTAAAATTATAAAATATTGGCTAACTTATTTTGGGTCCAAGCTAAGTGTGGTAGTGGCCTATATCAATGATATTAATTTAGGGGCTAACTTGGTATTTTATAAAGCTAAAATAAATGAGACTATTAGAGTAATTAGAAAAGAAAAAAAGAAAACAAATAAAAAGCCAAGAGGCCCCGTCCCCCTGGGCCGTCTGTCCCAACTGGGCATCCAGGCCACCAAGCCGGCCCAACCCCACTCCCTCTTAACCCCGAGTAACCAAACCCTACCACCGACACCTCCCACTCGTCCCCACTCCCTCCCACGTTTTCCATCACCCCTCCTCTGCCCCCCCCGGATCCAGATCGGGGGGCATCGACCCCATCGCCGTCCGTAGTCCCTACCGTCGCCGCTGCCTCATCGCCATCGTGGCCACTTGTCGCGACTCGCTGCACCATCGTGCCCAGGACCTCCGCTCGCCTCGCCTTCGACTCCCACGCCGCTCGATCGGAGCCAGGGAGTACCTGCGTCGCCACCCGCCGTCTCCGGCACCGCCACGCCATCGCCAGACTGCCTCCCCGCCTTCGACGCGTCATCTCCGTCCTCCTCCTCGACCCCCACTGCCCCGTGCCCTGCAAATCCCCCGTGAGCATCGACTTCCTTCCCCCTTCCCTTTGCCGATCGCAGCGGCTGAGCGAAAGAGCTCGCGCTCCGGCCGTGCTCGCATGTGCCTCACCCACGCCATTCCAACGCGCCCATCGACCACGCTCACGCGCCCGCACGCACGCACGCCTCATGGCCACCACTCCTCGGCATCGCCCACATCGCCTCCACCTCTGCGACCGTGCGCCCACCGCCGCGTCCGTCGCGCTCGCCGCTCGCCCCGCACTCCCGCTGCCCGCATGCCCCCTGTCCGCGCTGGCGGCTCCTCCTACCCCAGCGCGCGCCTCCTCCCCTGCTGCTGTCGCGGCTTCCCCCCGCGCTGTTGCCCGAACCGCGCCGCCTCCACCCCGACGTGAACCCCCTGTCGTCCCGCCTCCCGCCTCGACTCCGCCGCACCAGGTTGATCTGGCGCCGCCCCTCGCCCGCTCCGGCTCCCCTGGCCGGCGACCTCCTCCGTCCCGGCCGGCGCCCAGGGTCAACCGGGCTGCGCCCGATCCTGGCGCCCGTCGCCCTCCTGCCCGCTAACCCGCTAAGGCCCCCTGTGCCTATGACATGGGGGCACCACGCACCCAGAACGAATTTATATAAAAGAAAGAGAATTTAAAAATAAATACTTAATCAATCAATTAGTTAGTTAAATAAATAATTAACTTAATTAAGTCATATTAATTAACCTAATAACTAATTAACCTAATTAACTCTTGTTAATTAGCTAAACAATCCCTGACAGGTGGGACCCACTTGATAGGTTGACCAGGTCAACGGTCAACGTTGACTGCTGACGTCATGCTGACATCATGCTGACATCATAATTACCTTTTCTAATTAAATTAATTCTGTTAATTCTATAAAAAGATAAAATCCTTTTTAAATTAATATAAAATAAATCGTAACTTGGATGGAAAAACATTGTACATGAAAGTTGCTCATAACGACGAGACGAATCCAACTACGCAGTCCGTTTGTCCGCCACACGTCCCTAGCATAGCGAACACGCAACTTTCCCCCTCTGGTTCATCTATCCGAAAACGCGAAACACCGGGGATACTTTTCCGGATGTTTCCCCCCTTCGCCTTTATCACCACGTACTACGTTAGGTCAACCCTACACTGTGTATTGACATGTTATGCTTTGTGATGCTTTGATTGCTCTATTATTTATTGTGTTCCCCCTTCGTTACTTCTTTTCGGTAGACGCCGAAACCGCTGCCGATACCCCCGTGGTCGACTACGGTGTTGACGACCCCTCCTTCTCGGTTGAGCAACCAGGCAAGCCCCCCCCCCCTTGATCACCCGATATCGCCTATTCCTTCTCTCTACTTCTTGCATTAGAGTAGTGTCTGTTGCATAGCCTGTCATTGTTGCTATAGTTGTTACCCTTACCTGCAATCCTAAATGCTTAGTATAGAATGCTAGCATTCCATCAGTGGCCCTACATTCTTGTCCTTCTGCCATGCTATACTACCGGGTCGTGATCACTCAGGAGGTGATCATGGGTATATACTTACATACATATTATATGATACATGTGGTGACTAAAGTCCGGTCGGCTCGTAGAGTACCCGCAAGTGATTCCGATGTGGGGGCTGAAAGGACAGGTTGTTCCATCCCGGTAGTGGTGGGCCTGGGTTCCTGACATCCCCCGAGTGTTACTTTGTGGCGGAGCAACATGGCAGGTTGAGACCACCTAGGTGAGAGGTGGGCCTGGCCCTGGTCGGCGTCTGCGGTTACATCAATTAACACGCTTAACGAGATCTTGGTATTTGATCCGAGTCTGGCCACTAGCCTATACGTACTAACCAACTACATAGGAACAGTTATGGGCACTCGAAATCGTGGTATCAGCCGAAGCCTTCTTGATGTTAGCAACTGAGCGGCGGGAGCTGGGTTGGACTGGAACGCCTGCTCTTGTATAAGGGAGGCTAGGTCTGCTCACCGGTTGTGTACGCAACATGCAGGTGTGCAATGGGCGATGCGCCCAGATCCCTGCGCGCATAGGATTTAGACTGGCGTGCTGACCTATCTGTTGTGCCTAGGTGGGGCTGCGACGTGTTGATCTTCCGAGGTCGGGCATGATCCAGGAAAGTGTGTTCGGCCAAAGGGGATCGAGCGTGTTGGGTAATGTGGTTCACCCCTACAGGGAAGTTTATCTATTCGAATAGTCGTGATCCTCGGTATCAGGACGACCCGGAGTTGTACCTTGACCTTATTACAACTAGAACCGGATACTTAATAAAACACACCCTTCCAAGTGCCAGATATAACCCGGTGATCGCTCTCACACAGGGCAACGAGGTGAGGATCGCCGGGTAGGATTATGCTATGCGGTGATACTTGGTGAACTTACCATCTACTCTCTTCTACATGCTGCAATATGGAGGTTGCCAGAAGCGTAGTCTTCAACAGGACTAGCTATCCCCTTCTTATTCTGGCATTCTGCAGTTCAGTCCACCGATATTGCCCCTTTACACAGATACCCATGCATATGTAGTGTAGATCCTTGCTTGCGAGTACTTTGGACGAGTACTCACGGTTGCCTTGCTCCCCCTTTTTCCCCTTTCTATACATGGTTGTCGCAACCAGATGCTAGAGCTCAGGAGCCAGACGCCACCGTCGACGACGACTCCTACTACACTAGAGGTGCCTAGTACTACATGCAGGCCGCTGACGATGGCTAGGAGTAGTTTAGGAGGATCACAGGCAGGAGGCATGCGCCTCTTTCGATCTGTATCCCAGTTTGTGCTAGCCTTCTTAAGGCAAACTTGTTTAACTTATGTTTGTACTAAGATATTGTTGCTTCCGCTGACTCGTCTATGATCGAGCACTTGTATTCGAGCCCTCGAGGCCCCTGGCTTGTATTATGATGCTTGTATGACTTATTTATGTTTTTAGAGTTGTGTTCTGATATCTTCCCGTGAGTTCCTGATCTTGATCGTACACGTTTGCATGCATGAATAGTGTATGATTGAATCGGGGGCGTCACAACGTCGTAGTCGTTGAAGCTTGAGTGTATGAGCCATAGGTCTTGGAAGAGTACTTGGCGTACTTGTACTCGTCTTGCACTTGTCGCTCCGCCTTGGTAGCTTGGTGCACTAGCTCGAGGAGGTTGTTGTACGGTTGGAAATCGGCTATCTTCTTGATAGGGTGGTTGAGTCCATTCAAGAAACGTGTCATAGTTTTTGCCTCATCTTTCATGACATTGTCTTGTATCATTGCGATCTCCATTTCCTTGTAGTACTCTTCAACGGATTTAGTGCCTTGCTTGAAAAATTGCAATTTCTTGAAAAGGTCTCGACTATAGGCACAAAGCACGCTCGCATGGCCTCCTTCATTTGATTCCATGTTGTGATGGGTGGATCGTCTTTGGCTTGGCGCCTGAGGGAGTCCTGGATTAGGGGGTGTTCGGATAGCCGGACTATACCTTCAGCCGGACTCCTGGACTATGAAGATACAAGATTGAAGACTTCGTCCCGTGTCCGGATGGGACTTTCGTTGGCGTGGAAGGCAAGCTTGGCGATACGGATATTTAGATCTCCTACCATTGTAACCGACTTTGTGTAACCCTAACCCTCTCCGGTGTCTATATAAACCGGAGGGTTTTAGTCCGTAGGACAACAACTCCAACATACAACAATCATACCATAGGCTAGCTTCTAGGGTTTAGCCTCCTTGATCTCGTGGCAGATCTACTCTTATACTACCCATATCATCAATATTAATCAAGCAGGACCTAGGGTTTTACCTCCATCAAGAGGGCCCGAACCTGGGTAAAACATTGTGTCCCTTGTCTCCTGTTACCATCCGCCTAGACGCACAGTCTGGGACCCCCTACCCGAGATCCGCCGGTTTTGACACCGACATTGGTGCTTTCATTGAGAGTTCCTCTGTGTCGTCACTTTTAGGCCCGATGGCTCTTTTGATCATCAACGACGATGCGGTCCAGGGTGAGACTTTTCTCCCCAGACAGATCTTCGCCTTCGGCGGCTTCGCACTGCGGGCCAATTCGGTTGGCCGCCTGGAGCAGATCGAAAGCTACGCCCTTGGCCATCAGGTCAGGTTTGGAAGTTTAAACTACACGGCTGACATCCGCGGGGACTTGATCTTTGACGGATTCGAGCCACAGCCAAGCGCGCCGCACTGTCTCGATGGGCATGATCTAGCTCTGCCGCCGAACAGTGTCCTGGAGGCCGCACGCGTGTTGGTTCTGACCCTTAATTCGGAGCCTGCTACGCTGATCGAGGATGAGCGGTTGGACGCCACCTCAGGGGCTGCGATCTCAAAGGCGATCGAGCCGAACACCAGCCCCGCACTCTGCATGACCCGTGACTCCGAGGATCCGGATTCGTACCCGGACTCCGAACCCCCCGCGCCCCTGCCGCTCGAATCTGATTGGCCGCCGATCATGGAGTTCACCGCCGCGGACATCTTTCGGCACTCGCCCTTAAGCGACATCCTGAACTCACTAAAGTCTCTCTCTTTATTAGGAGAGCCCTGGCCGGACTACGGTTAGCAAGGATGGGATGCGGACGATGAAGAAATTCGAAACCCACCCACCACTCATTTGGTAGCCACCATCGATAATTTAAACGACGTGCTCAACTTCGACTCCGAAGACATCGACGGCATGGACGACGATGCAGGAGACACGGATGAATGAACGCCTATAGGGCATTGGACAGCCACCTCATCTCATGATGTGTACATGGTGGATACCCCTAAAGGTAGTGACAACGAGGAACACGGGGATGGAACGAAGGATCAATCCCTCGAAAAACAATCAAAGTGTCAGCATAAACGCCGACCCAAGCCCCGCCTCGATACAGACCCAGCCATAGAGCAGGATGAGCTAGCAGACGACGAGCATGCCCTAGAGCAACCGTCCGAACAGGGCAGCCCGGATGAAGAAACCGAACATCCCTCCCCCGACGAAAATGGCATTCCGGACGACCTTACGCCGGATAAACCCACGGAGAAGAAGAACCTCCACAAGAGGCTAGTTGCAACCACACGCAGCCTGAAAAAGCAGGAGCGGAAGCTAAAAACTGCAGAAGATGCACTCAGGATCAGATGGAGTAAAGTAATCAACACCGCAGACAAATACGGCGATAGTCGCCGCACTAAAAGCTATCCGAAGCGAAAGCTACTGCCTGAATTCGACGAAGAGGCCTTAGAGCCCTCGCACTCAAAAAGTAAGAAAGCCACACAGTCGGATAGACGACCCCATGGCCAGCATAAAGTGGCAAGCGGCGCCGCACTTAAACCGGCACGCGACCCACTTACGGATTCGCATCAAAAAGATGGCCCAGCTAGGTCCATTTACGGGCCAAGAAAACAAGCTCTTGTAAGCAATACAATAAAGCCATTATCAGAATCCGGCACACCCAAATACAGGGGCGCCGCACACCCCCTATATTTCACCGATGAGGTCCTGGATTATGAATTTCCAGCGGGATTTAAACCCGTAAACATAGAGGCATATGATGGAACAACAGACCCTGGAGTCTGGATAGAGGATTACATCCTCCACATACATATGGCTAGAGGAGATGACCTCCAAGCCATCAAATATTTACCCCTAAAGCTTAAAGGACCAGCCCGGCATTGGCTTAAAAGCCTTCCTCAAAACACAATTGGAAGTTGGGAAGAGCTCGAGGACGCTTTCTGAGCAAATTTTCAAGGGACTTATGTCCGTCCTCCGGATGCAGACGACCTCAGTCACATAACACAACAGCCCGGAGAGTCAGCTCGGCAGTTCTGGAATAGATTTCTTACTAAAAAGAATCAGATAATCGATTGTCCGGACGCCGAAGCCCTAGCAACTTTTAGGCACAATGTCAGAGACGAATGGCTCGCCAGACACCTCGGCCAAGAAAAGCCAAGAACAATGGACGCATTAACAAGCCTCATGACCCGCTTTTGTGCAGGAGTGGACAGCTGGTTGGCAAGATGTAGCACCAGCGACCCAAGTACATTCGAAACTAGGGATGGAAACGGAAAACCGCGACGCAACAAGGATCGTCACCGGACTAAGGAAAACAGTCCGAAGAGCATGGCAGTCAACGCCGGATTCAAAGGCTCACGGCAGAATCAGAAAAGGCCGCCCCTCCAGGATAACAGAGATGATTTATCCAACCTAAACAAAATCTTGGACAGGATATGTCAAATACACAGTACTCCCGGGAAGCCTACTAACCATACCCACAGAGATTGTTGGGTTTTCAAACAATCCGATAGACTCAATGCCGAACTCAAGGGGCTCGACACACCAAGCGAAGACGAGGACGAACCCCAAAATCAGAGCACCAGGAAACAGAAGAATTTCCCACAAGAAGTAAAAACAGTAAACCTACTTCACATAACAAAACGTGCGGCGCCCATAAAGGTACGCGCCACACGACCGATCACAAAGGGGTCCCGCCACTGGTTGTCAAAACCAATCATCTTCGATCATCTGATTATTCTAGAAGTACCAGGAACACAGGCTGGACTGCCTTGGTACTCGATCCAATAATTGGCGGGCTCCAGTTTTCAAATGTCCTAATGGACGGCGGCAGTGGACTAAACCTGATATATCAGGACACAATCCGTCACATGGGGATAAACCCAACAAGAATCCGCCACAGCAAAACCTCCTTTCAAGGGGTAACGCCTGGTCCGGACACCCATTGCATGGGTTTTATCCGGCTCGAAGTTATATTCGGCTCTACCGATAACTTCCGCTGCGAAAGGCTGACTTTCCACATCGTCCCATTCTCAAGTCGCTATCAAGCACTGCTGGGGCGCGAAGCTTTCGCCCGCTTTAACGCAATACCTCAGTATGCATCTCTCACGCTTAAGATGCCCGGTCCACGAGGCATCATCTCCTTGAAGGGGAAGCAAGCGCTCCCCCCCCCCCCCGAGCGGAGGATTGTGCGGCCGCTTTAACAGCTCCACAATACAATGGCTTCACCAGCCAGAACATCCGAACAGGTCATTAAGACCACGGGCACGGATAGACGAGCCCGGCATGCCCTAGGGGCTCCACATATATAAGAGACAATAAAGCTCAATTTTACATATTTTACTTTATATTTGTTTATTTAATACAACTTTTGTTCGGCACGCCTTTCTTTTTTTCTTTCAACTTAGTTCCTCTCTTTTACAGATGAACATCGTGCTGCGCCCGTCCAGGATACGGCACAACGGAGACACAGGCGCAGACGTGCAATAGGGACCCGTTCCAAGGATTCTTTTCAGATTAAGACCCTGCGTAAACCTTTTTTACTGTCTCTTGTTGCTACACATCCCCTGGTTCTATAACCAAGGAGGAGGCTGGCGTCTTGGCATGTGGCCACGTCAGAATTCCTGCGCGTACCTGGACACTAGGGGCTTATACCTAAGAGCATTACTTTGCCCGCTCTCATAAAGACCGAATACCTTAGGGAGTGTTCGGCGTCGCGAGTTTGGCCTTATATGCATCAGCTCCGAATCATGATTTTGGTCAATGTTGGGTTGCCTGGCTCCTTTGTTCGGCCGCCTTACGTTCCGCTCTATCGGCTAAGGTGGCACCAGGAGAACTACTGCGATTGTGCCCCAGTTCGGCCAGGTGAGCACCTCAGTAGAGAAAGGCGAAAACCGACTGTCATGATATAGCGTGAGACTGGTCAACCACTCGATGACTCTCCAGAATCTATAGGATTCCTCCGCATTAACGAAGGGCCGTTTCCCGGCCAGGCACACACGCGCCCCGAATTCGGGCGAGCGCAGTCGCCACCAAGGGCTATCTAAAGAGTCCCACTGTCAAGCTCCTATGGCTAAGTGAAAGTGTTAAAGCATTATAGTCCGGTTGCCTAGCTCGCTGTGCCATCACCTCCTTTGTAGGACCAAGACGTTGGATTAACTGTAAAAAAGCACGTTCTGCGAGAACCCCCGCACTATGTGCGTGGGAGCTGAAGCGAACGACTGCCATCTTTCAGATTATATATATATATATATATATATATATATATATATATATATATATATATATATATATATATATATATATATATATATATATATATATATATTAAAACGGCCGCACAGGAGGTGTTCCACATACTTGAAGGCACAAGTATAAAAGCCTACTACAATTCATCAAAATACTGCTTTATAATTACATATGCTATCAGAACATAGCATCCTTCGAGAATTGGGTCTCTATTACACGAGCGCCTTCAAGTACTTCCTGAAAATAGTGCTCGGAGGGAACTCGGCTTTTGTCCGAATCTCGGGATGCAACAACGGTGGTCTCCATCTCCGCCCAGTATGTCTTGACACGGGCAAGAGCCATCCGTGCGCCCTCTATGCACGCTGACCTCTTCATTGCATTGATACGTGGCACCGCATCAAGGAATCGCTGCACCAAGCTGAAATAACTCTTCGGCTCCGATCTCCCTGGCCATAAATGTCCCATGACACACTTCATGGCAAGTCCGGACAACCTATTCAGTTCGGCCCACTGAGCCAGACGATCGTCCACCGCCAGTGGACACTCTGGATTGTGGAACTGCGACCAGGAAAGTTTTTCCGCTTCGCGATCTTCTTGATCTCGAAAGTGTTCAATCGCATCAGCAGCACTTGCTGCCAAATCCAGATAGGTGTCCTCCACACTCCACATCCGGTCCAACGGAGCAAACTTCGGATCGCAAAACTTCCTCCTTAGCATAAAGGGCTTCCCAGCCGCAATCTGTCCGGCCTGGCGCAGCTCCTCCTTCGCAGCTCTCATCGTAGAGCGAGCGTCCTTGGCATCAGCAACGGCCTTCTCTAAGTCCGTCTGCCTCGCCCAGTATTCTTTCTCAAGAAGCTCGCAATGGTCAGCAGCACTCTTTAACTTCACGGCCATCTCGACCATCTCCTTCTTGCTTCGGCAGTGAGCAGCCTGTTCGGCTCTCAGCTCTTCAAGGGCCTTCTTGGCAGCCGCATCCCTTTCTCTGGCTTGTTCCTTAGCTCGGGCAAGTTCCACCCAAAGACGCTCCACGGCGACCGCACCATCTGCATCAAGCACACACATTGTAAGATATTGGCATCAAGCTCATCTTACCAGGTGCCGCCCGAGGAGTTACATACCTTGAGCCTCATCAAACCGCTTGTTGACGAGAAATCCCGTTAGTAAACTCGTCAGTAAACTCTATGACGAGCTTGTTGACGGGATTTGAGGTACATTAGATAACTTCATGACGAGTTTACTGATGGGAGTTACATACATTGAACTTGAGCTTGTCATAGTGTTGCTCTTGATGTGTTGGGTGCGATGGTGATGACGCTCTTGCCGTGGTTGAGGGTCTTCAACCACTTGTTCATCGTGCTCTGCTTGATTAGCTTAATGTTGAGGGCGTGGGATTCTTGCATGGTTCCTCATCTCTTGGCGCTCCTCAAGGCGTGCGGATTCTTCTTGACACTCTCGTAGGAGGGCCTCTTCCTGTAGACGTACTCGGTGGTTGCACTCTTGTACATTTTGAGTTGCTTCACATAGAGAACGTTGGGCTTCAAGGGGTTGTTCCTTGCGGCGTTGTTGCTCTTGTAGAAGGGTGTTGCCATCTTGGTTCTCTTGGTGATCTTGGCGTCGTAGAGCTTGCTTGTTCCATAGGATCATTAGCTTGGCGGCGATGTGGACAAGCTCGGGGAAGACTTGCATCCGAAGAGGTGTCTGAAGAGTGTGGGCTTGAATGGCGTCGTCTAGATGATGACGATGTTGTAGAAGAGCAATTGACCATAAAGGCACGTATCTCTTCCATTCGTGATGATAGCTTGTCGTCAAGGTAGTCCCATGTGTGTCGGGGGGAATCTGCCTCCACGAACACCTATGGGGACCGAGCCCCTTTCTGGTTCGGCGGGGGGCGGAGGTCGTGCGAAGAGCGGATCGAGGCGATGCACACAAGGGATTTACCCAGCTTCAGGCCCCACGGATGCGTAAAACCCTACTGCTGCTTTGTGGTTTGTATTGTGTTCTTGTTCGGGAGCGCTGAGTGCTACAGTACACTCAGGCAACTAATCAGACCGAGCGTGAGTGGCCTCCTTCCTCCCTCCCCCTCCTCACGTTGCGCATGGGGCCTCCTTTTATATGCGCAAGGGGTTACCCACAGGTGGCAACGTAGGTGGGGGTAAAACTGGAAAACGCTGTGTTGGGTATAGCTGTTTGCACAGTGCTATCATACCTAACTCTGACGGCAGGGGACAAGGGCATTAAATGCCCGTCTGGGTCGCCCAAACAGTGCAGAAAAGGGACCGTTAGGGGCGCCACCGTTTGCCACGACGGCTACCCTGTCAGCGTTGCTTCGCCACCGCATGCCCCTGGCTGCGCAGCCTCTCGCCACGTACGCCTGGAATGGCCCCAGAGCGACGCGTGGGTGGATGAGCTGGAACGTAGGCGCGGGGTGGTGACTTGCCGCGGCAAGCGCCTTGCCGCGGTTGATGCCTTGTCGCGCCCGGGAGCTTGTCGCTCACCGGTCCTTGCCGGGACGCGTGGCGCGTCGCAGCAAGTCTCTTGTCGTGCCCTGGTCGGCCTTCCCGGCAAGCTCCTCTTGCCGGGGCCTTGTGCTTCGAGCGGCCGTCCCGGCAAGCTCCTCTTGCCGGGGCCTTGCTCTCTTCGGGTGGCCTTCCCGGCAAGCTCCTCCTGCCGGGGCCTTGGCTCAAATACTTTGTTCTTGGATGGCCCAAAAAGGGACCATGGAGACTTTTGGCGATCGCCTGGCAAGCCTTGCCGCGGGGTGCTACGACTGCCCGTGCACAAGTTCGGGGTACTAAGGTACCCCTACTTTAGTACACCAACAATGTGCGTTGCTCAGATTGTCGCAAGTTGGTGCCGAGTTGATTGATGTGGTCGCCCAAATGCTTCATTCTCTTGATGCAAAGCTCGTTGCATACTTGGTTTTTGGTGATGTAGTTGTTCGTTTCCTCTTCTTGCTCAATGAAGAGTGGGTTGGTAGAAGTACTTGGCCTATCCATCATATCAAGCAAATATGTGACTGGAAGAAAGGGAAGAACTAGACCAAATGTACCTTATCCGATGTTGAAGATGGATCAATGATCATCCAAGTTGGTATTATGGAAATAGCACAATTGGTACCGAATCTTGCCTATTCTCACAACTACACAAATAAAGTTTTTGGAGTAGCTTGGTGAGTATGGTGGCACAAAACTTATGCAATTATTAGCATGATTCAATAATGTTGAAAGAGATTCGCAAATTTGCAAGTGAGACAAGTAGACCAATAGCAATGGGTGGCACACGAAAACACACACACACAGATAGATAAATGGGGTCATGCAACCAAGAAATGAGCTCAAAATGTGGAATCCATGGAAAATGCTCTTGTTCCAGAATTCTAGAGGGGCGCTAGCATGATTGCTCAGTAAGCAGATACGAAACTTGTGCACAACCTATAAGAGGCGAAGCATAACGACTTCTATCTTGTTTAATCTATGTATGTATGGCTCCCGATGATGCTCTCATGATGATCCAAGATGATTGAGTATGACAAATTGATATGCAATGTGGTGATGCTATGGTTGTTGCTTACAAGCTCTTTGTTTTCTCTTTGCTTAAAAGATTTTATTTCTCTTTTGATATTATCCTTTTGCCACTTATGCAAAATGCTCAAACCAAGCTAGCAATGGTGTATATGCCGGGGAAAATTATGAAACAAGAGATGATATGAAGGTATATGCATGCTATGATAGCTATGCGAAACGTGTATCACTAAAGTACACAAGTTGCCCGACAATACTCATGTGACGCCCCCGATTCAATCATACACTAATCATACACGCAAACATGTACGATCAAGATCAGGGACTCACGAAAGATATCACAACACAACTCTAAAAATAAAATAAGTCATACAAGCATCATAATACAAGCCAGGGGCCTTGAGGGCTCGGATACAAGTGCTCGATCATAGACGAGTCAGTGGAAGCAAATATCTGAATACAGACATAAGTTAAACAAGTTGCCATAAGATGGCTAGCACAAACTGGGATACAGATCGAAAGAGGCGCAGGCCTCCTGCCTGGGATCCTCCTAAACTACTCTTGGTCGTCGTCAGCGGCCTGCACGTAGTAGTAGGCACCTCCAGTGTAGTAAGAGTCGTCGTCGACGGTGCCATCTGGCTCCTGGGCCCCAGCATCTGGTTGCGACAACCAGGAAGAAAGGAAAAGGGGAAAAGGGGGAGCAAAGCAACCGTGAGTACTCATCCAAAGTACTCGCAAGCAAGGATCTACACTACATATGCATGGGTATCTGTGTAAAGGGCAATATCGGTGGACTGAACTGCAGAATGCCAGAATAAGAGGGGGGTAGCTAGTCCTATCGAAGACTACGCTCTAGGTAGCCTCCATCTTGCAGCATGTAGAAGAGTGTAGAAGGTAAGTTCACCAAGTATCATCGCATACCATAATCCTACCCGGCGATCCTCCCCTTGTCGCCCTGTGTGAGAGCGAGCACCGGGTTATATCTGGCTCTTGGAAGGCTGTGTTTTATTAAGTATCCAGTTCTAGTTGTCGGTCAAGGTACAACTCCGGGTCGCCTGTTACCGTGGACACGGCTATTCGAATAGATCAACTTCCCTCCAGGGTGCACCACATTACCCGACACGCTCAATCCCTTTGGCCGGGCACACTTTCCTAGGTCATGTCCAGCCTCGGGAGATCAACACGTTGCAGCCCCACCTAGGCTAAATAGAGAGGTCAACACGCCAGTCTAAATCATATGTGCGCAGGGGTCTGGGCCCATCGCCCATTGCACACCGGCATGTTGCGTACGCGGCCGAAAGCAGACCTAGCCCCCTTAATACAAGTGTAGGCTTACGGTCCAATCTGGCACACGTCGCTCAGTCGCTGATGTCAAAAAGATCTTCGGCTGATACCACGATGCTGGTTGCCCATATCTTGTCCCACATGGCGGTTAGTGCATATAAGGTCAATGACCCAACTCAGATCAAATACCAAGATCTCGTTAAGCTTGTTATTATGAAGTAACCACGGACGCCAACCAGGGCCAGGCCCACCTCTCACCTAGGTAGTCTCAACCTGCCTTGTTGCTCTACCACAAAGATCCACCCAGAGGGCCGTCGGGACAAAGGTCCTTTCAGCCCCCAATCCGTGAATCACTCGCGGGTACTCTACGAGCTGACCCGACTTTAGTCACCGCAAGTAGCATACATTATGTATATAAGTATATACCCGTGATCACCTCCCGAGTGATCACGGCCTAATAGTATAGCATAGCAGACAGACAAGAATGTAGGGCCACTGATGGAATACTAGCATCCTATACTAAGCATTTAGGATTGCAGGTAAAGGTAACAACAGTAGTAGCAAGGATAGGCTATGCATCAGGATAGGATAAACGGAAAGCAGTAACATGCTACACTACTCTAATGCAAGCAGTAGAGAGAAGGAATAGGCGATATCTGGTGATCAAGGGGGGCTTGCCTGGTTGCTCTGGCAAGGAGGGGTCGTCAACAACGTAGTCGATCGAGGCACCAGCGGCGGCGTCAGTCTCGGTGTCTAACAAGAGAAGAGGGGGAAGAAACAATAAATATAATGCAAACATAAGCATGACGGTGCATGACATGACAATGAGCGGTGCTAGACATGCCCTAACGCGGTAGTAGGTGATACCGTCGAAGGGGAAAAACATCCGGGAAAGTATTCTCGGGGGTTTCGCGTTTTCGGACAGATGAACCGGAGGGGGAAGGTTGCGTGTTTTCTATGCTATGGGTGTGTGGCGGGCGAACGGGCTACGTATCCGGATTAGTCTCGTCGTTCTCAGCAACTTTCATGAACAAAGTATTTTCATCCGAGTTATGGATTATTTTATATGATTTTCTAAAGTTTTTTTTATTTTTAGAATTTATTTAATTATTTTAAATCAACATTATCCAGAATAGTGTAAGCTAACGTCATCTTGATGTCAGCATGACGTCAGCAGTCAACAGGGCGTTGACTTGGTCAAACTGACGTGTGGGTCCCGCATGTCATTGACTAATTAGTTAATTAACAACAGTTAATTAGGTTAATTAAACAAGATTAATTAAGTTAATTAATTTATTTAATTAACTAAATTTATTATTATTATTATCCATTTTTTATAAAATCATTCTAGGGATGGACCCCACTTGTCATAGGGCCAGGGAGGCTTAACGGGTGACGAGCATAGCGGGCCGTGGGTGCTGGGCGCCGGGCACCAGCCCGACTGGCACCTGCCCGGTTCAGCTGCAGCATCGAGCGGCGCGGCGCACGCAGACCAGAGAGGGCGAGGCCCGGTGAGGCAGGGGCTAGGTCGAGCGCGGCAGGCGAAGGCGGGGCACGGCAGCGGCGGCAGTGACGAGCGCGAGCAGAGGCGTAGGTAGGCGTGGGCGAGCACGGGGAGCTCAGTGCCGCGGGCGTGCGGCGGAGGGAGGAGCATCTGCGGACGCGCCAGGCCATGGCGGGCAGGGAGAGGCGGAGCCGGAGCGGGGTCAGGACGGCGTGTTGGCGTGGAGCGGCGGCAGGGCATCAGCCGCGGGGTGGAGCGTGAGGCGGGCGGAGGCGAGCGCGAACTGTGGGGAAGCAGCATGCATGGCGAGCGGGTGGTGGAGCCAGGCGGCGACAAGCTGTGAAAGGCGGGGATGGGGGCGCAGGGCGCGACCTAGCGCCGCGGGTGCCTGCAGCGGCAATGGGGCAGGGCTGCGGGCGTGACCATGGGCGGCAGGGAGGCGGGCGGTTGCGGCCGAGCCACAGCAGGCAGAAGGGCGCAGTGATGTAGGGGCGTGCACGCGCGGCATGGCAGCAAGGCGCGGGCACGGGTGCCGTGTGCGTGCGGACGGCGCGTGCACGGGACGAGGGAGAGGGCGCGGCCATGGCGAAGCGGGCGCGCGGCACAGCAGAGAGAGGAGGGAGGGGAAGCTCACGGGGCCGGTAGGGAAAAGGGCAGCGAGGGTCGAGGTGGTCGATGGGGACAATGGCGTTGTGGAGGAGGCAGACCGGCGAGGAGGCGGAGGCAGGCCGACGAGGTTGCTCTAACGACGGCGAGGTGGCCACGGCGGCGGGCGACGGGAGGGAGGGCGATGGGATCGGGCTCCTCCCGATCCAGATCCAGACGAGGGAGTGGGGGAGTGGGGTGTGGGGCGACGGGGAAGTGGGTTAGAGTTTCAGGCGATAGGCATAAGGGAGTGGGGAAGGGCCGGTCGGGCCAGTGGGCTTGCCAGCTGGGCCTTTTGGCCCATTTGGCCAGGGGCGGGGGTGTTTTTTTCTCTTGCCCTTTTTCTTTTATTTATTTTTTTCTTTACAGATTTCTCTTATTTCTGTTTTATCTTTGTTTCCTATTATTTTAGTTTCTGTAAAATATATACTTAGCATCTAATTTAGTATTTCAGTTTAGTCCACTGTCACAAAAAATCGAGTCCTCAAATAATTTAGTTTGATAATTTATTAACTAGTAAAGGCATTTAAATAATTAGGTTTGCTACTATTTAAATCATTTTAGTGCAGTTACGCATTATCTGGCACGACCCGAACATTTTAGTTTCAACGTTTGAAAACTTGTGTTGTTTGCCTTGGTTTTGAAATTGAATTAGAATCGGTTTCGAATCAAAGCGAGTTCATCTACAGTAACCGAGGTGACGTGACATAATTAGCAGAGGGTTACTGTAGCTTACTATCCGGGCGTCACAATTCTCCTCCACTACAAGAAATCTCATCCCGAGATTTAAGAGGGGGACTAAGGGGGAAAGGTCTGGTTACGAAATTCTAATGAATCTTCTCGGTCTTGGTTGCACTTCTCGAAGTGGTCGATCCATTATATTGATGTCTTCATTTTTCTACTTCAAGTCATCAAGATGAAGTCGACATCCTTTCTTCGGGGGTTCCATCGTACTTACGAAAGAATAAGGGGGGGTATTCCGGGAGATTGAACCTCTACAAGGTTGACTATCTGGTCGATAACATCGGGGAAGGTGGCGGAAAGTAACTCTCGAATTGAAATTTAAGAAAACATCGAGAGCAAAGTAATGAGGTTTCATGGGAAGTTTCGAGCGAGCAGGCAACCGTTCGATGCCTGAAACAGGGCGTGAAAGGGGCTCAAAGCAATCAGGAATAAGTATTGCCTCCGGTAACAGATTTGATGATCTCTGAAAGGTGGCTCGTGAATTACATACGAGGCCACACGCGAGGGACAAAGGGGGTGCAGGAGAGTCGAGTTTCGATCCTGGGGAACTGTGGGTTATGGGCCCACCATGTGGGTTAAAAGTAGGAAGGGGGCTGACATCTTGCACGGTCACGATAGCAAGGCATGTCAGAGGGTAGCCTGCCAGTTATGTCGGTAACAACATCGATACCAAGGGCGAGGGACGAAGAGAACCATTTTCCTGCTCGTTGAACGGGGCAGACCAATAGGCAAAGTTCTCGTCCATCGGTGGTTACCGAAATGCCGTCAACAAAAGCAACAGGGTCCTACCGACACGGTTGTACACCATGGTATTTACATAAGCAGGAGGATATTACTGCTTAGATCATATAGATCACCAGTATGATTAAACAAAACAATGGAAAGGAAAAGGTGATCATCAGATTAAACAGAACAATGGTAAGGAAAATGTGCTTAAACACATATTTCAGGGATATATCCTTCCCAAGGACAAGCGGAGCATGATATCCGTGGCAGGATACAATGCAGAAATCACTTTAGGTAAGGGGAGAGAAATTTCATGACATTACCCATACAACGGTGTTTGGAAATTGAGAAAGAAACATTTAGCATTGGGCTTCAAATGTTCTTGTTGAAAAACGGAGTACCATAGACATGCTTCGAGATAGCATTGACATGGTCTTCAAGCAAAGGTCGTACTTTTGATACACGAAGGATTCATCAGGAACAACTTGTAGAATAAGTCTTAAAGTTTCCTCATGGAAGAACAGATAACATTGCTAAAGGGAACTATAACAATAGGGCCTCCGGCCAGGTGGGCTAGGTATGACAACACCTTATTGGGTCATATAAAGACCATCGTTATAAATCTTGGAAATATGTTCTAACCATCATATCAGACCGAGATTTAGTTCTGATAGGTGGCAGGATACCTCAGACTCAGGATGCCTGAGAAGAAAGGTGCAACACAAATTGTTGAGATGACATTGTAAGGTTCTCGGGAAATGAACTATGGAAGCGAGTTCCAAAACAAGAGTTCATCATTAAACCAAGGAGAGGATGCGGAGGTGGTTGATGGACTCAGTGACAATTCATCGAGATTTCCAAAAAGATGGATTCCTACAATTATGTGAACAAGGAGATAACATTTGTCATATCAAATGATATAATGATGTATGCTCGAGGAAAAACATACACACTTAAACAAAGGTTGAAAGTTGCACCCGAAATATGGGCTTAGGGTGCATGATCAAGTTAGAATGGTGATCCAATAACCAATAGCCTAAGAACAAACAGTTGACCATTAACTTGAAAGCAATAGGGTCGCTTGAAGTTTTGAATTCACACATCATAGTTCGATTGTCGGTTTTACGGTTAGAAACAACACGGGGACCAAGGAATGAACGGAGATGGCAGGGAGTATCATTTGTACCAAGAATGCATAAGAGGTGGTGAAATTCTCATGACATTATTGACACAAAAGAACAATTGCTGGATAGCATGGATCTCAAGGTATAACACAAAACACTAACAAGTTTGTGTTGGAAATAAGGCAATAAAGTGGTCGATGATAACACAAATCATTAAGGGCAAGGATGGTATTTCTCGTCATGAATTCAATTGATATCCTGGAAGAGCGTCGAATGCTGATGATGATCACGACACATCTGTCGAGAGCTTTCATGAAGATGTAATCGATCTGCGATGACATCAAGTCAAAGGAATGATGAAGCGAAAAGTTATTGGAACCAAGGGTATGACACAAACTCGATATCAAGCTTGCTGTTCGAGGCGAAACGGTAGGACAAGTAAGATCGACGTAAGCTTAGCTCATCGCCGAAAATTGTGCTCGGGGAAGAAGGACCAGGTAGCATATTTAAAAATTTGCACGAAATGATATAGCCGATCAGGCTAGGAATGACATGATTGAGTATTAAACTCCTCAACTATAAAGTACTAGAAGTACTGAATTGTAGTGCAGATTCAATTCACTAATCGGCATTCTCGATTGACGACAACCCAGAACCCGTGGAGTGACAAGGACAGGGCAATGGCATGATATCCTCGAGATACCAGGGGGATAATACTCGAAGGCATATCGAATTAAAGGTTGGAGTGTGGTGTATTGATCTATAGAAGACAAGCGCTTTAACTTGTTTGAGAAATGGAATCAAAGGAAGAAATTATGGTCGGAACCACAATCATAAATGATCAAACCACGGATACAAGATGAACTTATAACAAGGGGGTAATTATTTTTACGAGCAGCTTCCATGATAAGTTCCACATCGCGTCCATGGGCATGAACACAAAGTTCAAGGTCGATTCCCACTTCTCCAATGCATAACCTTTCATTCACTTCTCATTTTTCGAAGAAGTTGTAATGTTTAAATTTTATCTAGCAAAACACCAGAAGAGTATGACTCGTGATAGCTCTCGGGTTTACCCGGATCTAGGAAGGCATAGGTTCAACCCTTAGGGGTATCTTGGGAACATATACCACAAGCTTCAGTAGTAAATAACACAAGCTCGATAGTAGAGCATGGGTGAGAAAAGGAGAGGATACAATTTACCGAAGGCATTATGTATCAAGGAAAGAACTTCTTGAGGTTTTTCTATACGAAGGACACTGTCAGATGATATTCAACAAAGGATCCGACGGTCCATAGCGGAGCTGATGTGAGTATCTGCACACAACCAGAGGAAGAAACAATGTGAAAGCATTGGATTATAGAAGCAACTGACTAATTCAAAGCTCACATGTAAAGGAATTATGATTTCCAAATCAAAGGACCAGAAGCAAACGCTCTGATTAAGGATGGATAAGTTGAGTAAACTTAGGGGTACAATCGACGACGATTTGATTGGTGATAACCAGCTCATGTTCAAAATGACATTTGAGCCGAAAAGATAATTTAAAAGGATCAACCGATGATTGCGTGTATTCGCACTCATGTTGGATCAATAGGATCAAAATAACGGTATCAAAGGAGACTAATGAATATTGCCAGACATATGGGAAGCATCCAAAATGCAAGCAGACAAGTATTTGCATAGCAATAAGCTGCTAAGGATTTTTGGAGGATCGAATAGTATATCAAAGACTTTGTTAAAAACACATGAACAACTGGGGATGAGCGGATACTCGGTACGTGCGAGGAATTATCTGTAAGGGTATTCATGTGGCAAAGAATTGCAAGGCAGTAGGCACAAAGTATTCTCAGAACAATAGAGAGAATTTCGAGGTATGTTATATTAACAAGATCAACATGGAATGATTGTATGAATGGCAGGTGTACATGGTTATCCATAGAGGTTCATCGATGGATGGGAATTGCAAAAGCGATGGCACAAAGTCTCGAGAGAACATCATAGAGTATCCTCGGAATATTCTAGCGCAGCAGACGATCATCGGTAATAAGGTGCTCTCCGGGTGAAAGTGATCGCGAGATCCAAATGTTAGATGTAGTAAATTCTTTTAACCCGAGTAGAAGAGAGTTCAGAGTCCCCGAGTAAAGATCGAGGAATAAAATATCCTAATACCACCCAATGGCGACGTGGGCCCGTAAGCCACACAGCCATGTTAGTAAAAGTTTTGTAATCTAGACTCGACTTCGGCCAAGGAGTTGGAAGGGGATTCCTACAGGCAGTCGGCTCTGATACCAACTTGTGACGCCCCCAATTCAATCATACACTAATCATACACGCAAACGTGTACGATCAAGATCAGGGACTCAAGGGAAGATATCACAACACAACTCTAAAAATAAAATAAGTCATACAAGCATCATAATACAAGCCAGAGGGCTCGAATACAAGTGCTCGATCATAGACGAGTCAGCGGAAGCAAATATCTGAGTACAGACATAAGTTAAACAAGTTGCCATAAGATGGCTGATACGTCTTCGTCGTATCTATAATTTTTTATTGTTCCATGCCAATATTCTACAACTTCCATATACTTTTTGGCAACTTTTTATACTATTTTTGGGACTAACATATTGATCCAGTGCCCAGTGCTAGTTCCTGTCTGTTGCATGTTTTTGGTTTTGCGGAATATCCATATCAAACGGAGTCCAAACGGGATAAAAACGGACGGAGATTTTTTTGGAATATTTGGAAAATCTGGGATAAAGATCAACGCGGAACGGTGTTCGGCGTGGCCACGAGGCAGGGGCCCACGCCTGTACCAGGAGGGCGCGCCCCCACCCTCGTGGGCCACCCGTAAGGCGGTTGATGCCCTTCTTCAGCCGCAAGAAAGCTAATTTTCGGAAAAAAATCACGACAAAGGTTTCAGTCCAATCGGAGTTACGGATCTCCATATATACCCGAAACGGTGAAAGGGCAGCAGAACAGAACGCGGAAACAGAGAGAGACAGAGAGATAGATCCAATCTCGGAGGGGCTCTCGCCCCTCCCACACCATTGAGGCCATGGACCAGAGGGGAAACCCTTCTCCCATCTAGGGAGAAGGTCAAGGAACAAGAAGAAGGGGGGCTCTCTCCCCCTCGCTTCCGGTGGCACCGGAACACCGCCGGGGGCCATCATCATCACTGCGATCTTCACCAACACCTCCGCCATCTTCACCAACATCTCCATCACCTTCCCCCCTCTATCTACAGCGGTCCACTCTCCCGCAACCCGCTGTACCCTCTACTTGAACATGATACTTGCTATCGGTCTAGTAAAGTAGTCAATTGCTTAAGGGACAATTTCGCAACTCCTACCACCACTTTTCCACACTCGCTATATTTACTTTATTGCTTCTTTACTTACAACAGCACCTAGCTTTTGTTTACGCTCTCTTTATATTCTTGCAAACCTATCCAAAAACACCTACAAAGTACTTCTAGTTTTACACTTGTTTCCGGTAAAGTGAACGTCAAGCGTGCGTAGAGTTGTATCGATGGTCGATAGAACTTGAGGGAATATTTGTTCTACCTTTAGCTCCTCATTGGGTTCGACACTCTTACTTATCGAAAACTGTTGCGATCCCCTATACTTGTGGGTTATCAAGTCCTTTTTCTGGCGCCGTTGTCGGGGAGCAATAGCGTGGGGTGAATATTCTCGTGTGTGCTTGTTTGCTTTATCACTAAGTAATTTTTATTTGTTGTTCTTAGTTGCTCTTTATCTTTAGTTATGGATATGGAAGACGAAATACCAAAAAAATTAGGTGTACTTTCTGCTTATGGAGATGGAGAACCTCCTAAAACCCTCGATGCTAGTTATGTGAAAGATATTATGTACTACTTTAATAATCCTGAGAAAACCCCATTCAATTATGAGTAACGTTGGATCAACGTGAATACTTTAGGGATTATTGCTTGACACAAAAAGGGAAAATATTATGGGATAAAATTCATATATTGAAGTGGTATGCTAGGCAACTATGCTTGAGTTATGATTATACTTGTTGCTCTAGGATGAAGGCTCCACACCTTCCCTTTTCATGCAAATTTAATGATAATAAAACCTTAGCTTCTTATGCTAATGGTATATATGATTACTATGATGTGGAACAAATAGAAGAATTTGTTGCTTTTATGGGTTCTTATGAAATTGAATCTATGTTTAAAGAGTTTGAAGATTTTGATGATGCTGCTTATAGACCCGAAAATTTAGCTATCCTCAAATATTGTTATGAGAATTATGAATACAATGCCAATATTAATGCACTTATTGAGAAAGTCTCCTCTGTCCAAAAAGAGACTAATATTTTGCAGGAGTCTATGGAAGAAGAAATTGATGAAACTGTGAGCTCATTGGATGAAAAAGATGAGGAGGAGAGCGAAGAACAAAAGGAGGAAGAGCGGATTAGCTACCCGTGCCCACCTTCTAATGAGAGTAACTCTTCAACTCATACATTGTTTAATTTCCCTTCGTGCTTACCGAAGGATGATTGCTATGATGATTGTTATGATCCCATTGATTCTCTTGAAATATCCCTTTTTGATGATGCTTGCTATGCTTGTGGCCAAGATGCCAATATGAATTATGCTTATGGAGATGAACTTGCTATAGTTCCTTATGTTAAACATGAAATTGTTGCTATTGCACCCACGCATGATAGTCCTATTATCTTTTTGAGTTCTCCCGACTACACTATATCGGAGAAGTTTGCACTTATTAAGGATTATATTGATGGATTGCCTTTTACCATTGCACATGATAATTTTGATAGATATAATATGCATGTGCTTGCTGATCCTACTTGCAATTATTATGAAAGAGTAACTACATCTCCGCCTCTTTATGTTTCCAACACGATAGAATTGCAAGAAACTGCTTATATTATGCATTGGCCTTTACTTTGCATGCATGAATTGTTCTTTTATGACATGCCGATGCATAGGAAGAGAGTTAGACTTCGTCATTGCTTGATATATGTTACTTTGTGCTCACTACTAAATTACAAATCATTGTTGATTCGAATTGGCTTTGATATACCTTGGGATCCGGGTGGATTCACTACTTGAGCACTATATGCCTAGCTTAATGGCTTTAAAGAAAGCGTTGCTAGGGAGACAACCCGGAAGTTTTAGAGAGTCATTTATTTCTGTTGAGTGCTTTCATATAGTTTAAAAACAACAAAAATAAAGAGGGGAACCCAAAACTTTTTCAAAAAGAAAAGTGAAAGTGAGAGAGACGAGCATTGTGAAAGTGGGGGACGTCCTTCAACTTTGTTCATGCCCATGGGAACTTTGTGAATCTTAATTACAGAAACTTTCCAATAAAAATAATTATCCCCTTGTACAATTCCATTGTATTATAAAAATAATGTGCTAAGGTTTGCCTTTAGGATGTTTACAATGCTTGATGGTTTGTACGGTGCAGGATAGAAACTTTGGCTGTAGTACGCGATTTTTAAATTTTTACTGGAACGTCAAATGGTTCTGATTCTTTTTGAAATGTCTTTATATACAAATTGTTTATTTTACATAATTTTGTAAGAATTTTTCAAGTATCATAACTATGGTGAATGTTCAGATTATTACAGACTGTTCTGTTTTAGACAGATTCTGTTTTTGATGCATAGTTTGCTTGTTTTGATGATACTATCAACTTATATCAGTGGATTAAGCCAGGGAAATGCTATATTACAGTAGACACAATGCAAAAACAAAATATGAATTGGTTTGCAACAGTACTTAGAGTAGTGATTTGCTTTATTATACTAACGGATCTTACCGAGTTTTCTGTTGAAGTTTTGTGTGGATGAAGTGTTCAATGATCGAGAAGGTTTTGATGTGAGAAGAAGGAAGAGAGGCAAGAGCTCAAGCTTGGGGATGCCCGAGGCAACCCAAGTAAATATTCAAGGATACTCAAGCGTCTAAGCTTGGGGATGCCTCGGAAGGCATCCCTTCTTTCTTCCACAAATATCGGTATGTTTCGGATTCGTTTCATTCATGTGATATGTGCAAATCTTGGAGCGTCTTTTGCATTTAGTTTTCACTTTTCTTTTATGCACCATGCTGGTATGAGATAGTCCTTGGTTGATTTATAGAATGCTCTTTGCACTTCACTTATATCTTTTGAGTATGACTTTATAGAATGCTTCATGTGCTTCACTTATATCATTTGAAGTTTGGATAGCCTGTTTCTCTTTACTTAAGACAACCGCCATTTGTAGAATGCTCTTTTGCTTCACTTATATTTGTTAGAGCGTGGGCATATCTTTTTTTAGAAAGAATTAAACTCTCTTGCTTCACTTATATCTATTTAGAGAGATGACAGGAACTGGTCATTCACATGGTTAGTCATAAAATCCTGCATAAAACTTCTAGATCACTGAATATGATATGTTTGATTCCTTGCAATAGTTTTGTGATATAAAGGTGGTGATATTAGAGTCATGCTAGTCGAGTAATTGTGAAAATGAGAAATACTTGTGTTGAGGTTTGCAAGTCATGTAGGATGCACGTATGGTGAACCGTTATGTAACGAAGTCGGAGCATGAGGTGTTTATTGATTGTCTTCCTTATGAGTGGCGGTCGAGGACGAGCGATGGTCTTTTCCTACCAATCTATCCCCCTAGGAGCATGCGCGTAGTACTTTGTTTCGATGACTAATAGATTTTTGCAATAAGTATGTGAGTTCTTTATGGCTAATGTTGAGTCCATGGATTATACGCACTCTCACCCTTCCATCATTGCTAGCCTCTTCGGTACCGTGCATTGCCCTTTCTCACCTCGAGAGTTGGTGCAAACTTCGCCGGTGCATCCAAACCCCGTGATATGATACGCTCTGTCACACATAAACCTCCTTATATCTTCCTCAAAACAACCACCATACCTACCTATTATGGCATTTCCATAGCCATTCCGAGATATATTGCCATGCAACTTCCATCATCATATACATGACTTGAACATTTATTGTCATATTGCTTTGCATGATCGTAAGATAGCTAGCATGATGTTTTCATGGCTTGTCAGTTTTTTTATGTCATTGCTACGCTAGATCGTTGCACATCCTGGTACACCGCCGGAGGCATTCATATAGAGTCATATCTTTGTTCTAGTATCGAGTTGTAATCATTGAGTTGTAAGTCAATAAAAGTGTGATGATCATCATTATTAGAGCATTGCCCCCATAAAAAAAAGAGAGGCCAAATAAGCCTAAATAAAAAAGGGGGGGCAAAGAAGCCCGCAAAAAAAAGAAAAAAAGAGAAAAGGGGCAATGTTACTATCCTTTTACCACACTTGTGCTTCAAAGTAGCACCATGTTCTTCATATATAGAGAGTCTCTTGAGTTATCACTTTCATATACTAGTGGGAATTTTCATTATAGAACTTGACTTGTATATTCCAACGATGGGCTTCCTCAAATGCCCTAGGTCTTCATGAGCAAGCAAGTTGGATGCACACCCACTTAGTTTCAGTTTGAGCTTTCATATACTTATAGCTCTAGTGCATCTGTTGCATGGCAATCCCTACTCCTCACATTGACATCAATTGATGGGCATCTCCATAGCCCGTTGATTAGCCGCGTCGATGTGAGACTTTCTCCTTTTTTGTCTTCTCCACATAACCCCCACCATCATATTCTATTCCACCTATAGTGCTATGTCCATTGCTCACACTCATGTATTGCGTGAAAGTTGAAAAGGTTTGAGAAATGTCAAAAGTATGAAACAATTGCTTGGCTTGTCATCGGGGTTGTGCATGATGTGAATATTTTGTGTGGTGAAGATGGAGCATAGCCAGACTATAGGATTTTGTAGGGATGAGCCTTCTTTGGCTATGTTATTTCAATAAGACATAATTGCTTGGTTGGTATGCTTGAAGTATTATTGTTTTTTATGTCAAAGGATAGAGTATTGCTTTGAATCACTCATGTCTTAATATTCATGCCATGATTAGACATATGATCAAGATTATGCTAGGTAGCATTCCACATCAAAATTATCTCTTTTATCATTTACTTACTCGAGGACGAGCAGGAATTAAGCTTGGGGATGTTGATACGCCTTTGTCGTATCTATAATTTTTTATTGTTCCATGCCAAGATTCTACAACCTCCATATACTTTTTGGCAACTTTTTATACTATTTTTGGGACTAACATATTGATCCAATGCCCAGTGTCAGTTCCTGTTTGTTGCATGTTTTTGGTTTCGCAGAATATCCATATCAAACGGAGTCCAAACGGGATAAAAATGGATGGAGATTTTTTTTGGAATATTTGGAAAATCTGGGAGAAAGATCAACGCGAAACGGTGTCCGAGGTGACCATGAGGCAGGGGCCCACGCCCATACCAGGAGGGCACGCCCCCCACCCTCGTGGGCCACCTGTAAGGCGGTTGATGCCCTTCTTCGGCCGCAAGAAAGCTAATTTTCAGGAAAAATCACGGCGAAGGTTTCAGTCCAATCGGAGTTACGGATCTCCGTATATACCCGAAACGGTGAAAGGGCAGCAGAACAGAATGCAGAAACAGAGAGAGACAGAGAGATACATCCTATCTCGGAGGGGCTCTCGCCCCTCCCACGCCATGGAGGCCATGGACCAGAGGGGAAACCCTTCTCCCATCTAGGGAGAAGGTCAAGGAAGAAGAAGGAGGAGGGGGCTCTCCCCCCCTCGCTTCCGGTGGCGCTGGAACGCCGCCGGGGGCCATCATCATCACCGCGATCTTCACCAACACCTCTGCCATCTTCATCAACATCTCCATCACCTTCCCCCACTATCTACAGTGGTCCACTCTCCCGCAACCCACTGTACCCTCTACTTGAACATGATACTTGCTATCGGTCTAGTAAAGTGAACGTCAAACGTGCGTAGAGTTGTATCGGTGGTCGATAGAACTTGAGGGAATATTTGTTCTACCTTTAGCTACTCGTTGGGTTCGACACTCTTACTTATCGAAAACTATTGCAATCCCCTATACTTGTGGGTTGTCAATGGCTAGCACAAACTGGGATACAGATCGAAAGAGGCGCAGGCCTCCTGCCTGGGATCCTCCTAAACTACTCCTGGTCGTCGTCAGCGGCCTGCACGTAGTAGTAGGCACCTCTAGTGTAGTAGGAGTCGTCGTCGACGGTGGTGTCTAGCTCCTGGGCTCCAGCATCTGGTTGCGACAACCAGGAAGAAAGGAAAAGGGGAAAAGGGGGAGCAAAGCAACCGTGAGTGCTCATCCAAAGTACTCGCAAGCAAGGATCTACACTACATATGCATGGGTATCTATGTAAAGGGCAATATCGGTGGACTGAACTGCAGAATGCCAGAATAAGAGGGGGATAGCTAGTCCTGTCGAAGACTACGCTTCTGGCAGCCTCCATCTTGCAGCATGTAGAAGAGTGTAGATGGTAAGTTCACCAAGTATCATCGCATAGCATAATCCTACCCGGCTATCCTCCCATCGTCGCCCTGTGTGAGAGCGATCACCGGGTTATATCTGGCACTTGGAAGGGTATTCAGTATCCGGTTCTAGTTGTCATAAGGTCAAGGTACAACTCCGGGTCGCCTGTTATCATGGACACGGCTATTCGAATAGCTCAACTTCCCTGCTGGGGTGCACCACATTACCCGACATGCTCGATCCCTCTGGCCGGGCATACTTTCCTGGATCATGTCCGGCCTCGGGAGATCACCACGTCGCAGCCCCACCTAGGCTCAATAGAGAGGTCAGCACGCTGGTCTAAATCCTATGCACGCAGGGGTCTAGGCCCATCGCCCATTGCACACCTGCACGTTGCGTACGCGGCCGAAAGCAGACCTAGTCCCTTAATACAAGTGCAGGCTTACGGTCCGGCGCGCACCGCTCAGTCGCCGACGTCAAAAAGAGCTTTGGCTGATACCACGACGCCAGTTGCCCGTATCTTATCCCACGTGGCGGTTAGTGCGTATAAGGTCAACGACCCAACTCAGATCAAATACCAATATCTCATTAAGCGTGTTATTATGAAGTAACCACGGACGCCGACCAGGGTCAGGCCCACCTCTCACCTAGGTAGTCTCAACCTGCCCTATCGCTCCGCCACAAAGATCCACCCAGAGGGTCGTCGGGACAAAGGTCCGTTCAGCCCCCAATCCGTGAATCACTCGCGGGTACTCAACGAGCCGACCCGACTTTAGTCACCACAAGTATCATACGTTATGTATATAAGTATATACCCGCGATCACCTCCCAAGTGATCACGGCCCGATAGTATATCATAGCAGACAGACAAGAATATAGGGCCACTGATGGAATACTAACATCCTATACTAAGCATTTAGGATTGCCGGTAAAGGCAACAACAGTAGTACCAAGGACAGGCTATGCATCAGGATAGGATAAATGGAAAGCAGTAACATGCTACACTACTCTAATGCAAGCAGTAGAGAGAAGGAATAGGCGATATCTGGTGATCAAGGGGGGCTTGCCTGGTTGCTCTGGCAAGGAGGGGTCGTCAACAACGTAGTCGATCGGGGCACCAGCGGCGGCGGCAGTCTTGGTGTCTAACGAGAGAAGAGGGGGAAGAAACAATAAATATAATGCAAACATAAGCATGACGATGCATGACATGACAATGAGCGGTGCTAGACGTGCCCTAACGCGGTAGTAGGTGGTACCGTCAAAGGGGGAAACATCCGGGAAAGTATTCCCAGGGGTTTCGCGTTTTCGGATAGATAAACCGGAGGGGGAAGGTTGCGTGTTTGCTATGCTAGGGGTGTGTGGCGGGCGAACGGGCTTTGTATCCGGATTCGTCTCGTCGTTCTGAGCAACTTTCATGTACAAAGTAGTTTCATCCGAGTTACGGATTATTTTATATGATTTTCTAATGTTTTAATTGTTTTTAGAATTTATTTAATTATTTTAAATCAAAATTATCCAGAATAGTGTAAGCTGATGTCATCATGATGTCAGCAGTCAACAGGGCGTTGACTGGGTCAAACTGACGTGTGGGTCCCGCATGTCATTGACTGGTTAGTTAATTAACAATAGTTAATTAGGTTAATTAAACAGGATTAGTTAAGTTTATTAATTTAGTTAATTAATTAAATAAAATTATTATTGTTGTTATTATTATTTTTATCCCTTTTTTATAAAATCATTCTGGGGATGGACCCCACTTGTCATAGGGCCACGGGAGGCTTAACAGGTGACGGGCGTAGCGGGCGGTGGGTGCTGGGCGCCGGGCGCCAGCCCGAGTGGCACCCGCCCGGTCCAGCCGCAGCACCGAGCGGCGCGGCACGCGCAGACCAGAGAAGGCGAGGCCCGGCAAGGCATGGGCCAAGTGGGGCGCAGCAGGCGAAGGCGGGGCACGGCTGCAGTGGCGGTGACGAGCGCGAGCAGAGGCGCAGGTAGGCGCGGGCGAGCGCGGGGAGTTCGGTGGCGTGGGCGTGCGGCAGACGAAGGAGCACCAGCGGACGCGGCAGGCCATGGCGGGGCAGGGAAAGGCGGAGCCGGAGCGGGGTCAGGGCGGCGCGTCGGCGTGGAGCGGCGGCAGTTCATCGGCCGTGGGGTGGAGCGCGAGGCGGGCGCGAACTGCGAGGAAGCAGCAGGCGCGGCGCACGGGTGGTGGAGCCAGGCGGCGATGAGCTGGGAATGGCGGGGATGGGGGCGCAGGGCGCGACCCAGTGCCGCGGGTGCCTGTAGCGGCAACGGGGCAAGGCTGCGGGTGTGATCGTGGGCGGCAGGGAGGCGGGCGGTTGCCGTCGAGCCACAGCGGGCAGAATGGCACGGTGATGCGGGGGCGTGCGCGCGCGGCACGGCAGCACGGCACGGGCACGGGCGCGAGTGTTGTGTGCGTGCGGACGGCGCGTGCACGGGACGAGGGAGCAGCGGGGGAGAGGGCGCGGCCCCGGTGAACCGGGCGCGCGACACGGCGGAGAGAGGAGGGAGGGGAAGCTCATGTGGCCGGTAGGGGAAAGGGCAGTGGGGGTCGGGGTGGTCGATGGGGACGACGGCGTTGTGGAGGAGGCAGGCCGGCGAGGTTGCTCCGGCGACGGCGAGGTGGTCGCGGCGGCGGGCGACGAGAGGGAGGGGCGATGGGACCGGGCTCCTCCCGATCCAGATCCAGACGAGGGAGTGAGGCAGTGGGATGTGGGGCGACGGGGGAGTGGGTTAGGGTTTCGAGTGATAGGGGATAAGGGAGTGGGGACGGGACGGTCGGGCCAGTGGGCTTGCCAGCTGGGCCTTTTGGCCCATTTGGCCGGGGGCGGGGGGTGTGTTTGTCTTTTTTTGTCTTGCCCTTTTTCTTTTATTTTTTTTCTTTACTGTTTTCTCTTATTTCTGTTTTGTCTTTGTTTCCTGTTATTTTAGTTTCTGTAAAATATATACTTAGCATCTAATTTAGTATTTCAGTTTAGTCCACTGTCACAAAAAGTCTAGTCCTCAAATAATTTAGTTTTATAATTTATTAACTAGTAAAGGCATTTAAATAATTAGGTTTGCTACTATTTAAATCATTTTAGTGCAGTTAAGCATTTCATAAAAGTTTGGTTTCACCACCATAATCACCTATGCATTATCTGGCATGACCCGAACATTTTAGTTTCAATGTTCAAAAACTTGTGTTGTTTGCCTTGGTTTTGAAATTGAATTAGAATCGGTTTCGAATCAACGCGAGTTCATCTATAGTAACCGAGGTGACGTGACATAATTAGCAGAAGGTTACTGTAGCTTAACTATCCGGTGATCAAAACCCAATGGCTAGTCTCGATAGGAAAGTGACGCAAAATGGGCTCGGGGTTAACAATTCAATGGCAAGGGAGATGTACAATGATGTCGTCGAGGTTACCATCCTTGCTTACGATTGATGATGTCAAAATGGCGAAGTGATCTTTGTTGATGTCGAGGCCGTGACGAATTTGAGCGGTGGTGATGTCGATGAAGAACCGTCCCTAAGTAGCCGAAACACGTGAGGACACGGAGAACCGCAACTCAAAATCTCAAATGGAAAATGACAAATGTTGGTAGTGGAAAGTGTGGTGGTGTTGCGGAGGTTCTATGAGGTTATGGAATGGGAGTGATGGATTTTGGAGGTGGCAATGCGAAAGTGTGGGCAGTGGCTGAAAAATTCCATAGAAAAATTCAGTTTTGTCAGGGTTCGTCGGACGTCCAGAGGTTGTCGGACCACCGGTGTGTGTCGGTTATCCAGTATCGTTCGGATGTCCGGTGACTGGGAAAAATCTCTTCGTGATGAACTCGAGGACTTCGTGGACAAAAGAAAAATTGGGGTCAAAATTGGACGAATTTTGTGGATGGAAGTGATGGAAAGGATGTGGGAAAGCTAGATCCGCTTGAAACGCATCAAATCCATGGATCAAAATCAAAAAAACATCATCAAACCAACAAATCACAGAAAAAATTGGTATGGCTATTTTTGTGGGGATTTTCGAAATTGGACAAAAACACACAAAATCAAGCTAGAAAGTGGGAGTAGGGACTCCAAATTAGTGATCAACCATGGCTCATGATACCAAGATGATGTATGGTGGAACCCTAATGGCCGATCTTTCAAGATTTGGAGGGGGTCCCGAGAAGAACACGAAGAACACAAGAGGAAAAACACTCAAATAGACAAAATCCAATCACACATGTCCTAGATCCACATACATAAAGGGGAGATGCAAGATCCAAAGTCAACAAAAAGAGATACAAAGGGAAACTAGTTCATCCCAATCCTTGAAGGAAAGAGGACTTGAATCCTTGGAGGATCTTCCCACAAGGGGGTCTTGAATCCACTTGGGGGATCTTCTCACATGGAGGGCTTGATCTCCATGGAAGTAAGGGTAAAGTGGATGAGCAAAGCGCTATCTCTATCTTGAGCTATCACAATGCTAACTCTAAAACGTAGGAGGGGGATTATATATAGTCTAGGGGGCTAAGGGGTACATGGGCCTCGGCCCGAGTCACTGTGCATAGACAGGCGTCGGACGTCCGGTAGTTACCGGTCATCCGGTGGCTCGTGAGCGTCCAGTCGTTCGGAGGGCGCCTGATGTCCAGTGATTTGGCTCTGGACAGGTGTCACCGATTGTCAGGTGGACGTCAGACATCCAGTGTCTGGGTCGTCCGAAAGGCTTTGGACTTCTGTTAATTTTGTACTAGACTGGTGGTGCCAGATATCCAGAGTCGGTCGGACGTCCGGACGTTGGAGGGTGTCAGGCGTCCGGTATTTGTCGGCCGTTCGTCTGTTGTAGCGTCCATCGTGTTGGCCTTTTGGCTGGCTGATCCTTCAGGCGTCGGACATCCGGTAAGGGCCGGTTGTCCGATGGCAGTGACATCTTGTCAGCCCTTCCTCCTGGTGCTCGCACTTGGCGCCCTCGCCATCTTGTTTGTTGGTGGTAGTAGCTTGATGGCCTTCCTCCAAATACCTGATCACACACAAGATCTTCGTTTAAGGTAGTAGCCATGTCTCATATGTGAAATACTCCCTCCTTCCTAAAACCTTGGGCATATTAAATTCTGCAGCAATCCCATAATACAAGGCGCGCAGTTACAGCCCCACTAACCATAGCTACTTTTGTGAGGAAAAAGAAAACACGAACGAGCATCTCGTGCAGTTACCTCTCATCGTTTGAGATTTGGTCGGTCAACAAAGAGTGGGTCAAAGGAGATCGTGCATGCCCCGTTCATTTTTTTTTCAGTTACCTCGTGGGATGGCTCATGTAACCATCAATGCGTTAATTTTCATGCTAATACCTAATACGCCCAAGATTTTGAGAAGGAGGGAGTATGTAATTTCGAAGAGAAGCGAGTTCAGCTTAGTTTTGATAGCTCTTGCTTGAGCTTTAGTCATTGGTTCACGTGGTGTTTTGGAAGACGAAGGTAAGTCTATAGAGATGACCGTAGGATGCTCCACATCACTATATTTCTTTCTTTCCCAGTCTAACTGATTTACTTGCCATTAAGAAACAGATTATTCAAGAGTAATTTTGCCCTAATATCTCTATAATTTGGTGCCTTGATCAACGTGCCCAAAACAATACACCTTATATAAAGGAACGGAAGGAATAGTTACGAGACTACTAGTGATATAGTTACCGGACTGCTAATGACATAGTTACCAGGGTGCTCATACTATAGTGTTATAGTTACCAACATGACTATTATGTAATTACCGGGCTGCACGTGTTATAGTTACCAACATGACTGTTATGTAGTTATTACCAGACTGTTAATCATATAGTTACGAGGCTGCTCATGTTAAAGTTACAACTTGACTACTAATGTTATCGGAATACTAAGCTATCATTATCAAAAAAGGTTTTCGGCCCGCTTTATATATAAAGCCATGATCAACAACGCCTGGTACAACCGCGCTCACTCACAACACACGCACACACACCCAAGGCAGGATACATAGGTGTTGAGCGCAACAACACAATCCTAGCACTTCAAGAGCCGCTGGGGGCTTCAACCGTGAACATGTCACCGCGAAGAAGTGAAGCTGCATATGACGAATCGTAGGCTCCAAGGCGGCTCCTTCAGGAAGGATACGACACCAGAGTGCCGCCACCGCCCGATCCGAAGATCAGGGTTTCCCTTGGAGCAACACGACGGGCAATGAGAGCCGCGACGACGCCTTCAAGAAGGGAGCACTCTTCGCCGCCGTCGGTCCGTCCGAAGATAGAGCAGGTTTTCACCGCGGCCACCACTCACCGCCACCGAACGCCACACCCCGGCTACCACGCCGCCCACACGGTCGTGGCAACCGGGCAGCACCATGAGATCTGCCCGTGAGCATCACGCCCCCACCACCAGGGTCGCCTCCCCAGAATCCAAGACCTTGACAGCAAGTCACACGAGACCCGCCGCTACCCCAACCGAAGAGGCGAGCGGAAAGGACCCGCCTTTCGCACTCCTGGCCGAATCCTGCACCGAGACCCAATAGGTCGGCCACAACTAGCCTCCATCGAGTCGTCCTACTGCACCGTGCGCGAGATGAGCGCAGTCGTGCTGACGTTCGCGAGACGGGCCCGTCCTGCAGCCGGGCGCAAGACGAGCTCAGTCCTATGGCACCAGGCGCGAGATGGTCGATGGACCGCAGCCAAGAGAAGGCCAGCCTTCCGGCGAGAGAAACGAACAGACGCCGAGGAGAGGGGTCGAAGGCCGACACAGACAGCCTATAGACAAGCCGACGCTAGAACAATCTGGCCGCCGCCGCAATCAACCTGCCACCACCACATCACCTGCGCCTCCACGTCCTGGTCAGATCCACCCGAAGCCCCGCCACCCAGCACCGGAGCAACGTGGACACCGGCCACAACACCACCACCTCCACAGGGTCGCCGGGAACCCCCGCCATCGCCGACCATCACATCCACCGGATCAGGGCAGGGATGTCCAGATCCGCCGCCAGCACGTCTGGGACCACCAAACCCCACGAGTGCAGGGGGAGGAGGAGGCAGCGCCGGCGGGCCATGAGTACGCGGGGAGGAGCGCCGGAGCAGGGGCCGGCCGAGACCCGCCGCCGCGGGCAGGGGGAGGCGCCTCGCGACGCCAGCCATTCGTGGGCAGGAGGAAAACCGCCCCGCCGCCGCCCCTGCCACGCGGCCTTTGGCCGGCGGCGCCCACGGCGGCAGCGAGGGATGGGGAGCCGGGACGGCGGGTCGGGAATGGCGGCGCAAGGGTTGTCTCCCGGCGACACTCGCGAGAGCGCCTCGTGAGAGGGAGGGGAGGGCAGACGAAATTGCAGAGCTCTAAGCTATCATTATAAGACTACCAATGCTAAAGTTATCAACATAACAATTGTACTTTGGGTCATGACTGTTATGTAGTAGGTATTACCAGACTGCTAATCATATTATTATGAGGCTGCTCATGTTAAAGTTATCACTTGACTACTAAATTTATCAGGATACTAAGCTATCATTATCACTTTGGGTCTCTATAAGGGGTTTATTACACCCCTGATGCGGAGCATCCCATTATCATCCCCATGGACCTACCATCGTCTCATCAAGAGCCAAGAGGACCCATGACACAAGCACGAGCTAGAGCTCTCGAGAACGAGGTGACTTCCTTCCTTAGTGATATCACATATGATCCACTCGAGACATGGCTACTACCTAAGTCCGATATGCTATGCATGATTAGGTGTCAAGAGGAACCTCCCGAGCATGCACGTGAAGAAGGACAAGCTGCCAAGTCCATGGATGAAGAGAACCAATGGAAACCGGCAAGTTTACCTTCCAAGCCCTGGACATCCGGCCAAGGCCCTGGACATCGGCCCCTGGAGCGTCTTCATCAGCAACAGCCAAGCTGGCCAAGTCTACAAGGCCTGGACATCCGGCGTCCAGCCCGGAAATCTGGCCCCAGCCCGGAAATCCGGCCAGAAGTCCGGAAATCCGGCGCCACGCGCCAGAACCTACAGAAGCTTTCGCCTCCAGCCCGGACATCCGGACCCCTAGCCCGGACATCCGGCCCCTCCTGAAGCCCCGGACATCCGGCCCGATGCTCGGACATCTGGCTCCTCCTGTCTGCGCACAATAAAGGGCCGAAGCCCATGTACCTCTTCGCCCCCTAGACTATATATACTCCATCCCCTTCCTCTTTCTAGGGTTAGCACATGTTTAGCTCATACTTGAGATAGAGCATTGCTCATCCATATCCGATCTACTCCACGAGAGAGACCGCGGCCCCTCTTCGGAGAAGATCCACCTTGGATTCAAGACCTCCTCACGGAGAAGAACCGGTTACTGTTTGTATCATCCGTTGTTGACTTTCGATCTTGTATCTTACCTCTGTGTTCATCGATCTAGTGCATGTGTGATCTATTCTTGTTGGTTGAGTGATTTCTCTCGTGTTCCCCTCGTGTTTCCCTCGTGTTTCCCCTCGTGTTCATCACGTTCTTCGTAGGGATCCGCTCCTTTCATGAAAGATCGGCCATCTAGGGTTCCGCCCTACATCATCTTGGTATCATGAGCCACGTTGATCACGATTTCGGAGCCCCTTCTCTTTGTTTTCTAGCTTGATTTTGTTGTTTTTCATCCTAATCCAAAAATTGCCCCACAAAAATAGCCCCAATTTTTTTTTGTGATTTGTTGGTGTGATGAAGTTTTGTTGGATTTGATCCACGGATTTCGTGTGTTGCAGGTAGATCTAGCTTTTCCCCACCTTTTCCCCAAATTCCATCCACAAAATCTTCCGAATTTTGCCCCGGATTTGACCTCTCCACGCGGTGTTCTTCGAGTTCGTCCAGGATCCAGCGCCCGGACATCCGGCCCGACAACCCGGACATCTGGCACGGCCCGAACATCCGGCCCCTGACAGCATCACTCCCATCCTCCACTCCGTTTACCGCCTAATTCTCGCCAAATTTTGTCCCGGTGCCCACATACACTTTCGCATACCTCCACCACTTCCGCATAACAACGCCATAGCCTTTCCCGCTACCAACTCCGATAATTTTGACCCATTTTGCTTTCAGAATTTGAGTTGTGGTTTCCGTGTCCTTTTGTGTTTCGGCTATCTAGGTACGGTTCGGCATCAACATCACCACCGCTCATCTTCGCCAAGGAATACTACGAACGGCTACATCACTTTGGTATCACCCTCACCTTGATATCATCTTGGTATCGTGATATTGTCATACTCTCTTGCATTTGCATTGATAACCCCATAGCCTTACTTTTGCGTAGCTTACCCATCGAGACTAGCCTTTGAGTATTGCTGGCAACATGACTTGTGCACATTAGTTTTCATACTTCCCATAGCATACATATCATCACCGTGTTGCATATCTTGGATCATCTCTTGTGTCACAAAGTTGTTGTCGCATACACAATTGCTATCTTGGTTCGTGAAGCATTGCATGAGAAAGAGCTCAAACATCAAAGAGCCAAACAAGCTTTTAAGAAAAAGAGAAAAGATAAGCAAAGAGCTTATAAGCAAGAACCACAGCATCATACAACATTAAGATTGTCATACTCAATCATCTTGGATCAACGCATAGGAACATCATACATATAGCATACTTGGGATAGAAGTCGTTGCATTTTTGCTTAGTAGGTTGTGCACAAGTTCGTATCCGCCTATTGTGCAATCGTGCTAGCGTCTCTCTAGTGTTGTGCAACAAGAGCATCTTAGTGGATTCCACATTTTGGCTCACCCTTGGTTGCATAACCCCATCTTATCTATTTGCGTGTGTGTTTCCGTGTACCATATCTTGCTATTGGTCTACTTGTTGCATTTGCAAATTTGTGAATCTTTTCCAACATTATTGAGTCTCACTTACAATTGCATCAAATTTTGTGCCACCATCCTAACCGAGCTCCACCATAAGCTTTTACTTGTGTAGGTGTGAGAACCGACAAGAATTGGTACCAATTGTGTTATTTCCTTGCTACAAATTGGAGTGATCTTTGATCCATTTTCAACTTCGGTCAAGGTACATTTGGTATTGGTTCTTCTTTGTCTCCCACTCACATATCTTTGTTTGGAATGATGGATAGGCCAAGTACTTCTACCAACCCACTCTTCTTGGAGCAAGACGAAGACATGTCATCCTACGTCACCAAGACACAACTATTTGGTGCACACCGAGCGTTGCATCAAGAACAACTTGCTTTGGGAGACCGCATCGACAACCTCGCCACCGACTTGCGCCTCTTCGACAACAATCTCGACGAACACAAGCACGAGAATGACGCAAGAATGGATGAGCTTCATGCCTTGTTGGTCAACCGCTCTCCTACCACTTCGTCCTACTCAAGAAGGAGCCGCTCAAGTCGACACTCCGACGACAGTTCAAGTACACCGACACCAAATACTCTTCGTCGTGCCGCGCGTCAAGACCATAAAGTAAACCGCAATCCTCTACACGACACCGACTCTCAAGAGCATCGACATCGTCAAAACCAAGCTGCTTTTGCACAAGCACAAGAATGGCATCGCCAACGACAACAAGAACAAGAGGAGCGCGCGCGACAACATCAAGATGCACTAGACGCCGAAGCACAACGCCAAGAACAAGAACTACGTGAAGCTCAAGTACTAGAAGCACAACAAGCCCTATGAGATTCAAGTAGAGCCGTCGCCACACGCAACCGGCAAGCTCGTGAACAAGAAGAAGCTCTTCGTGATGAAGTCCAAGAACGCCTCTATGAAGCACGGGCACATCTTCAAGTTCCTCAAGCTCCTCGTCAAGCTCGCCATGTTCCACCACAACCTCGACAAGCTTATCCACAAGCTCAACGAGTACCCCAAGCTCAACAAGCACATGATGACTATGAAGAGCCACCCCGACAAGAACAACATGAGGTTGACAACCCTCCTCACCACGAGCAACATGAGGTTGACAATCCTCCACGTCAAGGGCGTCATCATCCCCGTCCCCAACACAATGAAGAGCAAAGATACGGCAAGCTAAAGTTCACCATGCCCAAGTTCAATGGAAGCAATGACCCCGAAGAGTACATATCATGGGCATTGAAGGTTGACAAAATCTTCCGCTTGCACAACTACGAAGAAGAGAAGAAGATTGCAATGGCATCCCTTGAATTCCAAGACTACGTCCTCATTTGGTGGGAACAAGTTATTGAGCACCGAGCGACAAGAGGTGAACCACCCATCACCACTTGGGCACAAATGAAGGATGTCATGAGAGCACAATTCGTGCCAAACTACTACAACCGCGACCTCTTCAAGAAACTTCAACAACTCAAGCAAGGAACCAAGAGCGTTGAAGAGTACTACAAGGAAATGGAGATTGCCATGATACGAGCCAATGTCAAAGAAGATGATGAGCAAACTATGGCACGTTTCTTGAATGGACTCAATCACCCTATCAAGAAGATTGCCGACTTCCAACCATACTCGAACCTCATCGAGCTAGTGCATCAAGCTACCAAAGTAGAACGGCAAGTACAAGACGACTTCAAGTATGCCAAGTTCTCATCCAAGTCCTATGGCCTCTCCAACAATCAAGCTTTGACGACTCCAACACCTTCTACCTCAACCAAGCCTACTACAAGCAACGGCGACAAGTCGAGTTACAAGAAAGCTTCAACAAGCTCAAGTCGTTCTCCTACTACAAGCAACTTCAAGAAAGCTTCATCATCATCTACTCCAAACGATAAGACCATCAAGTCGAGTTCCATCAAATGCTTCACATGCGGAGGCCGAGCCACAAGTCCTTCGAGTGCACAAACAAGCGCACCATGATCCTCAACGACGACGGAACCTACGACTCCATGAGTGAAGGAGAAATGGAAGCTCTTGAGCAAGTGGCCATGCATCGACAAGAACAATGAAGATGAAGATGATCAAGTCTTTTGCGACGAAGATTCAAGTCCCGCTCTAGTTGTCTCCAAGGTCTTGACTCTTCAACATCAACAAGACAAAGATCAAAGATGCCATATCTTCCACACAAAGGCCGGCATCAATGGACGTTCCGTCAAGGTCATCATCAATGGAGGTAGTTGCCACAACTTAGCAAGTGAAGAACTATGCTCCAAACTCCAATTGGTCAAGAAGAAGCACCCTCACCCCTACAAGGTTCAATGGCTAAGCGACACCGGCACCATACAAGTCGAGCATATGGTACAAGTCTCTTTCAATATCGGCGCCTATGAAGACACTTTGGAATGTTATGTCCTTCCGATGACCGTTTGCCACCTCCTTCTTGGACGGCCATGGCAATTTGACGGAGGTGTCATTCACAATGGGCGTAAAAATCACTATAGCTTCAAGATGAAAGGGAAGGAGTTTGTCCTACGTCCTATGTCTCCAAGCCAAGTGCTCGCCGACAAGCAAAGCACCCATCGTGGAGAAAATAGTGAGAGAGTGAACCACCAAAAAGAGAGTGAGCGCCACAAGCCCAAATTGAGTGCCTCCACGATGAGCGACAAGAAAAACTTAGTCCTATTTGCCACCAAACGTGAGATGAGAGGAGTGTGTGAGAACCCATCAAGTGTCCTACACTATGTCCTATTGTGCAAGGACGAGGCACCAAAAACTAACAACTCTCACGACCTACCTTTGGTGTTATCTTCTCTATTGCAGGAATTCCAAGATGTTTTCCCCGATGAGCTACCTCCGGGTCTACCTCCTCTGTGAGGCATTGAGCACCGAATTGACCTCATCCCCGGAGCGCCGCTTCCCAACAAAGCTCCTTACCGCGTTAATCCCGAAGAAACCAAAGACATACAAAGGCAAGTAAAGTATCTCATAGACCATGGACATGTGCGTGAAAGTTTGAGTCCTTGCGCCGTACCGGTCATTCTTGTGCCAAAACGAGATGGTAGCTTTCGCATGTGTTACGATTGTAGACCTATCAATGATATCACCGTTCGATATAGGTACCCCATTCCACGCCTCGATGATATGCTTGATGAACTTAGCGGTGCCACTATCTTTTCCAAAATTGATCTTAAAAGTGGTTACTATCAAATCCGCATACAAGAGGGTGATGAATGGAAGACCGCTTTCAAAACCAAGTTTGGTCTATATGAGTGGTTAGTCATGCCTATGGGTTTATTGGAAGCACCCGGTACTTTCATGCGTCTTATGCATTACGTGTTTCGCCCTTACATTGGTGAATTTGTTGTTGTCTACTTTGATGATATCCTTGTGTTTAGCAAATCTCTCAAAGAGCACGTCACCCTGAAAGTGCGTTATATCGACTAGAGGGGGGTGAATAGGCGATTTTTATGAAATTCTTCACTGAGGAATTTGCTAGTGAGGAAATTCCTTAGCGAAGAACTACTAGCAGCGGAATAAGTACTCAGATGAAAACAAAGCAGAACACAAGCATGGTCATCATGATGAAATGAAGACTAACACAGAGTACAGAAAGCGTAAACATAGAATAACACAAGATGAAGACAAACAGACTGAAGAATTTGAACTAAGGAAATTGAGAAAGTCTTCAGTCAAAGTCTTCAAACACAGATATGATAAACAAGCAGCACAATACTGAGGAAATGAAAGAGTTGAGGAAATGGAACCAGTAAGCTTGGTGAAGACAATGATTTGGTAGAAAAGTTCCAACTGCTGTCTCAGTTGTACATCTGGTTGGAGCGGCTGAGTATTTAAACTCGAGGACACCCAGTCCTGAGCAAGCAGCTCGGGACACCAAGTCCTTACCGTATTCTCCTTGAACTAAGGACACACAGTCCTCGTCCAATCACTCGTGGTAAGTCTTTAGGTGACTTCCGAACCTTAACAAACTCGGTCACTCGGCGATCCACAAATCCTCTTGGATGCTCTAGACCATGACGCCTAACCGTCTGGAAGAAGCACATTCTTCAAAGGTAACAAGCGTCGGATACACGCAGGATCAATCTCTTCAGTGATGCTCAATCACTTTGGGTTTGTAGGTGTTTGGGTTTGGGTTTGAATTTTCCTCACTTGATGATTTTCGCTCAAAGTCCTCGGAGGATGGCTTGCTCTCAATTGGCAAGTGTCAGTTTCTCTCGGAGCAGCCAACCAGCTAGTGGTTGTAGGGGGCGGCTATTTATAGCCTAGGGAGCAGCCCGACATGATAAGACATAAATGCCCTTCAATGATATGACCGTTGGATGGATAAGATAATTTGGGACAGCCGGCGCGTAGCACAGCAACAGTCGGAAATTTGAGGTACAAATTCCTCAGGGCTATCATGTTCCTCACAGTGTAGGCAATCCGCACTGGCGAATTTCTAACTCCTTAGTCACAACAAAGTCCTTAGTGACCAGAAGAACTGCGTCTCTGTCACTGAAGAAATTGACTGAACTGTATGATATTTCCAATGGCTTCACTCGAAGGATTGGTAGGTGTAGGATTTGAGTTGAGCATCAAATGGAAGTTTTTCCTTAGTATTTCCTCAACCCCCTTTAACAGTACGGTGTTTCCTATGACTCAAGAAAGAGAAAATGAAACTACAAAAACAAAAGTCTTCACGCTTCATGTTCCTCGAATGAATACAAAGTCTTCAAGGTCACACCAATTTATTCACTTTCAAAGTCTTCAGAAAGTCTTCGGTATATCAAAGTCTTCAGTTGAAGAACTTCATTTTTAGGGGTCAACTTTCTCTGTAAATATCAAACTCCTCATAGACTTATAGACCTGTGTACACTCATAAACACATTAGATCCTTAACCTATAAGTCTTCAATACACCAAAATCACTAAGGGGCACTAGATGCACTTACAATCTCCCCCTTTTTGGTGATTGATGACAATATAGGTTAAGTTTTCAACGGGGATAAACATATGACGTGTAAATGCTGATATTGAGGAATTTGATTGCAAGATATAGAAGAACTCCCCCTGAAGTTGTGCATAGTGAGGAATTTGCTTTTGAAGCAATGCACACTTGAAGAGATGAATCATGGAGATCTCCCCCTATATCTTGTAATTCATACACGCATTTGACATATAATATGAAGAATTTGAAATGCATGATGAAATATGGTGACTGATGTAATTCAGCATGCGTGCAATAACATTAACGAGGAATAAGCATGCAGAATAACGTAGCAGAAGTATCAGACCACCATCGGGTTTAAGTTTACAACTCGATCCAATAAAAGTTTCTGAAGAACGAGAGTTGTAACTTAGCAAAAAAATGCCCTTATAATAGACCCGCTTGAAGACTAACTCAGATTTCTCACTACTAGAAAAAGGGCTATAGATGGGATTGGCACTAATGGCGCACCACCTTTTGGTACGCCATTAGTGTTGAAACTACTAATGGCGCACCTAGTCAAGGGTGCGCCATTAGTATCAAAAAAAAATTGAACTAGCGCGCCTGTCCAAACATACTAATGGAGCATCCGGGCACAGTGCGCCATTACTAGTTGCAACTAGTAATGGCGCACTTGTCCCACAGTGCGCCACTAATGTTGTTTTTTTAATTATATTTTTTATTCCTTTTGTTGCAAAACTACTAATGGCGCACTGCTCCACCGTGCGCCATTACTAGTTCAAACTAGTAATGGCGCACTGTGAAGCAGTGCGCCATTAGTATGATATTTTTTTCTTTCTTTTTTTTTGCAAAACTACTAATGGCGCATGAGATGTAGATGCGCCATTAGTAACCTGGATTACTAATGGCGCATTTGTTGTTGGTGCGCCATTAGTAAGTGGGCAGCAACAAGATATTTTGGGCAGCCTCTCCTACCCACACTCACTTTTTCCCCCACTTCATTCTCTCCACCTCCTCCTTGTCTCGGGTGCCTCCTCTTTTTCACCTCATTTCCACCATAGATTCATTCAAATTAAGTGGTTAAATTACCTTGTTTTGATAGGTAAGTAAGGGGGAAGCTATATTTATGTTATTCTCCCTACAACAATGTGCACATGCACTTTTTATGGCCTAGCTAGATCTATGTATGTTCGTGGTGTTGCATATGTTTGTGGTGTTGCATATGTGTTTGTGGTTGGAGGTGTACCGGTATTTGAAATGCGATAGTTGCCAATATTTTGCCGGAATGTTGATTCATTTCCGTTTCGGCAATAATTTTGGCATTAAGCATTCTTTTTGGTCCTATTTTTAGGGAAAGTCATGCCAAATTTTTTCTTGGTTCTAAAATATTGTTTTGCTCTACCCCGTAGGCAACCATGGTCCGCACGATGACCGAAGGCATCATGAATAGGTTTTTGAGGTCCGCGAAGGCCGAGATGCTTCAAAAGAACGATACGGAGATAAGATGTCCGTGTCGAAGATGCAAGCTGGAGAGCCTTATTGCGGACCCGGATTCCGGGCAGGTGCGGGACCACCTGCTCTTGCGTGGTTTCATGGATGGCTATCAGTGGCAAGGTGATGAAGATGACTACGAAGTCATCCATGGGGGCCGGGCAAGAAATGAGGAAGGGCAGCAAGACAACCACCGCGGCTCGGGCGGACGAGAAGACGAAGAATCCCCAGGAGATGATCACGACGGTGATGCTGTACACAGTCATCATGTAGAAGATGCAGGACATGATGATGAGGAAGATGCCGGAGCAGACGACGGGCATGATCATGAAGATAATGATGCCGGCGGAGCAGACGACGGTGGACCATCGATGGGCTGGGTGCAGGACCCTTATATTCAAGAGCTGCTTCTCAAGCAGACGGATAACGCAAGAGGTGCCGCCCGAGAGAAAGCCAAGGTGGATCAACTTGAGTTAGACGCGGTTACTCCATTGTATGAAGGATGCAGGCCCGATGATACCCGCCTGAAAGTAACGCTCATGGCTCTGGAGATGAAGGTAAAACACAAAATGACCGACGCATGCTTCGACGAGAACATGTCATTCTGGCACGAACGTCTTCCAAAGGGGAACAAGTGCCCGACCAGTTTGGAGGAGGCGAAGAAAATCGTGTGTCCTCTGGATTTACCGCACGTGAAATACCATGTCTGCATGAACAATTGCATCATTTATCGGGACGAGCACACAGAGTCTACCATATGTCCGGTGTGCGGCGTCACTCGATACAAGAAGAGGAAGAAAGCTCCTCGAAAAGTGGTGTGGTACTTTCCTTTCACTCCTCGTCTGCAGCGGTATTTCGCGGATCCTAAGGTAGCAAAGCTCATGCGTTGGCACGCGGATAGGGAGGAGAAGAAGCGGGAAGATGACGCAAATGATCCGGAGATAGATAAAAAAGACAAGATGCTGAGTCACCCTAAGGATGCGAGCCAGTGGCAAGCGTTGAATTTTGAATACCCAGAATTTGGGAAGGATCCAAGGAACATCGTGATGGGCGCGAGCACCGATGGAGTCAATCCGTTTGGCAGCCAGAGAAGCACACATAGCACCTGGCCTGTGTTTGTGTGGATGTACAACCTTCCCCCCTGGTTGTGCATGAAGAGGAAGTACATTCACATGAGTATGCTAATTGAAGGGCCGAAACAACCAGGGAACGACATCAATCTGTATCTAGGGCTGCTGAAGGAGGAGCTAGACACGCTATGGAAAACGCCAGCCAATACGTGGGACGCCGCAGAGAAAGAATATTTCCCTATGAGAGCCGCACTGCTCACAACGGTGCACGACTATCTCGGTTACGGATATCTCGCGGGGCAGGTAGTCCACGGATTTTCTGGATGCGTACGGTGCATGGATGACACAACGTATCGCCAGCTAGATAGAGATCCCGGGTCTTCGAAAACCGTGCTCATGGGACATCGAAGGTGGCTTCGCGACGATGACCCGTGAAGGAAACGCAAGGATCTGTTCGATGGTGAAACCGAACCCCGAAAACACCCGTGTACGAGGAGCGGCGAGGAAATAGACAAGTTGTTGAAAAATTGGAAAGACTGCCCACTGCCGGGAAAGAAGCAAAAGGCGCCAGAGCCGGGAAAGAAGCGAAAGGCGCCAGAGCCGCTGCTGAAGGTATGGAAAACGAGGTCTGTTTTCTGGGACTTGCCGTACTGGAAGATCCACCGTGTGCCTCACAGCCTTGATGTCATGCATATCATGAAGAACGTGTGCGAGAGTCTGCTTGGTACCCTGCTCAACATGCCAGAGAGGACCAAAGATGGGCCGAAAGCAAGGGCAGACTTGAAATCAATGGGCATCAGGCAGGAGCTTCACGCTATATATGATTATGATGATGATGATGATGATGATGATGATGATGATGATGATGATGATGATGATGATGATGATGATGAGGCGAAGCAGGACACACAAAGTCGTCGCAAAGGCAAAAAGGCCAAGAAGGTCGGAAATGACTACCCTCCCGTGTGCTTCACTCTAAGTCAGGAGGAGATCGAGCAGTTTTTCACCTGCCTCCTAGGAGTAAAACTTCCTTACGGTTACGCGGGGAAGATAAGCAGATACCTAGACCCAGCGAAGCAGAAGTTCAGCGGGATGAAGTCTCACGACTGTCACGTGCTGATGATGCAGATACTTCCAGTTGCAATCCGTGGGATCATGGACGCGCACGTCCGTGAAATGCTATTTGGCCTATGCAACTTCTTCGACGTCATCTCTCGGAAGTCGATTGGCGTGAGGCAACTCAGAAGGCTACAGGAAGAGATCGTGGTGATACTATGCGAGCTTGAGATGTACTTCCCGCCTGCATTCTTCGACGTTATGGTGCATCTGCTGGTCCATATAGTGGAGGATATCATCCAACTCAGGCCGACGTTCCTGCACAGCATGATGCCGTTCGAAAGGATGAATGGTGTCATCAAAGGATACGTTCGCAACATGTCACGTCCAGAGGGAAGCATAGCCAGGGGCTTTCTGACCGAAGAGTGCATCTCGTACTGCACGAATTATCTAGGCATCGAGAACCCCGTTGGTCTGCCCGTCAACAGGTACCTCGGCAGGCTCGCTGGATGGGGTCACCGTGAGGGTCGCCGCGAAATGCATGTCGACTTCGAGGGTCGACTCGCCGACTTTGAAAGAGCAAACCTAGTCGCGCTACAACACATAGACGTGGTCGATCCTTGGGTGGTAGAGCACAAAACCTTTATTAAGAAGACGTACAATGACCGAGGCCAACAGAGGACGGACGGAGATATACTCAAAGAGCACAACTCATGTTTCACGCGTTGGTTCAAGCAGAAGCTTCTGTCGTACCCTTTACATGAGGATTCTTCCGCGGAAGAACAACTCATATTCGCCTTGTCACAGGGCGCCGAGCACAACCTGATGACCTATGAGGCGTACGATATCAACGGCTACACATTCTACACCGAGGCCAAGGACATGAAGAGCGATGGTTATCAGAACTCCGGGGTAACGATGGAATCCTACACCGGTAACGACAAGGACAGATACTACGGAAGGATCGAGGAGATCTGGGAGCTGAGCTACGCTGGAGAGAAGGTCCCGATGTTCCGTGTCAGATGGGCCAAGAGCGTCCTAAAAGAAGACCGGTATTTCACCACCATGGTTATACCCGAAGCCAAATCCAAGACGGCGGGCGCAAACGTCACCGCGAAAAATGAGCCATGGGTACTGGCTTCCCAAGTGGACCAATGCTTCTTCATTACCGACCCGTCAAAGACCAGTCGTGTTGTCATGAGGAGAGGCAAAAGGAAGATCATCGGAATGGATGGAGTAGCCAATGAGCAAGACTTCGACAAGTACGGCGACCCGAGGATCGAACATGACGACGATGATGAAGTAGCAGCATACACCACAAGAAGAAGCAGGACCACCCTACCTAAAGGACGTCTGTTCCACAGAAGAACTCCATTTGCGAAAAAGAAGGGCAAGAAGATTCTAAACAGATAGCTAGCTAAGATCGATTGTATTTAAATCGTAGCCTTCATTTGTCGATTGTATTTCATGGGCACTTTTTAAACTATCATGAATATTTTTAAATTTCATGGACACTCGATCTCGATCCCCCTCCATCTCGATCGCTATCCCACCTCGCCAGATCCGGTCCCCCTCGCCGCCGAGCACCCCCCGGTCCACCGGCCGCCGCCGCCGACCCCCCGCACCCTCGATTCCCCTACTCAACCGCCGCCGCCGACCCCCCGCACCCCTCCCCTACTCAACCGCCGCCACCGACCCCCCGCACCCCTCCCCTACTCAACCGCCGCCACCGACCCCCCGCACCCTCCCCCGCTCCACCGGCATTACTGTTTGATGATATTTTTTAAAAAATTATTACTGTCTTATAAAAATAATTACTGTTATGATTTAAACAAGTTTGAACATATTTAAACACAAATAAGTATCAAACAGCATTTTAAATGCATAAAAAAAATTTGTGGAGCCTGGGAATCGAACCCAGGACCTCCTGGTGTGAGAACTAGCACCTGACCAGTCGAGCTAGTAGAGGGGAGTTGATGTGGATAAGGTCAGGTGGGAGATAACCTGTTGGCTCGAGCGGAAATAAAAAAATACTAATGGCGCACCAGGTCGAGGTGCGCCATTAGCATGTATATACTTATGGCGCACCAAGGGGTGGTGCGCCATTAGTATTGTGCCCCCTACTTCGTATCGATCCCCTCTCTCTCCCTTGCCCGAGCCCTCGCCCTCGATCCCCTCTCTCTCCCTCGCCCGAGCCCCTCGCCCTCGATCCCCTTCCCCTCTCCTCTCCCGACGCCGCCGCCCCGCCGCCCTCGACGCCGACGCCGCCGCCCCGCCGCCCTCGCGTGCTTCTTCTCTCCCGCGACCCCGCCATTGAAGGTCTCGCAAGGTCCTCTTCTCCTCCCCCTCCCCCTTTGTTCGATTTGATTGTGCTGATGATGCTGGTTCCTCTCGCGCGCAGGCTGCACGCACCTCGGACCGCGTGTGCCTAGTTCTTCTCGGGACGCTGCCCCGACCCTACTACCCACGCCATCAGGGGAGCTCGTCAAGCTTAAGGTATCATCCCCCCTCTCTCTCTCTCTGCTCTCTCCATCTCTCTGCTCTCATGAGTCGTTGGAGTGCTCGTGGTGCTGTTAGGTGATGATAGCTAGATGCTATTTTTTTACCGTTCTAAATGTCGGTCGTGTTGCCTTGACAGACTTATTTTTTCGTTATGTGGAACTGTGGTCGTCGTGTATGCTCATGTCGTGATGAGCATTTGGTGTAAGGTTTGACTGTGACTGCTTGGTGTGTTATTCAGTAGTGTTGCTTGGTCTGTTCTGGTGTAAGCTTGTGAGTGATGATTATTGTAAATTCTAGTAATATGCTATGGCCAATATATATAACAGATTCTTTCACTTGTGTCTGTACCAAGATCAAATGTGTGGGGAGTTTCTCTTTGTTGATATATTATTCCAAGAACAATTGTATCAAGCAAGAATATTGACTAAGGCATTGTTGCAGAGATTCTGAGAATTAGCAAACGATTTTGTGTACTGTCCTCTGTTCTTTCTTATTGGTGCGGTGATTGCTGAACAAGATCCCACCTGAACTTGCAGAAAAGAAGGACAAAAAGACTTAGTTGGTAACTGCTGAGGACTAACCTGATTTGCACCAATATTAGTCAATCAGAAAATGATCCATCATAGCTTTTGAACAGACTAGGGACAGTTAGGGACAACATTATGTCTAGCTAGGAACTGCAAATTAACAATAATTACAAGTAGGAGGGCCTAGTGACCCCGGGCGATAACGGGAGGCAGGGATCAATGGTCGGGCATGGAGGCGTTTCTTTCGCTAGCTCAGTTTTATAAAAAGAGGTCCAGAGCTCTTCTTTTAAAACAGAGAAAATACCAAGGTTTTGCAAATACTGCAGTATTAAAAGCATCATTTTTAGTGGCAGCCAAAAACCCCATAGTAAAATAAAACTATGGTAATATCAAATACTGTAGTATTCTCAAAATACTTAGAAAAAACGGAGCAATCAAATGGGGCCTAACTTCAGACAAGGACAGGAAGGAGTACTTTTTGTTTAAAATGATTGAGCATTTGTGCTCTGTGGGGAAAAGATATCAATATTCACAGCTTATTAAAGATTTTGACCACAATATTGATACAAGAAGTTACTTCTATTGATAGACTATGTAATCAAGAAAGGATCAATAGATATTTTTTGTTTTTAATAGGCTGAACACCCACTGCCTACTTGAGTAAAGGAATAACCTGAGTTTCACTATCAGCAATAATGACATGTCCATAGTGGAAAACAGAGAATTGATTGCCAATATCATGGTAACTACTACTAAACTATGCAAGTTAAGTTTTAAAAACCAAGATAGTTTAGTAGTACAACAAGTAGATGCAGCAACAATGCCATCATTAAACAAACAAGTTGGTGCTATGATTGTTAGTGACGATCCCATAAAAACTATTACTAGGCTGGTCCAGAAATTAGTATATATATGACTAATAAACCTAACATATAGTGAGTCCAAAGTCCAAGCTCTCAATATTATCAAGAAACCAACATGTGTTAGACAATCTCATGAAGCATGTTGCAACTATCTACCTAACTTCTAGATTACTTGAAATAATTAAATTTTCAGTTGAGCAGTGCACACTGTAGTTCTGTTTGGATTAAATTCAGACAATAAAATCACACCACTCTGCTGCAAACATGTCTTGGCTGTAGAAAAGCATATCGGAAGTTGTTCATGTATTGTTTGGACTAAAGAATCCTCAAGTCCTCCGGATATATGTTTGGATGCTAGATGGTTCATGCATATTTCTGTCAACTTCATGTAGAATTAGATGGATGTATATGTCTGTCTACTTCTTCTAGAACTAGTGTATTACCAAGATTCCAACACTATTTATGTTGTATCCAGATTGAAAATACCAAGTAGCATTTTGCATTCTCTTTCAGATTCAATGTGACTAGAATCCACTTGTTCTTATATGGGTGAAACTTCACTTGTTTTTAGGCTAGTGTATGGTGTTTGCTTTATTCTGTCATCATTTGTAACTATGTCACAAATAAATTGTTCCTTCTTCTGTATTTGACAAGTAATGACTGTTGATAAGCTGAGGCATGTATTAAGCTATTTCTTTGCTCTGAATTACTTGTGATGCCTCTGAATTACTTGTGATCACATTGAGAAAGACTTGTAAAGATGATGATCATCTTTTACAGAAAACAATTTGTGATGATTTTGCTAGTTTGCTGGGTTTTGTCTCCGACCAGTGTGTCGTGATGAATTTGCAGGTACCCCGAGAGGCCCTTGAGTTTGCCAGAATGTCGATTAACTTCCATTCCGGCAAATTCGGGTACTCCATATGTCCTATTTTCAGCAAAGGTCATGCTGAAATTTTCCGTGAATTTTAGCATGACTTTGCTAAAAATAGGACATATGGGGTACTTGTGACTAATGCATGGGCCGGGGTATCTTAGTAGTTAATTAAGTAGGATCAAGTGCCCCGGGGTACTTGTGACTAATGCATGGCTTTTAGGGTGCCTCGGCATCGAAAAACCCTCAATGATAAAAGCTTAGATTTTAGGATGCCTCGGTGTCGACAAACCCTAAATGATGAGACCATGATCTTGTTCCTTGACAATAAACAACTTTTTGACCAAACTTTGTTTCTATTTAGAGAGAAACATGGCCCACAACGATGAGGCCGGGGGTTCGGGCGGCAAGGCATTTTGGGAGTTGTCCCAGGAGATGGAGGAACAACCTCACTTGTATGAGGACACCGCCTTCCCCACCGATCATGAGACCACTGATGGTGCCGCCGAGGATGACCCCACTGATGCCACCACTGATGGTGCCGCCGAGGATGCCACCACTGATGATGGCGGCGCACGCACAGATGGCAGCCAGAAGAGGCAACGGAAGGACCGACGCCCGACCGTGCTCCGCACCCTCAAGGAGGAAGTTACTGAAGTGGACTCCGACGGGAATCCAACGGCGCCCGAACGAATAGTCAAGGGGTACTCGCTTCAGCTCAGGTGCATTCTCCGGAGCACCGTCTCGATCAACACCGAGAACCTGAGGCATCCTGACCGAGGGAATTTGCGCAACCTCCTCTTCACGAAGCTGCACGAACGATACAAGTTCCCCGCTGAATTTGAAAACACAAGCCTCAAAGGGAATAAAGTGAACAATGCTGCCCTCACGAAGATGAGCAAGGCCCTGTCTACTTGGAAAAGCAATGTGAAGAGAATGATCGAGAAAGGTGAGAGTTATGAGAAGATCAAGGAGAAAAATCTTTCGATCACCGAAGATGACTACAATGACTTCAAGATCAATTGCTCGAGCACCGCACACTCCCAATCAAGTCAGTGGGGAAAGAAATGTGGGAGCTGAACTTAGGGGAACACACACTCGGTCCTGGCGGTTATAGAGTGGCGGAGCCTATATGGGACAAGGAGGAGGCGGACCGTGCCGAGCAAGGCCTACCGCCCCTCTTCGATAAATACGGTGACAAGCAGACCAGGAACTATGTCAGGGCCCGGTACAAGAAGGACCCGAAAACAAAGGAGCTTACCACGGATCCGAAGACCAGGGCGCTTGAGCTTGTTCTGGTAAGGAATACACCCCCGCGTAATTAGCTCCATATGGTTGCATTCTAATTAATGAAGCCAAATTTCTAAATGGTTCACATTCCTTCCGCAGGCGACTAAAAGCAGTAGCGCGGGGTCGACTAAGAGAAAACCTTGGGACACCACTCTAAATAGGGCGTTGAATGTAATGAAGAACAAAGATAAGCTCAGTAAGCCGACGTCAGCTGGTCGTGTGGCCGGCAAAGGCTTGTCGACAAAATGGGGGTCATACTATAACACTGGTGGGCGAAAGGAGAAAAAGACCAGCTCGGAGAGCCAGGCGCGCGAGGTTCAAGAACTCAAGGCACAAGTGGCGCGGATTCCGGAGATTGTCCATGAGCAAGTGCAACAACAACTCGGAGCGACGATCACCGCCATTGTGCCTACCTTGATCTCGGGGTTGAGTGCGTGGATTGCGGGCGGCCAACAGGGGCCGCCCCCGATTCCTAGCTTCACGGCCAGCAACTCACAGAACGCGATGCCGGGGCCATTCGTGTCTCCGGCGGAGCCGGCATTGGTATCACCAACGCCGGCACGGGAGCTTAATGCACCCGTGTGTACGCCGGCCGGCACCTCTGCAGCAAGCGGCCCCTCCGTCAACTGCACGCCCGCCGTTGGCGGTGCCTCGACATTAGCCGAGCTCGACGCCATCATCACGGTAACTAATTAAGCCTCTCTCGGCCGAGGACTTCATCTCCTTGCCTTTGACTGGGCATCCCTGACGCCCTACATGTTTTCGCAGGGCGCCGCCGACGTTCCGTGCACTCTCCTGCACTTCGTGAACAACGAGTTGGTCGATGTCGCCAAGGGAAAAATCGTTCAACCGGGCAACCCCTTGTTCCACGGTACCCAGATGCCACCCAACTTGTTTAGGGTTCAACTGGTTCGGGTGCTGCCAGGCTGCGATGAGTTGCTACCTCCGATCCGACCCGTCAGGGCCGACGATGATGACGTGATGACCCTCAGCGCCTGCCTGATCGGCTGGCCCCTGCTTTGGCCGAAGAGCCAGATTCATTTGGGGGCGGGGGACACCACCCCAAAGACAACACCGCCAGTCGTGCCGGTGCCAAGTCGGCCCCATGGCAAGACCGCCGCAACGGTGCCGGACATCCCTATGCCACTGGATCCAAACATGCATATGGCATAGGATCAGAACGACGACGACGATGATACATTCGGCAACGTCGATCAGTACTTTGCCGATCATGGGTACGGTGGCGACTTCATGGGGCCTCCTTCTCAAGAACCCAACCCAACAAAAGACGTGCGCGATCTAGCTGGTACCACGGAGAAGCCAAGTTGCAACAGGCGTCGTCTGCCGTTCAGCTCTCAGGAGACGCCTCCAGCTGCTGACTTCACCGAGCCTCAGATAGACGAGGTGCGAAATATTCTCAGCCTCAACACACTCAAGAAGGCGGTCTGTGTCGCGGGGGATGGCTGTCCCCCGCGGGCACCTATGGGGCCGGAGCCCCTTTCGTTGTCCGGAGGGGGGCGGAGGGAGCACAGAGAGCAGATCGAGGCGAGCACGCGGGCGATTTACCCAGGTTCGGGCCGCGATGGGCGCGTAAAACCCTACTCCTGCTTGGTTGTATTCAACTGGGGAGCTCGGGAGCTTCCAGGGCTAGCTGCACCGAGCGTCTGGCTGTCTAAAAGCCCAGTCTCCGAACCCCCGGCCCCCCTTCTACGTCGCACACGGGCCTCCTTTTATAGCGCAAAGGGGTCACCGACAGGTGTCAACGTAGGAGAAAGGGGTAAAAGTGTAAAAGGGGTGGTAGCTGTAATAGTGCGGGAACGGTGGCGCTACAGTGCGGCACAGTGTTATCATACCTACTTCTGACGGTAGGGGACAAGGGCATTAAATGCCCGTCACGGTCGCCCGGACAGCACCGAGGCGGACCGTTAGGTGCGCCACCGTTCGCCACGATGGCGGCTGCATGCCACCGCATGCCCCAGGCTGCGCGGTGCCTCGCCACGTGCCCTCGGGGGAAGCCCCGGAGTGACGCGTGGGCGGGCGAGCTGGAGCGCAGTCTTGAGGCGGCGATCTTGTCGCGGCAAGTGGCTTGCCGCGGGGGTCGTCTTCCTGTGCCTGATAGCGTGCCAGCTATCAGGCCTTGCCGGGGCGCTTGGCGCGCTACGGCGGGCTTCTCTTGTGGTGCCTGGGTCCGGCCTTCCCGACAAGCTCCTCTTGTCGGGGGCTCGGTCGTCCCGGCAAGCTCCTCTTGCCGGGGTCTCGTCTTCTCGGCCCGGCAAGCTCCTCTTGCCGGGGGCCTTGTCTTGTACGCTTGGTCTTCTCTTGGCGCTTCCAGGGGCGGGCCTTGCCGCGGGGTGCTACGACTGCCCGTGCACAAGTCGGGGGTACTAAGGTACCCCCACTTTAGTACACCGACAGGAGCCCCCGGGCCTGGGCCACACACGGTGCCGAGCGTAGTTGGGCCAGGCCCTAACAGTGCACGGGCACGCGTGGCCTTGGTCGCGCTGCTCCTTAACTCCGCATCCGCCGCGCCTTCCCCAGGCGGCGCGCGCTTACTGCGGCGTCGTGGGGGCGGGGCGTGCGAGGTGAGCGTGACGTGGGTGGCGTGCGCGGGGCTGAACCGCGCAGGCGCGCGTCACGTCGCGCATGATCTCTTGATTCGGAGAGGCGAAGCGTCCCCCCCCTTCTTGTTGTTGATGCGACGTTGTTGCTTTTGGGCAGGAGCGGAGCAGCTCCGGCGGGCGCGTCCAGAGGGCGCCTCCGCCGTGCCGACCGAGTCCGCTACCCCGCCAAGGGAGAGATCCTCGGCAAGGGAGGACCTTCCGACGGGGGACGCGGCCGACGGTCGCCCGGCCGCGGCGAGCGCAGCGCCCGCCTCGGATCCGACGAAGGCTGAGGCCGTCGTCGAGGAGGGCGCGCGTGGCGATGCCGACGACGTCGCCGGTGCCCAGGAGGCGGACGGCGCTGATGTCCCTGTGGGCGACGGGGAGGCCGAGGAGCAGCAGAGGCTTGCCGCCGCGGAGCTACCCGCGCGGGAAGGCGAGCTGGTGTTGAAAATGGCCAGCCTCGCCGACCACGAGGAGGAGGCTGCCGCACGCGAGCGGGCGCTCAGCGGAGACCTCAAGGCGAAGGACGAGGAGCTCGCCGCGCTCCGGCTGGAGCGCGAGAAGGGTGCGCTCACCCTTGGTGAGCTTCAGGGTCGCTTCGCCGAGAAGATCCGGGAGCTTGACGCCGCCAAGAACTCCAACTCCACTCTGGAACTGAAATTGGAGGCGCTCGGCAAAGCGCTGGACAGCGCTAAGGAGAAGGAGGCGGCCTTACGGAAAGAGGTCGACGGCAACGAGGAGCTGCTGAGGCGCGCCGCCGCTTCTCAGAACACCTTCAGGGATACAGTGGAGCGGTGGACCGAGGGCCTCGTCGACATCGCCGCCACCATCGACAAGGAGCTGACGCTGCTGGGGATCGAGGGCCACCAGTCTCTCGCCGACAAGGACGCCGCGCCCAGCGCCAAGCTCACTTCCTTCTTCCAAGGGGTGGCGCAGGCGCTCCAGCACCTCCGAACGTCGCTCCCGAAGGAGCGGGCCGACGAGATGCGGGAGGCCATCTCCGGGGCCCTCGAGAGGGTGCTGGCGAAGATCGTTTTCCGCAATCCCGACATCAGGCTTACCAACGTCCTCAGGCCCTTGCCGGAGAACGCAGACCTGACGGGGATCCAGGCCCTCATCGCCCCTATCGTCAAGAAGGCGGCCGGGGTCAAGAGGATCGAGGGTGACCGCGTAGATTAGGCCGCCTGCCCCTTTCTTTTATCTCCCTTTCCCTGCCGCTGTTAAATATGCCACGGAAACGGCTGGTTAGGGCAGCAGTAAGGCATTTTGTAATATAACTTTTCGTCTTAGGCTATGCATCGCGCTGTTATCCCCTCTACTTGACCGGCGCCTTGTTTGTTTCCGCCCTACGCTTTCGGGGACTTGCCGGCGTAGGCCTCCGCCTTGCCACGGGCGCCGAGCGCGGGACGTCAGCGACCCGCTGGCGGGGCTACCACCGGCAAGAAACCTGGCCGCGGCTGGTTGCCGCTCACTCAGATTGTTGAGCAGGCTCAAAGCAAAGCAAACGGTGCGACTGCGGTCGCAGCACGCTTGGGGTGCCGGGCAAGCTCGAAACAAAGTGAGGACGCTACTCGGGGTGTAGCACACTCAAGTCGTTGAGCGGACTCGAAACGGAATGAGGGCGCAACCAGTCTCGTGCCGGTCCTTCCGCGCTCAGGCCTCTCAACCAAGGCTCGGTCGTTCGAGGGAGATAACTCTTAAAAATCAATGGAGCAATTGCTCGAGCTTCGGCAACTTATCTTCTCTTATCGCTTGCCGCCCGGTGGGGTAAAACCTCCTTGGGCAGCATCCAGCCCATCCTGGGGGTAGGTGAGGGCGCAGGGCCTCACGACCCTCCGGAGCTAGGCGTAGCTATGCTTGGGGATCCGCGCCCCTCTCTGCGCCAAGGATCACATGCGACCGCGGCAAGACTTGGGCAGAGAGGATGGTTGGCGGAAACAGGTTCCGGCAACCGCGCTGGCGAAACTCCTCCCACGGTCGGCGTCAACTCGTTTGGATCTTGGCGGACGAAGCGCGCCGAAGAACGAGGTCGCCTTTTTCGCGGCTTCCGGCGCTATCCGCTGCGGCTACGGGAGCGGCGCAGGGTTCGCTGGAAGCGATCGGTTCGCCCAGCAGCCGGAAGGCGGTCCTCCTCAAGGAGCAGCTGCTTCTTGCCCGAACTCTGCGCGAGCGGATACTCGAGGAGGGCCGCACACGAGCCCGTGGGAAGGAATGCCAAAGCTCGTCGGGAACCCCCGCTTCAACTGGACAGATCCTCGGATCCGCAGGAGCGGACTGTTCCCCGGCGTTCAGACCGCTGGTCTGCTCGCCGGAGCAAGGCTTACCGGGGACACCTGCTTCGACTGGACGGACCCTGGGATCCGCAGGAGCGGGCTGTCCCTCGGCGTCTTGTCGCGCCCCCTACCTGGCGCGCCAAAGATGTCGGGGCGGACGGGCGTCCCCCCGCGAGCACCTATGGGGCCGGAGCCCCTTTCGTTGTCCGGCAAAGGGGGCGGAGGGAGCGCGGAGAGCAGATCGAAGCGGGCACACGGGCGATTTACCCAGGTTCGGGCCGCGATGGGCGCGTAAAACCCTACTCCTGCTTGGTTGTATTCAACTGGGGAGCTCGGGAGCTTCCAGGGCTAGCTGCACCGAGCGTCTGGCTGTCTAAAAGCCCAGTCTCCGAACCCCCGGCCCCCCTTCTACGTCGCACACGGGCCTCCTTTTATAGCGCAAAGGGGTCACCGACAGGTGTCAACGTAGGAGAAAGGGGTAAAAGTGTAAAAGGGGTGGTAGCTGTAATAGTGCGGGAACGGTGGCGCTACAGTGCGGCACAGTGTTATCATACCTACTTCTGACGGTAGGGGACAAGGGCATTAAATGCCCGTCACGGTCGCCCGGACAGCACCGAGGCGGACCGTTAGGTGCGCCACCGTTCGCCACGATGGCGGCTGCATGCCACCGCATGCCCCAGGCTGCGCGGTGCCTCGCCACGTGCCCTCGGGGGAAGCCCCGGAGTGACGCGTGGGCGGGCGAGCTGGAGCGCAGTCTTGAGGCGGCGATCTTGCCGCGGCAAGTGGCTTGCCGCGGGGGTCGTCTTCCTGTGCCTGATAGCGTGCCAGCTATCAGGCCTTGCCGGGGCGCTTGGCGCGCTACGGCGGGCTTCTCTTGTGGTGCCTGGGTCCGGCCTTCCCGACAAGCTCCTCTTGTCGGGGGCTCGGTCGTCCCGGCAAGCTCCTCTTGCCGGGGTCTCGTCTTCTCGGCCCGGCAAGCTCCTCTTGCCAGGGGCCTTGTCTTGTACGCTTGGTCTTCTCTTGGCGCTTCCAGGGGCGGGCCTTGCCGCGGGGTGCTACGACTGCCCGTGCACAAGTCGGGGGTACTAAGGTACCCCCACTTTAGTACACCGACAGTCTGTGAGCAGAACTTGGTCCCATTACAGGAGAAGAAGAAGGCACGCAAAAGAAAGACAAACAAGGGTGCGGGCCAGCCGGCACCGAGTACGATCCATGCTCAGGACGGGCCACCTTCACCTGAGGATTTAATGAGGAGGGTGCATGTGGCGGGTAGGCCGATGCTACCGAGAAATATGCTCGATGTTGCAGCCGGTTCTATGCGGAGTCTGCATGACAGTGTTCTTGCTTTGGAGAAGCGGTGTCTCAGAGAGAAGGATGTGGCATACCCGGTTTTCGTGGCCAAGGTGCCAGAGGGCAAGGGCTTTGTGGATAGCTCCATCGGGGGTATGATCGTCCTGCAGTTTGATGACATCCACGCTATGTTGAACCTTCATCCGCTGCACTACACCTTCGTTCGGCTAGTTTTGCTGAGTATGGAGATGCGGATCATTCGCGACAAGACCCCGGACAACGTGATAGTCGACCCCTTCTACATGCGTGCCAAGATCTTGGGCAGCGCTGGGGACCGGCAAGTCACGAGTTCTTACCTCGAAGGCGTCATTCTGGCAAACCCAGATAAGGATAACTTCCTCGTGCCTTACTTTCCCGAGTAAGTCCTCCCCTCAACCGTCCCGTAATATACGAATTCTTAGATTTCGATCGTTTTTCTTTTAACATTCCGTGTTTTCTGCAGTGACACACATTGCACGCTCATCCTCCTAAGCCCCAAATATTCCATGGCCACGTATTTCGACCCGGACCGTCAGTCGAACGTAGACTACACAAATGTCAAGAAGGTTCTTGATGATGTTCTCCCCGGCTACGCCCAATCTGGAGGCACCTTCAATAGGCCTATTCGTAAGTACGGCAAGCACGTGTTCTCCCACAATACGACGTTCTGCTGCGTCAAGCAGCCGCCTGGCGGTCAGAAGGGTGCCTACTATGCCATCCATCACATGCGGGCGATCGTACGGGACCATCATCAACTTCTGCTACCGAGTAAACTCAAAGATTGGGCCGCGAGTGTGTCGGCAATCCAGGACGCGGACATCAAACAAGAATTCTTTCGCATCCAGTCGGAGTTTGCGGAAATCATCCATCAAGATGTCCTTCATACCTCGGGGCAGTTCTACCTCAGAAATCAACCGTCCAACAGTGAGATAGACGGAATGCTACAAATGCAGGATGACAACGCCCGTAATTTCATGACTCCCACGATAGACGGCGGCTTCATCCATGTTCCGGCCCCTTGAGTCGAGTCGAAAGCAGTGATGATGTGTCTAGTTCTAAAACATCGATTGGCTCATGTTGTAATTAAACTTTAATGAACTTGTAGTATGTTTCTTTGGTTTCGAGAGTCGTTCAACTTAGTGTTGGGGAACGTAGTAATTTCAAAAAAATTCCTACGCACACGCAAGATCATGGTGATGCATAGCAACGAGAGGGGAGAGTGTTGTCTACGTACCCTCGTAGACCGAAGCGGAAGCGTTGACACAACGTAGAGGAAGTAGTCGTACGTTCTCCTCGCGATCCAACCGATCACAGCACCGTTACTCCGGCACCACCGAGTTCTTGGCACACGTTCAGCTCGATGACGATCCCCGGGCTCCGATCCAGCAAAGCGTCGAGGAAGAGTTCCGTCAGCACGACGGCGTGGTGACGATCTTGATGTGTTACCGGCGCAGGGCTTCGCCTAAGCACTGCAACGATATGATCGAGGTGGAATTTGGTGGAAGGGGGCGCCGCACACGGCTAAGGAACGATCCGTAGATCAACTTGTGTCCCTTTGGGGTGCCCCCTGCCCCCGTATATAAAGGAGCCAAGGGGGAGGGGCTGGCCGGCCAAGCTAGGCGCGCCAGGAGAGTCCTACTCCCTCTAGGAGTAGGATTCCCCCCCCCCCAATCCTAGTTGGACTAGGATTCTCCAAGGGGGAGAGAGAGAGAGAGGGGGCGCCCACCTCTCCTAGTCCTAATAGGACTAGGGGAAGGGGGGGAGGCGCGCAGCCCATGAGGGCAGCCCTCTCACCTCTCCTCCAAGGCCCATGTTGGCCCATTATGCTCCCGGGGGGTTCCGGTAACCCTCCCGGTATTCCGGTAAAATCCTGATTTCACCTGGAATGCATCCGATGTCCAAACATAGGCTTCCAATATATCATTCTTTACGTCTCGACCATTTCGAGACTCCTCGTCATGTCCGTGATCACATCCGGGACTCCGAACTCCTTCGGTACATCAAAATGCATAAACTCATAATAACTGTCATCGTAACGTTAAGCGTGCGGACCCTACGGTTCGAGAACAATGTAGACATGACCGAGACACGTCTCCAGTCAATAACCAAGAGCGGGACCTGGATGCCCATATTGGCTCCTACATATTCTACGAAGATCTTTATCGGTCAGACCGCATAACAACATACGTTGTTCCCTTTGTCATCGGTATGTTACTTGCCTGAGATTCGATCGTCGGTATCCAATACCTAGTTCAATCTCGTTACCGGCAAGTCTCTTTACTCGTTCTGTAATACATCATCTCGCAACTAACTCATTGGTTGCAATGCTTGCAAGGCTTTATGTGATGTGCATTACCAAGAAGGCCCTGAGATACCTCTCCGACAATCGGAGTGACAAATCCTAATCTCGAAATACGCCAACCCAATATGTACCTTCGGAGACACCTGTAGAGCACCTTTATAATCACCCAGTTACGTTGTGACGTTTGGTAGCACACAAAGTGTTCCTACGGTAAATGGGAGTTGCATAATCTCATAGTTAAAGGAACATGTATAAGTCATGGATAAAAGCAATAGCAACATACTAAACGATCGGGTGCTATGCTAATGGAATGGGTCATGTCAATCAGATCATTCAACTAATGATGTGATCTCGTTAATCAAATAACAACTCTTTGTTCATGGCTAGGAAACATAACCATCTTTGATTAATGAGCTAGTCAAGTAGAGGCATACTAGTGACACTCTGTTTGTCTATGTATTCACACATGTATTATGTTTCCGATTAATACAATTCTAGCATGAATAATAAACATTTATCATGATATAAGGAAATAAATAATAACTTTATTATTGCCTCTAGGGCATATTTCCTTCAGTCTCCCACTTGCACTAGAGTCAATAATCTAGATTACAAAGTAATGATTCTAACACCCATGGAGTTTTGGTGTTGATCATGTTTTGCTCGTGGAAGAGGCTTAGTCAACGGGTCTGCAACATTCAGATCCGTATGTATCTTGCATATCTCTATGTCTCCCACCTGGACCAAATCCCGGATGGAGTTGAAGCGTCTTTCGATGTGTTTGGTTCTTTTGTGAAATCTGGATTCCTTTGCCAAGGCAATTGCACCAGTATTGTCACAAAAGATTTTCATTGGACCCGATACGCTAGGTACAACACCTAGATCGGATATGAACTCCTTCATCCAGACTCCTTCATTAGCTGCTTCCGAAGCGGCTATGTACTCAGCTTCACATGTAGATCCCGCCACGACGCTTTGTTTAGAACTGCACCAACTGACAGCTCCACCGTTTAATGTAAATACGTATCCAGTTTGCGATTTGGAATCGTCCGGATCAGTGTCAAAGCTTGCATCGACGTAACCGTTTACGACGAGCTCTTTGTCACCTCCATAAATGAGAAACATATCCTTAGTCCTTCTCAAGTACTTAAGGATGTTTTTGACCGCTGTCCAGTGATCCACTCCTGGATTACTTTGGTACCTGCCTGCTAAACTTACAGCAAGGCACACATCAGGTCTGGTACACAGCATTGCGTACATGATAGAGCTATGGCTGAAGCATAGGGAACATTTTTCATTTTCTCTCTATCTTCTGCGGTGGTCGGGCATTGAGTCTTACTCAACTTCACACCTTGTGCCACAGGCAAGAACCCTTTCTTTGCCTGATCCATTTTGAACTTTTTCAAAACTTTGTCAAGGTATGTGCTTTGTGAAAGTCCTATTAAGCGTCTTGATCTATCTCTATAGATCTTAATGCCCAATATGTAAGCAGCTTCACCGAGGTCTTTCATTGAAAAACTCTTATTCAAGTATCCCTTTATGCTATCCAGAAATTCTATATTATTTCCGATCAGCAATATGTCATCCACATATAATATCAGAAATGCTACAGAGCTCCCACTCACTTTCTTGTAAATACAGGCTTCTCCAAAAGTCTGTATAAAACCAAGTGCTTTGATCACACTATCAAAGCGTTTATTCCAACTCCGAGAGGCTTGCACCAGTCCATAAATGGATCGCTGGAGCTTGCACACTTTGTTAGCTTCCTTTGGATCGACAAAACCTTCTGGTTGCATCATATACAACTCTTCTTCCAGAAATCCATTCAGGAATGCAGTTTTGACATCCATTTGCCAAATTTCATAATCATAAAATGCGGCAACTGCTAACATGATTCGGACAGACTTAAGCATCGCTACGGGTGAGAAAGTCTCATCGTAGTCAATCCCTTGAACTTGTCGAAAACCTTTTGCAACAAGTCGAGCTTTATAGACAGTAACATTACCATCAGCGTCAGTCTTCTTCTTAAAAATCCATTTATTCTCAATTGCTTGCCGATCATCGGGCAAGTCAACCAAAGTCCACACTTTGTTCTCATACATGGATCCCATCTTAGATTTCATGGCCTCAAGCCACTTTGCGGAATCTGGGCTCACCATTGCTTCTTCATAGTTCGTAGGTTCATCATGGTCTAGTAACATGACTTCCAAAATAGGATTACCGTACCACTCTGGTGCGGATCTTACTCTGGTTGATCTACGAAGTTCAGTAGAAACTTGATCTGAAGTTTCATGATCATTATCATTAGCTTCCTCCCTATTTGATGTAGGTGTCACAGAAACAGATTTCTGTGATGTACTACTTCTCAATAAGGGAGTAGATACTGTTATCTCATCAAGTTCTACTTTCCTCCCACTCACTTCTTTCGAGAGAAACTCCTTCTCCAGAAAGTTTCCGACTTTAGCAACAAAATTTTTTGCCTTCGGATCTGTGATAGAAGGTATACCCAATAGTCTCCTTTGGGTATCCTATGAAGACACATTTTTCCGATTTGGGTTCGAGCTTATCAGGTAGAAGCTTTTTCACATAAGCATCGCAGCCCCAAACTTTAAGAAACGATAACTTTGGTTTCTTGCCAAACCACAGTTCATAAGGCGTCGTCTCAATGGATTTTGATGGTGCCCTATTTAACGTGAATGCGGCCGTCTCTAGAGCATAACCCCAAAAAGATAGCGGTAAATCGGTAAGAGACATCATAGATCGCACCATATCCAGTAAAGTACGATTACGACGTTCGGACACACCATTACGTTGTGGTGTTCCGGGTGGCGTGAGTTGCGAAACTATTTCGCATTGCTTCAAATGTAGACCAAACTCGTAACTCAAATATTCTCCTCCACGATCAGATCGTAGAAAATTTATTTTCTTGTTACGATGATTTTCCACTTCACTCTGAAATTCTTTGAACTTTTCAAATGTTTCAGACTTGTGTTTCATTAAGTAGATATACCCATATCTGCTTAAATCATCAGTGAAGGTGAGAAAATAACGATATCCGCCACGAGCCTCAACATTCATTGGACCACATACATCAGTATGTATGATTTCCAATAAATCTGTTGCTCTCTCCACAGTACCGGAGAACGGTGTTTTAGTCATCTTGCCCATAAGGCACGGTTCGCAAGTGCCAAGTGATTCATAATCAAGTGACTCCAAAAGTCCATCAGTATGGAGTTTCTTCATGCGTTTTACACCGATATGACCTAAACGGCAGTGCCACAAATAAGTTGCACTATCATTATCAACTCTGCATCTTTTGGCTTCAACATTATGAATATGTGTATTACTACTATCGAGATTAAGTAAGAACAAACCATTCTTTAATGGCGCATGACCATAAAAGATATTACTCATATAAATAGAACAACCATTATTCTCTGATTTAAATGAATAACCGTCTCGCATCAAACAAGATCCAGATATAATGTTCATGCTCAACGCTGGTACTAAATAACAATTATTTAGATCTAATATTAATCCCGAAGGTAGATGTAGAGGTAGCGTGCCGACCGCGATCACATCGACTTTGGAACCATTTCCCACGCGCATCGTCACCTCGTCCTTAGCCAATCTTCGCTTAATCCGTAGCCCCTGTTTTGAGTTGCAAATATTAGCAACAGAACCAGTATCAAATACCCAGGTGCTACTGCGAGAATTAGTAAGGTACACATCAATAACATGTATATCATATATACCTTTGTTAACCTTGCCATCCTTCTTATCCGCCAAATACTTGGGGCAGTTCCGCTTCCAGTGACCAGTCTGCTTGCAATAGAAGCACTCAGTTTCAGGCTTAGGTCTAGACTTGGGTTTCTTCTCTTGAGTAGCAACTTGCTTGCTGTTCTTTTTGAAGTTCCCCTTTTTCTTCGCTTTGCCCTTTTTCTTGAAACTAGTGGTTTTGTTAACCATCAACACTTGATGCTCCTTTTTGATTTCTACCTCCGCGGCTTTCACCATCGCGAAGAGCTCGGGCATAGTTTTGGTCATCCCTTGCATATTATAGTTCATCACGAAGCTCTTGTAGCTTGGTGGCAGTGATTGGAGAATTCTGTCAATGACGCAATCATCCGGAAGATTAACTCCCAGTTGAATCAAGTGATTGTTATACCCAGACATTCTGAGTATATGCTCACTGACAGAACCGTTCTCCTCCATTTTACAGCTATAGAACTTATTGGAGACTTCATATCTCTCAATCCGGGCATTTGCTTGAAATATTAACTTCAACTCCTGGAACATCTCATATGCTCCATGGTGTTCAAAACGTCGTTGAAGTCCCGGTTCTAAGCCGTAAAGCATGGCACACTGAACTATAGAGTAGTCATCAGCTTTGCTTTGCCAGACGTTCACAACATCTGGCGTAGCTCTTGCACCAGGCTTGGCACCCAGCGGTGCTTCCAGGACGTAATTCTTCTGTGCAGCAATGAGGATAATCCTCAAGTTACGGACCCAGTCCGTGTAATTGCTACCATCATCTTTCAACTTTGCTTTCTCAAGGAATGCATTAAAATTCAACGGAACAACAGCACGAGCCATCTATCTACACAACATAGACAAGCAAGATACTATCAGGTACTAAGTTCATGATAAATTTAAGTTCAATTAATCATATTACTTAAGAACTCCCACTTAGATAGACATCCCTCTAATCCTCTAAGTGATCACGTGATCCAAATCAACTAAACCATGTCCGATCATCACGTGAGATGGAGTAGTGTCAATGGTGAACATCACTATGTTGATCATATCTACCATATGATTCACGCTCGACCTTTCGGTCTCCGTGTTCCGAGGCCATATCTGTTATATGCTAGGCTCGTCAAGTTAAACCTGAGTATTCCGCGTGTGCAACTGTTTTGCACCCGTTGTATTTGAACGTAGAGCCTATCACACCCGATCATCACGTGGTGTCTCAGCACGAAGAACTTTCGCAATGGTGCATACTCAGGGAGAACACTTCTTGATAATTTAGTAAGAGATCATCTTATAATGCTACCGTCAATCAAAGCAAGATAAGATGCATAAAAGGATAAACATCACATGCAATCAATATAAATGATATGATATGGCCATCATCATCTTTGTGCTTGTGATCTCCATCTTCGAAGCACCGTCATGATCACCATCGTCACCGGCGCGACACCTTGATCTTCATCGCAGCATCGTTGTCGTCTCGCCAATCTTATGCTTCCACGACTATCACTACCGTTTAGTAATAAAGTAAAGCATTACATCGCGATTGCATTGCATACAATAAAGCGACAACCATATGGCTCCTGCCAGTTGCCGATAACTCGGTTACAAAACATGATCATCTCATACAATAAAATTTAGCATCACGTCTTGACCATATCACATCACAACATGCCCTGCAAAAACAAGTTAGACGTCCTCTACTTTGTTGTTGCAAGTTTTATGTGGCTGCTACGGGCTTTAAGCAAGAACTTATCTTACCTACGCATCAAAACCACAACGATAGTTTGTCAAATAGACTCCGTTTTAACCTTCTCAAAGACCGGGCGTAGCCACACTCGGTTCAACTAAAGTTGGAGAGACAGTCTTCCGCAAGCCATCTATGTGCAAAGCACGTCGAGGGAACCGGTCTCGCGTAAGCGTACGCGTAAGGTTGGTCCGGATCGTCTCGTCCAACAATACCGCTGAACCAAAGTATGACATGCTGGTAGGCAGTATGACTTGTATCGTCCACAACTCACTTGTGTTCTACTCGTGCAAATAACATCAAACCATAAAACCTAGGCTCAGATGCCACTGTTGGGGAACGTAGTAATTTCAAAAAATTTCCTACGCACACGCAAGATCATGGTGATGCATAGCAACGAGAGGGGAGAGTGTTGTCTACGTACCCTCGTAGACCGAAGCGGAAGCGTTGACACAACGTAGAGGAAGTAGTCGTACGTTCTCCTCGCGATCCAACCGATCACAGCACCGTTACTCCGGCACCACCGAGTTCTTGGCACACGTTCAGCTCGATGACGATCCCCGGGCTCCGATCCAGCAAAGCGTCGAGGAAGAGTTCCGTCAGCACGACGGCGTGGTGACGATCTTGATGTGTTACCGGCGTAGGGCTTCGCCTAAGCACTGCAACGATATGATCGAGGTGGAATTTGGTGGAAGGGGGCGCCGCACACGGCTAAGGAACGATCCGTAGATCAACTTGTGTCCCTTTGGGGTGCCCCCTGCCCCCATATATAAAGGAGCCAAGGGGGAGGGGCTGGCCGGCCAAGCTAGGCGCCAGGAGAGTCCTACTCCCTCTGGGAGTAGGATTCCCCCCCCCCCCCCAATCCTAGTTGGACTAGGATTCTCCAAGGGGGAGAGAGAGAGAGAGGGGGCGCCCACCTCTCCTAGTCCTAATAGGACTAGGGGAAGGGGGGAGGCGCGCAGCCCATGAGGGCAGCCCTCTCACCTCTCCTCCAAGGCCCATGTTGGCCCATTATGCTCCCGGGGGGTTCCGGTAACCCTCCCGGTATTCCGGTAAAATCCTGATTTCACCTGGAATGCATCCGATGTCCAAACATAGGCTTCCAATATATCATTCTTTACGTCTCGACCATTTCGAGACTCCTCGTCATGTCCGTGATCACATCCGGGACTCCGAACTCTTTCGGTACATCAAAATGCATAAACTCATAATAACTGTCATCGTAACGTTAAGCGTGCGGACCCTACGGTTCGAGAACAATGTAGACATGACCGAGACACGTCTCCAGTCAATAACCAAGAGCGGGACCTGGATGCCCATATTGGCTCCTACATATTCTACGAAGATCTTTATCGGTCAGACCGCATAACAACATACGTTGTTCCCTTTGTCATCGGTATGTTACTTGCCTGAGATTCGATCGTCGGTATCCAATACCTAGTTCAATCTCGTTACCGGCAAGTCTCTTTACTCGTTCTGTAATACATCATCTCGCAACTAACTCATTGGTTGCAATGCTTGCAAGGCTTTATGTGATGTGCATTACCAAGAAGGCCCTGAGATACCTCTCCGACAATCGGAGTGACAAATCCTAATCTCGAAATACGCCAACCCAATATGTACCTTCGGAGACACCTGTAGAGCACCTTTATAATCACCCAGTTACGTTGTGACGTTTGGTAGCACACAAAGTGTTCCTACGGTAAATGGGAGTTGCATAATCTCATAGTTAAAGGAACATGTATAAGTCATGGATAAAAGCAATAGCAACATACTAAACGATCGGGTGCTATGCTAATGGAATGGGTCATGTCAATCAGATCATTCAACTAATGATGTGATCTCGTTAATCAAATAACAACTCTTTGTTCATGGCTAGGAAACATAACCATCTTTGATTAATGAGCTAGTCAAGTAGAGGCATACTAGTGACACTCTGTTTGTCTATGTATTCAAACATGTATTATGTTTCCGATTAATACAATTCTAGCATGAATAATAAACATTTATCATGATATAAGGAAATAAATAATAACTTTATTATTGCCTCTAGGGCATATTTCCTTCACTTAGATGTAATCCATGCTATTAATGTCTTGCTTTTCTCTTCCGATCGTTCTGTTGCATACTTATATATTGCTTATGTATTGTCTGTGAATTGGTACTAACGTTTTGTTTGGCTAGTGCATAGCGATGCCGTCGTATGTCGTGTACAAGGGTAAGGTTCCCGGAGTCTACGACGACTGGGAGGAGTGTCGGAGACAGGTTCACCGATTCAGCGGAAACAGTTACAAAGGGTACACCACTAGGGCCGAGGCCGAATCTAGATACGCCCGCTATCTAGCACGAGAGGGGAGGGAGAGTTGGAGGAACCGGATGAAGACGAGTTTCATCGTGATGATGCTCATCGTGATGACCGCAGCTCTCTTCTATGTGATGGTAGTTTAGATGATCGATATCGACTTGTAATGTGAAGACAAACTCGCTACTCGCGGTCTCGAGACTTGTAATATAATGTTCTATCTTTGTTCGCTCTTTTCAATTCAGAGACTAATATGATGAATTGTATTCGGAGACTAATATGATGAATTGTATTCAGAGACTAATCTTCTATTGTATTCGATGAATCTGTTGTTGATGTGTGATGTCTATATTTTGTCCAATTATACATTTTGTAACCTGTGCAAAAAAACAGAAAATTAAAAAATTAAAAAAAAACCTAATATTCATACTAATGGCGCATCACATAATGCGCCATTAGTATTCCAGAGGATACTAATGGCGCATCCCCAAGCAGTGCGCCATTAGTATGCCGAGGTTACTAATGGCGCATCACGTTGTGGTGCGCCATTAGTATGCCAAAGCACCTGGCTATACATGGCCCCTGGGAGGCATACTAATGGCGCACCGTGCCCTATACTAATGGCGCGCCGGTGGTGCGCCATTAGTATACCAGATACTAATGGCGCACCAGTGGTGCGCCATTAGTAAATATTACTAATGGCGTGCTAGTAATGGCGCACCACTAATGCGCCATTAATGGCCAAATTAGGTGCGCCATTAGTAGCCCTTTTTCTAGTAGTGTCTCCCCCTTTGTCATTGAATGACCAAAAGGATCGAAACTGAGGACTAACGCCCCTGAAGATAATTAAGTTGATGAAGGAGCGCCAGCGTTGTTGGGGTCGGTTGTTGTAGTAGGGCCTGCCGCTGTGTCATCCAAGTCTTCATTTTCATCAGTGTCACGCGATGAAGAATAGGAGCTGGCCACCAAAGAAGGAACCTTGACCTTCTTGAATTTCTTCGGAGGAGGTGCAGACCAGTCAAACTCTTCATTGAGACCCATTTTGTTCAGATCTTCAGCGCTGTAAACTTGAGACAGAACAGCCCGGGTGCGGTTGAGGGTTTCATGGAGGTAGTAGTGGTTTTTCTTCACTGCATTGTGTGTTGAAGTCATGTTGTGAAGAATTGAACCAAACTGACGCTTGACCCATTTGTGATTGCGATCAACCTTTTTATGAAGACTAAGGAGTAACTCACGATCGGTCATCACCCTGGATGCTGTGGCTTGAGGATTTTGCTTGGCATTGTTGGCGGCAGAGTCATGTGTGGCAGAGTCATCATTGGTGGAATAGGATGCAGCCTTGCGAAATTGACCATCCAATGGATGAACGCCTTCATCTATCACAGCAGTTGCCTTGCCTTTGTCATCAGCTGAGGAAAATGTCCTTTTGAGGACTTCAATTGGAGGCAAGTAGCCGCAGTGGTTCAGAGTGTCAGCTTTGTAGTTGAGTGAAGACCTTGTCCTGATGAATCTCATAATCCATGGCGCATAAAGCTTCAGCTCAAATGGTGACATGGCAATATTGGCCAGAGTCCTCATGAAGAAATCATGGAAGTTGACGGGAACGCCATGACAGATGTTGAAAAGCATATTCTTCATGATGCCAATGACTTCTTCATCATTCGAGTCGTGGCCTTTGATAGGACTCATTGTCTTCGACAGAATGCGATAGACAGTCCAAGGTACATAGAGCAATTCCTTGACGAGGAAATTGGTTCTAGAGGCCTGCCCTGGCTTTAAAGGCTTCATCAGAACTTGCATGTAGTGATTTGAAAGCTCAGGTTCATTGTAAACACAACGTGCATCTTCAGTGGGAGGACTTAGTGGAAGGGCACGAAGCAATTCAGACGCTGGTGCCTTGTAGTGAGTGTTCTCTGTCATCCAGTCCAGAACCCATGAATTCACATCTTCAGAATCGCCTGTGATGTGCAGCGTTGCGTAGAACTGAAGAATGAGTTCTTCATTCCAATCACAGATGTCAGTGCAGAAATTCAGTAGCCCAGCGTCGTGAAGAACATTAAGAACTGGCTCGAAGCACGGCAGAGACTCCATGTCTACGTGAGGAATATGTGCATGATCGAAGACTTTGTCTTTGTTGAACAGCACTGAGGAATAGAAGTTGGCTTGACTAGCAGTCCAGAAACGCCTCTTCCTTATACGAGCAGAGTCATATGGATTATAATCTGTGAAGAACACGTGCTCACCAAAGAAGTCTTCAGCCTTGAACTTTTGCTTCCTTGAGAACGGATCCTTTGGCTTTGGCAATGGAGTGTCAGTGAGTTGCATCACGACCTCAGGAATCGCGATCTCAGGTTCTTCAGGCTGAGGAATTTCTGGTTCCTCCTCAGGTGCAGTCACATTTTTAGCAGCAGCAGTTTCTTCAGCACTAGTGGCTGGAATATCTTCACGGACAGGTGAGGTGGGATGAGTTTATTCAGAGCCCATTTGAACTATTGGTGCAGGGGAGTGAGGAATTTGCAGCAGTGGAGTGAAAAGTGGAGAGTTGGGATGCTGACTTTCCCAAAAATCATCATTCATCACTGGTGTTGTGCTGCCAATGTCCACGTCTTCATCATCAATTTCTTCAACACCAGCCTCTTCAGCAGTAAACTGAGGCATTGGTGATGATACCACTGGGGTTGAAGGGATCGTATCCACTTCAATTTCCTCATCAATCTGCTCTGACGAAGGAGCAGATTGACTTTCTTCATCTGATCCACTTGGGATCTCATAGTCCTCATCAAAAGAAACAAGGTCCTTTGATGGCATGGTTGAAATTGGAACAGCATCAATTGAATTGTCAAACGAGCTGGTCATAGGCTTCATCTTCTTTGGAGCTGAAGATTCTGAAGCACTTGATGCTTTCCTTTTCTTCACTGTAGCTCGTTCTGCAGCCTTGGTCTTCTTCACATCTGATGCAGATGGAAGGATAGGAGTTGGTGTAGGCGCAGGTGGAGCTGAGGAATCTGTTTGTATTTCTTCAGGCGCAACTGATGCAGTTGCCCTGACCTCTTTAGTTTCTTTAGGCGCACCATTAGTGGATGCCCTGGCAGTTTCTTCAGCGGCTGGGATGGAGTCATCAGCCCTGGAACTAGCATTTTCTTCAGCAGCCTGAAAATCATCAGCGGTGCTGGCATGTTCTTCAGTTGGCTGAGAAGAAGCTTCATCTTGAGGAACTTCTTGTTGCGATGGGGCTGCAACATTTGTGAACTTTTCAGTCAGTTTCACAAACCTGACTTTGGCTCCCTTCCAATCAGCATAGTATGAGTCAAATTTGTCGCTGAGGGCTTTGATGTCAGCCTGCATCTTGACAAGTTCTTCGGTTGTCAACTTGAAAACATTTTTCTTCAGCGGTTTCTCTTTTCTGTACTGCGATTTCTTGATTTCTCTGGCCCTATGATATTTCCATTTCTCCTCTTGGATGAAATGAGTCAGCATGTGGCTTTGACCAGGTGTCAACTTGAAGTCAGGCATAGGCGTGTTTGGGTCCTTGTGCCAGAGATCAATGTAGTCTAGGATCACTCTTGGATCCAACAGCAGCGACACAGGTGTGCCTTTGGCTCTAGCGGCCCTTTCTTGTCTGTCCCAGATGATTTCTGCAAGTTCTTCTTCATCAGCCTCATCTTCTTCAGACGGCACATTGAAGACAACCTGCTTCTTCTTAGGACTTGGGCGAGGACCTCGTCCAACAGTAGCCTTTTTCTTCAGCATAGAGGGTCCAGCTGAGGAACTTGCTGAGACACCAGAGGCAATGGAGATGCATGTAGTCCTTTGGCATGTGGCAAGATGCACAGGTGCTGAGGACTTTGTCGGGACAGCTGAGGATTGTGGAGGAGGTGCTGAGGACTTTGGTGGAGCAGGAGCAGCATGAGGAATTTGCTTTGAAGATTTTGAAGTTCCTGGCCATGAGGGCGCAGCTGAGGGTGAAGCACTTGGCTTTCGAGCGGTCTTCTTTGCCATTGATTTCCTCGGCTTGACAGAGGCCTCAGTGGCAGCAGCAGCAGCAGAATCTTCGTTGAATTTCTTCACTGCTTCTCTGGCTTGTCTTGCCAACTTGGCTTGACGCCTTGCCCATTCCTCAGGAAAATCCTCACCGCGTTTGATGCTAGTGGGATCAGCCACTTGGCCAGGTGCCAATGGGGCTCTTGGGCATGGAGGGTTGAGAGCGAATTTCCTCATGTACATTGGAGTAACATATCTGTACTCCCTCCATTCTCTTGCCCATCTCCGTTCTATCCTTTGAATGCGCACCTTGTGCTGATTTTAGGTCTCTTTGCCAAACTTGGCTTCATCAGGCGTGCAGTACTCTTTGTAAATGTCCTCAGGGATTTCAAATGCAGTCATGACCTCAGGTTTCTTTCCTCCTTTCTGCGGCCTCTTACCATCTGCCATATTCTTCAGCTGAGGAATTTGAACAATAGAATTCTCTGAGGAAGTATGCAGTTTTTCTTCGAGGAACGCTGCAAATGAGTTAAGTTGATGAGAACCTAGTGATTCAGCAGCAGACATGAGTACCTGTGAACAGAGTATAGTTGCAAGGAATTTGGAGAGGTCATATGCGTTCTCAGAGGATTTTTCAAAAAGAACAAGTTTGAGGAATTTGACCAGATGCGTCTTGAGGAATTTCACTAAGCACGCTTTATCTTAGGTTCCAGAGTTGTATAGATCGAAGATCCACACAATTGAGGAATCTTGAAGAAAATGATGCTTAGGGAAATGAATCAAGAACAGATGACGTGTGAGGTGTTTAGTGTGTGAAGATTTGAAGAATAAAACACCTTTGAAGATTTTGTAGAAAAACTTTGAATCAAGGAGGGCAGTAAAAGTAACTTTAAATTACCCTGAATGAACAACACAACGAACAGAGAGGTGAAACAGTGAAGTTCGTCGGTGTAGATCTTCCACGCCCTAATTTAGCGGAGGAAGACGTCTACGGCGGTGGCGGAGGTGAAGATTTCCGCGGTCGCACGAGTGCGACGGCGACGAGGTCGAGGCAGTGAAGCTCTTCCTCACCGGCGACGATGGAGTAGCGGCGGCGCTAGGGTTTGGGAAGCTCGAGCGGGAGAGAGAGATCGAGCGGAGTAAAGGAAGTGAGGAAGGAATGAGGGGGTATTTATAGTAGCAGTGAAAAAATGTTCGCCCGAAGATTTGGGACAAATGTGCCCCTGTCCCTTCTCCTTCGCACGACATGTGTCACCCACGTATAGTGTAGTGGAGATCGTGTAAGATTGTGGGTGATTAGAATAATGCATCATGGGATGCGGAACAGTTTGAGCGGTAAAACCGAAAATTTGGATAAGATTAGTTTTAAAATTCCGTTCGCAATTTCTTCAGCTGACAAGGACACAGTGAAGATTTTGAACGAGTTTCAAATAGAACGCACATGAAGAATTTGTGAATAGATTGGATTGAGTATAGCATAGAGGGGGAAGGGTCCGATCACATTCACTTAGCAGAAAAACACTAACTTGAAAAAAATAGCCATAAGTGAATGTTGTAGAGGACATATATATAGCCGATGAAGAAAAACGACGGAAACAGTGAAGATTTTGAAAATTTGAAGAATTTGAACAACTAAGGAATTTCAAACTGAGGAAATACTCAAATTGAAGATTTTCAACTTTTGTGGCGGCGTGACCCACCGTATAAGAATGCTGATTTCAGACACCGCGTACAATTGTCGTAGGGTTCTGAGAATCAAATTTTTCATTAATTTCTTCACACTTAGAGTGTTATTCTTCATTGATTGAAGAAAAACGTTTCTTCATGTGTTGCACATCTAAGTCATCAATTTTGCATAAGTGTTAGGATGAGTGCCTTTTCAAAGTACATTCAAAGACTCTAAGATATTTAGCTCACACCGCAACTTGCTAAATCTCTTCTCATCCAAGGGCTTAGTAAAGATATCGTCTAGTTGTTCTTCAATCTTCACATGCTCGATAGAAATGTCGCCCTTCAACACATGATCGCGAAGAAAATGATGACGAATCTGAATGTGCTTTGTCCTCGAGTGCTGAACTGGGTTGTCAGAAATCTTGATGGCACTCTCATTGTCACAGAGGAGAGGCACATTCTTCACGTTGACGCCATAGTCCTTGAGTGTTTGCTTCATCCATAGCAGTTGAGCACAATAAGAACCAGCAACAATGTACTCAGTTTCAGCAGTAGACAGTGATACGCAGTTCTGTTTATTCGAGAACCAACAGACCAAAGATCGTCCAAGGAAATGACATGTACCAGATGTTGACTTGCGGTCCACACGATCACCAGCATAGTCAGAGTCAGAATATCCAATGAGATCAAAATCCGAGCCCTTGGGATACCATAATCCTAGTGTTGGTGTGTGAGCTAGATATCGAAGAATATGCTTCACAGCCTTATGGTGTGATTCCTTCGGTGCAGCTTGAAATCGGGCACACATGCAAACACTAAGCATTATATCTGGCCTAGATGCACATAAGTACAATAAAGAACCAATCATGGAGCGGTATACCTTATGATCGAAGTCAATACCATTTTCATCAGTGCATAGTTGACCATTTGTGGGCATAGGAATTTTGATGCCTTTGCAATCTTGCATGCCGAATTTCTTCAGGACATCCTTGAGGTATTTCTCCTGAGATATGAATATGCCATTTCGCTGTTGACGAATTTGAAGACCTAAGAAGAATTTCAACTCTCCCATCATGGACATTTGATATTCTTCACTCATCATATAGGCAAATTCATCACTATAACGTTGGTCAGTATAGCCAAAGATGATATCTTGGCACACAAACAGTTCACCATCATAAGACTTAGTAAAGAGCGTAGGATCGAGTGAACCGGGTGTGAAGCCTTCATGAAGAATTCCTTCAAAGTATCATACCACGCCCGTGGGGCTTGCTTGAGGCCATAGAGGGCCTTATTGAGTCTGAAGACTTTGTCAGGATTCTTTGGATCTTCAAAACCTAGGGTTGAGCAACATTTTACTTCTTCCTCAAGCTTACCATTGAGGAATGCACTTTTCACATCCATTTGATATAAGATGATATCATGATGGTTAGCATAAGCAAGTAATATGCGAATAGCCTCAAGTCTAGCAACAGGTGCAAAAGTTTCATCGAAATCAACTCCTTCAACATGTGTGTAGCCTTGAGCTACCAGACGTGCCTTATTCCTCACCACAAGGCCGTTTTCATCTTGCTTGTTGCGGTAGATCCATTTTTTGCCAATGATATTATGCTTGCGAGGATCTGGACGATTGACCAGTTCCCAGGCGTTGTTGAGCTTGAACTGATGTGATTCTTCTTGCATGGCCTGAATCCACTCAGGCTCCAGAAATGCTTCATCTACCTTAGTGGGCTCTATGATAGAGACAAAAGCAAAGTGCCCACAAAATTTAGATAAGTGTGAAGCTTTTGAGCATGTGAGAGGACCTGGTGCTCTAATGTCATCGATGATCTTCTCCACTTGCACTTCTTTTGCAACGCGAGGATGAGCTGGTTGTCGTTGAGGAATTTGATCAGCATTTTCTTCAGCATCAATTTCCTCAGCATTTTCCTCAGGTGCATCAGCTCGACGTTCTTCACGTTCTAGAATGAATTCTTCAGCAGATTCTTCGGTAGGAATAACATCTTCAGTAGCCTTGTGCTTGATAGAATCCTCAGGTGCTGGTTCATCTAACACAAAAGGTAGGTGCTCTCTTTGCGAGCCGTTAGTTTCATCGAACCGCACATCTACAGTTTCAACAATCTTGTGAAGAACATTGTTGAAGACTCTGTAGGTGTGCGAGTCCTTTCCGTAACCAAGCATAAAACCTTCATGTGCTTTCGGTGCAAATTTAGAGTTGTGATGAGGATCTCTAATCCAGCATTTAGCACCGAAGACTTTGAAATAACTCACATTGGGTTTCTTGTCAGTGAGGAGTTCATAGGCAGTCTTCTTGAAGAATTTGTGAAGATATACTCTGTTGATGATGTGGCACCTAGTATCAACTGCATCAACCCAGAAATGACGAGGGGTTTTGTACTCATCAAGCATAATGCGAGCCATCTCAGCAAGAGTCCTGTTCTTGCGCTCCACGACGCCATTCTGTTGAGGAGTATAAGGAGCAGATAACTCATGAGTAATACCAAGTTCATCAAGATAGTCATCGAGACCAGAATTCTTGAACTCAGTGCCATTGTCACTTCGGATGTGCTTGATCTTTACACCAAAGTTGGTTGAAGCCCTCGAGGAAAATCGTTTGAAGACTTCCTGCACTTCATGTTTGTAAGAGACAAGGTGTACCCATGTGTAACGAGAGTAATCATCAACAATAACAAAGCCATATTGAGATGCTTCATTTGAAATAGAAGAATAATGATTAGGACTGAAGAGATCCATGTGAAGCAATTCAAAGGGACGAGTGGTGGTCATGATAGTCTTCGCTGGATGCTTGGCCTTGGTCATCTTTCCAGCTTCACAGGCACCGCATAAGTGATCCTTGAGGAATTTGACATTCTCAATGCCAATGACATGCTTCTTCTTTGCAGGCGTGTGCAAATTCCTCATGCCTGCATGACCAAGTCGTCGATGCCATAGCCATCCTTCTGAAGCTTTTGCGAGTAGGCACACGGCTGGTTGTGAATCTGCAGAGAAATCAACAATATACAAGTCTCCTCTCCTAAAGCCTTCGAAGACTTTGGAATTGTCAGCTTCCATAATCACAACACAACGATACTTGCCAAAGACAACAACCATATCAAGATCACAAAGCATTGAGACAGACATAAGGTTGTATCCTAAGGACTCAACAAGCATGACTTTGTCCATGTGTCGATCCTTTGTGATAGCAACCTTACCTAGACCCAATACCTGACTTTTGCTTTTGTCAGCGAAGATGATATGCTTCAGATGTGATGATGATAAGGGAGCATCCATCAATAGATTCTTGTCACCAGTCATGTGGTTTGTACATCCACTATCGAGGACCCACTCAGTGGCTTTGGGTTGATCATCCTGCAGATGAATTAGTGCAACTTACGAACCTCATATACTTCAGCAGTGAAGAATATGATATCACAATTCATCAGATCAATCTCATTAAGTAGTAAGAAAAATAAAGCAGTAGGAGGACGTGTGAAATGAAAGTTCATTTCATCATAATTAGCATGCGTCCTTTCAGGCACCTTGTCAGGTCCCCAGCAAATTCTTCAGACGTTACTGAAGGAAATATGCCCTAGAGGCAATAATAAAGTTATTATTTATTTCCTTACATGTCATGATAAATGTTTATTATTCATGCTAGAATTGTATTAACTGGAAACATAATACATGTGTGAATACATAGGCAAACAGAGTGTCACTAGTATGCCTCTACTTGACTAGCTCATTAATCAAAGATGGTTATGTTTCCTAACCATGAACAAAGAGTTGTTATTTGATTAACGAGATCACATCATTAGTTGAATGATCTGATTGACATGACCCATTCCATTAGCATAGCACCCGATCGTTTACTATGTTGCTATTGCTTTTATCCATGACTTATACATGTTCCTTTAACTATGAGATTATGCAACTCCCGTTTACCGTAGGAACACTTTGTGTGCTACCAAACGTCACAACGTAACTGAGTGATTATAAAGGTGCTCTACAGGTGTCTCCGAAAGTATTTGTTGGGTTGGCATATTTCGAGATTAGGATTTGTCACTCCAAATGTCGGAGAGGTATCTCAGTGCCTTCTCGGTAATGCACATCACATAAAGCCTTGCAAGCATTGCAACCAATGAGTTAGTTGCGAGATGATGTATTACGGAACGAGTAAAGAGACTTGCCGGTAACGAGATTGAACTAGGTATTGGATACCGAAGATCGAATCTCGGGCAAGTAACATACCGATGACAAAGGGAACAACGTATGTTGTTATGCGGTCTGACCGATAAAGATCTTCGTAGAATATGTAGGAGCCAATATGGGCATCCAGGTCCCGCTATTGGTTATTGACCGGAGACGTGTCTCGGTCATGTCTACATTGTTCTCGAACCATAGGGTCCGCACGCTTAACGTTACGATGACAATTATTATGAGTTTATGCATTTTGATGTACCGAAGGAGTTCGGAGTCCCGGATGTGATCACGGACATGACGAGGAGTCTCGAAATGGTCAAGACGTAAAGAATGATATATTGGAAGCCTATGTTTGGACATCGGATGTGTTCCAGGTGAAATCAGGATTTTACCGGAATACCGGGAGAGTTACCGGAACCCCCCGGGAGCATGATGGGCCAACATGGGCCTTGGTGGAGAGGAGAGAGGGCTTCCCTCATGGGCTGCGCGCCTCCCCCCTTCCCCTAGTCCTATTAGGACTAGGAGAGGTGGCCGGCCCCTCTCTCTCTCTCCCCCCCTTGGAGAATCCTAGTCCAACTAGGATTGGGGGGGGGGGGGGAATCCTACTCCCAGAGGGAGTAGGACTCTCCTGGCGCGCCAGGCTTGGCTGGCCAGCCCCTCCCCCTTGGCTCCTTTATATACGGGGGCAGGGGAGCACCCTAAAAGACACAAGTTGATCTACGGATCGTTCCTTAGCCGTGTGCGGTGACTCCTTCCACCAAATTCCACCTCGGTTATATCGTTGCAGTGCTTAGGCGAAGCCCTGCGCCGGTAACACATCAAGATCATCACCACGCCGTCGTGCTGACGGAACTCTTCCTCGACGCTTTGCTGGATCGGAGCCCGGGGATCGTCATCGAGCTGAACGTGTGCCAAGAACTCGGAGGTGCCGGAGTAACGGTGCTGTGATCGGTTGGATCGCGAGGAGAACGTACGACTACTTCCTCTATGTTGCGTCAACGCTTCCGCTTCGGTCTACGAGGGTACGTAGACAACACTCTCCCCTCTCGTTGCTATGCATCACCATGATCTTGCGTGTGCGTAGGAAATTTTTTGAAATTACTACGTTCCCCAACAGTGGCATCCGAGCCTAGGTTTTTATGGTTTGATGTTATTTGCACGAGTAGAACACAAGTGAGTTGTGGACGATACAAGTCATACTGCCTACCAGCATGTCATATTTTGGTTCAGCGGTATTGTTGGACGAGACGATCCGAACCAACCTTACGCGTACTCTTACGCGAGACCGGTTCCCTCGAAGTGCTTTGCACATAGATGGCTTGCGGAAGACTGTCTCTCCAACTTTAGTTGAACCGAGTGTGGCTACGCCCGGTCCTTGAGAAGGTTAAAACGGAGTCTATTTGACAAACTATCGTTGTGGTTTTGATGCGTAGGTAAGATGAGTTCTTGCTTAAGCCCATAGCAGCCACGTAAAACTTGCAACAACAAAGTAGAGGACGTCTAACTTGTTTTTGCAGGGCATGTTGTGATGTGATATGGTCAAGGAATGATGCTAAATTTTATTGTATGAGATGATCATGTTTTGTAACCGAGTTATCGGCAACTGGCAGGAGCCATATGGTTGTCGCTTTATTGTATGCAATGCAATCGCGATGTAATGCTTTACTTTATTACTAAACGGTAGTGATAGTCGTGGAAGCATAAGATTGGCGAGACGACAACGATGCTACGATGGAGATCAAGGTGTCGCGCCGGTGACGATGGTGATCATGACAGGTGCTTCGAAGATGGGGATCACAAGCACGAGATGATGATGGCCATATCATATCACTTATATTGATTGCATGTGATGTTTATCTTTTATGCATCTTATCTTGCTTTGATTGATGGTAGCATTATAAGATGATCTCTCAATAAATTATCAAGAAGTGTTCTCCCTGAGTATGCACCGTTGCGAAAGTTCTTCGTGCTAAGACACCACGTGATGATCGGGTGTGATAGGCTCTACGTTAAAATACAACGGGTGCAAAACAGTTGCACACGCGGAATACTCAGGTTTAACTTGACGAGCCTAGCATATAACAGATATGGCCTCGGAACACGGAGACCGAAAGGTCGAGCGTGAATCATATAGTAGATATGATCAACATAGTGATGTTCACCATTGAAACTACTCCATCTCACGTGATGATCGGACATGGTTTAGTTGATTTGGATCACGTGATCACTTAGAGGATTAGAGGGATGTCTATCTAAGTGGGAGTTCTTAAGTAATATGATTAATTGAACTTAAAATTTATCATGAACTTAGTACCTGATAGTATCTTGCTTGTCTATGTTGTGTAGATAGATGGCTCGTGCTGTTGTTCCGTTGAATTTTAATGCATTCCTTGAGAAAGCAAAGTTGAAAGATGATGGTAGCAATTACACGGACTGGGTCCGTAACTTGAGGATTATCCTCATTGCTGCACAGAAGAATTACGTCCTGGAAGCACCGCTAGGTGCCAGGCCTGGTGCAAGAGCTACGCCAGATGTTGTGAACGTCTGGCAAAGCAAAGCTGATGACTGCTCTATAGTTCAGTGTGCCATGCTTTACGGCTTAGAACCGGGGCTTCAACGACGTTTAGAACACCATGGAGCATATGAGATGTTCCAGGAGTTGAAGTTAATATTTCAAGCAAATGCCCGGATTGAGAGATATGAAGTCTCCAATAAGTTCTATAGCTGTAAGATGGAGGAGAACGGTTCTGTCAGTGAGCATATACTCAGAATGTCTGGGTATAACAATCACTTGATTCAACTGGGAGTTAATCTTCCGGATGATTGCGTCATTGACAGAATTCTCCAATCACTGCCACCAAGCTACAAGAGCTTCGTGATGAACTATAATATGCAAGGGATGACCAAAACTATGCCCGAGCTCTTCGCGATGCTGAAAGCCGCGGAGGTAGAAATCAAAAAGGAGCATCAAGTGTTGATGGTTAACAAAACCACTAGTTTCAAGAAAAAGGGCAAAGGGAAGAAAAAGGGGAACTTCAAAAAGAACAGCAAGCAAGTTGCTAATCAAGAGAAGAAACCCAAGTCTGGACCTAAGCCTGAAACTGAGTGCTTCTATTGCAAGCAGACTGGTCACTGGAAGCGGAACTGCCCCAAGTATTTGGCGGATAAGACGGATGGCAAGGTTAACAAAGGTATATATGATATACATGTTATTGATGTATACCTTACTAATTCTCGCAGTAGCACCTGGGTATTTGATACTGGTTCTGTTGCTAATATTTGCAACTCAAAACAGGGGCTACGGATTAAGCATATGAATAAGCAGAGAAATTCTTCGAGGACTTATGAACATAATAATTTGAAGAGTAATGCTCATATTCATAGCCCTTGGCTCTTCCCTACGAAATAGAGTTGTTAGCACGATGATGTTCATATGAGGACTTTGATCCATGTGAGGAATTTGATGCCCTTGAGGAATATGGTCCATATGAGGACTTGGATCCATATGAAGAATTTTGTCCGTATGAAGAATTTGATCTGGGGTTCCTATTCTTCATAGGTGGTGTGATGAGGACATTCACCTGAAGACTTTCAAGGCACTTTTTGGGAACCCGGATTTTCTTCATAGGGGAACCATTCCTGCAGTTAGTGCCAACATATCTAGCAAATACTTCACCATTCTGATTTTTGAACAGTTTATAGTTGGAGTCAAATGACTCATCATAAGAATGTGAAGATTCACATGTATAGCCAGATAAATTAGATGGATCAACTGGAGGTCCCTTTGCAGCAACCCATGAGGTTTTGGGGTACTGCTCAGGCTTCCAATATGTACCATCAGCATTGAGTTTCCTCTCAAAGGCAATACCCTCTTTCCTAGGGTTCCTGTTGAGGATCTGCTTTTTAAGCACATCACAAAGAGTCTGGTGCCCTTTGAGGCTTTTGTACGTGCCTGTCATGTACAATTCCTTTAGCCCTGCATCGTTAGTGATACTAGCAATGTCCTCAGATGAGGAATTAGTGATAGCAGAGGCAGGTGAAGAATTTGTAACATTAGAAGCATTTGAACATTCAGGTGAGGAATTAGCAGATTCTCGTTCAATGAATTTCAAACATGGAGGAATAAATTCTTCCTGAGCAGCGCTGATTTGTTGAGCAAGTAATGAATCACGCTCCTTCTGAAGATCTTCATAACTCACTCTTAGCTTCTCATGGTCAGATAAGAGAGAGTTAAGCTGATCTTGAAGGGAGTCATACTTAGAATGAAGTCTCTGAAGACTTTCAGCCAAAGCTTTTGACTGATCCATTTCTTCGCCCAACATATCATTGCTCTTACTAATCATTTCGTGAGCCTTTTCCAAAGCTCCTTGTTGTTTTGCAGCAAGGGAAGCAAGTTTGACGTAACTGGGTCCAAATTCATCACCAGATTCATCATCACTAGATTCAGACATATAGCATTCAGTTACCTTTTCACCATCTGCCATAAGACATGGTAAGGAAGATGATGATTTTGGTTCAAATGTAATTGACTTGAGAGAGTCCTTGAAGTCCTCGAACCAAGGATCATGACGTGTTCGATGACCCTCATAGACATCAGAGATACGGTCCTAGATAAGCTTCGCCTGATCGAGATGCATGACGTTCCTGAACTGATTTTGAGACAGACTGGAGCAGATGACAGCCTTTGCTATGAGATTGAGATGAGTGTACTTGCGAACGCATCAGCTTCCGCCATCTTGCACAGATCGGTCAGACCAATCTCAGTGACGGTCCACAGCTCGCTGTTCATCGCCATGAGACGCTTCTTCATCATGGCCTTCCATTTGGGATACTCGTGACCGTCAAAGATGGGGCATGTCACTTTCATCATATCTGCAGTCGACATAACTAAAACCCCAGGCGGTTAAACCAAAATCACACAGAACAAGGGAGTACCTTGCTCTGATACCAATTGAAAGTGCGTTATATCGACTAGAGGGGGGTGAATAGGCGATTTTTATGAAATTCTTCACTGAGGAATTTGCTAGTGAGGAAATTCCTTAGCGAAGAACTACTAGCAGCGGAATAAGTACTCAGATGAAAACAAAGCAGAACACAAGCATGGTCATCATGATGAAATGAAGACTAGCACAGAGTACAGAAAGCGTAAACACAGGATAACACAAGATGAAGACAAAAAGACTGAAGAATTTGAACTGAGAAAATTGAGAAAGTCTTCAGTCAAAGTCTTCAAACACAGATATGATAAACAAGCAGCACAATACTGAGGAAATGAAAGAGTTGAGGAAATGGAACTAGTAAGCTTGGTGAAGACAATGAATTGGTAGACCAGTTCCAACTGTTGTCTCAGTTGTACATCTGGTTGGAGCGGCTGAGTATTTAAACTCGAGGACACACAGTCCCGGACACCCATTCCTGAGCACGCAGCTCGGGACATCAAGTCCTCACCGTATTCTCTTTGAACTAAGGACACACAGTCCTCGTCCAATCACTCGTGGTAAGTCTTCAGGTGACTTTGGAACCTTGACAAACTCGATCACTCGGCGATCCACAATTCCTCTTGGATGCTCTAGGCCATGCCGTCTAACCGTCTGGAAGAAGCACAGTCTTCAAAGGTAACAAGCGTCGGATCCACGCAGGATCAATCTCTTCAGTGATGCTCAATCACTTTGGGTTTGTAGGTGTTTGGGTTTGGGTTTGGATTTTCCTCACTTGATGATTTTCTCTCAAAGTCCTCGGAGGATGGCTTGCTCTCAATTGACAAGTGTAAGTTTCTCTCGGAGCAGCCAACCAGCTAGTGGTTGTAGGGGTGGCTATTTATAGCCTAGGGAGCAGCCCGACATGATAAGACATAAATGCCCTTCAATGATATGACCGTTGGATGGATAAGATATTTTGGGACAGCTGGCGCGTAGCACAGCAACGGTCGGAAATTTGAGGTACAAATTCCTCAGGGCTATCATGTTCCTCACAGTGTAGGCAATCCGCACTGGCGAATTTCTAACTCCTCAGTCAGAACAAAGTCCTCAGTGACCAGAAGAACTGCGTCTCTGTCACTGAAGAAATTAACTGAACTGTATGAGATTTCCAATGGCTTCACTCGAAGGGATTGGTAGGTGTAGGATTTGAGTTGAGCATCAAATGGAAATTTTTCCTTGGTATTTCCTCGACCCCCTTTAACAGTACGGTGTTTCCTATGACTCAAGAAAGAGAAAATGAAACTACGAAAACAAAAGTCTTCACGCATCATGTTCCTCGAATGAATACAAAGTCTTCAAGGTCACACCAATTTATTCACTTTCAAAGTCTTCAGAAAGTCTTCGGTATATCAAAGTCTTCAGTTGAAGAACTTCATTTTTAGGGGTCGACTTTCTCTGTAAATATCAAACTCCTCATAGACTTATAGACCTGTGTACACTCATAAACACATTAGATCCTTAACCTATAAGTCTTCAATACACCAAAATCACTAAGGGGCACTAGATGCACTTACACACCCACCTTCGCACCGTGCTACAAACTCTTTGAAAAGAGCAACTTTATGCTAATATGGAAAAATGCCTATTTGGTGTTGATAAGCTTGTTTTCTTGTGTTTTGTAGTATCTTCCAAGGGTGTTCATGTTGATGAATCTAAGATCAATACTATTAAAACTTGGCCCCAACCAACCAATTTGCAACAAGCACTACAGGAATCAGCTAATTTGCCATCTGCCAGCTCTTTGTCGTCTGCTAGCTGACGGCAAAGAAGCTCTTTGCCATCAGCTACCCAAAAGCAGACGGCAAGGAAACGACAGACGGCAAAGAAGCTCTTTGCCGTCCGCCAGCTCTTTGCCGTCTGCCAGCAGACGGCAAAGAATCTTTGTCGTCCGCCAGCAGACGGCAAAGAATCTTTGTCGTCCGCTTACAGACGACAAAGAGAGAGGTGGCCCCCACCCCCCACCCATTTGGAAAAAAACTAACGGCCCACCTCTTTGCCGTCTGCCAGCAGACGGCAAAGAGGCAAAACGGCGGACGGCAAAGAGAGGTGGACGGCAAAGAGGACACTACCTAACGGCCCGTACCCCCCCCCCCCGCCCGTTACTCTCTATTCTCTCCTCGCCGACGCGCCCCGCCACCACTTCCCACCCCACCGCCGCCACCGCCGCCCGCCGCGCGCCGCCGTCCCCACCACTCGCCGCCGCCCGATCGCCCCACCACCCGCCGCCCCAACGGCCCCTCGCCCCGTCGCAACTGCCGCCCGGCGCCGTCGCCCCACCACCCGTCGCCCCCGTCGCCCCGTCGCCCCACCGCCCCGGCCCCCCGCCGCCCCACCGCCCCGTCGCCCCCCCCCCCCGCCCCGGCGCCCCGGCCCCCCCGCGCCCCGGCCCCCCGCCGCCCTAGGCCGCCCCCGCGCCCCGGCCAGCTCCTCCACCAGGGGCCTCCTCCACCGCCCCGCCCCCTCCTCCACCAGCCCTGCCCCAGGTGAGCCCCCTCCTTTTATTCTGTTTTTTTCCTTTTTAGTTTTAGTTTAGATTTAGTTTTACTTTTAGGTTTAGGTTTAGTTTTAGGTTTAGATTTAGTTTTTTCCTTTTTTCTGTTTTATTAGTTTTAGGTTTATGTTTAGTTTAGATTTAGTTTTAGTTTTAGGTTTAGGTTTAGTTTTAGGTTTAGTTTAGTTTGAGGAAAGAAGAAGAAGAAGAGAAAAAGAGGAGAGGAGGAGAAGAAGAAGAGGAAAAAGGAAAGGAAGAAGAAGAAGAGGAGGAGGAGAAGAAAAAAGAAGAAGAGGAAGAAGAAGAAGAAAAAAGAGGAGAGGAGGAGAAGAAGAAGAGGGAAAAGGAAAGGAGGAGGAAGAAGAAGAAGAAGAAGAAGAAGAAGAAGAAGAAGAAGAAGAAGAAGAAGAAGAAGAAGAAGAAGAAGAAGAAGAAGGAAAAAAAGGAAGAAAAGGAAGAATAGGAAGAAGAAGAAAAGGAAAAAAGAGGAAAAAACCCGACCCGACACGGCACCCCGACCCCGACCCGGCACCCCGACACGACACCCCGACCCCTAGACCCCGACCCCGACACCCCGACCCCGACCCCGATACCCCGACCCCAACACCCCGACCCCGAGCCTGACCCGACACCCCGACCCCGACACCGACACGGCACCCCGACCCCGACCCGGCACCCCGACCCGACACCCCGACCCCGACACCGACACGACACCCCGACACCGACACGGCACCCCGACCCCGACCCGGCACCCTGACCCGACACCCCGACCCCGAGAACCCGACCCCGACCCCGACACGGCACCCCGACACCGACAAGACACCCCGACCACCGACACCTCCCGAAAAGGTGTTCTTTGGCCTTCGAGAGGCCGACGGGGTCATATATTTGTGAATTATTAGTTACGTCATATATTTTTCGATTTTGTTATGAAAAACATCATATATAATTGTGTTGATCGTGTAGTTTTAAATGTGCAGTTGTTTCATCGCTGCGAGGTTTGGTGTTCGACGACCTCGCCGTGCGTTTGACGAGCTCCGCCCCTTCGTTCGTGGGTGAGCACAAATGACAAGTCCTCCTCCCCCATTAATTATTTGATCTATTCCGATGAAACTTGATAGCTAGCTATATATGTGTCTTGAATCATCAGTATGCGTAACCAATATGTGTCTCCCGTTCGAAAGCGTCATAGTTATAAATATGCATGCATTTGCATATTTATAACCTTGATTCTTTCGAATTGTCCAACGCTATCCATGGACAGCCCGAGTATGTGTAGATTGGGTTCGTTTTCCCATATGCTTTTCTCCGGATCCGACGCATATATTTCGTCAGTGCCTCCCCTGTTGTTCTCCGGGTACACATCCTCTCTGTTTATTGCAGAGATGTGTATCAGGAGAACAGCGGGGAGGTCCTGCCGAAATTTTGCGTCGGATCCGGAGCATAGCATGGGAAAATGAACCCAATCTACACATACACGGGTGGGATTAGGACCTATCATTACCTATTAGAGTGTAGGTTGCATGGACGTAATAAAATTGACAAAGTAGATCAACTGATGAATATATACATGGTGCATTACATATATAATTGTTGTGTGCCCAGTAGCTCTGAAAGTCAAGATGAGTGACCGTGCGTGGATGTATACCGGTCACACTGGTCAGAACAAATGGAGCGCTGAATGGTTCACAAAAACTAAGGGGTTTGTGCAAGCCACATTTGCAAATGGCCAAAAGAAAACCTGGTGCCCCTGTTTCCGGTGCGGCAATTGGGAAAAGAAGACAGAGGCTGAAATGGGCAAACACCTGCAGAAGAGTGGTTTTACGCCCGATTATACGGTGTGGACATTTCATGGTGAGTCTGCCCAACGTGACCGAGCTGAGGTGGATCGTCGTCGCACCGACGAGCATGGTACCGGGATGGAAAACATGGTGCAAGGCTATGATGATGCTCGGGATTCGGACGAGGAGATGGAGGAATCTGCAAAGGCCTTCAATGAAATGTTGGAGTCTTCGAAACGTCCGCTCCACGAGCACACTGAGCTTTGTCAGTTGGATGCCATCTCACAAGTAATGGCTCTGAAGGCTCAGTTCAACTTGGGCAGAGAATGCTATGACGCAATTATGACAGTATTTGGACGCTTTCTACCCAAAGGCCATGTAATGCCTGCAAACCTGTACCAGTCGGACAAAATCCTCCGTGCACTGAAGATGCCATATGAGAAGATACATGCCTGTGATAAAGGATGTGCCTTATTTAGGCTTGACTATGCGGACTTGAACTATTGTCCCATTTGCAAGTCTTCCAGTTATATTGTGGTAGACAACGGTATGGGTGAGAAGACACAGACCAAAATCCCCGTTAGTGTTCTTCGGTATATGCCAATCGTACCAAGACTTCAACGTCTTTTCATGGTCGAAGAGACGGACAGACAGATGACATGGCACAAAACAGGCACAAGAACCGAACTAGATGCAGATGGGAATCTGATGATGGTACACACATCGGATGGTGTTGCGTGGAAAAAGTTTGATGAATTACATGCTGACAAAGCGGCAGATCCGGGGCATCCTCGAGTCGACGTCAGCACGGATGGGTTCAGTGTGTTTGGTATGACGGCAGCCCAATACAGTTGTTGGCCCGTATTTGTCTTTCCACTCAATCTCCCCCCCGGACAGATTATGCAAAGAAAGAACATTTTCCTGACGTTGATAATTCCAGGACCCAACTATCCGGGAAAAAATATAAATGTGTACATGCAGCCGCTTAAGGACGAAGTGCAAGAAGCCTGGGATAATGGGTTCAAGACATACGACGCCTTTAGCAAACGGAACTTCATAATGCGTGTCTGGTACATGTACTCGACGCATGACTTGCCGGCGTATGCGCTATTCGTTGGCTGGTGTGTGCATGGAAGGCTCCCGTGCCCCACATGCAAGGGAGCTCTTGAGTTTCGTTGGCTTCAGGCCGGTCGCAAGTTTTCTTGCTTCGACATGCATAGACAGTTCCTGGATCCTCGCCATAAGTTCAGGAAAGACAAGAAGAACTTCATCACGGGTAGAGTTGTCAAAAACTCTGCACCACCTGCATTGACAGGCCAACAGAGCCTGGATCAGTTAAACGCTCTCGAGCCAGATCCACAATGTCCAGGGTACTTCAAGGGGTATAATACTAAGCACGCATGGACTCACAAAACATGCTTATGGGATCTGCCTTACTTCAAAGACCTCCTTTGCCCACACAACATCGACGTGATGCACACTGAGAAGAATATCGCCGAGGCACTTTTTGGTACATTGTTCGGCATAGATGGGAAGTCAAAGGATAATACTAAGGCTAGAGTCGATCTAGAGGCGCTATGTGATAGGCCGTTACAAAACATGAAAGAACCAAAAGGAAAGCAGAACTGGACGAAGCCAAAGGCATGGTTCATTCTTGGAAGGCCAACTATGATGGAAATTCTCTTGTGGGTGCAACAGCAGTTGATGTTCCCAGATGGGTATGCAGCGAATCTAAAGAGGGGAGCGAATCTTGATAAACTGAAGATATTTGGTCTCAAGAGTCATGATTGGCACATATGGATTGAGCGGGTAATGCCGGTGATGTTGCGTGGCTTCATCCCTGAGGATGAATGGCTAGTACTGGCAGAACTCAACTATTTCTTCCGTGTTCTTTGTGCGAAAGAACTATCGCCTGGCGTGCTAGAAGAAATGGAAGAGTTGGCGCCGGAGTTGATCTGCAAGTTAGAGAAGATCTTTCCACCGGGCTTCTTTAATCCAATGCAGCATTTGATTTTGCATCTCCCGACCGAGGCAAGATTGGGGGGGGCCATGCAAAATCGTTGGTGCTACCCAACTGAGAGGATGCAGAAGACGCTTCGAGAAAAATGTAAAAATAAACGTAGAATTGAAGCATCGATGGCTGAGGCATTCATCACAGAGGAGGCGGCAAACTTCGTAACAGCGCACTACGAAGCCAAAAATCATCATTTGCATAATCCGAAGCCTCGGTACAATGCTGACGAGCCTAAAAAGGGTGGATCCAACCTCAGCCTATTCAAAGGGAATCTCATACCAGCTAGTGTTTCACATCCAGTATCTTTGGATAACGAAGAATGGCGGACCATTTCGTTGTATATCTTCAACAACCTGATAGAAGTGCGGCCGTACATCGAGTAAGTTCTCGGTACATTGTTTCGCAACTTCTATTTCCTTTGAACTACTCTTATTCTTGGATATGTCATACAGTCGATACGTCGCCATATTCTCGTATGGAGCGGAGATCCAAAAGGATTCCGTCGAAGAGTATGAGCTTCTCGCAAAGCAAGGAGGTGGCTATCCCGGTTTCATCTCTTGGTTCAGACAAACGGTAATTTCTATTAGACAATTTCATTTCATTCGCTAATTTGTGCATAATGCAACAATCCTTTCATATGTTAAACTTGTAGGCTAATTCAGAGTCTATGGACGCCGAATTGAGACAAGTCGCTAATGGTTTTGACTATAAGGTCCGTTCATTTGACAAGTACGACATCAACGGGTAGCGCTTTCGTACCTATGGCAAAGAGCTATCTATGGCTGATCGAAAGTCTACAAATTGTTGTGTATCTGCTATCGGCAAAGGAGGTACCGAGTATTATGGGAGAGTTGAAGCAATTTATGAACTTCTGTTCTATGGTGAAAACCCACCGAATGTCGTAGTCTTCAAATGTTATTGGTTTCAGCCGAAGGAGACTAGAAGGACTCATGAACATATAGGGCTAGTTGAAATCAACCAAAGCACTCATTTAGATGTTCCTGATGTCTATATTATGGCTCAATAGGCGACCCAAGTATTCTATCTACCGTGGGCCTGCCAAACTAATCCAAATCTGAAAGGTTGGGATGTCGTTTATGAAGTGCCGCCACGTGCTAGACTTTCTCCCCCAAAGGAAGAGGATTATGAACCTCACATTAACCCAGACACATATGAAGGAGAATTCTTCCAAGAGACACGTCTTTCCAAAAAGCATTTCAAGAACCGCTATACTTCACCCCAAAACATTGAAGTAGACAGCGACAATGAATCCGACATCACCCCAGAGGAGGAACAAGAAGAGCCAGAACAAGAAGAGGTTACTGCTGCGGATGACCTGTCAATGCTTGACCGATTACGTCAAGGTGACCTTGCACATGTTCATGCCAATGAACCCTATGAGCCCATCATTGATTATAGTGATGATGATGATTATGCATTTATTGATGATACTGATCGAGATTATTAGTAGTGTCAGGTATTCAATTTTTTTATGTTGTACTTGATGATGATACACTTAAGTGATATACATATAATTATTCATGTCGGTACTTTTTTTTATGTCGTACTAATTTCGTTTATTCTTTGTCATGGCAGGTGTTGAAAGATGGTGGGCGCTGGCCGGGAACGCGCCGAGGCCCCTTCTTTGTCGGCGCGTGGTGTGAGGTCTTCCATTCCACACGCACCTCTCCGCGGAGCGTTGCTGGACAGTATGGCGACACCGCCGGGCCCTTCTTCGTCGACCGCGGTGCCCAGCAGGGGACGAGGTAAGAAGAAGAGAGGAGGTGGAGCACGTGGTCGCGGGAGAGGAGGAGGTAGGGTGACTCTTATGGCGCCTTCCTCGCCACCGCCCCCAGCTGTTTCACCCGAGCACGTGACTGCTAGGGTGGACTCGTCTGAGGAGGAGGCTCCACAGCCTCCGGTCCACGAGCCTCGGGTCGACGGGCCTTCGGCCCACGAGACCCCGGAGGAGCACACGTCTGGATGGGATACCTGGTCGGGTCAGCCTGAGCATGGAGGGGAGCCGAGTGGCCATGCTGATGATGGCGGGGAGCCGACTGATGAGGAGGGGGAGGAGGGGGGCAACGTCTACCAGCGTGGTGCTACACGGCTCCCGTCCGTGCCGGTGACCCGCGAGCAGAGGTGGTTGATTTTCCCTGATGGGGAGAGGTACGTAAGTGCATTTAATATTTTTGTACCTTCTGCATTCACGTTTCTTCAAATAACTAATGCGTTGGCCTTGTCATGCTGCAGGGGTTGGGACCACCATCATAGTGTCCGCCGGCCCAACTCCGTCCTTGGAGTTCTTTGCCGGCAAAACTTCCCGGGGTTTGTCACGTTGCCTGGTGAGGGTCGGCTTCCAGAGCTTGGATTGAGCTGGGAGCACTACGTGGCTGTCCCGGCCCCGACGGATGAGATTATCGATGGTGTCGTGTGCGACATGAGGGCAGACATGGTGATCAGAAAGTTCTGGGTAATTTCTCCTTTACACATTTAAAAATCTTCAACTAGCTAGTTATTAATTGTACTAATCAATATTGTCTCATTTGATTGCAGACATTCTACAGGTGTGAGGAGGGATACGGGGAGGACGCGGCACATGTTATCGAGAAAGTCTGCAAGCGCCTACTCCAGAACTTACGGCACGAGGCTCGGGTGCAGGCTGTTCGAGACTACTACGCCTTGCGTGGTATCAAGAAGACCAAGCCGGCGTGCCGCGATAAATTCCTGAGTAAGGAGCAGTACATGAAGGTAATTCTTAAGGCCTTCTCTACTTAAGTTCCTTCATTTAGTAATTCTTAGCCGTAGCGCTCAAGTTTCTATTTGCTAACTTAGGCGCCTCCGAGATGGTGTGCGGATCGGATGGATTGTTGGGAGGTGTTGGTCGATGAGTGGTGCTCAAAATAATGGCTAGCCCTCCACAACGAGGCCAAGGACAAACGTGCCCAAATGGAAGGTGTGCCACACCATCAAGGCAGCTCCAACTTATATCAGTTCGGGCGCAACTGGGTATGTGGTTTGCTTCATGATTCATGCAATTCATTCATCATGCTAGCTTGAGCCCTTTAATTACTAAGTTTCATTGTTTCTCTCTTTCAGGCATGCTACAATAAGGCAGAAAGGTGCCAAAGGTGTACAACCTGTATGCCATGGCCCACACTGCCCCTTTCAAGAAAGTCAAGGCTTTCTCTCAGTCTGACCTCGATGATGCAAACAACTTCACCAACATCTCCTCCCACAACAAGCTCGTGAGATATAGAGATGAGGGGAAGGCGAGGAAAGGGGAAAGCTTTAACCCGAGCCAGGGTCCCATTGAACCAGAGCTGGTGATGATATCTAGTGGCGGGAAGTCCCATGGCTCCATAGCCATTGGAGATGGACTTATCCGTTGTCCTAGCACTCTCCCGGAGATCAAGGCGCGCCAGTCGAGCTCCGCTCCTGAGATAAGGCCTCGTGAACGGCCAGTGCAACTCGCCATCAAGGTTAGTGATACGTACTCAGTTATCTTTCTCCATTACATTGTGTGCGCTTCCATCAATGATTACAAATGGTCATGTGAGTGGTGTTGCAGGCTGCTATACAGAGTGAGAGAGATAGAATGGAGAAACTTCTGGCGGAGGCGGCGGAGAGGCAGCGGGAGTTGGAGGAGAGGACGACAAAGATGATGGAGGAGGAGAGGGCACGGAATGACATGCAGGCAAGGGCCATGTACGAGCTCCTTGTGGTAAGTTTCTTCTGCAGATTAGCCAAAACATTCATGTAGTGTTTGTCTCATTACTAACTAGTATGACTAAGTCGTCAAAACCAAATGTGCAGTCTGTGTGCGAGAAGACAGGCCAGACCGCTCCGCCGATGCGAGTGATTACTCCTGGGACCACGGTGAGTTTTATTTGAATGGACATTACTTGCTAGTCTTAACATTTGAGTGTCATCATGCTAACAAGACATTGGAAATGATCTTTGGTGCAGCGTAACTCCAGACAAGCATCGCACGATCCTTCTCCAGCTACCGACACGAGCCACCCCGCTCCTACACCTCCTGGATCTTGGTAAGTTTATCTAGTGTTTTGCTTAACACATGCATAAAGACCTAGACTTAGCTTTATTTCCTCCAATGCTTACCATAATGACCTAGACTTAGCTTCTTCTCCTCCAAAATGACTTAATAAGCTTACTGACCTCCAAAACCATCCATTTTACCTAAGTTAGCTCTAAAACGATCTGTACTTAGCTTACTTATGTCAAAAATTGCATAATTAGCTTAGTTAGCTCATAGACGATCCATTTTACCTAAGTTAGCTCTAAAATGACCCATTTTACCTAGGTTGGCTTATAAATGATCCAGTTCATCCAAGTTAGCTCAAAAATGACCCATTTTACCTAGATTAGCTCCTAAATGATCCATTTTACCTACGTTAGCTTTAAAATGACCCATTTCATCTAGGTTGACTCCAAAATGACCCATCTTACTTAGGTTATCTCATAAACGATCCATTTCAACTAATTTAGCTCATAAACGATCCATTTCGCCAAGTTAGCTAAAAAACGATCCATTTCACCTAAATTAGCTCTTAAATGATCCATTTCACCTAAGTTAGCTCAAAAAGATCCATTTCAACTAAATTAGCTCATAAATGATCCATTTCACCTAAGTTAGCTCAAAAACGATCCATTTCAACTAAGTTAGCTCATAAACGATCCATTTCACCTAAGTTAGCTAAAAAACGATCCATTTCACCTAAGTTAGCTAAAAAACGATCCATTTCACCTTAGTTACCTCAAAAACGATCCATTTGACCTTAGTTAGCTCATAAACGACCATTTCAACTAAGTTAGCTCATAAATGATCCATTTCACCTTAGCTAGCTCATAAACGACCATTTCAACTAAGTTAGCTCATAAATGATCCATTTCACCTTAGCTAGCTCATAAACGACCCATTTCAACTTAGTTAGCTCATATATGATCCATTTCACGTAAGTTAGCTCATAAATGACATACTCTTCTTGTTCTAGTCTTCTTCTTGTTCTACTCTTCTTGTTCTAGTCTTCTTCTTGTTCTACTCTTCTTGTTCTAACTTTCTTATTTTTCATTTTGCAGATTTCATTCACTTGACGAAAGCTTGCATAGATGGAGTGCTCCTTATCCCTTTCTCTGTTTCTTTTGTATCGTTGAACTATGCATGTATCGTTGGATGAAACTATTGTAATATATATGGTTGGATGCCTCTATGTTCAACTTGTTATGTATGATGGAACTATGCATGTAATATATATGGTTGGATGATGAAGTTATGTGTTGGATATCTTATATGTTTGCTCTGTAATGGCCTTTTGAAATATATCTATATATGTCATATATATTTGTGATGCAAATTGTTGGATTTAATAAAAAACAGATAAAAGAGCCAATATGCAGGCTCTTTGCCGTCTGCCACCGACGGCAAAGAAGACACGTGGCATCCAGCTGTGCTTCCTGGGAACTGACCCATTTGGCTAGTTTGCCTACAGTGGCAGACGACAAAGACTTCGCCATCAGTGGCAGACGGCAAAGAACCTGCCATGTAGTGACGTGTAGATGACATCATACGGCGGACGGCAAAGACACTAGAAATTTTCCCGTCAGCGGCGGACGGCAAAGGCATGACGTTAGCCACTTAATGGACTGACAGCGCAATTATTGTTGTCCTCTCTCTTTGCCGTCCGCCGCACACGGCAAAGGGCCTTTGCCGTCAGCCGCCAGGAAGCAGACGGCAAAGTAGCTGTTTACCATAGCCTACTTTGCCGGAGCCTTTTGCCGTCCGCCACGGACGGCAAAGGCCTTTGCCATCCGCCGTTCATGCCTTTTCCATCCTCCGTGGCAGACGGCAAAATAGCTGATTCCTGTAGTGAAGTGCGTAGTTTTCTTGGTTTAGCCGGTTTCTACCATAGATCTGTGAAGAATTTTAGCACAATTGCTTCACCTTTGCATGCTTTGAGTAAGAAAAATGCACCGTTTGTTTGGGGAACATCCCAAGATATCGCTTTCAATGAGCTAAAAAATTTGCTTACCCATGCTCCCGTGCTTGCAATACCCAACTTTGACAAACCTTTCGAAATTCATTGTGATGCTAGTGGTAATGGCATAGGAGGTGTGTTAACGCAAGAGAAGCGCCCCATTGCATACTTTAGTGAGAAACTCTCTGGAGCGCAACTCAATTACCCCATCTATGACAAAGAGCTATATGCTTAGTGCGAGTTTTGCGTGAATGGGAACATTACCTTCGCCCTCATGAGTTCATCATCCATACCGACCATGAAACACTTAAATACCTTAAGGGTCAAACTAAGTTGAACAAGCGTCATGCTAAATGGAGTGAATTTCTTGAGTCATTTCCTTATGTCATCAAGTACATTAAAGGTAAGGAAAATGTTGTGGCGGATGCGCTTTCCCGTATATGCATGCTTGTCACTCAACTTGAATTGAATGTCATTGGTTTTGAGCACATAAAAGACTTGTATGAGCATGATCCTACATTTGTTATTCCTTATGCCAAGTGTTTGACGCATACTTCTTGGGATCGATACTACATCAAAGATGGATATCTTATGAGAGCTAACAAACTTTGCATTCCCGAGTCCTCTTTTCGCTTGTTGCTTTTGCAGGAATCTCATGGAGGCGGACTCATGGGACACTTTGGACGCGACAAGACATTTGCTAGGCTCTCCAAGAACTACTTTTGGCCCAAAATGTTTCGCGACGTCAATCGCTTCACCAACCGATGCTCTACATGTCGCAAAGCTAAGTCTAAAGCCCAATCTCATGGCCTCTATATGCCACTTCCAATTCCATATCAACCATGGGAAGATATTAGCATGGACTTTGTGCTTGGTTTGCCTAGGACTCGAAATGGCAAGGATTTCGTTTTTGTTGTTGTGGACCGTTTCTCCAAAATGGCTCATTTCATTCCTTGCAACAAGATAGACGATGCTTCACATGTTGCAAATTTGTTTTGTAGGGAAATCTTGTGCCTTCATGGAGTGCCAAAGACGATTGTCTCGGACCGCGATGTCAAGTTCTTGAGTTACTTTTGGAAGACCTTGTGCGCCAAGCTCGGAATCAAGCTCTTGTTCTCTTCGGCATACCAACCATAAGCCGACGGCCAAACGGAGGTGACCAACCATACGCTCTCCACTCTACTACGTGTGTTGATCAAGAAGAACATCAAGGAGTGGGAGGAATGCCTACCTATCGCCGAGTACGCCTACAATCATGCAAGACATTCGACTACGGGCAAGTCCCCCTTCGAGGTCGTCTATGGTTTCAACCCATTGTCATCATTGGACATTCTACCTCTACCGCTACAAGAGCGCACAAACATGGACGCGAGTGCCCGAGTCAACTTCCTCAAGAAGATGCATGAAGATACAAGGAACACCATCGAGCGCCAAGTACAATGACTCATGACCAAGCTCAACGTCAACAAGCAACCCATGATGTTCCATGTTGGAGATCTTGTGTGGCTACACCTTCGCAAGGATCGCTTCCCCAATGAACGCAAGTCCAAGCTACTACCCCGAGCGGATGGACCCTTCAAGGTGCTTGCACGCTACAACAACAACGTATACAAGATCGACATCCCACGCGACAAGTACTCCGTGAGCGACATCTTCAACATCAAAGATCTCTCCCCGTACCATGGTGATAAGGATTTCGATCCGAGGTCGGAACTTTCCCAAGGGAGGGTAGATGATGCGAAGCATCCCATGATCATCCCCATGGACCTACCATCATCTCATTAAGAGCCAAGAGGACCCATGACACGAGCACGAGCTAGAGCTTTCGAGAACGAGGTAACTTCCTTCCTTAATGATATCACATATGATCCACTCGAAACATGGCTACTACCTAAGTCCGATATGCTATGCATGATTAGGTGTCAAGAGGAACCTCCCAAGGATGCACGTGAAGATGGACAAGCCGCCAAGTACATGGATGAAGAGAACCAACGGAAACGGGCAAGTTTACCTTCCAGGCCCCGCACATCCGGCCAAGGCCCCGGACATCCGACCCCTGGAGCGTCTTCATCAGCAACAGCCAAGCTGGCCAAGTCTACAGTGCCCGGACATCCGGCGTCCAGCCCGGACATCTGGCCCCAGCCCGGAAATCCGGCCAGAAGTCTGAAAATCCAGCGCCACGCGCCAGAATCAACAGAAGCTTTCGCCTCCATCCCGGACATTCGGCCCCTCCTGAAGCCCCGGCATCCGGCCCGACGCCCGAACATCCGGCTCCTCCTGTCTGCGCACAGTAAAGGGCCGAAGCCCATGTACCTTTTCGCCCCCTAGACTATATATACTCCATCCCCTTCCTCTTTCAAGGGTTAGCATTGGTTTAGCTCATACTTGAGATAGAGCATTGCTCATCCATATCGGATCTACTCCACGAGAGAGACCGCGGCCCCTCTTCGGAGAAGATCCACCTTGGATTCAAGACCTCCTTTGCAAAGAAGACCTCCTCACGGAGAAGAACCGGTTACCGTTTGTATCGTCCGTTGTTGACTTTGGATCTTGTATCTTACCTTTGTGTTCATCGATCTAGCGCATGTGTGATCTATTCTTGTTGGTTGAGTGATTTCTCTCGTGTTCCCCTCGTGTTCATCACGTTCTTCGTGGGGATCCGCTCCTTTCGTGAAAGATCAGCCATCTAGGGTTCCGCCCTACATCAACCCCCTTGTATTTAGGGGGATAATACTCGAAGGCATATCGAATTAAAGGTTGGAGTGTGGTGTATTGATCTATAGAAGACAAGCGCTTTAACTTCTCTGAGAAATGGAATCAAAGGAAGAAATTATGGTCGGAACCATGATCATAAATGATCAAACCACGGATACAAGATGAACTTATAACAAGGGGGTAATTATTTTTACGAGCAGCTTCCATGATAAGTTCCACATCGCGTCCATGGGCATGAACACAAAGTTCAAGGTCGACTCCCACTTCTCCAATGCATAACCTTTCATTCACTTCTCATTTTTCGAAGAAGTTGTAATGTTTAAATTTTATCTAGCAAAACACCAGAAGAGTATGACTCGTGATAGCTCTCGGGTTTACCCGGATCTAGGAAGGCATAGGTTCAACCCTTAGGGGTATCTTGGGAACATATAACACAAGCTTCAATAGTAAATAACACAAGCTCGATAGTAGAGCATGGGTGAGAAAAGGAGAGGATACAATTTACCGAAGGCATTATGTATCAAGGAAAGAACTTCTTGAGGTTTTTCTATACGAAGGACACTGTCAGATGATATTCAACAAAGGATCCGACGGTCCATAGCGGAGCTGATGTGAGTATCTGCACACAACCAGAGGAAGAAACAATGCGAAAGCATTGGATTATAGAATCAACTGACTAATTCAAAGCTCACATGTGAAGGAATTATGATTTCCAAATCAAAGGATCAGAAGCAAACGCTCTGATTAAGGATGGATAAGTTGAGTAAACTTAGGGGTACAATCGACGACGATTTGATTGGTCGATAACCAGCTCATGTTCAAAATGACATTTGAGCCGGAAAGATAATTTAAAAGGATCAACCGATGATTGCGTGTATTCGCACTCATGTTGGATCAATAGGATCAAAATAACGGTGTCAAAGGAGACCAATGAATATTGCCAGACATATGGGAAGCATCCAAAATGCAAGCAGACAAGTATTTGCATAGCAATAAGCTGCTAAGGATTTTTGGAGGATCGAATAGTATATCGAAGACTTTGTTAAAACACATGAACAACTGGGGATGAGCGGATACTCGGTAAGTGCGAGGAATTATCCGCAAGGGTATTCATGTGGCAAAGATTTGCAAGGCCGTAGGCACAAAGTATTCTCAGAACAATAGAGAGAATTTCGAGGTATGTTATATTAACAAGATCAACATGGAATGATTGTATGAATGGCAGGTGTACATGGTTATCCATAGAGGTTCATCGATGGATGGGAATTGCAAAAGCGATGGCACAAAGTCTCGAGAGAACATCATAGAGTATCCTCGGAATATTCTAGCGCAGCAGATGATCATCGGTAATAAGGTGCTCTCCGGGTGAAAGTGATCGCGAGATCCAAATGTTAGATGTAGTAAATTCGTTTAACCCGAGTAGAAGAGAGTTCAGAGTCCCTGAGTAAAGATCAAGGAATAAAATATCCTAATACCACCCAATGGCGACGTGGGCCCGTAAGCCACACAGCCATGTTAGTAAAAGTTTTGTAATCTAGACTCGACTTCGGATAAGGAGTTGGAAGGGGATTCCTACAGGCAGATTCCTACAGGAAGTCGGCTCTGATACCAACTTGTGACGCCCCCAATTCAATCGTACACTAATCATACACACAAACGTGTACGATCAAGATCAGGGACTCAAGGGAAGATATCACAACACAACTCTAAAAATAAAATAAGTCATACAAGCATCATAATACAAGCCAGAGGGCTCGAATACAAGAGCTCGATCATAGACGAGTCAGCGGAAGCAAATATCTGAGTACAGACATAAGTTAAACAAGTTGCCATAAGATGGCTGATACGTCTCCGTCGTATCTATAATTTTTGATAGTTCCATGCCAATATTCTACAACTTCCATATACTTTTTGGCAACTTTTTATACTATTTTTGGGACTAACATATTGATCTAGTGCCCAGTGCCAGTTCCTATCTGTTGCATGTTTTTGGTTTCACGGAATATCCATATCAAACGGAGTCCAAACGGGATAAAAACGGACGGAGATTTTTTTTGGAATATTTGGAAAATCTGGGAGAAAGATCAACGCGAAACGGTGATCGGGGTGGCCACGAGGCAGGGGCCCACGCCTGTACCAGGAGGGTGCGCCCCCCACCCTCGTGGGCCACCCATAAGGCGGTTGATGCCCTTCTTCAGCCGCAAGAAAGCTAATTTTTGGGGAAAAATCATGACGAAGGTTTCAGTCCAATCGGAGTTACGGATCTCCATATATACCCGAAACGGTGAAAGGGCAGCAGAACAGAACGCAGAAACAGAGAGAGACAGAGAGATAGATCCAATCTCGGAGGGGCTCTCGCCCCTCCCACACCATTGAGGCCATGGACCAGAGGGGAAACCCTTCTCCCATCTAGGGAGAAGGTCAAGGAACAAGAAGAAGGGGGGACTCTCTCCCCCTCGCTTCCGGTGGCGCCGGAACACCGCCGGGGGCCATCATCATCACCGCGATCTTCACCAACACCTCTGCCATCTTCACCAACATCTCCATCACCTTCCCCCCTCTATCTATAGCGGTCCACTCTCCCGCAACCCGCTGTACCCGCTACTTGAACATGATACTTGCTATCGGTCTAGTAAAGTAGTCAATTGCTTAAGGGACAATTTCGCAACTCCTACCACCACTTTTCCACACTCGCTATATTTACTTTATTGCTTCTTTACTTACAACAGCCCCTAGATTTTATTTACGCTCTCTTTATATTCCTGCAAACCTATCCAAAAACACCTACAAAGTACTTCTAGTTTTACACTTGTTTCCGGTAAAGTGAACGTCAAGCGTGCGTAGAGTTGTATCGATGGTCGATAGAACTTGAGGGAATATTTGTTCTGCCTTTAGCTCCTCGTTGGGTTCGACATTCTTACTTATTGAAAACTGTTGCGATCCCCTATACTTGTGGGTTATCAAGTCCTTTTTCTGGCGCCGTTGTCGGGGAGCAATAGCGTGGGGTGAATATTCTCGTGTGTGCTTGTTTGCTTTATCACTAAGTAAGTTTTATTTGTTGTTCTTAGTTGTTCTTTATCTTTAGTTATGGATATGGAACATGAAATACCAAAAAAATTAGGTGCACTTTCTGCTTATGGAGATGGGGAACCTCCTAAAACGCTCGATGCTGGTTATGTGAAAGATATTATGTACTACTTTAATAATCCTGAGAAAACCCCATTCAATTATGAGTAACGTTGGATCAACGTGAATACTTTAGGGATTATTGCTTGACACAAAAAGGGAAAATATTATGGGATAAAATTCATATATTGAAGTGGTATGCTAGGCAACTATGCTTGAGTTATGATTATACTTGTTGCTCTAGGATGAAGGCTCCACACCTTCCCTTTTCATGCAAATTTAATGATAATAAAACCTTAGCTTCTTATGCTAATGGTATATATGATTACTATGATGTGGAACAAATAGAAGAATTTGTTGCTTTTATGGGTGCTTATGAAATTGAATCTATGTTTAAAGAGTTTGAAGATTTTGATGATGCTGCTTATAGACCTGAAAATTTAGCTATCCTCAAATATTGTTATGAGAATTATGAATAGAATGCCGATATTAATACACTTATTGAGAAAGTCTCCTCTATCCAAGAAGAGACTAATATTTTGCAGGAGTCTATGGAAGAAGAAATTGATGAAACTGTGAGCTCATTGGATGAAAAAGATGAGGAGGAGAGCGAAGAACAAAAGGAGGAGGAGCGGATTAGCTACCCGTGCCCACCTTCTAATGAGAGTAACTCTTCAACTCATACATTGTTTAATTTCCCTTCGTGCTTACCGAAGGATGATTGCTATGATGATTGTTATGATCCCATTGATTCTCTTGAAATATCCCTTTTTGATGATGCTTGCTATGCTTGTGGACAAGATGCCAATATGAATTATGCTTATGGAGATGAACTTGCTATAGTTCCTTATGTTAAACATGAAATTGTTGCTATTGCACCCACGCATGATAGTCCTATTATCTTTTTGAATTCTCCCGACTACACTATATCGGAGAAGTTTGCACTTATTAAGGATTATATTGATGGGTTGCCTTTTACCATTGCACATGATAATTTTGATAGTTATAATATGCATGTGCTTGCTGCTCCTACTTGCAATTATTATGAAAGAGTAACTACATCTCCGCCTCTTTATGTTTCCAACACGATAGAATTGCAAGAAACTGCTTATACTATGCATTGGCCTTTACTTTGCATGCATGAATTGTTCTTTTATGACATGCCGATGCATAGGAAGAGAGTTAGACTTCGTCATTGCTCGATATATGTTACTTTTTTCTCACTACTAAATTACAAATCATTGTTGATTCGAATTGGCATTGATATACCTTGGGATCCGGGTGGATTCACTACTTGAGCACTATATGCCTAGCTTAATGGCTTTAAAGAAAGCGCTGCCAGGGAGACAACCCGGAAGTTTTAGAGAGTCATTTATTTCTGTTGAGTGCTTTCATATAGTTTAAAAACAACAAAAATAAAGAGGGGAACCTAAAACTTTTTCAAAAAGAAAAGTGAAAGTGAGAGAGACGAGCATTGTGAAAGTGGGGGACGTCCTTGAACTTTGTTCATGCCCATGGGAACTTTGTGAATCTTAATTACAAAAACTTTCCAATAAAAATAATTATCCCCTTGTACAATTCCATTGTATTATAAAAATAATGTGCTAAGGTTGGCCTTTAGGATGTTTACAATGCTTGATGGTTTGTACGGTGCAGGACAGAAACTTTGGCTGTAGCACGCGATTTTTATTTTTTTACTGGAACGTCAAATGGTTCTGATTCTTTTTGAAATGTATTTCTATACAAATTGTTTATTTTTCCTAATTTTGTAAGAATTTTTCAAGTATCATAACTATGGTGAATGTTCAGATTATTACAGACTGTTCTGTTTTAGACAGATTCTGTTTTTGATGCATAGTTTGCTTGTTTTGATGATACTACCAACTTATATCAGTGGATTAAGCCAGGGAAAAGCTATATTACAGTAGACACAATGCAAAAACAAAATATGAATTGGTTTGCGATAGTACTTAGAGTAGTGATTTGCTTTATTATACTAACGGATCTTACCGAGTTTTCTGTTGAAGTTTTGTGTGGATGAAGTGTTCGATGTGAGAAAAAGGAAGAGAGGCAAGAGCTCAAGCTTGGGGATGCCCGAGGCACCCCAAGTAAATATTCAAGGATACTCAAGCGTCTAAGCTTGGGGATGCCCCAGAAGGCATCCCCTCTTTCTTCAACAAATATCGGTATGTTTTCGGATTTGTTTCATTCATGTGATATGTGCAAATCTTGGAGCGTCTTTTGCATTTAGTTTTCACTTTTCTTTTATGCACCATGCTGGTATGAGATAGTCCTTGGTTGATTTATAGAATGCTCTTTGCACTTCACTTATATCTTTTGAGTATGGCTTTATAGAATGCTTCATGTGCTTCACTTATATCATTTGAAGTTTGGATTGCCTGTTTCTCTTTACTTAAGACAACCGCCATTTGTAGAATGCTCTTTTGCTTCACTTATATTTGTTAGAGCGTGGGCATATCTTTTTTTAGAAAGAATTAAACTCTCTTGCTTCACTTATATCTATTTAGAGAGATGACAGGAACTGGTCATTCATATGGTTAGTCATAAAATCCTACATAAAACTTGTAGATCACTGAATATGATATGTTTGATGCCTTGCAATAGTTTTGCGATATAAAGGTGGTGATATTAGAGTCATGCTAGTCGAGTAATTGTGAAATTGAGAAATACTTGTGTTGAGGTTTGCAAGTCCCGTAGGATGCACGTATGGTGAACCGTTATGTAACGAAGTCGGAGCATGAGGTGTTTATTGATTGTCTTCCTTATGAGTGGCGGTCGGGGACGAGCGATGGTCTTTTCCTACCAATCTATCCCCCTAGGAGCATGCGCGTAGTACTTTGTTTCGATGACTAATAGATTTTTGCAATAAGTGTGTGAGTTCTTTATGGCTAATGTTGAGTCCATGGATTATACGCACTCTCACCCTTCCATCATTGCTAGCCTCTTCGGTACCGTGCATTGCCCTTTCTCACCTCGAGAGTTGGTGCAAACTTCGCCGGTGCATCCAAACCCCGTGATATGATACGCTCTGTCACACATAAACCTCCTTATATCTTCCTCAAAACAGCCACCATACCTACCTATTATGGCATTTCCATAGCCATTCCGAGATATATTGCCATGCAACTTCCATCATCATCATATACATGACTTGAACATTTATTGTCATATTGCTTTGCATGATCGTAAGATAGCTAGCATGATGTTTTCATGGCTTGTCCATTTTTTTATGTCATTGCTACGCTAGATCGTTGCACATCCTGGTACACCGCCGGAGGCATTCATATAGAGTCATATCTTTGTTCTAGTATCGAGTTGTAATCATTGAGTTGTAAGTAAATAAAAGTGTGATGATCATCATTATTAGAGCATTGCCCCCATCAAAAAAAAGAGAGGCCAAAGAAGCCTAAATAAAAAAGAGGGGCCAAAGAAGCCCGCAAAAAAAAAGAGAAAAGGGGCAATGTTACTATCCTTTTACCACACTTGTGCTTCAAAGTAGCACCATGTTCTTCATATATAGAGAGTCTCTTGAGTTATCACTTTCATATACTAGTGGGAATTTTCATTATAGAACTTGGCTTGTATATTCCAACGATGGGCTTCCTCAAATGCCCTAGGTCTTCATGAGCAAGCAAGTTGGATGCGCACCCACTTAGTTTCAGTTTGAGCTTTCATATACTTATAGCTCTAGTGCATCTGTTGCATGGCAATCCCTACTCCTCACATTGACATCAATTGATGGGCATCTCCATAGCCCGTTGATTAGCCGCGTCGATGTGAGACTTTCTCCTTTTTTGTCTTCTCCACATAACCCCCACCATCATATTCTATTCCACCTATAGTGCTATGTCCATGGCTCACGCTCATGTATTGCGTGAAAGTTGAAAAGGTTTGAGAAATGTCAAAAGTATGAAACAATTGCTTGGCTTGTCATTGGGGTTGTGCATGATGTGAATATTTTGTGTGGTGAAGATGGAGCATAGCCAGACTATAGGATTTTGTAGGGATGAGCCTTCTTTGGCTATGTTATTTCAATAAGACATAATTGCTTGGTTGGTATGCTTGAAGTATTATTGTTTTTTATGTCAAAGGATAGAGTATTGCTTTGAATCACTCATGTCTTAATATTCATGCCATGATTAGACATATGATCAAGATTATGCTAGGTAGCATTCCACATCAAAATTATCTCTTTTATCATTTACCTACTCGAAGACGAGCAGGAATTAAGCTTGGGGATGTTGATACGTCTTCGTCGTATCTATAATTTTTGACTGTTCCATGCCAATATTCTACAACTTCCATATACTTTTTGGCAACTTTTTATACTATTTTTGGGACTAACATATTGATCCAGTGCCCAGTGTCAGTTCCTGTCTGTTGCATGTTTTTGGTTTAGCAGAATATCCATATCAAATGGAGTCCAAACGGGATAAAAATGGATGGAGATTTTTTTGGAATATTTGGAAAATCTGGGAGAAAGATCAACGCAAAACGATGTCCGAGGTGGCCACGAGGCAGGGGCCCACGCCCGTACCAGGAGGGCGCGCCCCCCACCCTCATGGGCCACCCGTAAGGCGGTTGATGCCCTTCTTCAGCCGCAAGAAAGCTAATTTTGGGGAAAAAATCATGGCGAAGGTTTCAGTCCAATCGGAGTTACGGATCTCCGTATATACCCTAAACGGTGAAAGGGCAGCTGATGAAGTCACGTACCTAGGGTAGGGTCATAGGCCTGCCCAAGGGTACCCTCCCCAAGGTCACTGACTAAAAGAGGCTGCTTACCAGTCGACCTGATAAGCATCCACTCGACGAGCGCAGAGACACTCGACCATGAAGATTCACTCGACCATAGGAAGCACAGGAGCCACACCGCATCCAAACGGTCTGAAGTTAAATAGCCTTTATAGCCTTAATAGCACTTTATACAGGGCGTTTCCAGTAACGCCCTGCCTTAATGTACCTTAAGATCCTTCATTGCGTGGGCTGGCAGGGGTCCTGGCGAACTCTATATAAGCCACACCCCTCCACAGGAAGAGGGGTTCGCATCTTTGTAACACAAACACATATAATCCAGTCGACCGCCTCCGGGCTCCGAGACGTAGGGCTACTACTTCTTCTGAGAAGGGCCTGAACTCGTAAAACTCTTGCGTGCACAACTACTCCAAAGCTAGGATCTTGCCTCTCCATTCCTACCCCCCATTCTACTTTCAGACTTAGAACCACGACAGTTGGCGCCCACCGTGGGGCAGGTGTTCTAGCGATTTGTTGGAGGAGTTGGGATTCTTTTGACATCTCCCATCATGTCGTCGAGCGGAGTCCTGGTCGAGGGGCGCGAGATCCTCCTCGGCGCCCTCACTTTCGTCGTCGATGACTCTGCTTGGCTCCAGGAGGCTCCACTCGACGTGGACGCGCTTCCCGCCCGCAGAGCAACGCACTTTCGCGCGTGCATTCGTGGCGTCCTCCTGCGGCAACCGTCGGCCCAGTACGGGTCGGCACCCGTTTCGTCCTCGCTCCAAGTTTCCCGCCGGCGCAAGCGCTCCGGTCGGTCGAGGCTCCAGTAGTGGGTGAGGCATGCATTGGCCCGCCAGTCGGCCATCCCCCAAGTCGCGTCGATTGAGCCCGACGAATCACTCTACGGCCTGTTCGATCTGTCGACTGGCTCCGCAGAGACTGTGTCCGAGTGCGACAGCAGCGATCCAGCGGCGGAGGTACTGATGGTCGACGGATCGCGCAGTCCCCCCGGATTTCCCCACACCGAAGAGGTTGCCGGGGGAGGAGTTCCGACGCGGGGCCACGAAGAGTACAGACCCGAGCCTCTCACCTCGCTGCAGAGGGAGGAACTTCGTCGCCGGAACATGGACGCGCTTCACACTCCTATCGTTGGAGAAACCCCCGAGGCACGCGCCTTGGAGGAGGCGCGCTTGGCCAACCTGGCTGAACGCACTCGACTGGAGAATCTCCAGAGAGTACTCGACGAGCGCACTCGACTGCCAGTTCCAGAATCCAGTCGACCTCGTCTCTTTCAGCCACCAACTCAGGTATACCGAACTCCGATTCAGAATTTAGCAGCTGCAGCCCGCATAGCAGAGTCGATCCAGCCTTCTCAGTCAGAGGCAGGGAGAGGTCTGCTACAGATCAGAGATTTGCTCCGGGCAGCAGGGGATCAGAACTCAGTTGTATCGCAGTCGCGTAACAGGATTCACAGCCGATCCATCGCTGCGAATTCTGTATAGTCGGCTCACAGTCCAGGATCGCCCCTGAGGCGTGAGGAACGTAGAAGCCGGCATGATGATCAATATCAAGGCCGTGAGCGGTATGAACACTGATTCGATCGCAATGATCGACGTCGAGTGCCCACTCCTCCCCCAAGGGGTGGATCGTACGTCCCTCGGCAGCAAGATGACAGACGCCAGCACAGTGCTGGGCGTAGGTTTCCAGTCGACCCCAGGGAGCCAGGCTTTGATGCGAGATCCATTATCGTTCAAGGTCTGGTCGACAGGAATAGAGCTCACAGAGAAGGCCATGACAGAGACGTTCCCTCCAGCAGCAGGGTTCATGTATCAGGACCATAATGTTTCAGCAGAGCGATCAGGGCCGCTGTAATTCCTCCCAACTTCAGGTTGGCGACTGGAGTTAGTAAGTTCACCGGCGAGTCCAAGCCTGACACATGGCTTGAAGATTACCGAGTGGCTGTTCAGATTGGCGGCGGCAACGACAAAGTAGCCATGAAGCATTTGCCTCTTATGTTGGAGGGATCAGCCAGAGCATGGTTGAACCAGTTGGCACCCAGCAGTATTTACACTTGGGAAGATCTTGCCCAAGTGTTTGTCAGGACATTTAAAGGGACTTGCAAGCGACCAGCAGGGTTGACAGAATTGCAGTCGTGTGTTCAGAAGTCGAGTGAAACTCTGAGGGATTATATCCAGAGAAGGATCACTTTACATCACACAGTCGAGAATGTATCTGATCACCAGGCAGTTTGTGCCTTCAAAGAAGGCGTCAAGAACAGAGAACTGAGTTTGAAATTCGGTCGAACCGGAGATATGAAATTGAGTCGGATGATGGAAATTGCCACCAAGTATGCAAACGGTGAAGAAGAAGATAGGCTCCGGAGTGGCAAGTACAAAGCAGCCGCTAATGAGGCCGGCATAGGAAACTCCAGTCGGAAGCAAAAGTGCAAAGCCGAGCCAGCTGCTCCTGGAGAGACCTTGGTTGTGACCCCAGGAAAGTTTAAGGGGAAACCCAAGGGTCCCTGGAACCCCAAGAAGGTGAAAGATCAGGATGGGAACGATGTGATGGACTTACCGTGTCACATTCACACGAAAAAAGACGAGGAGGGTAAACTCATTTACCCAAAGCATACCACTCGACAATGTCGACTCCTGATTCAGCAGTTTCAAGGGAAACAGGCCAAAGACAAAGAGAAAGAGTCAGACAAAGTTGTGGACAAAGAAGACAGCAGTGAGGAGTACCCCCAAGTCAACTCCACCCTGATGATCTTCGCTGATGTCGAAAGCAAGAGTCGATTGAAGGTTATCAATCGGGAAGTGAACATGGTCGCTCCGACGGCACCCAATTATCTGAAATGGTCTCAGACTGCCATCACCTTCGACCAGTCCGATCACCCGACTTATATTGCTACCCCAGGGAGGCAAGCGTTGGTGGTTGACCCAGTCATTGAAGGCACTCGACTGACCAAAGTGTTGATGGATGATGGCAGTGGCTTGAATTTGCTATATGCAGAGACGCTGAAAGGGATGGGCATTCCGATGTCCAGACTCAGCACCAGTAACATGAGCTTCCACGGAGTCATTCCTGGAAAGAAGGCTGAGTCACTCGGCCAAATCGCTCTCGATGTAGTTTTTGGTGACTCGAAGAATTTCCGGAAGGAAAAGTTGACCTTTGAGGTCGTGGATTTTCAGAGTGCGTACCACGCCATACTTGGAAGGCCAGCGTACGCTCGTTTCATGGCCCGACCATGCTACGTGTACCTTAAATTGAAGATGCCCGGTCCCAGAGGTGTGATCACTATCACGGGCAATCGGAAGAAGGCAGAAGAATGCTTCCAGAAAGGCTCCAAAATTGCTGACGCTCAGATGGCCGAAATGGAGTTACAAGAGTACCAGAAGACCGCAGACCCGAGTGATTTGTTGCGAGCCAAGAAGCCTGCCACAGAGTCAGTATTTCAGTCGTTCGGTGAGACAAAACAGGTTCACATCCACCCGACTGACCCCAATGCGGCTCCGACCAACATCTCCACTACACTCGACTCTAAATAGGAAGAAGCGCTCATCCAGTTCCTCCGTGAGAATTGGAACATCTTTGCATGGAAGCCTGCTGACATGCCAGGTGTTCCCAGGGGACTGGCTGAGCACCGCCTTCGAGTCGACTCAAAAGTCAAACCAGTTAAGGAACATCTTCGACGGTCCGCCGTCTAGAAGAGAAAGGCCATTGGTGAAGAGGTGGCTCGACTCTTAGCGGCAGAGTTCATTCGCGAGATCTACCACTCCGAGTGGCTCGCCAATGTTGTCATGGTCCCCAAGAAGGACAAGTCGTTGCGCATGTGCATTGATTTCAAACATATCAATCGGGCTTGCCCGAAAGATCATTTCCCTCTTCCTCGCATCGACCAAATAGTAGACTCGACCGCAGGATGCGAGAGGTTGTCTTTTTTAGATGCTTACTCCGGATACCATCAGATCCGTCTGTATGGACCAGATGAAATAAAAACAGCTTTCATCACCCCGTTCGGGTGCTTCTGCTATGTCACCATGCCTTTCGGTCTCAACAATGCCGGAGCTACTTTCATGAGAATGATTCAGAAGTGCCTGATCACTCAAATCAGTCGGAATGTAGAAGCATACATGGATGATATAGTGGTCAAGTCGCGAAAAGGTTCCGACCTGCTGACTGACCTTGCTGAAACGTTTGCCAATCCCAGGAGGTATGATATCAAGCTTAATCCATCAAAATGCACATTCGGAGTTCCTGGATGAAAGTTACTCGGTTTTCTTGTTTCCGAACGAGGAATCGACGCTAACCCTGAAAAAGTTGGCACCATACTCCGAATGAAACGCCCTGTGCGTGTGCACGATGTCCAGAAACTTACTGGACGCTTGGCCGCTTTAAGTCAATTCATCTCCAGACTCGGTGAAAAGGCATTGCCTCTTTACCGACTGATGAAGAAGTCAGACAAGTTTGAGTGGACTCCGGAAGCTGATGCAGCATTTGCAGAGCTAAAAACTCTGCTCTCCACCCAGCCGGTGCTTGCTGCCCCTGTCAGCAAAGAGCCATTATTGCTTTACATTGCAGCCACTGGACAAGTCGTTAGTACCGTACTTACGGTCGAGCGGGAAGAGGAAGGAAAAACATTCAAAGTTCAGCGCCCAGTTTATTACCTTTATGAAGTTCTGACCCCATGAAAGCAAAGATACCCTCACTATCAGAAGCTTGTCTACGGGATTTACATGACCACGAAGAAGATTGCTCATTATTTCTCTGATCACTCCATTACAGTCGTCAGCGACGCCCCATTATCAGAGATCCTTCATAACAGAGATGCAACTGGTCGAGTGGTAAAATGGGCGATTGAACTTCTTCCCCTTGATATCAAGTTTGAGGCAAAGAAAGCTATCAAGTCCCAAGCAATAGCCGATTTCCTCGCCGAGTGGACTGAACAACAACTTCCGACTCAAGTTCACTCGGAGCACTGGACTATGTTTTTCGATGGCTCCAAGATGCTGAATGGGTCCGGTGCGGGGGTTGTATTGGTTTCCCCCCGAGGAGACAAGCTCAAATACGTCCTCCAGATTCACTTTGATTCCTCCAACAACGAGGCAGAATATGAAGCACTCCTATATGGACCGCGTATGGCCATTTCACTCGGCGTCCGTCGCTTTATGGTCTACGGCGACTCGGATCTGGTTGTTAATCAAGTGGTGAAGGCGTGGGATGTTCGAAGCCCAGCCATGATGGGTTATTGCAATGCAGTAAGAAAGTTGGAGAAGTGATTCGAGGGGTTAGTGCTCCATCATATACCCCGACTGAAAAACCAAGCTGCGGATGATTTGGCGAAAATAGGGTCCAAGAGAGAAGCCATCCCCATTGATGTGTGCTTGGAACACATTCGTGCGCCATCAATACAGGAAGATCCTTTCACAGAAGAACCTCCGCAGCCAAGAAGCGCCACGATCCGACTGAAGTGGAGATTCCAGCCGTGGTCGACCTGATTATGGAAGTTGTAGTCATCACTCCCGACTGGACAGCGCCTTACATCGCGTATATTATGAGGAAAGAGCTCCCAGAAGATGAAGAAGAGGCTCGACAGATCGTCCGTCGATCCAAGGTCTTTACAGTAATCAAAGGGCAGTTGTACAGAGAAAGCGCGACTGGAGTTGGCCAGAAGTGCATCACGCCAGAAGAAGGTCAGGTAATTCTTGAGGATATCCACTCGTGGACCTGTGGTCATCATGCGTCCTCTCGGACCATTGTGGCTAAAGCATACCGAGCGGGATTTTACTGGCCGAGGGCGAATGAAATGGCAAAAGACATAGTCGACAAGTGCGAAGGGTGTCAGTTTTATTCCAACATGTCGCACAAGCCCGCCTCTGCTCTGAAGACCATTCCACTCGTCTGGCCCTTCGTTGTTTGGGGGCTAGACATGATTGGACCGCTGAGAACTGGTAGAAGCGGCTTCACTCACTTACTGGTTGCAGTCGACAAGTTCACCAAGTGGATAGAAGCCAAACCCATCAAAAACCTCGATGCAAGCATTGCTATCAGTTTCATCAGAGAGCTGATATTCAGATATGGAGTTCCACATAGCATCATCACGGACAATGGATCAAACTTTGATAACGACAGATTCAAAGCCTTCTGCGCCTCCCAAGGCACGCGGGTCGACTATGCCTCAGTTGCCCATCCTCAGTCGAATGGGCAGGCAGAGCGTGCAAATGGTCACATCCTCAAAGGACTGAAACCCCGACTGATGCGTGATCTCAAACATGCGGCAGGAGCTTGGGTCGACGAATTTCCGTCGGTTCTTTGGGGATTAAGGACCACTCCTAATCGGTCGACTAGAGGAACGCCCTTCTTTCTGGTCTACGGGGCTGAAGCAGTGCTGCCGAGTGATCTGCTCCACAATGCACCTAGAGTCGAACTATACTCTGAAGCAGAAGCGGAACAAGCTCGGCAAGATGCAGTCGACCTCTTGGAAGAAGAGAGGGAGATGGCCCTAATCTGCTCGACTATCTACCAGCAGGACTTACGTCGGTTCCACGCGAGAAACGTGAAGAGTCGAGCCTTTCAGGAAGGAGACTTGGTCCTCCGAGTGGATCAGCAAAAACCTCACAAGCTCGCTCCAACCTGGGAAGGCCCCTTCATCGTCACCAAAGTCCTCCACAACGGAGCATATCACCTCTACAACGTTGATCGCCAGATCGACGAGCCTCGAGCTTGGAATGCGGAGTTACTCCGTCCTTTTTACACTTGAAAAAAGAAACTCACTCGGTTGAGATGTAATAAAAGTACCTCTGTAGTTCTTTTATCTAAAGCAAGAATGTTATAATTTTCACAGAAGATTGCTATTTCTTTTTGTTGAAATTTCCCCTAGTGGGTGGCTTAGCTGCGAATCCGTTTTGCCTAAGTTTGTAAAAGTCCTGCCGAGTGAAGAGCGAGCCTCCCACTCGGAGGCTTAGCTGCGAATCCGTTTCGCCTAAGTATTTAAAATCCTACCGAGTGGAGAGCCAGCCTCCCACTCGGGGGCTTAGCTGCAGTCCAAGTAATCGCCTAAGTATTTAAAATCCTACCGAGTGGAGAGCCAGCCTCCCACTCGGGGGCTTAGCTGCAGTCCAAGTACTCGCCTAAGTATTTAAAATCCTACCGAGTGGAGAGCCAGCCTCTCACTCGGGGGCTTAGCTGCAGTCCAAGTACTCGCCTAAGTATTTAAAATCCCACCGAGTGGAGAGCCAGCCTCCCACTCGGGGGCTTAGCTGCAGTCCAAGTACTCGCCTATGTATTTAAAATCCTACCGAGTGGAGAGCCAGCCTCCCACTCGGGGGCTTAGCTGCAGTCCAAGTACTCGCCTAAGTATTTAAAACCCCACCGAGTGGAGAGCCAGCCTCCCACTCGGGGGCTTAGCTGCAGTCCAAGTACTCGCCTAAGTATTTAAAATCCTACCAAGTGGAGAGCCAGCCTCTCACTCGGGGGCTTAGCTGCAGTCCATGTACTCGCCTAAGTATTTAAAATTCCTACCGAGTGAAAAGCCAGCTTCCCGCTCGAGGGCTTAATAACAGCCCAAGGATTTAGTTAAACTCTCAATATAATGAACGCTTCACAAGGACGACAAGGCACAGGTCGACTGCCTCCTTCTCCTTCAGAAGCTATATTCAAAAATCCTACCGAGTGGAGAGCAAACCTCCCACTCGGAGGCTTAGCTGCAGCCCAGTGCTTGCCTAAGTGATTAAAATCCTACCGAGTGGAGAGCAAACCTCCCACTCGGAGGCTTAGCTACAGCCCAGTGCTCGCCTAAGTGATTAAAATCCTACCGAGTGGAGAGCATACCTCCCACTCGGAGGCTTAGCTGCAGCCCAGCGCTCGCCTAAGTGATTAAAATCCTACCGAGTGGAGAGCATACCTCCCACTCAGAGGCTTAGCTGCAGCCCAGCGCTCGCCTAAGTGATTAAAATCCTACCGAGTGGAGAGCAGACCTCCCACTCGGAAGCTTAGCTGCAGCCCAGTGCTCGCCTAAGTAATTAAAATCCTACCGAGTGGAGAGCAAACCTCCCACTCGGGGGCTTAGCTGCAGCCCAGTGCTTGCCTAAGTGATTAAAATCCTACCGAGTGGAGAGCAAACCTCCCACTCGGAGGCTTAGCTGCAGCCCAGTGCTCGCCTAAGTGATTAAAATCCTACCGAGTGGAGAGCATACCTCCCACTCGGAGGCTTAGCTGCAGCCCAGCGCTCGCCTAAGTGATTAAAATCCTACCGAGTGGAGAGCATACCTCCCACTCGAAGGCTTAGCTGCAGCCCAGCGCTCGCCTAAGTGATTAAAATCCTACCGAGTGGAGAGCAGACCTCCCACTCGGAGGCTTAGCTACAGCCCAATGCTCGCCTAAGTAATTAAAATCCTACCGAGTGAAGAGCAAACCTCCCACTCGGGGGCTTAGCTACAGCCCAGTGCTCACCTAAGTGTTTAAAAATCCTACCAAGTGGAGAGCAAACCTCCCACTCGGAGGCTTAGCTGCAGCTCCGTGCTCGCCTAAGTCATTTTGAGTAAAAGTCAAGTCTCACTCGACGGATAAATCATGAAGATATTCAACGATAAATCAAGTTCGGATAAAGATCAAAAGGTCCTGGACCGCAAATAAAAGTGCCCGAGCCTCCAGCTCGACAGAGTTTATCGGTTACACAAACCACTCGGCATTCCGAGGCAAATTTAAAGTGAGACACAGTAGTTTTTTACTCCTCCGGTGGAGGACTGGATGGGGCAACAACCCCGTCCAAATCAATCCCGTCTGAGATACGGGTGGCAGCAGCAATGAAGGTCTCCATGAAGTCCTGGAAATTATGCTTCCTGGTATTGGCAACTTGGAGGGCGGCCAGCTTCTCTTCTCGCGCCTCCTTGCAGTGGACACGAACCAGCGACAGAGCAACATCGGCACCACACCTGGCAGAAGACTTTTTCCATTCATGCACTCGACTTGGCACTTCCTTCAGTCGAGTGACCAAGGATTCAAGGTCATTCTGAAGTATCTGATTTGGCCAGAGTGCAGAGTCGATCCGCGACACTGCAGCCTTCAGTCGAGCGAGGTAGTCCACCACACTGGCGACGCGAGACTCCAGTCGGAGGACATTCATGGCAGCTTCGTCCTTCACAGGAGAGTTGATGGGGTCCAGATTGGTTTCCACTCGACCAGTTTCTTCCTCGAAGTTTTGACAAAATTCTGAAAGGTACAGTATGTTGAGTCGACAACGACAAGTCAATCGAGTAAGGGGATTACCTTCAAGCATGAGGAATAGTTTCTTGGCGAGCCCTCCGAGGTAAGCCTCCAGATCCTTTCGCTTCCCCGCCATATCGCCGACCTTGTCAGTCAGAGCAATCTTGTCGTTTTTCAATCGACTTGCTTCCTTGTTGGCCGCGTCAAGAGCAGACTTCAGCTTGGCATTCTCGTCTTCAAGCTGTCCAACTGAAGCAAGCTTTTCTTCAGCGAGCTTCGTTTTCTCCGAAGCCTCCTTCTGTGCTTCCGCAAGGTCAAGATCTTTCTTCCTCAGAGCCTCCTCCAGTTGGTCTGCAAAACAATAATGAGAACGGAGTTGAGAATAGACAGAAAAACAAAGACAGCCATTGAATCCTCACCAGCCATACCTTTTGCTTCGTCCTTCGCTTCAAGTCGAGGTTAAGCTGGACCTGTTTCTCCTTCAATTCAGCAAGATGAGCAACAAGCTCGCAAGACTTCTGCAAAGAGTCAATCGACAAAAGATATCAAAGACAAGTTACTTCCGAGTGACTAAAGGAAAAGTTGTAGCACTTCTAAGACTACAGCCGAATCAAAACATTCGATAGTAGCCTCGGGGACTTCACCCAGTGGGTGCACTCAGCGTGCCCCCACCGGTAATCTTTCAAAATCCTGATCGATCAGTCGACCAAATATGATTCTAGTGCCATGACTAATAGTCAGCGGTCAGCCATATATATATAAAAGAAAAAGAAGCATAAAGTTCTTTAGACTATAGTCGATTGCTAGCAATCGACCATAGCCTCGGGGACTACACCCAGTGGGTGCACTCAGCGTGCCCCCACAGGATTTTGTTGGTTCCACTCGACTTGGTCCGTCCAGGCCGAGTGAAGAAGTTTGAAAGTATAGAGACTATAGCCGACTGCCAGCAGTCCACCATAGCCTCGGGGACTACACCCACTGGGTGCACTCAGCGTGCCCCCACAGAAATTCAATCGACACACACACCCCAGTTGGTGTACAAACAACAAAAATCTTCAGAAAGAAGCAGTTTCAGGTGGCGTTTCATAACGAAACAGACAAGTCGACTTACCTGAACTGTTGGAAATATGCCCTAGAGGCAATAATAAATTGATTATTATTATATTTCCTTGTTCATGATAATCGTTTATTATCCATGCTAGAATTGTATTGATAGGAAACTCAGATACATGTGTGGATACATAGACAACACCATGTCCCTAGTAAGCCTCTAGTTGACTAGCTCGTTGATCAATAGATGGTTACGGTTTCCTGACCATGGACATTGGATGTCGTTGATAACGGGATCACATCATTAGGAGAATGATGTGATGGACAAGACCCAATCCTAAGCCTAGCACAAGATCATGTAGTTCGTATGCTAAAGCTTTTCTAGTCAAGTATCATTTCCTTAGACCATGAGATTGTGCAACTCCCGGATACCGTAGGAGTGCTTTGGGTGTGCCAAACGTCACAACGTAACTGGGTGGCTATAAAGGTACACTACAGGTATCTTCGAAAGTGTCTGTTGGGTTGGCACGAATCGAGACTGGGATTTGTCACTCCGTGTGACGGAGAGGTATCTCTGGGCCCACTCGGTAGGACATCATCATAATGTGCACAATGTGATCAAGGAGTTGATCACGAGATGATGTGTTGCGGAACGAGTAAAAGAGACTTGCCGGTAACGAGATTGAACAAGGTATCGGGATACCGACGATCGAATCTCGGGCAAGTATCGTACCGATAGACAAAGGGAATTGTATACGGGATTGATTAAGTCCTTGACATCGTGGTTCATCCGATGAGATCATCGTGGAACATGTGGGAGCCAACATGGGTATCCAGATCCCGCTGTTGGTTATTAACCGGAGAACATCTCGGTCATGTCGGCATGTCTCCCAAACCCGTAGGGTCTACACACTTAAGGTTCGATGACGCTAGGGTTATAAAGGAAGTTTGTATGTGGTTACCGAATGTTGTTCGGAGTCCCGGATGAGATCCTGGACGTCACGAGGAGTTCCGGAATGGTCCGGAGGTAAAGATTTATATATGGGAAGTCCTGTTTTGGTCACCGAAAGAGTTTCGGGTTTTATCGGTAACGTACCGGGACCACCAGGAGGGTCCCGGGGGTCCACCAAGTGGGACCACCGGCCCCGGAGGGCTGCATGGGCCACATGTGGGAGGGTACCAGCCCCAGATGGGCTGGTGCGCCCCCCCCCCCACAAGGGCCCAAGGTGCCTAGGGTTTGGGGAGGGGGCGCCCCACCTAGCTTGGGGGGCAAGTTTCCCCTCTCCACCCCCTTGGCCGCCACCCTAGATGGGTTTGGGGCAGCCGCACCCCTTGGGGTGGAAACCCTAAATGGGGCGCACCCCCTTCCCTCTCCCCTATATATACTTGAGGGTTTTGGGGCTGCCAACACAAGAGTTCCGATCTCTCCATGGCGCAGCCCTGCATCTCTCCTTCCTCCTCTCCCGCGGTGCTTGGCGAAGCCCTGCAGGATTGCCACGCTCCTCCACCACCACCACGCCGTTGTGCTGCTGCTGGATGGAGTCTTCCTCAACCTCTCCCTCTCTCCTTGCTGGATCAAGGCATGGGAGACGTCACCGGGCTGTACGTGTGTTGAACGCGGAGGTGTCGTCCGTTCGGCACTAGGATCATCGGTGATTTGGATCACGACGAGTACGACTCCATCAACCCCGTTCACTTGAACGCTTCCGCTTAGCAATCTACAAGGGTATGTAGATGCACTCTCCTTCCCCTCGTTGTTGGTTTCTCCATAGATAGATCTTGGTGACACATAGGAAAATTTTGAATTTATGCTACGTTACCCAACAGTGGCATCATGAGCTAGGTCTATTGCGTTGATTCCATGCACGAGTAGAACACAAAGTAGTTGTGGGCGCTGATTTTGTTCAATATGCTTACCGTTACTAGTCAATCTTGATTCGGCGGCATTGTGGGATGAAGCGGCCCGGACCGACCTTACACGTACACTTACGTGAGACAGGTTCCACCGACTGACATGCACTAGTTGCATAAGGTGGCTAGCGGGTGCCAGTCTCTCCCACTTTAGTCGGATCGGATTCGATGAAAAGGGTCCTTATGAAGGGTAAATAGCAATTGACATATCACGTTGTGGTTTTGCGTAGGTAAGAAATGTTCTTGCTAGAAACCCATAGCAGCCACGTAAAACATGCAAACAACAATTAGAGGACGTCTAACTTGTTTTTGCAGGGTATGCCATGTGATGTGATATGGCCAGAGGATGTGATGTATGATATATGTGATGTATGAGATGATCATGTTCTTGTAATAGGAATCACGACTTGCATGTCGATGAGTATGACAACCGGCAGGAGCCATAGGAGTTGTCTTTAATTTATTTATGACCTGCGTGTCAACATAAACGTCATGTAATTACTTTACTTTATTGCTAACCGTTAGCCATAGTATTAGAAGTAGAAGTTGACGAGACAACTTCACGGAGATCATGATGATGAAGATCATGGTGTCATGCCGGTGACGATGATGATCATGGAGCCCCGAAGATGGAGATCGAAAGGAGCAAAGTGATGATGGCCATATCATGTCACTATTTGATTGCATGTGATGTTTATCATGTTTTTGCATCTTATTTGCTTAGAAAGACGGTAGTAAATAAGATGATCCCTCATTAAAATTTCAAGAAAGTGTTCCCCCTAACTGTGCACCGTTGCGAAAGTTCGTCGTTTCGAAGCACCACGTGATGATCGGGTGTGATAGATTCTTACGTTCGAATACAACGGGTGTTGACGAGCCTAGCATGTACAGACATGGCCTCGGAACACATGCAAACACTTAGGTTGACTTGACGAGCCTAGCATGTACAGACATGGCCTCGGAACACAAGAGACCGAAAGGTCGAGCATGAGTCGTATGGTAGATACGATCAACATGAAGATGTTCACCGATGATGACTAGTCCGTCTCACGTGATGATCGGACACGGCCTAGTTGACTCGGATCATGTAATCACTTAGATGACGAGAGGGATGTCTATCTGAGTGGGAGTTCATAAGATGAACTTAATTATCCTGAACATAGTCAAAAGGTCTTTGCAAATTATGTCGTAAGCTCGCGCTTTAGTTCTACTGTTTTAGATATGTTCCTAGAGAAAATATAGTTGAAAGTTGATAGTAGCAATTATGCGGACAGTACAAGGCTTGTGTCCTTAATGCACCGCTCGGTGTACAGGACCTCGAACGTGGTCTGTGGATGTTGCGAACATCTGACATACACGTTTTGATGACTACATGATAGTTCGGTAATGATAAATGGTTTAGAATTGAGGCACCGAAGACATTTTTTGAAATGTCGCGGAACATATGAGATGTTTCGAGGGCTGAAATTGGGATTTCAGGCTCGTGCCCACGTCAAGAGGTATAAGACCTCCAACGATTTTCTTGGCCTGCAAACTAAGGGAGAAAAGCTCAATCGTTGAGCTTGTGCTCAGATTGTCTGAGTACAACAATCACTTGAATCGAGTGGGAGTTAATCTTCCAGATAAGATAGTGATGTTTTTCCAAAGTTATTGCCACCAAGCTACTAGAGCTTCGTGATGAACTATAACATATCAGGGATAGATATGATGATCCTTGAAATATTCACGATGTTTGACACCGCGAAAGTAGAAATCAAGAAGGAGCATCAATTGTTGATGGTTAGTGAAACCACTAGTTTCAAGAAGGGCAAGGGCAAGAAGGGATACTTCATGAAACAGCAAATCAGCTGCTGCTCTAGTGGAGAAACCCAAGGTTGAACCCAAACCCGAGACTGAGTGCTTCTGTAATAAGGGGAACAACCACTGGAGCAGAATTACCCTAGATACTTGGTAGATGAGAAGGCTGTCGATAGAAGTATATTGGATATACATTGTGTGAATGTGTACTTTACTAGTACTCCTAGTAGCATCAGGGTATTAGATACCAGTTCGGTTGCTAAATGTTAGTAACTCGAAATAAAAGCTACGGAATAAACGGAGACTGGCTGAAGGTGAGCTGACGAGATGTGTTGGAAGTGTTTCCAAGGTTGATGTGATCAAGCATCGCACGCTCCCTCTACCATCGAGATTGGTGTTAAACCTAAATAATTGTTATTTGGTGTTTGCGTTGAGCATAGACATGATTGGATTATGTCTATCGCAATACGGTTATTCATTTAAGGAGAATAATGGTTACTCTATTTATTTGAATAATTCCTTCAATGGTCTTGCACCTAAAATGAATGGTTTATTGAATCTCGATCATAGTGATACACATGTCCATGCCAAAAGATATAAGATAGTAATGATAATACCACCTACTTGTGGCACTGCCATGTAAGTCATATTGGTATAAAACCCATGAAGAAGCTCCATGTTGATGGATCTTTGGACTCACTCATTTTTTGAAAAAGGATTGAGTAATGTGAACCATGTCTATTGGTATATACGCATGAAGAAACTCCATGCAGATGGACCGTTCGGACTCACTTGATTTTGAATCGCTTGAGACATGCAAATCATACCACATGGGCAAGATGACTGAAAGCTTCAGTTTCAGTAAAATGGAACAAGAAAGCAACTTGTTGGAAGTAACACATTTTGATGTGTGCAGTCCAATGAGTGCTGAGGCACGCAGTGGATATTGTTATGCTCTTACTTCACAGATGATTTGAGTAAATACTGAGTATATTTACTTGATGAAACACAAGTCTGAATTATTGAATGGTTCAAGTAATTTCAGAATGAAGTTGAAGATCTTCGTGATAAGAGGATAAAATGTCTATGATATGATCATAGAAATGAATATCTGAGTTACGAGTTTGGCACTGTGGAAATTGTTTCACAACTAATACCGCCTGGAACACCATAATGTGATGGTGTGTCCGAACATCATAGTTGCACCCTATTGGATATGGTGCATACCATGATGTCTCTTATCGAATTACCACTATCGTTCATGGGTTAGGCATTAGAGACAACCGCACTCACTTTAAATAGGGCACCACGCAAATCCGTCGAGACAACACCGTATGAACTATGGTTTAGAGAAACCTAAGCTGTTGTTTCTTAAAAGTTTGGGGTCACGACGCTTATGTGAAAAAGTTTCAGGCTGATAAGCTCGAACCCAAAGCGGATAAATGCATCTTCATAGGACACCCAAAAACAGTTGGGTATACCTCCTGTCTCAGATCCGAAAGCAATAGGGATTGTTTCTAGAATCGGGTCCTTTCTCGAGGAAAAGTTTCTCTCGAAAGAATTGAGTGGGAGGATGGTGGAGACTTGATGAGGTTATTGAACCGTCACTTCAACTAGAGTGTAGCAGGGCACAGGAGTTGTTCCTATGGCGCCTACACCAATTGAAGTGGAAGCTTATGATAGTGATCATGAGACTTTGGATCAAGTTACTCCCAAACCTCGTAGGATGACAAGGATGCGTACTACTTCAGAGTGGTACGTAATCCTGTCTTGGAAGTCATGTCGCTAGACAACAATGAACCTACGAGCTATGGAGAAGCGATGGTGGGCCCGGATTCCGATGAATGGCTCGAGGCCATAAAATCCGAGAGAGGATCCATGTATGAAAACAAAGTGTAGACTTTGGCAGAACGGCTCGATGGTCGTAAGGCTGTTGAGTACAGATGGATTTTAAAAGGAAGACGGACAATGATGGTAAATGTCACCATTAAGAAAGCTCGACTTGTCGTTAAGATGCTTCCCGACAAGTTCAAGGAGTTGACTACGATGAGACTTTCTCACTCGTAGCGATGCTAAGAGTCTATTGGAATTATGTTAGCGATTACTGCATTATTTATGAAATTGTGCAGATAGGATGTCAAAAACATTGTTTCCTCGACGATTTTCTTGAGGAAAGGTTGTATGTGATACAACCAAAAGATTTTTGTCAATCCTGAAAGATGCTAACAAGTATGCAAAGCTCCAGCAATCCTTCTAAGGACTGGAGTAAGCATCTCGGAGTTGGAATGTACGCTTTGATGAGATGATCAAAGATTTGGGTTTATAAAAAGTTTATGAGAAACTTGTATTTCCAAAGAAGTGAGTGGGAGCACTATAGAATTTCTAATGAGTATATGTTGTTGACATATTGTTGATCAGAAATGATGTAGAATTTCTGGAAAGCATATAGGGTTATTTGAAAAGTGTTTTTCAATGGAAAACCTGGATTAAGCTACTTGAACATTGAGCATCAAGATCTATAAGGATAGATCAAAATCGCTTAATAGTACTTTCAAACGAACGCATACCATGACAAGATTTTGAAGGAGTTCAAAATAGATTAGCAAAGAAGGAGTTCTCGGCTGTGTTACAAGGTGTGAGTATTGAGCAAGACTCAAGACATGACCACGGCAGAATAGAGAGAAAGGACGAAGGTCGTCCCCTATGCTTTAGTCGTAGGCTCTAAAGTATGCTATGTTGTGTACCGCACCTGAAGTGTGCCAAACCATGAGTCAGTCAAGGGGTACAAGTGTGATCTAGAAATGGATCACAGGACAACGGTCAAAGTTATCCTTAGTAACTAGTGGACTAAGGAATTTTCTCGATTATGGAGGTGGTAAAAGAGTTCGTCGTAAAGGGTTACGCCGATGCAAGCTTTGACACTAATCCAGATTATTCTGAGTAGTAAACTGGATTCGTCTAGTAGAATAGTTATTTGGAATAGCACCAAATAGAGCGTGGTAACTGCATCTAGGAGATGACATAGATATTTGTAAAGCACACACGGATCTGAAAGGTTCAGACCCGTTGACTATAACATCTCTCACAAGCATAACATGATCAAACCCAGAACTCTGTGAGTGTTAATCACATGGTGATGTGAACTAGATTATTGACTCTAGTGCAAGTGGGAGACTGTTGGAAATATGCCCTAGAGGCAATAATAAATTGATTATTATTATATTTCCTTGTTCATGATAATCGTTTATTATCCATGCTAGAATTGTATTGATAGGAAACTCAGATACATGTGTGGATACATAGACAACACCATGTCCCTAGTAAGCCTCTAGTTGACTAGCTCGTTGATCAATAGATGGTTACGGTTTCCTAACCATGGACATTGGATGTCGTTGATAACGGGATCACATCATTAGGAGAATGATGTGATGGACAAGACCCAATCCTAAGCCTAGCACAAGATCATGTAGTTCGTATGCTAAAGCTTTTCTAATGTCAAGTATCGTTTCCTTAGACCATGAGATTGTGCAACTCCCGGATACCGTAGGAGTGCTTTGGGTGTGCCAAACGTCAAAACGTAACTGGGTGGCTATAAAGGTACACTACAGGTATCTCCGAAAGTGTCTGTTGGGTTGGCACGAATCGAGACTGGGATTTGTCACTCCGTGTGATGGAGAGGTATCTCTGGGCCCACTCAGTAGGACATCATCATAATGTGCACAATGTGATCAAGGAGTTGATCACGGGATGATGTGTTGTGGAACGAGTAAAAGAGACTTGCCGGTAACGAGATTGAACAAGGTATCGGGATACCGACGATCGAATCTCGGGCAAGTATCGTACCGATAGACAAAGGGAATTGTATACGGGATTGATTAAGTCCTTGACATCGTGGTTAATCCGATGAGATCATCGTGGAACATGTGGTAGCCAACATGGGTATCCAGATCCCGTTGTTGGTTATTGACCGGAGAACGTCTCGGTCATGTCTGCATGTCTCCCGAACCCGTAGGCTCTACACACTTAAGGTTCGATGACGCTAGGGTTATAAAGGAAGTTTGTATGTGGTTACCGAATGTTGTTCGGAGTCCCGGATGAGATCCTGGACGTCACGAGGAGTTCCGGAATGGTCCGGAGGTAAAGATTTATATATGGGAAGTCCTGTTTTGGTCACCGAAAGAGTTTCGGGTTTTATCGGTAACGTACCGGGACCACCAGGAGGGTCCCGGGGGTCCACCAAGTGGGACCACCGGCCCCGGAGGGCTGCATGGGCCACATGTGGGAGGGGACCAGCCCCAGGTGGGCTGGTGCGCCCCCCACAAGGGCCCAAGGCGCCTAGGGTTTGGGGAGGGGGCGCCCCACCTAGCTTGGGGGGCAAGTTTCCCCTCTCCACCCCCTTGGCCGCCACCCTAGATGGGTTTGGGGCAGCCGCACCCCTTGGGGTGGAAACCCTAAAGGGGGCGCTCCCCCTTCCCTCTCCCCTATATATACTTGAGGGTTTTGGGGCTGCCAACACAAGAGTTCTGATCTCTCCATGGCGCAGCCCTGCATCTCTCCTTCCTCCTCTCCTGCGGTGCTTGGCGAAGCCCTGCAGGATTGCCACGCTCCTCCACCACCACCACGCCGTTCTGCTGCTGCTGGATGGAGTCTTCCTCAACCTCTCCCTCTCTCCTTGCTGGATCAAGGCATGGGAGACGTCACCGGGCTGTACGTGTGTTGAACGCGGAGGTGCCGTCCGTTCGGCACTAGGATCATCAGTGATTTGGATCACGACGAGTACGACTCCATCAACCCCGTTCACTTGAACGCTTCCGCTTAGCGATCTACAAGGGTATGTAGATGCACTCTCCTTCCCCTCGTTGCTGGTTTCTCCATAGATAGATCTTGGTGACACGTAGGAAAATTTTGAATTTATGCTATGTTACCCAACATGAACATTATTCTGAAGAGCTGAACTGGCATCATAAGCCGCCTGACCGGCCTCTCGGACCACCTTCACTTGTTCCATCATAATCCCTGCTTGGCGAATGGCTTCCTTAGCAGCGCTCACTGGGTCTTCCGGGACATGGTGGATAGCAAAAAGAGATGGTGGAGCAACAGTCGATGAAGTGGGTCGAGCACTCGTCAGCGGTACAGCAAAAGTCACCGAAGTCCGAGTAGCATCACCTCCATCCCGAACCACGACCTCAGGCGCCGGGGTAGCTTGTGGAGTCTTGCCGGCCAGAGCCTTCCTGTTCCTCCCCGCCCTCAGCGGCTCTTCGTCGTCGTCATCAGGGAGGTCAATGACATGAGGAGGAGCTGCAAGAAAAGTTCAACCGACCGGAATGATAATAAATCAGCAGTCGACCCAGAATAAAGCATCAGTAATCATACCCGGGTTGGAGGTAACAGCGTCTTCCATCTCCTGGTCATCACCCTTGGCGGAAATCTCCGAGGTAGCAGCACTGCAAATTTCAAGAGTCAGTCGACTCGGTCAATGAGTCGACCAAAATCTGTCACATTCAGCAAGAGAAGACAAGTTCAACTCTTTACCCAGAAATGGTGGGAGTAGTCATTTTCATCCTGGGCAAGGCCTTGAGGGGCTTGGACGGCGTCGCACGCGGATGCTTGGGAGCTTTTTCAGTCGGTGCGGGCGAAGAAGTCCTGGGACGCTTCGACGACTGCCCCACAGGAGCAGTCGCCTTACCCCGCTCCCGCGCAGGGTCGTGTGTAAGCTTGGACCACCTTTCTGTGCAAGGAGGTTCAGCTTCCTCCTCCTCCTCCTCACTGGAGTAGGCGTCGCCGCTTCCCTCCCCTTCGCCGTCGGACTCCCACTCCTCTGGCTCGTCTCCGCTCTCACCTCCGCTCGCCTCTCCTTCCACAGCCTGCTCCTACGCTCCATTGGGCGTCCAATACATTTCAGTAATTTCCTGGAGAACAACAAACAAGGTAAAGGTCAATCGACTGTCTCGGAAGAGGAAACAAGCAGATTGAATATTACAGATTAGTCGGAGAAAAGTGTTCGTACCTTATCTGGTTGACGAGACTGGTCGAATGGGAGAACTCTCCTAGCACCTCGAGGATTGTCCTTGTTCCCAGTGATGGCAGTCATCCACCTCTCCAGCGTGGCATCGTCGACCTCCTCTGGATGAACCCGAGTAGCGTCTTTGGTACCAGAGTACATCCACATCGGATGGCCTCGGTATTGCAGTGGCTGAATTCACCGTCGGAGGAAAACTTCCAGAAGATCCATGCCAGTCACCCCGTCTCGAATAAGCTAAACTACGCGCCCCATCAGCAACTTCACTTGGGCCTTCTCCTCCGGTACCACCTTCAGAGAAGATGGCTTGTCTACTCGACTCATGGAGAAAGGGGGGAGCCCAGTCGACTGCCCCGGCGTCGACTGGTCTTGGCAGTAGAACCAGGTCGACTGCCATCCTCTAACCGAGTCGGGCAGAGTCATCGCCGGAAAGGCGCTCTTGCCTCTCGTCTGGACTCCGAGTCCCCCGCACATCTGGATCACTTGAGTTCTCTCATCGTCTGGATTTGTTTTCTTCACCGACTGAGAGCGACAGGTGAATATGTGCTTGAAAAGCCCCCAGTGCGGCCGACAGCCCAAGAAATTTTCACACAGCGAAACAAAGGCAGCGAGGTAGACGATGGAATTGGGAGTGAAATGATGGAGTTGTGCCCCAAAGAAGTTCAGAAACCCCCGGAAGAAAGGACTCGGCGGCAGAGAAAACCCACGATCTACATGAGTGGCCAGAAGAACACACTCACCCTCCTTCGGTTGCGGTTGCGTCTCTGTTCCCGGGAGCCTTGCCGACCCATGGGGGATCAGTCCCTCGTCGGCCAGATCGGCGAGATCCTTCTCGGTGATGGTCGAGCGGATCCAATCTCCTTGGACCCAACCCCGCGGCAGCTGGGACCGAGACGAGGATCAGCCCCGGCTTGACGCCCTCCCCTTCGCTGTCACCGTCGCCTTCTTCGCCCGCTCCAGAGCCGCAGTCTTCTCCTTCCCCATTGTCGCCGGCGAGACTGGTGCGAAGCGGCGGCACTGAGAAAGCTGCGGGCGCTACAGAGAGATTTGGGGGCGGAGGAAGACGAAGATTGTGTTGGCACTGTTCAAAATACCCCCGCCTGGCGCCTTAAATAAGGCCACTTCCGAGTGGCTGACCAGTAGGCCCAGGAAATCCATCAAATCCCGCAACAGGCGCGCGAGCGGTACATGGCGAAAAAGGCGGCACGAAGATCGAGGCGTCATGTCTCGTCCCATCCGAGTGCCGCGGTTTTCTCCGCTTCGTGCGCTTCCCAAAATTCAGATCCCGGGAAATCCGCTAACCGCAGAGCAATCAGCCAGACAGCGAGTCTCCATCGATCTGTCACTCGGAGATCCTCAAGACCACGAAGTTCACTCGACAAACGCAAAGAATGGATCAAGGCGACTGAAAGAGAATTTGAAGCCATCGCTAAAAGGATGTTGATCCAGAGCAAGACACACTTGCAACGCAAGAAACAGGTCGGAAGGCTATCAACTCCTTCCTCACTCAAACCTCGATCCATTCAGGGGCTAATGATGAAGTCACGTACCTAGGGTAGGGTCATAGGCCTGCCCAAGGGTACCCTCCCCAAGGTCACTGACTAAAAGAGGTTGCTTACCAGTCGACCTGATAAGCATCCACTCGACAAATACAATAACACTCGACGAGCGCAGAGACACTCGACCATGAAGATTCACTCGACCATAAGAAGCACAGGAGCCACACCGCATCCAAACGGTTTGAAGTTAAATAGCCTTTATAGCCTTAATAGCACTTTATACAGGGCGTTTCCAGTAACGCCCTGCCTTAATGTACCTTAAGATCCTTCATTGCGTGGGCTGGCAGGGGTCCTGGCGAACTCTATATAAGTCACCCCCCTCCACAGGAAGAGGGGTTCGCATCTTTGTAACACACACACATATAATCCAGTCGACCGCCTCCGGGCTCCGAGACGTAGGGCTATTACTTCTTCTGAGGAGGGCCTGAACTCGTAAAACTCTTGCGTGCACAACTACTCCAAAGCTAGGATCTTGCCTCTCCATTCCTACCCCCCATTCTACTGTCAGACTTAGAACCACGACAGTAGCAGAACAGAATTCAGAAACAGAGAGAGACAGAGAGATAGATCCAATCTCGGAGGGGCTCTCGCCCCTCCCACGCCATGGAGGCCATGGACCAGAGGGGAAACCCTTCTCCCATCTAGGGAGAAGGTCAAGGAATAAGAAGGAGGAGGGGGCTCTCTCCCCCTCGCTTCCGGTGGCGCCGGAACGCCGCCGGGGGCCATCATCATCACCGCGATCTTCACCAACACCTCCGCCATCTTCATCAACATCTCCATCACCTTCCCCTCTATCTATAGTGGTCCACTCTCCCGGAACCCACTTTACCCTCTACTTGAACATGATACTTGCTATCGGTCTAGTAAAGTAGTCAATTGCTTAAGGGACAATTTCGCAACACCTACCACCACTTTTCCACACTCGCTATATTTATTTTATTGCTTCTTTACTTACAACAGCCCCTAGCTTTTATTAACACTCTCTTTATATTCTTGCAAACCTATCCAAAAACACCTACAAAGTACTTCTAGTTTTACACTTGTTTCTGGTAAAGTGAACGTCAAACGTGCGTAGAGTTGTATCGGTGGTCGATAGAACTTGAGGGAATATTTGTTCTACCTTTAGCTCCTCGTTGGGTTCGACACTCTTACTTATCGAAAACTATTGCAATCCCCTATACTTGTGGGTTATCAATGGCTAGCACAAACTGGGATACAAATCAAAAGAGGCGCAGGCCTCCTGCCTGGGATCCTCCTAAACTACTCCTGGTCGTCGTCAGCGGCCTGCACGTAGTAGTAGGCACCTCCGGTGTAGTAGGAGTCGTTGTCGACGGTGGTATCTGGCTCCTGGGCTCCAGCATCTGGTTGCGACAACCAGGAAGAAAGGAAAAGGGGAAAAAGGGGAGCAAAGCAACCGTGAGTGCTCATCCAAAGTACTCGCAAGCAAGGATCTACACTACATATGCATGGGTATCTATGTAAAGGGCAATATCGGTGGACTGAACTGCAGAATGCCAGAATAAGAGGGGGATAGCTAGTCCTGTCGAAGACTACGCTTCTGGCAGCCTCCATCTTGCAGCATGTAGAAGAGTGTAGATGGTAAGTTCACCAAGTATCATCGCATAGCATAATCCTACCCGGCTATCCTCCCATCGTCGCCCTGTGTGAGAGCGATCACCGGGTTATATCTGGCACTTGGAAGGGTATGTTTTATTAAGTATCCGGTTCTAGTTGTCATAAGGTCAAGGTACAACTCCGGGTCGCCTGTTATCATGGACACGGCTATTCGAATAGCTCAACTTCCCTGCAGGGGTGCACCACATTACCCGACATGCTCGATCCCTCTGGCCGGGCATACTTTCCTGGATCATGTCCGGCCTCGAGAGATCACCACGTCGCAGCCCCACCTAGGCTCAATAGAGAGGTCAGCACGCTGGTCTAAATCCTATGCACGCAGGGGTCTAGGCCCATCGCCCATTGCACACCTGCACGTTGCGTACGTGGCCGAAAGCAGACCTAGCCCCTTAATACAAGTGCAGGCTTATGGTCCGACGCGCACCGCTCAGTCGCCGACGTCAAAAAGAGCTTCGGCTGATACCACGACGCCAGTTGCCCATATCTTATCCCACGTGGCGGTTAGTGCGTATAAGGTCAACGACCCAACTCAGATCAAATAACAAGATCTCATTAAGCGTGTTATTATGAAGTAACCACGGACGCCGACCAGGGCCAGGCCCACCTCTCACCTAGGTAGTCTCAACCTGGCCTATCGCTCCGCCACAAAGATCCACCCAGAGGGTCGTCGGGACAAAGGTCCGTTCAGCCCCCAATCCGTGAATCACTCGCGGGTACTCAACGAGCCGACCCGACTTTAGTCACCACAAGTATCATACATTATGTATATAAGTATATACCCGTGATCACCTCCCAAGTGATCACGGCCCGATAGTATAGCATAGCAGACGGACAAGAATATAGGGACACTGATGGAATACTAACATCCTATACTAAGCATTTAGGATTGCAGGTAAAGGCAACAACAGTAGTACCAAGGACAGGCTATGCATCAGGATAGGATAAATGGAAAGCAGTAACATGCTACACTACTCTAATGCAAGCAGTAGAGAGAAGGAATAGGCGATATCTGGTGATCAAGGGGGGCTTGCCTGGTTGCTCTGGCAAGGAGGGGTCGTCAACAACGTAGTCGATCGGGGCACCAGCGGCGGCGTCAGTCTTGGTGTCTAACGAGAGAAGAGGGGGAAGAAACAATAAATATAATGCAAACATAAGCATGACGATGCATGACATGACAATGAGCGGTGCTAGACGTGCCCTAACGCGGTAGTAGGTGGTACCGTCAAAGGGGGAAAACATCCAGGAAAGTATTCCCAGGGGTTTCGCGTTTTCGAACAGATGAACCGGAGGGGGAAGGTTGCGTGTTTGCTATGCTAGGGGTGTGTGGCGGGCGAACGGGCTTTGTATCCGGATTCGTCTCGTCGTTCTGAGCAACTTTCATGTACAAAGTATTTTCATCCGAGTTACGGATTATTTTATATGATTTTCTAATGTTTTAATTGTTTTTAGAATTTATTTAATTATTTTAAATCAAAATTATCCAGAATAGTGTAAGCTGATGTCATCATGATGTCATCATGATGTCAGCAGTCAACAGGGCGTTGACTGGGTCAAACTGACATGTGGGTCCCGCATGTCATTGACTGGTTAGTTAATTAACAATAGTTAATTAGGTTAGTTAAACAGGATTAGTTAAGTTTATTAATTTAGTTAATTAATTAAATAAATAAATTTATTATTGTTGTTGTTATTATTTTTATCCCTTTTTTATAAATCATTCTGGGGATGGACCCCACTTGTCATAGGGCCACAGGAGGCTTAACGGGTGACGGGCGTAGCGGGCGGTGGGTGCTGGGCACCAGGCACCAGCCCGAGTGGCACCCGCCCGGTCCAGCCGCAGCACCGAGCAGCGCGGCGTGCGCAGACCAGAGAGGGCGAGGCCCGGCGAGGCATGGGCCAAGTGGGGCACGGCAGGCGAAGGCGGGGCACGGCTGCGGTGGCGGTGACGAGCGCGAACAGAGGCGCAGGTAGGCGCGGGCGAGCGCGGGGAGTTCGGTGGCGTGGGCGTGCGGCGGACGGAGGAGCACCAGCGGACGTGGCAGGCCATGGCGGGGCAGGGAAAGGCGGAGCCGGAGCGGGGTCAGGGCGGCGCGTCGGCGTGGAGCGGCGGCAGTTCATCGGCCATGGGGTGGAGCGCGAGGTGGGCGCAAACTGCGAGGAAGCAGCAGGCGCGGCGCGCGGGTGGTGGAGCCAGGCGGCGACGAGCTGGGAACAGCGGGGATGGGGGCGCAGGGCGCGACCCAGTGCCGCGGGTGCCTGTAGCGGCAACGGGGCAGGGCTGCGGGTGTGATCGTGGGCGGCAGGGAGGCGGGCGGTTGCGGCCGAGCCACAGCGGGCAGAATGGCGCGGTGATGCGGGGGTGTGCGCGTGCGGCACGGCAGCACGGCGCGGGTGCGGGCGCGAGTGTCGTATGCGTGCGGACGGCGCGTGCACGGGACGAGGGAGCAGCGGGGGAGAGGGTGCGGCCACGGCGAAGCAGGCGCGCGACACGGCGGAGAGAGGAGGAAGGGGAAGCTCATGTGGCCGGTAGGGAAAAGGGCAGTGGGGGTCGGGGTGGTCGATGGGGACGACGGCGTTGTGGAGGAGGCAGGTCGGCGAGGTTGCTCCGGCGACGGCGAGGTGGCCGCGGCGGCGGGCGACGAGAGGGAGGGGCGATGGGATCGGACTCCTCCCGATCCAGATCCAGACGAGGGAGTGAGGCAGTGGGGTGTGGGGCGACGGGGGAGTGGGTTAGGGTTTCGAGTGATAGGGGATAAGGGAGTGGAGACGGGACGGTCGGGCCAGTGGGCTTGCCAGCTGGGCCTTTTGGCCCATTTGGCCGGGGGCGGGGGGTGTGTTTGTCTTTTTTTGTCTTGCCCTTTTTCTTTTATTTTTTTATTTTTTTTCTTTACTGTTTTCTCTTATTTCTGTTTTGTCTTTGTTTCCTGTTATTTTAGTTTCTGTAAAATATATACTTAGCACCTAATTTAGTATTTCAGTTTAGTCCACTGTCACAAAAAGTCTAGTCCTCAAATAATTTAGTTTTATAATTTACTAACTAGTAAAGGCATTTAAATAATTAGGTTTGCTACTATTTAAATCATTTTAGTGCAGTTAAGCATTTCATAAAATTTGGTTTCACCACCATAATCACATATGCATTATCTGGCATGACCCGAACATTTTAGTTTCAATGTTTAAAAACTTGTGTTGTTTGCCTTGGTTTTGAAATTGAATTAGAATCGGTTTCGAATCAACGCGAGTTCATCTATAGTAACCGAGGTGACGTGACATAATTAGCAGAAGGTTACTGTAGCTTAACTATCCGGTGATCACAACCCAATGGCTAGTCTCGATAGGAAAGTGACGCAAAATGGGCTCGGGGTTAACAATTCAATGGCAAGGGAGATATACAATGATGTCGTCGAGGTTACCATCCTTGCTTACGATTGATGATGTCAAAATGGCAAAGTGATCTTTGTTGATGTCGAGGTCGTGGCGAATTTGAGCGGTGGTGATGTCGATGAAGAACCGTCCCTAAGTAGCCGAAACACGTGAGGACACGGAGAACCGCAACTCAAAATCTCAAATGGAAAATGACAAATGTTGGTAGCGGAAAGTGTGGTGGTGTTGCGGAGGTTCTATGAGGTTATGGAATGGGAGTGATGGATTTTGGAGGTGGCAATGCGAAAGTGTGGGCGGTGGCTGAAAAATTCCGTAGAAAAATTCAGTTTTGTCAGGGTTCGTCGGACGTCCAGAGGTTGTCGGACCACCGGTGTGTGTCGGACGTCCGGTATCGTTCGGATGCCCGGTGACTGGGAAAAATCTCTTCGTGATGAACTCGAGGACTTCGTGGACAAAAGAAAAATTGGGGTCAAAATTGGACGAATTTTGTGGATGGAAGTGATGGAAAGGATGTGGGAAAGCTAGATCCGCTTGAAACGCATCAAATCCATGGATCAAAATAAAAAAAACATCATCAAACCAACAAATCACAAAAAAAAATTGGTATGACTATTTTTGTGGGGATTTTCGAAATTGGACAAAAACACACAAAATCAAGCTAGAAAGTGGGGGTAGGGACTCCAAATTAGTGATCAACCATGGCTCATGATACCAAGATGATGTATGGTGGAACCCTAATGGCCGATCTTTCAAGATTTGGAGGGGGTCCCGAGAAGAACACGAAGAACACGAGAGGAAAAACACTCAAATAGACAAAATCCAATCACACATGTCCTAGATCCACATACATAAAGGGGAGATGCAAGATCCAAAGTCAACAAAGAGAGATACAAAGGGAAACTAGTTCATCCCAATCCTTGAAGGAAAGAGGACTTGAATCCTTGGAGGATCTTCCCACAAGGGGGTCTTGAATCCACTTGGGGGATCTTCTCACATGGAGGCCTTGATCTCCATGGAAGTAAGGGTAAAGTGGATGAGCAAAGCGCTATCTCTATCTTGAGCTATCACAATGCTAACTCTAAAACGTAGGAGGGGGATTATATATAGTCTAGGGGGCTAAGGGGTACATGGGCCTCGGCCCGAGTCACTGTGCACAAACAGGCGTCGGACGTCCGGTAGTTACCGGTCATCCGGTGGCTCGTGAGCGTCCAGTCGTTCGGAGGGCGCCTGATGTCCAGTGATTTGGCTCTGGACAGGTGTCACCGATTGTCAGGTGGACGTCAAACATCCAGTGTCTGGGTCATCCGAAAGGCTTCGGACTTTTGTTCATTTCGTACTAGACTGGTGGTGCCAGATATCCAGAGTCGGTCGGACGTACGGACGTTGGAGGGTGTCGGGCGTCCGGTATTTGTCGGCCGTTCGTCTGTTGTAGCGTCCGTCGTGTTGGCCTTTTAGCTGGCTGATCCTTCAGGCGTCGGACATCCGGTAAGGGCCGGTTGTCCGATGGCAGTGACATCTTGTCAGCCCTTCCTCCTGGTGCTCGCACTTGGTGCCCTCGCCATCTTGTTCGTTGGTGGTAGTAGCTTGATGGCCTTCCTCCAAATACCAGATCACACACAAGATCTTCGTTTAAGGTAGTAGCCATGTCTCATATGTGAAATACTCCCTCCTTCCTAAAACCTTGGGCATACTAAATTCTGCAGCAATCCCATAATACAAGGCGCGCAGTTACAACCCCACTAACCATAGCTACTTTTATGAGGAAAAAGAAAACATGAACGAGCATCTCGTGCAGTTACCTCTCATCGTTTGAGATTGGGTCGGTCAACAAAGAGTGGGTCAAAGGAGATCGTGCATGCCCCGTTCATTTTTTTTTAGTTACCTCGTGCGATGGCTCATGTAACCATCAATGCGTTAATTTTCATGCTAATACCTAATACGCCCAAGATTTTGAGAAGGAGGGAGTATGTAATTTCGAAGAGAAGCGAGTTCAGCTTAGTTTTGATAGCCCTTACTTGAGCTTTAGTCATTGGTTCACGTGGTGTTGTGGAAGACGAAGGTAACTCTATAGAGATGACCGTAGGATGCTCCACATCACTATATCTCTTTCTTTCCCAGTCTAACTGATTTACTTGCCATTAAGAAACAAATTATTCAAGAGTAATTTTGCCCTAATATCTCTATAATTTGGTGCCTTGATCACCGTGCCCAAAACAATACACCTTATATAAAGGAACGGAAGTAATAGTTATGAGACTACTAGTGATATAGTTATCGGACTGCTAATGACATAGTTACCAGGGTGCTCATACTATAGTGTTATAGTTACCAACATGACTATTATGTAATTACCGGGCTGCACGTGTTATAGTTACCAACATGACTGTTATGTAGTTATTACCAGACTGTTAATCATATAGTTACGAGGCGCTCATGTTAAAGTTACAACTTGACTACTAATGTTATCGGAATACTAAGCTATCATTATCAAAAAAGGTTTTTGCCCCGCTTTATATATAAAGCCATGATCAACAACGCCTGGTACAACCGCACTCACCCACAACACACGCACACACACCCAAGGCAGGATACATAGGTGTTGAGCGCAACAACACAATCCTAGCACTGCAAGAGCCGCCGGGGGCTTCAACCGTGAACATGCCACCGCGAAGAAGTGAAGCTGCATATGACGAATCGTAGGCTCCAAGGCGGCTCCTTCAGGAAGGATACGACACCGGAGTGCCGCCACCGCCCGATCCGAAGATCAGAGTTTCCCTTGGAGCAACACCACGGCAATGAGAGCCGCGACGACGCCTTCAAGAAGGGAGCACTCTTCGCCGCCGTCGGTCCGTCCAAAGATAGAGCAGGTTTTCACCGCGGCCACCACTCACCGCCACCGAATGCCACACCCCGGCTACCACGCCGCCCACACGGTCGTGGCAACCGGGCAGCACCACGAGCTCTGCCCGTGAGCATCACCCCCCCCCCACCACCACCAGGGTCGCCTCCCCAGAATCCAAGACCTTGACACCAAGTCACACGAGACCCGCCGCTACCCCAACCGAAGAGGCGAGCGGAAAGGACCCGCCTTTCGCACTCCTGGTCGGATCCTGCACCGAGACCCAATAGGTCGGCCACAACTAGCCTCCATCGAGTCGTCCTACTGCACCATGCGCGAGATGAGCGCAGTCCTGCTGACGTTCGCGAGACGGGCCCGTCCTGCAGCCGGGCGTGAGACAAGCTCGGTCCTATGGCACCAGGCGCGAGATGGTCGATGGACCGCAGCCAAGAGAAGGTCAGCCTTCCGGCGAGAGAAACGAACAGACGCCGAGGAGAGGGGTCGAAGGCCGACACAGACAGCCTATAGACAAGCCGACGCCAGAACAATCTGGCCGCCGCAATCAACCTGCCACCACCACATCACCTGCGCCTCCACGTCCTGGTCAGATCCACCCGAAGCCCCGCCACCCAGCACCGGAGCAACGTGGACACCGGCCACAACACCACCACCTCCACAGGGTCGCCGGGAACCCCCGCCATCGCCGACCATCACATCCACCGGATCTGGGCAGGGATGTCCAGATCCGCCGCCAGCACGTCCGGGACCACCAAACCCCACGAGCGCAGGAGGGGAGGAGGCAGCGCCGGCGGGCCATGAGTATGCGGGGAGGAGCGCCAGAGCAGGGGGCGGCCGAGACCCGCCGCCGCAGGCAGGGGGCGCCCCGCGACGCCAGCCATTCGTGGGCAGGAGGAAAACCGCCCCGCCGCCGCCCCTGCCACGCGGCCTTTGGCCGGCGGCGCCCACGTCGGCAGCGAGGGATGGGGAGCCGGGGCGGCGGGTCAGGAATGGCGGCGCAAGGGTTGTCTCCCGGCGACACTCGCGAGAGCGCCTCGTGAGAGGGAGGGGAGGGGAGACGAAATTGCAGAGCTCTAAGCTATCATTATAAGACTACCAATGCTAAAGTTATCAACATAACAATTGTACTTTGGGTCATGACTGTTATGTAGTAGGTATTACCAGACTGCTAATCATATTATTATGAGGCTGCTCATGTTAAAGTTATCACTTGACTACTAAATTTATCAGGATACTAAGCTATCATTATCACTTTGGGTCTCTATAAGGGGTTTATTACACCCCTGATGCGGAGCATCCCATTATCATCCCCATGGACCTACCATCGTCTCATCAAGAGCCAAGAGGACCCATGACACAAGCACGAGCTAGAGCTCTCGAGAACGAGGTGACTTCCTTCCTTAGTGATATCACATATGATCCACTCGAGACATGGCTACTACCTAAGTCCAATATGCTATGCATGATTAGGTGTCAAGAGGAACCTCCCGAGGATGCACGTGAAGAAGGACAAGCCGCCAAGTCCATGGATGAAGAGAACCAATGGAAACGGGCAAGTTTACCTTCCAAGCCCTGGACATCCGGCCAAGGCCCTGGACATCGGCCCCTGGAGCGTCTTCATCAGCAACAGCCAAGCTAGCCAAGTCTACAGGGCCCGGACATCCGGCGTCCAGCCCAGACATCTGGCCCCAGCCCGGAAATCCGGCCAGAAGTCCGGAAATCCGGCGCCACGCGCCAGAACCTACAGAAGCTTTTGCCTCCAGCCCGGACATCCACCCCCCTAGCCCGGACATCCGGCCCCTCCTGAAGCCCCGGACATCCGGCCCGATGCTCGGACATCTGGCTCCTCCTGTCTGCGGACAATAAAGGGCCGAAGCCCATGTACCTCTTCGCCCCCTAGACTATATATACTCCATCCCCTTCCTCTTTCTAGGGTTAGCATTTGTTTAGCTCATACTTGAGATAGAGCATTGCTCATCCATATCGGATCTACTCCACGAGAGAGACCGCGGCCCCTCTTCGGAGAAGATCCACCTTGGATTCAAGACCTCCTCACGGAGAAGAACCGGTTACCGTTTGTATCATCCGTTGTTGACTTTGGATCTTGTATCTTACCTTTGTGTTCATCGATCTAGCGCATGTGTGATCTATTCTTGTTGGTTGAGTGATTTCTCTCGTGTTTCCCCTCGTGTTCATCACGTTCTTCGTAGGGATCCGCTCCTTTCATGAAAGATCGGCCATCTAGGGTTCCGCCCTACATAATCTTGGTATCATGAGCCACGTTGATCACGATTTCGGAGCCCCTTCTCTTTGTTTTCTAGCTTGATTTTGTTGTTTTTCATCCTAATCCAAAAATTGCCCCACAAAAATAGCCCCAATTTTTTTTTTGTGATTTGTTGGTGTGACGAAGTTTTGTTGGATTTGATCCGCGGATTTCGTGTGTTGCAGGTAGATCTAGCTTTTCCCCACCTTTTCCCCAAATTCCATCCACAAAATCTTCCGAATTTTGCCCCGGATTTGACCTCTCCACGCGGTGTTCTTCGAGTTCGTCCAGGATCCAGCGCCCGGACATCCGGCCCGACAACCCGGACATCCAGCACGGCCCGGACATCCGGCCCCTGACAGCATCACTCCCATCCTCCACTCCGGTTACCGCCTAATTCTCGCCAAATTTTGTCCCGGTGCCCACATACACTTTCGCATACCTCCACCACTTCCGCATAACAACGCCATAGCCTTTCCCGCTACCAACTCCGACAATTTTGACCCATTTTGCTTTCAGAATTTGAGTTGTGGTTTCCGTGTCCTTTTGTGTTTCGGCTATCTAGGTACGGTTCGGCATCAACATCACCACCGCTCATCTTCGCCAAGGAATACTACGAACGGCTACATCACTTTGGTATCACCCTCACCTTGATATCATCTTGGTATCGTGATATCGTCATACTCTCTTGCATTTGCATTGATAACCCCATAGCCTTACTTTTGCGTAGCTTACCCATCGAGACTAGCCTTTGAGTATTGCCGGCAACATGACTTGTGCACATTAGTGTTCATACTTCCCATAGCATACATATCATCACCGTGTTGCATATCTTGGATCATCTCTTGTGTCACAAAGTTGTTGTCGCATACACAATTGCTATCTTGGTTCGTGAAGCATTGCATGAGAAAGAGCTCAAACATCAAAGAGCCAAACAAGCTTTTAAGCAAAAGAGGAAAGATAAGCAAAGAGCTTATAAGCAAGAACCACAGCATCATACAACATTAAGATTGTCATACTCAATCATCTTGGATCAACGCATAGGAACATCATACATATAGCATACTTGGGATAGAAGTCGTTGCATTTTTGCTTAGTAGGTTGTGCACAAGTTCGTATCCGCCTATTGTGCAATCGTGCTAGCGTCTCTCTAGTGTTGTGCAATAAGAGCATCTTGGTGGATTCCACATTTTGTCTCACCCTTGGTTGCATAACCCCATCTTATCTATTTGCGTGTGTGTTTCCGTGTACCATATCTTGCTATTGGTCTACTTGTTGCATTTGCAAATTTGTGAATCTTTTCCAACATTATTGAGTCTCACTTACAATTGCATCAAATTTTGTGCCACCATCCTAACCGAGCTCCACCATAAGATTTTACTTGTGTAGGTGTGAGAACCGACAAGAATTGGTACCAATTGTGTTATTTCCTTGCTACACATTGGAGTGATCTTTGATCCATTTTCAACTTCGGTCAAGGTACATTTGGTATTGGTTCTTCTTTGTCTCCCACTCACATATCTTTGTTTGGAATGATGGATAGGCCAAGTACTTCTACCAACCCACTCTTCTTGGAGCAAGACGAAGACATGTCATCCTACATCACCAAGACCCAACTATTTGGTGCACACCGAGCGTTGCATCAAGAACAACTTGCTTTGGGAGACCGCATCGACAACCTCGCCACCGACTTGCGCCTCTTCGACAACAATCTCGACGAACACAAGCACGAGAATGACGCAAGAATGGATGAGCTTCGTGCCTTGTTGGTCAACCGCTCTCCTACCACTTCGTCCTACTCAAGAAGGAGTCGCTCAAGTCGACACTCCGACGACAGTTCAAGTACACCGACACCAAATACTCTTCGTCGTGTCGCGCGTCAAGACCATCAAGCAAACCGCAATCCTCTACACAACACCGACTCTCAAGAGCATCGACATCGTCAAAACCAAGCTGCTTTTACACAAGCACAAGAATGGCAACGCCAACGACAACAAGAACAAGAGGAGCGCGCGCGACAACATCAAGATGCACTAGACGCCGAAGCACAATGCCAAGAACAAGAACTACGTGAAGCTCAAGCACTAGAAGCACAACAAGCCCTACGAGATTCAAGTAGAGTCGTCGCCACGCGCAACCGGCAAGCTCGTGAACAAGAAGAAGCTCTTCGTGATGAAGTCCAAGAACGCCTCTATGAAGCACGGGCACATCGTCAAGTTCCTCAAGCTCCTCGTCAAGCTCGCCAAGTTCCACCACAACCTCGACAAGCTTATCCACAAGCTCAACGAGTACCCCAAGCTCAACAAGAACATGATGACTATGAAGAGCCACCCTGACAAGAACAACATGAGGTTGACAACCCTCCTCACCACGAGCAACATGAGGTTGACAATCCTCCACGTCAAGGGCGTCATCATCCCCGTCCCCAACACAATGAAGAGCAAAGATACGGCAAGCTAAAGTTCACCATGCCCAAGTTCAATGGAAGCAATGACCCCGAAGAGTACATATCATGGGCATTGAAGGTTGAAAAAATCTTCCGCTTGCACAACTACGAAGAAGATAAGAAGATCGCAATGGCATCCCTTGAATTCCAAGACTACGTCCTCATTTGGTGGGAACAAGTCATTGAGCACCAAGCGACAAGAGGTGAACCACCCATCACCACTTGGGCACAAATGAAGGATGTCATGAGAGCACGATTCGTGCCAAACTACTACAACCGCGACCTCTTCAAGAAACTTCAACAACTCAAGCAAGGAACCAAGAGCGTTGAAGAGTACTACAAGGAAATGGAGATTGCCATGATACAAGCCAATGTCAAAGAAGATGATGAGCAAACTATGGAACGTTTCTTGAATGGACTCAATCACCCTATCAAGAAGATTGCCGACTTCCAACCATACTCGAACCTCATCGAGCTAGTGCATCAAGCTACCAAAGCGGAACGACAAGTACAAGACGACTTCAAGTATGCCAAGTTCTCATCCAAGTCCTATGGCCTCTCCAACAATCAAGCTTTGACGACTCCAACACCTTCTACCTCAACCAAGCCTACTACAAGCAACAGCGACAAGTCGAGTTACAAGAAAGCTTCGACAAGCTCAAGTCGTTCTCCTACTACAAGCAACTTCAAGAAAGCTTCATCATCATCTACTCCAAACGATGAGACCATCAAGTCAAGTTCCATCAAATGCTTCACATGCGGAGGCCGAGCCACAAGTCCTTCGAGTGCACAAACAAGCGCACCATGATCCTCAACGACGACGGAACCTACGACTCCACGAGTGAAGGAGAAATGGAAGCTCTTGAGCAAGTGGCCATGCACCGACAAGAACAATGAAGATGAAGATGATCAAGTCTTTTGCGACGAAGATTCAAGTCCCGCTCTAGTTGTCTCCAAGGTCTTGACTCTTCAACATCGACAAGACAAAGATCAAAGATGACATATCTTCCACACAAAGGACGGCATCAATGGACGTTCCGTCAAGGTCATCATCAATGGAGGTAGTTGCCACAACTTAGCAAGTGAAGAACTATGCTCCAAACTCCAATTGGTCAAGAAGAAGCACCCTCACCCCTACAAGGTTCAATGGCTAAGCGACACCAGCACCATACAAGTCAAGCATATGGTACAAGTCTCTTTCAATATCGGTGCCTATGAAGACACTTTGGAATGTGATGTCCTTCCGATGACCGTTTGCCACCTCCTTCTTGGACGGCCATGGCAATTTGACGAAGGTGTCATTCACAATGGGCGTAAAAATCACTATAGCTTCAAGATGAAAGGGAAGGAGTTTGTCCTACGTCCTATGTCTCCAAGCCAAGTGCTCGCCGACAAGCAAAACACCCATCGTGGAGAAAATAGTGAGAGAGTGAACCACCAAAAAGAGAGTGAGCGCCACAAGCCCAAATTGAGTGCCTCCACAATGAGCGACAAGAAAAACTTAGTCCTATTTGCCACCAAACGTGAGATGAGAGGAGTGTGTGAGAACCCATCAAGTGTCCTACACTATGTCCTATTATGCAAGGACGAGGCACCAAAAACTAACAACTCTCACGACCTACCTTTGGTGTTATCTTCTCTATTGCAGGAATTCCAAGATGTTTTCCCCGATGAGCTACCTCCGGGTCTACCTCCTCTACGAGGCATTGAGCACCGAATTGACCTCATCCCCGGAGCGCCGCTTCCCAACAAAGCTCCTTTCCGCGTTAATCCCGAAGAAACCAAAGACATACAAAGGCAAGTAAAGTATCTCATAGACCATGGACATGTGCATGAAAGTTTGAGTCCTTGTGCCGTACCGGTCATTCTTGTGCCAAAACGAGACGGTAGCTTTCGCATGTGTTACGATTGTAGACCTATCAATGATATCACCGTTCGATATAGGTACCCCATTCCACGCCTCGATGATATGCTTGATGAACTTAGCGGTGCCACTATCTTTTCCAAAATTGATCTTAAAAGTGGTTACTATCAAATCCGCATACAAGAGGGTGATGAATGGAAGACCGCTTTCAAAACCAAGTTTGGTCTATATGAGTGGTTAGTCATGCCTATGGGTTTATTGGAAGCACCCGGTACTTTCATGCGTCTTATGCATTACGTGTTTCGCCCTTACATTGGTGAATTTGTTGTTGTCTACTTTGATGATATCCTTGTGTTTAGCAAATCTCTCAAAGAGCATGTCACCCTGAAAGTGTGTTATATCGACTAGAGGGGGGTGAATAGGCGATTTTTATAAAATTCTTCACTGAGGAATTTGCTAGTGAGGAAATTCCTTAGCGAAGAACTACTAGCAGCGGAATAAGTACTCAGATGAAAACAAAGCAGAACACAAGCATGGTCATCATGATGAAATGAAGACTAGCACAGAGTACAGAAAGCGTAAACACAGGATAACATAAGATGAAGACAAACAGGCTGAAGAATTTGAACTGAGGAAATTGAGAAAGTCTTCAGTCAAAGTCTTCAAACACAGATATGATAAACAAGCAGCACAATACTGAGGAAATGAAAGAGTTGAGGAAATGGAACCAGTAAGCTTGGTGAAGACAATGATTTGGAGAACAGTTCCAACTGTTGTCTCAGTTGTACATCTGGTTGGAGCGGCTGAGTATTTAAACTCGAGGACACACAGTCCCGGACACCCAGTCCTGAGCACGCAGCTCGGGACACCAAGTCCTCACCGTATTCTCCTTGAACTAAGGACACACAGTCCTCGTCCAATCACTCGTGGTAAGTCTTCAGGTGACTTCCGAACCTTGACAAACTCGGTCACTCGGCGATCCACAATTCCTCTTGGATGCTCTAGACCATGACGCCTAACCGTCTGGAAGAAGCACAGTCTTCAAAGGTAATAAGCGTCGGATCCACGCGGGATCAATCTCTTCAGTGATGCTCAATCACTTTGGGTTTGTAGGTGTTTGGGTTTGGGTTTGGATTTTCCTCACTTGATGATTTTCGCTCAAAGTCCTCGGAGGATGGCTTGCTCTCAATTGACAAGTGTCAGTTTCTCTCGGAGCAGCCAACCAGCTAATGGTTGTAGGGGGCGGCTATTTATAGCCTAGGGAGCAGCCCGACATGATAAGACATAAATGCCCATCAATGATATGACCGTTGGATGGATAAGATAATTTGGGACAACTAGCGCGTAGCACAGCAACAGTCGGAAATTTGAGGTACAAATTCCTCAGGGCTATCATGTTCCTCATAGTGTAGGCAATCCGCACTGGTGAATTTCTAACTCCTTAGTCAGAACAAAGTCCTTAGTGACCAGAAGAACTGTGTCTCTGTCACTGAAGAAATTGACTGAACTGTATGATATTTTCAATGGCTTCACTCGAAGGGATTGGTAGGTGTAGGATTTGAGTTGAGCATCAAATGGAAATTTTTCCTTAGTATTTCCTCGACCCCCTTTAATAGTACGGTGTTTCCTATGACCCATGAAAGAGAAAATGAAACTACGAAAACAAAAGTCTTCACGCTTCATGTTCCTCGAATGAATACAAAGTCTTCAAGGTCACACCAATTTATTCACTTTCAAAGTCTTCAGAAAGTCTTCGGTATATCAAAGTCTTCAGTTGAAGAACTTCATTTTTAGGGGTTGACTTTCTCTATAAATATCAAACTCCTCATAGACTTATAGACCTGTGTACACTCATAAACACATTAGATCCTTAACCTATAAGTCTTCAATACACCAAAATCACTAAGGGGCACTAGATGCACTTACAGTCTCCCCCTTTTTGGTGATTGATGACAATATAGGTTAAGTTTTCAACGGGGATAAACATATGACGTGTAAATGCTGATATTGAGGAATTTGATTGCATGATATAGAAGAACTCCCCCTGAAGTTGTGCATAGTGAGGAATTTGCTTTTGAAGCAATGCACACTTGAAGAGACGAATCATGGAGATCTCCCCCTATATCTTGTAATTCATACACGCATTTGACATATAATATGAAGAATTTGAAATGCATGATGAAATATGGTGACTGATGTAATTCAGCATGCGTGCAATAACATTAACGAGGAATAAGCATGCAGAATAACGTAGCAGAAGTATCAGACCACCATCGGGTTTAAGTTTACAACTCGATCCAATAAAAGTTTCTGAAGAACGAGAGTTGTAACTTAGCAAAAAAACGCCCTTATAATAGACCCGCTTGAAGACTAACTCAGATTTCTCCCCCTTTGTCATCGAATGACCAAAAGGATCGAAACTGAGGACTAACGCCCCTGAAGATAATTAAGTTGATGAAGGAGCGCCAGCGTTGTTGGGGTCGGTTGTTGTAGTAGGGCCTGCCGCTGTGTCGTCCAAGTCTTCATTTTCATCAGTGTCACGCGATGAAGAATAGGAGCTGGCCACCAAAGAAGGAACCTTGACCTTCTTGAATTTCTTCGGAGGAGGTGTAGGCCAGTCAAACTCTTCATTGAGACCCATTTTCTTCAGATCTTCAGCGCTGTAAACTTGAGACAGAACAGCCCGGGTGCGGTTGAGGGTTTCATGGAGGTAGTAGTGGTTTTTCTTCACTGCATTGTGTGTTGAAGTCATGTTGTGAAGAATTGAACCAAACTGACGCTTGACCCATTTGTGATTGCGATCAACCTTTTTATGAAGACTAAGGAGTAACTCACGATCGGTCATCACCCTGGATGCTGTGGCTTGAGGATTTTGCTTGGCATTGTTGGCGGCAGAGTCATGTGTGGCAGAGTCATCATTGGTGGAATAGGATGCAGCCTTGCGAAATTGACCATCCAATGGACGAATGCCTTCATCTATCACAGCAGTTGCCTTGCCTTTGTCATCAGCTGAGGAAAATGTCCTTTTGAGGACTTCAATTGGAGGCAAGTAGCTGCAGTGGTTCAGAGTGTCAGCTTTGTAGTTGAGTGAAGACCTTGTCCTGATTAATCTCATAATCCATGGCGCATAAGGCTTCAGCTCAAACGGTGACATGGCAATATTGGCCAGAGTCCTCATGAAGAAATCATGGAAGTTGACGGGAACGCCATGACAGATGTTGAAAAGCATATTCTTCATGATGCCAATGACTTCTTCATCATTCGAGTCGTGGCCTTTGATAGGACTCATTGTCTTCGACAGAATGCGATAGACAGTCCGAGATACATAGAGCAATTCCTTGACGAGGAAATTGGTTAAAGAGGCCTGCCCTGGCTTCAAAGGCTTCATCAGAACTTGCATGTAGTGATTTGAAAGCTCAGGTTCATTGTAAACACAACGTGCATCTTCAGTGGGAGGACTTAGTGGAAGGGCACGAAGCAATTCAGACGCTGGTGCCTTGTAGTGAGTGTTCTCTGTCATCCAGTCCAGAACCCATGAATTCACATCTTCAGAATCGCCTGTGATGTGCAGCGTTGCGTAGAACTGAAGAATGAGTTCTTCATTCCAATCACAGATGTCAGTGCAGAAATTCAATAGCCCAGCGTCGTGAAGAACACTGAGAACTGGCTCGAAGCACGGTAGAGACTCCATGTCTACGTGAGGAATATGTGCATGATCGAAGACTTTGTCTTTGTTGAACATCACTGAGGAATAGAAGTTGGCTTGACTAGCAGTCCAGAAATGCCTCTTCCTTATGCGAGCAGAGTCATATGGATTATAATCTGTGAAGAACACGCGCTCACCAAAGAAGTCTTCAGCCTTGAACTTTTGCTTCCTTGAGAACAGATCCTTTGGCTTTGGCAATGGAGTGTCAGTGAGTTACATCATGACCTCAGGAATCGCGATCTCAGGTTCTTCAGGCTGAGGAATTTCTGGTTCCTCCTCAGGTGCAGTCACATTTTCAGCAGCAGCAGTTTCTTCAGCACTAGTGGCTGGAATATCTTCACGGACAGGTGAGGTGGGATGAGTTTCTTCAGAGCCCATTTGAACTATTGGTGCAGGGGAGTGAGGAATTTGCTGCAGTGGAGTGAAAAGTGGGGAGTTGGGATGGTGACTTTCCCAAAAATCATCATTCATCACTGGTGTTGTGCTGCCAATGTCCACGTCTTCATCATCAATTTCTTCAACACCAGCCTCTTCAGCAGTAAACTGAGGCATTGGTGATGATACCACTGGGGTTGAAGGGATCGTATCCACTTCAATTTCCTCATCAATCTGCTCTGACGAAGCAGCAGATTGACTTTCTTCATCTGATCCACTTGGGATCTCATAGTCCTCATCAAAAGGAACAAGGTCCTTTGATGGCATGGTTGAAATTGGAACAGCATCAATTGGATTGTCAAACGAGCTGGTCATAGGCTTCATCTTCTTTGGAGCTGAAGATTCTGAAGCACTTGATGCTTTCCTTTTCTTCACTGCAGCTCGTTCTGCAGCCTTGGTCTTCTTCACATCTGATGCAGATGGAAGGATAGGAGTTGGTGTAGGCGCAGGTGGAGCTGAGGAATCTGTTTGTATTTCTTCAGGCGCAACTGATGCAGTTGCCCTGACCTCTTCAGTTTCTTCAGGCGCACCACTAGTGGATGCCCTGGCAGTTTCCTCAGCGGCTGGGATGGAGTCATCAGCCCTGGAACTAGCATTTTCTTCAGCAGCCTGAAAATCATCAGCGGTGCTGGCATGTTCTTCAGTTGGCTGAGCAGAAGCTTCAGCTTGAGGAACTTCTTGTTGCGATGGGGCTGCAACATTTGTGAAGTTTTCAGTCAGTTTCACAAACCTGACTTTGGCTCCCTTCCAATCAGCATAATATGAGTCAAATTTGTCGCTGAGGGCTTTGATGTCAGCCTGCATCTTGACAAGTTCTTCAATTGTCATCTTGAAAACATTTTTCTTCAGTGGTTTCTCTTTTCTGTACTGTGATTTCTTGATTTCTCTGCCCTATGATATTTCCATTTCTCCTCTTGGATGAAATGAGTCAGCATGTGGCTTTGACCAGGTGTCAACTTGAAGTCAGGCATAGGCGTGTTTGGGTCCTTGTGCCAGAGATCAATGTAGTCTAGGATCACTCTTGGATCCAACAGCAGCGGCACAGGTGTGCCTTTGGCTCTAACGGCCCTTTCTTGTCTGTCCCTGATGATTTCTGCAAGTTCTTCTTCATCAGCCTCATCTTCTTCAGACGGCACATTGAAGACAACCTGCTTCTTCTTAGGACTTGGGCGAGGACCTCGTCCAGCAGTAGCCTTTTTCTTCAGCATAGAGGGTCCAGCTGAGGAACTTGCTGAGACACTAGAGGCAATGGAGATGCATGTAGTCCTTTGGCACGTGGCAAGATGCACAGGTGTTGAGGACTTTGTCGGCACAGCTGAGGATTGTGGAGGAGGTGCTGAGGACTTTGGTGGAGCAGGAGCAGCATGAGGAATTTGCTTTGAAGATTTTGATGTTCCTGGCCGTGAGGGCGCAGCTGAGGGTGAAGCACTTGGCTTTCGAGCGGGCTTCTTTGCCATTGATTTCCTCGGCTTGACAGAGGCCTCAGTGGCAGCAGCAGCAGAATCTTCGTTGAATTTCTTCACTGCTTCTCTGGCTTGTCTTGCCAACTTGGCTTGACGCCTTGCCCATTCCTCAGGAAAATCCTCACCGCGTTTGATGCTAGTGGGATCAGCCACTTGGCCAGGTGCCAATGGGGCTCTTGGGCATGGAGGGTTGAGAGCGAATTTCCTCATGTACATTGGAGTAACATATTTGTACTCCCTCCATTCTCTTGCCCATCTCCATTCTATCCTTTGAATGCGCACCTTGTGCTGATTTTTGGTCTCTTTGCCAAACTTGGCTTCATCAGGCGTGCAGTACTCTTTGTAAATGTCCTCAGGGATTTCAAATGCAGTCATGACCTCAGGTTTCTTTCCTCCTTTCTGCGGCCTCTTACCATCTGCCATATTCTTCAGCTGAGGAATTTGAACAATAGAATTCTCTGAGGAAGTATGCAGTTTTTCTTCGAGGAACGCTGCAAATGAGTTAAGTTGATGAGAACCTAGTGATTCAGTAGCAGACATGAGTACCTGTGAACAGAGTATAGTTGCGAGGAATTTGGAGAGGTCATATGCGTTCTCAGAGGGTTTTTCAAAAAGAACAAGTTTGAGGAATTTGACCAGATGCGTCTTGAGGAATTTCACTAAGCGCGCTTTATCTTAGGTTGCAGAGTTGTATAGATCGAAGATCCACACAATTGAGGAATCTTGAAGAAAATGATGCTTAGGGAAATGAATCAAGAACAGATGACGTGTGAGGTGTTTAGTGTGTGAAGATTTGAAGAATAAAACACCTTTGAAGATTTTGTAGAAAAACTTCGAATCAACGAGGGCAGTAAAAGTAACTTTTAATTACCCTGAATGAACAACACGACGAACAGAGAGGTGAAACAGTGAAGTTCGTCGGTGTAGATCTTCCATGCCCTAACTTAGCGGAGGAAGACGTCTACGGCGGTGGCGGAGGTGAAGATTTCCGCGGTCGGCGCGAGTACGACGGCGACGAGGTCGAGGCAGTGAAGCTCTTCCTCACCGGCGACGATGGAGTAGCGGCGGCGCTAGAGTTTGGGAAGCTCAAGCGGGAGAGAGAGATCGAGCGGAGTAAAGGAAGTGAGGAAGGGATGAGGGGGTATTTATAGTAGCAGTGAAAAAATGTTCGCCCGAAGATTTGGGACAAACGTGCCCCTGACCCTTCTCCTTCGCACGACATGTGTCACCCACGTATAGTGTAGTGGAGATCGTGTAAGATTGTGGGTGAGTAGAATAATGCATCGTGGGATGCGGAACAGTTTGAGCGGTAAAACCAAAAATTTGGATAAGATTAGTTTTAAAATTCCGTTCGCAATTTCTTCAGCTGACAAGGACATAGTGAAGATTTTGAACGAGTTTCAAATAGAACGCACATGAAGAATTTGTGAATAGATTGGATTGAGTATAGCATAGAGGGGGAAGGGTCCGATCACATTCACTTAGCAGAAAAACACTAACTTGAAAAAAATAGCCATAAGTGAATGTTGTAGAGGACATATATATAGCCGATGAAGAAAAACGACGGAAACAGTGAAGATTTTGAAAAGTTGAAGAATTTGAACAACTAAGGAATTTCAAACTGAGGAAAAACTCAAATTGAAGATTTTCAACTTTTGTGGCGGCGTGACCCACCGTATAAGAATGCTGATTTCAGACACCGTGTACAATTGTCGTAGGGTTCTGAGAATCAAATTTTTCATTAATTTCTTCACACTTAGAGTGTTATTCTTCATTGATTGAAGAAAAACGTTTCTTCATGTGTTGCACATCTAAGTCATCAATTTTGCATAAGTGTTAGGATGAGTGCCTTTTCAAAGTACATTCGAAGACTCTAAAATATTTAGCTCACACCGCAACTTGCTAAATCTCTTCTCATCCAAGGGCTTAGTAAAGATACCGTCTAGTTGTTCTTCAATCTTCACATGCTCAATAGAAATGTCGCCCTTCAACACATGATCGCGAAGAAAATGATGACGAATCTGAATGTGCTTTGTCCTCGAGTGCTGAACTGCGTTGTGAGAAATCTTGATGGCATTCTCATTGTCACAGAGGAGAGGCACATTCTTCACGTTGACGCCATAGTCCTTGAGTGTTTGCTTCATCCATAGCAGTTGAGCACAATAAGAACCAGCAACAATGTACTTAGTTTCAGCAGTAGACAGTGATACGCAGTTCTGTTTCTTCGAGAACCAACAGACCAAAGATCGTCCAAGGAAATGACATGTACCAGATGTTGACTTGCGGTCCACACGATCACCAGCATAGTCAGAGTCAGAATATCCAATGAGATCAAAATCCGAGCCCTTGGGATACCATAATCCTAGTGTTGGTGTGTGAGCTAGATATCGAAGAATATGCTTCACAGCCTTATGGTGTGATTCCTTCGGTGCAGCTTGAAATCGGGCACACATGCAAACACTAAGCATTATATCTGGCCTAGATGCACATAAGTACAATAAAGAACTAATCATGGAGCGGTATACCTTATGATCAAAGTCAATACCATTTTCATCAGTGCATAGTTGACCATTTGTGGGCATAGGAATTTTGATGCCTTTGCAATCTTGCATGCCGAATTTCTTCAGGACATCCTTGAGGTATTTCTCCTGAGATATGAATATGCCATTTCGCTGTTAATGAATTTGAAGACCTAAGAAGAATTTCAACTCTCCCATCATAGACATTTGATATTCTTCACTCATCATATAGGCAAATTCATCACTATAACGTTGGTCAGTACAGCCAAAGATGATATCTTGGCACACAAACAGTTCACCATCATAAGACTTAGTAAAGAGAGTAGGATCGAGTGAACCGGGTGTGAAGCCTTCATGAAGAATTCCTTCAAAGTATCATACCACGCCCGTGGGGCTTGCTTGAGGCCATAGAGGGCCTTATTGAGTCTGAAGACTTTGTCGGGATTTTTTGGATCTTCAAAACCTAGGGTTGAGCAACATTTACTTCTTCCTCAAGCTTACCATTGAGGAATGCACTTTTCACATCCATTTGATATAAGATGATATCATGATGGTTAGCATAAGCAAGTAATATGCGAATAGCCTCAAGTCTAGCAACAGGTGCAAAAGTTTCATCGAAATCAACTCCTTCAACATGTGTGTAGCCTTGAGCTACTAGACGTGCCTTATTCCTCACCACAAGGCCGTTTTCATCTTACTTGTTGCGGTAGATCCATTTTGTGCCAATGATATTATGCTTGCGAGGATCTGGACGATTGACCAGTTCCCAGACGTTGTTGAGCTTGAACTGATGTAATTCTTCTTGCATGGCCTGAATCCACTCAGGCTCCAGAAATGCTTCATCTACCTTAGTGGGCTCTGTGATAGAGACAAAAGCAAAGTGCCCACAAAAGTTAGATAAGTGTGAAGCTTTTGAGCGTGTGAGAGGACCTGGTGCTCTAATGTCATCGATGATCTTCTCCACTTGCACTTCTTTTGCAACGCGAGGATGAGCTGGTTGTCGTTGAGGAATTTGATCAGCATTTTCTTCAGCATCAATTTCCTCAGCATTTTCCTCAGGTGCATCAGCTCGACGTTCTTCACGTTCTAGAATGAATTCTTCAGCAGATTCTTCGGTAGGAATAACATCTTCAGTAGCCTTGTGCTTGATAGAATCCTCAGGTGCTGGTTCATCTAACACAAAAGGTAGGTGCTCTCTTTGTGAGCCTTTAGTTTCATCGAACCGCACATCTATAGTTTCAACAATCTTGTGAAGAACATTGTTGAAGACTCTGTAGGTGTGCGAGTCCTTTCCGTAACCAAGCATAAAACCTTCATGTGCTTTCGGTGCAAATTTAGAGTTGTGATGAGGATCTCTAATCCAGCATTTAGCACCGAAGACTTTGAAATAACTCACATTGGGTTTCTTGTCAGTGAGGAGTTCATAGGCAGTCTTCTTGAAGAATTTGTGAAGATATACTCTATTGATGATGTGGCACGCAGTATCAATTGCATCAACCCAGAAATGACGAGGGGTTTTGTACTCATCAAGCATAGTGCGAGCCATCTCAGCAAGAGTCATGTTCTTGCGCTCCACGACGCCATTCTGTTGAGGAGTATAAGGAGCAGATAACTCATGAGTAATACCAAGTTCATCAAGATAGTCATCGAGACCAGAATTCTTGAACTCGGTGCCATTGTCACTTCTGATGTGCTTGATCTTTACACCAAAGTTGGTTGAAGCCCTCGAGGAAAATCGTTTGAAGACTTCCTGCACTTCATGTTTGTAAGAGACAAGGTGTACCCATGTGTAACGAGAGTAATCATCAACAATAACAAAGCCATATTGAGATGCTTCATTTGAAACAGAAGAATAATGATTAAGACCGAAGAGATCCATGTGAAGCAATTCAAAGGGACGAGTGGTGGTCATGATAGTCTTCGCTGGATGCTTGGCCTTGGTCATCTTTCCAGCTTCACAGGCACCGCATAAGTGATCCTTGAGGAATTTGACATTCTCAATGCCAATGACATGCTTCTTCTTTGCAAGCGTGTGCAAATTCCTCATGCCTGCATGACCAAGTTGTCGATGCCATAGCCATCCTTCTGAAGCTTTTGCGAGTAGGCACACGGCTGGTTGTGAATCTGCAGTGAAATCAACAATATACAAGTCTCCTCTCCTAAAGCCTTCGAAGACTTTGGAATTGTCAGCTTCCATAATCACAACACAACGATACTTGCCAAAGACAACAACCATATCAAGATCACAAAGCATTGAGACAGACATAAGGTTGTATCCTAAGGACTCAACAAGCATGACTTTGTCCATGTGTCGATCCTTTGTGATAGCAACCTTACCTAGACCCAATACCTGACTTTTGCTTTTGTCAGCGAAGATGATATGCTTCAGATGTGATGATGATAAGGGAGCATCCATCAATAGATTCTTGTCACCAGTCATGTGGTTTGTACATCCACTATCGAGGACCCACTCAGTGGCTTTGGGTTGATCATCCTGCAGATGAATTAGTGCAACTTACGAACCTCATATACTTCAGCAGTGAAGAATATGATATCACAATTCATCAGATCAATCTCATCAAGTAGTAAGACAAATAAAGCAGTAGCAGGACGTGTGAAATGAAAGTTCATTTCATCATAATTAGCATGCGTCCTTTCAGGCACCTTGTCAGGTCCCCAGCAAATTCTTCACACGTTACAGTACGTCTGGAGACCTGACCCTGCACAAGAGATTAGTTCTTTTTCTTCACCACCCACATCTGAAGGGGTGGCAAAGAGTTCATTACTCTGCGAGCTCCATATGAGAATGGTGGCATGGAGGCCAATCCATTTTGTTTCACATAAGAGTGGTTAGGGTAAGCATATGAATAAGCAGAGAAATTCTTCGAGGACTTATGAACATAATAATTTGAAGAATAATGCTCATATTCATAGCCCTTGGCTCTTCCCTACGAAATAGAGTTGTTAGCACGATGATGTTCATATGAGGACTTTGATCCATGTGAGGAATTTGATCCCCTTGAGGAATATGGTCCATATGAGGACTTGGATACATATGAAGAATTTTGTCCATATGAAGAATTTGATCTGGGGTTCCTATTCTTCACAGGTGGTGTGATGAGGACATTCACCTGAAGACTTTCAAGGAACTTTTTGGGAACCCGGATTTTCTTCATAGGGGAACCATTCCTGCAGTTAGTGCCAACATATCTAGCAAATACTTCACCATTCTGATTTTTGAACAGTTTATAGTTGGAGTCAAATGACTCATCATAAGAATGTGAAGATTCACATGTATAGCCACATAAATTAGATGGATCAACTGGAGGTCCCTTTGCAGCAACCCATGAGGTTTTGGGGTACTGCTCAGGCTTCCAATATGTACCATCAGCATTGAGTTTCCTCTCAAAGGCAATACCCTCTTTCCTAGGGTTCCTGTTGAGGATCTGCTTTTTAAGCACATCACAAAGAGTCTGGTGCCCTTTGAGGCTTTTGTACGTGCTTGTCATGTACAATTCCTTTAGCCCTGCATCGTCAGTGATACTAGCAATGTCCTCGGATGAGGAATTAGTGATAGCAGAGGCAGGTGAAGAATTTGTAACATTAGAAGCATTTGAACATTCAGGTGAGGAATTAGCAGATTCTCGTTCAATGCATTTCAAACATGGAGGAATAAATTCTTCCTGAGCAGCGCTGATTTGTTGAGCAAGTAATGAATCATGCTCCTTCTGAAGATCTTCATAACTCACTCTTAGCTTCTCATGGTCAGATAAGAGAGAGTTAAGCTGATCTTGAAGGGAGTCATACTTAGAATGAAGTCTCTGAAGACTTTCAGCCAAAGCTTTTGACTGATCCATTTCTTCGCCCAACATATCATTGCTCTTACTAATCATTTCGTGAGCCTTTTCCAAAGCTCCTTGTTGTTTTGCAGCAAGGGAAGCAAGTTTGACGTAACTGGGTCCAAATTCATCACCAGATTCATCATCACTAGATTCAGACAGATAGCATTCAGTTACCTTTTCACCATCTGCCATAAGACATGGTAAGGAAGATGATGATTCTCGTTCAAATGTAATTGACTTGAGAGAGTCCTTGAAGTCCTCGAACCAAGGATCATGACGTGTTCGATGACCCTCATAGACATCAGAGATACGGTCCCAGCTAAGCTTCGCCTGATCGAGATGCATGACGTTCCTGAACTAATTTCAAGACAGACTAGAGCAGATGACAGCCTTCGCTATGAGATTGAGATGAGTGTACTTGCGAACGCATCAGCTTCCGCCATCTTGCACAGATCGGTCAGACCAATCTCAGTGACGGTCCACAGCTCGCTGTTCATCGCCATGAGACGCTTCTTCATCATGGCCTTCCATTTGGGATACTCGTGACCGTCAAAGATGGGGCATGTCACTTTCATCATATCTGCGGTCAACATAACTAAAACTCCAGGCGGTTAAACCAAAATCACACAGAACAAGGGAGTACCTTGCTCTGATACCAATTGAAAGTGCGTTATATCGACTAGAGGGGGGTGAATAGGCGATTTTTATGAAATTCTTCACTGAGGAATTTGCTAGTGAGGAAATTCCTTAGCGAAGAACTACTAGCAGCGGAATAAGTACTCAGATGAAAACAAAGCAGAACACAAGCATGGTCATCATGATGAAATGAAGACTAGCACAGAGTACAGAAAGCGTAAACACAGGATAACACAAGATGAAGACAAACAGGCTGAAGAATTTGAACTGAGGAAATTGAGAAAGTCTTCAGTCAAAGTCTTCAAACACAGATATGATAAACAAGCAGCACAATACTGAGGAAATGAAAGAGTTGAGGAAATGGAACCAGTAAGCTTGGTGAAGACAATGATTTGGAGAACAGTTCCAACTGTTGTCTCAGTTGTACATCTGGTTGGAGCGGCTGAGTATTTAAACTCGAGGACACACAGTCCCGGACACCCAGTCCTGAGCACGCAGCTCGGGACACCAAGTCCTCACCGTATTCTCCTTGAACTAAGGACACACAGTCCTCGTCCAATCACTCGTGGTAAGTCTTCAGGTGACTTCCGAACCTTGACAAACTCGGTCACTCGGCGATCCACAATTCCTCTTGGATGCTCTAGACCATGACGCCTAACCGTCTGGAAGAAGCACAGTCTTCAAAGGTAACAAGCGTCGGATCCACGCGGGATCAATCTCTTCAGTGATGCTCAATCACTTTGGGTTTGTAGGTGTTTGGGTTTGGGTTTGGATTTTCCTCACTTGATGATTTTCGCTCAAAGTCCTCGGAGGATGGCTTGCTCTCAATTGACAAGTGTCAGTTTCTCTCGGAGCAGCCAACCAGCTAATGGTTGTAGGGGGCGGCTATTTATAGCCTAGGGAGCAGCCCGACATGATAAGACATAAATGCCCATCAATGATATGACCGTTGGATGGATAAGATAATTTGGGACAGCTAGCGCGTAGCACAGCAACGGTCGGAAATTTGAGGTACAAATTCCTCAGGGCTATCATGTTCCTCACAGTGTAGGCAATCCACACTGGCGAATTTCTAACTCCTCAGTCAGAACAAAGTCCTCAGTGACCAGAAGAACTGCGTCTCTGTCACTGAAGAAATTAACTTAACTGTATGAGATTTCCAATGGCTTCACTCGAAGGGATTGGTAGGTGTAGGATTTGAGTTGAGCATCAAATGGAAATTTTTCCTTAGTATTTCCTCGACCCCCTTTAACAGTACGGTGTTTCCTATGACTCAAGAAAGAGAAAATGAAACTACGAAAACAAAAGTCTTCACGCTTCATGTTCCTCGTATGAATACAAAGTCTTCAAGGTCACACCAATTTATTCACTTTCAAAGTCTTCAGAAAGTCTTCGGTATATCAAAGTCTTCAGTTGAAGAACTTCATTTTTAGGGGTCGACTTTCTCTATAAATATCAAACTCCTCATAGACTTATAGACCTGTGTACACTCATAAACACATTAGATCCTTAACCTATAAGTCTTCAATAAACCAAAATCACTAAGGGGCACTAGATGCACTTACACACCCACCTTCGCACCGTGCTACAAACTCTTCGAAAAGAGCAACTTTATGCTAATATGGAAAAATGCCTATTTGGTGTTGATAAGCTTGTTTTCTTGGGTTTTATAGTATCTTCCAAGGGTGTTCATGTTGATGAATCTAAGATCAATGCTATTAAAACTTGGTCCCAACCAACCAATTTGCAACAAGTGCGTAGTTTTCTTGGTTTAGCCGGTTTCTACCGTAGATTTGTGAAGAATTTTAGCACAATTGCTTCACCTTTGCATGCTTTGAGTAAGAAAAATGCACCGTTTGTTTGGGGAACATCCCAAGATATCGCTTTCAATGAGCTAAAAAATTTGCTTACCCATGCTCCCGTGCTTGCAATACCCAACTTTGACAAACCTTTCGAAATTCATTGCGATGCTAGTGGTAATGGCACAGGAGGTGTGTTAACGCAAGAGAAGCGCCCCATTGCATACTTTAGTGAGAAACTCTCCGGAGCACAACTCAATTACCCCATCTATGACAAAGAGCTATATGCTTAGTGCGAGTTTTGCGTGAATGGGAACATTACCTTCGCCCTCATGAGTTCATCATCCATACCGACCATGAAACACTTAAATACCTTAAGGGTCAAACTAAGTTGAACAAGCGTTATGCTAAATGGAGTGAATTTCTTGAGTCATTTCCTTATGTCATCAAGTACATTAAAGGTAAGGAAAATGTTGTGGCGGATGCGCTTTCCCGTATATGCATGCTTGTCACTCAACTTGAATTGAATGTCATTGGTTTTGAGCACATAAAAGACTTGTATGAGCATGATCCTACATTTGCTATTCCTTATGCCAAGTGTTTGACGCATACTTCTTGGGATCGATACTACATCAAAGATGGATATCTTATGAGAGCTAACAAACTTTGCATTCCCGAGTCCTCTTTTCGCTTGTTGCTTTTGCAGGAATCTCATGGAGGCGGACGCATGGGACACTTTGGACGCGACAAGACATTTGCTAGGCTCTCCAAGAACTACTTTTGGCCCAAAATGTTTCGCGACGTCAATCGCTTCACCAACCGATGATCTACATGTCGCAAAGCTAAGTCTAAAGCCCAATCTCATGGCCTCTATATGCCACTTCCAATTCCATATCAACCATGGGAAGATATTAGCATGGACTTTGTGCTTGGTTTGCCTAGAACTCGAAATGGCAAGGATTTCGTTTTTGTTGTTGTGGATCGTTTCTCCAAAATGGCTCATTTCATTCCTTGCAACAAGATAGACGATGCTTCACATGTTGCAAATTTGTTTTGTAGGGAAATCGTGTGCCTTCATGGAGTGCCAAAGACGATTGTCTCGGACCGCGATGTCAAGTTCTTGAGTTACTTTTGGAAGACCTTGTGCGCCAAGCTCGGAATCAAGCTCTTGTTCTCTTCGGCATACCAACCACAAGCCGACGGCCAAACGGAGGTGACCAACCGTACGCTCTCCACTCTAGTACGTGTGTTGATCAAGAAGAACATCAAGGAGTGGGAGGAATGCCTACCTATCGCCGAGTACGCCTACAATCATGCAAGACATTCGACTACCGGCAAGTCCTCCTTCGAGGTCGTCTATGGTTTCAACCCATTGTCATCATTGGACATTCTACCTCTACCGCTACAAGAGCGCACAAACATGGACGCGAGTGCCCGAGTCAACTTCCTCAAGAAGATGCATGAAGATACAAGGAACACCATCGAGCGCCAAGTACAATGACTCATGACCAAGCTCAACGTCAACAAGCAACCCATGATGTTCCATGTTGGAGATCTTGTGTGCCTACACCTTCGCAAGGATCGCTTCCCCAATGAACGCAAGTCCAAGCTACTACCCCGAGCGGATGGACCCTTCAAGGTGCTTGCACGCTACAACAACAACGTATACAAGATCGACATCCCACGCGACAAGTACTCCATGAGCGACATCTTCAACATCAAAGATCTCCCCCCGTACCATGGTGATGAGGATTTCGATCCGAGGTCGGATCTTTCCCAAGGGAGGGGAGATGATGCGAAGCATCCCATGATCATCCCCATGGACCTACCATCGTCTCATTAAGAGCCAAGAGGACCCATGGCACGAGCACGAGCTAGAGCTTTCGAGAACGAGGTGACTTCCTTCCTTAGTGATATCACATATGATCCACTCGAAACATGGCTACTACCTAAGTCCGATATGCTATGCATGATTAGGTGTCAAGAGAAACCTCCCAAGGATGCACGTGAAGACGGACAAGCCGCCAAGTACATGGATGAAGAGAACCAACGGAAACGGGCAAGTTTACCTTCCAGGCCCCGCACATCCGTCCAAGGCCCCGGACATCCGACCCCTGGAGCGTCTTCATCAGCAACAGCCAAGCTGGCCAAGTCTACAGTGCCCGGACATCCGGCGTCCAGCCCGGACATCCGGCCCCAGCCCGGAAATCCGGCCAGAAGTCTGAAAATCCGGCGCCACGCGCCAGAACCTACAGAAGCTTTCGCCTCCATCCCGGACATTCGGCCCCTCTTGAAGCCCCGGCATCCGGCCCGACGCCCGGACATCCGGCTCCTCCTGTCTGCGCACAGTAAAGGGCCGAAGCCCATGTACCTTTTCGCCCCCTAGACTATATATACTCCATCCCCTTCCTCTTTCTAGGGTTAGCATTGGTTTAGCTCATACTTGAGATAGAGCATTGCTCATCCATATCGAATCGTGGATCGTAAATTTGATTCGCAAAGGATAATACTTACTCCTTCCTACTTCCTTCGTCCCATAATATAAGACATGTTTTGACACTAGTGTAGTGTCAAAAATCGTCTTACATTATGGGACGGAGGGAGTACAATATAAGATGTTATCACAACCAATGTACTCATATATTATTAATTGTAAGTAACATCTTATATTATGGGCGGAGAGAATGTCATAAAATTTATACTGTGGATTCGTATTGGAAAGAAGTTCTCCTAAAACTGACTACACCCGAGGGCAATTTCTAAAGTCCCAACTACTAATTACAATGCTCATCAGAAGGCCGTTCCCTGGAATGCTCGCCAGTTTCTTCCAGGGAGGAACATACCAACAATAAATGAATCCCAATCAATCCCGTCCACACCAGTTAGATAACAACGAGCATCTGCTTCCAAGTATTGCATTTCCCTGTTGCAAATTGCAGATCCTGGCAGAATGGAAGCAAATCTAAGCATTTTCGGATGATGAGTCTCCCGAAGATTTGACTCCTTAGACCTCCTAGTTTATTCTTCTCCTTCAACTAGTCTTCCACGTACCCATCTCATCTTAGAGTTATTAGCAGGTGAGGACACATTCTCTAGTGGCTCTGCTGAAATAAATTCTGTTGTATCTGCTGCAATCCGGTCGATCTGGTCGTTATTGACCACTTGCTCACTGATATATAGATCATTTGTTCCAAGATTTCCGTTCACATCTTGAGCTGTTGAAAAAGCTGAAGGAAGCAAATAAGCTCTTTCCATGGAGTTCTCTATCCTCTGAAACATACTGAGTTGTTCCTTTTCACCTAGTGCAGACACATCAAAATAGAAATCCATGCCATTAACAGTCCTTGGAGGTAACTTCATTCCATTTACAGATTTATTCTCTTGTTTAATAGGGTCATTTTGATTCTCCAACTTGTGCAGTTCCGATACACCTGAGTCATCCAATGTATCATCAGAAGAACTTTCTGCTGGCCCATAATTATCATCAACACCTTCGAGTGACATTCTTGCCTCTGTAACAAGCTTTCTAGCTTCTATAAGTGATGCTTGAGCAAATGGAATTTTCGCTGCAACAGGCTCAAGAGCATTTGCAGCTTTCTCGGCTTCTACAATGAGTGACCTGATGGTAAAAGAATAAGAAAACAACTTACAATGAGACAGTTAAATTTTAAATTGTCTTGCATGTACAGATGGCATGTTAGTTTTCTGACAGGAAATAGTGTAAACTAGGTACTCCCTCCGTTCCAAAATATAGCGCGTCCTCGGTTTCCGTGCTTCAACTTTGACCATTAATTTAACCAACGAGACCGACTGCGGCGGGCGAAAAAATTATACCAATAAATTCGTATTCAAACAAAGTTTTCAATTATATAATTTTTTATCCCGCCGCAGTCGGTCTCGTGGGTTAAATTTATGGTCAAAGTTGAACCTCGAAAAGCGTGGGCGCGCTATATTTTGGAACGGAGGGAGTATGAAGTAAAAGCACCCCGGAAAATTCAACTGCTAGTGTGATTGCAGTGCACTAATGCGATATATTCATATGTTATTACTTATGTCTTTCTTCCCATTCTTTGTTTTTCCGGAAAAAACTTCCGATCCATTCATCAAACTCTATGGCAGTACAAAGAACACAAGAAATAATAAAAATTACATCTATGCCCGTAGACCACCTAGCGACGACTACAAGCACTGGAGCGAGCCCAAGACGCGCCACCATCATCGCCCCTCCCTCACCGGAGACGGGCAAACCTTGTGCTGACATGTATATTGTTTGGATTTTCCAAAGACTTTTTCACAGATATGTGGTCTTGATTTTTTCCCAATAGTAACAATACCCTCATTAGATTTTGCTTTTTTTTTTGCATCATCATGTCGTCATGCTTAAACTTGAAATGAGGTAGCTAAAACCCTCAACCCATTAAACCAAACCCAAACCATAATTACTTTTATCATTTTATTTTATTAGGGAATTACAAAACCATTTCCCTTTTTGGTGTTTTGCATGATAGCCTTTCAAACTTTGCACATAGCCTTTCTACAATACTTAGAGGCTACCCAATTTGTTTCATAATTTAATCCCTAACCTATCACCTACATTTAGTTCAAACCCAAAATTGATTTTAAATGGATTTACATTCCAGAAAATATAAACATGATTCCAAAAATTATGAATCTTTTTGTGAGGCTTTGATATATTCCAGAGAAGGTTCACAGAAGTTTGCATAAAGATTGGATTTCATTTGAACCTCCAAAACATTTTTAAACAGAAGATATTCCATTTTTTGTAAAAGAAAAAGAAAAAGGAATTCTTTTAAGTCACACAGCCCACGGCCCAAATACCCCTTTGCACTGGTTATTCCCTACCGCTGTATGGCATCACGATCCCACGATCACGTTGACGGCAACGTCAATTTGACGGGCTAATCAGCGTCGTCTCGGCCTATATAGCTGCCCCCAACCTAGCCCTAGCCACCCTCTACCCTCCCTCGACGTTGCCACTCTCCTCCACCTACAGAGGCCCCTATTTTCCGCATGTCCTTTGACCGATCCAAGCACACCGTTGTGTTCATGGTGAGCTACTATACTGAAGCCCCCTATTTTCTGCAATGTTTGGTAGCTCTAGGACACTTAGCGCGTAGTCCAGTAGCAAGCCGTCACCCGCTCGCCGTTGTTAGAGGTCACGGACGTCGGTGGCAAGCAAACCAGCGTGCCCAATGGAGCCTTGAGGACGTATACGTCCTTGGATCATGCTAGTTCACCGTAGATCACTGGCCCGCTCACGCACCCGAGCACCGGCCATTGGTCGTCGCCGACGACGTCTTCTGTTCATTATTTCTACGCACAGAGTTCTGCTATTTAGCACCCGCTTGACTCTCTTTGCACTGCTGGTTGTCGTACTTGTCAGTGTTGCCAGGCTGTCCAGTCCAACTTAGAGTTTCATCACGTCTACAAGAGTTCTTTTCTCGGCTCCGTAAGGAGTTTGATCCATGCCGTGCTCTGTTGTTTGCTCGTGGCCGTAATTCTCTTATGTAGGCGCTTTCTAATATTCATGCCAAGGAGACTCACCTCCCTAGTGCTGGTTTACTTTGTTAAGGAGTATTAGTATTAGATCTAGGAGACCTGGCTATGTTTCCTTTCCTTGTACCCCAAGTCTTATGTAATAAATATAAGCCCCACGGGCTGCACGATAAAGATAGCATGCAAACATGGTATCATGAGCCCGGGTTTAAGGATTTTTTATTGGGCTCCACAACTCGCCCTCCCGGTCCAATCTTGTGTTGCCGTCGATACAAATTCTCCTTCAGGTTGGCTGCTGCTCTTCTTCCGGTTTAAGAATTTTTATAGATGATTTCTCTCGCTACACTTGGCTTTATTTATGTCTTCTTGCAGTGAGGTCCTGCCTATATATAGGCATTTTGCTGCTATGACCCACACTCAAGTATCTTGGCCTATTCGTGTATTTCATGATGACTCCGCTGGTGACTATATCTCCAAGATGTTGCATGGTGTCCTTGCTGAGCAGGGTACTCCTGCTCAGTTTTCTTGTCCCAGTGCTCATGCTCAGAATGGTGTGGCTAAGCGTAAGCATCGTCACCTTCTTGAGACGCCTCAGGCATTGATGATCGCCGCCTCTATTCCACCTCACTTCTGGGCTGAGGCTGTTTCCACTTCCACCTATCTCATAAACATCCAGCCCTTTGCTGCTTTGTAAGGTGGCATTCGTTTGAGCGTCTTTTTGATGAGTCTCGACCTTTTTGTAAGGTGGCATTCGACACTTCATTTGTTTAGTTGTGTATTCTATGTTCTCCCCCCCCCCCCCCCGAACCCACCAAACCAACCTCTCAAACTGGCAGGTCCATCTTTCTCGACCTTACTACCCGGGTCCATCTTTTGATGAGTCTCGTCCTTACTACCCGGGTCCATCTTTCTCGACCTTTACTGTGAAGGATATCTCTTTCCTCACTTTTTCCCGACACTTCTATCACTAATGTTGAATCCTTGTCCACCCATCCCACTCTTCTACTAATTCGACTGTTGTAGATACGACGTTGTCATCTCCTATGGTTTTCCTCACCTCACTTGTCACGGGATCACCTTCATCGCCAGTGGTTTCCCCGTCTCCATCACCTGAGCCTATCCTGGTGATTCCTCGTATTCTTCCATCTTTTCCTCAGTATTATACATGTCGTTCACGTGTTGTGGATGCGTCTACTAATGTGCCATCTTCCTTGTGACAGCCTACTTATGGCTTACGTACTCACCCCTTGATCGCTATGGTTTTTCTAGCGCTGGCGCTGCAACTTCTTATCGTGAAGTTGTTCATTCCAAATGGCAGCTTGCCATGGCAGAGGAGATTGTTGCTCTTGAGCTCACCGACACATGGGGTCTTGTTTCTCTTCCTCCCTGTGCTCATCTCGTCACTTGTAACTGGGTCTATAAGGTTAAGACTCACACGGATGGTTCTCTTGAGCACTACAAAGCTCGTCTTGTGGCTCGTGTCTTTCAACAGGAGCATGGTCGTTATTATGATGACTTCTGCTCCTATGCCCCATATGACCATTGTTCGCACACTTCTTGGTGTGGCCTCTGTTAGCCATTGGTCTGTCTCAGCTTGATGTCAAGAATGCCTTCCTTAATGGTGAGTTGTGTGAGGAGGTTTACATGCAGCCACCACATGGGTATTTTGTTCCTGATGCTATGGTATGTCATCTCCATCGCTCTCTCTATGGCCTTAAGCAAGCCCCTTGTGCTTGGTTTGAGCGTTTCGCATCTGTGGTGATTGTTGCTGGTTTTTCGGCAAGCGCTCATGATCCTGCGTTGTTTGTCCACCTTTCTTCTCATGGTTGGACTCTTCTCCTGTATGTTTATGACATGATCATCATGTCTTAGTGAGTAGTCTATTATGTCTGATCTTGGCCCTCTTCACTGTTTTCTTGGGAGTGAGGTTTCTACTACCGCTGATGGTTTTTTTATTCCCCATGAAAAGTATACCCATGATCTTGTCCGTGTTGCTCTTAGTGATAAGCGCACCATTGAGACTCACATGGAGCTCAATATTCACCTCACCATGCTACTGATGGTGACCCCTTGTCTGATCTGGCGTTTTTATTGTCATCTTGTTGGGAGTCTAGTCAATCTAGTAATCTAGTTGTCACTCGTCTGGGTATCTCATATAGTGTTCATATTCTGAGTCGGTTTGTTTTTGCTCCCACTTCGGCTCACTACAGTCACTTTCTTCGTGTTCTTCAATATCTTCGTGACGCGCTCTCTCACCGTCTCTCCAGTTTGTTACAGCTTCAAGACTATTCGAATGATACTGTCAGGTCTGAGCCTAATCTGTCGAACTAATTCAGAGAACAGCGGAAAAACACTCAGCTTTCGGTGGAATTTTCATTACAGATCGTCGGATGAACAGCTAGGGTTTTCGCCGTCCGGAACACGGCGGCTACAAGGGCCAAGCCCAGAATAATCCAGAATGCCCTCTCCACAAGCCGGAGGAGGGATTAAAAGGGGAAAAACAGCTGTAAAGTAAGATAGCGACATGTTCAGCAACTACAGAGCTTGCGGTGAATATAAAAGTAACAGTGGCAACTACAGAGTCTGTCTAAAGCGTCACCACGCTTTACGCTTTAGCGTTTAAGCAGTGAGGCGCCCCCTCAGCGCCTCGCTTCCCTTTGACGCTTTAAAAACATATGGTGCGAGTACCTTGTGGATTCTTCCTCGTGGGAGATACAAGGTGGAATGACAGGCAGTGCACTCTCTTTCCTTATCTCTATTAGACGCCAGTTGTAGTGTATCTATAGGAGCAAACCACATACCCTTTACTTTGAGATGATGCATACTCAGTGTAGATCTAATGTAAGTCTTGCAGAGTACGTCATGTACTCACCCTTGCTATTCAAACCAAGTTGCTGCAGAGGACTTCACCGACATTGCAGGCGGCTACTTCGCAAAACTTACTGACGACGAGTTAGATATAAGGTCCCAGGTGGCAGTCTGAGCCTTGGGAGGGCCTTTCATTTATCTCCAACCTCTTGGGCACATTTGATATTTTGCCTATAACCAGACTATTCACTTCGTTGAATGATGTAATGTTGGATCATGTTGATCTCTAGTTGTAACAATAACTTATTAGCTCATGTGAGCTCCATACCTTATATATGTTATCGTTCGAGTTCTATGATGATACTTATTACATTTCACCCCATAGCGTGTCATAGTGCGTGTATGTACGAAAGTACACTTTGCGGGTAGGATATGGCTTCTATTCTATACCTTGTAGGCAATTGCGCTAAACTTGGAATAGTACCGAATCCAGGGTCTCACAATGTGGCTGTTATTAAGCTTTGACTACTTTTCATAAATTAAACACATTGGATAGTGCAACAATCAAACAGAAATTATAAGGGGGAGCTTAGCCAGCATAGCCGGTCCCAAGCCCGGGTAAAGGAGGAGGGTTGTGATAGGCTTGGCGAGCCAACGTAAAAACTAGCCAGTCCCATAGGTATGAAACCCATTTGAGCGAGAGTAGTACTAGGATGGGTGACCTCCTGGGAAGTCCTCGTGAAAAGGTTTCATATCTAAGGGTTGTGATAGGCTTGACGAGCCAACATAAAAACTAGCCAGTCTTTTGGGTATGAAACCCATTTGGGCGAGAGTAGTACTAGGATGGGTGACCTCCTGGGAAGTCCTCGTGAAAGGGTTTCATATCTAGCCTACCCCAACTTGTTTTGGGATAACAGGCTCCATAAGTAAGGATAAGTAAGCTTAGCCAGCATTGTTGGGTTATTTTGTATTATTTCCATATTTGGCAAAACTAGTCAAAGTCTAGTTGAAAGAACACATCAAAGTGCAGTAACAAAATTTTAAGCACGGAAATCAATAGCTGATACTCCCTCCGTCCCATAATATAAGAACGTTTTTGACACTAGTCTAGTGTCAAAAACGTTCTTATATTATGGGACGGAGGGAGTATTTGTTAGCAAAGATGTGCCTCATGCAGTTTACCCTTTTCTAATTGCAAATAAGACAACATACCTGGCTCTTTCAATAGCCTCTTTCTTCTCTATTTCCAGTGCTGTCCTTTGGGCTCGAATCTTCGTTATCATCTCTAGTTTCTCACCTGCCATAGGATCTTTGTAAGGAGTTGCACTTTTCTTTCTCTTAACCGGAGCAGTTTTTGCATGTGCATCGTCCATGCTGACAGCTCTGTGTTGAATAGATTTCTTTGTTTCACGCTTTGCACCTGGTTCTCTCGGAGTTCTTTGTTTACGCGGTACTTTAGATCCAGAAGATGTTCCATGATAGCTATTAATTGCACTGCAAACACGTTCACGGTATTCCTGCAAGAGAATCAAACGTTTCTACTATTAGTTTATGGAATATGAATAAGCCATATATTGCCCCGAAGACATTGGAATGAGAGGATGAGAACCATGAAATATGTTCAGCAAGGGATAGATAATCTTACTCGATCCAACCACTTCGCAGCAATGGCTTCTGCAATTTTTCTCCTCTGCTCTGGAGTTTTTGGCGCTCTTCTATTACCTGTCGGCCTAGGCATTGATCTTCTTTGCTGGACTTTCTCCAACCATTCCTGCCGCAGTTGCTCAGTCAATATTTTATGTGAATTCCATTGGAAGGCAACTCCACCAGCAAAGCCCTTCCTAGCTGCATCTGCTATCATTTCCCGCCACTCCACAAAGCAGCCATCCTGAACCATTAGCTTCTGTAGACGCAAGCTCCACCCACGCCTCACTCCCAATGATATCTTAATTTTGGTCTCTTCACTGTATTAAGTACAAACAAAAAATAGCAATTACTACAAAAGCATCTACAATTAAATCGATGTGGGTAGTTCTAGAAATCATGAAACTAAGGAACTGCAGTTAACTTTTTTTTTTTGAAAAAAAAGAACTGCAGTTAACTTATTACACTACTATTTAAGCACTAAATATTCTTGCTTTGAAGTTAGGTTCCTGGGTACTTCAGAGTTTAGACTTGTGGGTTGTGGCACAGTTGCAGGTTTGGATATGGCCGAGGGGAGTATGAAGTGGCATGTGCAAACATTGTGAAATCAAGCGAACGAGCTCTTTGGATCAGCTCGCTATAGTGCATGAGCTTGTGTAGGCCACGCTCCATCTCTTGAAGTGCATGTGCAAACACTTGAATCATGCCGAAACTGAGACAAGCTCGAGTAGCTTGTCGAGCTCAAGCCATTTGAACATCCCTATGTTTGAGGAACAAACTTGCCAACGGAATAATAAGTCCGATCAAGAATCAGTACACGCTGTATGCACAGAAGTACATGGCCCCACCATGGCACTTCCCAATCATGGGATGAGATCCCCAATCTCCATGCTAGGCAGTCTACTTTCGAAATTAGGGAGATGTATTTTAGCATAGGCCTTGAGCCAATTAAGATAAGATCTATGATATGTTACCTATGTTGGATTGTCTGGCCACTAAATAAAGAAGATTCCCTATGAGGAATAAAGCAAGCAAGAGTTAAGAGGAGTAACTCTTTTATCATGCCCCAGGGGCAAAAGCCCCCATACCTCATTACACCCTAGTACGCAACACTTTTGGTATCAGAGTCAACGATCTCCATTCCGCCGGTTGCCATGACCTTGCCCATGGATCTAAGCACCCTGTCTCCCTGGCATACTTTAAACTATGGGCCAACTGCCATCCTTGCTGAATATTATGCTTGCAATTCCCGAGCTAGCAGCCAGGTTGTGTTATCTGAGAGGGGAATTTGGGGAGGACGAGAGTAGGTAGGAGAAGGGGAGAGACCGAATTGACTTGTTCTTTCATTAGATACCCAGTACACTCACTGGTTACAATGGGCCACAGCCGGCCCATGGACTCATTGGGCTCAGCCCGTACTACCCTTCTCCCTAATCAGTCCACCGCTACGCAGTAGCAGGTGTGACAATTGCCCCCTCTTGAGCGGAAGCGTCGTCCTCCCAGATCGGTACCGTAGGGTAGCGTTGCCTCAGAACTGTAATCTTCCCAGGTTGCAGACGCCTCCGAGAGGGATGACCACTGTACTCGGACTTGCACGATGGAGGCGTTCCCTTTCTTGACCATGTGGCGCTCCAGGATAGCTTCCGGTACGAGTGTTGCAGCTGTGAGATCTGGTGTCTTGGGCAGTTCAGAGAATACTGGTGTGTAATCTGGAGTGAACGGCTTCAGCTGGGACACATGAAAAACGTGGTGAATGCGACTGTCAGGTGGCAGAGTTAACCTGTACGCCATGGTGCCAATGCGTTGCTCCATTGGAAAGGGGCCAAAGAATTTGTAGGCCAATTTTGGACAGGGACGATTGGCCACTGTTGACTGAGCATAGGGTTGCAGTTTGAGCAGCACTTGTTCTCCCATGTTGAACATTCTCTCTGTGCGATGACGATCTGCTTTTTGCTTGCATCGGTTCTGAGCATGTGCCAATTGAGTACGCAGTCTGCCATTGTGTTGTGCCCATTCCAATTCTTTGTCTTTGCTGTCAGGCAGATTGGCTGAGATGTTGGGCAAACCACCCAAATTGGGTTCTTGAGCATAAACAGCTTTGAACGGTGAAGTATCGAGAGAGGAGTGATGAGTAGTATTATACCAGAATTCTGCAGTTGGAAGCCACTGGCGCCATTGTTTGGGGCTGTCATGTACTGCACATCACAGGTACATCTCCAGACACTGATTAACCCGCTCACTCTGGCCATCCGACTGTGGGTGGTACGCCGTGGAATAGCTGAGCTTGGTACCTGCAGCTTCGAGTAGCCCTCGCCACATAGCACTGGTGAAGACGCGATCTCGATCTGATACGATTGAGTAAGGCACTCCATGTAGTTTCATAATGTTATCCCAAAATGCTCAAGCCACTGTTGCTGCAGAAAAAGGATGTCGAAGGGGGACAAAGTGGGCATACTTCGTAAAACGATCCACCACAACCATGATGACTTCGTAGCCCTCCGATGCTGGCAGTCCCTCGACAAAATCCATAGTGAGATCAGGCCAAGGTTCAGTTGGTATGGGCAGCGGTTACAACAAGCCTGGTGTCTTGAGATGCTCGTGCTTTGCGTGTTGGCAGGTTGCACATTGACGCACAAAATCCTCCACCGCCTGTTTCATGCCACGCCAAGCAAAGAGCTTCTTGATCCATTGATAAGTTGCTGTTACTCCAGAGTGGCCACCCACGGCGCTGGCATGGAAAGCACTGATTCAGCTTGGTCTGTAGTGTTGTGTTAGCACCGATCCAAAGTCTGTCATGGAAGCGAATCACTCCTTGTCGTAACCCATAGCCTTGCTCATCTGGACTGCACAGAGCGAGCTGTTACAACAAATCTTGGCTGTCGGCATCAGTTTCATATGAATTAGCAACCTCCTGTAGCCATTGCGGTTGGCACACTGACAGGGTATCGAGAGAGAGAGCAAATGCCCGACGCGGGACAGGGCGTCTGCTGCGCCATTGTCGGTTCCACGCCGGTACTTGAAAGAAAATTGCAGTCCCACCATCTTCGACATAGCTTTGCGTTGGAGCTCCGTCTCGAGCTGTTGGTCACCGAGGTGACACAAACTCTTGTGGTCAGTGACAATTACGAACAGAGTTGTCCACGCCATCATCACCGCGAGGAATTCCTTCTCGTAAATCAATAGCCGTTGATTCTAGCCTTGCTAAGGTATGCAACCGGGTGTCCGTCCTGTACCAGGAAACGCCCATGCCGGTGTCACAGGCGTCCGTCTCGATGGAAAAAGGGCGACTGAAATCCAGCAGAGCCAAAACTGGCGTGTTCACTGCCTCTTTGAGAAGTGCGAGTGTTGACTGAGCCTGCTCTAACCAGGAGAAGCCCTTTTTGGTGAGAAGCTGAGTAAGAGGCTTAGCCAAAATTCCATACCATGGTACGAATTTTCGGTAGTAGCCAGTAAGACCAAGAAATCCGCGCAGCTCGGAGACATTCGTTGGAGTCAGCCAAGCTCGCATGGCGCTCGTCTTGGTGGCGTCTGTCGCCACGCCCTCACTGGAGATGACTGTGTCCGAGATACTTGACGCGGGGCTGCGCGAAAGGGCACTTGGATTGCTTCGCGTATAATTGGTTCTGGCACAGAATCGAGAAGACCGTGCGCAAATGTTCTTCATGCTCTGGAAGTGAGTAACTGAAGACCAGAATATCATCCAAGAAGGTGACGACGTACTTGCGGTTCGGGCCGGAGAAGACCGAGTTCATCACACATTGGAAGGTGGGCGGTCCATTTGTGACTCCGAACGGCATGACACGGAATTGAAAATGGCCATGATGTGTTTTGAATGCCGTCTTTTCCTCATCGCCTTCCCTCACTCTAATCTGGTGATAACCGGAGCGTAAATCGATCTTGGAGAAGAACGCAGCCCCGGCCAATTCATCCAGCAGCTCATCGATTATAGGAAGAGGAAACTTGTCCTTGATGGTGACTTGATTGAGACGTTTGTAATCCACACAAAAACGCCACGTCCCATCTTTCTTCTTGACCAGCAAAACGGGAGCTGCAAATGGACTCATACTGTGAGTAATTACTCCAGTTTTTAACATTACTGACTTGCCATTCTATTTCATCTTTCTGCAGCGGTGAGTACCGATATGACCGACAGTTCACCGGTGCAGCACCTGGTTCCAACGTGATAGCATGATCATATTGCTGATGCAGGGGAAGTTCAGTTGGTTCCTCAAAAATGTCACTGAACTCAGTGAGCAGACACTGAACTGGTGCCTCTGAATCTGTATTGGTTGGTGTCAACTGTATTTCCAGTAGTGCCGCTCCCCAAATTTCATTGGCCTCATGCATTTCCCAAAGTGCAGCTGCACCCAGAGCGGTGAGTGTTGCTTGCTCGTCAGACCATACTCCTGTTAAGTGCACCGCCTTGCCCTCCTGGTTGAACTCGATGGTCTTTTGCTGCCAATCACACTTCATTTGACTGTTCTTAGCCAACCAGTCAACGCCCAGCACGGCGTCATAGACCCCAAGGTTTAACACCCGCATATCTGTTGTGAACTGATGATCCTGAACATTCCACTGTAGTTGTTGCACCATGGCAGTGCAACTTAACTTCTGCCCATTGGCGACACGCACTGCTATGGGAGCAATGCTGGTGGTTGGCATGCCGATCCTTGCGGCAAATGAGGAGTTGGCGAAGCTGTGAGTGCTTCCAGAATCAACAAGGAGGAGCATGGTTTGGTTCCGACTGTTGCTCGCAAACGGATGGTTTCAGCAGTTTCCGTCCCCTCCACGGCATGAGCCGAGAGCAAACAGCAGGCTACGTCGGCTGTTCCCTCTGGTTCGTCCAACAGCTGCAAAGCGCGGACAGCTTCTTCAAATAATACTTCTCCATGATCACCCACTTCAATTGTTAGCAGCTGTGCCGATCTTTTGCACTGATGATCATGCGAGTACTTGTCTCCACATCTGAAGCAGAGGCCATTCTGGCGCCGGTAATCCCGCAGCTGTCGCTCGCGCCCAAAGTCATCCGCAGCTGGCTTGGGTGTCGGAGCCGCCAGGAGCGGGCACATGCGGCAGTGCTGGTGCTGGAGGCGGACGAGCCATCGGTGGAAACGCTCCTGACAGGGGCGGTGGTCGTCCCGCCGAAGCTGATCGAAGACGAGGACGCTGAATGTCCAGCTCCTCTTCCTGAATGCGAGCAAATACTGTTGTCCTTGTGATGCTGTTGGGTGCCTGCAAACGTACTGCTGCGCGCAACTCATCCTTCAGGCCTAATAGAAACTGAGTGACAAAAAATTTGGTGCTCAAAGAGGGATCCAGAGCCAGTAGATTGTACATATGAACCTCAAATTGCTGCCGGTACTCAGCCACCGTGCCGGACTGATGAAGCTGCAAGAGATTTTGCATGGTGGACTCAAATTCCTCCAGGCCAAATTCTTCCACCACGGCTCAACGAAATTGCACATGTGTCTGACGGAAGGCCCGAAGCCAGAGCGCAGCGTGTCCGTCGACGTAGAGAGCCGCCGTTGCCACCCAATTGTGCAGTCGCACCTGATACAGCTCGAAGTACGCAAGGCAGCAGTCCAGCCAAACCGCGGTAGTTCACCGTCGAAGCGGGGGAAGTTGTGCTTCGTCGGCTTGGTGGCGTACTCCTCTCGTGGCCGGGGAGCATGCTCGTGGCGCTGTAGTGGATGCTGAAGCCGCTCCACCGCAGCCGGCTGTTCTGGCGAGCGAGCAAGGGTGGGCCTTCATTGCTGAGTCGCGCGATGGGACCGTGGCCCGTGATGGCCTGTGGAATCAGCAACGCACTTGGATGAGGTGCGGCGCGCTGCTCTAGGAGAGGTGCGGGTTGCTGGAGGCCGTTGGTGGGCGCCGGCATGCGGGGACCTACTGCGGAGAGGTCGTCCACCTGCGACGCCGATGATGTAGCGGAAGAAGCCGTCAGAGAAGCCGCCTTGCGCACGTCATCCACGTCGGCCTGCGTGAGTCCGATCTGCTTGGACAGGCTCTGCAGCTCGATGGAGACGTGCGTGTTGAACGTGGCTTGCGCCTCTGCGCGTTTGGTCGCTAGAGCTTGCTCTTCATCGAATCTGGACAACTCCATCAGGGCTGTGAGATTCGCTGTTTGTTCCCCCATGGCAGTGAGGAGTTGCCGGGCCTGGACGGAAGGTTGGACGGCGCCGTGGTACCCGCCCCGAACAGATCGAACCCCGTTGTGGATTCCGTGGGATCTCACCGAAGCGAATTCCCACCGACAGCGGCGGATGTTATCGGTCAAGGGAGTTGAGGATGCCGCGGCGCAAAAATTTTGGGGGAAATTGTTGGCTCTGATTACCAATTGTGACGACCGATAGGGGAGAATCGATTGCACGAGAGGGGAATTTGGGGAGGACGAGAGTAGGTAGGAGAAGGGGAGAGACCGAATTGACTTATTCTTTCATTAGATACCCAGTACACTGGAGAGGTTTGGCTAAGTACCCACACACACGCTACCACTGGTTACAATGGGCCACAGCCGGCCCATGGACTCACTGGGCTCAGCCCATACTACCCTTCTCCCTAATCAGTCCACCGCTACGCAGTAGCAGGTGTGACACTAGTCCTTTATATAGCATGTGATATTCCCCACTGTTATGAGGGGTTTTAGAACAGGCTTGAGGTAGAGAGGCATAGAAGAGCTGGTGTTGAACACAGGATACTTTTATTTCTGAAGTTGTAGTTCGTATTACTGCTGTGAAATCTACACCCCCTAATCCTTGTGTGTCTACCTGGCACTGATCTTGACCATTTGAATCCTTGTGCTGAGCTCATGGAAACGAACTTGCCCTAATGCCTTTGTTAGAGCAACTCTAGCAGATCCGCTATATCCTCGCCAACCCGTAAAATTCCGGCCGTTTTACAGTTTTTCGCTTTTTTTCTGGCCCGAACAGGTCCGCTAAAAGTCCACGGCCCGTAAAATTTACAGGCGGACCACAAATCGCCCATCAGAATATGTATGGGGTCGGGGACTTTTTAGGGTTAGCGTATCGGATAAGCTCTGCCGCAATCCACCGCTAGCGAGAGTACTCCGGCGAGCAATTAGCCGCCCATCTCCTTTCCTTTCTCGCCTTCGACCGAGGATCCATGGCCGGTGCTGCTCACGGGCATGGTAGCCGTGGCGGGTCACCGCCGCGCAAGCTCACCCGGCGCAACGCGGAGGCCAGAAGCTCCAGCTGGCCCGCCGGCAAGCCATGGCGGTCCAAGCAGGCGGACAACCGCAGCCGCCTTTCCCGCGGCGGCGGGGAAAACACGTGGGCCGGCTTCAACGACCTCCACAACGCCCTTTTCCCGCACACCCTAAGGTGTCGAGAGGACAGATGCGAAGCTCCTCGTCACAGAGCACGCGATGGCGGCCAGAGAAGGAGGTGCCACCAACAGGCCCGTCGCCGCAAAGGAGGATAAGGTGTATGCCCACACGTGCTGCAAGTCGGCGGAGAAGCTCTACCTCGGCATCAACGATTGAGCGGGCCTCCCCTAGGTTTAATTTGTAGTATGAAGTTTGTATTAGCTATTTATGACTCCGGTTGTGTGATGAACTTTGTAGCGCGAACTCGTTTTAAAATTTGCAATACGAAATATACCGGATATGTTCTGCCAGGACCTTCACATTCCCGCAAAATAGGGGGAACTCTAAAACGATTCGATTTTGCAGTAACAGATTATACCGGATCTCCTAGAGGTGCTCTTAGGATGTCTGCGAGCTGGTCCTTTATGCCAAAGAAATCAGCAGAGTTGCTCCCATTCTCCAAGCATTCGCGGATGAAATGATACCGAATGTTGGTATGCTTGATCTGCTCATGGAAAACTCGGTTCTTGCTGAGTGCCAGCACGGACATGGTGTCCCTCTTCCCCTTCATATCACCAATCAACCGTGCCAGCCAGATGGTTGCTCGCCACCGTTGTTGCAGCAACGTACTCTACTTCACAGGAAGACGCAACCAAAACTCGCTGCTTCGCAGATTGCCATCTTACCAAGCTGCCACTGAGAAAGAATAGAGCTCCAGACATGCTCTTCCTTATGTCGATGTCGCCGGTCTGATTGTTGTCCGAGAAGCCAACCAATTTTGCGTCCTTTGAACTACGTGGGTAGGAGAGACCATAGTCAATCATGCCGGCTGTAGCGTAGCAGCTGCTTCACGGCGCTCATGTGTTCCACCGTGGGGTGCTCCATGAGTCTGCTCATGCAACCCAACAAGAAGGCGAGATCAGGCTGTGTGTGGACAAGGTACTGCAGACTTCCAATGATCCGCCGGTATGTTGTGGCATCAATCTCCTCTGCGGTGCTCTCACAACTCAATTTGAGTCGCTCCTCCATGGGTGTGGACGAGGGATCGCAGTTCCTCAGCCTAGCTATGTCAAGGATGCGCCTGACGCCTGACGACTTCCCCTGATTCAAAGTGTCCCATCTTTGCCTTGGTTGTAACTCAATCCCATGTAGAAGGAGATGAGCTCAAGATCACCTATAAGGAATTCCATCTTCATTTCTTCCGTGAATCGGGTGATCTCATCATGGTCTAATCGGGTGCCTGATCTGGTGATCACTAGATGGTAGACATTGATGCCAATGAGCAAGAACACCCTGCCATGAACGCGTCCGTACATCGTGCTCATGGGCGCTCCGCTCGAAGCCAAGCCACTTCAGTAACGCATGAGGCATGCCTTACATGCACGTAGGGCTTGGCACAGTACAGTACCCCATCATAGTCGCAACACCTTTCCTTCTTCTCAAGTGACAAAGAAACCAAGTGGTTGCGACACATAAACCTCCTTGGTGCGGAGGGTGCCTCCGGATATCACCATGTCGTATGCCCCATCGTCAAAGACACGCATATCTCCCACATCATACATATAAAGGTGAATCTTCTCTTTTTCTTGTGTTTACTTGACCCCTTCGAGGACGGTATACTGCTTGACCCTCCTCCCTCGTGCATACATAGGTTTGAGTGGAACTTCACACATGTCAAGGAGTGCAAGCACGAGAGTACGCCTACACCATCCGCAAGGGAAGCTTGGAAGCAGCAACGAATAGAGAAGAAGGAGAAGAGCTGCTGACGATCAGCTGCCGGACTGTCTAGACAACATCTCGGAAGTCCGGCTTGATGCCTCCAGGCATCAGTACCCAAAACATTAAGCCGGATGAAAGGGTCCTCTGACTTTCTGTCCGGCGTTTTGTCTGGCCATCAGCCGGACTGTCCAGCATCCAAGCCAGAGTGGAACTTCACACATGTCGAGGAGTGCAAGCACGAGAGTACGCCTACACCATCCGCAAGGGAAGCTTGGAAGCAGCCACAAATAGAGAAGAAGGGGAAGAGCTGTTGAAGATCAGCTGCCGGATTGTCTGGACATCATCCCGAAAGTTTGGCTTGATGCCTACGGGCATCAGTACCCAAAACGTTAACCTGGATGAAAGGGTCCTCTGACCTTCTGTCCGGCATTTTGTCTAGCATCCAAGCCAGACTGTCTGGCCCTGGAACGCGCCAGCCGTTCGACGACTACACCAGCCCGACGCCCCGAGAAACTCAGTCCCCGAACTGTCTGACCCGAGCCTGCGCGCAGATCTGGCCCATTGGCGATGTATCCCCTCCTCACTTACCCTTCGTGTCTAGGACTATATATAGCCTTTCTCCACCTTAGATTTAGGGTTAGCTAAGAACAAAAGACAATAGAGCTTAAGACATGTACCTCCCCTTGTGGGATTACCCCTTCATGGAGATGGCTCCTCTCAAGGAGATGAAGACCTCTTGAGGGGATGACTCCATAGGAGTACCAAGACCTCCACTTGTGGAGAAAATTCCTCCATGGAATTCAAGCCCTCCTTGTCCTAGGACTTGGGGAAGAGCTTTATCTTGTTCCATCTCTCTCTTTTGATGATTTGGATCAAGGATCTATCTATGTGTATCTTTAATTAGTTTTCCCTATGTTTCCTATGTGTTCTTCGCGTTCTTTCTCAAATCCACCTCCAATTCATGAAGATTGGGCACAATTAGGACTTGGTCCCATATCATTTGGTATCACGAGCAAGGTTGCCACGAATTGACTAGTTACTATATTAGTTGATCTACCTTCCTTTGCATTCCCATTGCCCAATTCTTTTTTTCCCATCAATCTCGAGCGATAAATCAAGTTTTTCCACCCAAAAATCAAGTTCACAGCCCTGAATTGCGATCCCCGGACTGTCTGGCCTTCTACCCGGACGTCCACCCTTCCCCCGGACTGTCTAGGTAGGTTCCTCGACTGTCCGGCTACCCTGTACCTTAAAAACAAAAGGTTTTCACCTTCAAGCCATACTGTCTGGCTTCCAACCCGGACTGTCCGACCCACTGGAAATCTGTTGCGGTTGTTTCACCGTTTTGGCCATAACTCTTAGATCCAGACTCCGATTTGAGTGTTCATGGGCTCATTTTCTAGCTATTGATGTGCAAGTATTCATCATATAGGAAAACATCAAGTTTGTGAATCAGTAGAGTGGTGCCAAGTGACGAATCTGTTGGCCTCTGCATACAATCAAGCTAGTGTCTCTCCTTGTGTTTGTGCAACACAAGCTTTTAGTCTTATCTAGTATGCTCATTCCTTCGGTTGCACAAGCCCATTATCTTTGCCTATGTGTTCCTATTGTTTTCCTTCCACATCTAGAGATCAACTTGCTTTGAGTTCATTTGGATCTTGCCCAATCATTTCAATATATTGATCACTTATTGCTTGAATTTGGTGCACTAACCTTACCGAGCTCCACATATAGCCTTGTTGTGAGTTTGTAGGTGTGCGTTCAAGAACACTTATCAACAGCATTTTGCTCTATTGGTACACATTGGACGAACTTCGATCCTTTTCATCCAGGGAGTGGAGAAGCGTAACATGCTATTGTTCTTTCCTTAGCCACTTACTTTTTGTGCTAGTGACATCATGTATAGGGAGAGTGGGGCAAACATGGATGAACTTGCAACGAAGCCTCAAAAGCTTCATCGCTATCACTCTAGGAGAGAGTACCACACAAGCAGTAAGAATGATGGTGGCCATGGCAACTCCACTAAGAAGAACAATAAGTCAAGTACCTCTACATCAAGACGGTGCAACGACAAGGCCATCACCGAACTCATCCACAAGTAAGGATGCATTTGGTTACCTGCATTAGGCCCACCCAAGCCCGCGCGGGCAGTTTTCAACCTGTTTGGTTGATCAGGTCACATCTAAAAGTTGACCCCACGGAACTTAAAGCACCTCGGGCCTGCATCCAGAGGAACGCTCAAATCGGCCATTTTTGTGGAACCAGGCCCGAGCGGTGCTACCTTAGGCACGTGGGCGTGGGTGGTTGCACGCGTGAATGCGGTCTCGAGACATCGTGTTGTTTCCCAAAGTCGCGTCATAAATTACCCTCAACCCCCCCCCCCCCTTCCTCACCGCTCTCTCCCCTCTTCCCCACTCACACCAGCGACGGCGACCACCGGAGCGACTACAGAACGATCCAAGATGGTGGCGACCACTGGAGCAACTGTAGAACTCCATGGGAGTGCATCAGCCATGGCGGTAAGTCCTTGCCCTTTCTCTAGATTTACTGCTTCCGACTCGGGGTAGATTTGATTTGTGCACATGATTGAAGAGTTAGGGAGGGGATTGAACACATCGGGGGTGTGGGATTGGATTAGAGGCAACACTGTCGATGAACACTCGAATCCATCGATTCTGCACCGACAGCTTCTAGGGTTCATACGGTCATTCTTTATTACATCAAGGGTGGGGATTGAGGTACAAACTAGCCGCAATGACCTTGGAGTCACGTCGAGGGGCCAGGGCCAAGGAGGTAGCCATCTTCTTTTCTTCCATCACACCAGCACCCGCAGTCTCGTCCTCATCGTCTTCGTCAAGAACGATGGTCTTGCACGGTCGCCTGCCGCTGGCGCCCTGGCCACCATCTGCACCGCATCGTAGTCCTCTTCTAGCGACACCAACGTCCTAGTCCAGTACGCTTTGGCACGCTGGTCTTGAGGCGCCTTGTACTCCCTGTACTTCGCCCATCTTGCCCTCTGCCCAGCGTCGCCGGAGTCTGCCTGATTCATGGCCCAGCGCAGGATGTCCACTGACATTGCGCCCTTGTCTGTGTCAGGAATCAGTGTCTTCAACTCATCCGCCGTAGCCTTCTAAATCACAGCGACGGCCTCCTTGTGCATGTCTTTGATGCTGCTGAAGTTCAAGCACACTTCCATGATGTTCTCGAACTTCGCGCGGTCGCCGAGCAAGCACCCGAGGAAGAAGGCCCTCCATCCAATGCCCCAGGGGAAACGGTTGGGGTTAGAGTTGGAGTTGGAGTTCATGTCAAGGGAGAGGTGGTGAAACAGAGAGGGTTTGAGTGCGGTGCTGGGTAAGTAATGTGGGTAAATATAGGAGCGTTAGGCCGATAGGAATGAATGTTGACCTTTGAACTACATGTTGTTAAGCTAAAAAAATGTGTGTTGTTCATAATGCAGATTGAGAAGGGCAAAGAGGTCGTGCCACCATTGGAGAAGGGCAAAGAGGTCATGCCGCCATTGGTCGAGGTGCCGGTGCAGGAACACCCAACAGCCAAGCGGAGTAACTACGGGCACTACCATGAGGAGTAAGGACCAAGCCACTTCTACAAGGTTATCCTTGCTCCGAAGCTGGAGAGCCTCCCAATGCCTCTGGAGTTCACGAGCACTTCCCCGCCGTCCCTACAGAGTTCAAGCTCAAGACGAACACCTGGTGCGCATGGAGGGTCACAGTGAGGGTGGTCGACGACAGGGTCACCCTTGATCAGGGTTGGGCCACCTTCGCCGCTGTTCACTAGATCATGATCGGGTACATGGTGACGTTCAAGTTGTTGACCCCCGACACCATGAACGTGATCATCTTCAACGACAAGGGCGTGGAGGTGGTCACCAAGTGCAAGAAGTACGACGACGCCTTCGCCATGACCGCCTAAATGAGCTCATGTCGCCTGTTCGTTGAAGTACTATGTTAAACTTCTATGCGTGGTTTAGACTTTGATGTGTGTTGCAATTTTGTTTAAGTACTTTGCCAAACTTCTATGTGTGGTTAAGACTTTGATGCGTGCCTAAGTTTGTTCTGGTTGCTATAGTTTTGTTTTTACCTTCCAATGTGTGCCTCTGATAACCTCACCACATCGAGGAGGAGGCTACCACACAATTGTCCTAGATGTAACCAAACAACCGGACCCCTGAAACAGATCGGCAACCAAAAAGCCTGCCTTCTGTTTCGGCCCATGCAGGCTAGAGGGGATGCATGCAACCAATCAACATGCCGATGTTGGTTTTTTGCCTGCATTTGCTCAACCAGGCCCAACTGGGACAAGTATGCAAAGGGCAAAAAACGATGCAGGTAACCAAACGCATCCTAGGACATCGACAAGCACCTCAAGACTATGGACAAGAGAAGCTTCCCAATCTCAAATCCACTACTCCCACGAGCTACCTCGACTTCGACACCAAGTACGAGATACTTCCTCCGTCCGGAAAAGCTTGTCCCTCAAATGGATGTATCTAATACCAAATTAGTGCTAGATACATCCATTTGAGAGACAAGCTTGGGACAAGCTTTTCCGGACGGAGGGAGTACTATTTTATGGGGCTCATGACCTCGAAGAGTACCTCGTGTGGGAGCAAAGAATGGACGACTACCTCAAGCTCCATCAAGTCCCATCCGAAGATCAAGTGATGAGCGCCACAAGAAACTTTCACTACTACGCTTTGACAAGGCGGCTTCACCTACCTCCGAAGGCATACCACACGGATTGGTCCAAGATGAAGAAGGCTATAGGGCGACAGTTTGTGCCATCCAAATACTCGAAACATCTTCGTCACAAATTGGAGAACACCCCACAAGATCCAAGTCCCTCGACGAGTACTTATCTCAGCAAGCCTGGCGACGAGTCGGTGAGGACGACCCCAATGGATGAAGTGCCACTTCAAAGCGGGATTGAACGACGACATTGCCAAAACTACCTCGCTCAATAACTACAAGTATATCAACAACCTTTACAATGTTGCTCTCAAGGCGGAAGGAGATATCAAGAAGGCCAAGGCTACTCGACCCCATGCACACTTCAACAACCAAGCTCCAAGACGGCGAGTATTAGGATAGTTCCACTAAGATGTCCAAGCCCGACGCCATAATGCTCCGAGATGACGCTCCAAAGTTCGACTTCACCGCCATCGCGCTTTGTCATCATGACCCTTTTTCAAGACAACACGACAACTATGACTATGGACCCATTCGAGGACCAAACTTTGGAGGCAAGTGACTTGGTGGCGAGCGAGGAACAAGCTTCCACTTTTGGAGGCGATAGTGAGATGGTCGAGCATGGGATATTCCCTTCGGTCATGGAGGCGAGTGATGATATGGCACCTTCTAGGACCTTCATCCTTGGCAACGGTGACAAGATGCTTAAGGATGGGATTTTCCCTTCAACTATGGCGGCGTATAGTGCGACTTCAGAGATATGTGCACGCATATTGAGAGTGAGAGTTCACCACTAGCCCCACATATGTCGATGCCCCAATTCCTATGTGAGGAGAGCCACAACCACCACCACCACCATCACTTGAGTGACTCCATCATATGTGAGTTTGAGTCCGGTCCATCCACCTTAAGGGAAAGAATGAACCACAAGAGTTGAGTGAGGTAGTCGATAGGTCATGTTAGGCCATTTGCAATGCAAACAACTTAACCTCTACCTTAAGGGAAAGAATGAACCACAAGAGTTGAGTGAGGTAGTCGATAGGTCATGTTAGGCCATTTGCAATGCAAACAACTTAACCTCTACCTCTATTGTGTCCTCTCCTTTGGTGCTAGGTCTCATGGATGATAACACCTCGATCCTCAACAACTTCGGCCCTCCTTTGGACAAGACAATGGCCATGGTGGAAGAAGATGCACCCCGCACATGGTTCCATCAAGATGATGACGTTGGCCACAAGATGGTCTTTTCCACCACACCTACTTCACATGAATGGGACTCCCAAGGTAACAAAATAGGTGATGGTGATGTGCATGTCCCTCTAGTGGATATGGATTGCTTGCATGATAGTGACCCTCCTATTACTATGTCACATGCTATTAGGCCTTCTACATGCTTTGATTTGCCACCCGTCTATGATATGTGTGATGATGAGTATGTTATGTTGAGTAGTTGTGATACCATGCTACATAGGATATCTTGTCATAACTTCATATATTATATCATGTTTGATAACCCTCTTGCTTGGTCATATGCTATGAATGAGATTTTGAAATTCAAATATTTGCAATGACTATGCCATCCCCATTAAATTCAACTTGAGTTGTGAATATGGCATAGATGACAAGCTTTTGCTCTATGGTATTTGCATATCTTCTGATGATATTGGCGTGCTCCCTTTGCATCATTTGAGCAATTCCCTTCAAATGTCATGCCATGAACAACTTGCTTTGTACATGCATTGTTTAGATATTGTTCAATTTCTCCTTGTTTTACTTCAAGTCTTTGTCTTGCTTGCAACCATGCTTATACTATTGCCCATGAGGACACCCCCATAGTTTCCTCATATATGTTAGAGTGCTCTATCTTTTACTTTGCATGCTCCCATAATTGCGTGCGTAATGTGCTTTACATTGATGTGAATGCTATGCATATTAACATTGATGCATCATATACTTGTTACACCTTGTGTCCCCTGTGTGTTGAGCATAACAAGTATCATTGCATCATGGATATCGTATTCTTTTATCGTGCATCAAATTTACTAGCATATCTTGTGCTAACTCCCACATGCACATACACATCATGATGGATGATGTGTACATGTACCACGTGCCCACATTCTTTCGTTTGTGTCTATGTTGTGTAGGTCATCATGCTTGCTTGTCAACTTCCAAACTCATGAGTTGACAACATGAGCTCTGGAGAGCTACATTTGGAGTCCGGGGCCGTATACCGACCTAGGGGTCCTGTGCCAATCTGATGGGCCGACTTTTGGTGGCCAAAGGCAACCCTGGGCCATGGCACCGTCACTGATGTCACACAATTTTATCGGACGGCTATCAATAATTGAGGTGAAATGGAAGCACACATGTGCGAAGAAATCTAGTAGGCTTTCATCACACACCACTGATAGATATATTGTTCCTTAGTTTAATAGGTGTGGTCGGCATTTAAATATTCAATAAAATATAGAGAACATGTTGATGTAGAAGTGCTTTGATACTCGTATTGAAGATGTTTACATAACAATTATTATTTTATCACCAAAAGGCCAAAATTGCTAACACATCTTTTACAATGCAAGCAAGGACAAAAAAGGAGACATTTACTTACAGAAGTATTATTTTCCATGAACACAATCATATATCTTAAGAGTCTCTAAATGTGGCGGAAAACAACAACAATTACTTCATCAAGTCATGCATGGCTCGCAACTCTAAGAGCGTCAATCCAGCTGGTATGGTTCCAAACTCTAAGGGCGTCAATCCAGCTGGTAAGGTTCGCAACTCTAAGGGCGTCAATCCAGCTGGTATGGTTAGCAACTCTAAGGGCGTCAATCCAGATGGTATGGTTCGCAACTCTAAGGGCGTCAATCCAGCTGGTATAGTTTGCAACTCTTAAGGGCATCAATCCAACTGGTACGGTTCACAACTCTTATACATCTTAAAGTAAACCATGTGGGACTAAATCCACCATTACAAAGCACAGCACACAGCAGGGTGTTATACTTATGGAGGATAATGGTTCAGGCCATCTCAACACGGCGCTACAAATGGGCGCTAGGGAATAAATTCCCAGCCGTTGCTCTCCAATCCCGGTCACATAGTTGGTGTTGAGTGCCTGATTTAGAGGCGACGCTTAGGTGGGCTTTTGGTTCAAATTAAATGGTCCAAGCGCCCATGGATTTATTATGTGCGTTGGAGACTACGGCTCTTACGTGAGTGCTTCATCTTGGTATTTTCTATTTTCTTGTGCAAGTTCTTACTGAGGGCATCTCCAACAGAAGAAGCTTATATGAGCACCTAAAAAAACAAGGGGGGCAGCCCAGTGCAATAGACCCAAGGCGGTCGGACCCTTCCCCGAACCCTGCGCAAGCGGGAGCAACATGCACAGGGCTGCCTTTTTTTTTAGGTGCTCATATAAGCTTCTTCTGTTGGAGATGCCCTTAGTAAGACGTTGCACAAGAACATAGAAAAATACCTTGCCGATAATAGTTAATGTTTTATCAATGTACTACATAAATCTTAAGAATAAGTAAGGGCCTACCTCTGAGCATGTCCGAGATTCATCAGCTTTTTCTTAACCTGCACAGCAATCTCTTTAGCCAAGCTAAACAATGCATTAACTTGTTTCTGACAAAAACTTGAACATACTGACACAGTATTAATGAGCCAAGTAAATAATGCAAGAAAAATATAGGCTTTGATAGGGATCACACCTAGTACCTTACACTAATGCACCCACTGGTCCTTTGCAGTTGGACCAAGTGTTACATTTGTGCCTGCTATGGCATGTGTGTTTAGTTTGTAATACCACACCATTATAGTTTATAAGTAATTAAACCAATAATAATAACAATAATCATTTCCCATTATATACTCCACGACGAGTAATTTGGAACGGAGGGAATATATATGTAGAAGTATCTTTATTACCAGCCATGCAGTACCCGTGTTGCTGCAACATATCGACATATTACTGCATATTTCATGTAAGATCCCAATTTTAAAGAGAACTATAGCAAACGAATTCAGGAAATTACATCTTAATACATACTTCAATACATAACAACAGCAGCAGCAGCAACAACAAAGCCTTAGTCTCAAACAAGTTGGGGTAGGCTAGACGTGAAATCCATAAGATCTCGCAACCAACTCATGGTTCTGGCACATGGATACCAAGCTTCCACGCACCCCTGTACATGGCTAGTTCTTTGGTGATAAGTAAATTTAGATGCCCTGGAACCATTTATGAATACTATTCAGCATGCTTTACCTGGCAAGGTTGCAAAACATACCCAGTAGAAAGCAAAAAGAAATGATGGTATGAATATTCCAAGTTAACTGCTTCCGATCAGCATATGATTCAATAAATTAGAGAGTGTCTCAAAATAAAACGTGGTTGGATGAACATTTCATTGCAAACATGCCAGATTTCTAGCTATGATGTCTGCATTTGTATGTATCCACAGCCAGAAATGTGGAACCAAGCATACGAAAACGTACATTTTTTCAATAATCTATCCAACTCACTGTCCTGAAATTTTTCATCCTTGCATAGAAGCTGTATGGTGACAATCTATTACACCATGAAATAAAGCAACTCCAGAACGTTGTAGCACCCCAAGACATAAGGGTGTTTGTATTGTCCAGATTAGTTAGAGATGGTTGATCTCCTCAAAGGATGCAAACTTAAGAGGTAGAGACCATGTGTTACCCAAATGCAATTGTTCCCAGGCATTCAATCGATCCAATATAAGATAACAATTTTAGCTTGTAGCAATATTGCTATTAATTAAATGTATTCAGTTAGCTATCTACCATCCTACATTATGAAATAGTTAGCTCAAGTAACACTACGCAAATACCAAGGGATTAAAAGACATGACACCACATATAAATAGCAACAACAATTCTTACATGACTTCACCTTGGGGTTCTGCATAGCAAGCCGTGTCCTCTCCCGAATCCGCTGGAGCGTCTCTGCACATGCAAGTTAAATTTAATAAGGCGTTACCATTTCCTCAAATCAATATGCAACTCTTATCTAAGCCATTTACTAGATCCATTTAAACCTTCATCGTTGCAGTTATCCCATGTTTTTCTGGAACAGAACATCTACATGAATTTCCTAAAAGGTGGCCGTTGGCATGTTGAGTTCTCACGTTGCTATCACACAGTTTCCACCTACCAGTACCAATCTGCCTCTTTTTCTTCCATTCTAATCAAAAATTTCCACAAAAGTTACCATTGAAGGATTAAACTATGGTGCAATCCTACCTGGGCTGTGCTTCCTGCCCTTGTTCCACGGCGTATTCCCCTTGTTCGCGTGCGATATCCGCATCCGCCTCATCATCTCCCTCTCGTCCACTGCCTCGCCGTCTTCCTCATTCCCCACACCGTCCTCCTCAGTCGGAAACTGGATTTCCAACGCCTTCGCACCGCGGTCCAGGGCCAGCGCAGGGTCCACCTCCGCTAACACCCTGACTGCGCCGGCGCGGCAGCGGGGCGGCCCAAAGCATATCACCCGGCGCTGGGCGTGGGATGCGCAGGGCCACGGGGGAACCTGCGGGAGCCGGGGCCAGGAGGAGACCCAGTAGTAGCCCAGGAGCTGCGGCGCCATTAGACGTCTGTGTTCTTCACGGCGGATGGTTGGCCTAGCAGAATGCCGCCCACGTAGCGCGTGGAGACGCGATGCGAGGAATGGAGGGCGGCTGAGGGAAGGATTGGCTCGGCCGCGGCTGATGGAAGGATTGGTTCGGCGGCGGCGACCGAGAGATAGTCGAGCGAATTGGTGACGTCCTATGCGGAGAACGTGGAGTGGAGCAGGGATAAGAACGGCAGCAAACCACTCGGGTTGGGCCGAAAACCGCGCACCGGGGGCGATACCGGCCGATTTTCCGTCGTTTTCTTTCCCTTTCCCTCCATTTCCCTAGTGTCGTCTCCCTTCTCCCTCGTCGCTCCCGCAATTCTCTTTCTCAAATCCGCCCACCATGCCGTCGAAGAAGTATGCGGCCCCTCATCTAGCCACCGATTCCGTCCAACCAAAACAGAGGAAGCCGAGGGCGCCGATGGCAAGGCCCCCAGGCTTGTCGAACGCCCAGTGATCGTCGGAAGGTGGTCACCGCCGACCGGCAGAACAGGCTCATCATAAAGAAGGCCAAAGACGCGACGGCGGCGGAGCAGGAGGAGGCGTCTCGCGCGGGGATGGCAAACCTTCCATCTCAACAGGCCGGCCAGTGCCCACAAGCCGCGTGAGGGAGCCAGCAGAGCGTCACGTCGCCAGCCAACTTCTCGCCGCCACTACGGGGGTACGCGCCCTTGCCTGACTACGCTGACGGCGACGCGCATGGCGGCTTCAACCCCAACATCACCTTCCTGCATGGTGCTGCATCGCGATCGTCCCCGTCCGGCTTCAACCACGCCCCGCGCAATCCCTCCCCCGCGTTCGCCGCTGGCCTCAACACCCAGTACAACTACTCATCACCGACTTACTCAGGTTCCCCTGCGCCGTAGTGCCTTGCCCTTCGCACACGGCTCGGCGCCACACTTCAGCAGCACCGACACCGACATGGACGAGATGATCACGAGCGGCTCGGGCGCCGCCGCTTCGTGCCCCGGGTTCCGCACGCAAGACGAAACTCTTGACGCCGCCGTCGACCTGGAGGACGAGCTCGACGACGCCGAGTAAGAGGTGGAGGAGGAAGAACCGGCGGAGGTGGAGCCGGCGCCCAAAGGGAGAAAGAAGAAGCGGGCGGCCAACGCCAGGCCGGGCAAGCCTCGCGTCAAGTGGACGTCCAAGGAAGACAAGTGCCTCGCCAAAGCATTGAATACCGTCAGCATCGACCCGATCATCGGCTCAAATCAGAACACCGATGCGTATTGGAGAAGGATCAAGACGGCGTTCAACGAGCGCAAGTTGGTCGACCCCGACTTCGCCAACATCCACATGGACCGCAGCGAGAAGGCCATGGTGAACCATTGGGCGACCATCCAGGCGCCCTGCAACAAGTGGTATGGGATTCAAGAGGAGATCATGGCTCGCCCGAAAAGCGGCGCCAACGTCGAGGGTCAGGTATGGCCATCGATCGCCGGCCTAGTTCTTCGTCGTGTACTTCACCGACACTTTTGTCTTTGGTTGTGCAGATGGTTCGAATGTTCAACATGTTTCACCAGGACAACAACGACGAAGAGTTCAAGTTCCTTCATGTGTTCACCAGGATCGAGTCGTGCGAGAAATGGACGGAGTGCCGGCTCGCTTGATACGTCTCCAACGTATCTATATTTTTTTTATTGTTCCATGCTATTATATTATCTGTTTTGGATTTTATGGGCTTTATTATACACTTTTATATTATTTTTGAGACTAACCTATTAACCCAGAACCCAATGTCAGTTTTGGTTTTTGTTATTTTTCGAACGGAAGCAATCCAGGAGACTTGAAGTATGCAACGAGGTGGCCACGAGGCAGGGAGGCGCGCCGCTTGATGTGTACTACGCAACTTTCTTCTTGTAGACGTTGTTGTGCCTCCAAGTGCAGAGGTTTGTAGGACAGTAGCAAATTTCCCTCAAGTTGATGACCTAAGGTTTATCAATCCGTGGAAGGTGTAGGATGAAGATGGTCTCTCTCAAACAACCCTGCAACCAAATAACAAAGAGTCTCTTGTGTCCCCAACACACCCAATACAATGGTAAATTGTATAGGTGCACTAGTTCAGCGAAGAGATGGTGATACAAATGCAATATGGATGATAGATATAGATTTTTGTAATATGAAAATATAAAAACAACAAGGTAGCAAGTGGTAAAAGTGAGTGTAAACGATACTGCAATGCTAGGAAACAAGGCCTAGGGTTCATACTTTCACTAGAGCAAGTTCTCTCAACAATAATAACATAATTGGATCATATAACTATCCCTCAACATGCAACAAAGAGTCACTCCAAAGTCACTAATTGCGGAGAACAAACGAAGAGATTATGGTAGGGTACGAAACCACCTCAAAGTTATCCTTTCTGATCGATCTATTTAATAGTCCGTAGTAAAATAACATGAAGCTATTCTTTTCGTTCAATCTACCATAGAGTTCGTACTAGAATAACACATTAAGACACAAATCAACCAAAACCCTAATGTCACCTATATACTTTAATGTCACCTCAAGTATCTGTGGGTATGATTATACGATATGCAATCTCAGATTCATCTATTCAAACCAACACAAAGTACTTCAAAGAGTGCCCCAAAATTTTTACCGGAGAGTCAAGACGAAAACGTGTGCCAATCCCTATGCATAAGTTCATGAGCGAAACCCGTAAGTTGATCACCAAAACATACATCAAGTGGATCACGTGAATATCCCATTGTCACCACAGATAAGCACGGCAAGACATACATCAAGTGTTCTCAAATCCTTAAAGACTCAATCCTATAAGATAACTTCAAAGGGAAAACTCAATCCATTACAAGTGAGTAGAGGGGGAGAAACATCATAAGATCCAACTATAATAGCAAAGCTCGCGATACATCAAGATCGTATCACCTCAAGAACACGAGAGAGAGAGAGAGAGAGAGAGAGAGAGAAAGAGAGAGAGAGATCAAATACATAGCTACTGGTACATACCCTCAGCCCCGAGGGTGAACTACTCCCTCCTCTTCATGGAGAGCGCCGAGATGATGAAGATGCCCACTGGTGAGGGTTCCCCCCTCCGGCAGGGTGCCGAAACAGGGTCCCGATTGGTTTTTGGTGGCTACAGAGGCTTGCGGCGGCGGAACTCCCAATTTATTCTTTTCCCCGAAGTTTTTATGGTATATACATATATATATATAGGCGAAAGAAGTCGGTCAGGGGAGCCACGAGGGGCCCACGAGGGTGGGGGCGCGCCCAGGGGGGCAGGCGCGCCTCCCTGCCTCATGGCCACCTCGTTACTTCCCTGACGTACACTCCAAGTCTCCTGGATTGCTTCCGTTCCAAAAATAACTCTCCCGAAGGTTTCATTCCGTTTGTACTCCGTTTGATATTCCTTTTCTGCGAAACACTGAAATAGGCAAAAAAACAGAAACTAGCACTGGGCTCTAGGTTAATAGGTTATTCCCAAAAATCATATAAAAGTGCTTAGTAAAGCCCATTAAACATCCAAAAGAGATAATATAATTAAAGGAAATATGCCCTAGAGGCAATAATAAAGTTATTATTTATTTCCTTATATCATGATAAATGTTTATTATTCATGCTAGAATTGTATTAACCGGAAACATAATACTTGTGTGAATACATAGACAAACAGAGTGTCACTAGTATGCCTCTACTTGACTAGCTCATTGATCAAAGATGGTTATGTTTCCTAGCCACTGACATGACTTGTCATTTGATTAACGGGATCACATCATTAGGAGAATTATGCGATTGACTTGACCCATTCTGTTAGCTTAGCACGCGATCGTTTAGTATTCTGCTATTGCTTTCTTCATGACTTATACATGTTCCTATGACTATGAGATTATGCAACTCCCGTTTACCGGAGGAATACTTTGTGTGCTACCAAACGTCACAACATAACTGGGTGATTATAAAGATGCTCTACAGGTGTCTCCGAAGGTACTTGTTGGGTTGGCGTATTTCGAGATTAGGATTTGTCACTCCGATTGTCGGAGAGGTATCTCTGGGCCCACTCGGTAATGCACATCACTTAATCCTTGCAAGCATTGCAGCTAATGAGTTAGTTGCGGAATGATGTATTACAGAACGAGTAAAGAGACTTGCCGGTAACGAGATTGAACTAGGTATTGAGATACCGACGATCGAATCTTGGGCAAGTAACATACCGATGAAAAAGGGAACAACGTATGTTGTTATGCGGTCTGACCGATAAAGATCTTCGTAGAATATGTGGGAGCCAATATGAGCATCCAGGTTCCGCTATTGGTTATTGACCGGAGACGTGTCTCGGTCATGTCTACATAGTTCTCGAACCCGTAGGGTCTGCACGCTTAAAGTTTCGATGATAGTTATATTATGAGTTTATATGTTTTGATGTACCGAAGGTTGTTCGGAGTCCCGGATGTGATCACGGACATAACGAGGAGTCTCGAAATGGTCGAGACATAAAGATTGATATATTGGACGACTATATTCGGACACCGGAATGGTTCCGGGGGTTATCGGATATATAGCGGAGTACCGGGGGTTACCGGAACCCCCCCGGGGGATTAATGGGCCTACATGGGCCTTAGTGGAGAAGAGGAGGGGCGGCCAGGGCAGGCCACGCGCCCCCTCCCCCTCTAGTCCAAATTGGACAAGGAGGGGGGCGGCGTCCCCCTTTCCTTCTTCTCCTCCTCCTCTTCCCCCCTTCTCCTAATCCAACAAGGAAGGGAGGGAGTCCTACTCCCGGTGGGAGTAGGACTCCTCCTGGCGTGCCCCTCTCCTGGACGGCCGCCTCTCCCCCTTGCTCCTTTATATACGGGGGCAGGGGCACCCCAAAGACACAACAATTGATCATTGATCTTTTAGCCGTGTGCGGTGCCCCCCTCCACCATAGTCCACCTCGATAATACTGTAGCGGTGCTTAGGCAAAGCCCTGCGTTGGTAGAACATCATCATCATCACCACGCTGTCGTGCTGGCGAAACTCTCCCTCAACACTCGGCTGGATCGGAGTTCGAGGGACGTCATCGGGCTGAACGTGTGCTGAACTCGGAGGTGCCGTGCGTTCGGTACTTGATCGGTTGGATCGTGAAGACGTACGACTACATCAACCGCGTTGTGCTAACGCTTCCGCTTTCGGTCTACGAGGGTACGTGGACAACACTCTCCCCTCTCGTTGCTATGCATCACCATGATCTTGCGTGTACGTAGGATTTTTTTTCCCCAACAGTGGCATCAGAGCCAGGTTTTATGCGTAGATGTCATATGCACGAGTAGAACACAAGTGAGTTGTGGGCGATATAAGTCATACTACTTACCAGCATGTCATACTTTGGTTCGGCGGTATTGTTGGATGAAGCGGCCCGGACCGACATTACGCGTACGCTTACGCGAGACTGGTTCTACCGACGTGCTTTGCACACAAGTGGCTGGCGGGTGTCAGTTTTTCCAACTTTAGTTGAACCGAGTGTGGCTACGCCCAGTCCTTGCGAAGGTTAAAACAACACCAACTTGAAAAACTATCGTTGTGGTTTTGATGCGTAGGTAAGAATGATTCTTGCTAAGCTCGTAGCAGCCACGTAAAATTTGCAAAAACAAGGCAACAACAAAGTAGAGGACGTCTAACTTGTTTTTGCAGGGCATGTTGTGATGTGATATGGTCAAGACATGATGCTAAATTTTATTGTATGAGATGATCATGTTTTGTAACCGAGTTATTGACAACTGGCAGAAGCCATATGGCTGTCGCTTTATTGTATGCAATGCAATCGCCCTGTAATGCTTTACTTTATCACTAAGCGGTAGCGATAGTCGTAAAAGCATAAGATTGGCGAGACGACAACGATGCTACGATGGAGATCAAGGTGTTGCGTTGGTGACGATGGTGATCATGACGGTGCTTCGGAGATGGAGATCACAAGCCCAAGATGATGATGGCCATATCATATCACTTATATTTGATTGCATGTGATGTTTATCTTTTATGCATCTTATCTTGCTTTGATTGACGGTGGCATTATAAGATGATCCCTCACTAAATTATCAAAGTATAAGTGTTCTCCCTGAGTATGCACCATTGCGAAAGTTCTTCGTGCTGAGACACCACGTGATGATCGGGTGTGATAGGCTCTACGTTCAAATACAACGGGTGCAAAACAGTTGCACACGCGGAATACTCAGGTTAAACTTGACGAGCCTAGCATATAACAGATATGGCCTCGGAACATGGAGACCGAAAGGTCGAGCGTGAATCATATAGTAGATATGATCAACATAGTGATGTTCACCATTGAAGCTACTCCATCTCACGTGATGATCGGACATGGTTTAGTTGATTTGGATCACGTGATCACTTAGAGGATTAGAGGGATGTCTATCTAAGTGGGAGTTATTTAATAATATGATTAATTAAACTTAAATTTATCATGAACTTAGTACCTGATAGTATTTTGCTTGTTTATGTTGATTGTAGATAGATGGCCCGTGCTGTTGTTCCGTTGAATTTTAATGTGTTCCTTGAGAAAGCAAAGTTGAAAGATGATGGTAGCAATTACACGGATTGGGTCCGTAACTTGAGGATTATCCTCATTGCTGCACAGAAGAATTATGTCCTGGAAGCACCGCTGGGTGCCAGACCTGCTGCAGGAGCAACACCAGATGTTATGAACGTCTGGCAGAGCAAAGCTAATGACTACTCGATAGTTCAGTGTGCCATGCTTTACAGCTTAGAACTGGGTCTTCAACAACGTTTTGAACGTCATGGAGGATATGAGATGTTCCAGGAGTTGAAGTTAATATTTCAAGCAAATGCCCGGATTGAGAGATATGAAGTCTCCAATAAGTTCTACAGCTGCAAGATGGAGGAGAATAGTTTTGTCAGTGAGCATATACTCAAAATGTCTGGGTATAACAATCACTTGATTCAACTGGGAGTTAATCTTCCAGATGATAGCGTCATTGACAGAATTCTTCAATCACTGCCACCAAGCTACAAGAGCTTCGTGATGAACTATAACATGCAAGGGATGGATAAGACGATTCCCGAGCTCTTCGCAATGCTAAAGGCTGCAGAGGTAGAAATCAAGAAGGAGCATCAAGTGTTGATGGTCAATAAGACCACCGGTTTCAAGAAAAAAGGCAAAGGGAAGAAGAAGGGGAACTTCAAGAAGAACAACAAGCAAGTTGCTGCTCAGGAGAAGAAACCCAAGTCTGGACATAAGCCTGAGACTGAGTGCTTCTACTGCAAGCAGACTGGTCACTCGAAGCGGAACTGCCCCAAGTATTTGGCGGATAAAAAGGATGGCAAGGTGAACAAAGGTATATGTGATATACATGTTATTGATGTGTACCTTACTAATGCTCGTAGTAGCACCTAGGTATTTGATACTGGTTCTGTTGCTAATATTTGCAACTCAAAACAGGGACTACGGATTAAGCGAAGATTGGTTAAGGACGAGGTGACGATGCGCGTGGGAAATGGTTCCAAAGTCGATGTGATCGCTGTCGGCACGCTACCTCTACATCTACCTTCGGGATTAGTTTTAGACCTGAATAATTGTTATTTGGTGCCAGTGTTGAGCTTGAACATTATATCTGGATCTTGTTTGATGCGAGACGGTTATTCATTTAAATCACAGGATAATGGTTGGTCTATTTATATGGGTAATGTCTTTTATGGTCATGCACCCTTGAAGAGTGGTCTATTTTTGTTGAATCTCGATAGTAGTGATACACATATTCATAATATTGAAGCCAAAAGATGCAGAGTTGATAATGATAGTGCAACTTATTTGTGGCACTGCCATTTAGGTCATATCGGTGTAAAGCACATGAAGAAACTCCATACTGATGGACTTTTGGAACCACTTGATTATGAATCACTTGGTACTTGTGAACCGTGCCTCATGGGCAAGATGACTAAAACACCGTTCTCCGGAACTATGGAGCGAGCAACATATTTGTTGGAAATCATACATACAGATGTATGTGGTCCGATGAATATTGAGGCTCGTGGTGGATATCGTTATTTTCTCACCTTCACAGATGATTTGAGCAGATATGGGTATATCTACTTAATGAAACATAAGTCTGAAACATTTGAAAAGTTCAAAGAATTTCAGAGTGAAGTTGAAAATCATCGTAACAAGAAAATAAAGTTTCTACGATCTGATCATGGAGGAGAATATTTGAGTTACGATTTTGGTCTTCATTTGAAACAATGCAGAATAGTTTCGCAACTCACGCCACCCGGAACACCACAGCGTAATGGTGTGTCCGAACGTCGTAATCGTACGTTACTTGATATGGTGCAATCTATGATGTCTCTTATTGATTTACTGCTATCGTTTTGGGGTTATGCTTTAGAGACGGCCGCATTCACGTTAAATAGGACACCATTGAGATCCATTGAGACGACGCCTTATGAACTGTGGTTTGGCAAGAAACCAAAGTTGTCGTTTCTTAAAGTTTGGGGCTGCGATGCTTATGTGAAAAAGCTTCAACTTGATAAGCTCGAACCCAAATCGGAAAAATGTGTCTTCATAGGATACCCAAAAGAGACTGTTGGGTACAACTTCTATCACAGATCCGAAGCAAGACTTTTGTTGCTAAATTTGGAATCTTTCTAGAGAAGGAGTTTCTCTCAAAAGAAGTGAGTGGGAGGAAAGTAGAACTTGATGAGGTAACTGTACCTGCTCCCTTATTGGAAAGTAGTTCATCACAGAAACCGGTTTCTGCGACACCTACACCAATTAGTGAGGAAGTTAATGATGATGATCGTGAAACTTCAGATCAAGTTGTTACTGAACCTCGTAGGTCAACCAGAGTAAGATCCGCACCAGAGTGGTACGGTAATCCTGTTCCGGAAGTTATGTTGCTAGACCATGATGAACCTACGAACTATGAAGAAGCGATGGTGAGACCAGATTCCGCAAAATGGCTTGAGGCCATGAAATCTGAGATGGGATCCATGTATGAGAACAAAGTGTGGACTTTGGTTGACTTGCCCGATGATCGGCAAGCCATTGAGAATAAATGGATCTTCAAGAAGAAGACTGACGCTGATGGTAATGTTACTGTCTATAAAGCTCGACTTGTTGCAAAAGGTTTTTGACAAGTTCAAGGGGTTGACTACGATGAGACCTTCTCACCCGTAGCGATGCTTAAGTCTGTCCAAATCATGTTTGCAATTGCCACATTTTATGATTATGAAATTTGGCAAATGGATGTCAAAACTGCATTCCTGAATGGATTTCTGGAAGAAGAGTTGTATATGATGCAGCCGGAATGTTTTGTCGATCCAAAAGGAGCTAACAAAGTGTGCAAGCTCCAGCGATCCATTTATGGACTGGTGCAAGCTTCTCGGAGTTGGAATAAGCGCTTTGATAGTGTGATCAAAGCATTTGGTTTTATACAGACTTTTGGAGAAGCCTGTATTTATTAGAAAGTGAGTGGGAGCTCTGTAGCATTTCTAATATTATATGTGGATGACATATTGCTGATTGGAAATGATATAGAATTTCGGGATAGCATAAAGGGATACTTGAATAAGAGTTTTTCAATGAAAGGCCTCGGTTAAGCTGCTTATATATTGGGCATCAAGATCTATAGAGATAGATCAAGGCGCTCAATTGGACTTTCACAAAGCACATACCTTGACAAAGTTTTGAAGAAGTTCAAAATGGATCAAGCAAAGAGAGGGTTTTTGCCTGTGTTACAAGGTGTGAAGTTGAGTAAGACTCAATGCCCGACCACTGCAGAAGATAGAGAGAAGATGAAAGATGTTCCCTATGCTTCAGCCATAGGCTCTATCATGTATGCAATGCTGTGTACCAGACCTGATGTGTGCCTTTCTATAAGTTTAGCAGGGAGGTACCAAAGTAATCCAGGAGTGGATCACTGGACAACGGTCAAGAACATCCTGAAATACCTGAAAAGGACTAAGGATATGTTTCTCGTTTATGGAGGTGACAAAGAGCTCATCGTAAATGGTTACGTTGATGCAAGCTTTGACACTGATCCGGATGATTCTTAATCACAAACCGGATACGTGTTTACATTGAACGGTGGAGCTATCAGTTGGTGCAGTTCTAAACAAAGCGTCGTGGCGAGATCTACGTGTGAAGCGGAGTACATAGCTGCTTCGGAAGCAGCAAATGAAGGAGTCTGGATGAAGGAGTTCATATCCGATCTAGGTGTCATACCTAGTGCATCGGGTCCAATGGAAATCTTTTGTGACAATACTGGTGCAATTGCCTTGGCGAAGGAATCCATATTTCACAAAAGAACCAAGCACATCAAGAGACGCTTCAATTCCATCCGGGATCTAGTCCAGGGTGGAGACATAGAAATTTGCAAGATACATACGGATCTGAATGTTGCAGACCCGTTGACTAAGCCTCTTCCACGAGCAAAACATGATCAGCCCCAAGGCTCCATGGGTGTTAGAATCATTACTGTGTAATCTAGATTATTGACTCTAGTGCAAGTGGGAGACTGAAAGAAATATGCCCTAGAGGCAAAAATAAAGTTATTATTTATTTCCTTATATCATGATAAATGTTTATTATTCATGCTAGAATTGTATTAACCGGAAACATAATACTTGTGTGAATACATAGACAAATAGAGTGTCACTAGTATGCCTCTACTTTGACTAGCTCGTTGATCAAAGATGGTTATATTTCCTAGCCATTGACATGAGTTGTCATTTGATTAATGGGATCACATCATTAGGAGAATGATGTGATTGACTTGACCCATTCCGTTAGCTTAGCACACGATCATTTAGTATTCTGCTATTGCTTTCTTCATGACTTATACATGTTCCTATGACTATGAGATTATGCAACTCCCGTTTACTGGAGGAACACTTTGTGTGCTACCAAACGTCACAACGTAACTGGGTGATTATAAAGGTGCTCTACAGGTGCATCTGAAGGTACTTGTTGGGTTGGCGTATTTCGAGATTAGGATCTGTCACTCCGATTGTCGGAGAGGTATCTCTGGGCCCACTCGGTAATGCACATCACTTAAGCCTTGCAAGCATTGCAACTAATGAGTTAGTTGTGGAATGATGTATTATAGAACGAGTAAAGAGACTTGCCGGTAATGATATTGAACTAGGTATTGAGATACCGACGATCGAATCTCGAGCAACTAACATACCGATGACAAAGGGAACAACGTATGTTGTTATGCGGTCTGACCGATAAAGATCTTCGTAGAATATGTGGGAGCCAATATGAGCATCCAGGTTCCGCTATTGGTTATTGACCGGAGACGTGTCTCGGTCATGTCTACATAGTTCTCGAACCCGTAGGGTCTGCACGCTTAAAGTTTCGATGATAGTTATATTATGAGTTTATATGTTTTGATGTACCTAAGGTTGTTCGGAGTCCCGGATGTGATCACGGACATAACGAGGAGTCTCGAAATGGTCGGGACATGAAGATTGATATATTGGACGACTATATTCGGACACCGGAATGGTTCCGGGGGTTATCGGATATATACCGGAGTACCGGGGGGTTACCGGAACCCCCCGGGGGATTAATGGGCCTACATGGGCCTTAGTGGAGAAGAGGAGGGGCGGACAGGGCAGGCCGCGCGCCCCCTCCCCTCTAGTCCGAATTGGACAAGGAGGGGGGGCCCCTTTCCTTCTTCTTCTCCTCCTCCTCTTTCCCCCTTCTCCTAATCCAACAAGGAAGGTAGGGAGTCCTACTCCCGGTGGGAGTAGGACTCCTCCTGGCGCGCCCCTCTCCTGGCCGGCCGCCTCTCCCCTCTTGCTCCTTTATATACGGGGCCAGGGGCACCCCAAAGACACAACAATTGATCATTGATCTTTTAACCGTGTGCGGTGCCCCCCTCCACCATAGTCCACCTCGATAATACTGTAGCTGTGCTTAGGCAAAGCCCTGCATCGGTAGAACATCATCATCGTCACCGCGCCATCGTGCTGACAAAACTCTCCCTCAACACTCGGCTGGATCGGAGTTCGAGGGACGTCATCGGGCTGAACGTGTGCTGAACTCGGAGGTGCCGTGCGTTCGGTACTTGATCGGTCGGATCGTGAAGACATACGACTACATCAACCGCGTTGTGCTAACGATTCCGCTTTCGGTCTACGAGGGTACGTGGACAACACTCTCCCCTCTCGTTGCTATGCATCACTATGATCTTGCGTGTGCGTAGGAATTTTTTTGAAATTACTACGTTCCCCGACAATAATAGCATGGAACAATCAAAAATTGTAGATACGTTGGAGACGTATCAGCATCCCCAAGCATAATTCCTGCTCGTCCTCGAGTAGGTAAATGATAAAAACAGAATTTTTGATGTGGAATGCTACCTAACATATTTATCAATGTAATCTTCTTTATTGTGGCAAGAATATTTAGATCCATAAGATTCAAAACAAAAGTTTAATATTGACATGAAAACAATAATACTTCAAGCATATTAACTAAGCAATCATGTCTTCTCAAAATAATATGGCCAAAGCAAGCTATCCCTACAAAATCATATAGTCTGGCTATGCTCTATCCTCATCACACAAAATACAAAATATTTAAATCATGCACAACCTCGATGACAAGCCAAGAAATTGTTTCATACTTTTGATGTTCTCAAACTTTTTCAATCTTCACGCAATACATGAGCGTGAGCCATGGACATAGCACTATAGGTGGGATAGAGTGGTGGTTGTGGGGAAGACAAAAAGGAGAAGGTAGTCTCACATCAACTAGGCGTATCAACGGGCTATGGAGATGCCCATCAATAGATATCAATGCGAGTGAGTAGGGATTGCCATGCAACGAATGCACTAGAGCTATAAGTGTATGAAAGCTCAACAAAAGAAACTAAGTGGGTGTGCATCCAACTCGCTTGCCCATGTAGACCTAGGGCATTTTGAGGAAGCCCATCATTGGAATATACAAGCCAAGTTCTATAATGAAAAATTCCCACTAGTATATGAAAGTGACAACATAGGAGACTCTCTATCATGAAGATTATGGTGCTACTTTGAAGCACAAGTGTGGTAAAAGGATAGTAGCATTGTCCCTTCTCTCTTTTTCTCTCATTTTTTATTTGGCCTTTTCTCTTTTTTTTATGCCCCCCCCTTTTTTAGTCCGGAGTCTCATCCTGACTTGTGGGGGAATCATAGTCTCCATCATCCTTTCCTCACTAGGACAATGCTCTAATAATGATGATCATCACACTTTTATTTACTTACAACTCAAGAATTACAACTCAAAACTTAGAACAAGATATGACTCTATATGAATGCCTCCGGCAGTGTACCGGGATATGCAATGACTCATGAGTGACATGTATGAAAAAATTATGGACGGTGGCTTTGCCACAAATATGATGTCAACTACATGATCATGCAAAGCAATATGATAATGATGAAGCGTGTCATAATAAACGGAACGGTGGAAAGTTGCATGGCAATATATATCGGAATGGCTATGGACATGCCATAATAGGTAGGTATGGTGGCTCTTTTGAGGAAGGTATATGGTGGGTGTATGATACCGGCGAAAGGTGTGTGGTATTAGAGAGGCTAGCAATGGTGGAAGGATGAGAGTGCGTATAATCCATGGACTCAACATTAGTCATAAAGAACTCACATAGTTATTGCAAAAATCTATTAGTTATCGAAACGAAGTACTATGCGCATGCTCCTAGGGGGATAGATTGGTAGGAAAAGACCATCGCTCGTTCCCGACCGCCACTCATAAGGAAGACAATCAATAAATAAATCATGCTCCGACTTCATCACATAACGGTTCACCATACGTGCATGCTACGGGAATCACAAACTTTGACACAAGTATCTCTCAAATTCACAACTACTCACTAGCATGACTCTAATATTACCATCCTCATATCTCAAAACAATCATAAGGAATCAAACTTCTCATAGTATTCAATGCGCTTTATATGAAAGTTTTTATTATATCCCTCTTGGATGCCCATCATATTAGGACTAAATTCATAACCCAAGCAAATTACCATGTTGTTCTAAAGACTCAAAATAATATAAGTGAAGCATGAGAGTTCATATATTTCTTCAAAATAAAACTATCGTCATGCTCTAAGAAGATATAAGTGAAGCGCTAGAGCAAATAACAAACTACTCTGAAAGATATAAGTGAAGATTAATGAGTAGTCGAATAATTATGCAACTATGTGAAGACTCTCTAACATTTAAGAATTTCAGATCTTGGTATTTTATTCACACAGCATGCAAAACAAAAGAAAATAAAATGACGCTCCAAGCAAAACACATATTATGTGGTGAATAAAAATAATAGCTCCAAGTAAAGTTACCGATGAACAAAGACGAAAGAGGGGATGCCATCCGGGGCATCCCCAAGCTTAGGCTCTTGGTTATCCTTGAATATTACCTTGGGGTGACTTGGGCATCCCCAAGCTTAGGCTCTTGCCACTCCGTATTCCATAGTCCATCGAATCTTTACCCAAAACTTGAAAACTTCACAATACAAAACTTAACAGAAAACTCGTAAGCTCCGTTAGTATAAGAAAATAAATCACCACTTGGGTACTGTTGTGAACTCATTCCAAATTCATATTGGTGTAATATCTACTGTATTCCAACTTCTCTATGGTTCATACCCTCCGATACTACTCATAGATTCATCAAAATAAGCAAACAACACATAGAAAACAAAATCTGTCATAAACAGAACAGTCTGTAGTAATCTGTATCAAACATATACTTCTGGAACTCCAAAAATTCTGAAATGAATTGGTGGACCTGAGGAATTTTTCTATTAATCATCTGCAAAAATAATCAACTAAATAGCACTCTCCAGTAAAAAGTTGAAGCTAATCTCGTGAGCGCTAAAGTTTCTGTTTTTTACAGCAAGATCATAAAGACTTCACCCAAGTCTTCACAAAGGTTCTACTTGGCACAAACACTAATTAAAACATAAAAACACATCTAAACATAAGCTATATGGATTATTTATTACTAAACAGAACCAAAAAACAAGAAACTAAAATAAAATTGGTTTGCCTCCCTACAAGCGCTAACGTTTAACGCCCCTAGCTAGGCATGATGATTTCAATGATGCTCACATAAAGGATAAGAATTGAAACATAAAGAGAGCATCATGAAGAATATGACTAGCACATTTAAGTCTAACCCACTTCCTATGCATAGGGATTTTGTGATCAAACAATTTATGGGAACAATAATCAACTAGCATAGAAAGGCAAAACAAGCTTAACTTTAAAACTTTAAGCACATAGAGAGGAAACTTAATATTATTGCAATTCCTACAAGCATATATTCCTCCCTAATAATAATTTTCAGTAGCATCATGAATGAATTCAACAATATAACCAGCACCTAAAGCATTCTTTTCATGATCTACAAGCATATAAATTTTATTACTCTCCACATAAGCAAAATTCTTCTCATTCGGAATAGTGGGAGTATCATAAGAGACTCGAATACTATAAATTGTTTCCACATTAAATGACTAATGTTCAGAAAAAGGGTAATCATAATCATGACAAGTTTTATAAATATAATCATCACTACTTTTTATAGCATAAGTTTCATCACAATAATCATCATAAGTAGCAACTTTGTTCTCATCATAATCAATTGAAACCTCTTCCAAGATAGTGGAATCATTACTACATAAAGTCATGACCTCTCCAAATCCACTATCACAATTATCATAATAAGATTCAACATCCTCCAAAAAATTGGGATCATTACTTCCTAAAGTTGACACTCTTCCAAACCCACTTTCATCAATATAATCATCATAAGTTGGAGGCATGCTATCATCATTATAAATTTGCACATCAAAACTTGGGAGACTAAAAATATCATCTTCATTAAATGTAGCATCCCCAAGCTTGGGACAAACATTAATTGCAGCAAATATATTCTCAAAAACATCATCTTCATCAAACATAGCATCCCCAAGCTTGGGCCTTTTCACATCATAAGCATAATCACTCTCATCATTAATAGCATGGATAGCACCAATAGTATAGCAATTATCATCATCACGATGAGTAATAGGAGCAACATCATTTGGGAGAGACACCTTTCTACCTTTGCTTATTCGTCTTTTCTTTTTCTTCTTCACATCATGTGTGGGTTCAATCCTCTTTTTGGAGCTCCTTATTAATGAGATTGGTAGAATAGAAGGCTCCTCCTCGTTACCTGATTCATCATAAGAAATAATAGGAGAATATTGGGAATTCTCTTCCCTTTCGTTAGTATTCTCTTCATCTTCTATTTGTTTTCTTTTCTTTATGTAATTGGCAATATAAGGATTTTCAATGCAATTCACCGCACAATACATATAGATTTCTTCTAGATCAATATCAAGGAATTTCTCGAGGTTATATTCTGGAATAATCTTAGTTTGACGTTTCATTTCTTCATAACCCAAAAGCAAACTAAGTTCATTATGATGTGCAAGGGAAATCAAGTCATCATAATTTTTGGACACGATTCGATCATGAAACAATTTGCATTTGATATTTAAATGACCATGTTCATTGCAAAGTTCACAAGTATGGCTAATATATTTTAAATTTTCAGCACTAACATTTAGCCTTTCTTGCAACCATTTAGTTTCCAAATACTTATGCCTCTTGCAAAATCTATTTTGCATATTTGGTATGCACTTGCAAACTCTATGCACTCCACAAAAATCGACATGCTTATAAGAGATATTTTCATCATAACTAGTGCAATCATCATTAGTACTATGGATATTCAAGGAGTTCATACTAACAATATTGCAATCATGCTCATCATTCAAAGATTTAGTGCCAAACATTTTAATGCATTCTTTTTTAACACTTTGGCACAATTTTCCTTTCCATCATACTCACGAAAGATATTAAAAAGATGAAGCGTATGAGGCAAACTCAATTCCATTTTTTGTAGTTTTCTTTTATAGACTAAACTAGTGATAAAACAAGAAACAAAAAGATTCGATTGCAAGATCTAAAGATATATCTTCAAGCACTAACCTCCCCGGCAACGACGCCAGAAAAGAGCTTGATGTCTACTACGCAACCTTCTTCTTGTAGACATTGTTGGGCCTCCAAGTGCAGAGGTTTGTAGGACGGTAGCAAATTTCCCTCAAGTGGATGACCTAAGGTTTATCAATCCGTGGGAGGTGTAGGATGAAGATGGTCTCTCTCAAACAACCCCGCAACCAAATAACAAAGAGTCTCTTGTTTCCCCAACACACCCAATATAATGGTAAATTGTATAGGTGCACTAGTTCGGCGAAGAGATGGTGAGACAAGTGCAATATGGATGGTAGATATAGGTTTTTGTAATCTGAAAATATAAAAACAGCAAGGTAGCAAGTGGTAAAAGTGAGCGTAAACGGTACTGCAATGCTAGGAAACAAGGCCTAGGGTTCATACTTTCACTAGAGCAAGTTCTCTCAACAATAATAACATAATTGGATCATATAACTATCCCTCAACATGCAACAAAGAGTCACTGCAAAGTCACTAATAGCGGAGAACAAACGAAGAGATTATGGTAGGGTACGAAACCACCTCAAAGTTATCCTTTCTGATCGATCTATTCAAGAGTCCGTAGTAAAATAACATGAAGCTATTCTTTCCGTTCGATCTATAGCAGGTTCAATTTCTACACCATCATCATTACTAGGTTGAGCATCATCATGAACATTATCATTAACACTTTCACTTGGTTCATGTTCATTACCAGATTGTGTTTCAGCATCAGAAATAGAAATATCATTTGAATTCTCAGGTGGTTCAGCAATAGGTTCACTAGAAGCATGCAAAGTCCTATCATTTTTCTTTTTCTTCCTTTTAGAAGGACTAGGTGCATCAATATTATTTCTCTGAGAATCTTGCTCAATTCTCTTAGGGTGGCCTTCAGGATACAAAGGTTCCTGAGTCATTTTACCGGTTCTAGTAGCCACTCTAACAGCATAATCATTTTTCTTACTATTCATTTCTTTGAGCAAATCATTTTGAGCCTTAAGTACTTGTTCTACTTGAGTGGTAACCATAGAAGCATGTTTAGTAATGAGTTTGAGTTCACCTTTAACATTAGCCATATAATCACCCAAGTGTTCAATCATATAAGCATTTTGTTTTAATTGTCTACCAAAATAAGCATTGAAATCTTCTTGCTTAACCATAAAGTTATCAAACTCATCCAAGCATTGGCTAGCAATTTTAGTAGGAGGGATTTCAGCTTTATCATATCTATAGAGAGAATTTGCCTTTACTACCTGTGTCGGGTTATCAAGACCATGATGTTCTTTAGTAGGTAATGGATTAAGATCATATGTTTCTTCAACAGGCGGTAAATTAAGACCATGTATTTCTTCAATAGGAGGTAAATTCTTAACATCTTCAGCTTTAATACCCTTTTCTTTCATAGATTTCTTCGCCTCTTGCATATCTTCAGGACTGAGAAATAGAACACCTCTCTTCTTCGGAGTTGGTTTAGGAATAGGCTCAGGAGTTGGCTCAGGAAGTGTCCAACTATTTTCATTTGTGAACATATTATTCAATAGAATTTCAGCTTCATCTGGTGTTCTTTCCCTGAAAACGGAACCAGCACAACTACCCAGGTAAACTCTGGAAGCATCGGTTAGTCCATTATAAAAGATATCAAGTATTTCATTTTTCTTAAGAGGATGATCAGGCAAAGCATTAAGTAACTTGAGAAGCCTCCCCCAAGCTTGTGGGAGACTTTCTTCTTCAATTTGCACAAAATTATATATATCCCTCAAAGCAGCTTGTTTCTTATGAGCGGGGAAATATTTAGCAGAGAAGTAATAAATCATATCCTGGGGACTACGCACACAACCAGGATCAAGAGAATTAAACCATATCTTAGCATCACCCTTTAATGAGAACGGAAATATTTTAAGGATATAAAGGTAGCGAGATTTCTCATCATTAGTGAACAGGATGGCCATATCATTTAATTTAGTAAGATGTGCCACAACAGTTTCAGATTCATAGCCATGAAAAGGATCAGATTCAACCAAAGTAATTATATCAGGATCAACAGAGAATTCATAATCCTTATCAGTAACACAGATAGGTGAAGTAGAAAAAGCAGGGTCAGGTTTCATTCTAGCATTAAGAGATTGCTGCCTCCATTTAGCTAATAACCTCTTGAGTTCATATCTATCTTTGCAAGCTAAAATAGCTAAAGCAACTTCTTTTTCAAAAACATAACCCTCAGGAATAACAGGCGAGTCTTCATCATCACTTTCATCTATATAATCAGTTTCAATAATTTCTTTCTCTCTAACCCTAGCAATTTGTTCATCAAGAAGTTCACTAAGTGGCACAGTAGTATCAAGCATAGAAGTAGTTTCATCATAAGTATCATGCATAGCAGAAGTGGCATCATCAATAACATGAAACATATCAGAACGAATAGCAGAAGCAGGTTTAGGTGTCGCAAGCTTACTCAAAACAGAAGGTGAATCAAGTGCAGACCTACATGGCAGTTCCTTACCTCCCCTCGTAGTTGACGGATAAATTGTTGTCTTAGCGTCTTTCAAGTTCTTCATAGTGACCAGCAGATATAAATCCCAAGTGACTCAAAGAATAGAGCTATGCTCCCCGGCAGCGGCGCCAAAAAATAGTCTTGATAACCCACAAGTATAGGGGATCGCAACAGTTTTCGAGGGTAGAGTATTCAACCCAAATTTATTGATTCGACACAAGGGGAGCCAAAGAATATTCTCAAGTATTAGCAGTTGAGTTGTCAATTCAACCACACCTGGATAACTTAATATCTGCAACAAAGTAGTAGCAAAGTAGTATGATAGTAGTGGTAACGGTAACAAAAGTAACGGTAGCAAAAGTAATATTTTTGGTGTTTTGTAGTGATTGTACCAGTAGCAACGGAAAAGTAAATAAGCGAAGAACAATATGTGAAAAGCTCGTAGGCATTGGATCGGTGATGGAGAATTATGCCGGATGTTGTTCATCATGTAACAATCATAACATAGGGTGACACAGAACTAGCTCCAATTCATCAATGTAATGTAGGCATGTATTCCGAATATAGTCATAAGTGCTTATGGAAAAGAACTTGCATGACATCTTTTGTCCTACCCTCCCGTGGCAGCGGGTCCTAATGGAAACTAAGGGATATTAAGGCCTCCTTTTAATAGAGTACCGGAACAAAGCATTAGCACATAGTGAATACATGAACTCCTCAAACTACGGTCATCACCGGGAGTGGTCCCGATTATTGTCACTTCGGGGTTGCCGGATCATAACACATAGTAGGTGACTATAGACTTGCAAGATAGGATCAAGAACTCACATATATTCATGAAAACATAATAGGTTCAGATCTGAAATCATGGCACTCGGGCCCTAGTGACAAGCATTAAGCATAGCAAAGTCATAGCAACATCAATCTCAGAACATAGTGGATACTAGGGATCAAACCCTAACAAAACTAACTCGATTACATGATAGATCTCATCCAACCCATCACCGTCCAGCAAGCCTATGATGGAATTACTCACGCACGGCGGTGAGCATCATGAAATTGGTGATGGAGGATGGTTGATGATGACGATGGTGACGAATCCCCCTCTCCGGAGCCCCGAGCAGACTCCAGATCAGGCCTCCCGAGAGGTTTTAGGGCTTGGCGGCGGCTCCGTATCGTAAAACGCGATGAATCCTTCTCTTTGATTTTTTCTCTCCGAAAGTGAATATATGGAGTTGGAGTTGAGGTCGGTGGAGCGTCAGGGGGCCCACTGACGTGGATTTTTCTTCCAGTATTTTTCTTATTTTCCAAATAGATGTTCCGTGGAGTTTTAGGTCATTCCGAGAACTTTTGTTTCTGCACATAAATAACACCATGGAAAGTCTGCTGAAAACAGCGTCAGTCCGGGTTAGTTCCATTCAAATCATGCAAGTTAGAGTCCAAAACATGGGCAAAAGTGTGTGAAAAAGTAGATACGACGGAGATGTATCAACTCCCCTAAGCTTAAACCTTTGCTTGTCCTCAAGCAATTCAGTTGACAAACTGAAAGTGATAAAGAAAAACTTTTACAAACTCTGTTTGCTCTTGTTGTTGTAAATATGTAAAGCCAACATTCAAGTTTTCAGCAAAGATTATGAACTAACCATATTCACAATAACTCTTAGGTCTCATGTTTACTCGTATCAATGGCATAATCAACTAGCGAGCGATAATAATAAATCTCGGATGACAACAGTTTCTCAAAACAATCATGATATGATATAACAAGATGGTATCTCGCTAGCCCTTTCTGAGACCGCAAAACATAAATGCAGAGCACCTTTAAAGATCAAGGACTGACTAGACATTGTAATTCATGGTAAAAGAGATCCAGTCATGGTCATACCCAATATAAATTGATAGTAATGGATGCAAATGATAGCTGCGCTCTCCAGCTAGTGCTCTTTAATAAGAGGGTGATGACTCAACATAAAAGTAAATAGATAGGCCCTTCGCAGAGGGAAGCAGGGATTTGTAGAGGTGCCAGAGCTCGGTTTTAAAGCATAGATAAATAATATTTTGAGCGGCATACTTTCATTGTCAACATAACAACCAAGAGATGGCGATATCTTCCATGCTACACACATTATAGGCGGTTCCCAAACAGAATGGTAAAGTTTATACTACCCCTCCACCAACAAACATCAATCCATGGCTTGCTCGAAACAATGAGTGCCTGTAACTAGCAACAGTCCCAGGGGGAGTTTTGTTTGCAATTATTTTGATTTAGTTTGCATAAAGCATGGGACTGGGCATCCCGGTGACCAGCCATTTTCTCGTGAGTGAGGAGCGGAGTCCACTCCTCTTGAGAATAACCCGCCTAGCATGGAAGATACGGACAACCCTAGTTGATACATGAGCTATTCGAGCATACAAAACAAAATTTCATTTGAAGGTTTGGAGTTTGGCACATACAAATTTACTTGGAATGGCAGGTAGATACCGCATATAGGAAGGTATAGTGGACTCATATGGCATAACTTTGGGGTTTAAGGGATTGGATGCACAAGCAGTATTCCCGCTTAGTACAAGTGAAGGCTAGCAAAAGACTGGGAAGCGACCAACTAGAGAGCGACAACAGTCATGAACATGCATTAAAATTAATGAACATTGAGTGCAAGCATGTGTAGGATATAATCCACCATGAACATAAATATCGTGAAGGCTATGTTGATTTGTTTCAACTACATGTGTGAACATGTGCCAAGTCGAGTCACTTAAATCATTCAAAGGAGGATACCACCCCGCTATACCACATCACAACCATTTTAATAGCATGTTGGCACACAAGGTAAACCATTATAACTCATAGCTAATCAAGCATGTCACAAGCAACTATGATCTCTAATTGTCATTGCAAACATGTTTATTCATAATAAGCTGAATCAGGAACGATGAACTAATCATATTTACAAAAACAAGAGAGGTCGAGTTCATACCAGCTTTTCTCATCTCAGTCAGTCCATCATATATCGTCATAATTGCCTTTCACTTGCACGACCGAATGAAGTGAAAATAATACAAGTGCACGTACATTGGACTACGCTGGAATCTGCGAGCATTCAATAAACAAGAGAAGACAAGGCAGTATGGGCTCTTGGTTAAATCAACAATAATGCATATAATAGCCACTTTAACAATTTAATTATGGTCTTGTCCTATCAATCCCCAAAGAAAAGAAAAGAAATAAAACTATTTACACGGGAAAGCTCCCAACAAGCAAAAGCAGAACGGGAAATCTTTTTGGGTTTTCTTTTTAATTATTACTACTACAACAATAAAGGTAAACTAACTAAAAGTTACTACTAATTTTTTTGGTTTTTCTTAAAGTTTATCAAACACACAAGAAGAAAGCAAGAACAAGAAAATAAACTAGCATGGATATTACAGTGAAAAAGTATGAGCACCGACATCTAGCAATGAGTGTGTGTGAACATAAATGTAATGTCGGTGGGAAATACGTACTCCCCCAAGCTTAGGCTTTTGGCCTAAGTTGGTTTATCGCCACGGATGGCCTGGCGGATATCCATAGTTATAACTGGGGACGTACTGAGATGAAGAAGACTCTGATTGCCACTGGCTAGCAGTCATCTCCAGATCCCAAAAGTAATCAGACTGTCATGGAGGCTCAAATTGTGGTTCCGGCTCCGTGGCTGGTGTAGGGTTCGTGTAGGCGTAAATGGCCGCCCACGAAACGAGATACGGGCCCGTAGATGAATTAAACAAGGAAGGAGCATGCAAGGTAATAGTCTCAGGGTGATGTTTATCAAAGAACAATTTGTATTTAAGCTCCCCTTCCTTATTCTTAACAATAAAGTCATGCGCTACCATACTCTTATAATCCAAATAAGCACTGGGCAGCAACTTTTCTTCTTTTTCATAGTGCCTAATAGGTATGTTATAATATGCAACAAGGCGTGAAGCGTAAATACCTCCAAAGATGGGACCCTTAGTACGGTTCAAACTTAACCGTTTAGTAATAATACCGCCCATACAAAGAGTGTTATCGGAAAATAAACCATGGAACAAAATGATAATATCAGGAACACTAAGGTTTCCACAGTTTCCACGACCAATCAAGCAACGACTAGCAAATATGGCAAAGTAGCGTAAAACAGGAAAATGTATGCTAGTGATTCTTGCATCGGAAACCTTCCTGGTTTCCCCCACAGTAATAGTGTCAATAAACCTGTCCACATCTTTACGATGTGGTTCATCTAAGGTACCCTCGAAGGGTATTTCGCAAACCTTGCACAATTCATCTAGTGGCATCTTCTTAACAACATCATATAAATGAAACTCTACTTAAGGAGGTGTTTCCTTAGGAAAATAGTAGAAGTTTTGCACAAAAGTATTGGTGAGTAAGAGATACTGATGACGTTGGTCGCGGAGGAAGTCGGTGAGGCCAGCATTCTCAGCCAATGAATAGAAATTTTAAGTGCATCTAGTGCCCCTTAGTGATTTTGGTGTATTGAAGACTTATAGGTTAAGGATCTAATGTGTTTATGAGTGTACACAGGTCTATAAGTCTATGAGGAGTTTGATATTTACAGAGAAAGTCGACCCCTAAAAATGAAGTTCTTCGACTGAAGACTTTGATATACCGAAGACTTTCTGAAGACTTTGAAAGTGAAGAAATTGGTGTGACCTTGAAGACTTGGTATTCATTCGAGGAACATGAAGCATGAAGACTTTTGTTTTCGTTGTTTCATTTTATCTTTCTTGACTCATAGGAAACACCGTACTGTTAAAGGGGGTCGAGGAAATACTAAGGAAAATTTTCCATTTGATGCTCAACTCAAATCCTACACCTACCAATCCCTTCAAGTGAAGCCATTGGAAATCTCATACAGTTCAGTCAATTTCTTCAATGACAGAGACACAGTTCTTCTAGTCACTGAGGACTTTGTTCTGAATGAGGAATTAGGAATTCCCTAGTGCAGATTTCCTACACAGTGAGGAACATGATAGCCCTGAGGAATTTGTACCTCAAATTTCCGACAGTTGCTGTGCTACGCGCGAGCTGTCCCAAAATATCTTATCCATCCAATGGTCATATCATTGAAGAGCATTTATGTCTTATCATGTCGGGCTACTCCCTAGGCTATAAATAGCCACCCCCTACAACCACTAGCTGGTTGGCTGCTCCAAGAGAAACTGACACTTGTCATTTGAGAGCAACCCATCCTCCGAGGACTTTGAGTGAAAATCATCAAGTGAGGAAAATCCAAAACCCAAACCCAAACACCTACAAACCCAAAGTGATTGAGCATCACTGAAGAGATTGATCCTGCATGGATCCGACGCTTGTTACCTTTGAAGACTGTGCTTCTTCCAGACAGTTAGGCGTCATGGTCTAGAGCATCCAAGAGGAATTGTGGATCGCCGAGTGACCGAGTTTGTCAAGGTTCGGAAGTCACCTGAAGACTTACAACGAGTGATTGGACGAGGATTGTGTGTCCTTAGTTCAAGGAGAATACGGTGAGGACTGGGTGTCCCGAGCTGCGTGCTCAGGACTGGGTGTCTGGGACTGAGTGTCCTCGAGTTTAAATACTCAGCCGCTCCAACCAGATGTACAACTGAGACAACAGTTGTAACTGGTCTACCAAATCATTGTATTCACCAAGCTTACTGGTTCCATTTCCTCAACTCTTTCATTTCCTCGGTATTGTGCTGCTTGTTTATCATATCCGTGTTTGAAGACTTTGACTGAAAACTTTCTCAAATTTCATCAGTTCAATTTCTTCAGTCTGTTTGTCTTCATCTTGTGTTATCTTGTGATTACGCTTTCTGTACTCTGTGTTTGTCTTCATTTCATCATGATGACTATGCTTGTATTCTGTTATATTTACTTCTGAGTACTTATTCTGCTGCTAGTAGTTCTTCGCTAAGGAATTTCCTCACGAGCAAATTCCTCAGTGAAGAATTTCATAAAAATCGCCTATTCACCCCCCTCTAGTCGATATAACGCACTTTCAATTGGTATCAGAGCAAGGTACTCCCTTGTTCTGTGTGATTTTGGTTTAACCGCCTGGAGTTTTAGTTATGTCGACCGCAGGTATGAAGAAAGTGACATGCCCTATGTTTGACGGTCACGAGTATCCCAAATGGAAGGCCATGATGAAGAAGCGCCTCATGGCGATGAACAGCGAGCTGTGGACCGTCACTGAGATTGGTCTTACCGATCTATGCAAGATGGCAGACGCTGATGATATTCGCAAGTACACTCGACTTGAGATCATGGCGAAGGATATCATCTGTTCCTGCCTGTCCAGAGATGAATTCAGGCGCATCATGCATCTTTGCAATGCGAAGCTTATCTGGGACCGAATCTCTGACGTCTATGAAGGTCATCGTACTTGTTATGATCCCTGGTTTGAAGATTTCAAGGAATCTCTCAAAATGATGACTTTCGAACCAGAATCATCATCTTCTGCACCATGCCTGATGGCAAACGGTGCCAAGGTAACCGAATGTTCCTCATCCGAGTCTAGTGATGATGAATCTGATGATGATTTTGGACCTAGTTATACCAAGCTTGTTTGCATTGCCACTAAACAACAAAAGGCCTTGGAAAAAGCTCACGACATGCTTAGTAAGAGCAATGATATGTTGGGTGAAGAAATGGATCAGTCAAAAGCTTTAGCTAAAAGTCTTCAGAGACTTCATTCTAAGTATGACTCACTTCAAGATCATCATAACACTCTCTTGTCTGATCATGAGAAGCTTTCTTATGAATTTCTTCAAAAGAAGCAAGATCTTGAGAAGCTAAGAGTGAGTTATGAAGATCTTCAGAAGGAGCGCGATTCATTACTTGCTCAACAAATCAGCGCTGCTCAGGAAGAATTTGTTCCTCCTTGTCTGAAATGCATTGAATGAGAATCTGCTAATTCTTCACCTGAATGTTCAAATGCTTCTAATATTACAAATTCTTTACCTGCCTCTGCTATCACTAATTCCTCACCTGAGGACATTGCTAGTATCACTGACGATGCAGGGCTGAAGAAATTGTACATGACAGGCATGTATAAAAGCCTGAAAGGCATCAGACTCTTTGTGATGTGCTTAAAAAGCAGATCCTCAACAGGAACCCTAGGAAAGAGGGTATTGCCTTTGAGAGGAAACTCAATGCTGATGGTACATATTGGAAGCCTGAGCAGTACCCCAAAACCTCATGGGTTGCTGCAAAGGGACCTCCAGTTGATCCATCTAATTTATCTGGTTATACATGTGAATCTTCTCATTCTTCTGATGAGTCATTTGACTCCAAGTATAAACTGTTCAAAAATCAGAATGGTGAAGTATTTGCTAGATATGTTGGCACTAACTGTAGGAATGGTTCCCCTATGAAGAAAATCTGGGTTCCCAAAGGTGCCTTGAAAGTCTTCAGGTGAATGTCCTCATGACACCACCTGTGAAGAATAGGAACCCCAGATCAAATTCTTCATATGGACCAAATTCTTCATATGGATCCAAGTCCTCATATGGACCATATTCCTCAAGGGGATCAAATTCCTCACATGGATCAAAGTCCTCATATGAACATCATCGTGCTAACAACTCTGTTTCGCAGGGAAGAGCCAAGGGCTATGAATATGAGCATTATTCTTCTAATTATTATGTTCATAAGTCCTCGAAGAATTTCTTTGCTTATTCATATGCTTACCCTAACCACTCTTATGTGAAACGAAATGGTTTGGCCTCTATGCCACCATTCTCATATGGAGCTCGCAGAGTGATGAACTCTTTGCCACCCCTTCAGATGTGGGTGGTGAAAAAAAGGAACTAATCTCTTATGTAGGGCCAGGTCTCCAGACGTGCTCAAATGTCTGAAGAATTTGCTGGGGACCTGACAACTTGCCTGAGAGGACGCAGGCTAATCATGAAGAAATGAATTTTCATTTCTCACGTCCTCACACTGCTTTATCTGTCTTACTGCTTGATGAACTTGATTTGATGAATTGTGATATCATATTCTTCACTGCTGAAGTATATGAGGTTCGTAAGTGGCACTAATTCATCTGCAGGATGATCAACCCAAAGCCACTGAGTGGGTCCTCGATAGTGGATGTACAAATCACATGACTGGTGACAAGAATCTATTGATGGATGCTCCCTTATCGTCATCACATCTGAAGCATATCATCTTCGCTGACAAGAGCAAAAGTCAGGTATTGGGTCTAGGTAAGCTTGCTATCACAAAGGATCGACACATGGACAAAGTCATGCTTGTTGAGTCCTTAGGATACAACCTTATGTCTGTCTCAATGCTTTGTGATCTTGATATGGTTGTTGTATTTGGCAAGTATCGTTGTGTTGTGATTATGGAAGCTGACAATTCCAAAGTCTTCGAAGGCTTTAGGAGAGGAGACTTGTATATTGTTGATTTCTCTGCAGATTCACAACCAGTCGTGTGCCTACTTGCAAAAGCTTCAGAAGGATGGCTATGGCATCGACAACTTGGTCGTGCAGGCATGGGGAATTTGCACACGCTTGCAAAGAAGAAGCATGTCATTGGCATTGAGAATGTCAAATTCCTCAAGGATCATTTATGTAGTGCCTGTGAAGCTGGAAAGATGACCAAGGCCAAGCATCCAGCAAAGACTATCATGACCACCACTCGTCCATTTGAATTGCTTCACATGGATATCTTAGGTCCTAATCATTATACTTCTGTTTCAAATGAAGCATCTCAATATGGCTTTGTTATTGTTGATGATTACTCTCGTTACACATGGGTACACCTTGTTACTTACAAACATGAAGTGCAGGAAGTCTTCAAACAATTTTCCTCGAGGGCTTCAACCAACTTTGGTGTGAAGATCAAGCACATATTAAGTGACAATGGCACTGAGTTCAAGAATTCTGGTCTCGATGACTATCTTGATGAACTTGGCATTACTCATGAGTTATCTGCTCCTTATACTCCTCAACAGAATGGCGTCGTGGAGCGCAAGAACAAGACTCTTGCTGAGATGGCTCGCACTATGCTCGATGAGTACAAGACCCCTCGTCGTTTCTGGGTTGATGCAATTGATACCGCGTGCCACATCATCAACAGAGTATATCTTCACAAATTCTTCAAGAAGACTGCCTATGAACTCCTCACTGACAAGAAACCCAATGTGAGTTATTTTAAAGTCTTTGGTGCTAAATGCTGGATTAGAGATCCTCACCATAACTCTAAATTTGCACCGAAAGCACATGAAGGTTTTATGCTTGGTTACGGAAAGGACTCGCGCACCTACAGAGTCTTCAACAATGTTCTTCACAAGATTGTTGAAACCATAGATGTGCGGTTCGATGAAACTAATGGCTCGCAAAGAGAGCACCTACCTTCTGTGATAGATGAACGAGCACTTGAGGATTCTATCAAGTTCAAGGCTACTGAAGATGTCATCCGTACTGAAGAATCTGCTGAAGAATTCATTCCAGAACATGAAGAACGTCGAGCTGACGCACCTGAAGAAAATGCTGAGGAAATTGATGCTGAAGAAAATGCTAATCAAATTCCTCAACGACAACCAGCTCATCCTCGCGTTGCAAAAGAAGTGCAAGTGGAGAAGATCATCGATGACATTAGAGCACCAGGTCCTCTCACACGCTCAAAAGCTTCACATCTATCTAACTTTTGTGGGCACTTTGCTTTTGTCTCTATCACAGAGCCCACTAAGGTAGATGAAGCATTTCTGGAGCCTGAGTGGATTCAGGCCATGCAAGAAGAATTACATCAGTTCAAGCTCAACAACATTTGGGAACTGGTCAATCGTCCAGATCCTCGCAAGCATAATATCATTGGCACAAAGTGGATCTACCGCAACAAGCAAGATGAAAACGACCTTGTGGTGAGGAATAAGGCACGTCTAGTAGCTCAAGGCTACACACATGTTGAGGGAGTTGATTTCGATGAAACTTTTGCACCTGTTGCTAGACTTGAGGCTATTCGCATATTACTTGCTTATGCTAACCATCATGATATCATCTTATATCAAATGGATGTGAAAAGTGCATTCCTCAATGGTAAGCTTGAGGAAGAAGTATATGTTGCTCAACCCCCAGGTTTTGAAGATCCAAAGCATCCTGACAAAGTCTTCAGACTCAATAAGGCCCTCTATGGCCTCAAGCAGGCCCCACGGGCATGGTATGATACTTTGAAGGAATTCTTCATGAAGAACGGCTTCACACCCGGTTCACTCGATCCTACTCTCTTTACTAAATCTTATGATGGTGAACTATTTGTGTGCCAAATATATGTTGATGATATCATCTTTGGCTGTACTGACCAACGCTATAGTGATGAATTTGCCTATATGATGAGTGAAGAATATCAAATGTCTATGATGAAAGAGTTGAAATTCTTCTTAGGTCTTCAAATTCGTCAACAGCGCAATGGCATATTCATATCTCAGGAGCAATACTTCAAGGATGTCCTGAAGAAATTCGGCATGCAAGATTGCAAAGGCATCAAAATTCCTATGCCCACAAATGGTCAACTATGCACTGATGAAAATGGTATTGACTTCGATCATAAGGTATACCGCTCCATGATTGGCTATTTATTGTACTTATGTGCATCTAGGCCAGATATAATGCTTAGTGTTTGCATGTGTGCCCGATTTCAAGCTGCACTGAAGGAATCACACCATAAGGCTGTGAAGCATATTCTTCGATATCTAGCTCACACACCAACACTAGGATTGTGGTATGCCAAGGGCTCGGATTTTGATCTCATTGGATATTCTGACTCTGACTATGCTGGTGATCGCGTGGACCACAAGTCAACATCTGGTACATGTCATTTCCTTGGACGATCTTTGGTCTGTTGGTCCTCGAAGAAACAGAATTGCGTATCACTGTCTACTGCTGAAGCTGAGTACATTGCTGCTGGTTCTTGCTGTGCTCAACTGCTATGGATGAAGCAAACGCTCAAGGACTATGGCATCAACGTGAAGAATGTGCCTCTCCTCTGTGACAATGAGAGTGCCATCAAGATTGCTCACAACCCAGTTCAGCACTCGAAGACAAAGCACATTCAGATTTGTCATCATTTTCTTCGTGATCATGTGTTGAAGGGCGACATTTCTATTGAGCATGTGAAGACTGAAGAACAACTAGCCGTTATCTTCACTAAGCCCTTCGATGAGAAGAGATTTAGCAAGTTGCGGTGTGAGCTAAATATCTTAGAGTCTTAGAACGTACTTTGAAAAGGCACTCATCCTAACACTTATGCAAAATTGATGACTTAGATGTGCAACACATGAAGAAACGTTTTTCTTCAATCAATGAAGAATAACACTCTAAATGTGAAGAAATTAACAAATAATTTGATTCTCAAAACCCTACGACAATTGTACGCGGTGTCTGAAGTCATCATTCTTATACGGTGGGTCACGCCACCACAAAAGTTGAAAATCTTCAATTTGAGTTTTTCCTCATTTTTGAAATTCCTCAGTTGTTCAAATTCTTCAACTTTTCAAAATCTTCACTTGTTCCGTTGTTTTTCTTCATTGGCTATATATATATATATATATGAGTTTATGTCCTCTACAGCATTCACTTATGGCTATTTCTTCAAGTTGGTGTTTTTCTGCTAAGTGAATGTGATCGGACCCTTCCCCCACTATGCTATACTCAATCCAATCTATTCACAAATTCTTCAGGTGCGTTCTATTTGAAACTCGTTCAAAATCTTCACTGTGTCCTTGTCAGCTGAAGAAATTGCGAACGGAACTTTAAAACTAATCTTATCCAAATTTTTGGTTTTGCCGCTCAAACTGTTCCGCATCCCACGATGCATTTGTTTATTCACCCACGATCTTACACGATTTCCACCTCTTTGTACGTGGGTGACACATGTCGTGCGAAGGAGAAGGGTCAAGGGCACGTTCGTCCCAAATCTTCGGGCGAACAGTTTTTCACTGCTACTATAGATACCCCCTCATCCCTTCCTCACTTCTTTTACTCCGCTCGATCTCTCTCTCTCGCTCGAGCTTCCCAAACCCTAGCGCCGCCACTACTCCATCATCGCCGGTGAGGAAGAGCTTCACTACCTCGACCTCGTCGCTGTCGTACTCGCGCCGACCGCGGAAATCTTCACCTCCGCCGCCGCCGTAGACGTCTTCCTCCGCCAAGTTAGGGCGTGGAAGATCTACACCGACGAACTCCACTGTTTCACCTCACTATTCGTCGTGTTCTTCATTCAGGGTAACTAAAAGTCACTTTTACTGCCCTCTTTGATTCGAAGTTTCTGTACAAAATCTTCAAAGGTGTTTTATTCTTCAAATCTTCACACACTAAACACCTCACATGTCATCTGTTCTTGATTCATTTCCTTAAGCATCATTTTCTTCAAGATTCCTCAATTGTGTGGATCTTCGATCTATACAACTCTGGAACCTAAGATAAAGCGCGCTTAGTGAAATTCTTCAAGACGCATCTGGTCAAATTCCTCAAACTTGTTTTTTAAAACCCTATGAGAACGCATATGACCTCTCCAAATTCCTCGCAACTATACTCTGTTCACAGGTACACATGTCCGCTGCTGAATCACTAGGTTCTCATCAACTTAACTCATTTGCAGCGTTCCTCGAAGAAAAACTGCATACTTCTTCAGAGAATTCAATTGTTCAAATTCCTCAGCTGAAGAATATGGCAGATGGTAAGAAGCTGCAGAAAGGAGGAAAGAAACCTGAGGTCATGACTGCATTTGAAATCCCTGAGGACATTTACAAAGAGTACTGTACGCCTGATGAAGCCAAGTTTGGCAAAGAGAACAAAAATTAGCGCAAGGTGCGCATTCAGAGGATTGAACGGAGATGGGCAAGAGAATGGAGGGAGTACAAATATGTTACTCCAAAGTATATGAAGAAATTCGCTCTCAACCCTCCATGCCCAAGAGCCCCATTGGCACCTGGCCAAGAGGCAGATCCCACTAGCATCAAACGTGGTGAGGATTTTCCTGAGGAATGGGCAAAGCGTCAAGCCAAATTGGCAAGACAAGCCAAAGAAGCAGTGAAGAAATTCAATGAAGATTCTGCTGCTGCTGCTGCCACTGAGGCCTTTGTCAAGCCGAGGAAATCTATGCCTAATAAGCCCGCTCGAAAGCCAAGTGCTTCACCAAAAGTGCCCTCACGGCCAAGTTCCTCAGCTGCGCCCTCACGGCCAGGAACTTCAAAATCTTCAAAACAAATTCCTCAAGCTGCTCCTGCTCCTCTGAAATCCTCAGCACCTCCTCCAAAGTCCTCAGCTATTCCGACAAAGTCCTCAGCACCTATGCATCTTGCCACGTGCCAAAGGACTGCAGGCATCTCAATTGCCTCTGGTGTCTCAGCAAGTTCCTCAGCTACACCAAGTTCCTTAGCTGGACCCTCTCTGCTGAAGAAAAAGGCTACTGCTGGACGAGGTCCTCGCCCAAGTCCTAAGAAGAAGCAGGTAGTCTTCAATGTACCATCTGAAGAAGATGAGGCTGATGAAGAAGAACTTGCCGAAATCATCAGGGATAGGCAAGCTAAGGCCGCTAGTGCCAAAGGAAGTAATGTGCCGATGCTTATTGATCCAAGGTTGATCCTGGATTTCATTGATCTATGGCACAAAGATCCAAATACACCTGTGCGGGAGATGAACCTCACTCCTGGTCAAAGTCACGTCTTGACTGCTTTCATTCAAGAAGAAAAATGGAAGTATGATAGGGCCAGACAGATTAAGAAATTGCAGTACAGAAAAGAGAAACTGCTGAAGAAAAATATTGTCAAGATGACAACTGAAGAACTCGTTAAGATGCAGCCTGACATCAAAACCCTCAGCGATGAATTTGATGCATACTATGCTAATTGGAAAGGAGCCAAAGTCAGGTTCGTGAAACTGACTGAGAAGTTCACCAATGTTGCAGCCCCATCGCAACAAGAAATTCCTCAAGCTGAACCTTCAGCTCAGCCAACTGAAGAACATGCCAGCACCACTAATGACTTTCAGGCCGCTGAAGAAAATGCTAGTTCCAGGGCTGATGACTCCATTCCAGCCGGTGAAGAAATTGCCAGGGCATCCACTAGTGGTGCTCCTGAAGAAACTGAAGAAGTGAGGGCAACTGCATGAGTTGCGCCTGAGGAAATTCAAACAGATTCCTCAGCTCCTGCGCCTACACCAACTCCTATCCTTCCATCTGCATCAGATGTGAAGAAGACCAAGGCTGCAGAGCGAAATGCAGTGAAGAAAAGGAAAGCATCAAGTGCTTCAAAATCTTCAGCTCCAAAGAAGATGAAGCCTATGACCAGCTCGTTTGCAAATCCAATCGATGTTGTTCCTATTTCCACCATGCCATCAAAGGACCTTGTTCCTTTTGGTGAAGAATATGAGATCCCAAGCGGATCTGATGAAGAAACTCCATCTGCTGCTTCGTCAGAGCAGATTGATGAAGAAATTGAAGTGGATGCGATCCCTTCAACCCCAGTGGTATCATCATCAATGCCTCAGTTCACTGCTGAAGAGGCTGGTGTTGAAGAATTGGAAGATGAAGACGTGGATATTGGAAGTACAACGCCTGTAATGAATGATGACTTTTGGGAAAGTCAGCACCCCAATTCTCCAATCTTCACCCCACTAGAGCAAATTCCTCAGTCCCCTGCACCAACAGTTCAAATGGGCTCTGAAGAAACTCATCCCACTGCATCTGTGCATGAAGAAATTCCAGCCACTAGTGCTGAAGAAACTGCTGCTGCTGATCCTAAGAATGCAACTGAAGAGGAACCAGAAATTCCTTAGACTGATGAACCTGAGATCGCGATTCCTGAGGTCGTGATGCAACTCACTGACACTCCATTGCCAAAGCCAAAGGATCCGTTCTCAAGGAAGCAAAAGTTCAAGGCTAAAGACTTCTTTGGCGAGCATGTATTCTTCACATATTACAATCCATATGACTCTGCTCGCATAAGGAAGAGGCATTTCTGGACTACTAGTCAAGCAAACTTCTATTCCTCAGTGTTGTTCAACAAAGACAAAGTCTTCGATCATGCACATATTCCTCACGTGGATATGGAGTCTCTGCCGTGCTTAGAGCCAGATCTCAGTGTTCTTCACGACGCCGGACTACTAAACTTCTGCACTGACATATGTGATTGGAATGAAGAACTCATTCTTCAGTTCTACGCAACGCTGCACATCACAGGTGACTCTAAAGATGTAAATTCATGGGTGCTCGACTGGATGTCTGAAAATACTCATCACAAGGCACCAGCATCTGAATTGCTTCGTGCCCTACCACTCAGTCCTCCCCTTGAAGATGCACGTTGTGTTTACAGTGAACCTGAGCTTTCAAATCACTACATGCAAGTTTTGATGAAGCCTTTGAAGCCAGGGCAGGCCCCTCGTACCAATTCCCTCGTCAAGGAATTACTGTATGTGCCTCGGACTGTCTATCGCATTCTAACGAAGACAATGAGTCCTATCAAAGGCCATGACTCACCTGATGAAGAAGTCGTTGGCATCATGAAGAATCTGCTTTTCAATATCATTCATGGCGTTCCCATCAACTTCCATGATTTCTTCATGAGGACTCTGGCCAATATTGCTATGTCACCGTTTGAGCTGAAGCCTTACACACCATGGATTATGAGATTCATCAGGACAAGGTCTTCACTCAACTACAAAGCTGACACTCCGAACCACTGCAGCTACTTGCCTCCAATTGAAGTCCTCAAAAGGACATTTTCCTCAGCTGTTGACAAAGGCAAGGCAACTGCTGTGATAGATGAAGGCATTCGTCCATTGGATGGTCAATTCCGCAAGGCTGCATCCTATTCCACCAATGATGACTCTGCCACACATGACTCTGCCGCCAACAATGCCAAGCAAAATCCTCAAGCCACTGCACCCAGGGTGATGACTGATCGTGAGTTACTCCTCAGTCTTCATCAGAAGGTTGATCGCAATCACAAATGGGTTAAGCGTCAGTTTGGTTCAATTCTTCACAACATGACTTCAACACACAATGAAGTGAATAAAAACCACTACTACCTCCATGAAACCCTCAACCGCACCTAGGCTGTTCTGTCTCAAGTTTACAACGCTGAAGATCTGAAGAAAATGGGTCTCAAAGAAGAGTTTGACTGGTCTGCACCTCCTCCGAAGAAATTCAAGAAGGTCAAGGTTCCTTCTTTGGTGGCCAGCTCCTATTCTTCATCGCGCGACACTGATGAACATGAAGACTTGGACGACACTGCGGCAGGCCCTACTTCAACAACCGACCCCGACAACGCTGGCGCTCCTTCATCAACCTGATTATCTTCAGGGGCATTAGTCCTCAGTTACGATCCTTTTGGTCACTCGATGACAAAGGGGGAGAAATCTGAGTTAGTCTTCAAGCAGGTCTATTATATTGGGCGTTTTTTTGCTAAGTTACAACTCTCATTGTTCCGAAACTTTTATTGGATCGAGTTGTAAACTTAAACCCGATGGTGATCTGATACTTCTGCTACATTATTCTGCATGCTTATTCCTCGTTAATTTTATCGCACGCATGCTGAAATACGTCAATCACCATTTTTCATCATGCATTTCAAATTCTTCATATTATATATCAAATGCATGTATGAATTACAAAGTATAGGGGTTGATCTCCATGATTCATCTCTTCAAGTGTGCATTGCTTCAAAAGCAAATTCCTCACTATGCACAACTTCAGGGGGGGTTCTTCTATATCTTGCAATCAAATTCCTCAATATCAGTATTTACACTTCATTTGATTATCCCCGTTGAAAACTTAACCTATGTTGTCATCAATCACCACAAAGGGGAAGATTGTAAGTGCATCTAGTGCCCCTTAGTGATTTTGGTGTATTGAAGACTTATAGGTTAAGGATCTAATGTGTTTACGAGTGTACACAGGTCTATAAGTCTATGAGGAGTTTGATATTTATAGAGAAAGTCGACCCCTAAAAATGAAGTTCTTCGACTGAAGACTTTGATATACCGAAGACTTTCTGAAGACTTTGAAAGTGAAGAAATTGGTGTGACCTTGAAGACTTGGTATTCATTCGAGGAACATGAAGCATGAAGACTTTTGTTTTCGTTGTTTCATTTTATCTTTCTTGACTCATAGGAAACACCGTACTGTTAAAGGGGGTCGAGGAAATACTAAGGAAAATTTTCCATTTGATGCTCAACTCAAATCCTACACCTACCAATCCCTTCAAGTGAAGCCATTGGAAATCTCATACAGTTCAGTCAATTTCTTCAGTGACAGAGACGCAGTTCTTCTAGTCACTGAGGACTTTGTTCTGACTGAGGAGTTAGGAATTCGCCAGTGCGGATTGCCTACACAGTGAGGAACATGATAGCCCTGAGGAATTTGTACCTCAAATTTCTGACCGTTGCTGTACTACGCGCCAGCTGTCCCAAAATATCTTATCCATCCAGCGATCATATCATTGAAGGGCATTTATGTCTTATCATGTCGGGCTGCTCCCTAGGCTATAAATAGCCGCCCCTACAACCACTAGCTGGTTGGCTGCTCCGAGAGAAACTGACACTTGTCATTTGAGAGCAACCCATCCTCCGAGGACTTTGAGTGAAAATCATCAAGTGAGGAAAATCCAAAATCCAAACCCAAACACCTACAAACCCAAAGTGATTGAGCATCACTGAAGAGATTGATCCTGCATGGATCTGACGCTTGTTACCTTTGAAGACTATGCTTCTTCCAGACGGTTAGGCGTCATGATCTAGAGCATCCAAGAGGAATTGTGGATCGCCGAGTGACCGAGTTTGTCAAGGTTCGGAAGTCACCTGAAGACTTACCACGAGTGATTGGATGAGGACTGTGTGTCCTTAGTTCGAGGAGAATACGGTGAGGACTGGGTATTCCGAGCTGCGTGCTCAGGACTGGGTGTCCGGGACTGAGTGTCCTCGAGTTTAAATACTCAGCCGCTCCAACCAGATGTACAACTGAGACAACAGTTGGAACTGGTCTACCAAATCACTGTCTTCACCAAGCTTACTAGTTCCATTTCCTCAACTCTTTCATTTCCTCAGTATTGTGCTGCTTGTTTATCATATCTGTGTTCGAAGACTTTGACTGAAGACTTTCTCAAATTTCCTCAGTTCAATTTCTTCAGTTTGTTTGTCTTCATCTTGTGTTATCCTGTGGTTACGCTTTCTGTACTCTGTGTTTGTCTTCATTTCATCATGATGACTATGCTTGTATTCTGTTATGTTTAATTCTGAGTACTTAGTCCGCTGCTAGTAGTTCTTCGCTAAGGAATTTCCTCACGAGCAAATTCCTCAGTGAAGAATTTCATAAAAATCGCCTATTCACCCCCCTCTAGTCGATATAACGCACTTTCAGAAATCATTATAAATCCCAGCTTCTCTCAAGAAATCATCGAAAGGCCATTCACATGGCCGAACCTCCGCGGTGCGAGGAAAATTATATTTGGGCCTCTGTGCTTCTTGACTTTGCTTTTCCTTCGAGCTTTGAAAGTGCGTTATATCGACTAGAGGGGGGGTGAATAGGCGATTTTTATGAATTCTTCACTGAGGAATTTGCTAGTGAGGAAGTTCCTAAGCGAAGAACTACTTGCAGCGGAATAAGTACTCAGAAGTAAACATAACTGAAGACAAGCATAGTCATCATGATGAAATGAAGACAAGCACAGAGTACAGAAAGCGTAGTCACAGGATAACACTAGATGAAGACAAACAGACTGAAGAAATTGAACTGAGGAAATAGAGAAAGTCTTTAGTCAAAGTCTTCAAACACAGATATGACAAGCGAACAACACAATACTAAGGAAATGAAAGAGTTGAGGAAATAGAACCAGTTGGCTTGGTGACGGCAATGATTTGGTAGACCAGTTCCAACTGCTGTCTCAGTTGTACAGCTGGTTGGAGTGGCTAGGTATTTAAACCTGAGGACACACGGTCCCGGACACACAGTCCTCACCGTATTCTCCTTGAGCTAAGGACACACAGTCCTCGCCCAATCACTCGTGGTAAGTCTTCAGGTGACTTCCGAACCTTCACAAACTCGGTCACTCGACGATCCACAATTCCTCTTGGATGCTCTAGACCATGACGCCTAACCGTCTGGAAGAAGCACAGTCTTCAAAGGTAACAAGCATCGGATCCACACAGGATCAATCTCTTCAGTGATGCTCAATCACTTTGGGTTTGTAGGTGTTTGGGTTTGGGTTTTGGATTTTCCTCACTCGATGATTTTCTCTCAAAGTCCTGGGAGGATGGGATGCTCTCAATTGACAAGTGTTAGTTTCTCGCGGAGCAGCCAACCAGCTAGTGGTTGTAGGGGCCGGCTATTTATAGCCTAGGGAGTAGCCCGACATGATAAGACATAAATGCCCTTCAATGATATGACCGTTAGGTGGATAAGATATTTTGGGACAGCTGGCGCATAGCACATCAACGGTTGGAAATTTGAGGTTCAAATTCCTTAGGGCTATCATGTTCCTCACTGTGTAGGCAATCCGCACTAGCGAATTCCTAACTCCTCAGTCAGAACAAATTCCTCAGAGACCAGAAGAACTTCGTCTCTGTCACTGAAGAAATTGACTGAGCTGTATGAGATTTCCAATGGCTTCACTCGAAGGGATTGGTAGGTGTAGGATTTTGAGTTGAGCATCACATGGAAATTTTCCTTAGTATTTCCTCGACCCCCTTTAACAGTACGGTGTTTCCTATGACCCAAGAAAGAGAAAATGAAACTACGAAAACAAAAGTCTTCACGCTTCATGTTCCTCAAATGAAAACCAAGTCTTCAAGGTCACACCAATTTCTTCACTTTCAAAGTCTTTAGAAAGTCTTCAGAATACCAAAGTCTTCACTCGAAGAACTTTATTTTTAGGGGTCGACTTTCTCTATAAATATCAAACTCCTCATAGACTATAGACCTGTGTACACTCATAAACACATTAGTCCCTTAACCTATAAGTCTACAATACACCAAAATCACTAAGGGGCACTAGATGCACTTACAGTCTCCCCCTTTTTGGTGATTGATGACAATATAGGTTAAGTTTTCAACGGGGATAAACATATGAAGTGTAAATGCTGATATTGAGGAATTTGATTGCAAGATATAGAAGAACTCCCCCTAAAGATGTGCATAGTGAGGAATTTGCTTTTGAAGCAATGCACACTTGAAGAGTTGAATCATGGAGATCTCCCCCTATATCTTGTAATTCATACACGCATTTGACATATAATATGAAGAATTTGAAATGCATGATGACATATAGTGACTGACGAATTCAGCATGCGTGCAATAATATTAATTAGGAATAAGCATGCATAATAACGTAGCAGAAGTATCAGACAACCATCGGGTTTAAGTTTACAACTCGATCCAATAAAAGTTTCAGAAGAACGAGAGTTGTAACTTAGCAAAAAAACGCCCATATAATAGACCCGCTTGAAGACTAACTCAAATTTCTCCCCCTTTGTCATCGAATGACCAAAAGGATCGAAACTGAGGACTAACGCCCCTGAAGATAATCAAGTTGATGAAGGAGCGCCAGCGTTGTCGGGGTCGGTTGTTGAAGTACGGCCTGCCGCTGTGTCGTCCAAGTCTTCATTTTCACCAGTGTCACGAGATGAAGAATTGGAGCTGGCCACCAAAGAAGGAACCTTGACCTTCTTGTATTTCTTCGGAGGAGGCGCAGACCAGTCAAATTCTTCCTTGAGACCCATTTTCTTCAGATCTTCAGCGTTGTAGACATGAGACAGAACATCCCATGTACGGTTGAAGGTTTCATGGAGGTAGTAGTGGTTTTTCTTCACTGCATTGTGTGTTGAGGTCATGGTGAAGAATTGAACCAAACTGACGCTTGACCCATTTATGATTGCGATCAACCTTCTGATGAAGACTGAGGAGTAACTCACGACCAGTCATCACCCTGGGTGCTGTGGCTTAAGGATTTTGCTTGGCAGAGTTGTTGGCGGCAGAGTCAAGTGTGGCAGAGTCATCATTGGTGGAATAGGATGCAACCTTGCGAAATTGACCATCCAATGGACGAATGCCTTCGTCTATAACAGCAGTTGCCTTGCCTTTGTCATCAGCTGAGGAAAATGTCCGTTTGAGGACTTCAATCGGAGGCAAGTAGCTGCAGTGGTTCAATGTATCAGCTTTGTAGTTTAGTGAAGACCTTGTCCTGATGAATCTCATAATCCATGGCGCATAAGTGATGAGGACATGACTACCTTGGATACGACCAAAAATATTGCATACATGCATATTTGTCAGGTGATTTCTAGTGCAAACTATTCAATAATCTATTTTTGTTATCCAGAACAAAAATACTTCACACACTTTTGTGTTTTGTCTAATTGCAGGTGTATGGGACATTTGTACAACACACATATGAAGATAAGGGAGAAAGAGATGTTTACTTGCTGTTCAAAAAGTTCTTTCACGTCACTTTTGGTCCAAGAGAAGATAGAGTCCAAGTCTCTCACGTTCTGGATTCAGATTCGGACTTCACAGACATACCTGACTCAAAACGGCAATAACTTTTTCATACGGACTCCGAATTGGGTGATTCTTTATTTTTTGGAAACTAGATTTCGTCCTCTTTCCACTCCAATTGGAATCACCTTTAAATTCGTCCGGAGCATTGAGATATGGACGAAACAATCTGACGCTGCAGCAGAATCCGAATCAAACAACAAGTCCAAAGGTGTTGCACCACCTCCACTTGGGCCCATGAGCCTTGTACGACCTAGGGTTGGTTTTAGGCTGCCTTGGGACGTCCTCCCACCTCCTTGGCCGCCACCCCTTGCTCCTATATAAGTAGATCCATCTAGTAGCTTTTTCCTTGGGATTTGTTTAGTTAAAAGTTAGCCATTGCAACTTCGTGTACTTCGTTTGTGTTCAACAACCAGACCAAGACCGCTTCCGGATCCCCACCATTATCAATACTTCATCAATATTCGCAATATTCAGATTGCTTTATCATATTCTTGCATGTTCTTCGATTGCTTGCAGGAATAGACCTTCGTGGTCAGGCTGATCGTGCTTCCAGCATCGTCAGTAACCTCGGGAGATTGGTTTAGCGATTGCTAAGGCGCAACGTCGTGCACGTTTGTAGTCGGATCATCAAAGTCGTCTCCACCAAATCGATAGTTATCATCTCATCGAAAGATCGGGACACCCCCGCCTCTATCAAGTGGTATCAGTTTTCAGGTTGCTCGGTGAGAATTTCCAGTTTTCCCTAGATTAGATCTATTTTTCTTACCTATTGTCCAAGAAAAAGCCACAAAAAAAAGTTAGATCTATTCATCCTTTTGTCCAAGCCAGTCTGAGCCTTTGCAATTTTCTTTTCATTGTTTGCATTATTGAATTATCGGTTGCATCGTCGTGTCAAGTTGCTGGTCTTAGTGTCTAGTCCTTTAGAGTTTCGAGTTCTGTTCACAGTTTGTCACGCCACCGCCGCACCATCTTCATTGTCATTGCCATATACCACCACCGCGTCATTATTGCATCCGTTGTCCACCACCGCCATCCATCAATTTCCACCTCGTACTCCCCATCATTCATTGTCATAATCATACTTCAGGCCGTTCGCGTCATCACTAGATCCAATCTGCATCTTATCTAGCTTGTTTGTGAAAAAAAAGAGAAAGAAAAAAAAAGTGAGAGAGAAAAAAAGAAAAAAGAGAGAAAAAAAAAGAGAAAAAAAAGTGAAAAAAATCCGTGAAAAAAGAAAAAAAAAAGATATTCAGAGTGTGCTCCGCCTTTGTTACGCGTCGCGCCGTGATTTTTTTAGTGTTCTAGGCTCGCGTCTCTAGCACGGTCTAGCCTAGGACCAGCACAGTACCGTCGGTGAGCGTTTATTCAACATTGCATCTCTGAATTGATTATTGCTGATATTTTGCTACCATATATTGGCCTTCCAAGCTCCACATATTTCTACACCGTGTATACATACGCTCACCTGGCAATCGCTTTACTCAATCTTCGGAGTTATTTGACACCGCTGGTTGCCGGTCACCACCTGCTGCATGGTAAGAACTTGTAAGACTTTGATATTTGCTATACTGTGAGCGTTTTACCACCACATCCTAGTAGTTCATAGGAACATTATTCTCGGATTTTGTTTCTTGTTTTTCTACTAATCATGACAGGTTCCGGAGACAGAAGTTCTTGGACGACGGACACAACATCACCATCACGAGAGTTGGGACAACACACACAAGCACATGGTCAGGTTATCTCTTTATCGTCATTTGAGGGTAGATTTAATCCTGCTATTTATCTAGCTTGGGAGCTTGAAGTTGAACAAGTTTTTAGTCACCATGACTTTTCTGAACTTGAGCGAGTACGAGCTGCCACTAGAGCATTTACTGGTTTTGCTTCTGTTTGGTGGAATGTGCATTGTAAGAAAAACATTGATAACCAACCCACAACTTGGAAAGATTTGAAAGATGTAATGAGACAACATTTTTTCCCTCCTTACTATCGTCGTGAATTGCTTCGCAAATTTGAACAATTTAAACAAGGCAACAACACTGTTCATGCTTACTACCAAGAGTTCAAATCTTATATGCATCATTGTGACATAAAAGAATCTAAGGATGATACAATGAATAGATTTTTTGGTGGTTTGAACCATGATATTCAGGCAAGATTTCAGTATATTCCCCGTTGCATTACTGGTATGTATGTTCGTGCTTGTACCTTTGAGAGACAGATGCAGGAGGATGCATTGGGTGACTACAACGACTACTATTCCAGTTCGTGCTCACCGCCGCCGGTTGGTTCCTCCACAGTTGCACCTACTAGAGCAGCCCCACCTCGGATTGTGAGCGCGACATCATCTCAAGAGTATGGTGCATTGTCAACGTCCGTACCTACATCAGCTACGTCTTTGCGACAAGGTAACAGTAAAGATATTGATGATATAACTTCACATGAGAATGATGCATCCCTAGTTAACTTAAATGCATCATGTGTTCAGTTACCTGGTGATTTGAGCACAACACCTATTTTAGAGAATCTTGATACTGTCATGAATGCGTCATGTGATCAAACAACTGAAATACCAACAATTTTGAGTGCACCCATTGAGTTAAGTGTTGATGCAAAAGAATCAATGTTTAATCATTTTGATATGACCTCTAATCTTGGTGATGATTCTGTGACCAAAGACTTATTGCATGTTTGCCTATTTAAGCATGTTGTAGCATGTAAATTAGATGCAAGTAAGGTTTATTCACCAATGTTGGGATGGTTTAATGATGAACATTGTCAATCTTTTGATATGAATAAGAGCATCACTTATATGTGCAAATTGAGTTGCAATATTTTCATGTCTTCTACTTCTAGTGATAATATTTTGGCTTCAGATTTTATGAACTATGCAAGTTACTCATCTATACATGTGTCATATGTGCAAAAACCAAGGGAAGTAAAAATGGATGACATATACATATACAACATGTACACCTTGTCTCTTTTGTTAGACACATTTCAGATTAAGCAACGCCGAGGACGGCTTTGTTTTCAAGAAGGGGAGGATGATGAGGACATGACTACCTTGGATACGACCAAAAATATTGCATACATGCATATTTGTCAGGTGATTTCTAGTGCAAACTATTCAATAATCTATTTTTGTTATCCAGAACAAAAATACTTCACACACTTTTGTGTTTTGTCTAATTGCAGGTGTATGGGACATTTGTACAACACACATATGAAGATAAGGGAGAAAGAGATGTTTACTTGCTGTTCAAAAAGTTCTTTCACGTCACTTTTGGTCCAAGAGAAGATAGAGTCCAAGTCTCTCACGTTCTGGATTCAGATTCGGACTGCACAGACATGCCTGACTCAAAACGGCAATAACTTTTTCATACGGACTCCGAGTTGGGTGATTCTTTATTTTTTGGAAACTAGATTTCGTCCTCTTTCCACTCCAATTGGAATCACCTTTAAATTCGTCCGGAGCATTGAGATATGGACGAAACAATCTGACGCTGCAGTAGAATCCGAATCAAACAACAAGTCCAAAGGTGTTGCACCACCTCCACTTGGGCCCATGAGCCTTGTACGACCTAGGGTTGGTTTTAGGCTGCCTTGGGACGTCCTCCCACCTCCTTGGCCGCCACCCCTTGCTCCTATATAAGTAGATCCATCTAGTAGCTTTTTCCTTGGGATTTGTTTAGTTAAAAGTTAGCCATTGCAACTTCGTGTACTTCGTTTGTGTTCAACAACCAGACCAAGACCGCTTCCGGATCCCCACCATTATCAATACTTCATCAATATTCGCAATATTCAGATTGCTTTATCATATTCTTGCATGTTCTTCGATTGCTTGCAGGAATAGACCTTCGTGGTCAGGCTGATCGTGCTTCCAGCATCATCAGTAACCTCGGGAGATTGGTTTAGCGATTGCTAAGGCGCAATGTCGTGCACGTTTGTAGTCGGATCATCAAAGTCGTCTCCACCAAATCGATAGTTATCATCTCATCGAAAGATCGGGACACCCCCGCCTCTATCAATAAGGCTTCAGCTCAAATGGTGACATAGCAATATTGGCCAGAGTCCTCATGAAGAAATCATGAAAGTTGACGGGAACGCCATGAATGATGTTGAAAAGAAGATTCTTCATGATGCCAACGACTTCTTCATCATTTGAGTCGTGGCCTTTGATGGGACTCATTGTCTTCGACAGAATGCGATAGACAGTCCGAGGCACATACAACAATTCCTTGACAAGGAAATTGGTTCGAGGGGCCTGCCCTGGCTTCAAAGGCTTCATCAAAACTTGCATGTAGTGATTTGTAAGCTCAGGTTCACTGTAGACACAACGTGCACCTTCAAGGGGAGGACTGAGTGGGAGGGCATGAAGCAATTCAGAAGCTGGTGCCTTGTAATGAGTGTTTTCAGTCATCCAATCCAGCACCCACGAGTTCACATCTTCAGAATTTCCTGTGATGTGCAGCATTACATAGAACTGAAGAATGAGTTCTTCATTCCAATCACCGATGTCAGTGCAGAAGTTTAGCAGCCCAGCGTCGTGAAGAACACTGAGGACTGGCTCGAAGCACGGCATAGACTCCATGTCTACGTGAGGAATATGTGCATGATCAAAGACTTTGTCTTTGTTGAACAACATTGAGGAATAGAAGTTTGCTTGACTAGCAGTCCAGAAACACCTCTTTCTTATGCGAGCAGAGTCATAAGGGTTGTAATCAGTGAAGAATACATGCTCGCCAAAGAAGTCTTCAGCCTTGAACTTTTGCTTCCTTGAGAATGGATTCTTTGGCTTTGCAGAGGAGTGTCAGTGAGTTGCATCACGACCTCAGGAATCGCAATCTCAGGTTCTTCAGGCTGAGGAATTTCTGGTTCCTCTTCAGGTGCAGTCTGTGTTGTCACATTATCAGCAGCAACAGTTTCTTCAGCACTAGTGGCTGGAATGTCTTCACGGACAAATGAGGTGGGATGAGTTTATTCAGAGCCCATTTGAACTGTTGGTGCAGGGGATTGAGGGATTTGTTGTAGCGGGGTGAAGATTGGAGAATTGGGGTGCTGACTTTCCCAAAAGTCATCATTCATCACTGGCATTGTACTTCCAACATCCACATCTTCATCTTCCAATTCTTCAACACCAGCCTCTTCAGCAGTGAACTGAGGCATTGGTGAGGAGACAACAGGTGTTGAAGGGATCACATCCACTTCAATTTCTTCATCAATCTGCTCTGATGAAGCAGCAGATTGAGTTTCTTCATCAGATCCACTTGGGATCTCATAGTCTTCACCAAAAGGAACAAGGTCCTTTGATGGCATGGTTGAGATTGGAACAACATCAATTGGATTTTCAAACGAGCTGGTCATAGGCTTCATCTTCTTTGGAGCTGAAGATTCTGAAGCACCTGATGCTTTCCTTTTCTTCACTGCAACTCGCTCTTCAACCTTGGTCTTCTTCACATCTGATGTAGATGGAAGGATAGGAGTTGGTGTAGGCGCGGGAGGAGCTGAGGAATCTGTTTGAATTTCTTTAGGTGCAACTGATGCAGTTGCCCTGGCAATTTCTTCAGCGGCTGGAATAGAGTCATCAGCCTTGAAACTAGCATTTTCTTCAGCAGCCTGAAAGTCATCAGCGGTGCTGGCATGTTCTTCAGTGGGCTGAGCAGAAGCTTCAGCTTGAGGAACTTCTTGTTGAGATGGGGCTGCAACATTTGTGAACTTCTCAGTCAGTTTCACAAACCTGAGTTTGGCTCCTTGCCAATCAGCATAGTAGGCGTTCAAGTTGTCGCTGAGGGTTTTGATTTCAGACTAAAGTTTGATGAGTTCATCAGTTGACATATTGACCATGTTGGTCTTTATATACTTTTCCTTCCTAGACTGGGCCTTCTTGATCTGCCTGGCCTGCTCATATTTCCATTTCTCCTCTTGGATGAAATGGGTCAGCATGTGACTTTGACCAGGAGTCAACTTGAAGTCAGGCATAGGAGTATTTGGGTCCTTGTGCTAGAGATCAATGTAGTCGAGGATCGCCCTTGGATCCAACAGCAGTGGCACAGGTGTGCCTTTGGCTCTAGCGGCCCTTTCTTGTCTGTCTCTGATGATACTAGCAAGTTCTTCATCATCAGCTTCGTCTTCTTCAGACGGCACGTGGAAAGCGACTTGCTTCTTCTTAGAACTTGGCCGAGGACCTCATCCAGCAGTTGCCTTTGTCTTCAGCAGAGTGGGGCCTGATGAAGAATTTGGTGCAGTTGAGGAACTTGGTGAGACACAACAGGCAATAGAGATGCCTGCAGTCCTTTGGCATGAGGCCAGATGAGCAAGTGCTGAGGACTTTGTCGGAACAGCTGAGGACTTTGAAGGAGCTGAGGATTTTGCTGGAGCAGGAGCAGTATGAGGAATTGGTCTTGAAGATTTTGAAGATTCTGGCCGTGAGGGCGCATTTGAGGAACTTGACCGTGAGGGCACTATTGGTGAAGCACTTGGCTTACGCGCAGGCTTCTTTGGCATATATTTCCTCGGCTTGACAGAGGCCTCAGTGGCAGCAGCAGTAGAGTCTTCGTTGAATTTCCTCACTGCTTCTTTTGCTTGCTTGGCCAACTTGGCTTGGCGCTTGGCCCATTCTTTAGGAAAGTCCTTACCGCGTATGATGCTAGTGGGATCTGCCACTTGGCCAGGTGCCAATGGGGCTCTTGGGCATGGAGGGTTTAGTGCGAATTTCTTCATATACTTTGGGGTTACATATCTGTATTCCCTCCATTCGCGTGCCCATCTCCGTTCAATCTTCTGAATGCGCACCTTGCACTGATTTTTATCTTCCTCAGGAGGTGTGCAATACCCAGTATAGATGTCCTCAGGTATTTCAAAAGCAGACATGACCTCAGGCTTCTTTCCTCCTTTCTGTGGCCTTTTACCGTCAGCCATTTTCTTCAGTTGAGGAATTTGAACAATCGAATTCTCTAAAGAAGTATGCAACTTTTCTTCGAGGAACGCTGCAAATGAGTTAAGTTGATGAGAACCTAGTGATTCAGCAGCGGACATGAGTACCTGTGAACAGAGTATAGTTGCGAGGAATTTGGAGAGGTCATATGCGTTCTCAGAAGGTTTTTCAAAAAGAAAAAGTTTGAGGAATTTGACCAGATGAGTCTTGAAGAATTTCACTAAGCGTGCTTTGTCTTAGGTTCCAGAGTTGTATAGATCGAAGATCCACACAATTGAGGAATCTTGAAGAAAAATTATGCTTAGAGAAACGAATCAAGAACAAATGACTTGTGAGGTGTTTTGAGTGTGAGGATATGAAGAATAAAACACCTTTGAAGATTTTGTAGAAAATTTTCGAATCAAGGAGGGCAGTAAAAGTAACTTTTAATTACCCTGAATGAAGAACACGACGAACACAAAGATGGAGAAGTGAGGTTCGTCGGTGTAAATCTTCCACACCCTAACTCGGCGGAGGAAGATAGCTATGGCGGCGGCGGAGGTGAAGATTTCCGCGGCCGGCGCGAGTACGGCGACGACGAGGTCGAGGCAGTGAAGCTGTTCCTCACCGGTGACGATGGAGTAGCGGCGGCGCTAGGGTTTGGGAAGCTCGAGCGGGAGAGAGAGTTCGAGCGGAGTAAAAGAAGTGAGGAAGGGGACAGGGGTATTTATAGCCATGGTGAAAAACTGTTCGCCCAAAGATTTGGGACGAACGTGCCCCTGACCCTTCTCCTTCGCACGACATGTGTCACCCACGTACTGAGAAGTGGAGATCATGTTAGATCGTGGGTGAATAGAAAAATGCATCGTGGGATGCGGAACGGTTTGAGCGGCAAAACCGAAATTTTGGATAAGATTAGTTTTAACGTTCCGTTCGCAATTTCTTCAGCTGACAAGGACACAGTGAAGATTTTGAACGAGTTTCAAATAGAACACACATGAAGAATTTGTGAATAGATTGGGTTGAGTATAGCATAGAGGGGGAAGGGTCCGATCACATTCACTTGGCAGAAAAACCAACTTGAAGTAATAACCATAAGTGAATGCTGTAGAGGACATAAACTCATATATATATATAGACAATGAAGAAAAAAAACGATGGAACAAGTGAAGATTTTGCAAAGTTGAAGAATTTGAACAACTGAGGAATTTCAAAATGAGGAAAAACTCAAATTGAAGTTTTTCAACTTTTTGTGGTGGCGTGACCCACCGTATAAGAATGATGATTTCAGACACCGTGTACAATTGTCGTAGGGTTCTAAGAATCAAATTCTTCATTAATTTCTTCACACTTAGAGTGTTATTCTTCATTGATTGAAGAAAAACATTTCTTCATGTGTTGCACATCTAAGTCATCAATTTTGCATAAGTGTTAGGATGAGTGCCTTTTCAAAGTACGTTCTAAGACTCTAAGATATTTAGCTCACACCGCAACTTGCTAAATCTCTTCTCATCCAAGGGCTCAGTGAAGATATCGGCTAGCTGTTCTTTAGTCCTCACATGCTCAATAGAAATGTCGCCCTTCAACACATGATCACGAAGAAAATGATGACGAATCTGAATGTGCTTTGTCTTCGAGTGCTGAACTGGGTTGTGAGCAATCTTGATGGCACTCTCATTGTCACAGAGGAGAGGCACATTCTTCACGTTGACGCCATAGTCCTTGAGAGTTTGCTTCATCCATAGCAGTTGAGCACAGCAAGAACCAGCAGCAATGTACTCAGCTTCAGCAGTAGACAGTGATACGCAGTTCTGTTTCTTCGAGGACCAACAGACCAAGGATCGTCCGAGGAAATGACATGTACTAGATGTTGACTTGCGGTCCACATGATCACCAGCATAGTCAGAGTCAGAATATCCAATGAGATCAAAATCTGAGCCCTTGGGATACCATAATCCTAGTGTTGGTGTGTGAGCTAGATATCGAAGAATATGCTTCACAGCCTTATGGTGTGATTCCTTCGGTGCAACTTGAAATCGGGCACACATGCAAACACTAAGCATTATATCTGGCCTAGATGCACATAAGTACAATAAAGAACCAATCATGGAGCGGTATACCTTATGATCGAAGTCAATACCATTTTCATCGGTGCACAGATGACCATTTGTGGGCATAGGAATTTTGATGCCTTTGCAATCTTGCATGCCGAATTTCTTCAGGACATCCTTGAGGTATTACTCCTGAGATATGAATATGCCATTGCGCTGTTGATGAATTTGAAGACCTAAGAAGAATTTCGACTCTCTCATCATAAACATTTGATATTCTTCACTCATCATATAGGCAAATTCATCACTATAGCGTTGGTCAGTACAGCCAAAGATGATATCATCAACATATATTTGGCACACAAATAGTTCACCATCATAAGATTTAGTAAAGAGAGTAGGATCGAGTGAACCGGGTGTGAAGCCGTTCTTCATGAAGAATTCCTTCAAAGTATCATACCACGCCCGTGGGGCCTGCTTGAGGCCATAGAGGGCCTTATTGAGTCTGAAGACTTTGTCAGGATGCTTTGGATCTTCAAAACCTGGGGGTTGAGCAACATATACTTCTTCCTCAAGCTTACCATTGAGGAATGCACTTTTCACATCCATTTGATATAAGATGATATCATGATGGTTAGCATAAGCAAGTAATATGCGAATAGCCTCAAGTCTAGCAACAGGTGCAAAAGTTTCATCGAAATCAACTCCCTCAACATGTGTGTAGCCTTGAGCTACTAGACGTGCCTTATTCCTCACCGCAAGGCCGTTTTCATCTTGCTTGTTGCGGTAGATCCACTTTGTGCCAATGATATTATGCTTGCGAGGATCTGGACGATTGACCAGTTCCCAAACGTTGTTGAGCTTGAACTGATGTAATTCTTCTTGCATGGCCTGAATCCACTCAGGCTCCAGAAATGCTTCATCTACCTTAGTGGGTTCTGTGATAGAGACAAAAGCAAAGTGCCCACAAAAGTTAGATAGATGTGAAGCTTTTGAGCGTGTGAGAGGACCTGGTGCTCTAATGTCATCGATGATCTTCTCCACTTGCACTTCTTTTGCAACGCGAGGATGAGCTGGTTGTCGTTGAGGAATTTGATTAGCATTTTCTTCAGCATCAATTTCCTCAGCATTTTCTTCAGGTGCGTCAGCTCGACGTTCTTCACGTTCTGGAATGAATTCTTCAGCAGATTCTTCAGTACGGATGACATCTTCAGTAGCCTTGAACTTGATAGAATCCTCAAGTGCTAGTTCATCTATCACAGAAGGTAGGTGCTCTCTTTGCAAGCCATTAGTTTCATCGAACCGCACATCTACGGTTTCAACAATCTTGTGAAGAACATTGTTGAAGACTCTGTAGGTGTGCTAGTCCTTTCCGTAACCAAGCATAAAACCTTCATGTGCTTTCGGTGCAAATTTTGAGTTATGGTGAGGATCTCTAATCCAACATTTAGCACCGAAGACTTTAAAATAACTCACATTGGGTTTCTTGTCAGTGAGGAGTTCATATGCAGTCTTCTTGAAGAATTTGTGAAGATATACTCTGTTGATGACGTGGCATGCAATATCAATTGTATCAACCCAGAAACGACGAGGTGTTTTGTACTCATCATGCATAGTGCGAGCCATCTCAGCAAGAGTCCTATTCTTGCGCTCCACGACGCCATTCTATTGAGGAGTATAAGGAGCAGATAACTCATGAGTAATACCAAGTTCATCAAGATAGTCATCGAGTCCCGAATTCTTGAACTTAGTGCCATTGTCACTTCTGATGTGCTTGATCTTTACACCAAAGTTGGTTGAAGCCCTCGAGGAAAATTGTTTGAAGACTTCCTGCACTTCATGCTTGTAAGTAGCAAGGTGTACCCATGTGTAACAAGAGTAATCATCAACAATACAAAACCATATTGAGGTGCTTCATTTGAAATGGCAGAATAATGACTAGGACCGAAGAGATCCATGTGAAGCAATTCAGATGGACGAGTAGTGGTCATGATGGTCTTAGCTGGATGCTTGGCCTTTGTCATCTTTCCAGCTTCACATGCACCGCATAGGTGATCCTTGAGGAATTTGACATTCTCAATGCCAATGTGTAGGATCGGAAGTATGTCTAGAGGGGGGGGGGGTGATTAGACTACTTGACCAAATAAAAACTTAACCTTTTTCCCAATTTTAGTTCTTGGCAGATTTTAGCTACTTTAGGACAAGTCAAGCAATCATCACACAATTCAAGCAAGCATGCAAAGAGTATATAGGCAGCGGAAAGTAAAACATGCAACTTGCAAGAATGTAAAGGGAAGGATTTGGAGAATTCAAACGCTATTGGAGACACGGATGTTTTTCCCGTGGTTCAGATAGGTGGTGCTATCCTACATCCACGTTGATGGAGACTTCAACCCACGAAGGGTAACGGTTGCGTGAGTCCACGGAGGGCTCCACCCACGAAGGGTCCACAAAGAAGCAACCTTGTCTATCCCACCATGGCCATCGCCCACGAAGGACTTGCCTCACTAGCGGTAGATCTTCACGAAGTAGGCGATCTCCTTGCCCTTACAAACTCCTTGGTTCAACTCCACAATCTTGTCGGAGGCTCCCAAGTGACACCTAGCCAATCTAGGAGACACCACTATGTGTTGATGATGAACTCCTTGCTCTTGTGCTTCAAATGATAGTCTCCCCAACACTCAACTCTCTCTCACAGGATTTGGATTTGGTGGAAAGAAGATTTGAGTGGAAAGCAACTTGGGAAAGGCTAGAGATCAAGATTCATATGGTAGGAATGGAATATCTTGGTCTCAACACATGAGTAGGTGGTTCTCTCTCAGAACATATGAGTTGGAAGTGTAGTTGTGTTCTGATGGCTCTCTCCACGAGTGAAGAGGAGGTGGATGGGTATATATAGCCTCCACACAAAATCCAACCGTTACACACAATTTACCAATCTCGGTGGGACCGAATCAACAAACTCGGTCGGACCGAAATAGTAAACCTAGTGACCATTAGAGATTTTCGGTGGGACTGACAAGCAACTCGGTAGGACCGATATGGTTAGGGTTAGGGCATAACGTAATCTTGGTGTGATAGAGGCGAGGGTGTCCCGATGTTTTGATGAGATGGTGGTTTCGTTTCTGTGGGAGTCGACCTTGACGATCCGACTACGAACGTGCGAGACGTCGCGCCTTAGCAATCGCTAAACCAACTTCCGAGGGTTATTGACCACGCCGGAGCACGATCAACCTGACCACGAGGGCCTGTTTCCTGCGAGCAAACGAAGAACAAGCAAGAAACTAAGATTGCAATCTGGATATTGCGAATAAAGAGGAAAGCTTTATTAATGAAGGTGGGGTTCTGTGACGCCTTGGTCTGGTCGTTGAACACAAACGAAGTACGCGAAGTTGCAGCTATGGCGAACTTTTGATCTAAACAAAACCCAAAGTCTAAACGACGCCCTAAGGGCTGTATATATGGAGGAAGAGGAGGGAATTTCGTGGCCCCTGATGGTGGGGTCCGAAACCAACCCTAACTCTTGTTTCCCCACACATACGGACTCTAAAAATAGCCTATACTTAAGTATTTCGAAATTACATGGGCCTGGCCCAAAAATAAGGTGACGCAGCACCTAGAATAGCCTATGGACGAATATTATGAAGTGGCATCTTGTATATTTCGTCCAAGGCTTCATTCACTCCTTATGGTGGCTTCAAAGTCCTGAAATCATCACTTGTAACTCCGTTCTTGATCCCCTTGCGCATGCCATCAACTCCATGCGTGTTATTGCTCCAATGTTCATCCTTCTCCAAGCTAGGCCCTTCACTTGTAAGCAAAACAAATGTATCCAATTTAGGCAGTATCATATTCTCATGAACATTAGAATCATTACCAAGAAACGAAAGTACCTGGTAATTTAATTGGCGTGCGCGAGCTCTAGTAATTGGTCCAGTATGTATAGCAGCAGGGGCTGTGGATGTAACAATGGTATTGATGTCCTCATCATCCTCCCCTTCTTGAAATGAAGTCGTCCTCGACGGAAGCTCATCTTCCTCACCCAAATAAGGCTTCAAATCTGCAATGTTAAAAGTGGGACTAACCCCAAAATCTGCAGGCAGCTCAAGTTTATATGCATTATCATTTATTTTCTCTAACACCTTAAATGGACCATCAGCACGTGGCATTAGCTTTGATTTGCGCAAATTAGGAAACCTATCCTTACGCAAATGTAACCAAACAAGATCACCAGGTGCAAAGACAACATGTTTTCTACCCTTATCTCCAGCAAGTTTATATTTAGCATTCATACGCTCAATGTTTTCCTTATTTAACTCATGCATTTTTAAAATCAATTCAGCATGTTCTTTAGCATCAAAATTAACCTTCTCCGAAGATGGAAGAGGCAACAAATCAATAGGTGCACGAGGTAGGAAACCATACACAATTTCAAAAGGGCACATCTTAGTAGTAGAATGCAATGAACGATTATAAGCAAATTCAATATGAGGCAAGCATTCTTCCCACATTTTCTTATTATTCTTCAAAACAGCCCTAAGCATAGTAGACAATGTTCTATTGACTACTTCAGTTTGTCCATCAGTTTGGGGGTGACAAGTAGTACTAAAAAGCAGTTTAGTCCCCAACTTAGCCCATAAACATCTCCAAAAGTGGCTAAGAAATTTAGTATCACGATCTGAAACAATAGTATTTGGCACACCATGCAAGCGAATAATTTCACGAAAGAACAAATCAGCAACATTAACAGCATCATCGCTTTTATGACATGGTATAAAGTGTGCCATTTTCGAGAATCTATCCACGACAACAAATATGCTATCCCTCCCCTTCTTTGTTCGAGGTAAACCTAAAACAAAGTCCATAGATATATCCTCCCAAGGAACACTAGGTACAGGCAAAGGCATATATAAACCATGAGGATTGAGTCGTGACTTAGCTTTTTGACATGTAGTGCAGCGAGCAACAAAACGCTCAACATCCCGTCTCATCTTTGGCCAAAAGAAATGTGTAGCAAGTATATCCTCCGTCTTCTTCACGCCAAAGTGTCCCATTAGTCCTCCTCCATGCGCCTCCTGCAACAACAAAAGACGAACGGAGCTAGCTGGAATGCATAGCTTGTTAGCACGAAACACAAATCCATCGTTAACGACGAACTTGTTCCATGTTCTTCCTTCTTTACAATTCTGCAACACATCTTTAAATTCAGCATCATGCACATATTGATCTTTGATGGTCTCCAAACCAAATATTTTAAAGTCAAGTTGTGAAAGCATAGTATAACGACGAGACAATGCATCAGCAATAACATTTTCTTTACCCTTCTTGTGTTTAATGACATAAGGGAAAGTCTCAATGAATTCAACCATTTAGCATGTCTACGGTTCAGTTTAGCTTGACTTTTAATGTGTTTCAAAGATTCATGATCAGAATGTATAACAAATTCTTTGGGCCATAAATAATGTTGCCATGTTTCTAAAGTCTGAACAAGAGCATATAATTCTTTATCATAAGTAGAATAGTTCAGACTAGGCCCACTCAATTTTTCAGAAAAGTATGCAACAGGTTTGCCATCTTGTAATAACACACCTCCTAATCCAATTCCACTAGCATCACATTCAAGCTCAAAAGTCTTATTAAAATTAGGAAGTTGAAGTAAAGGAGCATGTGTCAACTTATCTTTCAATACCGTGAAGGCTTCTTCCTGTGCGGTACCCCAAACAAAAGGCACATCCTTCTTTGTAAGCTTGTTGAGAGGTGCAGCAATGGTGCTGAAATCTCTCACAAAACGCCTATAGAAACCAGCAAGGCCAAGAAAACTCCTCACTTGTGTGACCGTTTTGGGCTGCGGCCAACTCTCAATAGCTTCAATCTTGGCTTTATCAACTTCAATTCCCTGTGGAGTAACAACATAGCCAAGAAAAGATACTCGGTCGGTGCAAAAGGTGCACTTCCCAAGGTTACCAAACAAACGTGCATCACGTAGAGCATTAAAAACAGCACGTAAATGTTCCAAATGTTCTTCCAAAGATTTGCTATAAATCAGTATATCATCAAAATAGACTACCACAAATCGTCCAATGAAAGCACGTAAAACTTCGTTCATTAGTCTCATGAAAGTACTAGGTGCATTAGTTAACCCAAAAGGCATGACTAACCACTCATATAAACCAAACTTAGTTTTAAAAGCTGTTTTCCATTCATCTCCCAATTTCATACGAATTTGATGGTATCCACTACGCAAATCAACTTTGGAGAATATTGTAGAGCCACTCAATTCATCAAGCATATCATCTAGCCTAGGAATAGGATGACGATAACGAATAGTACTATTATTAATGCCTCTACAATCAACACACATACGCGAGGTACCATCCTTTTTTGGCACTAGAATAATAGGAACAGCACAAGGACTAAGAGATTCGCGTATATAACCTTTGTCGAGTAGCTCTTGTACTTGACGCATAATCTCCTTCGTCTCCTCTGGATTGGTACGGTATGGTGCGCGGTTGGGTAATGATGCACCGGGAATTAAGTCAATCTGATGCTCAATCCCTCGAATAGGTGGTAATCCCGGTGGCACGTCTTGTGGAAAGACGTCAGCGAACTCCTGCAAAATGTTAGTAACAGCAGGAGGCAAAGAGGAAGGCACGTCCTCGAATGAAAATAATACCTCTTTGCACACAAAAGCATAGCAAACAGATTTGCTAACATCTAGATCATCAATATCAGATTTGGTGGCAAATAAACATGCACTTTTCAATTTAATTTCAGAAGCAACACTAGATGGTTTATTATTAGGCTTCATTTGTTGCTGAAATTCTTTTGCCACAATCTGATTTTCACTCTTATTTTGCTCCTGTTTTGCTTTATTAGCTCGATTAATATCATCTTTCAAAATGGAATCAGGAGTCATAGGAAGCAAAGTAATATTTTTGTCCTTATGAACGAGAGTATACTGATTGTTTCTACCATGGTGTACAGAATTTTTATCAAATTGCCATGGTCTACCAAGTAATAAGGAACATGCTTGCATAGGTACCACATCACAATCAACATAATCAGCATATGTAGAGATACTAAAATGCACACGAACAGTACGTGTTACCTTAACCTTACCGCTGTTGTTGAACCATTGGATGTAATAAGGATGTGGGTGTGGTCTTGTGGTGAGAGATAGCTTCTCCACCATCTCCATGCTAGCCAAGTTGTTGCAGCTCCCTCCATCTATGATGACGCGAACAGAACATTCCTTCACAACTCCCTTTGTATGGAACAAATTATGCCTCTGATTTTGCTCAGCTTGCGTGACCTGCACACTCAAAACACGTTGAGAAACTAAACATTCATACCTGTCAGCATCTTCAGCAGCCATGTATTGCGTCTCATGATCAGAATCATCTCCACCGTGTTCTTCATGTGTAAGAAGAGCCAAAGTCTCCTCATCATAGTCACTAGCGGACTCATACCCACCATCCTCAGTAGCAATCATCACACGCTGAGATGTGCATTCGCGCGCAAAATGTCCTCTTCCCTTACAACGACGACAAATAATATCACTTGTGTGCCCTGTAGACGCCATGGAAGAAGCAGAGCTCTGTGCAGGCCCGACAGGTGTGCTCTTGGCAGATAGTGGTGGTTGTGCCTGCTTTCTTGTATCACGGTTGGAGGTGGCAGCTGACGGAGGTGCCGGTGTATCAGAACGTGTGGAAGTAGATGATGCACGTGGTGTCCATGATGAAGGTCGACCTGCAGAAAAGTTAGTCCGCGCCAATGCCTGTCGATCCTGCACTTCACGTTCAGCTTTACAAGCAAGATGGAATAAACGAGTGATATTATTATAATCCTTATAGTCTAGAATGGTCTGAATCTCTCTATTTAATCCACCCAGAAAACGTGCAAGCATAGCTTCATTCGCCTCAACAATACCACATCTAATCAAGCCAGTTTGTAATTCCTGATAATATTCTTCTACAGAATTTTTTCCTTGTCTTAAGCGCTGCAATTTTTGAAGTAATTCACGTTGATAATATGGTGGAACCCAACGAGTACGCATAACAGTTTTCAAAGCAGCCCAAGTAGCTGGAACAGGATATAATCTACAATATTCAGACCACCAAACACATGCAAAGCTAGTGAAAGCACAAACAGCAGCAGGAACACGTCTCTCCTCAGGATATTGTAAACATGTAAATCGTTGTTCAGTTTCTAATTCCCAAGTAAGATATATATCAGGAACATATCTACCCTCAAATGGTGGAATATTCAATTTCAGTTTAGGGAGATGGTCATGATCTCGTACCTGAGGGGGAGCCCTAACATTACCATTATTTGCATGTGGACGACCTGGTGGTTGTGGTGCTGGTGGTTGCACGTAGTTCTGATGTTGATCAACCTCATCCTCGTAATCTCCCACATAATCATCCTCCTCCGCATCAGCAGCAGGAGCCACAGAAGTATCAACAGCAGCACCAACAGGTTGGCCAAGCGCAAGAGGAACACGGGTCGCTCGACGGAGGGTTGTTTCGCGATGTGGAGGTAGTCGTTGTTGTTGTTGTAGAGGTGCGTTAGGTGCAGCCGGTGGTGGTGGTGGTAGACGCGCGAGCAACTCATTGAACTTGTTATCTAGCTTTGTTTCGAACGCCTTCTCAATGCCATCTATCTTCTCCATGGCCTCTTCAAATCTATTGAGCACATCTTCCACCTGTCCACTCATCATTTGTTGAAACTTATCATGTAACGCTTTGTTTGTCATGTTCTCCCAGTCAGTCTCGTCGGCTTGTGATCCTGCCATGGTTAGCAGCAATAGAAACACACAAGAATATGATCCTACAGACTACTAATAAGAGGTGGTGGTGGGAGTCACAAATCCGTCAAGCAAAACTCAAATTCTTACTAGTTCTTACCCAGCAGCAGGCGGTGATCGGCAACCGTTGTAGTCAAAACTCTCAAAAGCTTGGATAGAGCGATTACCAGGGAGAGTCAAACGCACGACGTAGATGTATGTGGAGCTGGGAAGGCTTATAGTATGGTAGCAAATAGGGTCAGCAATAATCAATTCAGAGATGCAAAGTTGAATAAACGCTCAACGATGGTACTGTGCTGGTCCTAGGCTAGATCGTACTAGAGACGTGAGCCTGGAACACTAACAAAATCACGGCGCTGCACGTAAACAAGGGAGGAGCACACTCTGAAATTTTTTTTCTTTTTTTTTTCACTTTTTTTTTGCACTTTTTTTCCTCTATTTTTTTTGCTCCGCAACAATTTTTTTCCGAAAAAGTCTACAAATGTCCTAAAAACTGCCTAGCCAGAATTTTCCAGACTTAGTTTTTTTTTGAGTTTGGAACTATTTTTCTTCTGCGGGTAGCACGAAAGTTGGGGAGTCCTTCTTTGTCACGACTCGGAGTATCGTGTGATCTGGAAATCAAGAACAAAGCAACAATTACTGGACTCGGACTAGGACTCGTGGCGGAGATGAATCTGGTGGAAACTCGGACTGGTGGCGGATATTTGCAGGGCGATGGAACACAGACTGGTGGTGAATCTGTGATGGAGGTGGACTCGGATTAGCGTGATGGCGGTGGATATGTGGTATATGGTAGCGGCGATGACGATGGTGGTATATGGCAGCGGTGATGACGATGGTGGTATATGGCAGCGGTGATGATGATGATGCGGTGGTGATATATGGCAGCGGCGACGTGACAACCTGTGAACAGAACTCGAAACTCTAAAGGACTAGACGCTAAGACCAGCAACTTGACACGACGATGCAACCGCAAATTCAACAAAGCAAATACAGAAAAGATTATGCAAAGGCTCAGATTGGTTCGGATAGGATGAACTAACCCTAATTTTTTTTGGCTTTTTCGTGGACTGTAGGTATGAAAAACAGACTCGGTCTAAACTATGAAAAACTGTAAAATCTCACCGAGCAACCTGAAAATCTGATACCACTTGATAGAGGCGAGGGTGTCCCGATGTTTCGATGAGATGGTGGTTTCGTTTCTGTGGGAGTCGACCTTGACGATCCGACTATGAACGTGCGAGACGTCGCGCCTTAGCAATTGCTAAATCAACTTCCGAGGGTTATTGACCACGCCGGAGCACGATCAACCTGACCACGAGGGCCTGTTTCCTGCGAGCAAACGAAGAACAAGCAAGAAACTATGATTGCAATCTGGATATTCCGAATAAAGAGGAAAGCTTTATTAATGAAGGTGGGGTTCTGTGACGCCTTGGTCTGGTCGTTGAACACAAACGAAGTACGCGAAGTTGCAGCTATGGCGAACTTTTGATCTAAACAAAACCCAAAGTCTAAACGACGCCCTAAGGGCTGTATATATGGAGGAAGAGGAGGGAATTTCGTGGCCCCTGATGGTGGGGTCCGAAACCAACCCTAACTCTTGTTTCCCCACACATACGGACTCTAAAAATAGCCTATACTTAAGTATTTCGAAATTACATGGGCCTGGCCCAAAAATAAGGTGACGCAGCACCTAGAATAGCCTATGGACGAATATTATGAAGTGGCATCTTGTATATTTCGTCCAAGGCTTCATTCACTCCTTATGGTGGCTTCAAAGTCCTGAAATCATCACTTGTAACTCCGTTCTTGATCCCCTTGCGCATGCCATCAACTCCATGCGTGTTCTTCCTCCAATGTTCATCCTTCTCCAAGCTAGGCCCTTCTCTTGTAAGCAAAACAAATGTATCCAATTTAGGCAGTATCATATTCTCATGAACATTAGAATCATTACCAAGAAACGAAAGTACCTGGTAATTTAATTGGCGTGCGCGAGCTCTAGTAATTGGTCCAGTATGTATAGCAGCAGGGGCTGTGGATGTAACAATGGTATTGATGTCCTCATCACGGTGAGACTGATTACACAAACTCGGTGAGACCGATTTGGTAATTAGCTAACCAGAGAGTTGGTCAGGTAAACTCGGTGGGACCGATTTGCTCTTTCGGTGAGACCGAAATGTTACAAAAGGGAAACAGAGAGTTTACATTTCAATCTCGGTGGGACCGATCCGCTCTTTCAATGAGACCGAAAAGTTACGAAAAGGAAACGGAGAGATTGCAATCCCATCTCGGTGAGACCGAGATCCCTATCGGTAGAACCGATTTGCTAGGGTTTGGTAGTGGCTTATGACATGTGAAACTCGGTGGCGCCGGATAGAAAGAATGGTAGGTCCGAGTTTGGCTTTGGGTTTAGGTCAAGAGTGGATATGAGAAAGTAGCTGAGGATTTTGGAGCATATCATTAAGCACATGGAGCAAAAGGCTCATTAAGCAACACCTCATCCCTCCTTGATAGTATTGGCTTTTCCTATGGACTCAATGTGATCTTGGATCACTAAAATGTAAAATGAAGAGTCTTGAGCTTTTGAGCTTGAGCCAATCCTTTGTCCTTAGCATTTTGAGGGTTCCACTTTCACCATCCATGCCAGGCCAATCATTGAGCTTTCCAGAAATAATTGTCTTGGAATAGCATTAGCTCAATGAGCTATATGTTGTTATGAATTACCAAAACCACCTAGGGATAGTTGCACTTTCACAATGACATGCTTCTTCTTTGCAAGCCTGTGCAAATTCCTCATGCCTGCATGACCAAGTCGTCGATGCCATAGCCATCCTTCTGAAGCTTTTGCAAGTAGGCACACGGCTGGTTGTGAATCTGCAGAGAAATCAACAATATACAAGTCTCCTCTCCTAAAGCCTTCGAAGACTTTGGAATTGTCAGCTTCCATAATCACAACACAACGGTACTTGCCAAAGACAACAACCATATTAAGATCACAAAGCATTGAGACAGACATAAGGTTGTATCCTAAAGACTCAACAAGCATGACTTTGTCCATGTGTCGATCCTTTGTGATAGCAACCTTACCTAGACCCAATACTTGACTTTTGCTTTTGTCAGCAAAGATGATATGCTTCAGATGCGATGATGATAAGGGAGCATCCATCAATAGATTCTTGTCACCAGTCATGTGGTTTGTACATCCACTATCGAGGACCCAATCAGTGGCTTTGGGTTGATCATCCTGCAGATGAATTAGTGCAACTTACGAACTTCATATACTTCAGTAGCGAAGAATATGATATCACAATTCATCAGATCAATTTCATCAAGCAGTAAAACAAATAAAGCGGTAGAAGGACGTGTGAAATGAAAATTCATTTCTTCATGGTTAGCCTGCGTCCTTTCTGGCATTTTGTCAGGTCCCCAGCAAATTCTTCAGACGTTTGAGGACGTCTGGAGACCTGACCCTGCAGAATAGGTTAGTTCTTTTTCTTCACCACCCACATCTGAAGGGGTGGCAAAGAGTTCATCACTCTGCGAGCTCCATATGAGAATGGTGGCATAGAGGCCAATCCATTTCGTTTCACATAAGAGTGGTTAGGGTAAGCATATGAATAAGCAGAGAAATTCTTCAAGGACTTATGAACATAATGATTAGAAGAATAATGCTCATATTCATAGCCCTTGGCTCTTCCCCGCGAAACAGAGTTGTTAGCACGATGATATTCATATGAGGACTTTGATCCTTTTGAGGAATTTGATCCACGTGAGGAATTTGGTCCGTATGAGGACTTGGATCCTTATGAAGAATTTGATCTGGGGTTACTATTCTTCACAGGTGGTGTCATGAGGACATTCACCTAAAGACTTTCAAGGCACCTTTTGGGAACCCAGATTTTCTTCATAAGGGAACCGTTCCTGCAGTTAGTGCCAACATATCTAGCAAATACTTCACCATTCTGATTTTTGAACAGTTTATAGTTGGGGTCAAATGACTCGTCAGAAGAATGAGAAGATTCACATGTATAACCAGATAAATTAGATGGATCAACTGGAGGTCCCTTTGCAGCAACCCATGAGGTTTTGGGGTACTGCTCAGGCTTCCAATATGTACCATTAGCATTGAGTTTCCTCTCAAGGGCAATACCCTCTTTCCTAGTGTTCCTGTCGAGGATCTGTTTTTTAAGCACGTCACAAAGAGTCTGATGCCCTTTGAGGCTTTTGTACATGCCTGTCATGTAAAGTTCCTTCAGCCCTGCATCGTCATTGATACTAGCAATGTCCTCAGATGAGGAATTAGTGATAGCAGAGGCAGGTGAAGAATTTGTAACATTAGAAGCATTTGAACATTCAGGTGAAGAATTAGCAGATTTATGTTCAATGCATTTCAAGCATGGAGTAATAAATTCTTCCTGAGCAGCGCTGATTCGTTGAGCAAGTAATGAATCGCGCTCCTTCTGAAGATCTTCATAACTCACTCTTAGCTTCTCAAGATCTTGCTTTCTTTGAAGAAATTCATAAGAAAGCTTCTCATGATCATATAAGAGGGTGTTATGTTGATCTTGAAGGGAGTCATACTTAGAGTGAAGTCTCTGAAGACTTTCAGCCAAAGCTTTTGACTGTCCATTTCTTCACCCAACATATCATTGCTCTTACTAAGCATGTTGTGAACCTTTTCCAAAGCTCTTTGTTGTTTAGCAGCAAGAGAAACAAGTTTGACATAACTGGGTCCAAATTCATCACCAGATTCATCATCACTAGATTCAGACAGATAGCATTTAGTTACCTTTTCACCATCTGCCATAAGACATGGTGAGGAGGATGATGATTTTGGTTCAAATGTCATTGACTTGAGAGATTCCTTGAAGTCCTCAAACCAAGGATCGTGACAGGTTCGATGACCTTCATAGACATCAGAGAGATGGTCCCAGATAAGCTTCACATGATCGAGATGCATGACGTTCCTGAACTGATTTCGAGACAGACAGGAGCAGATGACATCCTTCACCGTGAGGTTGAGGAGGGTGTACTTGCGAATGTCATCAACTTCCGCCATCTTGCACAGATCGGTCAGACCAATCTCAGTGACGGTCCACAACTCGCTGTTCATCGCCATGAGGCGCTTCTTCATCATGGCCTTCCATTTGGGATACTCGTGACCGTCAAAGATAGGGCATGTCACTTTCTTCATACCTGCGGTCGACATAACTAAAACTCCAGGCGGTTAAACCAAAATCACACAGAACAAGGGAGTACCTTGCTCTGATACCAATTGAGAGTGCGTTATATCGACTAGAGGGGGAGGGGTGAATAGGCGATTTTTATGAATTCTTCACTAAGGAATTTGCTAGTGAGGAAATTCCTAAGCGAAGAACTACTTGCAGTAGAATAAGTACTCAGAAGTAAACATAACTGAAGACAAGCATAGTCATCATGATGAAATGAAGACAAGCACAGAGTACAGAAAGCGTAGTCACAAGATAACACTAGATGAAGACAAACAGACTGAAGAAATTGAACTGAGGAAATAGACAAAGTCTTCAGTCAAAGTCTTCAAACACAGATATGACAAGCGAACAGCACAATACTGAGGAAATGAAAGTGTTAGGAAATAGAACCAATTGGCTTGGTGACGACAATGATTTGGTAGACCAGTTCCAACTGCTGTCTCAGTTGTACAGCTGGTTGGAGCGGCTAGGTATTTAAACCTGAGGACACACAGTACCGGACACACAGTCCTCACCGTATTCTCCTTGAGATAAGGACACACAGTCCTCGCCCAATCACTCATGGTAAGTCTTCAGGTGACTTCCGAACCTTCACAAACTCGGTCACTCGGCGATCCACAATTCCTCTTGGATGCTCTAGACCATGACGCCTAACCGTCTGGAAGAAGCACAATCTTCAAAGGTAACAAGCGTCGGATCCACGCAGGATCTATCTCTTCAGTGATGCTCAATCACTTTGGGTTTGTAGGTGTTTGGGTTTGGGTTTTGGATTTTCCTCACTCGATGATTTTTGCTCAAAGTCCTCGGAGGATGGGATGCTCTCAATTGACAAGTGTCAGCTTCTCGCGGAGCAGCCAACCAACTAGTGGTTGTAGGGGGCGGCTATTTATAGCCTAGGGAGCAGCCCGACATGATAAGACATAAATGCCTTTCAATGATATGACCGTTAGGTGGATAAGATATTTTGGGACAGCTGGCGCATAGCACAACAATGGTCAGAAATTTGAGGTTCAAATTCCTCAGGGCTATCATGTTCCTCACTGTGAAGGCAATCCGCACTGGCGAATTCCTAACTCCTCAGTCAGAACAAATTCCTCAGAGACCAGAAGAACTTCGTCTCTGTCACTGAAGAAATTGACTGAGTTGTATGAGATTTCCAATGGCTTCACTCGAAGGGATTGGTAGGTGTAGGATTTTGAGTTGAGCATCACCTGGAAATTTTTCCTTAGTATTTCCTCGACCCCCTTTAACAGTACGGTGTTTCCTATGACTCAAGAAGAGAAAAAAATGAAACTACAAAAACAAAAGTCTTCACGCTTCATGTTCCTCAAATGAAAACCAAGTCTTCAAGGTCACACCAATTTATTCACTTTCAAAGTCTTCAGAAAGTCTTCAGAATACCAAAGTCTTCAGTCGAAGAACTTTATTTTAGGGGTCGACTTTCTCTGTAAATATCAAACTCCTCATAGACTTATAGACCTGTGTACACTCATAAACACATTAGTCCCTTAACCTATAAGTCTTCAATACACCAAAATCACTAAGGGGCACTAGATGCACTTACAAGCTTCGGCTCGATGAGACCCTAAAAAATCTCTTCATTATTTTCTGAAAATTTCTGAAATTTTTAGTAACTTCAAACAAAAGTGAACCAAGCTCAACAAAATTTATAGCAACTACTCCTACAAGTGCCTAGAGACTATATCATGCATTAGAACTACTTGGAACCATATAAATTTGACATGCAATCTCAAGAACATGGTCACCTAGGCAGCACAAATTTGCAATGAATAGAGCACTAGAACAAAAACTAATTGGACCAATGGAGGAGTCACATACCAAGGAACAATCTCCCCAAACAGTTTTGTGAGAGGTGCTTTGAGCAAGGAGATCGAAAATCGCAGCAAAATGAGCTAGAACTCGTGCTTGAGCTGGATATTGGTGTTTGTGGGAGGAAGAAGGAGTGTGTGGGTGCAGAAATAAGTGGAGGGGGCCACCGTGGGCCCACGAGGCAGGGGGCGTGCCCAGGGGGGTAGGGCACGCCCTCCACCCTCGTGGCCAGGTGCTTGCCCCTCCTGCTGTGTTCTCAGTGCCAAATATTCTCAAATATTCCAGAAAAAATCATATTCCATTTTCACGACATTTGGAGAACTTTTATTTTCGGGGTATTTTTATATTGCACGGATAGATCAGAAAACAGACAGAAAAATACTATTTTTACTTTATTTCAACTAAATAACAGAAAGTGGGAAAAGGGTACAGAAGGTTGTGCCTTCTAGTTTCATCCATCTCATGCTCATCAAAAGGAATCCACTAACAAGGTTCATCAAGTCTTGTTAACAAACTCATTCCGAATAACATGGAACCGGAGAAATTTCGAATAACACTATGTTACCTCAACGGGGATATGCACATCCCGTATAATAAGAATATCATATTTCTTCTTGATAGTAGGAAGAGGAAATTCAAAACCTCCAAAATAATCGATGGAATTTTTCCAATAGAATTGATACTATGAACTTGAGGTTGTTTCCTCGAAAAGTGTACTGTATGCTCATTACCATTAACATGAAAAGTGACATTGCCTTTGTTGCAATCAATAACAGCCCCAGCAGTATTCAAAAAGGGTCTTCCAAGAATAATAAACATACTATCATCCTCGGGAATATCAAGAATAACAAAGTCTATTAAAATAGTAACGTTTGCAACCACAACAGGCACATCCTCACAAATACCGACAGGTATAGGAGTTGATTTATCAGCCATTTGCAAAGATATTTCAGTAGGTGTCAACTTATTCAAATCAAGTCTACGATATAAAGAGAGAGTCATAACACTAACACCGGCTCCAAGATCGTATAAAGCAGTTTTAACATAATTTCTTTTAATGGAGCATGGTATAGTAGTTACTCCTTGATCTCCAGTTTCTTTAGTATTCCACCCTTAAAAGTATAATTAGCAAGCATGGTGGAAATTTCAGCTTCCGATATCTTTCTTTTATTAGTAACAATATCTTTCATATACTTAGCATAAGGATTCATTTTGAGCATATCAGTCAAACGCATACGCAAAAAGATAGGTCTAATAATTTCAGCAAAGCGCTCAAAATCCTCATCATCCTTTTTCTTGGATGGTTTGGGAGGAAAAGGCATGGGTTTCTGAACCCATGGTTCTCTTTCTTTACCATGTTTCCTAGCAACAAAGTCTCTCTTATCATAACGTTGATTCTTTGATTGTGGGTTATCAAGATCAACAACAGGTTCAATTTCTACATCATCATTGTCGGTGTCAAAACTGGTGGATCTCGGGTAGGGGGTCCCGAACTGTGCGTCTAGGCAGATGGTAACAGGAGACAAGGGACACGATGTTTTTACCCAGGTTGGGACCTCTTGATGGAGGTAAAACCCTACTCCTGCTTGATTAATATTGATGATATGGGTAGTACAAGAGTTGATCTACAACGAGATCAGAGAGGCTAAACCCTAGAAGCTAGCCTATGGTATGGTTGTTGTTGTTGTTGTGTCCTACGGACTAAACCCTCCGGTTTATATAGACACCGGAGGGAGCTAGGGTTACACAGAGTCGGTTACAAGGAAGGAGATCTACATATCTGTACTGCCAAGCTTGCCTTCCACGCCAAGGAGAGTCCCATTCGGACACGGGACGAAGTCTTCAATCTTGTATCTTCATAGTCCAACAGTCCGGCCAAAGGTTATAGTCCGGCTGTCCGGATACCCCCTAATCCAGGACTCCCTCAGTAGCCCCTGAACCAGGCTTCAATGACGATGAGTCTGACGCGCAGATTGTCTTCGGCATTGCAAGGCGGGTTCCTCCTCCGAATACTTCATAGAAGGTTTTGAGCACGAGGATCGTGTCCGGCTCTGCAAAACGAGTTCCACATACCACCGTGGAGAGAATTATATGTCCACAAATCTAATCTGCTGACGTATTCCGCAGCGTGACATCACACCGTAGCCAAGCCTTTATTCGAATAATTTTTTACCCCCACCTCAGCGCGTTTCGCGAGGCGGTTTCCTTGGCACGTCTTGTCGAAGCAGAGATCGTGTCCCCTTTATTTATGGGATTCTCATCAACACAGACGTGGGTAACTCAATCGTGCCCGTTGGTATGTCCCCTCGATCAAAGGTAAGTCCCAAACGGCCACAGGGAGGGCTCTCGGTATTCAACCTCTTTATAAAGAGACCAAGGCTTCACTCTTTTCTTTCGATCTCAATCGAATTCGCCTCCCGCCTCGAATTCCAGTACCCGAAGCTTTAGATTCAGGCACTTCGGACCTTCGATTATGTCCGGATCCAACCTTCAAGGCTGATGGATGCCTTCCTCCGTCACGGAGGAAGACATAATAAAGCTAAGGGAGGCCAGGTACTTCACCGGCGAAATCCCGCATAGGTTGCTTGCTCAAGGGCAGGTTATTCCCACTCCTAAGCCCGGTGAGAGCGTCGTGTTCGTATCCCACTTCCTCTAAGGGCTAGGCTTCACGCCAGATCCCTTCATGAGGGGGCTCATGTTCTATTATGGGCTGGACTTCCACGACTTAGCTCTGGAGTCTATCCTCCACATCTCATCGTTCATCGTCGTGTGCGAAGCTTTCCTCCGTATTACCCCTCACTTCCGACTGTGGCTCAAGACCTTCGAAGTGGAGCCGAAGATGGTCGAGGGACAACACGCAGAGTGCGGAGGCGCTGTAATAAGCAAAAATGCTAATGCCCCATGGACCGAGGGCTCTTTCCAAGAGGAGTCCAGCTTATGGCAACAAGAGTGGTTTTATATCACAGCTCCCAGGGGTACCAAGTGGGTGGCTCCGCCTGTTTTTTGCTCGGGTCCCCCGCCACGACTAACGTCATGGGTCAACAAGGGGCTAGACTGGGGGCCAGTAAAGGATGTGCCCATATTGCAGAGCCGCATCCGAGATCTCCTGGAGAGAGATGTCAGTCTGGTCGTGGTGATGCAGGTCATGTTAATTCGTCGAGTCCTGCCCTGCAAACGTCATCCCCTCGCCTGTGGGAGTTCAATCCGGAGGGACCGCGAGCTCTTCAACATTTCCTTGGCATGACGCCCGCGGAGATGTACAAATTGTTCTTCAGACCACAAATAATGTGTCCGGACTCCACTGAGGATGCAGGTCTGAGCTGCAATCGTCCGGATACCCAAGTAAGTAGCCCTGTGCCCGAACACGCCATCCATTTTTTTATCGCAACATCACCCTTAAAAAAGAGTTGTTCTTGAACCAGGAGTGGGTAGCGAAGGCAAAGTTGATCAGGTGTCCGGCCCCCCTTCCTGAGACCTTGCCAGATCTTGTGTTGACCAGGATGCTGGAGATTGCGCCTTCGGAAGGAGATGAAGGGGGGAACAAGGAAGCTACTGCCTCCACGGAGGAGGTTGTACGGAAAGGAGGAACCGAAAACTCCTTTCCTCAGGGGAAGAAGAGGGCCGCCTCTGAAGACCCGGAGACAATGGTCTCGAAGCGGGAGAAGAAGTCTTCACCAGAGGGCCCTGCACCAGGGGATACCCAGGCCGTACTATGCCCTCAAGGGGATCATCCCTCCACCGAGCTGTAAGTAAAAGGGTGTTTAATAATGAGAGAAACCCTTGCTTTACTCCTGAGGGAAGTGACCGAAGCATTTATCTTGCAGTTCGGATCTTAGCCCCTCTCAGCAGAGCTCGTCTTCGGGGGATCTTCTTCCAGAGATGATGGAGAGCGGAACGCCTCCCCTGCCATACCGCCTCATGAGGCGGGCGACCCCGAGGTGTCGTCGCGGAGGGTTTCTCCTGATCCGGCAAGGCCAGAAGGTAGTCATATGGCCACCCGAAGCCCTTAGTGTCCGGCTTTTGAAAAAAATCAATCGAATGAGTCCGACACCGTCTGGTGCACGGTCGGAGGTACTGAGGGATCTGCTAGGGCGAGCGTCTATCTCAGAAGAGCACCGTGCGTTGATGGGTACGGTAATTGAAAGGATTTCGTCCATGGAGAGTGGGGTGCATGAAGCTGTCATGAGTCTACTGACAGGTTTTGAGGTACGTGAAATGATGTACCTTTTGACAGTACCGCATACTTTAAGATGGGCCATGTGTAGATAGTAGCCCCTGAGACTCTGGGTGCTGTCGAAGACGACGACACGCAGAGGATCATAGTTCCAGGTATAATCTTGCCGCCTTCATATGCAGGTGGCGAAGTGTCCGGTGGCCAGCCGGACTGATGAATTTGCCGAGTTAAAGCGGCAGCTTGATGTGGCAATTGCCAACATCGTGCTTGTCAACAAGCGGCTTGATGAGACACAAGGTATGTAATTTCTCCGGAGACACATGGTAAGAGGAGCATGATGCCAGTATCTTATAACATGTGTGCTAATGCAGATGGAGCTGCGACCATGGAGAACCTTCGGGCAGAGCTTGCCCGAGTCAAAGAACAAACTAGAAAAAGCGATGTGGCTGCCCTAAGGGCGGTCGAGGAGCTAAAGGCCGAACAGGCTGCTCACTGCCAAAGCAAGGAGGAGATGGCCAAGATGGCTGTGAAGTTGAAGAACGCCGCTGACCGTTGCAAGCTTCTTGAAAAGGAAGACCAAGCGAAGAGGACAGACCTGGAGAAGGCCATGATGGCGGTCAAGTATACTCGTTTTACAACGAGAGCAATGAAGGAGGAACTGCGTCAAGCCGGAGGTATCGCGGCTGGGAAGCCCTTTATGCTGCGGATGAAGTTCAGAGATCCTAAATATGCTCCTTTGGACCGGATGTGGAGTTCTGCGGACGCATATCTGGATTTAGCGGCAAGTGCTGCTGATGCGGCCGAACACTTCCGAGATCAAAAGGATCACGAAGTGGAAAAGCTGTTCTGGTCACAATTTAACGACCCAGAGTGTCTGCTTCCATTGACTGATCGGCTGGCCGAATGGGCCGAGCTGAATAGATTGTCCGGACTTTCCATGAGATATGTCGTGGATCATCTGTGGCCGGAAGGGCCAAAGCCGAACAATTATTTTAGCTTGGTGCAGCAGTTCCTTGGTGCGGTGCCACATGTCAACGCGATGAAGAGGTCAGCATGCGTGGAGGGTGCATGGATGGCCCTTGCCCGTGTCAAGACATACTGGGCAGAGATGGAGGCCACCGCCATTGCAGCCCAAGATTCGACGAAAGCCGAGTACCTGCCGAGCACTACTTTCAAGAAGTTCTGGAGGGCGCTCATTCGGTAGAGGCGCAATGCTCGAAGAATATTATGTTCGAATACCATGTATTTTCATTGAAAACAATGTTATGCTGAAATGTAAAGGCTATTTTATACTTGTGCCTGCAAGAATTATAATACCTCGTGTGCGGCCGTTTATGTATATATGTATATAACCTGAAAGATGGCAGTCGTCGGCTTCAGCCCCCAAGCATATAATGCGGGGGTGTTCGCAGAAGGTGCATTTTCACACTTGATCCAACGTCTTGGTCCATTAAGGAGGTGATAGCGCAGCGAACTAGGCAATCGGACTATAATGCTTTATCACTTTAACTTAGCCATAGGAGTTTGATAGTGGGGTTACTATATAGCCCCTGGTGGCGCCGCGCTCACCCGAATTCGGGGCGCGTGTGTGCCTGGCCGGGAAACGGCCCTTCGTTAAGGCGGAGGAATCCCAAAGATTCCGCTAGGTCATCGAGTGGTTGACCAGTCTCACGCTATATCATGACAGTCAGTTTTCGGCTTTCTCTACTGAGGTGCTCGCCTGGCTAAACCGGGGCACAATCGCAGTAGTTCTCCTGGTGCCGCCTTAGCCGATAGAGCGAAACGTAAGGCAGCAAAACACGGGAGCCGGGCAAACCCAACATTTGACCAAAGACATGATTCGGAGCTGATGCATATAAGGCCAAACTCGCGACGCCGAACACTCCATAAGGTATTCGGTCTTTGTGATTTTAAACGGGCTGAACATCGCCCTTTGCAATAAGCCCGTGGTGTCCAGGTACGTGCAGTACTCTGTCGTGGCCACATGCCAAGCCGCCAGCCTCCTTCTCGGTTATGCTGAGAATCCGGGGGATGTGTATCAACAAGAGACAGTAAAAAAGGTTTACGCAGGGTCTTAATCTAAAAAGAATCCTTGAAACGGGTCCTTGCTGCACGTCTGCGCCTGTGTCTCCGTTGTGCCGTATCCTGGACGGGTGTAGCACGATGGTTATCTGTAAAAGGGAGGAACTTAGTTGAAAAAGTAGTCGTGCAAAATGTGTGTTATACTTAAATAAACAAAGTATAATTCACGATGGGTAAAATTGAGCCTTATTGTCACTTGCTTACACGCACGGAGCCCCTTGTATAGGGGTATATAGCCATCAAACCTTTATCAATTATATGGTTACGCCGGACTCGTCTAGCCGTGTCCGTGGTCTTAACGACCTGTTAGGTGCTCTGGTTGGTGAGGCCGTTTTAGTGTGTGGCTACCAAGGCAGCCGCACAGTCTTCCGCGCGTGAGGAGCGCTCAATATTTCCCTTTAATGAAATGATGCCTCGTTGACCGGGCATCTTGAGCGTGAGAGACGCATAATGCGGTATTGCGTTAAAGCGAGCGAAAGCTTCGCGTCCCAGTAGTGCTTGATAACCACTTTTAAACGGAGCGATGTGGAAGGTTAGCTTTTCTCTATGGAAGTTATCGGGGGAGCCGAACATAACTTCTAGTAAGAGGGAGCCCGTGCAATGGGCTTCTGGGCCTGGCGTTACTCCTGTAAAGGAAGTATTGCTATGGCTAATTTTTGTTGGGTCCATCCCCATTTTGCGGACTTTGTCCTGATATATCAGGTTTAAACTACTGCCGCCGTCCATCAGGACTCGTGTAAAGTGGTATCCGTCAATTATCGGGTCTAACACCAAGGTAGCCCATCCTGCGTGCCGGATACTTGCAGAGTAATCTTGATGGTCGAAGGTGATCGGTTTGTACGACCAGTGGTGGAACTCCGTTGTGATAGGCCATAGGGCACGTATCTCTATGGGTGCCACTTCGTTTCTCCCCTTGGTCATGTGTAACACGTTTACTGTTTTGACTTTTTGTGGGAATTTCTTCTGTTCCCCAGTGCTTTGTTTGCGGGGTTCGTCATCGTCTTCACTTGGTGTATCCAGCCCCTTGTGTTCGGCGTTGAGTTTGCCGGATTGCTTGAAGACCCAACATTCTCTATGGGTATGATTTGCAGGCTTATCAGGGGTGCTGTGGATTTGACATATCTTGTCTAGAATTTTGTTTAGGCTGGACAGTTTGTCCTTGTTATCTTTGAGAGGCAGATTTTGCTGACCCCACCGAGAGCTTTTGAATCCAGCATTTACCGCCGTGCTCTTCGGGCTGTTTTCCTTATTCCGGCGCTGGTTTTTGCTGCATCGTGGCTTCCCGTTCCCGTCCCTGACTTCGGATGTACTTGGGTCGCTGGTGCTGCATCTTGCCAACTAGCTGTCCTCGCCTGTGCAAAAGCGGGTCATGAGGCTTGTTAATGCAGCCATTGTTCTTGGCTTTTCTTGGCCGAGGTGTCTGGCGAGCCATTCGTCCCGAACGCTGTGCTTGAAAGCTGCTAAGGCTTCGGCGTCCGGACAGTCGACTATTTGGTTCTTTTTAGTAAGAAATCTGTTCCAAAGCTTTCGGGCCGACTCTCCGGGCTGTTGAGTTATATGACTTAAATCGTCTGCATCCGGTGGTCGGACATAGGTCCCTTGAAAATTTGCCCGAAAAGCGTCCTCGAGCTCTTCCCAACTTCCAATGGTGTTTTCGGGAAGGCCTTTAAGCCAATGCCGGGCTGGCCCTTTGAGCTTGAGGGGTAAGTACTTTATGGCGTGGAGGTCGTCTCCTCTAGCCATGTGGATATGGAGGATGTAGTCCTCAATCCAGACCCCCGGGTCTGTCGTTCCGTCGTATGCCTCTATGTTTACCGGTTTGAATCCCTCTGGAAATTCATGGTCCAGCACCTCATCGGTGAAACATAGGGGGTGTGCGACACCCCTACATTTGGGTGTACCGTGGTGTTCGGATTTTTGTTGTGTTGCATTGTTTGCTGGGGCGTGCTCTCTTAGCCCGTAGATAGATCTGGTTGGGCCGTCTTTTTGATGTGAGTCCTCATGTGGATCGCGTGCTGGCTTGTGTGCAGCATCGTTTGCCGCTCTATGTTGGCCATGAGGTCGTCTATCCGACCGGATGGCTGCTTTGTTTTTTGATTGCGGGGGCTCTAAGGCCTCCTCATCCAATTCAGGTAGTAGCTTTCGCTTCGGGTAGCTCTTTGTGTGGTGACCGCCGCCATATTTGTCTACGGTGTTGAGTACTTTGCTCCATCTGATTCTAAGTGCATCTTCTGCAGTCTTGAGCTTCCGCTTCTGCTTTTTCAGGCTACGCGCAGTGGCGACGAGCCTTTTATGGAGGCTCTTCTGCTCCAGGCGCTTGTCTGGCGTGAGGTCATCTGGACTGTTATCTTCGCCGGAGACGGGTTGTTCGGTTTGATTATTCGTGTTGCCCTGGTCGGACGGTTGTTCAATGCCATGTTCGTCGTCCGCCGGCTCACCCTGCTCTATGGCTGGGTCTGTGTGACCGCTGTTTCTGTCGAGGCGGGGTTTGGAGCGGCGCTTACGCCGCCGCTTTGACTGCTTTTTGAGGGAACGATCCTTCGCTGCGTCCTTCCGCTCTTCGTCGTCGTTTCCTTTGGGTGTGTCCACCATGTATACATCATGGGATGAGGTGGTTGTCCAGTGCCCTGTGGGCAGTGGTTCCTGTTCGTCTCCTGCATCATCGTCCATACCGTCGATGTCTTCGAAGTCGAAGTCCAGCATGTCGGTCAAATCATCGGCAGTGGCTACTAGGTGGGTGGTGGGTGGGCGGCGAATTTCTTCGTCGTTCGCATCCCAATCCTGCCACATCCGGCAAGGGCTCTCCTGACAAGGAGAGAGATCTTAGTGAGTTTTATATATCACCAAAGGGCGAGTGCTGAAAGATATCTGCGGAGGTGAACTCCATGATCGGCGCCCAATTCGGATTCGATTGGTAGGTGCGCGGGTGGTTCGGAGTCCAGAGGAGAGTCCGGCAATTTGGAATCATAAGCCTCACGAAGGGTAAGGCTGGTGTTCGACTCGATCGTCATTGAGGCTGTGGCCTCCGTGGCGGGGTCTAACCACCCGCCCACGGATGGCGCAATTGGCTCCGAACTGAAAGTCGGAGCGGTTGCGGGTGCGGTCTCCCGAACACTGTTCGGCAGCAGAGCTAAATCGTGCCCACCGTGACAGTGCGACGTACTCGGCCGGGGCTCGAATCCGTCAAAGATCAAGTCTCCGCGGACGTCGGCCATGTAGTTTAAGCTTCCAAACCTGACCTGATGGCCAGGGGCGTAACTTTCGATCTGCTCCAGATGGCCAAGCGAATTGGCCCGCAGTGCAAAGCCGCCGAATACAAAGATCTGTCCGGGAAGAAAAGTCTCACCCTGGATTGCATCGCTATGATCAAAGGAGCCATCAAGCCTATCGATGATGACATAGAGGAACTCTGAATGAAAGCACCAATGTCGGTGTCAAAACCGGCGGATCTTGGGTAGGGGGTCCCGAACTGTGCGTCTAGGCGGATGGTAACAGGAGACAAGGGACAGGATGTTTTTACCCAGGTTCGGGCCCTCTCGATGGAGGTAAAACCCTACTCCTACTTGATTAATATTGATGATATGGGTAGTACAAGAGTTGATCTACCACGAGATCAGAGAGGCTAAACCCTAGAAGCTAGCCTATGGTATGATTGTTGTTGTTGTTGTTGTGTCCTACGGACTAAACCCTCCGGTTTATATAGACACCGGAGGGGGCTAGGGTTACACAGAGTCGGTTACAAGGAAGGAGATCTACATATCGGTAGGACATCATCATAATGTGCACAATGTGATCAAGGAGTTGATTACGGGATGATGTGTTACGGAACGAGTAAAGAGACTTGCCGGTAACGAGATTGAACAAGGTATCGCGATACCGACGATCGAATCTCGGGCAAGTACAATACCGCTAGACAAAGGGAATTGTATACGGGATTGATTGAATCCTTGACATCGTGGTTCATCCGATGAGATCATCGTGGAACATGTGGGAGCCAATATGGGTATCCAGATCCCGCTATTGGTTATTGGCCGGAGAGGTGTCTCGGTCATGTCTGCATGGTTCCCGAACCCATAGGGTCTACACACTTAAGGTTCGGTGACGCTAGAGTTGTTATGGGAAATAGTATGTGGTTACCGAAGGTAGTTTGGAGTCCCGGATGAGATCCCGGACGTCACGAGGAGTTCCGAAATGGTCCGGCGGTGAAGATCGATATATTGGACGAAGGGTATTGGAGTCCGGACGTGTTCCGGAGGTACCAGGCTATGGCCAGCATGACCGAAAGGTGTTTCGGGAGCCCCGACAAGTGTTGGAGGGCCTCATGGGCCAAAGGGGAAGGGGCAAACCAGCCCACTAAGGGTTGGTGCGCCCCCCACACCCTTTCCCATGTTACTTGGGGAGGTGGGGCGCCTCCACCTTGCTTGGGAGGCAAGCCTCCACCTGCTTGGCTTGGGGGGCAAGTCTCCCTAGGATTTTCCCTAGGGAGATCCAATCTGCCTAGCCGCCGCCCCCTAGGGGAAACCCTAGGGCGCCTCCCCCTCTCCCCTTGCCCCTATATATAGTGGAGGGGTGGGAGGGCAGCCGTGACCTCTCCCCTGGCACAGCCCTCCCTCCTCCTACCTTCTCCTCCTCCTCCTCCATGGTGCTTGGCGAAGCCCTACCGGAGAACCACGAGCTCCACCACCACCACGCCGTCGTGCTGACGAAGCTCTCCCTCAACTTCTCCTCTCCCCTTGCTGGATCAAGAAGGAGGAGACGTCCCCGGGCTGTACGTGTGTTGAACGCGGAGGTGCCGTCCGTTCGGCACTAGGATCATCGGTGATTTGGATCACGGCGAGTACGACTCCATCAACCCCGTTCACTTGAACGCTTCCGCTTAGCGATCTACAAGGGTATGTAGATGCACTCTCCTTCCCTCGTTGCTAGATTACTCCATAGATTGATCTTGGTGTTGCGTAGAAAATTTTGAATTTCTGCTACGTTCCCCAACAGTGGCATCATGAGCTAGGTCTATTGCGTAGATTCTATGCACGAGTAGAACACAAAGTAGTTGTGGGCGTTGATTTTGTTCAATATGCTTACCGTTACTAGTCCAATCTTGTTTCGACGACATTGTGGGATGAAGCGGCCCGGACCAATCTTACACGTACGCTTACGTGAGACCGGTTCCACCGACTGACATGCACTAGTTGCATAAGGTGGCTGGCGGGTGTCTGTCTCTCCCACTTTAGTCGGAACGGATTCGATGAAAAGGGTCCTTATGAAGGGTAAATAGCAATTGGCATATCACGTTGTGGTTTTGCGTAGGTAAGAAACGTTCTTGCTAGAAACCCATAGCAGCCACGTAAAACATGCAAACAACAATTAGAGGACGTCTAACTTGTTTTTGCAGGGTATGCTATGTGATGTGATATGGCCAAGAAGAATGTGATGAATGATATGTGATGTATGAGATTGATCATGTTCTTGTAATAGGAATCACGACTTGCATGTCGATGAGTATGACAACCGGCAGGAGCCATAGGAGTTGTCTTTAATTTATTTATGACCTGCGTGTCAACATAAACGTCATGTAATTACTTTACTTTATTGCTAACCGTTAGCCATAGTAGTAGAAGTAATAGTTGGCGAGACAACTTCACGAAGACACGGTGATGGAGATCATGGTGTCATGCCGGTGACGATGATGATCATGGAGCCCCGAAGATGGAGATCAAAAGGAGCAAAGTGATGATGGCCATATCATGTCACTATTTGATTGCATGTGATGTTTATCATGTTTATACATCTTATTTGCTTAGAACGACGGTAGTAAATAAGATGATCCCTCATTAAAATTTCAAGAAAGTGTTCCCCCTAACAGTGCACCGTTGTGAAAGTTCGTCGTTTCGAAGCACCACGTGATGATCGGGTGTGATAGATTCTTACGTTCACATACAACGGGTGTAAGACAGATTTACACATTCGAAACACTTAGGTTGACTTGACGAGCCTAGCATGTACAGACATGGACTCGGAACACAAGAGACCGAAAGGTCGAGCATGAGTCGTATGGTAGATACGATCAACATGAAGATGTTCACCGATGATGACTAGTCCGTCTCACGTGATGATCGGACACGGCCTAGTTGACTCGGATCATGTAATCACTTAGATGACTAGAGGGATGTCTATCTGAGTGGGAGTTCATAAGATGAACTTAATTATCCTGAACATAGTCAAAAGATCTTTGCAAATTATGCCGTAAGCTCGCGCTTTAGTTCTACTAGTTAGATACGTTCCTGGAGAAAATATAGTTGAAAGTTGACAGTAGCAATTATGCGGACAGTAGAAGGCTTATGTCCTTAATGCACCGCTCAGTGTGCTGAACCCCAAACGTCGTTTGTGGATGTTGCGAACATCGGACATACACGTTTAGATAACTACGTGATAGTTCGGTAATGTTGAATGGTTTAGAATTGAGGCACCGAAGACATTTTTGAAATGTCGCGGAACATATGAGATGTTTCGAGGGCTGAAATTGGGATTTCAGGTTCGTGCCCACGTCAAGAGGTATAAGACCTCCGACGATTTTCTTAGCCTACAAACTAAGGGAGAAAAGCTCAATCGTTGAGCTTGTGCTCAAATTGTCTGAGTACAACAATCACTTGAATCGAGTGGGAGTTGATCTTCCAGATAAGATAGTGATGTTTCTCCAAAGTCATTGCCACCAAGCTGCTAGAGCTTCATGATGAACTATAACATATCAGGGATAGATATGATGGTCCTTGAAATATTCACGATGTTTGACACCGCGAAAGTAGAAATCAAGAAGGAGCATCAATTGTTGATGGTTAGTGAAACCACTAGTTTCAAGAAGGGCAAGGGCAAGAAGGGATACTTCATGAAATGGCAAATCAGCTGCTGCTCTAGTGGAGAAACCCAAGGTTAAACCCAAACCCGAGACTGAGTGCTTCTATAATAAGGGGAACAGCCACTGGAGCAGAATTACCCTAGATACTTGGTAGATGAGAAGGCTGTCGATAGAAGTATATTGGATATACATTATGTGAATGTGTACTTTACTAGTACTCCTAGTAGCACCAGGGTATTAGATGCCGGTTCGGTTGCTAAGTGTTAGTAACTCGAAATAAAAGCTACGGAATAAACGGAGACTAGCTAAAGGTGAGCTGACGATATGTGTTGGAAGTGTTTCCAAAGTTGATATGATCAAGCATCGCTCGCTCCCTCTACCATCGAGATTGGTGTTAAACCTAAATAATTGTTATTTGGTGTTTGCGTTGAGCATAGACATGATTGGATTATGTCTATCGCAATACGGTTGTTCATTTAAATAGAATAATAGTTACTCTGTTTATTTGAATAATACCTTCAATGGTCTTGCACCTAAAATGAATGGTTTATTGAATCTCGATCATAGTGATACACATGTTCATGCCAAAAGATATAAGATAGTAATGATAGTACCACCTACTTGTGGCATTGCCGTGTAAGTCATATTGGTATAAAACGCATGAAGAAGCTCCATGTTGATGGATCTTTGGACTCACTCATTTTTGAAAAGGATTGAGTAATGTGAACCATGTCTATTGGTATATACGCATGAAGAAACTCCATGCAGATGGACCGTTTGGACTCACTTGGTTTTGAATCACTTGAGATATGCAAATCTTACCACATGGGCAAGATGACTGAAAAAGCCTCGTTTTCAGTAAGATGGAACAAGATAGCAACTTGTTGGAAGTAACACATTTTGATGTGTGCAGTCCAATGAGTGCTGAGGCAAGCAGTGGACATCGTTATATTCTTACTTCACAGATGATTTAAGTAGATACTGAGTATATTTACTTGATGAAACACAAGTCTGAATTATTGAATGGTTCAAGTAATTTCAGAGTGAAGTTGAAGATCTTCGTGATAAGAGGATAAAATGTCTATGATATGATCATAGAAATGAATATCTGAGTTACGAGTTTGGCACTGTGGAAATTGTTTCACAACTAATACCGCCTGGAACACCATAGTGTGATGGTGTGTCCGAACATCATAGTTGCACCCTATTGGATATGGTGCGTACCATGATGTCTATTATCGAATTACCACTATCGTTCATGGGTTAGGCATTAGAGACAATCGCACTCACTTTAATAGGGCACCACGTAATTCTGTTGAGACGAAACCGTTTGAACTATGGTTTGGAGAAACATGAGTTGTCATTTCTTAAAAGTTTGGGGCTGCGACGCCTATGTGAAAAAGTTTCAGGTTGATAAGCTCGAACCCAAAGAGGATAAAATGCATCTTCATAGGACACCCAAAACAGTTGGGTATACCTCCTAATTCAGATCCGAAAGCAATAGGGATTGTTTCTAGAATCGGGTCCTTTCTCGAGGAAAAGTTTCTCTCGAAAGAATTGAGTGGGAGGAAGATAGAACTTGATAAGGTTGTTGAACCTTTACTTCAGGCAGAGAGTAGCGCAAGCACATGAAAAATGTTTCTGTGGCCCCTGCCTCAGTTGAAGAGAAAGCTAATGCTGATGACCATGGAGCTTCAGATCAAGTTACTATCGAACCTCATAGGTTGACAAGGGTGTGTACAACTTCTAAGTGGTAACCCTGTCTTAAAAGGTCACGTTGTTGGACAACGATGAACCTATGAGCTATGGAGAAGCGATGGTGGGCCCGGATTCCGAAAAATGGCTCGAGGCCATGAAATCCGAGAGAGGATCCATGTATGAAAACAAAGTGTAGACTTTGAAAGAACTACTTGATGGTCATAAGGCTGTTGGGCACATATGGATTTTAAAAGGAAGACAGACAATGATGGTAAGTGTCACCATTGAGAAAGCTCGACTTGTCGTTAAGGTGTTTCTCGACAAGTTCAAGGAGTTGACTACGATGAGACTTTCTCACTTGTAGCCATGCTAAGAGTCTGTTGGAATTAGCAGGTACTGCATTATTTATGAAATCTTGCAGATGGGATGTCAAAAATATTGTTTCCTTGTTCTTGAGGAAAGGTTGTATGTGATACAACCAGAAGATTTTGTCGATCCTGAAAGATGCTAACAAGTATGCAAAGCTCCAGCTATCCTTCTAAGGACTGGAGTAAGCATCTCGGAGTTGGAATGTACACTTTGGTGAGATGATCAAAGATTTTGGGTTTATACAAAGTTTATGAGAAACTTGTATTTCCAAAGAAGTGAGTGGGAGCACTATAGAATTTCTGATGAGTATATGTTGTTGACATATTGATGATCAGAAATAATGTAGAATTTCTGGAAAGCATATAGGGTTATTTGAAAAGTGTTTTTCAATGGAAAACCTGGATTAGGCTGCTTAAACATTGAGCATCAAGATCTATAGGGATAGATCAAAACGCTTAATGGTACTTTCAAATGAGCACATACCTTGACATGATCTTGAAGGTGTTCAAGATGGATCAGTCAAAGAAGGAAGTTCTTGCCTGAGTTGTAAGGTACGAAGTTAAGACTTAAAGCTCGACCACTGCAGAACAGAGAGAAAGGACGAAGGTCGTCCCCTATGCTTAGACATAGGCTCCATAGTATGCTATGCTGTGTACCGCACCTGACATGTGCCTTGCCACATGTCTGGCTAGAGGGTACAAAGGTGATCTAGGAGTAGATCACCAGATAGCGGTCAAGATTATCCTTAGAGGAATAAGGATATGTTTCTCGGTTATGGAGGTGATAAAGAGTTCGACATAAAGAGTTACGTCGATGCAAGCTTAACACCTATCCGTATAGCTTTGAGTAGAGATGCCGGATACGTATAATGGAGCAACAATTTGGAATAGCTCCAAGTAGAACAGTTATTTGAAATGGCTCCAAATATAGCGTAGAGATTTGCAAAGTACATACGGATCTGAATGTTGCAGACCCGTTGACTAAAACCTCTCTCACAAGCAACATGATCAAACCCATAACTCATTGAGTGTTAATCACATAGTGATGTGAGCTAGATTATGAACTCTAGTAAACTCTTTGGATGTTGGTCACATTGCGATGTGACCTGTGAATGTTAATCACATGGCGATGTGAACTAGATTATTGACTCTAGTGCAAGTGGGAGACTGTTGGAAATATGCCCTAGAGGCAATAATAAATAGGTTATTATTATATTTCCTTGTTCATGATAAATCCTTTATTATCCAGGCTAGAATTGTATTGATAGGAAACTCAGATACATGTGTGGATACATAGACAACACCATGTCCCTAGTAAGCCTCTAGTTAACTAGCTTGTTGATCAATAGATGGTTACGGTTTCCTGACCATGGACATTGGATGTCGTTGATAACGAGATCACATCATTAGAAGAATGATGTGATGGACAAGACCCAATCCTAAGCCTAGTACAAAGATCGTGTAGTTCGTATGCTAAAGCTTTTCTAATGTCAAGTATCATTTCCTTAGACCATGAGATTGTGCAACTTCCGGATACCGTAGGAATAATTTGGGTGTGCCAAACGTCACAACGTAACTGGGTGACTATAAAGGTACACTACAGGTATCTCCGAAAGTGTCTGTTGGGTTGGCACGAATCGAGACTGGGATTTGTCACTCCGTGTGACGGAGAGGTATCTCTGGGCCCACTCGATAGGACATCATCATAATGTGCACAATGTGATCAAGGAGTTGATTATGGGATGATGTGTTACGGAACGAGTAAAGAGACTTGCCGGTAACGAGATTGAACAAGGTATCGCGATACCGACGATCGAATCTCGGGCAAGTACAATACCGCTAGACAAAGGGAATTGTATACGGGATTGATTGAATCCTTGACATCGTGGTTCATCCGATGAGATCATCGTGGAACATGTGGGAGCCAATATGGGTATCCAGATCCCGCTATTGGTTATTGGCCGGAGAGGTGTCTCGGTCATGTCTGCATGGTTCCCGAACCCGTAGGGTCTACACACTTAAGGTTCGGTGACGCTAGAGTTGTTATGGGAAATAGTATGTGGTTACCGAAGGTAGTTCGGAGTCCCGGATGAGATCTCGGACGTCACGAGGAGTTCCGGAATGGTCCGGCGGTGAAGATCGATATATTGGACGAAGGGTATTGGAGTCCGGACGTGTTCCGGAGGTACCAGGCTATGGCCAGCATGACCGAAAGGTGTTTCGGGAGCCCCGACAAGTGTTGGAGGGCCTCATGGGCCAAAGGGGAAGGGGCAAACCAGCCCACTAAGGGTTGGTGCGCCCCCCACACCCTTTCCCACGTTACTTGGGGAGGTGGGGCGCCTCCACCTTGCTTGGGAGGCAAGCCTCCACCTGCTTGGCTTGGGGGGCAAGTCTCCCTAGGATTTTCCCTAGGGAGATCCAATCTGCCTAGCCGCCGCCCCCTAGGGGAAACCCTAGGGCGCCTCCCCCTCTCCCCTTGCCCCTATATATAGTGGAGGGGTGGGAGGGCAGCCGTGACCTCTCCCCTGGCATAGCCCTCCCTCCTCCTACCTTCTCCTCCTCCTCCTCCTCCTCCATGGTGCTTGGCGAAGCCCTGCCGGAGAACCACGAGCTCCACCACCACCACGCCGTCGTGCTGACGGAGCTCTCCCTCAACTTCTCCTCTCCCCTTGCTGGATCAAGAAGGAGGAGACGTCCCCGGGCTGTACGTGTGTTGAACGCGGAGGTGCCGTCCGTTCGGCACTAGGATCATCGGTGATTTGGATCACGGCGAGTACGACTCCATCAACCCCGTTCACTTGAACGCTTACGCTTAGCGATCTACAAGGGTATGTAGATGCACTCTCCTTCCCTCGTTGCTAGATTACTCCATAGATTGATCTTGGTGTTGCGTAGAAAATTTTGAATTTCTGCTACGTTCCCCAACACTTAGATGCTTGGTTGTCCTTGAATATTACCTTGGGGTGGCTTGGGCATCCCCAAGCTTAGGCTCTTTCCACTCCTTATTCCGTTGTCCATCAAATTTTTACCCAAAACTTGAAAACTTCACAACACAAAACTCAACAAAAAAACTCACGAGATCCGTTAGTATAAGAAAGTAAATCACCACTTTTGGTATTGTTGTGAACTCGTTCTTCATTTATATTGGTGTAATATCTACTATATTGTAACTTCTCCATGGTTCATACCCCTGATACAACTCTCTATTCATCAAAATAAGCAAACAACACATAGAAAACATAATCTGTCAAAAACAGAACAATCTGTAGCAATCTGAAAACTTTGTATACTTATGTAACTCCAAAAATTCTGAAACATTAGGAAAACAGAGGAAATTCATATATCAATCTTGTGTAAAAAAATTCTGATTTTTTCACGCTTCCGTAATTTTTAGAAATTCTGGAAATGAGCGCAAAAGTTTCTGTTTTATGACAAGATCAAATCAGTTATCACCGTTGACCATCCCAAAGGTCTTGCTTGGCTCAAACACTAATTAAAACAATAAAACACGATTATTAGAGAGGTATTAATGTGTATTAATTGAAAAAACAGAACCAAAAACATAAAAATAAAAATTTGGTTGCCTCCCAACAAGCGCTATTGTTTAGCGTCCCTAGCTAGGCATAAAACATAGATCTAGGTATTGTCATCTTTGGGACGCAATTTCTCAATTGCACCTATATGCCTCCTAGGGAGTTCTTTGATCTTATTGATAATCACACTCCTTGGTAGGAAATCAAGAAATTCATTCGTAACAATAGGTTCCTTCACGATATTAACAAAGCTAGGGTGGACACTTATCATCTTAAGATCTTCGTTTCCCTTACTAGATGATTCCCCTTTACTTTTAGGAACATAAATTAACTTAGCAGCCTTGGTAGAAGGAAAATTTGGAGTAGTTTTAACAGAGATGAACGCGGAACCCAAGTTCATAATAATATCTTCTAGCTTATCGATTCTAGTAGAGCCTTTATCTATCTTCTCATTAACTATGGGTTCTTTTTTCCTTTAGATTCTTCAAAGTGATTCCTACCTTTGATCCATATTGACTAATATGATTATGAATCTTCCTATCCAAGTTTTCAATAAGCTCTATGGTAGCAATTTTATTCTCCATAATATCAAGTCTTTGCATCACATGTTCCAAAGTTAAAACTGTTTCATTAACCATGAGAGGTGGTGAGCCTACCAAATCTATCATAGCATTATAAGCATCCAAAGTAGGGATACCAAAGAAATTACCTCCAGTAATGGTATCTAGAACATATCTATACCAAGTAGTAACACTCACCGAAAAATAACGGAGGAGAACGGTAGTAGATTTCTTATGAGTAGATCTATTTTGAGCATTGCAAATTCTGTACCAAGCATCTTCTAAATTTTCTCCCTCCCGTTGCTTAAAATTGAGAACCTCACTTTCGGGAGTACTAACAATGGTAGAAGGACTAGCCATGATAACGAGTCAAGCGATCTAGCACACAAGCAACCAAAAAGCGAACGAAAAGATGAATGGAAGAAGGGCGAATAAAAAGGCAAATATTTTTATGTTTTTCTGAACACTTTTTAGAAGTGGGGGAGAGGAAAACGAGAGGCAAATGGAAAATAATGTAATGCAAGAGTGAGAATTTATGGTGGGTACTTGGTAGGCTTGATGTAGAACCTCCCCGACAACGATGCCAAAAATTCTTCCTGCCACTTCTTGAGCTTGCGTTGGTTTTTCCCTTGAATAGAAAAGGGTGATGCAACAAAGTAGAGATAAGTATTTCGCTCAGTTTGAGAACCAAGGTATCAATCCAGTAGGAGGTACGAGCAAGTCCCCAATCTATGCACCTGCACAAACAATCAAACGCTTGCACCCAACACGATAAAGGGTTTGTCAATCCATTCATTGTCACTTTCAAGGATGAGATCGGATAGAGATAGATATAAAAGATTACTAAAACGTAAAACAAAGTAAAAAAACAAATAAATTGCAGCAAGGTGCTTGCGGGGTCTAAACCACCCCGCCAATTGCGCAAATATGACCCACGTTGTCGATCAGTGCGGTGTCAAGCCGCAAGATGATTAAGTGGCAAAATTTTCCACATGGCAGCCATCTCCTACGGAAGAAACCCACAGGTGACACCCGTCCAGCGACGTGTCAAGAGAACAGATGTGGAGCTGGCAAGATAAGCCCGGCAGGCCTTGCCGGGCAGCTAGTGATGTGACATTGAGCGGTGCATTTAATGTACCCTATCAGCCCGCAGAGTTAGGTATGATAGCACTGTTTGCTATCATATCAGTGGGTAATGATTGTTTTCCACTGTGGTGACCCCTTAATCTATAAAAGGAGGCCCATGGCAATCATAGGAGGGGGTTAGAGGGTTGGAAACTGGACAGAACCCAAGCCACCATACGCTTGTGGTCACCATAGCCCAGAGGCAGGCCTTGTCGGGCAAGTGTACCACGCACCACCATGCTCATTTCCACCATCAATCCACCAAAGCAGGAGTAGGGTCTTACGCCTCGCGGTGGCCCGAACCTGGGTAAATTGCTTGTGTGCTCTCTGTCGTGCTGCCACGCACTAGTCTGCTCTTTGTGCAATGCGACGTCCCCCGCCGAACCAGCAAGGGGCCGTCGGGTCCCATAGGTGGCCGCGGATATCTCGCGACATCTTTGGCGCGCCGGGTAGGGGGCTCGCTTGTGCGAACTTGAAAGTGTGCGCATTGCGTCATCTTCATCGCCATCTTCGTCTTCGGCGACGCCATCGACCATGGCACCCAAGAAGAAGTCTGGCCCTTCGGTCCAGCCATTTACCTCGAAGGCTCCGCCACCCGCAGCCTCTGATGCTGCGGGGGATGCAGGGACAAGTGAGGACGTGAGCGCTGCTGGGGGCGTGGCAGGAGCAGGTGGCACCATCGCCACTCCCGCTGCGGCCGACATGGGGGCTGAAGTCGTCGGAGGAGAACAACTTCAGCAGCGTGTCGACGATCAAGCTCCGCAAGGTATGGACGGGAGGGTGAACCACCGACGGGCGTAGCCACAACAATGGCGCTCGGTCCGGGATGAACCACCGCCCTCCGGCCGTCCCTGCCACGGGGGCGGTCACGGCACATGTGTCTCCTCCTGGGCGAGCCGACCCAACCACTGCACCTGATGGAGTCGCGGACCCTCGAGCGCCATCATCGCGCGACCTCGCTACCCAGGTGACCGCCCTACCATAGCGCTATCGCGTCACCGACACCGCTGCGGGTACCATCAGGAGCCAGGCGACGGTGCGGTCGAGGTCACCAACTTCCATGCCAAGCACAACCACGGAGGCTATGGCGCGGGCCCAGCTGCTACTAAGGTTCCCGCCAGCAGTCGAGCAAATGGAGGAATGGCGTGGCACCATCCAGAGCTTGCTTGGCTTCACTGAGGCTGGGGGCTCGCTGATGAGGACATCAATACCATTGTTACATCCACAGCCCCTGCTGCTATACATACTGGACCAATTACTAGAGCTCGCGCACGCCAATTAAATTACCAGGTACTTTCGTTTCTTGGTAATGATTCTAATGTTCATGAGAATATGATACTGCCTAAATTGGATACATTTGTTTTGCTTACAAGTGAAGGGCCTAGCTTGGAGAAGGATGAACATTGGAGGAAGAACACGCATGGAGTTGATGGCATGCGCAAGGGGATCAAGAACGGAGTTACAAGTGATGATTTCAGGACTTTGAAGCCACCATAAGGAGTGAATGAAGCCTTGGACGAAATATACAAGATGCCACTTCATAATATTCGTCCATAGGCTATTCTAGGTGCTGCGTCACCTTATTTTTGGGCCAGGCCCATGTAATTTCGAAATACTTAAGTATAGGCTATTTTTAGAGTCCGTATGTGTGGGGAAACAAGAGTTAGGGTTGGTTTCGGACCCCACCATCAGGGGCCACGAAATTCCCTCCTCTTCCTCCATATATACAGCCCTTAGGGCGTCGTTTAGACTTTGGGTTTTGTTTAGATCAAAAGTTCGCCATAGCTGCAACTTCGCGTACTTCGTTTGTGTTCAACGACCAGACCAAGGCGTCACAGAACCCCACCTTCGTTAATAAAGCTTTCCTCTTTTATTCGCAATATCCAGATTGCAATCTTAGTTTCTTGCTCGTTCTTCGTTTGCTCGCAGGAAACAGGCCCTCGTGGTCAGGTTGATCGTGCTCCGGCGTGGTCAATAACCCTCGGAAGTTGGTTTAGCGATTGCTAAGGCGCGACGTCTCGCACGTTCGTAGTCGGATCGTCAAGGTCGACTCCCACAGAAATGATAGCGACCATCTCATCGAAACATCGGGACACCTTTGCCTCTATCAAGTGGTATCAGATTTTCAGGTTGCTCGGTGAGATTTTACAGTTTTTCGTAGTTTAGATCGAGTCTGTTCTTCATACCTATAGTCCACGAAAAAGCCAAAAAAAAAATTAGGGTTAGTTCATCATATCCGAACCAATCTGAGCCTTTGCATAATCTTTTCTGTATTTGCTTTGTTGAATTTGCGGTTGCATCGTCGTGTCAAGTTGCTGGTCTTAGCGTCTAGTCTTTTAGAGTTTCGAGTTCTGGTCATATTAGTCACGCCGCCGCCGCACCATCATCATTGTCCCTGCCATATACCACCACCGCTTATCCGCCACCGCTCCGAGTCCATATACCACCACCGCTCTGAGTCCATATACCACCACCGATCCGTATCCATATATCACCGTCACTTCGAGTCCATCTCATATTAGGTTTGCTTTCGAGATCCATCTGTTGCCAGATTCGTGTTTCGTTGGTTGAGTAGGTTTAGGATTCCATCAATCTTTTGCCGTACGTAGAAGAGGTTGGTTTCCAAAAAAAAAAAAAAAAAGAGTCTGGAAACCACCCTCCGTTTAGGCCCAAAATTTTCCAAAAACGCACTTGACAAAAAATTTTCTGGCTATCCTATTTTTAGGTGTTTCTTAGCCTTTTGAGACAGTCGCCGTTATTGAAAGTTTTTTTTGAGCCGTTTCCAGTTTTTGGGTCCGGGCAGTCAAAAAAAAAATCGCAAAAAAAAAATTCGTGTCTATCCTGTCAGTTTGACCTGGGAAGAGTTTTGAGACACTCGCCATTATTGTGATTTTTCGCAAAAAAAAACAAAAAAAAAGAAAAACAAAAAAAAGAGTGCCAAGAAAAAAAAACAGGGCGAAAAAAAAAATCCAGAGTGTGCTTTTCCCTGTGTTTACGTGCAGCGCCGTGATTTTGTTGGTGTTCTAGGCTCGCGTCTCTAGCACGGTCTAGCCTAGGACCAGCACAGTACCGTCGTTGAGCGTTTATTCAACTTTGCATCTCTGAATTGATTATTGCTGACCCTTTTTGCTACCATACTATAAGCCTTCCCAGCTCCACATACATCTACTTCGTGCGTTTGACTCTCCCTGGCAATCGCTCTATCCAAGCTTTTGAGAGTTTTGACTACAACGGCTGCCGATCACCGCCTGCTGCTGGGTAAGAACTGGTAAGAATTTGAGATTTGCTTGACGGATTTGTGACACCACCACCACCTCTTGTTAGTACTCTGTAGGATCATATTCTTGTGTGTTTCTATTGCTGCTAACCATGCCAGGATCACAAGCCGACGAGACTGACTGGGAGAACTTGACGAACAAGGAGCTTCATGATAAGTTTCAACAAATGATGAGTGGACAGGTGCAAGATGTGCTACACAGATTTGAAGAGGCCATGGAGAAGATAGATGGCATGGAGAAGACGTTCGAAACAAAGCTCGATAACAGATTTAATGAACTGCTTGCGCGTCTTCCACCACCGGCTGCACCTGCCGCACCTCTGCAACAACAGCAACAACAACGAATACCTCCAGGTCGGGAAGCAGCCCTTCGCCGAGCGATCCGTGTCCCTCTTCAGCCTGGCCAAACTGCTGGTGCTGCTGTTGATACTTCTGTGGCTCCTGCTGCTGATGCGGAGGAGGATGATTATGTGGGAGATTATGAGGATGAGGTTGATGACAATCAGAACTACGTGCAACCACCAGCACCACAACCACCAGGTCGTCCACATGCAAATAATGGTAATGTTAGGGCTCCCCCTCAGGTACGAGATCATGACCATCTCCCTAAACTGAAATTGAATATCCCACCATTTGAGGGTAGATATGTTCCTGATATATATCTTACTTGGGAGTTAGAAACTGAACAACGATTTACATGTTTACAATATCCTGAGGAGAGACGTGTTCCTGCTGCTGTTTGTGCTTTCACTAGCTTTGCATGTGTTTGGTGGTCTGAATATTGTAGATTATATCCTGTTCCAGCTACTTGGGCTGCTTTGAAAACTGCTATGCGTACTCGTTGGGTTCCGCCATATTATCAACGTGAATTACTTCAAAAATTGCAGCGCTTACGACAAGGAAAAAATTCTGTAGAAGAATATTATCAGGAATTACAAACTGGCTTGATTAGATGTGGTATTGTTGAGGCGAATGAAGCTATGCTTGCACGTTTTCTGGGTGGATTAAATAGAGAGATTCAGACCATTCTAGACTATAAGGATTATAATAATATCACTCGTTTATTCCATCTTGCTTGTAAAGCTGAACGTGAAGTGCAGGATCGACAGGCATTGGCGCGGACTAACTTTTCTGCAGGTCGACCTTCATCATGGACACCACGTGCATCATCTACTTCCACACGTTCTGCTACACCGGCACCTCCGTCAGCTGCCACCTCCAACCGTGATACAAGAAAGCAGGCACAACCACCACTATCTGCCAAGAGCACACCTGCCGGGCCTGCACAGAGCTCTGCTTCTTCCATGGCGTCTACAGGGCACACAAGTGATATTATTTGTCGTCGTTGTAAGGGAAGAGGACATTTTGCGCGCGAATGCACATCTCAGCGTGTGATGATTGCTACTGAGGACGGTGGGTATGAGTCCGCTAGTGACTATGATGAGGAGACTTTGGCTCTTCTTACACATGAAGAACACGGTGGAGATGATTCTGATCATGAGACGCAATACATGGCTGCTGAAGATGCTGACAGGTATGAATGTTTAGTTGCTCAACGTGTTTTGAGTGTGCAGGTCACGCAAGCTGAGCAAAATCAGAGGCATAATTTGTTCCATACAAAGGGAGTTGTGAAGGAACGTTCTGTTCGCGTCATCATAGATGGAGGGAGCTGCAACAACTTGGCTAGCATGGAGATGGTGGAGAAGCTATCCCTCACCACAAGACCACATCCACATCCTTACTACATCCAATGGTTCAACAACAGCGGTAAGGTTAAGGTAACACGTACTGTTCGTGTGCATTTTAGTATCTCTACATATGCTGATTATGTTGATTGTGATGTGGTACCCATGCAAGCATGTTCCTTATTACTTGGTAGACCATGGCAATTTGATAAAAATTCTGTACACCATGGTAGAAACAATCAGTATACTCTCGTTCATAAGGACAAAAATATTACTTTGCTTCCTATGACTCCTGATTCCATTTTGAAAGATGATATTAATCGAGCTAATAAAGCAAAACAGGAGCAAAATAAGAGTGAAAATCAGATTGTGGCAAAAGAATTTCAGCAACAAATGAAGCCTAATAATAAACCATCTAGTGTTGCTTCTGAAATTAAATTGAAAAGTGCATGTTTATTTGCCACCAAATCTGATATTGATGATCTAGATGTTAGCAACTCTGTTTGCTATGCTTTTGTGTGCAAAGAGGTATTATTTTCATTTGAGGACGTGCCTTCCTCTTTGCCTCCTGCTGTTACTAACATTTTGCAGGAGTTCGCTGACGTCTTTCCACAAGACGTGCCACCGGGATTACCACCTATTCGAGGGATTGAGCATCAGATTGACTTAATTCCCGGTGCATCATTACCCAACCGCGCACCATACCGTACCAATCCATAGGAGACGAAGGAGATTATGTGTCAAGTACAAGAGCTACTCGACAAAGGTTATATACGCGAATCCCTTAGTCCTTGTGCTGTTCCTATTATTCTAGTGCCGAAAAAGGATGGTACCTCGCGTATGTGTGTTGATTGTAGAGGCATTAATAATATTACTATTCGTTATCGTCATCCTATTCCTAGGCTAGATGATATGCTTGATGAATTGAGTGGCTCTACAATATTCTCCAAAGTTGATTTGCGTAGTGGATACCATCAAATTCGTATGAAATTGGGAGATGAATGGAAAACAGCTTTTAAAACTAAGTTTGGTTTATATGAGTGGTTAGTCATGCCTTTTGGGTTAACTAATGCACCTAGTACTTTCATGCGACTAATGAACGAAGTTTTACGTGCTTTCATTGGACGATTTGTGGTAGTCTATTTTGATGATATACTGATTTATAGCAAATCTTTGGAAGAACATTTGGAACATTTACGTGCTGTTTTTAATGCTCTACGTGATGCACGTTTGTTCGGTAACCTTGGGAAGTGCACCTTTTGCACCGACCGAGTATCTTTTCTTGGCTATGTTGTTACTCCACAGGGAATTGAAGTTGATAAAGCCAAGATTGAAGCTGTTGAGAGTTGGCCGCAGCCCAAAACGGTCACACAAGTGAGGAGTTTTCTTGGCCTTGCTGGTTTCTATAGGCGTTTTGTGAGAGATTTCAGCACCATTGCTGCACCTCTCAACGAGCTTACAAAGAAGGATGTGCCTTTTGTTTGGGGTACCGCACAGGAAGAAGCCTTCACAGTATTGAAAGATAAGTTGACACATGCTCCTTTACTTCAACTTCCTGATTTTAATAAGACTTTTGAGCTTGAATGTGATGCTAGTGGAATTGGATTAGGAGGTGTGTTATTACAAGATGGCAAACCTGTTGCATACTTTTCTGAAAAATTGAGTGGGCCTAGTCTGAACTATTCTACTTATGATAAAGAATTATATGCTCTTGTTCGGACTTTAGAGACATGGCAACATTATTTATGGCCCAAAGAATTTGTTATACATTCTGATCATGAATCTTTGAAACACATTAAAAGTCAAGCTAAACTGAACCGTAGACATGCTAAATGGGTTGAATTCATTGAGACTTTCCCTTATGTCATTAAACACAAGAAGGGTAAAGAAAATGTTATTGCTGATGCATTGTCTCGTCGTTATACTATGCTTTCACAACTTGACTTTAAAATATTTGGTTTGGAGACCATCAAAGATCAATATGTGCATGATGCTGAATTTAAAGATGTGTTGCAGAATTGTAAAGAAGGAAGAACATGGAACAAGTTCGTCGTTAACGATGGATTTGTGTTTCGTGCTAACAAGCTATGCATTCCAGCTAGCTCCATTCGTCTTTTGTTGTTGCAGGAGGCGCATGGAGGAGGACTAATGGGACACTTTGGCGTGAAGAAAACAGAGGATATACTTGCTACACATTTCTTTTGGCCAAAGATGAGACGGGATGTTGAGCGTTTTGTTGCTCGCTGCACTACATGTCAAAAAGCTAAGTCACGACTCAATCCTCATGGTTTATATATGCCTTTGCCTGTACCTAGTGTTCCTTGGGAGGATATATCTATGGACTTTGTTTTAGGTTTACCTCGAACAAAGAAGGGGAGGGATAGCATATTTGTTGTCGTGGATAGATTCTCGAAAATGGCACACTTTATACCATGTCATAAAAGCGATGATGCTGTTAATGTTGCTGATTTGTTCTTTCGTGAAATTATTCGCTTGCATGGTGTGCCAAATACTATTGTTTCAGATCGTGATACTAAATTTCTTAGCCACTTTTGGAGATGTTTATGGGCTAAGTTGGGGACTAAACTGCTTTTTAGTACTACTTGTCACCCCCAAACTGATGGACAAACTGAAGTAGTCAATAGAACATTGTCTACTATGCTTAGGGCTGTTTTGAAGAATAATAAGAAAATGTGGGAAGAATGCTTGCCTCATATTGAATTTGCTTATAATCGTTCATTGCATTCTACTACTAAGATGTGCCCTTTTGAAATTGTGTATGGTTTCCTACCTCGCGCACCTATTGATTTGTTGCCTCTTCCATCTTCGGAGAAGGTTAATTTTGATGCTAAAGAACGTGCTGAATTGATTTTAAAAATGCATGAGTTAACTAAGGAAAACATTGAGCGTATGAATGCTAAATATAAACTTGCTGGAGATAAGGGTAGAAAACATGTTGTCTTTGCACCTGGTGATCTTGTTTGGTTACATTTGCGTAAGGATAGGTTTCCTAATTTGCGCAAATCAAAGCTAATGCCCCGTGCTGATGGTCCATTTAAGGTGTTAGAGAAAATAAATGATAATGCATATAAACTTGAGCTGCCTGCAGATTTTGGGGTTAGTCCCACTTTTAACATTGCAGATTTGAAGCCTTATTTTTGTGAGGAAGATGAGCTTCCGTCGAGGACGACTTCATTTCAAGAAGGGGGGGATGATGAGGACATCAATACCATTGTTACATCCACAGCCCCTGCTGCTATACATACTGGACCAATTACTAGAGCTCGCGCACGCCAATTAAATTACCAGGTACTTTCGTTTCTTGGTAATGATTCTAATGTTCATGAGAATATGATACTGCCTAAATTGGATACATTTGTTTTGCTTACAAGTGAAGGGCCTAGCTTGGAGAAGGATGAACATTGGAGGAAGAACACGCATGGAGTTGATGGCATGCGCAAGGGGATCAAGAACGGAGTTACAAGTGATGATTTCAGGACTTTGAAGCCACCATAAGGAGTGAATGAAGCCTTGGACGAAATATACAAGATGCCACTTCATAATATTCGTCCATAGGCTATTCTAGGTGCTGCGTCACCTTATTTTTGGGCCAGGCCCATGTAATTTCGAAATACTTAAGTATAGGCTATTTTTAGAGTCCGTATGTGTGGGGAAACAAGAGTTAGGGTTGGTTTCGGACCCCACCATCAGGGGCCACGAAATTCCCTCCTCTTCCTCCATATATACAACCCTTAGGGCGTCGTTTAGACTTTGGATTTTGTTTAGATCAAAAGTTCGCCATAGCTGCAACTTCGCGTACTTCGTTTGTGTTCAACGACCAGACCAAGGCGTCACAGAACCCCACCTTCGTTAATAAAGCTTTCCTCTTTTATTCGCAATATCCAGATTGCAATCTTAGTTTCTTGCTTGTTCTTCGTTTGCTCGCAGGAAACAGGCCCTCGTGGTCAGGTTGATCGTGCTCCGGCGTGGTCAATAACCCTCGGAAGTTGGTTTAGCGATTGCTAAGGCGCGACGTCTCGCACGTTCGTAGTCGGATCGTCAAGGTCGACTCCCACAGAAGCGATAGCGACCATCTCATCGAAACATCGGGACACCTTTGCCTCTATCACTCGCGGTGCGCTGGCCCGCCACGACCTCCCCAAGCGATGACGACTGCCCGTACTGCTAGCCGAACGGAGGGGGCTGGCCTCACCGTGCAGTCCCCACCACAGCAGCAGATACAGGCGTAGCAAGATCAAGATCCTGACGACGTCCCGATGGCCTCTTCTGACCCTCGAGCACGTCTGGGCCAACGGCGGACCCCAGAGGATAGGCGGCGGGGAGATGCACATGTCATCGTGGGACGGCCTCTCAACGACCCCCGCCAGACCGACGGATGCGGCGGCCTCAACGCCGACGAGCCTGAGTTCGGTGTTGGAGAGTGCCTACCTTTCGAGGTAGGCTGCCCTGCCTTTACACGCGAGCTACAACAAGTCTGTTGGCCGTCCGTCCGCACATTCAAGCCAGAGATACCTGAGAAATACGATGGAAGACTGAACCCAGCAGAGTTCCTGAGCATCTACACCAACGCTGTTCAAGCTGCTGGGGGAAGAGACGAGAAGGTGTTTGCCAACTACTTCCCATTGGCTCTGAAGTCCAACGTGAGATCTTGACTCATGCACCTGCCAGAGAACTCCATCTCATCCTGGGCAGACCTGTGCCACGAGTTCATTGGTGCCTTCACTAGTGGCCACCAGGAGCCCGGCAGGCCCAGCGACCTACAATTTCTCCAGCAGAAGGAAGGAGAAACTCTCCGTAAGTATTTACAAAGATTCAGTAAAGTCCATAGGAATATTCCGAATATCCATCCTGCAGCTGTTATAGCAGCCTTCCAGTCCAATGTGCGCAACCGTCGCATTCGTTCTAAGATGAATGTGCGGTTGCCCAAGACTGTGAAGGAGCTATACACATTAGTGGATAAGTGTGCTCGAATGGAGGAAGGAAGGAAGTTGCCTAGGGAGGAGGATTGCATCAATGTTGATTTAGAGGAGGAAGGTGAATCAACTAGTCAAAGAAAGAGCAAGAAGCACAACAAGAAGCCAAGAGATAAGACAATCATGACTGTGGAAGGTTCTGGCACGCCTAGTACCGACAAGAAGGCCAAGGCTGAGGCCCCCGACAAGGAATTTGCCGTGTGCAGTGCCTGTCGGGAAGCCGCTGCCGTGGAGAAAGTTGGGAAAGGCGATGGGTCATACTACAAGATCCATCGGACCAAGGGCCACGACCTCCATGAGTGTTATCAAGTTGAGCAGCCCTTCAAGAGACAGAGAGAAGAGTAGGATAAGCGTGATAAGGAGAAAGGTCAGAATACTGCTGGCGGAAAGAGCCGAGTCGGTGAAGCAAACCGTCCCGGCAAACCCTTTCGGAACCAAGGAAAACCCGCCAGGGGCCAAGAGAAGGAAACCTGTGATGATTTGAGTGATGGAGGGAATGAAGATGAAACCAGTGAGCAGGAATTTCAGAAGGCCACTAACGCCCTGTGCATTGATGGGGGTGCACCTTTGCACTCCTCCCATCGCTAGCTCAAGCGATGGGCACAGGAGGTCAACGTTGTGGAGCCAGTGCCAGAGGCCCGAAGCCGCTCAAATGGCCCCGCACGCCCATCATCTTTGATGAGGAGGACCACCCTTGACGCACCACCGCGGTAGGGTGTTTGCCGTTGTTGGTCTCCCCAAAAATTCGCAACATCAAAGTCACAAAGATGTTAGCAGATGGCGGGGCCGGGTTGAATCTGATTTCCCCAGCATTTATTAACAAAGATATGAGAGTAAGAGCTGGAGGTTACCGGCACATTTCAAGGAGTCAATCCCGGCAGGAGCCGTCCCAAGGGAAAGATTACATTGTCGGTGACGTTTGGGGGAGAGCTAAACTATAGGACTGAGATGATTATGTTTGACGTGGTTGAGCTCCCCCTGCCGTATAATGGGATTCTGGGACGACTGGCCTTGGCCAAGTTCATGGCAGCATCCCATTATGCTTACAACACTTTGAAGATGCCTGGGCCGTTCGGAGTCATTACCATCCCATCAGATGAGAAGGATGCGATTATCTGTGTGGACAGGATGTATCGGGATGTCGTCGTAGCAGAGGTTGCGGCGACAACGGTCCCCGCCAAGGAAAGCAAAGGAAAGAAGAGGGATTGTAGGACCTCCGACAAGGAGTCCGGGAAGCGTGCCCCCTCCGAGTGCACGACACCCGTTGACGACGTGCAAGAGTGTTCCAACAGCAAGAGATCCAAGGTTGCAACACCCCAAGTGATGAAGGTCCCGGCAGGGCTGGCTGGTGTTGATGGTACTTTCACCATCAGCGCCACCCTTGACGACAAATAGGAAAGCACGCTCCTTGCCTTGCTGCGGGCGAATATCGATGTGTTTGCCTGGCAACCATCTGATATCCCCGGTGTTCCCATGGGAGGTAATCGAGCACCACCTTGCTGTCTGCCCACATGCCCGACCCGTCAAGCAGAAAGTTAGGAAGCAAGCCTTGGAGCGGCAACAATTCATTGCCGAGGAAATCAAGAAGTTAGAGGCAGCTGGATTGGTCAGAGGAGTATTGCACCCTGCATGTTTGGCCAACCCTACGGTAGTTCGGAAGGCGAATTGGAAATGGAGGCTTTGCATTGATTTCACAGATCTCAATAAGGCTTGCCCGAAGGACCCATTCCCCTTGCCGCGCATCGATCATATCGTGGATTCTTCTTCAGCTTGCAATCTGCTCTCCTTTCTGGATGCTTACTCCGGATATCACCAGATCTTCATGTCCAAAGAAGATGAGGAGAAGACATCATTCAACACACCATGTGGTACATACTGCTTTGTCTGCATGCCTTTCAGATTGAAGAGTGTTGGGTCTACTTTTGCGAGAGCAGTACAGATTGGTTTCGAGCCACAACTACACAGAAACATAAAAGCCTATATGGATGGCATTGTGGTTAAGACCAAGGATAAGGCCACCCTTATCCAGGATTTGGAAGAGACATTTGCTGATTTGCGCAAGATTAACTTGAAGCTTAACCCGGAGAAGTGTGTGTTTGGTGTTCCCTTCGGCAAGCTACTTGGATTCTTCGTGTCCCATCGGGGGATTGAAGCCAACCCTGACCAGATCAAGGCCATTGAGCAGATCCAAGCGCCAAGGAAAGTTAAGGATGTGAGGCGCTTGACGGGATGCATTGCCGCGTTAAGCAGATTCATTTCCAAGTCTGCCGAGCGTGCCTTGCCGTTCTTCAAAATTTTGAAGAAGGTAGGGCCTGTGAAGTGGACCCCGGAAGCAGATACAGCCTTGCAAGAGTTGAAGGCTTACCTGTCATCTGTGCCTACCTTGGTTGCACCCAAACCTCAAGAGCCGTTACCGCTTTACTTGGCAGCAACCAACCAAGTGGTCAGTGCAGCCTTGGTAGCACAACGAGAAGTGGGTGAAGCAGAGAGTGGCCAGACCGCGGCAGAGTCAGAAGAGGAGCATAACAGCAGTAGGCACGGCAATGAGTGCAACCCCAAGGATGCGACAAGGAAGAAAGTGGTGCAGCGCCCAGTGTACTTCGTCAGCTCCTTGTTGCAAGGGGCTAGATCGAGGTACTTTGGTGTGCAAAAGTTGATCTTTGGCCTTGTCATGGCCTTAAGGAAATTGCGTCAGTACTTCCAAGCCCATGAGATCACGGTTGTTACTCATTTTCCGTTGCAGAGGACACTCCAGAACCCTGAGGCTACTGGCAGAATAGTGGAGTGGGCTTTGGAGTTATCCAGCTTTGGTTTGAAGTTTGAGAGCACTTCAACCATTCAAACCAGGGTGCTGGCTGAGTTTATTGCAGAATGGACGCCAACCCCTGATGAGGAAGAGCAACAGAAACAGCTCTCCTGGCAAGGAATCACCCCAAGAATGGATTATGTATTTTGATGGTGATTTTCTCCTACAAGGTGCAGGAGCTGGCGTGCTTCTTGTTTCCCCCTCCGGGGAACACTTGAAGTACTTCATCCAAATCCACTTTGCCCAGGAAGAAGCCACCAACAATACAACTGAGTATGAAGGGCTCCTTGCGTGGCTCAGGATTGCAGCAGAATTGGGAATCAAGAAGCCGATCATTCGAGGAGATTCACAGTTAGTGGTGAGACAAGTCAACAAGGATTACCAAAGCGCATTGATGGAAGCGTACGTTGAAGAAGTGAGGAGGTTAGAGGAGTGCTTTGACGGGTTGCAAACAGAGCACGTGCCCCGTGCAGAAAACAACATAGTTGATCACCTATCAAAGTGTGCTGCGCAGAAGCTTCCTGTGGAACCAGGAACTTTTGTTCTCCACCTCTCTCAACCCTTCATATCACCAACCACAATGGCCCGGAAAAGGAGAAAGTTGGACTACGGTAAGATTCTCCCGATCAAGCCATCTGCTCCCGGCAAAGACCCTGCCAGAAACAACTCCTCACAGCCTACCGGACCACCCCCTCTAGCCGGGCCTATGGACCCCTCGAACGAGGCTAGTGCTCCCGCAGCCGAGGAGGTGCCGCTAGTCCTCGTTGCTGAGCCTCATGCTCCAACTTGGGCAAGGCACATTGTCCACTTCCTCCAAACCGGAGAACTCCCCGGTGAGCCAGATGAAGCTGAGAAAGTAGCCCGGAGGGACAGTATGTACCAGGTTGTTGATGACACTCTATACAGAAGGAGGCCCATCATTGTGAAATTGAAGTGTTTCTGTCGGGAGGACGGAAAGGAACTGCTGGCTGAGATTCACAGAGGAATGTGCAGCTCACACATTGGATCAAGGGCATTAGTTGGGAAAGCACTTCGGCAAGGATTCTATTGGCCCACAGCCCTCCAAGACGCAGTTGAGCTCGTCACGACATGTGAAGCCTGTCAGTTCCATTCCAAGAAAACACACTTGCCTGCCCAAGCTCTTCAGACAATCCCTCTGTCATGGCCATTTTTGGTCTGGGGGCTCGATATCCTCGGCCCCTTCCCCCGAGCAATCGGGGGCTTTGAATTCTTTTTCGTTGCCATCGACAAGTTTACAAAGTGGCCGGAAGTGACTGCTGTGAGGAAGGTGACTGCTCAGTCAGCTATCAAGTTCTTGAAAGAATTGGTGTGTCATTTCGTAGTTCCAGCAAGGATCATCACCGACAATGGCACCCAATTCACGAGCCACGCCATCATGCAATATGTTCAAACCCTCGGATGCAAGATCTCATTTGTCTCTGTGGTACACCCCCGGAGCAATGGTGATGTAGGGTGGAAACCTAGGTGGCCGATCTTTCACGAAAGGAGCGGATCCCTATGAAGAACGTGATGAACACGAGGGGAAACACGAGAGGAACATGAGAGAAATCACTCAACCAACAATAATAGATTAACATGCGCTAGATCGATGAACACAAAGGTAAGATACAAGATCCAAAGTCAACAATGGACCATACAAACGGTAACCGGTTCTTCACCGTGAGGAGGTCTTGATGGGGGCCACCCAAGAGGGGGTCTTGAATCCAAGGTGATCTTCTCCGAAGAGGGGCCGCAGTCTCTGTCGAGGAGGAGATCTGTAATGGATGAGCAAAGCTCTATCTCAACTATGAGCTAAACCAATGCACCCTAACTAGGAGGAGGTGGGGGTCTATATATAGTGTTAGCCCACGAAAGGGCAAGTGAGAGGGGGGATACATGGGCCCTTGGCCCTTCACTGTGCGCAGACAGACGCCAGATGTCCGGGCGACGGGCCGGATGTCTGGGGCTTCGCGACGGGCCGGATATCCGGACAGGGAGGCCGGATGTCCGGGCTGGCGTGGTCGGTCTTGGAGCTCTCTGGATAGGCGGGGTCCGGATGTCCGGGCTGGGGTCCGGATGTCCGGCGGCTCGGGAAGAGCCGGATGTCCGGGCCTCTGGCCGGATGTCCGGGCTGACGGGGTTCAGCTTCGGGTGCCTTCTATGATGGGCGCCGGATTTCCGGGGATCGGGCCGGATGTCCGGGCTGGGGCCGGATGTCCAGGGCCTGTAGCAGCTGGCTCTTCTTCCTTCTCCTTCCTTCGCTTCCGCGCACGCTTGGCCTTGGTCCTTGGGTTCTCCATGGTCTCCTCGGGTGTACCTGAGTATGAACAAGGTCCGCGCTTGAAGTAGCATCCATGTCTTACGTGCGGAAAGGGATGATTCGGAAAGGAGCAAGTTCACCTTAGGTCCAATGGCGTAGGCTCGAGTGTACATGGGGATGATTGTAGGATGCTCCGCATCATCTCCCCTCCCTTGGGAAAGATGCGACCTCGGACCGAAAACCTCATCACCATGGAAACGGTTGTCGTGGACGGACTTGTAGTTGGACGAAGTGGAAGACATGGCACAATCCAAGTACTCCAAGGTGTCTCCGGAGTGGTATTCATGCAAAAAGAGCAAACACAAGCGACACTCAGAAATACAATGGTTAGTGCACACAAGGTGTCCATCATGTAAGAATGAGTTCGTGAGGCAAGATTGTTCGTGACAAAGCACATGAAGCTTAGCAAGATGATATGGAACGAGATGTAAAGCATTCATGGGAGCAAAAGTTTTCATTGTGCACACAAATGTATTGTGAATGTGATCAATGCAACCACGGTGCAAAATGATGTCATAGTGAGACGGTTTATCAATAGCATGAATATGGCAATGGATGCTCAATATGAATAAGTTATCATGCAATTGATGGTAGGCAATATGATCATGATGTATGAATATGCCATCAAGAAAGATCACAACAAATTTGCTAAGGAAGTGTACAAGCTCATATATCATGGATGACATCGAAATACAAGATGCAACAAGGCAATCATAATGTGAGTTAATCCATGCATAAGATGCAAATTTGCTATGGGTATGATATGTCCATCGAGCATGACATATGGGAACACAATCAACAAATATGTATGTGTTGGTGCAATGTGTCAAAGGAGTGTTGATGTACCAATGCTCGATGTCGTGGCACTCCTCAACTTGAAGGTCCATAGGGTCCATATCCAATGTTGGTCCTCCATCCAATATATGTATCATGTAGACAAGAAGAAGGAGACAACAATGAAAGCATGGCCCATCCAATATGCATATTTGAAGATGGCTCAAAGGGAAAGAGTTCACCTTTATGAGGATGTCGAAAATGTTGGTGTTGCACGTCATGTACGCCTTCACATAACCAATATGTCTCGCGATGTTACCGCCTTGTGAATCTATTATATAATTAAGACAAGAGGCAAACAAGCGATCACATTAATCCACATAGGTTAAAAATATTTGATGCGTTGATCTAAATTACAAGGGCTAAGATTAAAAGATTTTAAAGAGTTACGTACAACAATATGAAGGTGCATATATGTTTGATTGACACGCTCAATACATGGATACATAGGTTTCATCGGACTGTGCAACCATTTATTTGGAAGGAACGTGTATATTTGGAATTGGTGTCCGGCAAGAGTTATAATAATTAGTACAAGAAGAAAAAAGGAATTTCAAGTGCGGCTGCATAGAACGACCGAGCTAAACACGTTAAACAAAAGGGCAGTCCATGTCCGGGTTCCACATGTTAGAAAAAGCACGGCCCAGGATGCATACGTTGAAGAAAACGTCTGGGCCCTGATTACATCAGACACACATGTCTTATCAGCAAATTACTTTTTGCATCACAACTCCTTGGATGTGTGCTATTAGTTAGGCCATACAAATTAAGTTTTGATTATCCATGGCCACAGACTCAGACTGTCTTTCTTTATAACGGTTGAAATTCGAAGATTGAAAAATTACGTACATACAAGTCTGTAGTCCATGTCACATGTCCTATGCCACTATATGCCATCATGTACTAATACAAATCATTATGTACTAGGACAACCTATTCGTATGCTATCACATAATAATGCAAAAGGACTTACTATCCGTGTCCATGAACACAATGAGTGTATAAAAATAATCTAACAACTAGTTTGACCATAAAATTTAATATAAAACTTAAAAATAGCAATAGTAATACTCCAACTTTGGTTCAATAAAAAGGTCAGTACAAAACAAATATGAAAACGAGTAATAAGAACAATCTATAGTTTTAATAAAATTATGAACTGGCATTTTATTTTATAAAGATATACATGTCAACGCCAAACATTATGAATACAAACAAAATTACCAACATGTGATCTCTGATTATATATCTATCAATTATATTATTATATTAATAAAAAATGGCTTAATAGATGGATGATGAAATCAATGGCATGAGGCAATGAATATATATTGGTCATGGATATAACTACCCGAAACCCGAACCTTTTTTTTGGATGGGCATCCGAGACAGGTACATGCAAAGTTATTTGACCACGCCATGGACACCGAAGTAGTACAACTGGAGTAGTTTTTGGGGGCATGTACAAACTATTGTGGTTTCTGAGCTTTCAGTGAACGTGGCCAAAATATAATTTGAGAAGATTTTTTTCACCACGTCTGACTTTACAACATAGGCACACACACATCAGCGAGGCTTCTGCCAAAGCCAGCTCAATGCTGCCCTGGTCATGGATGGCCCAGCGCCTTGACTCAGATGTAGAGGGCTGCTTCCACATTGCATGGATAAGCCGGGCATGACTTAATACAAAAATAATTCATAGGCAATTCGACATGTTGCAGCCGGCAAACCCAGGCTTTAGAGGGGTCTATGGAACTCCACCGAGGCTTGACCTCCATTGGTGCCAGCAAATTTTAGGAGGGGCCAGATGAGTGTATGACATAGAAAAAGATGTGTTGATCAGAGACGTCGAGCAATTAGAAGAGCGATTGACAAAAATACAAGCCTATTTGGAAAAAAAATCTAGAAAGCGGGGTCAGGGCCCGGTTTTGTCCCGCCGACGCTCCGCCACTGGCTGGCAGCACACATGCGATATGCATGCCAATGATTTAATGCTAATTTTTGTGCTAGAGGGAAACCCGATAAGCTCTAGACAATGTTATTTGTACGTCTGTAAAGAAAATATAATAAAATTTTCTTTTTAAGAACAAGATTAGTTAGAGCAACAAAGTTTCATTGTTATGGTTTACTGGAGACACTCACCATGCTTGGGACGACTTCGATTATACAAAGCATACCAGTCAGCGATCTATGAAGAGAGGAACAGGTAGATAAGCTAGCATGCGCTCAAATTTATTGAAGTTTGATCTGAATGGCACCAATGATGTGAACAATTCGAAAACTAGGAACATGAGTAGCTACACGTACAAGTTTATAGAAGCACGCCATGATATGCACTACAAAAATAGAAGATGAAAACAGAGATGAAGTAGTATATGGACCAACAAAAAAAGATTATATCGATAGACCAAGGAATGGACTTCAAAAAGGTCTGCTTTCTATAAAATTTTTATAAGAAGTGTTAAAAGGATACATTTGATGAGTATATACAACCACTGATCAGATGAATGAAGAAAGAGAACACGTCCAAGATAAGTCATTATTGCTATACTCTATTCTTGGTGAAACACCAAGAAAATAATTAAGGGAATCATCCAACCATGGTGCTCCTGTTTGGGGTATGAAATTTCTATTATATGATGCATAGAAATGAGGGACATCTAGGTGAAAGGTCATCCAAAGATGCATGAACATTGGGAATTCAATGAATACGATAGGTGCATTCATACGACAACATCGCTTCCAACCAGAGGTGTTTTTGATAATGTTTAGATTTAATTCTTGGTAGATCAATTCCAACGAAAAGTTTGCTGGAGGGATAGAGACATCAACAGATGGTGAGTAAAAGATGAAAAATTAGAATTGTTGTAAATATTAATGGTGTTCCAAATCAGGCTCTAACATCAATACGATTGCACTTCAACTGTCAAACACTTCCGCATGAGTATATTCATATTTATTTACCAAGGCTTGCCTCTAGCTACAGTTTTTCTACGATGTGATAGAATGCCAAAGCAAATGCCTCAACGAATCAAATCAGATAATGAATTGCTAGAAAGGAAGTGCTCAACAAAAACAACAAACATAATAGTGTATATTAAATCTAGCCGCGCAAATGCGCGGGTCGCAACGCTAGTTCCTCAAAATGAAAGAACATGACAAACACTCGAAAAAACAAATGAGGTTAGTGCAAATGTAGCACCTATCATTCGAGTGGTAAGATAGCCAACAAGTGTCCTCATCATTCTTATCATAAGAAAGAACAAGGTGTGGTATGGTATGAAAGCATATGATGCAACTACAACCAAAGACAATAGGCTCAAGTAAGCAAGCATGTTTCACAAGTAATATGTCCAAGTCTCCACGATCAATAAGCATAGCAAGTTGGCACTCAACACAAGGTGATATGAGAGATGCAACTAATGGAGACAAGAGACAATGATCAAGACAAATCAAGTGAGAGGCATGAACATATATGTCATCAACCCAAGAAAGCGAGTAAGAGTGGAACATGGGTGATGCGACAAAGCAAGCAATTATAGCGATCAAGTCAAGCAAGCTAGTAGTGCGAAGATGCAACGTACTAGAAGGAATCATGGCAAGCATGTCATGTGTGCAAATAGTGGTCATGAATAATGCACAAGACATATCACAAGCATGAAAGCAAGATATGAGCAATATATCATCAATGTATTGGCGAGAGACCGTATGTAAATAGCAATGGAACATCATGACTCTCCCAACACAACAATCAACAATAGCATGAGGCACATGATAAACATGGCAATAGCAACAAAGATCTCCACCAAACATGGAAATACACATAGGAGTAGCATAATGGTGAATCATGGGTAGATGCAAGCAAGGGTCACAATTGCATGGCAAAGTCATGTAAAGAGGAATAACATGCAAAGTGAACACGATAGAATGGGCATAAGGTGACAAGTGGTAAATAGCCCATAGCCGTGTGAGAACCAAGTAGAAAAGATGCACATAGTCGTTGCGCGAAGAGAACGGTGGGAAGGATAGTCCACGGTATCCCAAATCGTCATTGCTCTCAAGAGCTCGTTTCGTCAACTCTTGGGATTGGGAGGTTGATGAGTATACATGAGTACCTACACAAAACAAAGACAAAGGAAAATTGTGTGTGCGTGATATATGTACACATCATCCATCATGATGCATACGTGCATGTGTTGGTTAGCACAAAATAGCCAATGCTCAAATAAATGAGATGTGTGATATAGAAACATGTCATCCATCATGATAGGTTTGTTATTATGTATAACATAATGGAGACACAAATTATGTACTGCATCATGGGGAAAATGTAGAGCATTGTTATGCGTGGAATGCGTATGGTGCAAGCAATTATGAAAATCATGCAAAGTACGGAATGCTTCAAAATATCCTAATATGTATGAGGAAACTATGGGTGTCTCCTCATGAGCATTAATAGAAACATCACATGGAGAATATTGACAACATCCAAAACAAAGCATATTTGGAACAATGTGATCATGACATGACATAGTAGATGAATTGCGTAAATCATGTAAAGGAAGCATAGCAATATCATCACATGAAAAACAAAAGCCAATGACCATCATCTCGTCATCTATGCCATAAGTGCAAATGGGATTTATCTTAATGGGGCATGCATAGTTACTATGTTGAGATTGAAACGATGCAATATGGGCGATCTCACTCATAGCATATGACAAGTTCAATGGGTTGTCGAACATGATGTGACCAAAATAACTTTCACAAGGTATCATATGGAGCATAGCATCACAACTAGGCAACTCAACTTGCTCATCATCATATTCATCATAAATAGGTAAGTCATAACATGAAGAAGTCGCACTAGTATGAAGCATGGGAATAGGTGGATCAACATATGCAAGCAATCATTCGTGAGATAGTCCACTAGTGGGACAAGAGAATCACCATCACCTGTGTTACCTTTGGAGCATCGCTCATGTGTTGTAGGTGAGGTGTCTAAGACCAAGTCGTGGTCATCTTTATCTTGATGGAACCATGTGGGGGGTGCATCATCGTCCACTATGGCCATCGTCGTCTTCATTGGAGGTATGGACTCATGGAGGATAGGCATGTCGTCATGTAGGAGACCTAGCACCAAAGAAAAAACACACTCGGAGTAGAGGTTAATTCGTTAGAAATCATAGTGTCCTCACATGCCGTGTCAACTACCTCACTCACTAAGTGTTGTGGCTCACTCCCTCCCTCAAGGATGCTTCACTCGTATGGTTGGTGGAGTCACTCAAATGGCTCTCAACCTCACATAGGATGTGTGGCATGCTCTCAAGTGTGGGGCTAGTGGTGGTCACACTCATCCTCTCATAGGAAATGCACTCAATGTCACATATGGTGGAGTCACTCATATCACTCATGGTGGGGTGGCTCTCCTCACATGGGAATTTGGGCATATATGTGGGTGTCGGAGAGATGTTGGTGCAAATGTCTCCATGCTCAATCATGTCTTAGTCGTAGCCGTGGATGAAGGCCGAAGATGGCACATCATCACTCTCCTCCAAGACCAAAGATAAGGTCTCATGTGCAGTCTCGTAGCTTGACTCGGAGTATGAGGCCAATATGGGCACTGTCTTCGTGTTGTTGAAGAGGTTCGCGCTCATCGCCATGGTCGAAGGGGTTGGCCCTTGCTCGACCTTCTTGTCGCCGTCTTGTTGTTGGAGGCCCATATGATGTGGCACCTCGTAGCTCGTCTCCATGACCGAAGGGAATTTCCCATGCTCGACCATCTTCCTTGAGGGGCTTCCGAAGATGGAAGTGTCGCCCTCACTTGTAGGTGGTCACCTTGTTGTTGAATATGTCGATGTAGGCGAACTCACGGGAAGTAGGCGAAGATGCCGTACGTCCAAAGGCGAAGATGACTTGATAGCACTTGGCGAAGATGCCGAAGTGGTGGTGGTAGCCGTAGCTCCGTCTTGGTGGTGCTCGTCTCGCGGTCTTCTCTTTTGCTCATGAAGCTTGGACTTGGCGTGAAGTAGAGCTTGTTGGGACTTGTACGTTTGCGCTTGTGGAGCATCTTCATGTTGATGGTGTCGTTGTCGTACTTGAGCTCATAGTAGATGTCGTTCGTCGTCGTTGTGCACATGATGCTTGGAGGTGACTTGCCCTTCATGACGATGTTGGCAATGGTCGCCATGGAGATGTGGACATGGACGGCTTGCACTTGCATCTTGTTTGCGCTCCGAAGATGATCGACTTGCTCGCCGCCGCCTTGAGGATGATGAAGGGGAAGAAGGCTTGTAGTCGGCCACCATGTCTCGTAATTGATCCTTTAGCTAGCCCAACTTGATGTCGATGTAGTCCCTTTTCCTTGCTTCGGAGTGTCGTATGTCGATGGCGAGGTTGTCGAGGCGCTCTCGCAAGGTAGATTGTGCACCTTGCATTTCGTGTTGTAGTCCGAAGATGGACATTTTGGTGATGTGGTTGTTCGTGCCGTCGTTGTTGTCGAAGACTGGAGATGAAATGTCTTTCCTATCCATCACAAGACTCGAGCAAATATGAGTGGAGAAAGAGAAGAACTTATACCAAATGTACCTTGACCGATGTTTAAGATGGATCAGTGATCACTCAATGTGTAACAAGGAAAGAGCACAATTGGTATCAATTCTTGTCGGTTTCTCACACCTACACAAATAAGGCTTATGGTGGAGCTCGGTGAGGATAGTGGCACAAAAATTTGATGCAAAATGTTAGCAAGAGTCAATAATGTTGAAAGAGATTCACAAATTCGCAAGTGAAACAAGTAGACCAATAGCAAAGAATGGCACACGGAAACACACACACGGATAGATAAATGGGGTCGTGCAACCAAGGAATGAGAACAAAATGTGGAGTCCACGGAAAACGCTGGTGTTGCACAACTCAAGAGAGACGCTAGCACGATTTCTCTATAGGCGGATACGACACTTGTGCACAACCTATGATATGCAAAATGTATAAACTTCTATCCCAATTATGCTATATATGTATGGTTCCCGGTGTTATGATCCAAGATGATCGAGTATGACAATGTTAATGTAGTATGATGCTATGGGACTTGCTTACAAGCTCGTTGCTCTTTCTCTTTTGCTTAAAAGCCTATTCTTTCTTTCTCTCTCTTTTTTTTGTATGGCCACTTTGCGAAATGCACAAACCAAGATAGCAATTGTGTATATGCGGGAACAATCTTCTGACACAAGGGATGATATGATACCAATATGATATGGTATGTATGCAATCGAAGGTATAGATCACTAATGTGCACAAGTAACGTTGCCGGCAATAATCAAATGGCTAGTCTCGATAGGCAAGTGACGCAAAATGGGCTAGGGGTTAACAATGCAATGTGCAAGGGAATATACAATGGAGGGATACCACGATACCAAGATGATATGGAGGTTACCGTCCGAGGCGATGATGAGTAGCAGTGTTCTTGATATAGATACCAAGATGATGGATACTCGTCCCTAAGTAGCCGAAACACCATAGGAAACGAAAAAAAACCGCGAACTCAAAATCTCAAATGTCAAATGTCAAATGGTGGTAGCGAGAATGCGGTGGTGGTTTTGCGGAAACTCAAAGGGATTGCGGAAATGCAATGATGGGTTGTGAGACGCAATGCGGAAGTCGAGGGTAAGGTGGATGGACTATACACGGTGTCGGATTTTGAAGCACGGTCCCTAAGTAGCCGAAACACCTTAGGAGACACAACTCACAACACAAACAAAATTGGCTTAAGTGCGGTGGCGGAAGTATATGGTGGGTAAGCCTATGCGGAAGTCATGGTGGTGGTTGACGAAGAAGCAACCATCCCTAAGTAGCCGAAACACCTTAGGAGACTCGAATCACAACTCAAACAACCACTAATGCTATAGGGAACAAATTTGGTTAGGTTGCGGAAGTCGATGATGGTTATGCGGAAGTTATGGTGGAAGCCCTAGGCAAAGATGCCAAAATGCCAGAAATTTGATGGAGTCAAATGGTGATGTAACCTATCTAGATGGATAGATGATGTCAATAGCTACTCAACGAGCTAAAGAACGCGAAAATCGGACTCTGGATGTGAAAGTTACGGTCAAAACGGTAAAACACGGGAGGGTGATGCTCCAGGGGTCGGACATCCGGGGTCGGGGCCGGATATGTGGGACCTGATGTCCAGAACGTTGTGCGAAAATGCGCTCCAGGAGATGGATGTCCGGCCTATGGGCCGGATGTCCGGGGGGCCAGATGTCCGGGGCGACGGGCCGGATGTCCGGGCTCCAGATCCGAGGATGAACTCGATGATGAGGACATCAATACCATTGTTACACCCACAGCCCCTGCTGCTATACATACTGGACCAATTACTAGAGCTCGCGCACGCCAATTGAATTATCAGGTACTTTCGTTTCTTGGTAATTATTCTAATGTTCATGAGAATATGATGCTGCCTAAATTGGATACATTTGTTTTGCTTACAAATGAAGGGCCTAGCTTGGAGAAGGATGATCATTGGAGCAAGAACAAGCATGGAGTTGATGGCATGCGCAAGGGAGACAAGAACAGAGTTTCAAGTGATGATTTCAGGACTTTGAAGCCACCATAATGAGTGCATGAAGCCTTGGACGAAATATACAAGATGCAACTTCATAATTTTCGTCCAAAGGCTATTCTAGGTGCTGCGTCACCTTCTTCTTGGGCCAGGCCCATGTAATTTCGAAATACTTCAATATAGGCTGTTTTTAGAGTCCGTATGTGTGGGGAAACAAGAGTTAGGGTGGGTTTCGGACCCCTCTGAAGGAAATATGCCCTAGAGGCAATAATAAAGTTATTATTTATTTCCTTATATCATGATAAATGTTTATTATTCATGCTAGAATTGTATTAACCGAAAACATAATACATGTGTGAATACATAGACAAACAGAGTGTCACTAGTATGCCTCTACTTGACTAGCTTGTTAATCAAAGATGGTTAAGTTTCCTAACCATGGACAAAGGAGTTGTCATTTGATTAACAAGGTCACATCATTAGTTGAATGATCTGATTGACATGACCCATTCCATTAGCATAGCACCCGATCGTTTAGTATGTTGTTGTTGCTTTTATCCATGACTTATACATGTTCCTTTGACTATGAGATTATGCAACTCCCGTTTGCCGGAGGAACACTTTGGGTGCTACCAAACGTCACAACGTAACTGGGTGATTATAAAGGAGTACTACAGGTGTCACCAAAGGTAGATGTTGGGTTGGCGTATTTCGAGATTAGGACTTGTCACTCCAATTGTGGGAGAGGTATCTCTGGGCCCTCTCGGTAATGCACATCACTTAAGCCTTGCAAGCATTGCAACTAATGTGTTAGTTGTGAGATGATGTATTACGGAACGAGTAAAGAGACTTACCGGTAACGAGATTGAACTAGGTATTGGATACCGACGATCGAATCTCGGGTAAGTAACATACCGATGACAAAGGGAACAACGTATGTTGTTATGCGGTCTGACCGATAAAGATCTTCGTAGAATATGTAGGAGCCAATATGGGCATCCAGGTCCCGCTATTGGTTATTGACCAGAGACGTGTCTCGGTCATGTCTACATTATTCTCGAACCGTAGGGTCCGCACGCTTAAGGTTTCGATGACAGTTATATAATGAGTTTATGAGTTTTGATGTACCGAAGGAGTTCAGAGTCCCGGATGAGATCGGGGACATGACGAGGAGTCTCAAAATGGTCGAGACGTAAAGATTGATATATTGGACGACTATATTCGGACATCGGAAGGGTTCTGAGTGGTTCGGGTATTTTCGGAGGTACCGGGGAGTTACGGGAATACGAGGAAGAAGCAATGGGCCTTGATGGGCCTTAGTGGGAAGGACCAGGAGGTGGCGCGCGCCCCTCCCAAGCCCAGTCCGAATTGGACAAGGGGTTTGGGGCGCGGCCCCTCTCTCCCTTCCTTCCCCTCTTCCCCTCTTTCCCCCCTTGACCTAGTTGGACTAAGAAAGGTGGAATCCTACTCCCGGTGGGAGTAGGACTCCCCTGGCGCGCCCAAACCTAGGGCCGGCCTCCTCCCTCCCTTGCTCCTTTATATACGGGGGCAGGGGGCACCCCATGGACACACAAGTTGATCTTCGTGATCGTTCCTTAGCCGTGTGCGGTGCCCCCTTCCACCATATTCCACCTCGGTCATATCGTTGCAGTGCTTAGGCGAAGCCCTGCGACAGTAGAACATCAAGATCGTCACCACGCCGTCGTGCTGACGGAACTCTTCCCCGAAGCTTTGCTGGATCGGAGCCCGGGGAACGTCATCGAGCTGAACGTGTGCCAAGAACTCGGAGGTACCGGAGTAACGGTGCTTGGATCGGTCGGATCGTGAAGACGTACGACTACATCAACCGCGTTGATATAACGCTTCCGCTTTCGGTCTACGAGGGTACGTAGACAACACTCTCCCCTCTCGTTGCTACGCATCACCATGATCTTGCGTGTGCGTAGGAATTTTTTTGAAATTACTACGTTCCCCAACAGTGGCATCCGAGCCTAGGTTTTTATGGTTTGATGTTATTTGCACGATTAGAACACAAGTGAGTTGTGGACGATACAAGTCATACTGCCTACCAGCATGTCATACTTTGGTTCAGCGGTATTGTTGGACGAGACGATCCGGACTAACCTTACGCGTACGCTTACGCGAGACCGGTTCCCTCGACGTGCTTTGCACATAGATGGCTTGCGGAAGACTGTCTCTCCAACTTTAGTTGAACCGAGTGTGGCTACGCCCGGTCCTTGAGAAGGTTAAAACGGAGTCTATTTGACAAACTATCGTTGTGGTTTTGATGCGTAGGTAAGATGAGTTCTTGCTTAAGCCCGTAGCAGCCACGTAAAATTTGCAACAAACAAAGTAGAGGACGTCTAACTTGTTTTTGCAGGGCATGTTGTGATGTGATATGGTCAAGACATGATGCTAAAATTTATTGTATGAGATGATCATGTTTTGTAACTGAGTTATCGGCAACTGACAGGAGCCATATGGTTGTCGCTTTATTGTATGCAATGCAATCGCGATGTAATGCTTTACTTTATTACTAAGCGGTAGTGATAGTCGTGGAAGCATAAGATTGGCGAGACGACAACGATGCTACGATGGAGATCAAGGTGTCGCGCCGGTGACGATGGTGATCATGACGGTGCTTCGAAGATGGAGATCACAAGCACAAGATGATGATGGCCATATCATATCACTTATATTGATTGCATGTGATGTTTATCTTTTATGCATCTTATCTTGCTTTGATTGACGGTAGCATTATAAGATGATCTCTCACTAATTATCAAGAAGTGTTCTCCCTGAGTATGCACCGTTGCGAAAGTTCTTCGTGCTGAGACACCACGTGATGATCGGGTGTGATAGGCTCTACGTTCAAATACAACGGGTGCAAAACAGTTGCACACGCGGAATACTCAGGTTATACTTGACGAGCTATGCATATAAGATATGACCTCGGAACACGGAGACCGAAAGGTCGAGCGTGAATCATATAGTAGATATGATCAACATAGTGATGTTCACCATTGAAACTACTCCATCTCACGTGATGATCGGACATGGTTTAGTTGATTTGGATCACGTGATCACTTAGAAGATTAGAGGGATGTCTATCTAAGTGGGAGTTCTTAAGTAATATGATTAATTGAACTTTAATATTATCATGAACATTAGTCCTGGTAGTATTAGCATATCTATGTTGTAGATCAATAGCTCGCGTTGTTGCTTCCCTGTGTTTATTTTGATATGTTCCTAGAGAAAATTGTGTTGAAAGATGTTAGTAGCAATGATGCGGATTGGATCCGTAATCTGAGGTTTATCCTCATTGATGCACAGAAGAATTATGTCCTTGATGCACCGCTAGGTGACGGACCTATTGCAGGAGCAGATGCAGACGTTATGAATGTTTTGCTAGCTCAATATGATGACTACTTAATAGTTTAGTGCACCATGCTTAACGGCTTAGAATCGGGACTTCAAAGACGTTTTGAACGTCATGGACCATATGAGATGTTCCAGGAGTTGAAGTTAATATTTCAAGCAAATACCCGAGTTAAGAGATATGAAGTCTCCAACAAGTTCTATAGCTAAAAGATGGAGGAGAATCGCTCAACTAGTGAGCATGTGCTCAGATTGTCTGGGTACTACAATCGCTTGAATCAAGTGGGAGTTAATCTTCCAGATAAGATAGTGATTGACAGAATTCTCTAGTCACCATCACCAAGTTAGTAGAACTTCGTGATGAACTATAGTATGCAAGGGATGACGAAAACAATTCCCAAGCTCTTCGTGATGCTGAAATCGACGAAGGTAGAAATCAAGAAAAACATCAAGTGTTGATGGTTGACGAGACCACTAGTTTCAAGAAAAGGGCAAAAGGAAAGAAGGGGAACTTCAAGAAGAACGGCAAGCAAGTTGCTGCTCAAGTGAAAAAGCCCAAGTCTGGTCCTAAGCCTGAGACTAAGTGCTTCTACTGCAAAGGGACTGGTCACTGGAAGCGGAACTACCCCAAGTGATTGGCGGATAAGAAGGATGGCAAAGTGAACATAAGTATATTTGATATACATGTTATTGATGTGTACTTTACTAGTGTTCATAGCAACCCCTCAGTATTTGGTACTAGTTCAGTTGCTAAGATTAGTAACTCGAAACAGGAGTTGCAGAATGAACAAAGACTAGTTAAAGGGCAAGGTGACGATGTGTGTTGGAAGTGGTTCCAAGATTGATATGATCATCATCACACACTCCCTATACTTTCGGGATTAGTGTTGAACCTAAATAAGTGTTATTTGGTGTTTGCGTTGAGCATGAATATGATTTGATCATGTTTATTGCAATACAGTTATTCATTTAAGTTAGAGAACAATTGTTGTTCTGTTTACATGAATAAAACCTTGTATGGTTATACACACCAACGAAATGGTTCATTGAATCTCGATCATAGTGATACACATATTTGTAATATTGAAGCCAAAAGGATGCAAAGTTAATAATGATAGTGCAACTTGTTTGTGGCACTACTGTTTAAGTCATATTGGTGTAAAGCGCATGAAGAAACTCCATGCAGATGGAATTTTGGAATCACTTGATCATGAATCACTTGATGCTTGCGAACCATGCCTCATGGGCAAGATGACTAAGACTCCGTTCTCCGGAACAATGGAGCGAGCAACTGACTTGTTGGAAATCATACATACCGATGTATGTGGTCCGATGAAAATTAAGGCTCGCGACAAGTATCATTATTTTCTGACCTTCACAGATGTTTTGAGCAGATATGGGTATATCTACTTGATGAAACATAAGTCTGAAATGTTTGAAAAGTTCAAAGAATTTCAGAGTGAAGTGGAAAATCATCGTGACAAGAAAATAAAGTTTCTACGATCTGATCGCGGAGACGAATATTTGAGTTACGAGTTTGGTCTTCAGTTAAAACAATGTGAAATAGTTTCACTACTCACGCCACCTGGAACACCACATCATAATGGTGCGTCCGAACGTCATAACCGTACTTTATTGGATATAGTACAATCTATGATGTCTCTTACCGATCTACCACTATCGTTTTTGGGGTTATGCATTAAAGACAGCTGCATTCACGTTAAAAAGGGCACCATCTAAGTCCGTTGAGACGACACAATCAGAACTATGGTTTGGCAAGAAACCAAAGTTGTCGTTTCTTAAAGTTTGGGGTTGCGATGCTTATGTGAAAAAGTTTCAACATGATAAGCTCAAACCCAAATCGGAGAAATATGTCTTCATAGGATACCCAAAGAAGACAGTTGGGTACACCTTCTATCACAGGTCCGAAGGCAAGATATTCGTTGCTGAGAATGGATCCTTTCCAGAGAAGGAGTTTCTCTCGAAAGAAGTGAGTGGGAGGAAAGTAGAACTTGATGAGGTAATTGTACCTGCTCCCTTATTGGAAAATAGTTCATCACAGATATCTGTTCCTGTGACTACTACACCAATTAGTGAGGAAGTTAATGATGATGATCATGTAACGTCAGATCAAGTAACTATCGAATCTCGTAGGTAAACCGGAGTAAGATCCGCACCAGAGTGGTACGGTAATCCTGTTCTGGAAGTCATGTTACTAGACCATGACGAACTTGCGAACTATGAGGAAGCGATGATGAGCCCAGATTCCGCGAAGTGGTTTGAGGCCATGAAATCTGAGATATGATCCATGTATGAGAACAAAGTATGGACTTTGATGGATTTGCCCGATGATCGGCAAGCCATAGAAAATAAATGGATCTTTAAGAGGAAGACAGACGCTGATAGTAGTGTTACTATCTACAAAGCTAGAATTGTCGCAAAAGGTTTTTGACAAGTTCAAGGTGTTGACTACGATGAGAGTTTCTCACTCGTATCTATGCTTAAGTCTATCTGAATCATGTTAGTAATTGCCGCATTTTATGAAATCTGGCAAATGGATAAACAAAACCGCATTCCTTAATGGATTTATTAAAGAAGAGTTGTATATGATGCAACCAGCAGGTTTTGTCAATCCTAAAGGTGCTAACAAAATGTGCAAGCTCCAGCGATCCATCTGTGAACTGGTGCAAGCATCTCGGAGTTGGAATATACGCTTTGATGAGTTGATCAAAGTATATTGTTTTATACAGACTTGCGGTGAAGCCTGTATTTACAAGAAAGTGAGTGGGAGCACTACAACATTTCTGATAAGTATATGTGAATGACATATTGTTGATCGGAAATAATGTAGAATTATTTTGCAAAGCATAAAGGAGTGTCTGAAAGGAGTTTTTTCAAAGAAAGACCTCGGTAAAGCTGCTTACATATTGAGTATCAAGATCTATAGAGATAGATCAAGACGCTTGATAAGTTTTTTCAATGAGTACATACCTTGACAAAGATTTTGAAGTAGTTCAAAATGGAACAGTCAAAGAAAGAGTTCTTGTCTGTGTTACAAGGTGTGAAATTGAGTAAGACTCAAAGCTCGACCACGGCAGAAGATAGAAAGAGAATGAAAGTCATTCCCTATGCCTCAGCCATAGGTTCTATAAAGTATGCCATGCTGTGTACCAGATCTATTGTATACCCTACACTGATTTTGGCAAGGGAGTACAATAGTGATCCAGGAGTAGATCACTGGACAGCGGTCAAAATTATCCTTAGTGGAATAAGGATATGTTTCTCGATTATGGAAGTGACAAAAGGTTCGTCGTAAAGGGTTACGTCGATGCAAGTTTTGACACCAATCTGGATGACTCTAAGTCTCGATCTAGATACATATTGAAAGTGGGAGCAATTAGCTAGAGTAGCTCCGTACAGAGCATTGTAGACATAGAAAATTGCAAAATACATAACGGATCTAAATGTGAAAGACCCGTTGACTAAGATTCTCTCAGAAGCAAAACATGATCACACCTTAGTACTCTTTGGGTGTTAATCACATAGCGATGTGAACTAGATTACTGAATCTAGTAAACCCTTTTGGATGTTGGTCACATGGCGATGTGAACTATGGGTGTTAATCACATGGTGATGTGAACTATTGCTATTAAATCACATGGCGATGTGAACTAGATTATTGACTCTAGTGCAAGTGGGAGACTGAAGGAAATATGCCCTAGAGGCAATAATAAAGTTATTATTTATTTCCTTATATCATGATAAATGTTTATTATTCATGCTAGAATTGTATTAACCGAAAACATAATACATGTGTGAATACATAGACAAACAGAGTGTCACTAGTATGCCTCTACTTGACTAGCTTGTTAATCAAAGATGGTTAAGTTTCCTAACCATGGACAAAGGAGTTGTCATTTGATTAACAAGGTCACATCATTAGTTGAATGATCTGATTGACATGACCCATTCCATTAGCATAGCACCCGATCGTTTAGTATGTTGTTGTTGCTTTTATCCATGACTTATACATGTTCCTTTGACTATGAGATTATGCAACTCCCGTTTGCCGGAGGAACACTTTGGGTGCTACCAAACGTCACAACGTAACTGGGTGATTATAAAGGAGTACTACAGGTGTCACCAAAGGTAGATGTTGGGTTGGCGTATTTCGAGATTAGGATTTGTCACTCCAATTGTGGGAGAGGTATCTCTGGGCCCTCTCGGTAATGCACATCACTTAAGCCTTGCAAGCATTGCAACTAATGTGTTAGTTGTGAGATGATGTATTACGGAACGAGTAAAGAGACTTACCGGTAACGAGATTGAACTAGGTATTGGATACCGACGATCGAATCTCGGGTAAGTAACATACCGATGACAAAGGGAACAACGTATGTTGTTATGCGGTCTGACAGATAAAGATCTTCGTAGAATATGTAGGAGCCAATATGGGCATCCAGGTCCCGCTATTGGTTATTGACCGGAGACGTGTCTCGGTCATGTCTACATTATTCTCGAACCGTAGGGTCCGCACGCTTAAGGTTTCGATGACAGTTATATAATGAGTTTATGAGTTTTGATGTACCGAAGGAGTTCGGAGTCCCGGATGAGATCGGGGACATGACGAGGAGTCTCGAAATGGTCGAGACGTAAAGATCGATATATTGGACGACTATATTCGGACATCGGAAGGGTTCTGAGTGGTTCGGGTATTTTCGGAGGTACCGGGGAGTTACGGGAATACGAGGAAGAAGCAATGGGCCTTGATGGGCCTTAGTGGGAAGGACCAGGAGGTGGCGCGCGCCCCTCCCAAGCCCAGTCCGAATTGGACAAGGGGTTTGGGGCGCGGTCCCTCTCTCCCTTCCTTCCCCTCTTCCCCTCTTTCCCCCCTTGACCTAGTTGGACTAGGAAAGGTGGAATCCTACTCCCGGTGGGAGTAGGACTCCCCTGGCGCGCCCAAACCTAGGGCCGGCCTCCTCCCTCCCTTGCTCCTTTATATACGGGGGCAGGGGGCACCCCATGGACACACAAGTTGATCTTCGAGATTGTTCCTTAGCCGTGTGCGGTGCCCCCTTCCACCATATCCACCTCGGTCATATCGTTGCAGTGCTTAGGCGAAGCCCTGCGATAGTAGAACATCAAGATCGTCACCACGCCGTCGTGCTGACGGAACTCTTCCCCGAAGCTTTGCTGGATCGGAGCCCGGGGAACGTCATCGAGCTGAACGTGTGCCAAGAACTCGGAGGTACCGGAGTAACGGTGCTTGGATCGGTCGGATCGTGAAGACGTACGACTATATCAACCGCGTTGATATAACGCTTCCGCTTTCGGTCTACGAGGGTACGTAGACAACACTCTCCCCTCTCGTTGCTATGCATCACCATGATCTTGCGTGTGCGTAGGAAATTTTTTGAAATTACTACGTTCCCCAACACCCTCCTCCAAGGGCCACAAAATTTCCCCCCTCTTCCCCCATATATACAGCCCCTAGGGCATCGTTTAGACTTTGGGTTTTGTTTAGATGAAAAGTTCGCCATAGCTGCAACTTCGCGTACTTCGTTTGTGTTCAACGACCAGACCAAGGCGTCACAGAACCCCACCTTCATTAATAAAGCTTTCCTCTTATATTCGCAATATCCAGATTGCAATCTTAGTTTCTTGCTTGTTCTTCGTTTGCTCGCAGGAAACAGGCCCTCGTGGTCAGGTTGATTGTGCTCCAGCGTGGTCAATAACCCTTGGAAGTTGGTTTAGCGATTGCTAAGGCGCGACGTCTCGCACGTTCGTAGTCGGATCGTCAAGGTCGACTCCCACCGAAACGATAGCCACCATCTCATCGAAACATCGGGACACCTTTGCCTCTATCAAGTGGTATCAGATTTTCAGGTTGCTCGGTGAGATTTTACAGTTTTTCATAGTTTAGATCGAGTCTGCTTTTCATACCTATAGTCCACGAAAAAGCCAAAAAAAAATTAGGGTTAGTTCATCCTATCCGAACCAATCTGAGCCTTTGCATAATCTTTTCTGTATTTGCTTTGTTGAATTTACGGTTGCATCGTCGTGTCAAGTTGCTGGTCTTAGCGTCTAGTCTTTTAGAGTTTCGATTTCTGGTCATATTAGTCACGCCACCGCCGCACCATCATCATTGTCCCTGCCATCTTCCACCACCGCTTATCCGCCACCGCTCCGAGTCCATATACCATCACCGCTCCGAGTCCATCTCATATTAGGTTTGCTTTCGAGATCCATCTGTTGCCAGATTCGTGTTTCCTTGTTTGAGTAGGTTTGGGATTCCATCAATCTTTTGCCGTCCGTAGAAGAGGTTGGTTTCCAAAAAAAAAGAGTCCGGAAACCACCCTCCGTTTAGGCCCAAAATTTTCCAAAAATGCACTTGACAAAATTTTTTCTGGCTATCCTATTTTTAGGTGTTTCTTAGCCTTTTGAGACAGTCGCCGTTGTTGAAAGTTTTTTTTGAGCCGTTTCCAGTTTTTGGGTCCGGGCAGTCGAAAAAAAAAACAAAAAAATTCGCAAAAATTCGTGTCTATCCTGTCAGTTTGACCTGGGAAGAGTTTCGAGACACTCGCCATTATAGTGATTTTTCGCAAAAAAAGGAGCGCAAAAAAAAAGAGAGCGCAAAAAAAAGAGCGATTTTTTTCCAGAGTGTGCTTTTCCCTTGTTTTCGTGCAGCGCCGTGATTTTGTTAGTGTTCTAGGCTCGCGTCTCTAGCACGGTCTAGCCTAGGACCAGCACAGTACCGTCATTGAGCGTTTATTCAACTTTGCATCTCTGAATTGATTATTGCTGACCCCTTTTGCTACCATATTAAACGCCTTCCCAGCTCCACATACATCTACATCGTGCGTTTGACTCTCCCTGGTAATCGCTCTATCCAAGCTTTGAGAGTTTTGACTACATCGGTTGCCGATCACCGCCTGCTGCTGGGTAAGAACTGGTAAGAATTTGAGATTTGCTTGACGGATTTGTGACACCCACCACCACCTCTTGTTAGTAGTCTGTAGGATCATATTCTTGTGTGTTTCTATTGCTGCTAACCATGCCAGGATCACAAGCCGACGAGACTGACTGGGAGAACTTGACGAACAAGGAGCTTCATGATAAGTTTCAGCAAATGATGAGTGGACAGGTACAAGATGTGCTAAACAGATTTGAAGAGGCCATGGAGAAGATAGATGGCATTGAGACGACGTTCAAAACAAAGCTCGATAACAAGTTCAATGAATTGCTCGCGCGTCTACCACCACCACCACCGGCTGCACCTAACGCACCTCTACAACAGCAACAATGACTACCTCCACATCGCGAAACAGCCCTCCGCCGAGCGACCCATGTCCCTCTTCAGCCTGGCCAAGCTGCTGGTGCTGCTGTTGATACTTCTATGGTTCCTGCTGCTGATGTGGGGGAGGATGATTTTGTGGGAGATTACGAGGATGAGGTTGATCAACATCAGAACTATGTGCAACCACCAGCACCACAACCACCAGGTCGTCCACATGCAAATAATGGCAATGTTAGGGCTCCCCCTCAGGTACGAGATCATGACCATCTCCCTAAACTGAAATTGAATATTCCACCATTTGAGGGTAGATATGTTCCTGATATATATCTTACTTGGGAGTTAGAAACTGAACAACGATTTACATGTTTACAATATCCTGAGGAGAGACGTGTTCCTGCTGCTGTTTGTGATTTCACTAGCTTTGCATGTGTTTGGTGGTCTGAATATTGTAGATTATATCCTGTTCCAGCTACTTGGGCTGCTTTGAAAACTGCTATGCGTACTCGTTGGGTTCCACCATATTATCAACGTGAATTACTTCAAAAATTGCAGCGCTTAAGACAAGGAAAAAATTCGGTAGAAGAATATTATCAGGAATTACAAACTGGCTTGATTAGATGTGGTATCCTTGAGGAGAATGAAGCTATGCTTGCACGTTTTCTGGGTGGATTAAATAGAGAGATTCAGACCATTCTAGACTATAAGGATTATAATAATATCACTCGTTTATTCCATCTTGCTTGTAAAGCTGAACGTGAAGTGCAGGATCGACAGGCATTGGCGCGAACTAACTTTTCTGCAGGTCGACCTTCATCGTGGACACCACGTGCATCATCTACTTCCACACATTCTGCTACACCGGCACCTCCGTCAGCTGCCACCTCCAACCGTGATACAAGAAAGCAGGCACAACCACCACTATCTGCCAAGAGCACACCTGCCGGGCCTGCACAGAGCTCTGTTTCTTCCATGGCGTCTACAGGGCACACAAGTGATATTATTTGTCATCGTTGTAAGGGAAGAGGACATTTTGCGCGATAATGCAATCTCAGCGTGTGATGATTGCTACTGAGGATGGTGGGTATGAGTCCGCTAGTGACTATGATGAGGAGACTTTGGCTCTTCTTACACATGAAGAACACGGTGGAGATGATTCTGATCATGAGACGCAATACATGGCTGCTGAAGATGCTGACAGGTATGAATGTTTAGTTGCTCAACGTGTTTTGAGTGTGCAGGTCACGCAAGCTGAGCAAAATCGGAGGCATAATTTGTTCCATACAAAGGGAGTTGTGAAGGAACGTTCTGTTCGTGTCATCATAGATGGAGGGAGCTGCAACAACTTGGCTAGCATGGAGATGGTGGAGAAGCTATCTCTCACCACAAGACCACATCCACATCCTTAGTACATCCAATGGTTCAACAACAACGGCAAGGTTAAGGTAACACGTACTGTTCGTGTGCATTTTAGTATCTCTACATATGCTGATTATGTTGATTGTGATGTGGTACCTATGCAAGCATGTTCCTTATTACTTGGTAGACCATGGCAATTTGATAAAAATTCTGCACACCATGGTAGAAACAATCAGTATACTCTTGTTCATAAGGACAAAAATATTACTTTGCTTCCTATGACTCCTGATTCCATTTTGAAAGATGATATTAATCGAGCTAATAAAGCAAAACAGGAGCAAAATAAGAGTGAAAATCAGATTATGGCAAAAGAATTTGAGCAACAAATGAAGCCTAATAATAAACATTCTAGTGTTGCTTCTGAAATTAAATTGAAAAGTGCATGTTTATTTGCCACCAAATCTGATATTGATGATCTAGATGTTCGCAAATCTGTTTGCTATGCTTTTGTGTGCAAAGAGGCATTATTTTCATTCGAGGACGTGCCTTCCTCTTTGCCTCCTGCTGTTACTAACATTTTGCAGGAGTTCGCTGACGTCTTTCCACAAGACGTGCCACCGGGATTACCACCTATTCGAGGGATTGAGCATCAAATTGACTTAATTCCCGGTGCATCATTACCCAACCGCGCACCATACCGTACCAATCCAGAAGAGACGAAGGAGATTATGCGTCAAGTACAAGAGCTACTCGACAAAGGTTATATACGCGAATCCCTTAGTCCTTGTGCTGTTCCTATTATTCTAGTGCCGAAAAAGGATGGTACCTCGCATATGTGTGTTGATTGTAGAGGCATTAATAATATTACTATTCGTTATCGTCATCCTATTCCTAGGCTTGATGATATGCTTGATGAATTGAGTGGCTCTACAATATTCTCCAAAGTTGATTTGCGTAGTGGATACCATCAAATTCGTATGAAATTGGGAGATGAATGGAAAACAGCTTTTAAAACTAAGTTTGGTTTATATGAGTGGTTAGTCATGCCTTTTGGGTTAACTAATGCACCTAGTACTTTCATGAGACTAATGAACGAAGTTTTACGTGCTTTCATTGGACGATTTGTGGTAGTCTATTTTGATGATATACTGATTTATAGCAAATCTTTGGAAGAACATTTGGAACATTTACGTGCTGTTTTTAATGCTCTACGTGATGCATGTGTCGGTGTACTAAAGTAGGGGTACCTTAGTACCCCGAACTTGTGCACGGGCGGTAGTAGCGTCCCGCGGCAAGGCTCGCCAGCGGAGCGACAAGAGTCTCCACGGCCCTTTCTGGGCCGGACGGAGGCCAAGTGATCGAGCCTAGAAGACCAAGCCCCGGCAAGAGGAGCTTGCCGGGCCAAGAAGGCGAGGTCCGGCAAGAGGAGCTTGCCGGGCCAAGGCGACAAGGCCCCGGCAAGAGGAGCTTGCCGGGACGACTAAGCCGAAGCACCAAGGCCCCGGCGGGAGGAGCTCGCCGGGACGGCCAAACCAAGGCACCCCAAGAGAAGCCCGCCGCGGCGCGCCGCGCGCCCCGGCAAGGCCTGACAAGCGGCAAGCTCTCAGGTGCGGCAAGACAACCACCGCGGCAAGCCACTTGCCGCGGCGAACCACCACCTCAGGCGTGCGCTCCAGCTCACCTGCCCACGCGTCACTCTGGAGCTTCCCCAGAGACACGTGGCGGGGCGCCGCGCAGCCTGGGGCGCGCGCATGGCATGCGACGTTGGCGGAGTCGCCCCCGTGGCAAGCGGAGGCGCCCCTAACGGTCCGCCTCGGCACTGTTCAGGCGATCCAGACGGGCATTTAATGCTTTTGTCCCCCGCCGTCAGAGTTAGGTGCGATAGCACTGTGCGGCCACTGTTCGCACAGTTCCTTGCCATTTTTACCCTCACCTGCGTCGCTACCTGTGGAAAACCCCTTTAGCATATAAAAGGAGGCCCATGCGCACGTATGGAGGAAGAAGGATAGAAAGGATCCAGACCGGAGGGAGGACACCCAGTAGACCCTCGTCTACGTCCAGCTCCAACTTACTGTAGCTTCTTGCGCTCCAGAGCAAGAACTCGAATCAACCAGACAAGCAGCAGTAGGGTTTTACGCATCCATGCGGCCCGAAGCTGGGTAAAATCGTTGTGTGTGTGTGTCGCCTCGATCTGCTCTTTGTGCAACCTCCGCCCCCCGCCGAACAGACAAGGGGCTCCGTCCCCATAGGTGCTCGTGGAGGCCGATATCCCCCACATCTTTGGCGCGCCAGGTAGGGGAGGCGTCGAGGTTGTGTGAACCAGATCCGCCGTCCGCGCGAGCCAGACTCTCATTGTTTGCGCCGGCATGGCACCGAAGAAGAAAGCTCCAGAGGTGACCGGTCCGTCAGCGTCGAACCCACCGCCCCTGGAGCAGACGGGTGGTGGGGAGGACATCGGCGGAGGAACGGGCGCCATCGAACCAGTTCTTGGTCCCGAGACGTCCGAGCTCGCCCCGGGCCCTTCTCAGGAGGCGCGAAACCAGCAGCGTCATGGTACCCATGGTACCATACGCTCGTTGGACCCATACCGCGCTGGTGGCTCCCAAGGCGCTCAGAACCAGCATGCGATCCAGCTTGCCGAAACGAGCGTCGCGCGGCTGCCTGGACCGGGTGCTGCTCCTTCTAACATAGTTAGGAGTTCGAGCACATCCCGCTCCTCGCGCCGTTCGCCGCCTCTGCCCGCCACCCCAGCGGAAGCTCTCGCGCGAGCTCAGCTACTCCTAGACTACCCTCCAACGGCGGACAAGCTCGACGACTGGAGGGCAACCATCCAGAGCCTCATCGGTTTCGCCAACGGCGACACTCCGCGGCAGCACAGCGCGTCGCAGCCGCGGCCAGTCACCCAGGCGAGAACCGATGGCGCCAAGAATGGCGGGGGTGCGACCACCGTGCACTCCCCGCCCCAGAAGCCGCGGTCGCCGACTCGCCGGGCTTACCTCGACAACGACTCCACCGCGTCGTCGAACCCGCGAACTCGCCGCGACCAACGCCAAGTCCTTCACGAACGAAGGGAAGAAGACGCTCGAACCCGCATCGAGCGCAGAAGAGAGGCGCGGCGTCAATCAGACCAGCGCGTTGAGCCCTCTGGAAACATGCACGCACCGGGGGAACCAGGCGAACTGCCGTATTCGATAGGCTGCCCCGCGTTCACCCGCGAGCTGCGGCAAGTCCAGTGGCCTAGCACGAAGAACTTCAAGCCCGACGTGCCCGAGAAGTACGACGGCAAGTCGCATCCGTCGGAGTTCCTCAGCATCTACACCATTGCGGTGCAGGCTGCCGGGGGACGGGACGACAAGATCCTTGCCAACTACTTCCCGCTGGTACTCAAGCCCAACGTCAGATCCTGGCTCATGCACTTGCCGGACGGCTCCATCTCCTCCTGGCCAGATCTATGCCATCAGTTCGTTGGCGCCTTCACGGGCGGCCACAAACCCCATGGCCAGGCAAGCGACCTCCATCTGCTTGTTCAGAAGGAGGGGGAGCCTTTGCGCAAGTTCATCCAGAGGTTCAGCCGTGTGCACTACAACATCCCAGACGTCCACCCCGCCGCGGTGATCAGCGCGTTCCATCAGAACGTGCGCAACCGCAGGATGCGGGAGGAGATGGCGATGTGCAAAATCAAGGAGGTTAGCGAGCTTTATGCCCTGGCCGACAAGTGTGCACGCGCTGAGGAGGGGAGGAAGCTCCCCGGAGAAAGTGTTGGAGAAGTAGAATCCGACAGTGAAGGCACCGCCCCGGCAAGGAGAGGCCGGCGGCGGAACGGCAAAAAGAAGAAAACCCCAGAGGTACTGGTTGTCGAGAAGTCCGGCAGCGAGGACTCCGCCAAGAAAGCCCAGGCGGGAGGCCCCGGCAAGGAGGTTGTCGGGTGCGCCAACTGCCTGGCGGTGGCTGCTGCCGATAAGCGAGACGGTACCGACAAGAAGTACTGCAAGATCCACCATACCAGGGGCCACGACCTCCAGAGTTGCAAGCAAGTCGAGCGACTCGTCGACCTGCAGAAGGCCGAGTACGCACGACGCGACAAGGAGAGAGCCCAAGCAGGCGGCAGGGGATCCGGCACGAAGCGTCCCGGCCCGGGGGAGCGCCGCGGCAAGGACAAGCAGCGGCAAGCAGACAGACCTCCCCGGGGACGCGACAAGAGCGAAGACGATGACGACGACGAAGACATGGAAGACCCCGAGACCAGCAAGCAGGAGTTTCAGAAAGCCACTGAGGTCTTGTGTGTGGACGGCGGTGCCTCCCTGCACGCTTCCCACCACCAGCTTAAACGGTGGGTGCGGGAGGTCAATGCAGCGGAGCCACCCGTCGAGTCACGCAGACCCCTGAGATGGTCCAGCACGCCTATCATCTTCGACATTGAGGACCACCCTGATCGCACAACCGCGGTCGGGTGCTTGCCGATGTTGGTTTCCCCAACGATCCGCAACCTCAAGGTCACTAAGATGCTAGTTGACGGCGGGGCCGGCTTGAATTTGATCTCCTCTGCTGTTCTCCGGAGACTCCAAGTTCCCGACAGCGAGCTCGAAGAAACCGGCACATTCCAAGGAATCAACCCGGGAAGGAGCAAGCCGAAGGGAAAGATCACGCTGCCGGTAACATTTGGCAGCGAGCTGAATTTCAGGACTGAGAAGGTCACCTTTGACGTCGCTGACTTTCCGTTGCCTTACAACGGGATCCTCGGCCGACCAGCGCTCGCCAAGTTCATGGCGGCCTCTCACTACGCGTATAACATGCTCAAGATGCCTGGCCCGATAAGCGTCATTTCTGTCCGCGGCGACAAGAAGGATGCCCTTATCTGTGCCGACCAAATATACCGGGACGCGACAGCAGCAACGGCCCGCGGCCCACTCGCCGCTGGAGCTTCCGGGGGGAAGAAGAAGTCCGGCAAGTGCTCTGGCGCCCACTCCGGCAAGCGCGCCTCTTCGGAGTGCTGCGCTGCCGTCGAGGACGTGCCATCGAGCCCCGCCGGCAAGAAGAAGTCCGGCAAGTGCTCTGGCGCCCACTCCGGCAAGCGCGCCTCTTCGGAGTGCTGCGCTGCCGTCGAGGACGTGCCATCGAGCCCCGCCGGCAAGAAGACCAAGTCCGGCGAATGCTCTGGCGTCCACTCCGGCAAGCGCGCCTCTTCGGAGTGCTGCGCTGCCGTCGAGGACGTGCCATCGAGCCCCGCTGGCAAGAAGACCAAGTCCGGCGAATGCTCTAGCGCCCACTCCGGCAAGCGCGTCTCTTCGGAGTGCTGCGCTGCCGTCGAGGACGTGCCATCGAGCCCTGCCGGCAAGAAGACCAAGTCCGGTGAATGCTCTGGCGCCCACTCCGGCAAGCGCGCCTCTTCGGAGTGCTGCGCTGCCGCCGAGGACGTGCCATCGAGCCCCGCCGGCAAGAAGACCAAGTCCGGCGAATGCTCTGGCGCCCACTCCGGCAAGCGCGCCTCTTCGGAGTGCTGCGCTGCCGTCGAGGACGTGCCATCGAGCCCCGTCGGCAAGAAGGCCAAGCCCGGCGAATGCTCTGGTGCCCACTCCGGCAAGCGCGCCTCTTCGGAGCGCTGCGCTGCCGTTGAGGACGCACCATCGAGCCCCGCCGGTAAACGCAAGGAGACGACGGCTGCTCCACCAGCGACCAAGAAGGTGCCCGCCAAGGAGGATGGCACTGGTGGTACCTTCACCATCAGTGCCACTCTCGACCCCAAATAGGAAGGCGCGCTCGTTGCTTTCCTGCGGGCGAATGTCGATGTGTTTGCCTGGCAACCATCTGACATCCCCGGCGTTCCGAGGGAAGTGATTGAGCACCACCTTGCCGTCTGTCCTCATGCGCGGCCCGTCAAGCAAAAGGTCAGGAAACAAGCGGTGGAGCGCCAAGAGTTTATCGCGGAGGAGATCAGGAAGTTGGAAGCGGCAGGCCTCATCAGAGGCGTGCTCCATCCGACGTGGTTGGCCAATCCTGTTGTCGTGCGCAAAGCAAACGGGAAGTGGAGGCTTTGCATCGATTTCACCGATGTCAACAGAGCTTGCCCTAAAGATCCATTTCCCTTGCCGCGCATCGACCAGATTGTTGACTCCACGGCCGGATGCGACCTGCTTTCATTCCTTGATGCCTACTCCGGATACCACCAGGTCTTCATGGCTGAAGAAGACGAAGAGAAGACTGCGTTCATCACTCCATGCGGCATGTACTGTTTTGTGCGGATGCCTTTTGGACTGAAGAACGCAGGCTCGACGTTTGCGAGGGTTGTCCACACTGCTTTCGAGCCACAGATCCACAGAAATGTGGAGGCCTACATGGATGACATTGTGGTCAAGAGCAGAGACAAGGCAACCTTGGTTCAAGACTTGGAAGAGACCTTTGCGAACTTGCGCAAGATCAGCCTCAAGCTCAACCCCGAGAAGTGCGTGTTCGGAGTTCCCTCCGGCAAGCTTCTCGGGTTCTTCGTGTCTCAGCGTGGGATCGAAGCCAACCCCGACAAGATCAAGGCCATCGAGCAGATTGAAGCACCAACGCGTGCCAAGGACGTGCGAAGACTTGCCGGCTGCGTGGCGGCTCTCGGCAGGTTTATTTCCAGGTCTGCGGAACGCGCCCTGCCGTTTTTCAAAATCTTGAAAAAGGCAGGTCTAGTAAAATGGACTCCGGAAGCGGAGGCTGCGCTGCAAGACTTAAAGAAATACCTGTCCTCCGCTCCTATACTTGTCGCGCCTAGACCGCAAGAGAAGTTGCTGCTCTACCTAGCGGCAACCAATCAAGTGGTTAGTGCTGCGTTAGTAGCGGAGAGGGAAGCTGATGACGAGCCCGCAACCACGGCAAGCGCGTCCGGCGACAAGCAGGGGGCTTCCCCGACAAGCTCTGGCCCCGGCAAAGGCGAATCCGCGCAAGCGCAAGGGGAAGTGCGGAAGAAGAGGATGGTGCAGCGCCCAGTTTACTTCGTCAGTTCCCTCCTGCAGGGGGCTAGGTCGAGGTACTCTGGTGTGCAGAAATTGCTCTTCGGCCTCCTCATGGCCTCGAGGAAGCTGCGCCATTAATTCCAAGCACACGGGATTACAGTGGTCACTCGCTTTCCGCTTAAGAGGATACTGCAGAATCCCGAAGCGACAGGCAGGATTGTCGAGTGGGCACTGGAACTGTCAAGCTTTGGCCTCAAGTTCGAGAGCACATCGACCATCCAGAGCAGAGCATTGGCAGAGTTCATAGCAGAGTGGACGCCGACACCGGACGAAGAAATTCCAGAGACGAGCATCCCCGGCAAGGAAGCAACCAAAGAGTGGCTGATGTACTTTGATGGTGCCTTTTCGCTGGAAGGCGCCGGTGCCGGCGTGCTGCTCATCGCGCCCTTCGGAGAGCACCTCAAGTACATCGTCCAGATGCACTTTCCCAAGGAGCAAGCAACCAACAATACGGCAGAGTATGAAGGTTTGCTCGCCGGTCTCAGGATCGCGACGGAACTTGGGATCAAGAAGCTCATTGTCAGGGGTGACTCGCAACTCGTCGTCCGCCAAGTGAACAAGGATTACCAGTGCCCGTTGATGGAGGCTTACGTTGACGAAGTGAGGAAGCTGGAAGAGCGCTTTGACGACCTGCAAATGGAATACGTTCCAAGAGCAGAGAACGACATCGCCGACGGCCTGTCAAAATGCACCGCACTAAAGCTACCTGTGGAACCATGGACTTTTGTGCTCAAGCTGACTCAGCCATCCGTGACACCATCGACTGGGCCAAGCAAGAAGAGAAAATCGGTCTCCGGTGACTATCTCCCGGCAGAGCTTCCCGAAGCCGCCGCCAAGAGAGTCCCCAAGATCGACGCCAAGAGTGCTGAGGAGCTGCCCGCTCCGGCAAGCCCCAGGGTTTGTCCCGACGAAGCAGGCGCTCCCGGCAAGTCATGCCCCGGCAAGCTTGCTGGGGAACGTCAAGCTCCGGCTGAGCCCCAAGTCCTCGCCGTAGAAGCTGATGTTCCCGCAGCCGCCGACATGCCTTTGGTCCTTGTCGTCGAGCCGCGGGCTCCGACGTGGGCACAGCAGATCGTCCGTTTCCTCTAGACAGGAGAACTTCCCGAAGAACAAGAAGAAGCGGAAAGAGTAGCCCGGCAGTCCAGTATGTACCAGTTCGTCGACGGCGCACTGTACAAAAGAGGACGCAATGGGGTGAAATTGAAGTGCATTCACCGGGAAGACGGACAGGAGCTGTTGGCGAAGATACACGGAGGCATATGTGGACACCACATTGGCGCCAGAGCACTTGCCGGCAAAGCGTTCCGGCAAGGTTTCTTCTGGCCCACAGCCCTCCAGGATGCAACTGCACAAGTAACCAAGTGTGAAGTGTGCCAGTTCCATTCCAAGAAGATACACCAGCCAGCTCAAGCTCTCCAGATGATCCCTTTGTCCTGGCCCTTCTCGGTCTGGGGGCTCGATATCCTCGGCCCCTTCCCCCGATCCGTTGGGGGCTTTGAGTACTTGTTCGTTGCCATTGACAAGTTCACAAAGTGGCCAGAAGTGGAACCGGTGAGGAAGGTGACTGCCCAGTCCGCGATCAAATTCTTCAGGTCGATTGTTTGCCGCTTCGGGATCCCCAACAGGATCATCACCGACAACGGTACGTAGTTCAGAAGCCACGCTTTCATGTAGTACACCCAAAACCTCGGCACCAAGGTCTGCTTCGCTTCTGTTGCTCATCCCCGGAGCAACGGTCAAGCGGAAAGGGCCAACGCCGAGGTACTGCGCGGGCTCAAGACCAGAAGTTTTGACAAGCTGCTCAAGCGCGGACGGAACTGGATCGAGGAGCTGCCGACGGTTCTTTGGTCGGTCAGAAAGACGCCAAATCGAGCCACCGGCCAGACACCATTTGCTTTAGTCTATGGAGCAGAAGCAGTTACCCCCACGGAACTCGTATACGGGTCACCTCGAGTGCTCGCTTATGATGAGCTTGAGCAAGAGCGGTCGCGTGAAGATGACGCACTGCTCCTCGAGGAGGATCGTCTCCAGGCTGCTGTGCGATCCGCTCGCTACCAGCAAGCTCTGCGTCGCTATCATAGCCGCGAAGTTAAAGCCAGGAGCCTCGAGGAAGGCGACCTTGTTCTTCGGCGCGTTCAGTCGGCCAAGATACACAACAAGTTGACGCCGAAGTGGGAAGGCCCTTACCGGGTGAAACGAGTCACGAGGCCCGACGCCGTCCGCCTCGAGACCGAAGATGGTACTCCGGTGAGCAATTCCTGGAACATTGAGCATCTTCGAAAGTTTTACCCGTAAGGCACGGTTGTCGGACCCCGTCCGGCAACCAACTCTTTGTACAAAAGTCTTGTCGCGGTTGCATATAATCCTTTGTACAAAGCCAGGCGCAGACCCTGGCAGCAATGAAGCGCTGGCGCCCCCAAGTTTTAGCATGCATGCTGAGTCGAGTCTCGTCCTTGGTTAGGGTTGATAGTGCCTAACAGTCGCTAACCCCTAACTTAGAGGTCGAGTCCGCGTCTTTTTCCCGTCCTTTCCCTTTGGCTCGCAGGAGTTGCATACCCTTGCCGAGCCGCTCAAGGACGAAGAAGGGGAGAAGGGCGAGCCAGCACCCGCGCCCCGGCAAGCCAGAGTTCCCGGGGGCGGCAACCTCAGATAAGTCTTTACATCCCTTATCATGCATTCTCTCGTGAGCTGCGGAATGCGAAAACCTTGCTTCTTCCTAAAAGCTGCCGTGCTCTCTTAAGCGACAAACCCCGGAGCGCGTTCCCGGGGCCCGCTTCTGATAGTAGCCGCGGCGGCAAGAGGAGGAAGCAAGGGGCCAGAACCCGCCTTCTCCCTGCCTCCGCCAAGAGCGTGAGGAGGGCCAAGGGGCGCGGGGAGACGGCAGGGTCCGTTGCCGGGCGGGGAAGTGTCTATCTTAACGATGCAAAGGGTTCGCTCCTTGCCGCGGGATGTACCCGCGAGACAAATGGTCCGGCAAACACTCCCTTTTCATTAAAAACATTTCACTCAGGTACAGCTCAGAGAGAATGAAAAACATGAAAGATGGGATTACAAGATTTAAACACAATTAAGGCCCGAGGGCTTACAAGATAAAAAGAGATAAGGTGCCCGTAATCCCTTGTTGTCTCTCTCCTCAGGAGGTAGGCCAAGGAGGTGAGAAGGGCAAAAGGGGCGCCTAAACGAGCTACGGGTGGCAGAAGACGCCAAGAGAGCATCCGGGGCTCCGCCCGGGGGACTCCGGAGGCTGGGTGGAGACGGCGACGCCGGAAGCGGAGCTCGAGAAGGAGGTGGCGGGACGTCAGCACGCTGTCGAGGGCATCTAGCCCTCGTACTCCGAGTTGACGGCCTTGCCGCCGGCCTCTTCCGCAGCCTCGCCACTCCGGCCGCCCGAGAAGACGAAGCCCCGGCAAGAGGAGCTTGCCGGGCCGGAGAGAAGACCCCGGTGGTCGTCGCCGCGAGCAGGGGTGGTGACGGCGTCTGGGGCGAAGCTGGAAGACGAGGCAGCGGCCTTGCTGCCCGCCCTCTTCCTCTTCCGCAGCCTCCCTACGCCAGCCGCCAAAGGAGACGACCCCGGGGAGTTCACGGCGCCAGCGACGCGGACGATGGGGGCCGCCGGAGCCACGCGGAGCTGCGACCGGCACCTAGTCGGACCCGTCATCCCGGCGATCGCTCCCCTCGTCGTCGCTGTCGCTCCCCTCCTTGCCACTCTCGCTCGAGGAGGAGCCTTCGCTGTCGGAGGAGCTATCCACGCAGTACCGGGCCCGGGTGCCGAGGTCCCCGAAGGCCTTGACGGAGAGGAGATCACCCTCCATCAGCTTAAAATGGAGGGTGAACCCCTCCGTCAAGCTGTGGATCCGGGCGAACGACTTCCACCCTCGGCCAAGACACATCACGCCGGGGGCTCGGGGTTCGACGTGGACTCGCATACCACTGATCCCGCAGCCCCTCATGCGCAGTCTCAGCGTCTCGTGTTGCTCCGCTTCCAAGACGTCCGCGAAGGGAGACGGGAGGCGGAGGCGACGGCGAGGCGCCCGGCGCAGCCTGATGATGAACTCGCAGGGGTCGTCCCCGAGATGAACCGCCGGGGGAAACGGAGCTGCCGGCGGAGGCGAGGCCGGCGCGCCGCCCCGCCCGCCTCGAGCGCCTCGGCCTCGTCCACGACCTCGCCCCCTCCCCCTTCACCTTACGGTTAGCTCCGCCGCCGCGGGTGCAAGGGGAGGAGGGGCGCGCTGCCTGGCGGCAACCCTTGCCGCCACCGAAGAAGGACCAGGGTTCCCTTTCTCCATGACGGTTGGGGAGAGGGGACCAGGGATCTAAGAGAAGAAAGAAGGAAGGAGTGCGGACCCTCATCATCCCCTTCCGCTCCTTATAAAGGGGCGGAGTGGGGGCTCGGCCGCCCCGCCCGACCAATCAAAGCAGAGGAAGGGCAGGCGACGGGGCCGGCCCTCTACTTCGACCCGCGTCGGCCCGGCTTCCTGCCTCCACCACCGCAACCCCAAGCGCATGGAGGACACGTGGCGGGCGAGCAGGGCCGAGGCGACAGATGAGGCGACCTCTCCCCCCCCCCCAACTCGAAAGTGGGAGCGGACGTTTCGCCTTTCCAAATAAAGGAATCGTGCCCGACGTGACGCATGCATCCGGGCCTCAAGCCCCGCGCACGCCACCCACGTCACGCACGTCTCGCACGCCTCGCCCCCCACGACGCCGCGATAAGCGCGCGCCACTTGGGGAGGGCGCGACGGGCACGGAGTTAAGGAGCAGCGCAACCCAGGCCACGCGTGCCCGTGCACTGTTAGGGCCTGGCCCAACAACGCTCGGCACCGTGTATGGCCCAGACCCGGGGGCTCCTGTCGGTGTACTAAAGTAGGGGTACCTTAGTACCCCGAACTTGTGCACGGGCGGTAGTAGCGTCCCGCGGCAAGGCTCGCCAGCGGAGCGACAAGAGTCTCCACGGCCCTTTCTGGGCCGGACGGAGGCCAAGTGATCGAGCCTAGAAGACCAAGCCCCGGCAAGAGGAGCTTGCCGGGCCAAGAAGGCGAGGTCCGGCAAGAGGAGCTTGCCGGGCCAAGGCGACAAGGCCCCGGCAAGAGGAGCTTGCCGGGACGACTAAGCCGAAGCACCAAGGCCCTGGCGGGAGGAGCTCACCGGGACGGCGAAACCAAGGCACCCCAAGAGAAGCCCGCCGCGGCGCGCCGCGCGCCCCGGCAAGGCCTGACAAGCGGCAAGCTCTCAGGTGCGGCAAGACAACCACCGCGGCAAGCCACTTGCCGCGGCGAACCACCACCTCAGGCGTGCGCTCCAGCTCACCTGCCCACGCGTCACTCTGGAGCTTCCCCAGAGACACGTGGCGGGGCGCCGCGCAGCCTGGGGCGCGCATGGCATGAGACATTGGCGGAGTCGCCCCCGTGGCAAGCGGAGGCGCCCCTAACGGTCCGCCTCGGCACTGTTCAAGCGATCCAGACGGGCATTTAATGCCTTTGTCCCCCGCCGTCAGAGTTAGGTGCGATAGCACTGTGCGGCCACTGTTCGCACAGTTCCTTGCCATTTTTACCCTCACCTGCGTCGCTACCTGTGGAAAACCCCTTTAGCATATAAAAGGAGGCCCATGTGCACGTATGGAGGAAGAAGGATAGAAAGGATCCAGACCGGAGGGAGGACACCCAGTAGACCCTCGTCTACGTCCAGCTCCAACTTACTGTAGCTTCTTGCGCTCCAGAGCAAGAACTCGAATCAACCAGACAAGCAGCAGTAGGGTTTTATGCATCCATGTGGCCCGAAGCTGGGTAAAATCGTTGTGTGTGTGTGTCGCCTCGATATGCTCTTTGTGCAACCTCCGCCCCCCGCCGAACCGACAAGGGGCTCCGTCCCCATAGGTGCTCGTGGAGGCGGATATCCCCCGACAGCATGTTTGTTTGGTAACCTTGGGAAGTGCACCTTTTGCACCGACCGAGTGTCTTTTCTTGGCTATGTTGTTACTCCACATGGAATTGAAGTTGATAAAGCCAAGATTGAAGCTATTGAGAGTTGGCCGCAGCCCAAAACGGTCACACAAGTGAGGAGTTTTCTTGTACTCGCTGGTTTCTATAGGCGTTTTGTGAGAGACTTTAGCACCATTGCTGCACCTCTCAATGAGCTTACAAAGAAGGATGTGCCTTTTGTTTGGGCTACCGCACAGGAAGAAGCCTTCACGGTATTGAAAGATAAGTTGACACATGCTCCTTTACTCCAACTTCCTGATTTTAATAAGACTTTTGAGCTTGAATGTGATGCTAGTGGAATTGGATTAGGAGGTGTGTTATTACAAGATGGCAAACCTGTTGCATACTTTTCTGAAAAATTGAGTGGGCCTAGTCCGAACTATTCTACTTATGATAAGGAATTATATGCTCTTGTTCGGACTTTAGAAACATGGCAACATTATTTATGGCCCAAAGAATTTGTTATACATTCTGATCATGAATCTTCGAAACACATTAAAAGTCAAGCTAAACTGAACTGTAGACATGCTAAATGGGTTGAATTCATTGAGACTTTCCCTTATGTCATTAAACACAAGAAGGGTAAAGAAAATGTTATTGCTGATGCATTGTCTCGTTGTTATACTATGCTGTCACAACTTGATTTTAAAATATTTGGTTTGGAGACCATCAAAGATCAATATGTGCATGATGATGAATTTAAAGATGTATCGCAGAATTGTAAAGAAGGTAGATCATGGAACAAGTTCGTCGTTAATGATGGATTTGTGTTTCGTGCTAACAAGCTATGCACTCCAGCTAGCTCCGTTCGTCTTTTGTTGTTGCAGGAGGCGCATGGGGGAGGACTAATGGGACACTTTGGCGTGAAGAAGACGGAGGATATACTTGCTACACATTTCTTTTGGCCAAAGATGAGACGGGATGTTGAGCATTTTGTTGCTCGCTGCACTACATGTCAAAAAGCTAAGTCACGACTCAATCCTCATGGTTTATATATGCCTTTGCCTGTACCTAGTGTCCCTTGGGAGGATATATCTATGGACTTTGTTTTAGGTTTACCTCGAACAAAGAAGGGGAGGGATAGCATATTTGTTGTCGTGGATAGATTCTCGAAAATGGCACACTTTATACCATGTCATAAAAGCGATGATGCTATTAATGTTGCTGATTTGTTCTTTCGTGAAATTATTCGCTTGCATGGTGTGCCAAATACTATTGTTTCAGATCGTGATACTAAATTTCTTAGCCACCTTTGGAGATGTTTATGGGCTAAGTTGGGGACTAAACAGCTTTTTAGTACTACTTGTCACCCCCAAACTGATGGACAAACTGAAGTAGTCAATAGAACATTGTCTACTATGCTTAGGGCTGTTTTGAAGAATAATAAGAAAATGTGGGAAGAATGCTTGCCTCATATTGAATTTGCTTATAATCGTTCGTTGCATTCTACTACTAAGATGTGCGCTTTTGAAATTGTGTATGGTTTCCTACCTCGTGCACCCATTGATTTGTTGCCTCTTCCATCTTTGGAGAAGGTTAATTTTGATGCTAAAGAACGTGCTGAATTGATTTTAAAAATGCATGAGTTAACTAAGGAAAACATTGAGCGTATGAATGCTAAATATAAACTTGCTGGAGATTAGGGTAGAAAACATGTTGTGTTTGCACCTAGAGATCTTCTTTGGTTACATTTGCGTAAGGATAGATTTCCTAATTTGCGCAAATCAAAGCTAATGCCACGTGCTGATGGTCCTTTTAAGGTGTTAGAGAAAATAAATGATAATGCATATAAACTTGAGTTGCCTGTAGATTTTGGGGTTAGTCCCACTTTTAACATTGCAGATTTGAAGCCTTATTTGGGTGATGAAGATGAGCTTCCGTCGAGGACGACTTCATTTCAAGAAGGGGAGGATGATGAGGACATCAATACCATTGTTACACCCACAACCCCTGCTGCTATACATACTGGACCAATTACTAGAGCTCGCGCACGCCAATTGAATTATCACGTACTTTCGTTTCTTGGTAATGATTCTAATGTTCATGAGAATATGATGCTGCCTAAATTGGATACATTTGTTTTGCTTACAAATGAAGGGCCTAGCTTGGAGAAGGATGATCATTGGAGCAAGAACAAGCATGGAGTTGATGGCATGGGCAAGGGAGACAAGAACAGAGTTTCAAGTGATGATTTCAGGACTTTGAAGCCACCATAATGAGTGCATGAAGCCTTGGACGAAATATACAAGATGCAACTTCATAATTTTCGTCCAGAGGCTATTCTAGGTGCTGCGTCACCTTCTTCTTGGGCCAGGCCCATGTAATTTCGAAATACTTCAATATAGGCTGTTTTTAGAGTCCGTATGTGTGGGGAAACAAGAGTTAGGGTGGGTTTCGGACCCCTCCTCCAAGGGCCACGAAATTTCCCCCCTCTTCCCCCATATATACAGCCCCTAGGGCATCGTTTAGACTTTGGGTTTTGTTTAGATCAAAAGTTCGTCATAGCTGCAACTTCGCGTACTTCGTTTGTGTTCAACGACCAGACCAAGGTGTCACAGAACCCCACCTTCATTAATAAAGCTTTCCTCTTATATTCGCAATATCCAGATTGCAATCTTAGTTTCTTGCTTGTTCTTCGTTTGCTCGCAGGAAACAGGCCCTCGTGGTCAGGTTGATCGTGCTCCGGCGTGGTCAATAACCCTTGGAAGTTGGTTTAGCGATTGCTAAGGCGCGACGTCTCGCACGTCCGTAGTCGGATTGTCAAGGTCGACTCCCACCGAAACGATAGCCACCATCTCATCGAAACATCGGGACACCTTTGCCTCTATCACTCAAGGAACTCGATTTTGGGGGCGGAAATTGATGATTTCGGGGGCAAAATTGCGGAGATTTTGTGGATGGAAAGTGGGGAAAATTGGGGGAAAGCTAGATCTACAAGTAACTACGCAAATCCATGGATCAAATTCAACAAAACATCATCACACCAACAAATCACAAAAAATTTTGGGGGCTATTTTTTGGTATGGATTTTCGAATTTAGGATGAAATCAACAAAACTAGGCTAGAAAACACAACGGGGAGGCTCCGAATTCGTGATCAACCTGGCTCATGATACCAAGATGATGTAGTGTGGAACCCTAGGTGGCCGATCTTTCCCGAATGGAGCGGATCCCTATGAAGAACGTGATGAACACGAGGGGAAACACGAGAGAAATCACTCAACCAACAAGAATAGATCACACGTGCGCTAGATCGATGAACACAAAGGTAAGATACAAGATCCAAAGTCAACAACAGACGATACAAACGGTAACCGGTTCTTCTCTGTGAGGAGGTCTTGATGGGGTCCACCCAAGAGGGGGTCTTGAATCCAAGGTGATCTTCTCTGAAGAGGGGCCGCAGTCTCTCTCGAGGAGGAGATCCGTAATGGATGAGCAAAGCTCTATCTCAACTGTGAGCTAAACCAATGCTAACCCTAACTAGGAGGAGGTGGAGGTCTATATATAGTGTTAGCCCACGAAGGGGTAAGTGAGATTGGGGATACATGGGCCCTTGGCCTGTTCACTGTGCGCAGACAGGCACCGGATGTCCGAGCGACGGGCCGGATGTCCGGGGCTTCGCGACGGGCCGGATGTCTGGGCTGGCGTGGCCGGTCTTGGAGCTCTCTGGATAGGCGGGGTCCGGATGTCCGGGCTGGGGGCCGGATGTCCGGCGGCTCGGGAAGAGCCGGATGTCCGGCGGCTCTGGAAGAGCCAGATGTCCGGGCTGACGGGGTTCATCTTCGAGTTCCTTCTGTGATGGGCGCCAGATTTCAGGGGATCGGGCCGGATGTCCGGGCTGGGGCCGGATGTCCGGGGCCTGTAGCAGCTGGCTCTTCTTCCTTCTCCTTCCTTCGCTTTCGCGCACGCTTGGCTTGGTCCTTGGGTTCTCCATGGTCTCCTCGGATGTACCTGAGTATGAACAAGGTCCGCACTTGAAGTAGCATCCATGTCTTACGTGCGGAAAGGGAAGATTCGGAAAGGAGCGAGTTCACCTTAGGTCCAATGGCGTAGGCTCGAGTGTACATGGGGATGATCGTAGGATGCTCCACATCAAATGGACAAGCTGAGAGGGTGAACACTGTAGTGCTTCGTGGACTCAAGACGAGAACTTTTGATACGCTGCAGAAGCATAGCAGGCGGTGGATCAAGGAGCTGCCGGTAGTTCTCTGGTCCCTCAGGATGACACCTAATCGACTACCGGGCAGACTCCCTTCTCCCTGGTCTACGGGGCAGAAGCAGTTATCCCTACGTAACTCATTTACGGGTCTCCTCGGGTGCTTTCCTACGATGAAGTAGCGCAAGATCAGCACCAGCGTGACGAGGCTGTGCTACTCTAGGAGAACCGTCTTCGGGCCGCTGCGCATGCTGCACGCTATCAGCAAGCTCTGCATCGCTATCACAGCTGCAGGGTTGGTGCCCAGTGTCTTGAGGAAGGTGACCTTGTCCTTAGGCGCGTTCAGTCTGCCAAGGGTCCACACAAGTTATCACCGAAGTGGGAAGGCCCTTACCGGGTAGTACGAGTCTCCAGACCCAGCGTAGTCCGTCTGGAGACCGGAGATGGCACACCATTTCGAAACTCATGGAGCATCGAGCATCTCCGTAAGTTCTACCCGTAAGGCATAGAGGCTGCTGGGCCCTACCCGACTGCTACCCATTGTACATGGCATTGCCGAAGTTGCATGTAGCCCCTTGTACAAGCCGGGGCGATGACCCCGTGCAAGAGAAAATAAAGAAGTGTTGTAGGGGCCCCAACTAATATTTCATGCATGCACAAGCACACCCAGATCATTGCATACACATTTCATGAGCATTTGCATATGCAAATAGATAGGATTGCATCCTGCATTCATTCTCATCTACATGGAGTTGCAGGTTCTTGCCATGAACCTGGCTTCGACTAAGGACGAGAAGATTGCACGGCAGGGCGATCCCCGGCAAGCCAAACAGATAAGTTTACCTCTTGTCCATTAGTATTCTGTAAAGCTACAACTTTTCATGAGAAAATCTCGCCTCCCTCTTTGAAACTTAGGTGCTCCCATCCATGACTCGAGCACTGCTTCGGTCAAGGTGGTCGCAGTGGCCTTTGGGAAAAAGGAGTTGGTGGGGGGCTGGCCCCTCTGTCTGTTCCCCGGCATACAGAGCTCTATGGCAGACAAAAGAGGGTGCCGACAGGATATCCTGCCGGGGAAAACCCGTTTATTCTATTAAAGAGGCACTTTGCCTCTGCATGGGCATACACATGCACGAGTTCCCGACAAGATTCATCTTTTTCATTCATATGCAGTTACAAGTACAAGCATTACATAATACAAAGATGGACTCGAGAGATTACATTATTTAAATTAAAATTTGGTGATTGCCTACAGATGTAATATTGAAAAAACATAAGTGTTCCGTGATGCCCTTTCTTGTCCCTCTCCTCCTAGGTGTAGCCGTCGAAGGTGAGGAGGGCAAAAGGAGCGCCAAGGCGAAGGCCCGGCCCGCTCTCATTGGGCTCCAGGAGAGGTTGCCCGGAGGAAGTGGAAGTGCGAGGGAACGTCTCGATGGAGAGCACGGCGGAAGGCGACCCCATCAACCGCCGTCACCAGGGCCAGCAGGACTCGGTCGGGATAACGAAGCTGCAGCCCCAGAGGAAGCCTGCCGGGGTCTAGTTGGAAGGCTGCTGGAGGAGCCCGGCAGCACCATGCGCACCCCTGCATCCAACTCCCTGGCAAATCACATTGCCGGGAGGAGATGTAGATGCATATGATGGTGTTGCCACCTGATGAAGATGGTGTGGGCGACAATCAGCCAGAGTCAGAGTCGTTGCCCCTCCGCCTGCTGCCGTCGTCATCGCTGTCACTGCTCTCCTCATTCCTTTTGTTCGAGGAGGAGCTTTCGTCGTCTGTCGAGCTCCCCATGCATCGCCCTAAGCGACCTCCCGAGCACCCAAAGGTCTTGACGGAGAGCAGGCCACCCTCCATTAATTTAAAATGGAGAATGTGCCCCTCCGAAAAGTATGGCCACGGGCAAAGGTCTTCCAGCCACGACGGAGGTACATGACATGAGGGGCAGGGAGTCAACGTCAACCCTCGTGCTCCCATCCCCACAGCCCCTCATGCGCAACCTCAGGGCGTGTGGCTGCTCGAGCTCCATCTCCCATGAAAAGAAGGATGGAAGACGAAGGCAATCGCACAGGGGCTTGTACACCCTGATGATGAACTCTCGAGGTTGGTCCCCGACATGGTCTTCCATCAAGGGTGGAGCCGCCAGTGGAGGCACCACCGGGGCGCTGCCCCATCCTCCTCCTCCTCGAGCACCGTGGCGACCACGACCATGCCCCCTTCCTCCCCTCCTTGCGGACGAATCCGCTACCTCAGGGTCCGAGGGAGGAGGGGCGCGCTGTCGAGAAGAAGCCCTCGTCGCCGCCGCCGGAGCTCCACCTCGCCCTCGTCCTCGCGCCATGGCTAGGTAAGAAGGATCACAGAAGAGAAGGAGGAGCGTGTGCTGAAGAACACTGCCTTGGGCCCTTTTTATAGGGAAACGGGGCAAGGAGCTGACCCCTCCTGTGGGAGTTGGCCGCCCCTCTCCTCCAATACGGCCTCTCTACGCCAACTATGGCTCTGAGGGCCGAGGCCGCCCCTCTGCCCCAACCATCGACGTTCGGGTTTCAGCTACAACTCTCCTCCCCGTGCCCTCCGCATCCACCACCTACCATGCCAAATGCATGCGGAACATGTGGCGAGGTGCATGCAGGACGGGGGCTGGTGGGATGGCAGTTTTGGCCCTGTGATCGCGAGGCAAGGAGAATTCGCAGGCCACGTTCCATGTTCTTCCACGACATTGCACACCACGCGCGTGGAAATCAGAAACCGCCCCAGAATCAAGACTACCACAGCAGCAACGGAAAACTTCAAAGGGGCCAACCCCTTCAGAAGCCCTGCCTGTGCACTTATTAGGCCCTACAACGCCAAAGCTCCACAACGCGATCGGGGCAGGCCCAGGGGCTTCTGTCGGTGCAACAGACCCTGGGTATGTTGCCCAACTGTGCACAGGCACAAGATCAAGATTGAAGCACCAGCTCAAGGCAGAGATTAAAGAACCAAGAGACTTGAAGAACCAATATACAGCTCAGAGAGATCAAGATTGAGCCAAAGGCACAGAATAACGACAAGAGAAGAGCCTCCCTCGCTGGGCAGGCGATCCTGGCAAGGGGCCAGGCCACCACCAGAAGCAAGCAACCAAGACTCCCCGACAGCGCCTGCTAGGGCTTGCGGGGCCTGAACCACCCCTCCAATTGCGCAAGTACGACCCACGTCGTCGATCAGTGCGGTGTCAAGCCGCAAGATGATTAAGTGGAAGCATTTTCTACATGGCAGCCATCTCCTATAGAAGAAACCCACAGGTGAAACCCGTCTAGTGACGTGTCAAGATAACAGATCAGAAGCTGGCAAGATAATCCCGACAGGCCTTGCCAGGCAGCTAGTGATGTGACACTGAGCGGTGCATTTAATGCACCTATCAGCCCGCAGAGTTAGGTATGATAGCATTGTTTGCTATCATAGCAGTGGGTAATGACTGTTTTGCCACTGTGGTGACCCCTTAATCTATAAAACGAGGCCCTTGGCAATCGTAGGAGCGGGTTAGAGGGTGGGAAACTGGACATAACCCAAGCCACCATACGCTCGTGGTCACCATAGCCCAGATGCAGGCCTTGCCGGGCAAGTGTACCACGCAGCACCACGTTCAATTCAAACATCAATCCACCAAAGCAGCAGTAGGGTCTTACACCTCGCGGCGGCCCGAACCTGGGTAAATTGCTTGTGTGCTCTCTGCCGTGCAGCCGCGTGCTGGTCTGATCTTTGTGCAACACGACATCCCCTGCCGAACCAGCAAGGGGCCGCCCGGTCCCATAGGTGGCCGCGAATATCCCGCGACAAGACCCGGGGCCATAGTTTCACTAGAGGATTCTCTCTTGAAAGAAAATAATACGGTGGGTGAACAAATTACTAACGAGCAATTGATAGAAAAGCGCAAAGTTATGACGATATCTAAGGCAATGATTATGAATATAGGCATCATGTCCGTTTCAAGTAGACCGACTCCTGCCTGCATCTACTACTATTACTCCACACATTGACCACTGTCCAGCATGCATCTAGAGTATTAAGTTCATAAGAGCGGAGTAACGCCTTAAGTAAGATGACATGATGTAGAGGGATAAACTCAAGCAATATGATGAAAACCCCAACTTTTTACTGCCTCGCTACCCCTACTTTGTCACTGGGTGAGGACACCGCAAGATTGAACCTGAAACTAAGCTCCTCTCACATTGGAAGAAAAAACCAAGCTACTTGGCCAAACAACACCGATAATTCGAAGAGAAATACAAAGATATCAAATCATGCATATAAGAATTTAGAAAAGACTCAAATAATATTCATAGATAATTTGATCATAAGTCCACAATTCATTGGATCTCGACAAACACACCGCAAAAGAATATTACATCGGATAGAACTCCAAGAACATCAAGGAGAACATTGCATTGGAGATCAAAGAGAGAGAAGAAGCCATCTAGCTACTAGCTATGGACCCGTAGGTCTGTGGTAAACTACTCACGCTTCATCGGAAGGGCAATAGAGTTGATGTAGATGCCCTCAGTGATCGAATCCCCCCTGGCAGGGTGCCGGAAAAGGCCCCAAGATGGTATCTCGCAAAAACAGAGGCTTGCAGCGGCAGAAAAGTATTTTGGTGGACGTTTCTGGTGGTTAAGGAATATTTTAGGATTTATAGAGCTGAGACAGAGGTTGGTGGACTCCCGAGGAGCCCACTAGCCACGGGCACGACCCTAGGGCACGCCCCGAGGGCTTGTGGTTCCCTCGGGACTCTTCTGGCCCTCTCCCCAAGTCATCTGGGTGTCTTCTGGTCCAAGAAAAATCACCGCAAACGTTTTATTCCATTTGGACTCCTTTTGACATTCCTTTTGTGTAAAACTCAAAAACAACAAAAAACAGAAACTGGCATTGGGCTCTAGGTTAATAAGTTAGTCCCAAAATAATATAAAATAGCATATTTGTGCATATAAAACATCCAAAACAGATAATATAATAGCATGGAACAATGAAAAATTATAGATACGTTCGAGACGTATCAGTGAGGACCACAAAGTAGCAAACCGAGGGGAGCCTGGTGCTGATCCTCAGATACGGTGGATCCAAGCTGGCTCGGCCTTTTCCATGGTTGGGAGCTCTGGCAAGACAAGAAGACTAGAGAAAGGAGAAAATGAATGTTCATTTTTTTCTACAAACAAATAAATATTCATGTTGGTGGGACCCCTGGAGCCACAATATGTGTTGATAGTGTGGATAATGACTAGATGGAACTTTGCTTATGTGAGAAGATGAGCCGACCCCAGTGGGTCATCTGGGTAGTACACGTTTTAATCTAGAGATTCCAAAAAGAAAAATACGTTCACTAACATGTTCACAATTAATTAAAAAGACGAGATTAAGCATAATTGAATATTATAGGTACACACATCTACGACTATTAGGTTAGTATGTCAATGTTACACTGCATTAGCAAATATACATATAGAAAATGATTTAAAAAATGCATAGCATACATAACCAAAAGATACATGATTACTTATTCATATGTATATTTATATATCAACGAGAAAATCAAAAAAACCTTAGACAGAGTTGTGATTGCGTTGGCTTTTCCAACAAAAAATAAGAACATTCTTTCATGAGCTTCGTTTAAGAGATTTCAATACAGACTACATACAGATGTATATAGACTTATTTTAGAGTGTAGATTGACTCATTTTGCTCTGTATGTAGTCCATATTGGAATCTCTAAAAGGTGCTATATTTAGGAATGGAGGGTGTAGTTCGCAATCAAAACTTACTATTATCATTTAGTAACTTGGGCATGACTCAATCAAATGAAAAACAAGAGCGGCAACTATACAAGATGATACAGTTAGTATATATAGTACTAATTTGCATTGGTATGTCTTCTTAGACATATATTTGCATTTTGAAATTTCTCAAACTTATATTAGTAACACTCTAAGCCCCATTCAACACTTATAGAACACTTAAAAAAAGAACCACATGTTTACCCGAGATATCAAGAAAAATGATGAAATGTTTACCACTAACAAGCTCATTAAGAACGGAGTAACGCCTTAAGTAAGATGACATGATGTAGAGGGATAAACTCAAGTAGTATGATGAAAACCCGAAATTTTTACCATTGATGGCAACAATACAATACGTGCCTCGCTACCGCTACTTTGTCACTGGATGAGGACACCGCAAGATTGAACCCAAAACTAAGCTCCTCTCCCATTGCAAGAAAAACCCAATCTAGTTGGCTAAACCAAACCGATAATTCGAATAGAAATACAAAGATATCAAATCATGCATATAAGAATTCAGAAAAGACTCAAATAATATTCATAGATAATCTGATCATAAATCCACAATTCATCAGATCTCGACAAACACACTGCAAAATAATATTACATCAGATATAACTCCAAGAACATCGAGGAGAACACTGTATTGAAGATCAAAGAGAGAGAAGAAGCCATCTAGCTACTGGCTATGCACCCATAGGTCTGTGGTAAACTACTCACGCTTCATCGGAAGGGCAATAGAGTCGATGTAGATGCCCTCTGTGATAGAATCACCCGCCCCCCGGCAAGGTGCCGGAAAAGGCCCCAAGATGGGATCTCATGAAAACAGAGTCCTGCAGCGGCAGAAAAGTATTTTGGTGGACGCTTCTGGTGGTTAAGGAATATTTTAGGATTTATAGAGCTGAGATGGAGGTCGGTGGACTCCCGAGGGGCCCACAAGCCAGGGGCGCCATCCTAGGGCATGCCCTGAGGGCTTGTGGTTCCCACGGGACTCTTCTGGCCCTCTCGCCAAGTCTTCTAGGTGTCTTTGGTCCAAGAAAAATCATCGCAAAAGTTTTATTCCGTTTGGACTCCGTTTGATATTCCTTTTCTGTAAAACTCAAAAACAACAAAAAAACAGAAACTAGCACTAGGCTCTAGGTTAAAAGTTAGTCCCAAAAATAATAGAAAATAGAATATCAATGCATATAAAACATCCAAAACAGATAATATAATAGCATGGAACAATCAAAAATTATAGATACGTTGGAGACGTATCACTGAGGACCACAAAGTAGCAAACTGAGGGGAGCCTCGTGCTGATCCTCAGATGCGGTGGATCCAAGCTGGCTCGGCCTTTTCCATGGTTGGGAGCTCTGGGAAGACAAGAAGACTAGAGAAAGGAGAAAATGAATGTTCATTTTTTTGCTACAAACAAATGAATATTCATGTTGGTGGGACCCCTGGAGCCACAATATGTGTTGATAGTGTGGATAATGACTAGATGGCACTTTGATTATGTGAGAAGATGAGCCGACCCAGTGGGTCATCTGGTGTAGCACGTGTTAAAATCTAGAGATTCCAAAAATAAAAATAAGTCCACTAACATATTCACAATCAATTAAAAAGACAAGGTTAAGCATAATTGATGAATATAAGAATATTATAGGTACACACATCTACAACTATTAGGCTAGTATGTCAATGGTACACTGCATTAGCAAATATACATATAGAAAATGATTTAAAAATTGCATAGCATGCATAACAAGCAGATACATGATTACTAAATCATATGTATATTTATATATCAATGAGAAAATCAAACATACCTAAACCCTAACTACAGGAATCAGCTACTTTGCCGTCTGCCACGGCGGACGGCAAAGGCATGAACGGCGGACGGCAAAGGTCTTTGTCGTCTGCTGCGGACGACAAAAGGCTCCGGCAAAGTAAGGTCCGGCAAACAACTACTTTGCCGTCTGCTTTATGCGGCTGACGGCAAAGGGGCCTTTGCCATCAGCAGCAGACGGCAAAAATTGCGCTGTTAATCCGTTAGGTGGCTAACGGCAGGCCTTTGCCGTCCGCCGCCGATGGCAAAATTTGTCCTGCCTTTGCCATCCGCCGTATGATGTCAGCTAGACGTCACTACATGGCAGGCCTTTGCCGTCCGCTGCTGACGGCAAAATTGTTTCCTCTTTGCCGTCTTCCACTGTAGGCAAACTGACCAAATGGGTCAGCCCCCAGGAAGCGCAGTTGGCTGCCACATGGCTGCTTTGCCGTCCGCGGCTGACGGCAAAGAGCCCATTGCCGTCGGTGGCAGACGGCAAAGAGCCTACATATTGGCTCTTTTTTCTGTTTTTTTTGAATCCAACAATTTTCACAGCAAATATATATGACATATATAGATATATTTCACAGGGCTATTTAACATCAAACATATCACATATCCAGCACATAAGTTTCATCCATTCATACATAAGCAAGTTCCATCAAGTTCCATCCATATACATATTACAATGCAAAGTTTCATCAAGATAGCAAGTTCCATCATAGCAAGCTAGATACAATGCAAAGTTTCATCAAAGAAAAAACAAGCACTCCATCATAGCAAGCTAGCTTCCATGAAGTGAATGAAATCTGCAAAATGGCAAATAAGAAAGTTAGAAATAGGTGACTAGAAGAAGAAGACTAGAACAAGAAGAAGACTAGAACAAGAAGAAGACTAGAACAAGAAGTATATGTCATTTATGAGCTAACTTAGGTGAAATGGATCATATATGAGCTAACTAAGTTGAAATGGGTCGTTTATGAGCTAACTAAGGTGAAATGGGTCGTTTATGAGCTAACTTAGTTGAAATGGGTCGTTTATGAGCTAACTAAGTTGAAATGGATCGTTTTTGAGCTAACTTAGGTGAAATGGATCATTTATGAGCTAACTTAGTTGAAATGGGTCATTTATGAGCTAACTAAGGTGAAATGGATCATTTTTGAGCTAACTAAGGTGAAATGGATCGTTTTTAGCTAACTTAGGTGAAATGGATCATTTATGAGCTAACTTAGTTGAAATGGGTCGTTTATGAGCTAACTAAGGTGAAATGGATTGTTTTTTAGCCAACTAAGGTGAAATGGATCATTTTTGAGCTAACTTAGGTGAAATGGATAATTTAAGAGCTAATTTAGGTGAAATGGATCGTTTTTAGCTAACTTAGGTGAAATGGATCGTTTATGAGCTAACTTAGTTGAAATGGATCGTTTATGACCTAACTTAGTAAAAAAGCATCATTTTAGAGCTAACCTAGGTGTGATGGGTCATTTTGGAGCTAACCTAGGTAAGATGGGTCATTTTGGAGCTAACCTAGGTGAAATGGGTCATTTTAAAGCTAACGTAGGTAAAATGGATCATTTAGGAGCTAATCTAGGTAAAATGGGTCATTTTAGAGCTAACTTGGATAAACTGGATCATTTATAAGCTAACTAAGGTAAAATGGGTCATTTTAGAGCTAACTTAGGTAAAATGGATCGTTTATGAGCTAACTAAGCTAATTATGCAATTTTTGACATAAGTAAGCTAAGTACAAATCGTTTTAGAGCTAACTTAGGTAAAATGGATCGTTTTGGAGGTCAGTAAGCTTATTAAGTCATTTTGGAGGAAAAGAAGCTAACTCTAGGTCATTATGGTAAGCATATTGGAGGAAATAAAGCTAAGTCTAGGTCTTTATGCATTTGTTAAGCAAAACACTAGAGAAACTTACCGTGATCGTGGAGGTGTAGGAGCGGGCTGGCTCGTGCCGGTAGCTAGAGAAGGATCATGCGATGCTTGTCTGGAGTTACGCTGCACCAATGATCATTACCAATGTCTCGTTACCATGATGACACTCAAATGTTAAGGCTACTAAGTAATGTCCATTCAAATTAAACTCAACGTGGTCCCAAGAGCAATCACTGGCATCGGCGGAGCGGTCTGACCGGACTTCTCACACTCAGACTGCACATTTGGTTTTGACAAACACAGTCATACTAGTTAGTAATGAGACAAACACTACATGAATGTTTTGGCTAATTTGCAGAAGAAACTTACCACAAGGAGCTCGTACATGGCCCTTTCTTGCATGTCATTCCATGCCCTATCCTCCTCCAACATCTTTGTCGTCCTCTCTTCCAACTCCCGCTGCCTGTCCGCCGCCTCCGCCAGAAGTTTCTCCGTTCTATCTCTCTCACTCTGTATAGCAGCATGCAACACCACTCACATGACCATTTGTAATCATTGATGGAAGCACACACAATGTAATGGAGAAAGATAGCTGAGTATGTATAACTAACCTTGAAGGCGAGTTGGACTGGCAGTTCACGAGGCCTTATCTCAGGAGCGGAGCTCGACTGGCACGCCTTGATCTCTGGGAGAGTGCTAGGACAATGGATAAGTCCATCTCCCATGGCTATGGAGCCATGGGACCTCCCGCCACCAGATATCATCAGCAGCTCTGTATCAATGGGACCCTGTCTCGGGTTAAAGTCCTCCCATTTCCTCGCCTTCCCCTGATCTCTATATTGCACGAGCTTGTCGTGGGAGGAGATGTTGGTGAAGTTCTTTGGATCATCGAGGTCAGACGCAGAGAATGCCTTGACTTTCTTGTAAGGGCTAGTGTGGGCCATGGCATACAGGTCGTACACCTTTGGCACCTTATCCGCCTTATTATAGCGTGCCTGAAAGAGAGAAACAAAGTTAATTAGTAATTAAAGGGCTAAAGGTAGCATGATGAACGAGTTGCATGAATCATGAAGCAAATCACATACCCAGTTCCGCCCGAACTGAAATAAGTTGGAGCTGCCTTGATGGTGTGGCACACCTTCCATTTGGGCACGTTTGTCCTTGGCCTCGTTGTGGAGGGCTAGCCATTCATTTGAGCACCACTCATTGACCAACACCTCCCAATAATCCATCCGATCCGCACGCCATCTCGGAGGGGCCTAAGTTAGCAAATACAAACTTGAGCGCTACAGCTATGAATTACTAAATGAAGGAAGTAAGTACAAGGCCTTAAGAATTACCTTCATGTAGTGCTCCTTACTCAAGAACTTCTCGCGGCATGCCGGCTTGGTCTTCTTGATACCACGCGAGGCGTAGTAGTCTCGAACAGCCTGCACCCGAGCCTCGTGCCGTAAGTTCTGTAGTAGGCGCTTGCAGACGTTATCTATAACATTTGCAGCTTCCTCCTCGTATCCCTCCTCACACCTGTAGAATGTTTGCAATCAAATGAGACAATATTGATTAGTACAATTAATAACTAGCTAGTTGAAGATTTTTAATTGTGTAAAGGAGAAATTACCCAGAACTTTCTGATCACCACGTCTGCCCTCGTCTTGCAGAAGACATCGTCGATAATCTCACCCGGCGGGGCCGAGGCAGCCAAGTAGTGCTCCCAACTCAATCCAAGCTCTGGAAGCCGACCCTCACCAGGCAACGTGACAAACCCCGGGAAGTTTTTCCGACAAAGAACTCCAAGGACGGAGTTGGGCCGGCGGACACTATGATGGTGGTCCCAACCCCTGCAGCATGACAAGGCCAACACATTAGTTATTTGAAGAAACGTGAATGCAGAAGGTACAAAAATATTAAATGCACTTACCTCTCCCCATTAGGGAAAATCAACCACCTCTGCTCGCGGGTCGCCGGCACGGACGGGAGCCATGTACAACCACGCTGGTAGACGGTGCCCCCTCCTCCTCAATATCAGTCGGCTCCCCGCCATCAGCAGCATGGCCACTCGGCTCCTCAGGCTGATCCGGCTAGGTACCCCATCCAGACGTGTGCTCCTCCGGGGTCTCGTGGGCCGAAGGCCCGTCGACCCGAGGCTCGTGGGCCGAAGACCCATGGACCGGAGGCTCGTGGACCGGAGTTCGTGTAGCCTCCTCCTCGAACGAGTCCACCATAGCAGTCACGTGCTCGGGTGAAACAGCTGGGGGTGGCAGCGAGGAAGGCGCCGTAGCAGTCACCCTACCTCCTCTCCCGCGACCACGTGCTCCACCTCCTCTCTTCTTCTTACCTCGTCCCCTGCTGGGCACCGCGGTCAACGACGAAGGGCCCGACGGTGTCGCCATACTGTCCAGCAACGCTCGGCGGAGAGGTGCGTGTGGAATGGAAGACCTCACAGCACGCGCCAACGAAGAAGGGGCCTCGGCGCGCTCCCGACCAGCGCCCACCATCTTTCAACACCTGCGATGACAAAGAATAAACGAAATTAGTACAACATAAAAAAAATACCGACATGAATAATAATATGTATATCACTTAAGTGTATCATCATCAAGTACAACATAAAAAAATTGAATACCTTACACTAGTAATAATCTCGATCAGTATCATCAATAAATGCATAATCATCATCATCACTATAATCAATGACGGGCTCATAGGGTTCAGTGGCATCAACATGTGCAAGGCCACCTTGACGTAATCGGTCAAGCATTGACAGGTCATCCGCAGCAGTAACCTCTTCTTGTTCCGGCTCTTCTTGTTCCTCCTCTGGGGTGATGTCGGATTCACTGTCGCTGTCTACTTCAATGTTTTGGGGTGAAGTATAGCGTTTCTTGAAACACTTTTTGGAAAGACGTGTCTCTTGGAAGAATTCTCCCTCATATGTGTCTGGGTTAATGTGAGGTTCATAATCCTCTTCCTTTGGGGGAGAAAGTCTAGCACGTGGCGGCAGTTCATAAACGACATCCCAATGCCGGGGGAATCTGGCTCCTCGAGCACCTATGGGGACGGAGCCCCTTCTCGGTTCGGCGGGGGGCGGAGGTCGTGCGAAGAGCGGATCGAGGTGAAGCACACGGGGTTTTTTTACCCAGCTTCGGAGCTCTCCGGAGAGATAACACTCCTACTGCTGCTTTGTGGATTGTATTGAGTTCTTGCTCGGGAGCGCTGAGTGCTACAGTACACTCAAGCAGCTAACGAGACCGAGCGTTCTTCTGTTTGTCCTCTCCGAGATCGCTCTCCAGGGACCGATCCCCTTCTACGTTGTGCATGGGCCTCCTTTTATATGTTCAAGGGGTCTCCAACAGGTGGCAACGAAGGTAAGGGCAAAAATGGAAATGTGCTGTGGTAGGTACAACTACCTACACAGTGTATCATACCTAACCCTGACGACAGGGGACAAAGGAATTAAATGCCTATCTACGTCGCCCAGACGGTGCAGAAAAGGGACCGTCAGGGGCGCCACCGCTCGCCACGATGGCGATCTTGTCAGCGCCGCATGCCACAGTGTACCCCTGGCTGCACAGCCTCCCGCCACGTATGCCAGGAAGGGTCCCAGAGCGACACGTAGGTGGGTGAGCTGGAGCGCAGGTACTGAGTGGTCGCTTGCCGCGGCAAATGCCTTGCCGCGGCCGTTGTCTTGCCGCGTCCGGGAGCTTGTCGCTCGCCGAGTCCTGCCGGGACGCGTGGCGCGTCGCGGCAAGTTCTTTGAGATGCTCTGGTTGGCCTTCCCGGCAAGCTCCTCTTGCCGGGGTCTTGTGCCTCGAGCGGCCTTCCCGGCAAGCTCCTCTTGCCAGGGACTTGTCTCATTGGCTTAAATACTTTGTTCTTGAATGGCTCCAAAGGAACCATAGAGGGCCTTGGTGATCACCTGGCAGGCCTTGCCGTGGGGTGCCGTGGCTGCCCGTGCACAAGTTCGGGATACTAGGGTACCCCTACTCTAGTACACTGATAGGAGCCCCCGGGCCTGGGCCACACACGGTGCCGAGCGCTGTTGGGCCAGGCCCAAAACAGGGCACGGGCACGCGCAGCCTGGGTGACGTCGCACCTTGCTCCGTATCCACCGCGCCCTCCCCGAACAGCACGCGTCGATTGCGGTGTCATGGGAGAGGTCGTGGGTGGTTCCTTTATTCAAAAAAATGAAACGCCCGCCTCCTGGGGGTTCGTATCTTCCTCATAAACGGAGGGAGGCGTGGAGGCGTGGTCTTCAAGGCGTCCACTCCCCACGATCACGGGGTGGGGAGAGGTCGCCTCATCCGTCGCCTCAACTCTGCAATCCTGCCACGCGGCCTCCATGCGCTTGGAGTGGCGAACGGTGGAGGCGGGAAACCGGGCCGTCACGGGTCGAGGCAGCGGGTCGGGCCCAGTTCCCTACGCCTTTTGTGTCTTGATTGGCTGAGCGGGGCGGCCGAGCCCCCCCCCCCCCCCGCTCCTTTATAAGGAGCGGGATAGGGGGGACGGAAACCCGCATTCTCTCATCTCCTCCTTTCTTCAGCTTCTACTCCCCTCTCTCTCATTCGCCATGGAGAAAGGGAACCCTGGTCCTTCGACGGTGGCGACGAGGGTTGCCGCTAGGCAACGCGTCCCTCCTTCCCCCGCACCCGTGGTGGCAGAGCCAGCTGCAAGGGGAAGAGGGAGGGGACGACGCCGCGGGCGAGGTCGAGGGCGAGGCCGAGGCGGTCGGGGAAGAGGTGGGCGAGGCAGTCCGCCGGCCTCGCCTCCGCCAGCAGATCCTCTCCCCGTGGCGGATCATATCGGGGACGACCCTTGTGAGTTCTTCGTCAGGCTGCGTCGGCCGCCTCGTCGTCGCCTTCGTCTCCCGACTCCGTTTGCGAGCGAGATGGAGTTGGATCCGCCCGAGACACTGAGGTTGCACATGAGGGGTTGTGGAATCAGCGGTACGCGAGTCCGCGTTGATTTCCCGGCCCCTAATGTGATGTATCTTGGTCGAGGGTGGAAGACGTTCACCCGCATCCACAGCTTGACGGCGGGGCTCACCCTCCATTTTAAGCTGATGGAGGGCGGTCTCCTCTCCATCAAGGTCTTCGGGTGCTTCGGGACTCGGGCACGGTGCTGCGTGGAGAGCTCCTCTGATAGCGAAGGCTCCTCCTCGGGCGGGAGTGACGAGGAGGACAGCGGCAGCGACGACGAGGGTGGCGGGCGGCGGGATGACGGGTCCGACTAGGTGTCGGGTGCCGCTCCGCGTGGCACCGGCGACCCCATCATCCGCGTCGCTGGCTCCTGGAGCTTCTCGAGGCCGTCTTCTTGGGCGGCTGGCGTAGGGAGGCTGCGGAAGAGGAAGAGGGCAGGCGGCAAGGCCGTCAACTCGAAGTACGAGGGCACGACGCCCTCGACAGCGTGCTGACGTCCTGCCGCCTCGTCTTCGAGCTCTGCCTCTGGCGCTGCCATCACCATGCCGCCGAGACATTCTCTTGGTGTCTTCTGCCACCCGTAGCTCATCTAGGCGCCCCTTTTGCCCTTTTCGCCTCCTTGACCTGCCTCCTGAAGAGAGGGACAAGAGAGGGATTACGGGCACCTTATCTATTTTTAATTTGTAAGCCCTCGGGCCTTAGTTGCATTTAAAGCTTGTGATCCCATTATTCATGTTTTTCATCCTCTCATGAACTATACCTGAATGGAATGCTCTTTAATGAAAAGGGGATGCTTGCCGGGTCACTTGTCTCGTGGGTGGAACCCACGTCAAGGAGTGAATCCTTTATATCTTCAAGATAGACACTTCCTTTCCCGGCAGCAGGCCCTGCCTTCTCCCCGCGCCGCTCGACCTTTCTCACGCTTTTGGCGGAGGCAGGGAGGGGGCGGGTTCAGGCTCCTCGCTTCGTCCCTTTGCTGCCGCGACTACGACCAAATCTGGCCCCGGGAACGAGCCCGAGGGCCTTGAGTTAAGGGAGCACGGTAGCTTTTAGGAAGAAACGAGGTTTCGCATACCCCATCCCATAAGAGAATACATGATAAGGGATGAAAAACTTATCTGAGATCGCAGCCCCCGGCAACTTCGGTTTGCCGTGGGCTAATCTTTGCACTTGCGGCCCCCGGCAACGCTGGCTTGCCGGGGTGTTGCAGCCCCCGGCAACACTGGCTTGCCGGGGTCCGGGTGTTGGTCCGTCCGTCTTCTTCTTTTCGTCCTTAAGTGGTCCGGTCAGGGTGCGCGAGTCCTGCGAACCAAGGGAAACGAAAGAACGACAAAAGGACGCACACTCGACCTCTAAGTTAGGGGTTAGCCGCTACTAAGCACTGTCAACCCTAACCAAGGACGAGACTCGACTCAGCATGCATGCTAAAACTCAGGGCGCCAGCGCTTTATCTTCGCTCAGGGTCTGCACCTGGCTTTGTACAAAGGATTACATGCAACAGCGGCAAGACTTGTACAAAATGGTGGTTGCCGGACAGGGTCCGACAACCGCGCCTTACGGGTAAAACTTACGAAGATGCTCGATGTTCCAGGAGTTGCTCACCGGAAAGCCATCCTCGGTCTCAAGGCGGACAGCGCCAGGCCTAGTGACTCGTTTCACCCGGTAAGGGCCTTCCCACTTTGGCGTCAACTTGTTGGAATTCTTGGCGGAATGAACGCGCCAAAGAATAAGGTCGCCTTCCTCGAGACTTCTGGCTTTAACTTTGCGGCTATGGTAGCGGCGCAAAGCTTGCTGGTATCGAGCAGCTCGTACAGCAGCCTGAAGACGGTCTTCCTCAAGGAGCAGCGCGTCATCTTGTCGCAGCTGCTCTTGCTCAAGCTCATCATAAGCGAGCACTCGAGGTGACCCGTATACGAGTTCCGTGGGGATAACTGCCTCTGCTCCATAGACTAGAGCGAAAGGTGTCTGGCCGGTGGCTCGATTTGGCGTCGTCCTGATCGACCAAAGAACCACCGGTAGCTCCTCGATCCAGTTTCTTCCGCACTTGTGCAGCTTGTCGAAAGTCCGGGTCTTGAGTCCACGCAGCACTTCAGCATTTGCCCTCTCTGCTTGACCGTTGATCCTGGGGTGAGCAACAGAAGCGAAGCAGACCTTGGTGCCAAGGTCTTGGACATAATGCATGAAGGTGCGACTCGTGAATTGTGTACCGTTGTCGGTGATGATCCTGTTAGGGATTCCGAAGCGGCAAACAATCGACCTGAAGAACTAGACTGCTGACTGTGCTGTCACCTTCCTCACTGGTTCCACTTTCGGCCACTTTGTGAACTTGTTGATTGCGACGTACAAGTACTCAAAGCCCCCGACTGCTCAGGGGAAGGGGCCGAGGATGTCGAGCCCCCAGACCGAAAATGGCCAGGATAAAGGGATCATCTGGAGAGCTTGAGCTGGCTGGTGTATCTGCTTGGAATGGAACTGGCACGCTTCACACTTGGTTACTTGTGCAGTTGCATCCTGGAGAGCTGTCGGCCAAAAGAAGCCTTGCCGGAAAGCTTTGCCGGCAAGCGCTCTTGCGCCAATGTGGTGACCAAAAATGCCTCCATGTATCTCTGCCAACAGCCTCTGTCCATCTTCCCGGGGAATACACTTCAATTTCACACCGTTGAGTCTTCTTCTGTACAGTGCGTTGTCGATGAACTGGTACATACTTGACTGCCGGGCTACTCTTTCCGCTTCTTCTGGCTCTTCGGGAAGTTCTCCTGACTGGAGGAAACGGACGAGCTGCTGTGCCCATGCTGGAGCCTGTGGCTCGACAACAAGGACTAAAGGCATATCTGCTGCTGCGAGAACATCCGCTTCTACGGCGAGAACCTGCGGTTCAGCCGGAGCTTGATGATCCCCGACAAGCTTGCTGGAGCGAAACTTGTTGGGAGCGTCTGCTACAACGAAACAAACCCTGGGGCTTGTCGGAGCAGACTGCTCCTCAGCACTCTTGGCGTTGACCTTGGGGACCTTCTTGGCGGCGGCTTCGGGAAGCTCTGCCGGAAGATAGTTACCAGAAATCAACTTCCTCTTCTTGTTGTTCCGCCGCCGGTTTTTGCTTGCCGGGGCGGCATCATCGCTGTCAGATCCTCCTGTTCCTATCTTTTCTCCGGGGAGTTTCCTCCCTTCCTCAGCACGTGCACATCTGTCGGCCAGGGCATACTGCTCACTGACGTCTCTGATCTTGCACATCGCCATCTCCTCCCGCATCCTGCGGTTACGCACGTTCTGGTGGAACGCACTGATGACCGCGGCAGGGTGGACGTCTGGGATGTTGCGTTGCACTTGGCTGAATCTCTGGATGTACTTGCGCAGAGGCTCCCCTTCGTTCTGGGCAAGCAGGTGAAGATCACTCTCCTGGCCATGAGGTTTGTGGCCGCCTGTAAAGGCGCCGACAAACTGATGGCATAGGTCTGCCCAGGAAGATATGGAGTTTTCCGGCAAGTGCATGAGCCAGGACCTGATGTTGGGCTTGAGCACCAGAGGGAAGTAGTTGGCAAGGATCTTGTCGTCTCGCCCCCCGGCAGCCTGCACCGCGATGGTGTAGATGCTGAGGAACTCCAATGGATGCAGCCTGCCGTCGTACTTCTCTGGTACGTCTGGCTTGAAATTCTTCGTGCTGGGCTACTGGACTTGCCGCAGCTCACGAGTAATCGCAGGGCAACCTACCGCGTTCGGCAGGTCGCCTGGTTCCCCTGGCGCTTGCATGTCGACAGCGGGGCCAGCGCGTCAGTCTGATTGACGTCGCGTTTCTCTTCGACGCTCGATGCGGGTACGAGCGTCTTCTTGCTGCCGTTCGTGAAGAACGTGGCGCTGATCGCGACGAGTTCGCGGATCTGATGAAGCAGTGGAGTCGCTGTCGTGGCAGACCCGGCGAGCCGGCGATCTTGGCCTTCGGGGCGGAGAGTGCACGATGGTTGCACCCCCACCGGTTTTGTCGCCATAGGCTCGCACCTGGCTGGCCTGCCGCGGCTGCGATGTGGTCGCCGGCCGTGGAGTGTCGCCGTTGGCGAAGCCGATGAGACTCTGAATGGTGGCCCTCCAGTCGTCGATCTTGTCCGGTGTTGAAGGGAAGTCTAGGAGCAGTGGAGCTCGCGCCAGAGCTTCTGCTGGAGTGGCGGGTAACGGTGGCGAGCGGTGCGAGGAGCGGGATATGCTCGGACTTCCAACGATGTTAGAGGGAGCAGTATTCCATCCAGGCGACCGTGCCTCGCTCGCGCCAGCTCGTTGGCGTACATGTTGGCCTTGAGCATCCCGGGATCCGCCAGCCCGATTTGGGTCTAGCGAGCGTATGGTACCGTGAGTACCACGACGCTGGCGGTCCTGCACCTCTTGAGATGGGCGCGGTGCGCCTACGGACGCTCGGTCATCGTGGGAGCCGGCTACGCCCCCGACGGGCAGCGCAGCCTTGTCCTTGGACTTGGTGGCACCGTGGGCTCCCTCGTCGACGCCCGTTCTTCCGCCGGCGTCTTCCCCACCGGCCGTTTGCTCCGGCGGCGGTGGATTCGACGCGGACGGCGCAGCCGCCTCCGAATCCTTTTTCTTCGGCGGCATGTCGATGAAGATTTAGCTCGCGTGAACGCCGGATCAGGTTCACACAACCTCGACGCCCCCTACCTGGCGCGCCAAAGATGCCGGGGGAATCTGGCTCCTCGAGCACCTATGGGGACGGAGCCCCTTCTCGGTTCGGCGGGGGGCGGAGGTCGCGCGAAGAGCGGACCGAGACGAAGCACATGGGGTTTTTTTACCCAGCTTCGGAGCTCTCTGGAGAGATAACACTCCTACTGCTGCTTTGTGGATTGTATTGAGTTCTTGCTCGGGAGCGCTGAGTGCTACAGTACACTCAAGCAGCTAACGAGACCGAGCGTTCTTCTGTTTGTCCTCTCTGAGACTGCTCTCCAGGGACCGATCCCCTTCTACGTTGTGCATGGGCCTCCTTTTATATGTTCAAGGGGTCTCCAACAGGTGGCAACGGAGGTAAGGGCAAAAATGAAAATGTGCTGTGGTAGGTACAGCTACCTAGACAGTGTATCATACCTAACCCTGACGGCAGGGGACAAAGGCATTAAATGCCTATCTACGTCGCCCAGACGGTGCAGAAAAGGGACCGTCAGGGGCGCCACCGCTCGCCACGATGGCGATCTTGTCAGCGCCGCATGCCACAGTGTACCCCTGGCTGCACAGCCTCCCGCCACGTACGCCAGGAAGGGTCCCAGAGCGACACCTAGGTGGGTGAGCTGGAGTGCAGGTACAGAGTGGTCGCTTGCCGCGGCAAATGCCTTGCCGCGGCCGTTGTCTTGCCGCGTCCGGGAGCTTGTCGGTCGCCGAGTCCTGCCGGGACGCGTGGCGCGTCGCGGCAAGTTCTTTGAGATGCTCTGGTTGGCCTTCCCGGCAAGCTCCTCTTGCGGGGGTCTTGTGCCTCGAGCGGCCTTCCCGGCATGCTCCTCTTGCCGGGGACTTGTCTCCTTGGCTTAAATACTTTGTTCTTGAATGGCTCCAAAGGAACCATAGAGGGCCTTGGTGATCACCTGGCAGGCCTTGCCGCGGGGTGCTGTGGCTGCCCGTGCACAAGTTCGGGATACTAGGGTACCCCTACTCTAGTACACCGACACCCAACCTTTCAGATTTGGATTAGTTTGGCAGGCCCACGGTAGATAGAATACTTGGGTCGCCTGTTGAGCCGTAATATAGACATCAAGAACATCTAAATGGGTGCTTTGGTTGATTTTAACTAGCCCTATATGTTCATGAGTCCTTCTAGTCTCCTTCGGCTGAAACCAATAACATTTGAAGACTACGACATTCGATGGGTTTTCACCATAGAATAGAAGTTCATAAATTGCTTCAACTCTCCCATAATACTCGGTACCTCCTTCGCCGATAGCAGATACACAACAATTTGTAGACTTTCGGTCGGCCATTGATAGCTCTTTGCCATAGGTACGAAAGCGATACCCGTTGATGTCATATTTGTCAAATGAACGGACCTTATAGTCAAAACCATTAGCGACTTGTCTCAATGCGGCGTCCATAGACTCTGAATTAGCCTACAAGTTTAATATGAAAGGATTGTTGCATTACGCACAAATTAGGGAGTGAAATTAAATTGTCTAATAGAAATTACCGTTTGTTTGAACCAAGAGATGAAACCGGGATAGCCGCCTCCTTGCTTTGCGAGAAGCTCATACTCTTCGACGGAATCCTTTTGGATCACCGCTCCATACGAGAATATGGCGACGTATCGACTGTATGAAATATCCAGGAACAAGAGCAGTTCAAAGGAAATAGAAGTTGCGAAATAATGTATCGAGAACTTACTCGATGTACGGCCACACTTCTATCAGGTTGTTGAAGATATACAACGAAATGGTCCGCCATTCTTCGTTATCCAAAGATACTGGATTTGAAACACTGGCTGGTGCGAGATTCCCTTTGAATAGGCTGAGGTTGGATCCACCCTTTTTAGGGTCGTCAGCATTGTACCGAGTCTTCGGATTATGCAAATGACGATTTTTGGCTTCGTAGTGTGCTGTCGCGAAGTTTGCCGCCTCCTCAGTGATGAATGCATCAGCCATCGATGCTTCAATTCTACGTTTATTTTTACATTTTTCTCGAAGCGTCTTCTGCATCCTCTCAGTTGGGTAGCACCAACGATTTTGCACGGGCCCCCCCAATCTTGCCTCGGTCGGGAGATGCAAAATCAAATGCTGCATTGGATTAAAGAAGCCCGGTGGAAAGATCTTCTCTAACTTGCAGATCAACTCCGGCGCCAACTCTTCCATTTCTTCTAGCACGCCAGGCGATAGTTCTTTCGCACAAAGAACACGGAAGAAATAGCTGAGTTCTGCCAGTACTAGCCATTCATCCTCAGGGATGAAGCCACACAACATCACCGACATTACCCGCTCAATCCATATGTGCCAATCATGACTCTTGAGACCAAATATCTTCAATTTATCAAGACTCGCTCCCCTCTTTAGATTCACTGCATACCCATCGGGGAACATCAACTACATTTTCACCCACAAGATAATCTCCCTCATAGCTGGCCTTCCAAGATTGAACCATGCCTTTGGCTTCGTCCAGTTCTGCTTTACTTTCGGTTCTTTCATGTTTTGTAACGGCCTATCACATAGCGCCTCCAAGTCGACTCTAGCCTTAGTATTATCCTTTGACTTCCCATCTATGCCGAACAATGTACCAAAAAGTGCCTCGGCGATATTCTTCTCAGTGTGCATCACGTCGATGTTGTGTGGGCAAAGGAGGTCTTTGAAGTAAGGCAGATCCCATAAGCATGTTTTGTGAGTCCAGCCGTGCTTAGAATTATACCCCTTGAAGTAACCTGGACGCTCTGGATCTGGCTCAAGAGCGTTTAACTGATCCAGGGTCTGTTGGCCTGTCAATGCAGGTGGTGCAGAGTTTTTGACAACTCTACCTCTGATGAATTTCTTCTTGTCTTTCCTGAACTTATGGCGAGGATCCAGGAACTGTCTATGCATGTCGAAGCAAGAAAACTTGCGACCGGCCTGAAGCCAACGAAACTCAAGAGCTCCCTTGCATGTGGGGCACGGGAACCTTCCATGCACACACCAGCCAACGAATAGCGCATACGCCGGCAAGTCATGCGTCGAGTACATGTACCGGACACGCATTATGATGTTCCGTTTGCTATAGGCGTCGTATGTCTTGAACCCATTATCCCAGGCTTCTTGCAATTCGTCCTTAAGTGGCTGCATGTACACATTCATATATTTCCCCGGATAGTTGGGCCCTGGAATTATCAACGTCAGGAAAATGTTCTTTCTTTGCATAATATGTCCGGGGGGGGAGATTGAGTGGAAAGACAAATATGGGCCAACAACTGTATTGGGCTGCCGTCATACCAAACAAACTAAACCCATCCGTACGGATGCCGACTCAGGATGCCTCGGATCTGCTGCTTTGTCAGCATGTAATTCATCAAACTTTTTACATGCAACACCATCCGATGTGTGTACCATCATCAGATTCCCATCTGCATCTAGTTTGGTTCTTTTGCCTATTTTGTGCCATGTCATCTGTCTGGCCGTCTCTTCGACCATGAAAAGACGTTGAAGTCTTGGTACGATTGGCATATACCAAAGAACACTAACGGGGATTTTGGTATGTGTCTTCTCACCCATACCGTTGTCTACCACAATATACCTGGAAGACTTGCAAATGGGACAATAGTTCAAGTCCGCGTAGTGAAGTCTAAATAAGGCACATCCTTTCTCACAGGCATGTATCTTCTCATAGGGCATCTTCAGTGCACGGAGGATTTTGTCCGACTAGTACAGGTTTGCAGGCATTACATTGCCTTTGGGTAGAAAGCGTCCAAATACTGTCATAATTGCGTCGTAGCATTCTCTGCCCAAGTTGAACTGAGCCTTCAGAGCCATTACTTGTGAGATGGCATCCAACTGACAAAGCTCAGTGTGCTCGTGGAGCGGACATTTTGAAGACTCCAACATTTCATTGAAGGCCTTTGCAGATTCCGCCATCCCCTTGTCCGAATCCCGAGCATCATCATAGTCTTGCACCATGTTTTCCATCCCGGTACCATGCTCGTCGGTGCGACGACGATCCACCTCAGCTCGGTCACGTTGGGCAGACTCACCATGAAATGTCCACACCGTATAATGGTGCGTAAAACCACTCTTCTGCAGGTGTTTGCCCATTTCAGCCTCTGTCCTCTTTTCCCAATTACCGCACCGGAAACAGGGGCACCAGGTTTTCCTCTGGCCATTTGCAAATGCGGCTTGCACAAACCCCTTGGTTTTTGTGAACCATTCAGTGCTCCATTTGTTCTGACCAGTGTGACCGGTATACATCCACGCACGATCACTCATCTTGACTTTCAGAGCTACTGGACACACAAAAATTATATATATAATTCACCATGTATATATTCATCAATTGATCTACTTTGTCAATTTTATTACGTCCATGCAACCTACACTCTAATAGGTAATGATAGGTCCTAATCCCACCCGAGTATGTGTAGATTGGGTTCATTTTCCCATGCTATGCTTCGGATCCGATGCAAAATTTTGGCAGCACCTCCCCGTTGTTCTCTTGATACACGTCTTTGCAATAAACAGAGAGGATGTGTACCCCGAGAACAACAAGGGAGGCACTGACGAAATTTATGCGTCGGATCCGGAGCAAAGCATATGGGAAACGAACCCAATCTACACATACTCAGGCTGTCCATGGATAGCGTTGGACAATTCGAAAGAATCAAGGTTATAAATATGCAAATGCATGCATATTTATAACTATGACGCTTTCGAACGGGAGACACATATTGGTTACGCATACTGATGATTCAAGACACATATATAGCTAGCTATCAAGTTTCATCGGCATGAACACCAGAACAGAGCAAATAATTAATGGGGGAGGAGGACATGTCATTTGTGCTCACCCACGAACGAAGGGCAGAGCTCGTGAAACGCACAGCGAGGTCGTCGAACACCAAACCTTGCAACGATGAAACAACTGCACATTTAAATCTACTCGATCAACACAATTATATATGATGTTTTTCATAACAAAATCGAAAAATATATGACCTAACTAATAATTCACAAATATATGACCCCGTCGGCCTCTGGAAGGCCAAAGAACACCTTTTCGGGAGGTGTCGGGGGTTGGGGTGTCGTGTCGGTGTCGGGGTACCGTGTCGGGGTCGGGGTGCTGTTTCGGGGTCGGGGGGGTCAGGGTGTCGGGGTCAGGGGGTCAGGGGGTCGGGTGTCGGGGTGTGGTGTCGGGGTCGGGGTGTCGGGGTGTGGTGTCGGGGTCGGGGGGTCAGGGGGTCAGGGGGTCGGGTGTCGTGGTGTCGTGTCGGGGTCGGGGTGTGGTGTCGGGGTCGGGGTGTCGGGGTCAGGGGGTCGGGGTGTCGGGGTGTGGTGTCGGGGTCAGGGGGTCGGGGTGTTTCCTTCTATCCTTCTTATTCTTTCTTTCTCTTCTTCTTCTTCTTCCTCTTCCTCTTCTTCTTCTTCTTCTTCTTCTTCTTCTTCTTCTTCTTCTTCTTCTTCTTCTTCTTCTTCTTCTTCTTCTTCTTCTTCTTCTTCTTCTTCTTCTTCTTCTTCTTCTTCTTCTTCTTCTTCTTCTTTCCTTTCTTCTTCTTCTTCTTCTTCTTTCATCTTTTTTCATCTTTTTTACTTCTTTGCGTTTCTTCTTTTCTTCTTCTTCTACTTCTTCTACTTCTTTTCTTCTTCTTCTTTTTTCATCTTTTTTCTACTTCTTTTCTTTTCTTCCTTTCTTCTTCTTCTACTTCTTTTCTTCCTTTTCTTTTTTCATCTTTTTTCTACTTATTTTCTTTTCTTCTTCTTCTACTTCTTCTACTTCTTCTAATTCTTTTCTAACACTAACACTAACACAATCTAGCACTAACAATTAAATAGCAAAAAAAATGAAAAAACAGAAAAAAAGAAGTAGTCCCTCATCGGAGCAATGGGACGATCGTCGGGGGCGATGGCGGGGGGGGGGGGTCGCCGTGCGGCGGGGGTGGTGGCGGGGGCGGCGCCGGGCGGGGGGGGGGGGGCGCCGTGCGGCGGGTGGCGGGGCGACGGGGCGTCGACGGGTGGGGTGGGGGCGGAGGGGTGGTGGGGCGACGGGGCAAGCGGGGGCGATGGCGGGGGCGGCGCCGGGCGGCGGGTGGCGGGGTGACGGGGCGTCGGCGGGTGGGGTAGGGGCGGAGGGGTGGTGGTGGGGCGACGGGCCAAGCGGGTGCGGGGGCGGGGGCGGCGGTGGGTGGGGATCTGGTGGCAGGGCGTCAGGGAGGAGAGAGGGAGAGAAGAGAGAGTAACGGGCGGTGGTGGGGCCGTTAGTTAGTCTGCTCTTTGCCGTCCGCCGCTCTTTGCCGTCCGCCTTTATCTCTCTTTGCCGTCTGCTAGCAGACGCCAAAGAGGTGGAGCGTTAAGTTTTTTCTAAACGGACGGGGGGGTGGGGGCCACCTTCCTCTTTGCCGTTAGCTGGCTGACGACAAAGAGCCGACAGATGGCAAAGGCCTGTTTTGCCGTTTGCCGTTTCTTTGTCATCTGCTTTTCGGTAGCTGATGGCAAAGAGCTTCTTTGCCGTCTGCTAGCAGACGACAAGAGCTGGCAGATGGCAAAGTAGCTGATTTCAGTAGTGACATTCTTTCACGAACTTCCTTTTAGAGATTTCAATACAGACTACATACATATGTATAAAGACTTATTTTAGAGTATAGATTGACTCATTTTACTCCATACGTAGTTCATATTGAAATCTCTAAAAGGTGTTATATTTAGGAACGGGGGGATTCGCAATCAAAACTTGTGGCACCCCGGCTAAGAGAAACCGGAACGCCCCGTATTCCAGCCCAGAGATCGAGGAGAAGTCTCTGGAATATGGCACTGCTTGACATAGAACAAATCAGCTCTTATAACAAGAATAATAATTACATGGGTCTGATGTTACAATGATCACATTAGCATGGCGATACTACGCCTGCGATACTACACTTGCTTTGTGATAGTAGCTGAACATCTTGTAGCAGCGGAAAACTTCTAGCAGTGGAACAACGACGAAGGTGGTGAACTCCAACTCCAATCCGCAGGGACTCTGGCTGGGACACGATCTAGCTCGCACAAACGGAAACCACGACAAGCAATTAAGCAATCACGACATCAGCCGCAATCTGGCATCACACGCCAGGTCAGTACATTGAATGTACTTGCTAGCTCACAACAACCATAAACATCAAGGCAAGACAATAACATAGCATTAACAGGTTAATTAATTAACAACTACCATGCTGAAGCAACTACTAAGCATACTATGCTGATACATCACCATCTCAGATCTCCATAACCATATCTCTCTTGGCTAACTGGCCAAGCAATATACCATCTCGATCAACTCATGATCAAAACCATACGGTGATCTTTCCGGCGATCACTACCATGACCAACACTTGGTCTCCAACATCATCATCAACATCCTGCCAATCTGTACTGCTCAACATATCAACATATCAACATATAAATCACCTATAAGTCATTCTGTCATGTGAGTATTGATCGAACGGTGGGACCTAATACGGACGCGACTATTGATAGATTAAATACACTCTGCAGAGGTAGCGCACTGTACCCATGGCCTCGCATTCCCATTCGGGTGGACCAACGGTGTTCCGACAAAACCGATCTACTGCCATGACACTCTCCCGGCCACTCCGACTCACTCCCCACTGGGCCAGTCCTAGGTGGCCCCGTGTCTACAAAGATACCAACGGACACCGTCGTGGCCAAAACAATAAACGGTCCCACACAGGGACAACCCGGGTACAACAACAACAACGGGCACACAAGGTTATGTCTGCTTACCGGGCCAGGGTAGGCACGCCCAGAACCTTCCCTAGTTGGAGGCACCGGCGAGAGGCACGACAATAGACCGCATTAGGGCCTTCCCAAAAAGGCATATGTAGTTGCACTGGAGAAAGCCCGGTTCGACGACACCTGACCAACTTAATGACGGAATTTATCCCCAAAAATATAACTGTGATAACTGATACTCCGACATCAACTATCGAACTATAATCCAAGCCATAGCAATATCCAACAAATAATCTGAGCATATTATCATCATCTCAAAATTCTCCAATGGTAGCACAATACTACTGTCATGATAAATCCAAAAACTATAATCCTACTACTCCAATAACAAGAATAAAGCTATTCGGCTAAGATCCACATGTAAACATCATTTCCGAAAATAATACTCCAAGCAACAGAACATCAACTAGCATCGTGAAAATAATCATACCAACCACTAATAATCCAAAGGCAGCATGATATCCAAAGTAATACTCCAAAATATAATAACACATACCATCATGGAAAATAATCATAATAACCACTAAGAATCCAAAGGTACATGTCATCCACATAATCATCAAAATATTAATCCTAGAACTCCAAACAACATCATGGCAATATCAGGATCAAAACAATACTCCAGGAAATGCCATGAACAAGTCATACATAGCTAATGCAATATTTTAGACAAGTTCAAATGAATAAACCATGTTAATGCATTGCAATCATGCAAATGGAGGGTGTGGCTTGCCTGGGGTGGAACAAATCACCGGGACAAAGTGCGAGAAACTCGCGGAAAGGATCGCTGGAAAACGTACTCTCTCAGAGGGGGCTGAATAAGGGCAGGGGCAAAATGGTCAGTTTCAGAATATCAATACATGGTGAAAATGGTTCCATCAGAACGGGCTCGACGAAACAAAGAAGTGGGCTTTGGATTCACCTGATTTGGAGTTGTGGTTGAAAAGATATGAATGTTTTTCTGCCAGGGACCTTTCTGTAAAGAAAATATTTTCCAACAGGGACTGAACAGAAAAACAGAAAATGCCTTTAGAGAAATGCACTTTCAGAAAGAGAAAGTGTACTCTGGGCCAAAGAAGAAAGGGAACGTGTTTTCCAGAGGCGAAAACATATTCGCAGAAATATGTTTTCACTTAAAACACGCGGGCCCGGGGCTGGTCAGAGATGTGAGGCTTACGGGTGGGGCCGACCACTTATCCACGTCACCACTGGGCTGGGTCAACACGGAGTGGCTGACGTGAGGGTCCCACGCACGAGGTGTCATCATCTTCATCTCCCTCGTGCTCGCCCATGGACAGGAGGGAGGCCGCCGGCGTCGATGCTTGTCCGGGCGGCTCGGGTCGACTCAGGCGACGCCCCGGCCACCGGAGTGACCAGCACAGGGAGGCGCAGCCGCCTAGGCTCTTCACGCGCGCCGGCAAGAGCTGGAGGAAGCAGGGCCTAGGCCACGGTGGACAAGAGCTTCGGGCGCCGTCGAACTCGATGCTACGGGGCTCTGGCAGAGGAGGGGAACGACGAGGGAGCTCAGCCATGGTCTGGTAGGTGCTCTGGTGGAGGAGGAAGTGGGAGAAGGGCTCGGGCTTGAGCCAATCGGGGAGCGTGGCCGCGGCAGCCATGGCGGTGATGGTGGAGCAGGAGGGCCGTTCGAGCTCAATGGAGAGGTTGGGGAGGGAGCTGGGAGGTTTGTGAGGAGGCTGGTGAGCTCGGGAGGGCCTCAGGGTGGCCTTATATAGGCGAGGGCAAGGGGCACGGGCTCGGGTATCGTCGGGCACGTCCGACCGAGGCTCTGGCGACGGCCAGCGACCACAGGGAGGGGCGGGAACGCAACGAGGGGGGGGTGCGGACGAGCCGCAGAGGTCACGGAGACGAGCGAAGCTCGGGGACAAGAAGAGGAAGAAGCCACGGCGCCATTAATGCTCGGTCGGCCACAGTGCGCCCGTGGGCGAGCGTCGGTGAGGGGTTTTACGGAGAGGGAGAGAGGTCCAGGAGGACGATGACGACGCGATAAAACAGTTGGACATGCTCGTGCTCGTTGAGATGCCGAGCAGAGGAGGGGCCTGAGCAAGAAGCCATTCAGGACGCGCGCACTGCAGGCCAAGTCGGTGGTCACCGCGTGCACTGGTGCACACAGTGCCACAAGCTAAGCCAAACAATGTGACATTAACATAACAACATGCTAACATAAATCGCGCATAAGCAATCAAACCAAAACCAAAGAAAACTCGAAGAACTCCAAACCAACAACTAGCAAGAAAATAAAATAAACATTTTATTTTTTGTAAATAAAGGTTCACGTTCTAAAACTACAAAAACTAATCTAAAATAAATTATAACAGAGGTAAAATAAAATTTTAAAAATAACTAGAACAACAGAAAGCAGCAAGCTAAAAAAACTACAAAAGTTTGTTTTGGGGTAAAAACTATTTTTAATAAAGACTAAAAATACCCAAATAAATTCCTACTGCTAGGCAAGGTCAAAACAAAGCAGTGAAAAAAATAATCACTAAAAAAGAATAATCCTAGCTCAATTTATAGCAGAAATACTAATCTGACTAAAACTAAATAAACATTTTTTAAAAACTAAAACATGGCCGAATCTATTTCCTACAGAAACTATAGGAAATTTTCAAACTAGAGCAAAAGGAATCAACTAAAAATATTAAATAACCTAAAAGATATAGATTTTACAAAGTTTGAACTATTCTGTTTTAAAAACAGAAATTAAAATAACTATATAAAAACTAAACGAGTTAACGGGCCGAACAGTGAGCATTCTAAAACTGAACATCACCTAAGCGTTTAATAAACCAGTGCGTGCACGGGCTAACAAAAATAAACCACTCTGGCCGGTCTAGGTAAACCACAACTTAAAATAAACCGATCTAACCGAAACTGAACCGGTCTACTAAAGAAAAATCAAACTCTTCGCGTGATCTAATCTAGGCCCTAGATTGGAAATCAGACGGTGGTGGGGAGTCCGGTGGCCTACAACGGCGGTCGACAGCGAGGTGGGCTCAGGCGTTGGTGGTGGGGGTGCTTCGGTGGTCCGGGGCGGCGGCGGAGTCGCCGGGCGGGTGCGGCAACCGTCCAGGGGAGGTTGCAACCGTGGTGGTAGTTTGGTTAAAACTGCTCTGGTTAACTGGAAATCACCCTCTGAAGTTTACTGCAGTAACCTTGGGTGAACACTAGAGATCAACAGGGATTTTACTAGCGCCAAAGAGTTTGTCTGGGGTGATTAACTAAGGAAGGACTATGATTCTAGAGGTTTTGAGGCATAATGGAGCACAAACTAACATAGTTGCTTTGTAACTCACATTATGTGTCCAAAATCAAGATTTGGATGATGCACTCACATGGAGTAACCACTTGAGGTAAAACTTGGCAGGGCTTAGTGATTTGGCCAGATAAAGGTGCTGTGAAAATTTCATACCAATTGGTTTTACCAAGATGGTACTTCCTTCATAGCTATTCCCTTTGTCTAGAATCTTGCAAAAATTCTAGAGAAATATTGGCTTGATGAACCATGCCCAAAATGGGTGGAGGTAGGTTATATGGATAATAGAAGGCCTAGAAAAATTGGCAGCCATACTGGAGCAAGACAAAATATACTTGCTTCACAAACTGAAATTTTGGGCAGAATCAAAGAATTGAAGGTGAGCTCACATGGAGGCATAACATGAGCTCTACTTTGGTGGAGGACTATGATATGATGATATGAGGGATCATGAAAAATGGGAACTCAATTGTATATGCCTAGCTTGTACTTCCTTCACAACCACTTCCTTCGGACATGAAGTTTGGAAAATCATAATTAAATAATTACTAGGAAAATGAGGTTGCAGTTTGGCATGTGGCAATGATATGGACAGGAAAAGGTGTCCAAGGAGTTTGAGGTCAATTGGGCAAAGATAAATGGCACTTGCCCCACATTCTGCCATTCAGGACATAATAGGAAATGAATTATTTGAGCAAGATGATAAACATGACAAATGAAATATTTTGCCATATTTGAGAAATATATGACCCAATAAATTTATGAGAATTATTTGAGAATTTTAGGAGTGATGTAAATAAAGGTTGCTTCACAACCTAGGGCAGACAGGGTTATTCCTTTAATAGAAAAAGGAATATTCCTGAGAAAAAGATTTTAGGGTTTGGTCAAGGAGTGAAGTGACATGATCTTGGCAAGGTTTTGAGAATGATGAGCCACTTGGGAAGGAAAAAGAGGATGATTTCCTAGGTGACAAGGACAGAGAACCACTCCAAAAAGAAAAATAGAGCAAAAGCCAATTAAACTAAAACAAAAAGAAAAGGGGCCAAAATCCAGGCTGTTACAACTCTTACCCCCTTAAAGAAATCTCGTCCTCGAGATTTAGTTGCTCTGGGAACAAGTATGACTTGAGGATACCGTTTCCAACTCGGATATCCTTTTTCCTTTATTTATTGTTCCCCCAAGAATTTTAGATGATCAACTTACCTTTGCTCTGGGGTGGCTTGCTTCACCTTTCCCCAAATTTTGATGAGTCTTTGCTCATATACCAAATCCTTTTCCTGATGTTGATTCTTTCATATCCGCGGTGATATCCAATGGATCTAAGCATAAATTTCCTTTTGTCACGAAACCTTTTTATTTCTGTCATGGGGTTGCTTCAAATAAATGCAAGCCTTCTGGGTTCAATAAATGCTTAGAGTTAATCATGGCCATCTTCTGACGGGATCTAACTGCTCATAGGTGCACTGATTTATCTTGATTTATTTCCTTTGGCTCGAGCATGTGTCATACACCAGAGATTTGACTGCCTTCTGTCGTGAGCAATATAATGGTGTATGGAGTTATAGCTATGCCATACCTCAAATATTTATATCTTGAGACTTTGCCCAACAGGGGCTGACGGACAAATGCTTTCCCTAACAGACTGACCGGGTACTTGATTCCGTCGGCGAGTATGCCGGATCTGAGCTGATTATTCGGCTTTTGACTTTCTCATTTTGTTGGTATACACATTGTTGGGAATGCGCATATCAAGCGGGTCAGTGGGATATAAAAATCCTTGTAAATAGAGTAGGCCGCTGAAGATGTATGTCTTTATGGATCCATATGAAATTATGGCCTGCAACTGACTTGGGGTAGCCGGACCCTGATGGTCGTGCAAAATCATCATACCTTTGTTGTTAGTCTCACCCTTTAACGGTCATGATTTTCTTTGTCAGGATACCTTGCCGAAATAATTTGGCCACACATGTCCTCGATTCTTCGTATGACCATGACTGTGGCTAGTGCAATATTGTTGGCATTATTCCTTCTGCTTATTTTCTGACCGGTGTTCGCACATATATGGCCTATACTCGGGGTTTGTACGGAGCTCATTGCTTTCTTAGGTATATCTCTGACCAAATTATTGCAAGTCTGGTTCTTGAGCGGTACTGCCATATATTGGCAACTCTTCATATAATCTCTGAGGATGGTGCATAGTGTGGTACTGACGCGGACTAGGTGGCTTACGAGGGAGGCCATCCGAGTAGCTCGCTAAGGAAGACTCTTAGATTCTGCTCGAGGCTTTTGTCTGGGTATCGTGCAGAAGAAATCTCGATAGCTTACACACGAAGCTTGGTCGGATTATTGTGCTGGAGAATCTTGAGTTCTGTACTTGAGAAGCTTCTCCTCGGGTTTGCTTGTTGAGAAAAATTCATTTCTGTCTGTCAGAAGCTTTTACCGAGGTATCTTGTTGAGAAAGACCAGGTACCGTGGCCCGGTAATAGTTCACATATCATGCCGAGGAAAAATTGAGGAGCCTTGCCTCATAAATTTCTTCCGATATCGTGTGGAATAATGTTGAGTTTCTTATATCCAAAAATTCATACTAATATGCAAACTGAAATCCATGCACACGTCCATAATATTTTGCGGCTGATCATTTGCATGAGAAAATTTGTTTGACTGTCTTCCATGAGCATATCACATCCTGACTTTCTCTTGGAGTATAACATATTTCAAGTATCATTTATTGCTGAGCCCAAAACTTTGCCTATGATCCATACCTTTGACTGAAAAATTATACCGTTGGTCTTGCATCTGACTTGTCTTTCTGCTGGCTGGTCATTACTGAAGTAGAATTGATGCGGATAATCAATCCAAGACACAATTGGTATTCTAAGCAGATATTCCTTATATCATGCGGTTGACTGAGAAGGCCATAATGTTTAGCCGAGCTTCTTCCAAATATTTGAAATACTTATTACTTCTTCGAGTCCAGTGTCAATTGATGAGTGTCGGTGTACTAAAGTAGGGGTACCTTAGTACCCCAGACTTGTGCACGGGCAGTCGTAGCACCCTGCGGCGAGGCCCGCCCAGGAAGCGCCAAGAGAAGACCAAGCATTCAAGACAAGGCCCCCGGCAAGAGAAGCTTGCCGGGCCAAGAAGACAAGACCCCGGCAAGAGGAGCTTGCCGGGACGACTAAGCCCATGTAATACCATCCAAGAACAAAGTATACGAGACAGAAGATCGAGACCCCGACAAGAGGAGCTTGTCGGGAAGGCCGAACCCAGGCACCACAAGAGAAGCCCGCCACGGCGCGCCATGCGCCCCGGCAAGGCCTGATAGCCGGCAAGCTATCAGGCACAGGAAGACGACCCCCGCGGCAAGCCACTTGCCGCGGCAAATCGCCACCTCAGGACTGCGCTCCAGCTCACCCGCCCACGCGTCGCTCCGGGGTTTCCCCCAAGGGCACGTGGCGGGGCACCGCGCAGCCTGGGGTATGCGGTGGCATGCAGCCACCACCGTGGCGAGCGGTGGCGCACCTAACGGTCCGCCTCGGTGCTGTCCAGGCGACCGTGACGGGCATTTAATGCCCTTGTCCCCTACCGTCAGAAGTAGGTATGATAACACTGTGCCGCACTGCAGCGCCACTGTTCCCGCACTGTTACAACTTCCACCCCTTTTACACTTTTACCCCTTTCTCTTACGTTGACACCTGTCGGTGACCCCTTTGCGCTATAAAAGGAGGCCCGTGTGCAACGTAGAGGGGGTTCGGGGGGTTCGGAGATTCGGAATCCAGACAGCCATACGCTCGGTGTAGCTAGCTCTCCAAGCTCCCGAGCTCCCCAGTTCAATACAACCAAGCAGGAGTAGGGTTTTACGCGTCCATCGCGGCCCGAACCTGGGTAAACCGCCCGTGTGCTCGCCTCGATCTGCTCTCCGTGCTCCCTCCGCCCCCTCACCGGACAACGAAAGGGGCTCCGGCCCCATAGGTGCTCGCGGGGGACGCCAGTCCACCCCGACATCTTTGGCGCGCCAGGTAGGGGGCGTGCGTCGAGGTTGTGCGGATCAGATCCGGCGTTCGCGCGAGCGCGCTCTTCGTCAGCTTCTCCGAATTCGCTAGCTTCATCAACACCATGGCCCCGAAGAAGAAGGCTTCGGAGGTCGCGGGCCCGTCCGCGTCTCTTCCACCGCTACCGGAGCCAACGGTGGGCGGGGGAGACGCCGTCGGAGGGGTGGCCACCGGCGAGAACGCTCGCGGCGCCACCAAATCCAAGAACAGGGCGGACGACCGAGCCTCGGCCTCCGAGGACGCGTCGCGTCCGTCCCGACAAACGACGACCTAGCAGCGCCATGCCACAGGAGGTGGCATCCGCTTGCTGGACCAAGGGCAAACTGGAGGTTCACGGGACGCCCCGGGCCCCCGTCCGGACACGGGCAAGGCGAAGGCGCCGGGGAGGGACCCCGCTCTTTCTAACATTGTTAGGAGTCCGAGCGTATCCCGCTCCTCGCGCCACTCGCCCCCGCTCCCCTCCACTCCGGCAGAAGCGCTCGCGAGAGCGCAACTGCTCCTCGACTACCCTCCAGCGGCCGACAAGGCCGAAGGCTGGAGGGCCACCATCCAGAGCCTGATCGCCTTCGCCAACAACGACACGCCGCAGCAGCCGGCGACCTCACGGCCACGGCAGGTCGAGAAGACGAAGGCCGACGGCGACGAGACCGCCGGGGGTGCAACCACCATGCACTCCCCGGCGCAGAAGCAGAAGACGCCGCCCCGCTGGAGCAACGCCGACGACGGCTCTACAGCGTCGTCAGACCCGCGGACTCGCCGGGACCAGCGCCGAGTCCTCGACGAGCGGCAGCAAGAAGACGCTCGAACAAGGATCGAGCGCCGCCGAGAAACTCGGCGGCAATCAGACCAGCGGGCTGGGAACGCTGTCGACGCGCACGCGCCCGGTGAACCAGGTGACTTACCGTACGCGGCAGGTTGCCCTGCGTTCACCCGTGAGCTGCGGCGCGCCCGGTGGCCCAGCACGAAGAACTTCAAGCCCGACGTACCGGAGAAGTACGACGGCAGGACGCACTCCTCGGAGTTTCTCAGCATCTACACGATCGCTGTGCAAGCTGCCGGGGGGCGCGACGAGAGGATATTGGCGAACTACTTCCCGCTCGTGCTTAAGCCGAACGTTCGTTCGTGGCTTATGCACTTGCCGGAAGGCTCCATTTCTTCCTGGGCGGATCTTTGCCATCAGTTTGTTGGCGCCTTCATAGGCGGCCACAAACCTCATGGCCAGGATAGCGACCTCCACATCCTAGCCCAGAAGGAAGGAGAATCCCTGCGCAAGTACATCCAGCGCTTCAGCCGCGTGCATCGCAACATCCCCGACGTTCACCCTGCCGCGGTTATCAGCGCGTTCCACCAGAACGTGCGTAACCGCCGCATGCGTGAAGAGATGGCCATGACCAAGATCCGGGACGTCAGCGAGCTATATGCCCTGGCTGACAAGTGCGCGCGCGCGGAGGAGGGGAGGAAACTCCCCGGGGAGGATGCTGGCGCAGGAGAAAGCGACAGTGACGACACCGCCCCGGCGAAGAGAAGCCAGCGGCGGAATAATAGGAGGAAGAACAGGAAAGAGGTGCTTGCCGTCGAGGAGTCCGGCAAGGAGGCTCCCGCCAAGCAAACGCAGGCTGGCGGCTCCGGCAAGGAGCCTGCCCCCGTGGCGGCAGCCGACAAGCAGGACGGCTCCGACAAGCAATACTGCAAGATCCACCGCACCAAGGGCCACGATCTCTCCAACTGCAAAAGCGTCGAGTACCTCGTCGTGCAGCAGAAGGCTGAGTACGAGAGGCGCGACAAGGGGAAGGCCCAGGGTGGAGGTGGCGAACCAAGCAAGAAGCGGCCGCCCATCGGCCGGGGAGGACGCCGCGGCAAGGCCAAGCAGCGGCAAGGCAATCGGCCTCCCCGGGGCCGCGACGAGGATGAAGAAGACGACGACGAAGACATGGAAGACGAAGATAACAGCGAGCAGGAGTTCCAGAAGGCCACGGAGGTCCTATGCGTTGACGGCGGCGCCTCTCTGCACACCTCCCACCGCCAGCTTAAGCAGTGGGTGCGAGAGGTGAACGCAGCAGAGCCGCCCGTGGGGTCGCGCAGGCTCCTCAAATGGTCCAGCACGCCCATCATTTTCGATCTTGAGGATCACCCCGACCGCACAACCGCGGTCGGGTACTTGCCGATGCTGGTCTCACCCACCATCCGCAACCTCAAGGTCACAAAAATGTTGGTAGACGGCGGGGCCGGGCTGAACTTGATCTCCTCCGCTGTGATCAAGAAACTCCAGATCCCAGACGGCGAGCTCGAAGAGACCGGTTCTTTCCAAGGAATCAACCCGGGGAGGAGCAAGCCCAAGGGGAAGATTACTCTGCCTGTGACCTTCGGCGGCGAGCTCAACTTCAGGACTGAGCGCATCACGTTCGACGTCGCTGATATCCCGTTACCATACAATGGGATCCTCGGCCGTCCCGCTCTCGCCAAGTTCATGGCAGCATCCCACCACGCCTACAACGTACTCAAGATGCCGGGGCCGATAAGCGTCATCACTGTCCATGGCGACAAAAAGGACGCGCTTATCTGCGCTGACAAGATCTACCGGGATGTAGCAGCCGCGGCAGAGAAGGACACACTTGCCGCTGAAGCCCCCGGGGGGAAGAAGACAAGGACCAAGTCCGGTAAGTGCTCTGGGGCCCACTCCGGCAACCGCACCTCTTCGGAGTGCTGCGCCGCCGTCGAGGACGTTCCATCGAGCTCCACCGGCAAGTACAAGAAGGGAATGACCGCTCCTCCGGCAACCAAGAAGGTGTCCGCCAAGGAGGACGGCACTGGCGGTACCTTCACCATCAGTGCCACGCTTGACAGCAAATAGGAAAGCGCGCTCGTTGCCTTCCTGCGGGCGAATGTCGACGTGTTTGCATGGCAACCGTCCGACATCCCCGGTGTTCCCAGGAGGGTGATTGAGCACAAGCTCGCTGTCTGTCCTCACGCGCGACCCGTCAAGCAGAAAGTGAGAAAGCAAGCCGTGGAGCGCCAAGAATTCATCAGCGAAGAAATCAAGAAGCTAGAGGCAGCAGGCCTAGTGAGAGGTGTGATCCATCCAACGTGGCTGGCCAATCCGGTCGTCGTGCGCAAAGCCAATGGGAAGTGGAGACTGTGCATAGACTTCACCGATGTGAATAAAGCATGTCCCAAGGATCCATTTCCCTTGCCGCGCATTGACCAGATTGTTGACTCCACTGCCGGATGTGAGCTACTCTCTTTTCTTGATGCATATTCAGGCTACCACCAAGTCTTTATGGCCAAAGAAGATGAAGAGAAGACCGCATTTATCACTCCGTGCGGCACCTATTGCTTCATACGCATGCCGTTTGGACTGAAGAATGCGGGATCAACGTTTGCAAGGGTAGTGCACACTGCTTTCGAGCCACAGATCCATAGGAACGTGGAGGCCTACATGGATGACATCGTGGTGAAGAGCAGGAGCAAGGAAACCCTGGTCCAAGATCTGGAAGAGACATTTCAGAACCTGCGCAAGATACAGCTCAAGCTGAACCCCGAGAAGTGCGTTTTCGGAGTCCCCTCCGGCAAGCTTCTCGGGTTCTTTGTGTCACAGAGGGGGATTGAAGCTAATCCCGACAAGATCAAAGCCATCGAGCAGATCGAAGCCCCAGAGCGCGTCAAGGACGTCAGAAAGCTTGCAGGTTGTGTGGCCGCCCTCAGTCGGTTCATTTCAGGGTCTGCAGAACGCGCCCTGCCCTTCTTTAAAATCTTGAAGAAGGCAGGCCCCATGCAGTGGACTCCAGAAGCGGAGGCGGCGCTGCAGGATTTGAAAAGGTACCTATCCTCCACTCCAATACTTGTCGCACCTAGACCACAGGAGAAGTTGTTGCTATACCTAGCGGCAACCAACCAGGTGGTTAGTGCTGCGTTAGTGGCGGAGAGGGAGGCCGACGAGGAGTCTATACCACCTGCAAGCGAATCCAGCGACAAGCGGGGGGCTGCTCCGGCAAGCTCTGGCCCCGACAAGGACAACCCTGCGCAGGAACAGGATGGAGCGCGGAAGAAGGTGGTGCAGCGCCCGGTGTATTTTGTGAGTTCCCTCTTGCAGGGGGCTAGATCAAGATACTCTGGGGTGCAGAAGTTGCTTTTCGGCCTCCTCATGGCCTCGAGAAAGCTGCGCCATTACTTCCAAGCACATGAGATAACAGTAGTCACTCGCTTTCCGCTGAAGAGGATATTGCACAATCCCGAGGCAACAGGCAGGATCGTCGAGTGGGCACTGGAGCTGTCGAGCTTTGGACTCAAGTTTGAAAGTACTTCAACCATACAAAGCCGAGCTTTGGCAGAATTCATAGCTGAGTGGACCCCGACGCCAGATGGAGAAGCCCAAGAAACAAGCGCGCCCGTACAAGAAGCAACAAGCGAGTGGGTAATGTACTTCGATGGTGCCTTCTCGCTGCAAGGCGCCGATGCTGGCGTGGTACTCATCGCGCCCACCGGAGAGCACCTCAAGTATGTTATCCAGATGCACTTCCCAAGAGAGCAAGCAACCAACAATACTGCTGAGTATGAAGGCTTGCTCGCCGGCCTCAGGATTGCGGCCGAACTTGGGATCAGAAAGCTGATTGTGCGGGGAGATTCTCAACTGGTGGTCCGGCAAGTCAACAAGAGCTACCAGAGCCCCCTGATGGAAGCTTATGTAGATGAAGTGAGGAAGCTAGAAGAACACTTTGAAGGGCTGCAAATGGAGCACGTCCCGAGAGCTCAGAATGAGATAGCAGACGGCCTTTCGAAGTGTGCTTCGTTGAAGTTACCTGTGGAACCAGGGACCTTCTTACTCAAGCTGACTCAACCATCCGTTACACCATCAGTTGGGCAGTCCAAGAAAAGGAAGCTGGTCTCCGGCGACTACTTGCAGGCGAACCTTCCTGAGACCGCCGCCAAGGTCCCCAAGATCAACAACCAGAACGCCGGGGGACAGCCCGCTCCTGCGGATCCCAGGATCCGTCCAGTCGAAGCAGGTGTCCCCGATAAGCCTTGCTCCGGCAAGCAGATCAGCAGTCTGAACGCTGAGGAACAGTCCGCTCCTGCGGATCCGAGGATCTGTCCAGTTGAAGCGGGGGTTCCCGACAAGCTTTGCCCCGGCAAGCTTGCCGGGGGATCACCGGCTCCGGCGGAACCAGAGGTTCTTGCCGTAGAAGCCGGGGTCCCCGCAGCGGCCTTCATGCCTTTAGTCCTTGTCGTCGAGCCCCGGGCTCCGGCATGGGCGCAGCAGATCGTCCGTTTTCTGCAAACTGGAGAACTTCCCGACGACCCAGAAGAGATGGAGAAGATCACCAGGCAGTCACGTATGTACCAGTTCGTGGACAACGAGCTGTACAGAAGGAGACTCAACGGTGTCAGATTGAAGTGCATCTCCAGGGAAGACGGACAGAAGCTGTTGGCAGAGATACACGGAGGCATATGCGGCCATCACATTGGCGCAAGAGCACTTGTCGGGAAAGCCTTCCGTCAAGGGTTCTTCTGGCAAGAAGCCCTCCAAGATGCAACTGCACTAGTAACCAAGTGTGAAGCGTGCCAGTTCCATGCAAAACAGATTCATCAGCCAGCTCAAGCTCTCCAAACAATCCCTTTATCCTGGCCCTTCTCGGTCTGGGGGCTCGATATCCTCGGCCCTTTTCCCCGAGCCGTCGGGGGCTTCGAGTACTTGTACGTTGCAATCGACAAGTTCACGAAGTGGCCAGAAGTGGAGCCAGTGAGGAAGGTGACCGCGCAGTCAGCAGTCAAGTTCTTCCGGTCGATCGTCTGCCGTTTCGGAATCCCCAACAGAATCATCACCGACAACGGGACACAATTCACAAGTCGCGCCTTCATGCAATACGCCCAGGATCTCGGCGCCAAGGTCTGTTTCGCTTCGGTTGCTCACCCCAGGAGCAACGGTCAAGCAGAAAGGGCCAACGCTGAAGTGCTGCGCGGACTCAAGACCAGGACCTTCGACAGGCTGCGCAAGTGCGGAAGAAATTGGATTGAGGAGCTGCCGGCGGCTCTTTGGTCAATCAGAACGACACCGAGTCGAGCCACTGGACAGACACCCTTTGCTCTAGTCTATGGAGCGGAAGCAGTTATCCCCACGGAACTCGTATACGGATCTCCTCGGGTGCTCGCTTATGACGAGCTCGAGCAAGAGCAGCTGCGCCAAGATGACGCGCTGCTCCTTGAGGAAGGACGTCTCCAGGCTGCGGTACGAGCTGCTCGATACCAGCAAGCCTTGCGTCGCTACCATAGCCGCAAGGTCAAGGCCAGGAGTCTCGAAGAGGGCGACCTTGTTCTTCGGCGCACTCAGTCGGCCAAGGATTCCAACAAGTTGACGCCAAAGTGGGAAGGACCTTATCGGGTGAGACAAGTCACGAGGCTTGGCGCTGTCCGCCTCGAGACCGAAGAAGGCGTACCAGTGAGCAACTCCTGGAACATAGAGCATCTTCGCAAGTTTCACCCATAAGGCGCGGTTGCCGTGACCCGCTCCGGCAACCATCGGTTTGTACAGGCCTTGCCGATGCTGCATGTAACCCCTTGTACAAAGCCAGGCGAAGCCCCTGGCACCAGATAAAGTTGCCCTGTTAGGCGACCTTGTTCTTAGGCACGTTCAGTCGGCCAAGAATTATAACAAGTCGACGCCGAAGCAGGAAGGCCCTTATCGGGTGAGACGAGTCGCGAGGCCCGGCGCTGTCCGCCTCAAGACCGAAGAGGGCCTACCAGTGAGCAACTCCTGGAACATAGAGCATCTTCGCAAGTTTCACCCGTAAGGCGCGGTTGCCGTGACCCGCTCCGGCAACCATCGGTTTGTACAGGCCTTGCCGCTGTGGCATGTAACCCCTTGTACAAAGCCAGACGAAGCCCCTGGCACCAGATAAAGTTGCCCTGTTAGGCGACCTTGTTCTTAGGCACGTTCAGTCGGCCAAGAATCATAACAAGTCGACGCCGAAGCAGGAAGGCCCTTATCGGGTGAGACGAGTCGCGAGGCCCGGCGCTGTCCACCTCAAGACCGAAGAGGGCCTACCAGTGAGCAACTCCTGGGAACATAGAGCATCTTCGCAAGTTTCGCCCATAAGGCGCGGTTGCCGTGATCCGCTCCGGCAACCATCGGTTTGTACAGGCCTTGCCGCTGCTGCATGTAACCCCTTGTACAAAGCCAGGCGAAGCCCCTGGCATCAGATAAAGTTGCCCTGTTAGGCGACCTTGTTCTTAGGCACGTTCAGTCGGCCAAGAATTATAACAAGTCGACGCCGAAGCAGGAAGGCCCTTATCGGGTGAGACGAGTCGCGAGGCCCGGCGCTGTCCGCCTCAAGACCGAAGAGGGCCTACCAGTGAGCAACTCCTGGGAACATAGAGCATCTTCACAAGTTTCGCCCATAAGGCGCGGTTGCCGTGATTCGCTCCGGCAACCACCGGTTTGTGCAGGCCTTGCCGATGTTGCATGTAACCCCTCGTACAAAGCCAGGCGAAGCCCCTGGCCGAAGATAAAGAAGCGCTGGCGCCCTAGATTTTAGCATGCATGCTGAGTCAGAGTCTCGTCCTTGGTTAGGGTTGTCAGTTCCTAACTGTCGCTAACCCCTAACTTAGAGGTCGAGTCCGCGTCTTTTTCCCATCCTTTCCCTTTGACTCGCAGGAATTGAATGTCCTTGCCGGGCCGCTCAAGGACAAGGAAGAGGAGAAGGACGAGCCAACACCTACGCCCCGGCGAGCCAGAGTCGCCGGGGGCTGCAACCTCAGATAAGTTTTTGCATCCCTCATCATGCATTCTCTTATGAACTGTGGAATTTGAAAGCCTCCTTTCCTCCTGAAAAGCTACCGTGCTCTCTTAGCGGCAAGCCCCAGAGCGCGTTCCTGGGGCCCGTTTCGATAGCAGCCGCGGCAGCAAGGGGGAGGGAAGCGAGGGGCCGGAACCCGCCTGCTCCCCGCCTCCGCCAAGGGCGTGAGAAAGGTCGAGCAGTGCGGGGGAGCGGCTGGGCCTGTTGCCGGGCGAGAAACTGTCTATCTTAACGATGTAAAGGATTCGTTCCTTACCGCGGTTTCCACCCGCGAGACAAATGATCCGGCAAACATCCCCTTTTCATTAAAAACATTCCACTCAGGTACAGTTCAGAGAGAATGAAAAACATGAAAGAAGGGATTACAAGGCTTAAACGCAACTAAGGCCCGAAGGCTTACAAGCTGAAAAGAGATAAGGTGCCCGTAATCCCTTTCTTGTCTCTCTCCTCAGGAGGTAGGGCAAGTAGGCGAAGAGGGCGAAAGGGGCACCTAGGCGAGCTACGGGTGGCAGAAGGCACCAAGAGAAGATCCGGGGGCTCCGCCCGGGGGTCTCCGGAGGCTGAAGAAGACGGAGGCGCCGGAGGCAGAGCTGGAAGATGAGGCAGCGGCCTTGCCGCCAGCCTCTTCCTCCTCCCCAGCCTCGCCACTCTGGCCGCCCGAGGAGATCAAGCCCCCGGCAAGAGGAGCTTGCCGGGCCGAAGAGAAGACCCCGGTGGTCGTCACCGAGAGCAAGGGTGATGACGGCGTCTGGGGCGCATCTGGGACACGAGGCACCGGAGCGTCAGCCAGCTGTCGAAGTCGGCCCGTACTCCGACTTCGCGGCCTTCGACGCCCGCCCTCTGTCCTCCTCAGCAGCCCCCCTACGCCAGCCGCCCAAGGAGACGACCCCGGGGAGTTCACGGAGCCCGGCGCGGACGATGGGGCCGCCGGTGCCACACGGAGCTGCGACCGACGCCTAGTCGGACCCGTCATCCCGGCGGCTGCTCCCCTCGTCGTCGCTGTCGCTCCCCTCCTCGTCACTCTCGCTCGAGGAGGAGCCTTCGCTGTCGGAGGAGCTATCTTCGCAGCACCGGGCCCGGATGCCGGAGCCCCAGAAGGCCTTGACGGAGAGGAGGTCCTCCCCCACCAGCTTAAAGTGGAGGGTGAACCCCTCCGTCAAGCTGTGGATCCGGGCGAACGTCTTCCACCCGCGGCCCAGACACACCACGCCGGGGGCTCGGGACTCGACGTGGACTCGCGTCCCACTGATCCCGCAGCCCCTCATGCGCAGGTTTAGCGTCTCAGGCTGCTCCACCTCCAACACGCTCGCGAATGGAGCGGGAAGCCGGAGGCAGCGACGAGGCGCCCGGCGCAGCCTGATAATGAACTCACAGGGGTCGTCCCCGAGATGGACCGCGGGAAGGAACGGAGCCGCTGGCGGAGGCAAGGACGGCGCACCGATCCGTCCGCCCCGAGCGCCTCGGCCCCGTCCACGACCTCGTCCGCGACCTCGCCCTCTCCCTCTTCCCCTGACGACCGGCTCCGCCGCCGCGGGCGCAAGGGGAGGAGGGGCGCGTTGCCTAGCAGACACCCTCGCGGCAACCAAAGAAGAACCAGGGTTCCCCCCCCTCCATCGCAGATGGGGGAAGGAAACCAGAAGCAGAAGGAGGAAGGAGATGGGGTGCGGATTTCCGTTGCCCCCTTTCGCTCCTTATAAAGAGGCGGAGTGGGAACGCGGCCGCCTCGCTCCTCCAATAGAAGCGGAGGAAGGGCAGGCGATTGGGGCCGACCCACTGCATCGACCCGCGCCGGCCCGACTCCCTGCCTCCGCCGCCGCGACTCCGAGTGCATAAGGACCACGTGGTGGGCGCGCAGAACCGAGGCGACGGGTGAGACTACCTCTCCCCATCCCGTGATTATGGGGAACGGACGCCTCGAAAGCCGCGCCTCACCCCCGTTCATTTATCGAGCCGCGCCTCCCTCCACTTAAAGAGGGAACGGGCGTTTCGCCCCCACGACGCCGCGACAAGCGCGCGCCGCCTGGGGAAGGTGCGACGGATGCGGAGTTAAGGAGCAGCGCGACCAAGGCCACGCGTGCCCGTGCACTGTTAGGGCCTGGCCCAACGACGCTCGGCACCGTGTGTGGCCCAGGCCCGGGGGCTCCTGTCGGTGTACTAAAGTAGGGGTACCTTAGTACCCCAGACTTGTGCACGGGCAGTCGTAGCACCCTGCGGCGAGGCCCGCCCAGGAAGCGCCAAGAGAAGACCAAGCATTCAAGACAAGGCCCCCGGCAAGAGAAGCTTGCCGGGCCAAGAAGACAAGACCCCGGCAAGAGGAGCTTGCTGGGACGACTAAGCCCATGTAATACCATCCAAGAACAAAGTATACGAGACAGAAGATCGAGACCCCGACAAGAGGAGCTTGTCGGGAAGGCCGAACCCAGGCACCACAAGAGAAGCCCGCCACGGCGCGCCATGCGCCCCGGCAAGGCCTGATAGCCGGCAAGCTATCAGGCACAGGAAGACGACCCCCGCGACAAGCCACTTGCCGCGGCAAATCGCCACCTCAGGACTGCGCTCCAGCTCACCCGCCCACGCGTCGCTCCGGGGTTTCCCCCAAGGGCACGTGGCGGGGCACCGCGCAGCCTGGGGTATGCGGTGGCATGCAGCCACCACCGTGGCGAGCGGTGGCGCACCTAACGGTCCGCCTCGGTGCTGTCCAGGCGACCGTGACGGGCATTTAATGCCCTTGTCCCCTACCGTCAGAAGTAGGTATGATAACACTGTGCCGCACTGCAGCGCCACTGTTCCCGCACTGTTACAACTTCCACCCCTTTTACACTTTTACCCCTTTCTCTTACGTTGACACCTGTCGGTGACCCCTTTGCGCTATAAAAGGAGGCCCGTGTGCAACGTAGAGGGGGTTCGGGGGGTTCGGAGATTCGGAATCCAGACAGCCATACGCTCGGTGTAGCTAGCTCTCCAAGCTCCCGAGCTCCCCAGTTCAATACAACCAAGCAGGAGTAGGGTTTTACGCGTCCATCGCGACCCGAACCTGGGTAAACCGCCCGTGTGCTCGCCTCGATCTGCTCTCCGTGCTCCCTCCGCCCCCCTCACCGGACAACGAAAGGGGCTCCGGCCCCATAGGTGCTCGCGGGGGACGCCAGTCCACCCCGACAATGAGCAACTCTTTATAGGGGAGATATAATGTAACACTGGGGCCCAAAAAGAAAGAAGCGAAAGAAAACTCAACTAAACAAAAGCACACAACAACAATCAATTTACACACAATCAATATCACATATTACTGCTAGTCACACAATATGCATGCCTACTTAAGCACACAAATCTCGCGGGATCTCTGGTTCTACGATCTAGCATGATGTGACGATGTGCACAAGGACGAATAAATGTGTGGAAAAATTGGTGTAAACAACGCTACACCAAGTGCTAGCTTAGCCAGGTAGCAGCCTGGACTAGCATCAGAGGTGAGGACGCACTCGGTAATCATGTAGCGGGACACGAAGGTCGCAACCACATTATTATCAAGCGGATAGAAAAAGATCCGTACTCGTCCAAGAAATAGGATAGCGGGGAAAAACTGAGGCTGCTGGCACTGCCCTTTCTTGATAACTACGATCATTAAGGGTTGCCAAAATGACAAGAAAAAGGACGATCCGTGATAGAAGCATGTCTACCACCGAAACAAAAGGTGGGGCTGAAGAAAATAATTCGGCGCGATACCTGAGCACCATTTTTGCAAGTAGTGTCAGGGTCACTTGGCACCACTCTGCTGGGACAGAAATGACGCCAAACACCAAAGAGCAAGCAAGAAAAGAAAACTGGAGAAATGCTAAGGCTGAGCTGTAGTGGATCCAGACCGATGCCACCCATAAATCGTTGTTTACCATTCTACTTGGACACTAATGAGGCGTACGAGAAGCTAACAAAGCTGTCATCGATGGCTAAACTATGGCACAACCAGCTGCATGGGTGACTTCAGGTGGAGGATGAGCAACCTCAATCGGGCGACTAAGAAAAGCAAGCTGATGGGAGCTATCCAGTAGAAGCAAATTTTGGGTGAGCTGAGAGATTAAGACTAGTCACAATGGAGAGTAACTTAGACTAGTAACATGCATATGTTACTATCTCTATAGTGGGAAGTAACATATGTGTGGTGTCATGCAACACATCATTTATTAGGTAATAAACTCATCTTGTCTTGGTATATGTGATGTTACTGATACTACTAGTAACTAGCTATGTTACCATATGCCTCTTTTTTTGTAATTGCTTTCCACATCATATATTTTATCTAGATATGTGTGATGTTATCACCTATGTTACTCCAACTGTGGGTAGTCTAAGGAAAGGAGAAAGGGGATCTGGGAAGATGGACATTTCTCACTAAGTGAAATAATGAGTGGAAGAAAGAAGAGTGAAGAAGTCAAGAAGACTATGGGTGTGACCCATCAAACATATGGAGTTTTCTGATGTGATAATATAAGCCATGTGTGTGTACATGAAGTTAGGCACTTTGAGAGCAAAATACTGTATATATACAATGTGATAATATAAGCACCCTCGATACGGATGTTGCTTGCACGTGTGTTGAGGCAAATGTAGACCAACAAAGTTATTACGGATATGTATAGCGGTTTGGATTTTTTAAGGCGCGGGTATACACGCACATGATTCAGAAGAAAAGATTGTAAAAAAATCTCTTTTTCGGGGAAAAACATTGACATAAATATTTTTCACAAGAAAATAATCTAGCATAATGCTAATGTTTAAAGTTTCAAGAAATATTGAGTTGTGTTGTACCATGAGTGAAAACTAGTATAGCTAGAAAAACTAAGAATAGTAGCTTTTACATAGGATTGATTCTATCGTATTTTCCAAGGAATAACAAAAAATAATTTATGTCAAAAAAATAAACATGAGTATTATGCTACACCATGTATGTTTGAAAAATACTTTACTATTTTTACAATTTGAAATTGAAAGCGCCATGGTTCACAGTTCTATCTTCATAAATATAGTATATAAAGTGTACAAAATCACTCAATAAACTATGCCAATCGATAATATTGTTAGCAAATTAAACTATGAAAACAATCATAACTACTAAATGGGTGTTTATAGAAAAAATTGAGCAGAATGATAAAATGTAAAGAAAATAGAAATAAAATATGAAAAATGTAACCGACCATAAAACGAAAGTTGTACGGATTGCATATTTGGCCACTAAAGTATAAACAAACAACACATATATTTATAATAAAAACCCAAACATTAAAAAAACTATGCTCGCAAAATACCTATATTTGAATTTGAAATCAAATCAGGTATCAATTTTTCTTTAGACAAATCAAACAATATGTCCTCACAATTTAACTTTATAAAATCCTAGCCCACACATCGAGCGGGCCACTTTACTAGTTTCCATAAAAATTTCACCCGCAGCGGAATCCAAAAGATTTCTAGATGCAAAATTCAATCCGACATAAAATATTTGTATGATCATCCATAAACTTAAACCATGAGTAGGGCAATTTCTTATCATCAATTTCATCCTCTCACAATATTGTGCAACATGTTCATGATCAAGTTGCTTAAAATTCATTATATCATTCCTAAGGGAGATGATCTTAGCCGGAGGAAAATACTTGGAAATAAAAGCATCTTTACACTTGTTCCATGAATCAATACTATTTTTAGAAAAAATGAAAACCAAGTTTTAGCACGATCACATAGTGATAACGAAAATAGCTTCAATATAACAATATCATTATCCAGATCCTTTTTCTTTTGCATATCACACAACTCAAGAAAAGTATTTAGATGGGATGCAGCATCCTCATTAGGACTACCAGAAAATTGTTCTTTCATGACGAGATTCAACAAAGCGGCATTAATTTCATAAGATTCCGCATTGGTGGCGGTAGCAATCGGAGTACTAATAAAATTATTATTATTAGTATTGAAGAAGTCACACAACTTAGTATTTTCTTGAGACATCATGACAAAGCAAGCAATCTAGCACACAAGCAAACGAAAAGACGAACGAAAGAAGGCGAATAAAAAGGCAAATATTTTTGTGTTTTTTAAAAACGTTTTAGAAGTGGGGGACACAAAAACAAGAGGCAAATGGCAAATTAAGTGCAAGAGATGAGGTTTTATGATAGGTACTTGGTAGGCTTGATGTAGAACCTCCCGGCAACGATTCCAGAAATTCTTCCTGCTACTTTTTGAGCTTGCGTCGATTTTTCCCTTGAAGAGGAAAGGGTGATGCAGCAAAGTACAAATAAGTATTTCCCTCAGTTGAGAACTAAGGTATCAATCCAGTAGGAGGTACAACCACGCCCCAATAGATGCAGCTGCACAAACTAACAAACACTTGCGCACAACACGAAAAAGGGGTTGTCAATCCCTTCACGGTCACTTGCAAGAGTGAGATCTAATAGAGATAGATGTAAAAGCTAAATAAAAGTCAAAACAAAGTAAATATAAATAAATTACAGTAAGGTATTTTTCGGTTTTTGGTTTTATAGATATGGAAATATATGATGAGAAATAGACCCGGGGGCCATAGTTTTCACTAGAGGCTTCTCTCTTGAAAGAACACAGACGGTGGGTGAACAAGTTACGGTCGAGTAATTGATAGAAAAGCGCAAAGTTATGAAGATATCTAAGGCAATGATCATGAATATAGGCATCACGTCTGTGACAAGTAGACCGACTCCTGGCTGCATCTACTAATATTACTCCACACATCGACCGCTATCCAACATGCATCTAGTGTATTAAGTTAACAAGAACAGATTAACACCTTAAGAAAGATGACATGATGTAGAGGGATAGATCCAATCAATATGGTACAAACACCATCTTTTTATCCTTAATGGCAACAATACAAATACGTGCCTCGCTACCCCTACTGTCATTGGGTGAGGACACCGCAAGATTGAACCCATCACAAAGCACCTCTCCCATTGCAAGAAAAACCAATCTAGTTGGACAAACCAAATCGATAGATCAGAGAGAAATTCAAAGTTATCTTAATCATGCATAAAAGAGTTCATAGAAGACTCAAATAATATTCATAAATAATCTGATCACAAATCCACAATTCATCGGATCTCAACAAACGCACCGCAAAAGAAGATTACATTGAATAGATCTCCAAGAACATCGAGGAGAACATTTATTGAAGAACAAAGAGAGAGAAGAAGCCATCTAGCTACTAGCTATGGACCCATAGGTATGTGCTAAATTACTCACACATCTTCGGAAGGGCAACAAGGTTGGTGTAGATGCCCTCCGTGATTGAATCCCCCTCCGACGGAGTGCCGGAAAAGGCCCCACGATGGGATCTCACGAGAACAGAAGCTTGCGGTGGCGGAAGAGTATTTTTGGTGCTCCCTCTAACATAAGCGGAATATTTGGTAATTTATAGTGCATATATTATGGTTAGAAGAGCCACGGGGGGCCACAAGCCTAGGGGGCGCGCCCTAGGGCTTGTGGCCCCCTCGTGGGTCTTCTGGCCTCTTCCCGAAGCATCTTGGTTGTCTTCTGGTCCAATAAAAAACATCAATAAGTTTTGTTCCGTTTGGTATTGATTTTCTGTAAAGCACAAAAGCAAGGAAAAAATAGCAACTCGCACTAGGCACTAGGTTAATAGGTTAGTCCCAAAAAATGATATAAACTAGCAAATTAATGCATATAAAAGATCCAAGGTGGTTAATATAATAGCATGGAACAATAAAAAATTATAGATACATTGGAGACATATCATGGATCAATGATTAAGCATGATGGGCTAGGGATAACTTTCTTTAGTCTTGATATTTTGAAAGACATGTTTGCTTGTTGATATACTTGAGTATTGAAATCTTCATGTAAAACATAGACTATTGTTATCAATCATATAAAAGTCCAAATGTCCATGCTACAAAAGTAAAGAATATGTGATAAACATGTTAGGCAGCATTCCACATCAAAAATTCAGTTTTTTATCATTTACCTACTCAAGGACGAGCAGGAATTAAGCTTAGAGATGCAGATACGTCTGAAGTGTATCTATAATTTATATTGTTCCATATTATTATATTGTCATTCTTGGATGTTTTATATTCATTTTATAGTAACTTTATATCATTTTTTGGGACTAACCTATTGACATAGTGCCAAGTGCCACTTGTTTTTTTGCTTGTTTTTTACTTCGCAGAATAACCATATCAAACAGAGTCCAAATGCAGCAAAACTTTTTGGAGATTTTTCTGCCTAGAAGATAACTTGGGAGCCAAGGAAGTGCCGGAGGGGAGGCCCGTGGGGCCCACAAGGCACCAGGGGTGCGCTAGAGGCCCCTAGCGTGCCCTGGTGGGTAGTGGGGCCACAGGAGTCCTTTCCGCCGCCTCTGAGCTCTATAAATACCCAAATATTCCAGAAACTTTCGGGGAGTCAGCGAAAAAGAATTCTAGCTGCCGCAAGTTCCACAAGTACAAGATCCAATCTAGAGCCCTATTCCGGCACCTTGTCGGAGGGGAAGACAATCACGGAGGGGTTCATCATCCTCATTGGTGCTCCTCCGATGATGCGTGAGTAGTTTACCAAAGACCTACAGGTCCATAGGCAGTAGCTAGATGGCTTTTTATCTCTTTTTGATTCTCAATACAATGTTCTCCTTGATGTTCTTGGAGACCTATTTGATGTAATGACTTTTTGCGGTGTGTTTGTTGGGATCTGATGAATTGTGAGTTTATGATCAGATCTATCTATGAATATTATTTGTGTCATCTTTAATCTCATATATGCATGATTATTATAGCCTCGTGTTTCTTCTCTGAAACTTTGGTTTGGTTTGGCCAACTAGATTGATTTTTCTTGCAATGGGAATAGGTGCTTTGTGATGGAATCGATCTTGCGGTGCTCAATCTCAGTGATAGGAGGAGAAGTGGCACGGATGTATCGTTGCTATTAAGCATAAAAGTATGGGGTCTATTCCTACATGAATAGATCTTGTCTACATCATGTCATCGTTCTTATTACATTACTCTGTTTTTTCCATGAACTTAATACACTAGATGCATGCTGGATAGCGGTCGATGTGTGGAGTAATAGTAGTAGATGCAGGGAGGAGTCGGTCTACTAATCTTGGGCGTGATGCCTATATACATGATCATTGCCTTGGATATCATCATAATTATTTGCTCTTCTATCAGTTGCCCAATAGTAATTTGTTTACCCACAGTATGCTATTTTCTCGAGAGAAGCCACTAGTGAAATCTATGGCCCGGGTCTATTTTCTATCATATTGTTTTCAGATCTGTTATTCCAAAAACCCCAAAATACCTTGCTGCACTTTTTCTTTCTTTATTTTATTTTGTGTTTTTTGCTAGATCTATTTATCCAATCTCAGACAATTTAATTTATCTCAATACCGAGGAGGTATTGACAACTCCTCTTACGCATTGGGTTGCAAGTATTTGTTATTTGCGTGCAGGTACTATTTACATAGTGTTGCTTGGTTCTCCTACTGGATTGATAACCTTGGTTTCATAACTGAGGAAAATACTTATCTTTGTTGTGCTGCATCATCCTCTTCTCTTCGGGGAAATACCAACGTAGATACAAACAATCACTTGCCCTTACAAACTCCTTGGTTTAACTCCACAAGATCTTGGAGGCTCCCAAGTGACACCTAACCAATCTAGGAGACACCACTCTCCAAAAGGTAGTAGATTGTGTTGTTGATGATGAACTCCTTGCTCTTATGCTTCAAATGATATTTTCCTCAACCGTCAATCACTCTCTCACAGATTTGGCTTGGTTAGGAGAAGGATTGGAGGTTGGATTGGAATGCCTTGATCTCAACACATGAGTAGGTGGTTCTCTCTCATAAAACGAATGGTGGAAGTGTAGTTTCGTTGTGATGTGTCTCTTAGTGAGTGGTGGGGGTGGACGGGTATAAATAGCATCACCCAAAATCCAACTGTTACAAGTCTTTTGACTCAACTTAGTGACAACAATCCAAAATCTTGGTGAGACTGACTTGTGTAAAAGATTTGAATGTTGGGCTTTTCAATGGTACCGAAGTGAGAATCTTGGTGGCACTGAAATGTGATGACCTAAGCGAGACTACATTTTGGTAATTCCCATTGTTTCAACTCGGTGATTCCGAAGTGAAGCAACAAGGTTACAGAAACCTGGTCAGTGCGAATCGATGGGACCGATTGTCATCTGGTGAGACTGAAACTCTAGGGTTTGGCTCTGGCAGTGTATTGGATCAACTCGTTGAGTCATGATGGGACATTTTTGGTGGGACCGAGTTGGATTTTTAGGGTTTGGACATATATGACTTGGAGGAAATGGTTGAGGGTTTTTGAGCAATATCATCAAGCACTTGAGCAATTGAGTCATGAACAAAACCTCATCCCCTTTTAATAGTATTGGCTTTCTTATGGACTCAATGTGATCTTGGATCACTGATACGTCCATTTTGCATCATGTTTACCTACTGTTACTTCCTATGTTTTTATGCATAATAATGCTTTATGGAGTAATTCTAATGTCTTTTCTCTCATAATATGCAAGGTTTACACAAAGAGGGAGAATACCAACAGCTAAAATTCTAGACCTGAAAAAGCTATGGCAGAGTTACCTATTCTGCACATCTCCAAATGAGCTAAAAATTTACGGAGAATTGTTTTGGAATATATGAAAAATACTGGAGCAAATAACTACCAGAGGGGACCCACCAGGTGGGCACAACCCACCCCAGGCGCGCTCTGGTGGGTTGTGCTCAGCCCGACCCACCTCCGGTGCCCATCTTCTGGTATATAAGTCATTTTGACCTAGAAAAAATAAGGGGAGGACTTTCGGGACGGAGCACCACCGTCTTGAAGCATAAATTGGGCAGGAGCACTTTTGCCCTATGGAAGAGCGATTCCGCCAGGGGAACTTTCCTCCCGGAGGGGAAATCATCACCATCATCATCACCAACAACCCTCTCATATTTGGGAAGGCAATCTCCATCAACATCTTCAACAACACCATCTCCTCTCAAACCCTAGTTCATCTCTTGTGTTCACTCTTTGTACCGGAACCTCAGATTGGTACCTCTCGGTGACTAATAGTGTTGATTACATCTTGTATTTGATTACTATTTGGTTTATTTGATTGGAGATTATATGTTCAGATCCATTATGATATTTAATACCCCTCTGATCTAGAGCATGATTATCATTTGTGAGTAGCTATTTGTGTTCTTGAGGTCACGGGAGAAATCTTGTTGCAAGTAATCATGTGAACTTGATATGTGTTTGATATTTTGATGATATGTATGTCGTGATTCCCTTAGTGGTGTCATGTGAATGTCGACTACATGGCACTTCACCATATTTGGGGCTAAGGGAATGCATTGTGGAGTATTTATTAGATGATGGGTTGCTAGAGTGACAGAGGCTTAAACCCTACTTTATGCGCTACTTCGTAAGGGACCGATTTGGATCCAAAAGTTTAATGATATGGTTAGATTTTATCTTAACGCTTTTCTCGTAGTTGCGGATGCTTACGAGGGGGTTAATCATAAGTAGGAGGTTTGTTCAAGTAAGAACATCACCTAAGCACCAGTCCACCCACATATCAAATTATCAAAGTAGCGAACACAAATCAAACCAATATGATGAAAGTTATTAGATGAAACTCCCGTGTACCCTTAAGAACACTTTCCTACTATAAGAAACCGTTTTGGCCTGTCCTTTGCCACAAAAGGATTGGGCTACCTTGCTGCACTTTATTTACGTTATCGTTACTTGCTCATTACAAATTTTCTTGCTATCAAACTATCTGTTACCGACAATTTCAGTGCTTGCAGAAACTACCTTGCTGAAAACCACTTGTCATTTCCTTCTGGTCCTCGTTGGGTTCGACACTCTTACTTATTGAATGGACTAGGATTGATCCCCTATACTTGTGGGTCATCAGTCACTTAACCAAAAATGTAGAGTCTTGAAGCTTTGCCAATCCATGTCCTTTGCATTTTGAGGGGTCACATTCTCATGTCCTTGCCATGACAATCATTGAACTTTTATGAAATTTATCTTGAATAAGCATTACTACATTGACATATATGTTGTTATGAATTAGCAAAACCACCCAGGGATTAGTTGCACTTTCACCTGCATCTACTCAAAGAACCACTCGTGATGCCACCATTGGGAAACATAGTAGAAAACAAGAAAAATTCGCCCTACGATTACCCATGAACAATGTGAAGATGCATATAGGGTTTGGATCAACGATCATTACTGACTCCGAACTTGTAATAGAAGTAAACGAATCAGTGTAGATAATACTTGGAGTCCCTCGAACCGTTCATGACGATCCCGCAAACCACCCTCAAACGATCCCTCAAACGGAAGACCGAAAGTACAACCTCTCTACTTGGTTTCAAGTGTACGGTCTTCATGATCCGGTAGCGCTTCGCCATCTAGAGCTAATCGTCGATGGAGAATTAGAAGGGGGAGATTAGAACCACATTGGGCTTCTAATTATGAGTATTAGAGGAACTAGGTCTAGCTCTAATTACTCAACTAGGACCAACTAGAACAAGAACTTGCCACCCGTAGCTCATCTAGGCGCCCCTTTTGCCCTTTTCGCCTCCTTGACCTGCCTCCTGAAGAGAGGGACAAGAAAGGGATTACAGGCACCTTATCTCTTTTTAGTTTGTAAGCCTTCGGGCCTTAGCTGAATTTAAAGCTTGTAGTCCCATCATTCATGTTTTTCATTCTCCATGAACTGTACCTGAGTGGAATGTTTTTAATGAAAAAGGGGTGCTTGCCGGGTCACTTGTCCTGCGGGTAGAACCCACGTCAAGGGGTAAATCCTTGATATCTTTAAGATAGACATTTCCTTGCCCGGCAGCAGGCCTTGCCGTCTTCCCACGTCGCTCGACCTTTCTCACACTTTCGGCGGAGGCAGGGATGAGGCGGGTTCAGGCTCCTCGTTTCGTCGATTTGCTGCCGCGACTACGACCAAACCTGGCCCCAGGAACAAGCCCTAGAGCCTAGAGTTAGGGGAGCACGGTAGCCTTAGGAAGAAACTAGGTTTCGCATACCTCAGTTCATAAGAGAATGCATGATAAGAGATGAAGAACTTATCTGAGACCGCAGCCTCCGGCAACTCTGGTTCGCCGTGGGCGAATCTTTGTACTTGCAGCCCCCGACAACACTGGCTGATAGAGGCGGGGTGTCCCGATCTTTCGATGAGATGATAACTATCGATTTGGTGGAGACGACTTTGACGATCCGACTACAAACGTGCATGACGTCGCGCCTTAGCAATCGCTAAACCAACTCCGAGAGGTTATCGACCACGCCGGAGCACAATCAACCTGACCACGAAGGTCTATTCCTGCAAGCAATCGAAGGACAAGCAAGAATATGATAAAGCAATCTGAATATTCCGAATATAGATAAAGTATTGATAATGGTGGGGATCCGTAAGCGGTCTTGGTCTGGTCGTTGGACACAAACGAAGTACACGAAGTTGCAATGGCTAACTTTTAACTAAACAAATCCCAAAGTCTAAACGACGCCCTAAGGGCTGTATATATGGAGGAAGAGGAGGGAATTTCGTGGCCCCTGATGGTGGGGTCCGAAACCAACCCTAACTCTTGTTTCCCCACACATACGGACTCTAAAAATAGCCTATACTTAAGTATTTCGAAATTACATGGGCCTGGCCCAAAAATAAGGTGACGCAGCACCTAGAATAGCCTATGGACGAATATTATGAAGTGGCATCTTGTATATTTCGTCCAAGGCTTCATTCACTCCTTATGGTGGCTTCAAAGTCCTGAAATCATCACTTGTAACTCCGTTCTTGATCCCCTTGCGCATGCCATCAACTCCATGCGTGTTCTTGCTCCAATGTTCATCCTTCTCCAAGCTAGGCCCTTCACTTGTAAGCAAAACAAATGTATCCAATTTAGGCAGTATCATATTCTCATGAACATTAGAATCATTACCAAGAAACGAAAGTACCTGGTAATTTAATTGGCGTGCGCGAGCTCTAGTAATTGGTCCAGTATGTATAGCAGCAGGGGCTGTGGATGTAACAATGGTATTGATGTCCTCATCATCCTCCCCTTCTTGAAATGAAGTCGTCCTCGACGGAAGCTCATCTTCCTCACCCAAATAAGGCTTCAAATCTGCAATGTTAAAAGTGGGACTAACCCCAAAATCTGCAGGCAGCTCAAGTTTATATGCATTATCATTTATTTTCTCTAACACCTTAAATGGACCATCAGCACGTGGCATTAGCTTTGATTTGCGCAAATTAGGAAACCTATCCTTACGCAAATGTAACCAAACAAGATCACCAGGTGCAAAGACAACATGTTTTCTACCCTTATCTCCAGCAAGTTTATATTTAGCATTCATACGCTCAATGTTTTCCTTAGTTAACTCATGCATTTTTAAAATCAATTCAGCATGTTCTTTAGCATCAAAATTAACCTTCTCCGAAGATGGAAGAGGCAACAAATCAATAGGTGCACGAGGTAGGAAACCATACACAATTTCAAAAGGGCACATCTTAGTAGTAGAATGCAATGAACGATTATAAGCAAATTCAATATGAGGCAAGCATTCTTCCCACATTTTCTTATTATTCTTCAAAACAGCCCTAAGCATAGTAGACAATGTTCTATTGACTACTTCAGTTTGTCCATCAGTTTGGGGGTGACAAGTAGTACTAAAAAGCAGTTTAGTCCCCAACTTAGCCCATAAACATCTCCAAAAGTGGCTAAGAAATTTAGTATCACGATCTGAAACAATAGTATTTGGCACACCATGCAAGCGAATAATTTCACGAAAGAACAAATCAGCAACATTAACAGCATCATCGCTTTTATGACATGGTATAAAGTGTGCCATTTTCGAGAATCTATCCACGACAACAAATATGCTATCCCTCCCCTTCTTTGTTCGAGGTAAACCTAAAACAAAGTCCATAGATATATCCTCCCAAGGAACACTAGGTACAGGCAAAGGCATATATAAACCATGAGGATTGAGTCGTGACTTAGCTTTTTGACATGTAGTGCAGCGAGCAACAAAACGCTCAACATCCCGTCTCATCTTTGGCCAAAAGAAATGTGTAGCAAGTATATCCTCCGTCTTCTTCACGCCAAAGTGTCCCATTAGTCCTCCTCCATGCGCCTCCTGCAACAACAAAAGACGAACGGAGCTAGCTGGAATGCATAGCTTGTTAGCACGAAACACAAATCCATCGTTAACGACGAACTTGTTCCATGTTCTTCCTTCTTTACAATTCTGCAACACATCTTTAAATTCAGCATCATGCACATATTGATCTTTGATGGTCTCCAAACCAAATATTTTAAAGTCAAGTTGTGAAAGCATAGTATAACGACGAGACAATGCATCAGCAATAACATTTTCTTTACCCTTCTTGTGTTTAATGACATAAGGGAAAGTCTCAATGAATTCAACCCATTTAGCATGTCTACGGTTCAGTTTAGCTTGACTTTTAATGTGTTTCAAAGATTCATGATCAGAATGTATAACAAATTCTTTGGGCCATAAATAATGTTGCCATGTTTCTAAAGTCCGAACAAGAGCATATAATTCTTTATCATAAGTAGAATAGTTTAGACTAGGCCCACTCAATTTTTCAGAAAAGTATGCAACAGGTTTGCCATCTTGTAATAACACACCTCCTAATCCAATTCCACTAGCATCACATTCAAGCTCAAAAGTCTTATTAAAATCAGGAAGTTGAAGTAAAGGAGCATGTGTCAACTTATCTTTCAATACTGTGAAGGCTTCTTCCTGTGCGGTACCCCAAACAAAAGGCACATCCTTCTTTGTAAGCTCGTTGAGAGGTGCAGCAATGGTGCTGAAATCTCTCACAAAACGCCTATAGAAACCAGCAAGGCCAAGAAAACTCCTCACTTGTGTGACCGTTTTGGGCTGCGGCCAACTCTCAATAGCTTCAATCTTGGCTTTATCAACTTCAATTCCCTGTGGAGTAACAACATAGCCAAGAAAAGATACTCGGTCGGTGCAAAAGGTGCACTTCCCAAGGTTACCGAACAAACGTGCATCACGTAGAGCATTAAAAACAGCACGTAAATGTTCCAAATGTTCTTCCAAAGATTTGCTATAAATCAGTATATCATCAAAATAGACTACCACAAATCGTCCAATGAAAGCACGTAAAACTTCGTTCATTAGTCGCATGAAAGTACTAGGTGCATTAGTTAACCCAAAAGGCATGACTAACCACTCATATAAACCAAACTTAGTTTTAAAAGCTGTTTTCCATTCATCTCCCAATTTCATACGAATTTGATGGTATCCACTACGCAAATCAACTTTGGAGAATATTGTAGAGCCACTCAATTCATCAAGCATATCATCTAGACTAGGAATAGGATGACGATAACGAATAGTAATATTATTAATGCCTCTACAATCAACACACATACGCGAGGTACCATCCTTTTTCGGCACTAGAATAATAGGAACAGCACAAGGACTAAGGGATTCGCGTATATAACCTTTGTCGAGTAGCTCTTGTACTTGACGCATAATCTCCTCCGTCTCCTCTGGATTGGTACGGTATGGTGCGCGGTTGGGTAATGATGCACCGGGAATTAAGTCAATCTGATGCTCAATCCCTCGAATAGGTGGTAATCCCGGTGGCACGTCTTGTGGAAAGACGTCAGCGAACTCCTGCAAAATGTTAGTAACAGCAGGAGGCAAAGAGGAAGGCACGTCCTCAAATGAAAATAATACCTCTTTGCACACAAAAGCATAGCAAACAGATTTGCTAACATCTAGATCATCAATATCAGATTTGGTGGCAAATAAACATGCACTTTTCAATTTAATTTCAGAAGCAACACTAGATGGTTTATTATTAGGCTTCATTTGTTGCTGAAATTCTTTTGCCACAATCTGATTTTCACTCTTATTTTGCTCCTGTTTTGCTTTATTAGCTCGATTAATATCATCTTTCAAAATGGAATCAGGAGTCATAGGAAGCAAAGTAATATTTTTGTCCTTATGAACGAGAGTATACTGATTGTTTCTACCATGGTGTACAGAATTTTTATCAAATTGCCATGGTCTACCAAGTAATAAGGAACATGCTTGCATGGGTACCACATCACAATCAACATAATCAGCATATGTAGAGATACTAAAATGCACACGAATAGTACGTGTTACCTTAACCTTACCGCTGTTGTTGAACCATTGGATGTAGTAAGGATGTGGATGTGGTCTTGTGGTGAGGGATAGCTTCTCCACCATCTCCATGCTAGCCAAGTTGTTGCAGCTCCCTCCATCTATGATGACGCGAACAGAACGTTCCTTCACAACTCCCTTTGTATGGAACAAATTATGCCTCTGATTTTGCTCAGCTTGCGTGACCTGCACATTCAAAACACGTTGAGCAACTAAACATTCGTACCTGTCAGCATCTTCAGCAGCCATGTATTGCGTCTCATGATCAGAATCATCGCCACCGTGTTCTTCATGTGTAAGAAGAGCCAAAGTCTCCTCATCATAGTCACTAGCGGACTCATACCCACCATCCTCAGTAGCAATCATCACACGCTGAGATGTGCATTCGCGCGCAAAATGTCCTCTTCCCTTACAACGACGACAAATAATATCACTTGTGTGCCCTGTAGACGCCATGGAAGAAGCAGAGCTCTGTGCAGGCCCGGCAGGTGTGCTCTTGGCAGATAGTGGTGGTTGTGCCTGCTTTCTTGTATCACGGTTGGAGGTGGCAGCTGACGGAGGTGCCGGTGTAGCAGAACGTGTGGAAGTAGATGATGCACGTGGTGTCCATGATGAAGGTCGACCTGCAGACAAGTTAGTCCGCGCCAATGCCTGTCGATCCTGCACTTCACGTTCAGCTTTACAAGCAAGATGGAATAAACGAGTGATATTATTATAATCCTTATAGTCTAGAATGGTCTGAATCTCTCTATTTAATCCACCTAGAAAACGTGCAAGCATAGCTTCATTCGCCTCAACAATACCACATCTAATCAAGCCAGTTTGTAATTCCTGATAATATTCTTCTACAGAATTTTTTCCTTGTCTTAAGCGCTGCAATTTTTGAAGTAATTCACGTTGATAATATGGTGGAACCCAACGAGTACGCATAGCAGTTTTCAAAGCAGCCCAAGTAGCTGGAACAGGATATAATCTACAATATTCAGACCACCAAACACATGCAAAGCTAGTGAAAGCACAAACAGCAGCAGGAACACGTCTCTCCTCAGGATATTGTAAACATGTAAATCGTTGTTCAGTTTCTAACTCCCAAGTAAGATATATATCAGGAACATATCTACCCTCAAATGGTGGAATATTCAATTTCAGTTTAGGGAGATGGTCATGATCTCGTACCTGAGGGGGAGCCCTAACATTACCATTATTTGCATGTGGACGACCTGGTGGTTGTGGTGCTGGTGGTTGCACGTAGTTCTGATTGTCATCAACCTCATCCTCATAATCTCCCACATAATCATCCTCCTCCGCATCAGCAGCAGGAGCCACAGAAGTATCAACAGCAGCACCAGCAGTTTGGCCAGGCTGAAGAGGGACACGGATCGCTCGGCGAAGGGCTGCTTCCCGACCTGGAGGTAATCGTTGTTGTTGCTGTTGTTGCAGAGGTGCGGCAGGTGCAGCCGGTGGTGGAAGACGCGCAAGCAGTTCATTAAATCTGTTATCGAGCTTTGTTTCGAACGTCTTCTCCATGCCATCTATCTTCTCCATGGCCTCTTCAAATCTGTTTAGCACATCTGGCACCTGTCCACTCATCATTTGCTGAAACTTATCATGAAGCTCCTTGTTCGTCAAGTTCTCCCAGTCAGTCCCGTCGGCTTGTGATCCTGGCATGGTTAGCAACAATAGAAACACACAAGAATATGATCCTACAGAGTACTAACAAGAGGTGGTGGTGGTGTCACAAATCCGTCAAGCAAATCTCAAATTCTTACCAGTTCTTACCCAGCAGCAGGCGGTGATCGGCAGCCGTTGTAGTCAAAACTCTCAAAAGCTTGGATAGAGCGATTGCCAGGGAGAGTCAAACGCACGAAGTAGATGTATGTGGAGCTGGGAAGGCTTATAGTATGGTAGCAAAAAGGGTCAGCAAAAATCAATTCAGAGATGCAAAGTTGAATAAACGCTCAACGACGGTACTGTGCTGGTCCTAGGCTAGACCGTGCTAGAGACGCGAGCCTAGAGCACCAACAAAATCACGGCGCTGCACGTAAACACAGGGAAAAGCACACTCTGGATTTTTTTTTCGCCCTGTTTTTTTTTTTTGGCACTCTTTTTTTTTTTGCTTCTTCTTTTTTTTTTTGTGAAAAATCACAATAATGGCGAGTGTCTCAAAACTCTTCCCAGGTCAAACTGACAGGATAGACACGAATTTTTTTCTTGCGAATTTTTTTTTTCGACTGTCCGGACCCAAAAACTGGAAACGGCTCAAAAAAAACTTTCAATAACGGCGACTGTCTCAAAAGGCTAAGAAACACCTAAAAATAGGATAGCCAGAAAATTTTTTGTCAAGTGCGTTTTTGGAATTTTTTTTTTTTTTGGAAACCAACCTCTTCTATGTACGGCAAAAGATTGATGGAATCCTAAACCTACTCAACCAAGGAAACACGAATCTGGCAACAGATGGATCTCGAAAGCAAACCTAATATGAGATGGACTCGAAGTGACGGTGATATATGGATACGGATCGGTGGTGGTATATGGACTCGGAGCGGTGGTGGTATATGGACTCGGAGCGGTGGCGGATAAGCGGTGGTGGTATATGGCAGGGACAATGATGATGGTGCGGCGGCGGCGTGACTAATATGACCAGAACTCGAAACTCTAAAAGACTAGACGCTAAGACCAGCAACTTAACACGACGATGCAACCGCAAATTCAACAAAGCAAATACAGAAAAGATTATGCAAAGGCTCAGATTGGTTCGGATATGATGAACTAACCCTAATTTTTTTTGGCTTTTTCGTGGACTATAGGTATGAAGAACAGACTCGATCTAAACTACGAAAAACTGTAAAATCTCACCGAGCAACCTGAAAATCTGATACCACTTGATAGAGGCGGGGTGTCCCGATCTTTCGATGAGATGATAACTATCGATTTGGTGGAGACGACTTTGACGATCCGACTACAAACGTGCATGACGTCGCGCCTTAGCAATCGCTAAACCAACTCCGAGAGGTTATCGACCACGCCGGAGCACAATCAACCTGACCACGAAGGTCTATTGCTGCAAGCAATCGAAGGACAAGCAAGAATATGATAAAGCAATCTGGATATTGCGAATATAGATAAAGTATTGATAATGGTGGGGATCCGTAAGCGGTCTTGGTCTGGTCGTTGGACACAAACGAAGTACACGAAGTTGCAATGGCTAACTTTTAACTAAACAAATCCCAAAGTCTAAACGACGCCCTAAGGGCTGTATATATGGAGGAAGAGGAGGGAATTTCGTGGCCCCTGATGGTGGGGTCCGAAACCAACCCTAACTCTTGTTTCCCCACACATACGGACTCTAAAAATAGCCTATACTTAAGTATTTCGAAATTACATGGGCCTGGCCCAAAAATAAGGTGACGCAGCACCTAGAATAGCCTATGGACGAATATTATGAAGTGGCATCTTGTATATTTCGTCCAAGGCTTCATTCACTCCTTATGGTGGCTTCAAAGTCCTGAAATCATCACTTGTAACTCCGTTCTTGATCCCCTTGCGCATGCCATCAACTCCATGCGTGTTCTTGCTCCAATGTTCATCCTTCTCCAAGCTAGGCCCTTCACTTGTAAGCAAAACAAATGTATCCAATTTAGGCAGTATCATATTCTCATGAACATTAGAATCATTACCAAGAAACGAAAGTACCTGGTAATTTAATTGGCGTGCGCGAGCTCTAGTAATTGGTCCAGTATGTATAGCAGCAGGGGCTGTGGATGTAACAATGGTATTGATGTCCTCATCACTGGCTTGCCGGGGCCTAGATGCTGGTCCGTCCCTCTTCTCTTTTTTCCCATCCTCAAGTGATCCGGCAAGGATATCTGAGCCCTACGAACCAAAGGAGACAAAAGAACGGCAAAGAGACGCACACTCGACCTCTAAGCTAGGGGTTAGCCGCCGCTAAGCACTATCAACCCTAACCAAGGACGAGACTCGATCTAGCATGCATGCTATAACTTAGGGCACCAGCGCTTCATTTATGCTCAGGGTCTGCGCCTGGCTTTGTACAAAGGGTTACATGCATCATCGGCAATGCTTGTGCAAAAGGGTGGCTTGCCGGGAGGCCCGACAAGCCGCGCCTTATGGGTAAAACTTGCGAAGATGCTCGATGTTCCAGGAGTTGCTCACCGGAACGACATCTTCGGTCTCCAGGCGGACTGCATCGGGCCTGGTGACTCGTATTACCCGATAAGGGCCTTCCCACTTCGGCGTCAACTTGTTGGAATTCTTGGCCGATTGAACATGCCGAAGAACAAGGTCGCCTTCCTCAAGGCTCCGGGCATGAACCTTGCGACTATGGTAGCGGCGCAAGGCTTGCTGGTAGCGTGCTGCTCTCACAGCCACCCGAAGACGATCTTCCTCAAGGAGCAATGCGTCGTCTTGCCGCAATTGCTCTTGCTCAAGCTCATCATAAGCGAGCACTCGAGGTGACCAGTATATGAGTTCAGTGGGGATAACTGCTTCTGCCCCGTATACCAGGGCAAAGGGTGTCTGGCCGGTGGCTCGATTTGGTGTCGTCCTGATTGACCAAAGAACCGCCGGCAACTCATCAATCCAGCGCCTTCCGCTCTTGTGCAGTCTGTCAAAGGTCTTGGTCCTTAAGCCTCACAACACTTCTGCATTTGCCCTCTCAGCTTGCCCGTTGCTCCGCGGGTGAGCAACGAAAGCGAAACAGACTTTGCTGCCGAGGCCTTGAGTATATTGCATGAAGGTGCGGCTTGTGAACTGCGTACCGTTATCGGTGATGATCCGGTTGGGTACACCGTAACAGCACACTAGCCCCTTGAAGAACTTGACGGCTGATTAAGTTGTGACCTTCCTCACTGCCTCCACTTCTGGCCACTTTGTGAACTTGTCGATGGCTACGTACAAGTACTCAAAGCCCCCGACAGCGCGGGGGAAGGGGCCCAGTATGTCGAGCCCCCAGACCGAGAAGGACCAGGAGAGAGGAATGGTTTGAAGGGCTTGAGCTGGTTGATGAAGCTTTCTTGAATGGAATTGACATGCCTCACACCTGGTGACGAGTGTCGTTGCATCCTAGAGGGCGGTGGGCCAGGAGAAACCTTGCCGGAACGCCTTGCCGGCAAGGGCTCTCGACCCAATGTGGGATCCACATATGCCTCCATGTATCTCTGCCAATAGCTCCAGTCCTTCCTCTCGAGGGATGCACTTCAATTTCACACCATTCGGTCTCTTCCTGTACAGGACGTCATCGATGAACTGGTACATGGCAGAGCGACGGGCTACTTTTTCTGCTTCTTCCTGCTCCTCAGGAAGCTCCCCTGTCTGGAGGAATCGGACGGTATGCTGTGCCCACGCTGGAGCCTGAGGCTCGACGGCGAGGACTAAAGGCATTTCCTCCGCTATAGGGGCGACCGTCTCGACGGCAAGAGCTTGGCGTCCTGCCGGAGCTAGCCGCCCCGTGGCAGGTTCAGTGTCCTCGGCAACATCCTTGCCGGCGGCTCCGGGGAGCTCGGCGGGAAAGTACTTGCCGGGTCCTGATTTCCTTCTCTTGTTCTACTCTGTTGATGGATCAACGGATGGCTGAGTTAGCTGAAGCACAAAGGTACCTGGTTCCACAGGTAGCTTGAGGGCAGCGCGCTTCGACAGGTAATCGGCGATATCGTTCTCCGTTCGGGGAATGTATTCAGCCTGGATACCGTCAAAATGCTCCTCCAGCTTTCTCACTTCATCAACGTAGGCCTTCATCAACGGGCTCTGGTAATCCTTATTAACTTGCTTGACGACAAGCTGCGAGTCGCCCCTGACGATGAGCTTTTTGATTCCGAGGTCTGCCGCGATCCTAAGACCGGCAAGCAGCCTTTCGTATTCCGCCGTGTTGTTTGTTGATGCCTCCCTGGGGAAGTGCATCTGGATCACGTACTTGAGGTGCTCTCCGGTGGGGGCGTCGAGCAGTACGCCAGCCCCGGCACCCTGGAGGGAGAAAGCCCCATCAAAAGTACATGATCCAATCACAACTTGCCTCCTTGCCGGGGAGAGCAGTCTCTTGGGCTTCTTCGTCAGGTGTGGCGGTCCATTCTGCAATGAACTCCGCCAGGACTCGGCTCTGGATCGTCGAAGTACTTTCAAACTTGAGGCCAAAGCTAGACAGCTCCAGTGCCCATTCCATAATCCTCCCCGTCGCATCTGGGTTGTGCACTATCCGCTGCAGAGGGAGGCGAGTGATGACAGTGATCTCGTGTGCCTGGAAGTAGTGACGCAGCTTCCTCGAGGCCATGAGGAGGCTGAAGAGCAGTTTCTGCACACCGGAGTACCTCGACCTAGCCCCCTGTAAGAGGGAGCTAACGAAGTAGACCGGGTGCTGCATCACTCTCTTCTTTGGCGGCACCTCGACCAACTGTGTTGCCTCCGCACTGGTGGCGTCGGGCTCTGCTGCTGCCATCTCCTCGTCGTCGACCTCCCTCTGCGCCACTAGTGCGGCGCTGACCACCTGGTTCATTGCCGCTAAGTATAGTAGCAACGGCTCCTGGGGCCTGGGCGCAACTAGTGTTGGTGCGGAGGAGAGGTATTCCTTCAAATCTTGCAATGCCGCCTCGGCTTCTGGTGACCACTCCACCGGGCCTGCCTTTTTCAAGATCTTGAAAAAGGGAAGGGCGCGCTCGGCGGACTTGGATATGAACCTGCCCAGGGCAGCGACGCAACCAGCAAGCCGGCGCACATCCTTGATTCGCTTGGGTGCTTCAATCTGATCTATAGCTTTGATCTTGTCCGGGTTGGCCTCTATCCCCCGCTGCGACACAAAGAACCTGAGAAGCCTGCCGGACGGGATGCCAAAGACGCACTTCTCAGGGTTCAGCTTGAGGTTGATCTTGCGCCAATTTGCAAACGTCTCCCGCAAATCTGATATGAGGGTGGCCCTGTCCTTGGTTTTGACCACTATGTTGTCCATATAGGCCTCCATATTTCTATGGAGCTGGGGCTCAAAACCAATCTGGACCGCCCTTGCAAACGTCGACCCAACACTTTTCAACCCGAAAGGCATCCGTATGAAACAATACGTACCACATGGGGTGATGAATGCTGTTTTCTCTTCGTCTTCTTTCGTCATGAAGATCTGGTGGTAGCCGGAGTAGGCATCGAGGAATGACAACAGATCACACCCAGCCGTGGAGTCAACAATCTGGTCGATGCTGGCAACGGGAAGAGGTCTTTAGGACAAGCCTTATTGATATCTATGTAATCAATACACAACCTCCACTTCCCATTTGCCTTGCGCACCACGACCGGATTGGCCAACCACGTCGGATGGAGCAACCCTCTTACCAAACCCGCTGCCTCCAGTTTTCGGATTTCTTCTGTGATAAATTCTTGTCGTTCCAAAGCTTGCTTTCTGACCTTCTGGTTGACGGGCCGCACATGAGGACAGACAACAAGGTGGTGCTCAATCACCTCCCTGGGAACGCCGGGGATGTCGGAAGCTTGCCATGCAAACACATCGACATTCGCCCGCAGGAAGGTGACGAGCGCGTCTTCCTATTTGTCGTCAAGGGTGGAGCTTATGGTGAAAGCTCCTCCCGTGCCGTCCTTGTTGACGGAAACCTTCTTGGTTCCTGGCGGCGTGGCCCTGGACTTCTTGCTTCCGCCGGTGGAGCTCTCTGGCACGTCCTCGACGGCAGTGCTACACTCCGAAGAGGTGCACTTGCCGGAGTGGGTGTCCGAGGTCTCACTGGACTTCTTCTTCTTTTTCCCCCCGGGATCCCGGCAGCAGGAGCAAGCGCCCCAGCGGCGGCAGCTGCTGCGACTGCTTGCTGGTACACTTGGTCAGCGCAAATCAGCGCATCCTTCTTGTCGGAGGGGATGGTGATGATCGTCACGGGCCCTGGCATCTTCAGGGTATTGTAGGCGTAGTGTGACGCCGCCATGAACTTGGCCAGCGCTGGGCGGCCAAGGATCCCGTTGTAGGGCAAGGGGATCTTGGCAACATCAAACACAATCCTCTCCGTCCTGAAGTTCAGGTCGCTCCCGAAAGTTATGGGCAACGCGACCTTTCCCTTGGGTTGGCTTCTCCCCGGGCTGACCCCTTGAAACGTGCCTGTTTCTTCGAGGTCTCCATTAGGGATCTGCAGCTTCTCGATCACGGCAGGCGAGATCAAGTTCAGACCGGCCCCGCCATCTACTAACATTTTTGTCACCTTGAGGTTGCGTATTGTCGGTGAAACCAACAACGGCAAGCACCCGACCACGGTAGTGCGATCAGGGTGGTCCTCAGAGTCAAAAATGATAGGAATGCTGGACAACTTCAGCGGCCTCCGAGCATCGAGCGACGGCTCTGCTGCTGTAATCTCTCGCACCCACTGTTAAAGCCGGCGCCGAGAGGCATGCAGCGAAGCACCGCCGTCAATGCACATGGCCTCTGTAGCTTTCTGAAACTCTTGGTCGCCGGACTCGTCGTCCTCTTCGTGATCGTCATCTTCTGGCTTCCTGTCACGGCCCCGGGCGGGCCTCTCTTGTTGCTTATCCTTGTCGCGACGGCCCGCCTGGCCGTCGCGTTTCTTGCCGGATCCCTCAGCACCGTCTTGGCCCTTCTCCTTGTCCCGCCTCTCGTATTCAGCTCTCTGCTTCTCAGCGAGGAGCTCAACCTGCCGGCAGTCTTGGAGAGCATGGCCTTTGGTGCGATGGATCTTACAGTATCGCTTGTCGGAGTTGCCTGGCTTCTCGGCAACCGCCAAGGCCTGGCAGGCGACACATCCGGCAATTTCCTTGCCAGGGTCACCTGCCTTGGTCTTCTTGGCGGAGCCGGTGTCGTCGGACCCCTCGACGGCAAGCACACCTTTCTCTTTGCGCTTCCTGTTGCGGTGCCGGCCTTTCTTCGCTGGGGCGGCGGTATCCTCTTCAGAGGAGTCGGTTTCCACGCCGGCGTCTTCGCCGGGGTACTTCCTCCCCTCCTTGGCCCGGGCACATTTGTCCGCGAGAACATAGAGCTCCGCGACATCTTTCACCTTGTTCATCACCAGCTCTTTGCGCATCTTGCGGTTCCAAACATTCTGATGGAACGCGCTGATGATGGCGGCGGGATGAACATCTGGGATGTTGTACTGTACCCGGCTGAACCTCTGGATGTACTTGTGGAGACTCTCGCCTCCCTTCTGGGGAATGACGTGGAGATCACTCGCTTGGCCATGAGCTTGGTGACCGCCAGTGAAGGCGCCCACGAACTCATGGCACAAGTCCGACCAGGAGGAAATGGAGTCTACCGGCAAGTGCATCAACCATGACATGGCGTTGGGTTTAAGAGCCAACGGGAAGTAATTTGCAAGCACCTTATCGTCACGAGCTACGGCAGCCTGCATCGCGATGGTGTAGATGCTGAGGAACTCGGATGGGTGGGTCTTGCCGCCGTACTTCTCGCCCACGTCAGGTTTGAAAGTGCGGTGAGTGGGCCACTGGAACTGCCGCAGCTCACGGGTAAAAGCCGGGCAGCCTACCTCGTAAGGCAGGTCCCCGGGGCTCCCCGGTGTCGGGTGGTCCACAGCAGGCCCTGCTCGCCTATCTGACTGGTGGCGCGCTCCGCGCCGGCGCTCGATGGTGGTCCGAGCGTCTTCATGCTCCCGATCCTGAAGGACCCGGCGTTGGTCCTGGTGGGTCCGCGGGTCGGCCGACGCTATGGAGATTTCGTCGCCCGCAACGTCGCGACGGGCTGGTGTCCGTGGCACCGGGCGAGGAGGAGGCGAGTGCACCGTGGTCGCGGCGCCGCCAGCCTTCCTGCCACTGGTACGCGGGACTCCGTCGGAACGTCGACCCGGGGGCTCCGTCGGGGTCGGATCATCTTTGTTGGCCACCGCAACAAGGCTTCGGATGGTGGCTCTCCATTCGTCGAGTTTCCCCGTAGTGGGAGGAAAGTCGAGGAGCAACTGCGCGCGCCAAGGCTTCTGCTGGCGTCGGCGGCAGTGAAACCTGCACGGATCGTGATGCGCTTCGACTTCTGACCATGTCAAAAGGAGCTCTATCACGACCGCGCGGTCGCACGCCGTCTTCACCAACGCCTCGGCGAGCGGGCAGGTCTTCTACGTCCCGGGAGTGGCGCTCGGGGCTTTTCCCGTGGCGACGCCCGAGGTCTTCGGGGTGATCACGCCACCCGTCGCGCGCTGCTTGAGAGGAAGGCGGCGTCGGCGCCGGAGTGGGAGTCCTGGAGGCCCTCGCGCCGCCAGCGGGCGGGGCAGCAGCGACCTCGGAAGGTCCCGCGCCACCTGCGGAGGACCCGGCTCCGTCTTTGGAGTTTGCGGCGTGCGGCCCGCTACCGGGCGCACGAACATCGCCGCCTCCCAAACTCCGGCTGCTGGGACGGTGTTGGTGCTCGCGAACAGCGCCCCGGGTCCTTTCGGCGACCGGTCCGCTGCTCGCCCGCGTCGGGACGGGATGCCCGGCGTCCGACGGGCCAACCGCCACCATCGTCTTCTTCTTGGGCGCCATGACGATGAAGAAGCGTCGAACCAGCTGCTAAAGCCGATTCTCACAACTGCGCAGCCCCTGCCTGGCGCGCCAAAGATGTCAGTGGGAAACGACACCTATGGGATCACGGGAATCCCTTTCTATGGTTGCAGGGCGCGGGGGTCGTGAGAAGAGCGGATCGAGCAGGCAGTACACGATTCCTTTACCCAGGTTTGGGCCGCGAAGGTGCATAACACCCTACTCCTACTTTCGTGGATTATATGTTGGTGTTCTTGAGCTAGCTATGGGGCGTGAGGAGCTCCAAAAAGCCGAATCCTCCTCCTGGTCGCCTGGGGCCTCCTTTTATAGGGAAAGGGGCTGCCACAGTGGCACACAGGAGGTGGAAAGGGTACAGTGATGCGAGGTTATCCCTCGTATTACATGACAACGCGCATTTAATGCACCTTACTTAGGTGTCCTTGCTTTATCGGGGGCGGGGGAGAGCCCCGTCTCGTCCGTCGCCGCTCTCTCCTGCGTCGACACGCGCCCTGGCCAGCGGTGACTGCGATGCCATGTAGGCAGACAGGCAGCTGAGGTGGCGCAGTGGTATGTCTCCACGAGGATCTGCATGCCGCCACGCAGGTGCCTGCCCAGCTGGTTGGGTCGGCAGCTGCATGCGAACGGTGGTGGAGGCGCGACTGGTGCGGGTTCGATGGTGGCCCCGCGGGTGTCCTCGGCAAGGGCCTTGCCGCGGCCCCGGCAAGGGTCTTGCCGGGGTCCCAAGAAGGGTCTTGCCGTGGCGCCTCCTTCCATCCTCGGCAAGGCTCTTGCCAGGGGTCTTGTGGTTTTCCTTGGCTGGGATCCCGCCAAGGACCGTCATCTTCTAAAGTGTGCATCTGGTCCTGAATGTCTTCACAAAGATCTGCATACCACCACGGGGATGCCTCCCGAATCCTTGCCCCATGGGGGCGGTGGACTCAAGGGTGACCCGCTCCATAGGTGTGGGGCGAGGCTGCCACGGCAAGGGTCTTGCCGGGTTTGCTAAAACCGCCTCCCGCCATGGATCTTGCCGGGGGGGCTGCTTCGTCCCCTTTGCTCTTTGTGGTCTTGGTCTTGGCGTCGTTCTGCTTCTCTTTGGCTTAGGCCTTACCTTGGTTCTACCTCCCTTGCCGGGCTCGGTGCAGCGGCGCCCGTGGCTCAGACTGCCCGTGCACTGTCATAGGGGTACAAAAAGTGTACCCCCTCTTTTTGTACACCGACACCACGCATGCATGAACAGTGATTCAAACACATGTTTATCTACAGTAATTCAGTACAGTAATCATCCACAGTATTTTGCGTACAGTGCCTGCTTTCCTCCCTGACTTCCCTTGGCTGTTTTACATAGTGGACCACTGTAGCTTCCCTGCCTTTGCTCCTGCAAGTCAGGGGATCCGGCTCCACCTCTAAGGGACAACTGAGAAACCGCCTGCCAATGTCGAATCCCTCCATGCATACACGTCGAGCGGGAGTGTGCCCATGCACACAACTCAGCTTTTGGTACTTCTTGGTGGCGCAAAACTTGGAGTCGAACTCGTGCTGTGGGAGTCTGGAGTCATGCTCCGGATCCGGCGGCAGAGCGCTTTTCTGGGGGGGGGGGGTCATTCAGACTGATTCAGCAAGGGGCTACTTTGGACATGCTAAAAAGATTAGGATAGATTGGAACCTGACAGGACTATTCGGATCCATAGTACAGCTGCCTTCTGATGACCTTAGGCAAGTGCTCGGTAGCGACTGCCGTCGTGGCATGATATGAGCAGGAGCAGCCATACCGAAACCATCAACACCACTCGTCTGCATTCCCCCAATGTCAGCGCCACGCGAGGAAATTTGGAGGCTATCTAGGGATTTGGGGGAAATGGGGAAACTGTGGGGATAAGCTAACGGTCCGGAACTACTTATGGCAGTATATGTTGTATACGGAACACTATTTATACATGTCGTTTGTGTTAGGTATTACAACGTCACATACGATTTCCACACCAAACTGTGTGAGAAGACAACGTAGGTGAGACACGGTTGCTGTTATATAACTGTATGCGATGTACTGCCCTGTACATATAGTTGAGTTACAGTGATGCTGTCTAAACATCCGCTCTGCGGATATCCGTAAAAAAACAGCCGCTCTGCATATAGAGATGGTGGCGGCGGCCTCGGCAGTGGCTACCGGAGAAGAGGTCAATCCTCGATCGATGGGTAGTGGCAGCGTCATAGGAGGTCAATCCTCGGTCTGCGGCGGGAGATAGGAGGAGCTCAACCATCGAGGTCGACGGCGGCGTGATTTGAGCACATCAATCGCGGTCGATGGCGGGATAGTGGAGGTCGAACTTCAAGCGGCAGCCGCACTAAGCTTTGCTCCTTGACCCTGCTATCTCGGCGTGCCGCCGCATCACGCTTTTCTATCTGCTGGGTGGAGGTCGCGGCACGACTAATTAATTAAGGTATTCTTTTCGTGAGTGGCTTAGTTAAGGTATTCAATTCCTAAGGGTAGTGTTGTACTAGTACTCTGCGGGTAAATTGACTGGCCATTAATTTTTGTCATTGCACGTCTGGATAACAATATGGAGCGCCCTTAGTAATCATGAAAATAAAACCTTGTGATTTATGCACGCATCTTTGGGCAACAGTTAATCCGTGTATTAATGTTGTTGTTTTGTTTTTCATTACCATTCATGTGGTGCAGATGGAACAATCTCGATGGATGAATAACCGGAAAACCGCAGAATTTATCAGTGGTGTGACAGAGTTCATGAATTTCGATGTAAGTACAAAGAGGAGAATTGGTGATGTGGATCACATCCTGTGTCCATGTGCTGATTGTGCCAATACTTTTTTTTTTGCGGGGGATTGTGCCAATACAGAGTCGCATATAGTTGGCGATGTCCAGTGGCATTTAGTCTCTCGGGGATTCAATGGATGGATATATGGATGGATATACACGTTGGACCAGACACAGTGAAGAGGAGGTCATGGATGGAGATACCCAGGGTTGCGAGATGCCAAACCCCGATCAGTGTCACATGGATGTTGAATCTAACATCGGGGCAGAGGCGTCAAGCTACCAATGGAACACCGGAAAGCCGAAACGCCCACTGGAAAACCAAGACGTCAATGCAAATGACGACGATCTTGATATGCCAGATTTTTCTTGTATGATTGTAGATTTCGAGGGCCCAAAAAAGGATACGATTGGGTACAAGGATCAGCAAACCAGACGCGGACTCCAAGAAAGAATTTTATACATGTTGCAAAAATAAATATTCCAGGTTGAGTGCCACCCTAGCGCTTCTTAGATTTAAAGCCGCAAACAGTCTATCAAACAAGGGCTTCACAGAGATGTTAGGTCTTTTCAAAGAAATTCTTCCAGAAGATAATGTGCTCTGCGGAAGCACGAATGAAGCGAAGAAAATTGTTTGCCCATTGGAACTTGAAGTACAAAAGGTACACGCTTGTGTGAATGATTGTATATTGTACCGTGGTGAGTACAAATATTTGCGTGGATGTCCCACATGCAAGCATGCACGATACAAGCGCAGGAGAGCAGAGGACAAGTATAATTGGACGACGAGATCAAGACAGGAATCCCGTTCAAGGTTGTTTGGTACTTTCCTTTAATTCCAAGGTTGAGGTGTTTGTTTGCAAACCCTAGAGAGGCAAAAAGGTTGCGGTGGCATCATGATGAGTGAATTGCGGACAAGTTTATGAGGCACCCGAAAGATGGGGCTCAGTGGGAATTAATCGACAACAAGTTTGAAGACTTTGCCAAGGATCCTAGAAGTATAAGGCTCGGGGAGTGTATTGATAGAATGAATCCTTTTGGCGACACGAGCACCAATCACAGCACATGGCCGGTGCTTCTGTGCATATATAACCTAGCTCCTTGGTTGTGTATAAAGAAAAAAATACATTATGATGTCAATGATTATCCAAGGCCCGATGCAACCTGGAAATGACATCGACATTTACTTTCAACTACTGGTAGAAGAACTAATGACAGTGTGGATAGATGCGCCTGTTGTATAATGTTATGATGCTTACAGAAAGGATATTTTCGATCTACATGCGATGTTGGCGCACACCATTCAAGATATGTCAGCATTAGGCAACACATCGGGAAAGAAAACAAAGGGAGATGTAGGGTGTGTCACATGCATGGATAGGACAGCTAGCAGAAGAGTTCCCAACTCGCGCAAAACCATTTATTTGCGTCATCTTAGGTTCTTACAGAAAAATCACCCATACTGAAAGATGAAAGTTGAATTTGATGGTACGACAAAGGTAGGTGTGGGCCCAAGACCCTATGATGGGGAGGTGGTCCACAACATGGCTAAACAAATTAATATTGTGCTTGGCAAGAACCACCCTTTGACGGTGAAACAAACACCCAAGGGTCAAGTGTTTAAGAAGAAATCGGTGTTATGGAAATTACCTTACTGGGAGATTCTACGTGTACGTCACTGCATTGATGTCATGCACGTAGAGAAGAACATATGTGAAAGCATCCTTGGTACTCTGCTCAAGATTAAAGGTAAAAGAAAGTATGGTGACGATTCACGGATTGATATGATTGCTGACCAATCAAAACGCAAGAGTGAAGCAGAAGATGATGACAAATGCATCAAAGCTCACCAGAGTTACAATTTCAGTACAAAAGAAGCGACACAGTTCTTCACCTATTTGTTGTCAGCTAATACACCCTCTTCCTACTCCGCAAACATCAGAAGTCTCGTGGATGTGAGCTCAGGTAAAATGAAGTTGGGACACATGAAGGCACATGATTGCCACACAATGTTGAAACAAATCCTTCCAGTGGCCATCAGGAATCTGATGGACAAAGATATAAGAAACACACTCATTGAGCTCTGTGATTTCTTCAACCAACTATGGCAGAAAGTTGTAGATCCTAAAGAGTTGGATCATATGAAAGATGATATTGCAAGAATATTGTCCAACCTAGAGATGTTTTTCCCACCATCATTCTTTGATGTCATGGTCCATCTCACTGTGCACCTTGTCGACGAGATAAAGTATTATGGTCCTGTGTTTCTTCACAACATGTATCACTTCGAGCGGTTCATGGGAATACTGAAGGGCTTTTGTTGGAACCGAAACCATCCAGAGGCAAGCACCCTACAAGGTTATACTGCGGAGGAGGTGGTTGAATTTTGCACCAAATACATGAAACAAAGACCTATAAGTTTGCCCCTCTCCCGCCATGAGGGAAGGCTGAAAGGTAAGTCGGTGCTCGCTGGCACGCAAATGACCGCACCCGGAGAATTGGTAGAGAAATCCCATTTGACGGTACTGCTTAACAGCCCAGTTCTCAACGCTTATGCCGAAGAACACTTGGCGGAGATACGCCAAAGCTTCTTACCAATGGTGCCTTCATCAGATGTGGAGATGAAGGAGCACAATAAGAACTATGCCGAATGGTTGAAGAATCGTTTGGCACAAGGATCCATCGATGACATTGCTACGTGGTTGGCACAAAAGCCATCACCTACGGTGTTGACGTACCAAGCATATGACATAAATGGATACATGTTCTACACTAAGGAACGTGATCGGAAGACCTCATATCAGAACAACGTTGTTCGAATAGAATGCATGACTGTAGATGAAGCTGAGAAAAGGTTATACTATGGAACCATCAAAGAGATTTGGGAGCTTGACTATGTCAAAGTTAAGGTGGCATTATTCAGGTGCGCATGGATCCCTCATGGTCATGTAAGGGTTGATGATTACAGGAAGACCTGTGTTAACAAGACAACGATGGCATATCACGCGGACCCTTTCATTCTTGCCAGTGATGCTACCCAGATTTTCTTTGCGGAAGACCCCTTGTATAAGAACTGCCATGTAGTGATGCATGGGAAGAGGAGGGTACTGGGTGTAGCGACCAAACCTCAAACAGTCTGACCTCTGTGCTCAGGTGTCATCCCTGGATCAGTAATGCTGACACCACATGGTACTTTGAAGGATTTATAACAGAGTAGCAATCACACACTTATTACATCGATGTCTCAAAGAGAAATTATTACAATAAATATGGCTTAAGGCCATCTAATAATGATAACAGCGGAAGGCTTTGGAAGATAAGCGAGTCCATCAACTCCAACGGCATCACTGAGTATAGAACCATGACCTAAAAGGCACCTTACTCGTCGTCTGAAAAGTCTGCAACATGAAACGTTGCAGCCCGAAAACGGGTCAGCACATGGAATATGCTGGCAATGTAACACATAGAGAGTAATGAATGATTAAGCCTATACTACATGCATATATGGCTGGTGGAAAGCTCTATGGTTACAGTTTTGCGCAAAGCCAATTTTTCCCTACTGCAAAGGAATAAATTTATTTAACTATCATGGTGGTTGTTAAACATTGAGAATGGTTGACAGCATCCTCAATCCCGTTAAAATAATCATCATTAAAAACCCAACAATATTAATTTAAAGTAACATGATGAGATTCACATGATATCCAAGTACTAGATACTCAAAAACGTCCATAACCGGGGACACGGCTAACCATGATTAGTTTGTACACTCTGCAGAGGTTTGCGCACTTTTCCCCACAAGACTCGATCTCCTCCGTTGGGATTCTCACACTACATGGTGTTTGAGAAACGGATGACCGAGACATAGTCTTTCAGAAGCGCTAGCACCTTACGATGTGATAGACCGTACCAACCTACATCCCCTATATCTGCTAGTCTACCACTGTAAGAGTTCGCACGACTTAGTCAACTATGCCAGAGCCCATAATGGCTTGTGGCTGCACACGGAAGTTTCTAGTTTGAATAATCTCATGATCCCTTTGAGCCTGGGTGGCGGTCCAAAAGAAACAGGCAATCCTGGAATACCCAGGTACCTCAATCCACCCATATGTGTGTTCAAGTTGCCACCTTAGATAAACCATTAATTAACAAACTCACATCTGTCATGGATAACACTCACCCAATCCACGTCTACTAGCATAGCATGGCATAATAAGCAAACGTAGAAGTAACTCCCAAAGGTTTGATAATAAAACAGGTAATAGGTACTACCTCAACTACTTCCCATCCCACAATTTAATTAGATCCTAATCATGCAGTGTTTGAGGATTGATCTAATGCAATAAAACTGGGTAGTAAAAGAGGTATGATCAAAGTGTTACTTGCCTTGATGATGATCCGCGAAACCTAGAGATTCGAAGTAATAGGCGGCGCACTCCGGGTATTCTATCGCAGATAAACAAACAAGCATACAATAAGTACTCATCTAATGCACAGGTAAAACTCAAATAAGAGATCTAACTAGAAAGTTCAACTTAAGAACTCCGGTTTGCAAAAAGAATCGAATCGAACGAAGCAACAAAGTCAAATGGCGAAAGAAAACAACTTCAGTCTACTAATCTGGATCTAAGTCAAATTTTACAAAAGCAAAAACTTGTTTAAGTTGGTTAAATGGATAGAGAGTTTCGAGACGAAACTCCAGGCACTTGAATCGCATGATTCCGATAAACGAGTGAAAAGTTATACTACAACGAAAATCGGATCAGAAATCGCGATCAGAAAATAACTGCGGAAAATCCGAGAAAAAGAAAACCGACGAACGGATTAACAAACGAACGTTCGCTAATTAACCTAAACCGAAAAATAATAAAACTGATCTAATAAAAATAGAAAAAAATTAAAAACCAAAAAAACCCGAAAAAAACCGACGAAAACAATCGGTTTTTTTAAAAAACGGGCAAGGAAATCGAGGCGGCGGCGAACCTCGGGTGGCGGGATCGTCGGCGGCGGCTCCGATGGCACGCGCGGATCGAGGCGGCAGCTGATGGGCTGGGGCGGCTCAGGGCGGCGCTATTAAAGGCTGCCCCCGGGCGGTGTCCCGCTCGGGTACGGCCCGAAGTCGGTTCGTTTTTTTAAATAATTACGCCCAGAAAAAAACAAAAAGAAATACTAAACGGACTCCAAAAATTCCAAAATAAATTTCCCGGGCTTCTAAAATCAAGCCCGACAAAGTGAGCATTTATTTGGGCCCAAAATGCAATTTGGAAAAACGCATATTTTTCCTAAATTCAAATAAAAAATATAAAAAAACTCCAGAAAAATCTTATTTGATTTTATTATTAAATCCTCAATATTTCTATATTTTGGGAAAGTCATTTTGTTCCCTCTCTCATATTTTTGTAATAGAAATAATTGATGATAAAATAAATAAAACCAAAAGATCCTATTTTGAAAATTTGAGAAAAGCTCAAATATGAAAATAACGATACCCCAACTCTCTCCGTGGGTCCTTGAGTTGCTTAGGATTTTCTAGGATCAAAACCAAAAGCAAATAAAATATGATATGCATGATGATCTAATGTATAACATTCCAAATTGAAAATTTGGGATGTTACACTGGGTGTCCAGGATGTTGCCGATGAGGACGAGTATGATGAATTTGCTGAGTTGCCACCCAAGGGATCACGCACCCGTGCAACAGAGCAGCGTAAAATCATCAGAAAACTCAAGTTCATTCGGGGTCAACGTAATGATCCAAGTTCCCCCATGTACATGGGAATTGAGCCGTAAGACTAGTCTTTATGCCTACCCTGCAACTTAATTCGTTCAATTTAGAACTGTCGCGTGTACTGAATTTGTGAGTTATGCCCGGCTTTCTGTTGATGTCAGAACCGCTCATATGTTGACCTTGATATGCTGTCAACTCAGGCAATGAATATGAACTGTTTTTTGTTATTAATATTATTATATTATAGAGGTAGCACACTCAATTGATCTCACTATAGTATGTGTGAACAAAAATATGTAATCTGGTTTGCGAATACCACACGGTTCGTTGATGAAAGCCATGTGCCGACCAAACCCCACCCGTGATTTGAGTCATGCTTTCTGATTGGCCAGAACCCAAACCCCACAGATCTTACGTCTCCACTGTTGGATGCTCCCAGATCAAAAGGCGATCCTCATCCCTTTCGACAGCACATGCAGTTCCGGTTGTAATTTTATTTTTATGCACAAAATGCACGTTAAACTTAAAAAATGTCTTAAATATAGCTAACGATACATGAAATGCGCCAGAAAATCAAAATCGTGTTATAAGGGTGATTGCGTACCGTGGAAATTTTTATTAGGCCAAACGATGAAGTCACCGACCACTGGAGTTTGAATTGACACGTCTCCTTTTGGAAACCATGATCCTTCATGTGAGATGCTCCGGTTTGGAAGGAGCGATCATCAAAACTTCTGCCAAACTTTACCATTTTTTCCACGGGGTCGTGAGAGCATGCCACAGGCACACATAGATTTTGATGATGTCCGGACTCCATCTAAATTTCTTGTGATTAAAATACCAATTAGGCCTACGCCAATGGCCGCACCTCGCGGCCAAAATGTTTGAAACTTCTCCCCGCTTCTCGAACAAACAGATGAAAACTCGCAAAGCGACGCGCAAATGATTTGTATTGCTAGGCTGATCTTAATGGGAGTATCATAGCTAGTATCATGCATGCCAACTAGGCAACTTTGATGAGTTGTCATAGAATTAAATGAAGAAAGAGAGGGTTAAGTATCATATCATGACACCGTATCATAATAAATGCTATGCTACTATGTGTCATGCATAACAATAAATAAAACACTACATGATACTAACTTATGATACTATGCGCGCATTACAGAGGTGCTTATATGAGGCTGCTTCCAATGCATTGGTGCTTACATGAGGTGCTAAGCATATTAAATACTTTAGCAACTAAATACCCCAATGCATAGGTGCTTAGCTTGTTGGTGCTAAGTATCCTTCATTTAATGATTTTGCAACTAAAGTTCTTCATCCATTGGTGGGATTCTTCCATTTAAGTGTTTTGCTAGGTTCTCGCATTTGGCATTGTTTCTTCCTGGGGTCACCACACTCATCTCTCTCCTCTTAATTACCTTGCCACATCAGATTTTTTGCTTACATTGCATCCTTAGCACCTGTATAAGGTGGAGCATTTGGAGGGGCCTTACAACTAGCCTTATCATATACTAGTATCATGCATATGATACTATAGTATATGATACTACCTCTGTAATGCGCGCATAGTATCATAAGTTAGTATCTTAGGTTGGCTTATTAATTGCCATGCATGACACAAAGTAGTACCCCATTTAATATGATACGGGTATCATGATATGATACCACATCCTCTCTTTCCTCAGGCTAATCATAGTGGGAGTAACTTAGGTGGTAACATAACACATCTCAAGACAAATTTGCTTATGTGGCATGGGGTTAATGAGGAGAGAGATGCATGTGGTAACATAATATGTTACTGTAACATAACACAACCCGAGATAAAATGAGTCTATATCTCAATTAATGAAGGCTTGCATGTTACCATCCATATGTTACTACCCATTATGAAGGTAGTAACATAGACTAGTAACATATGCTCGTTATTAGTCTAAGTTACTCCCCACATTGACCAGCCTCATTTAACTGTGTGCCACTACATCATCCAAAAAGTCTAGTAGTTGGCATGCATGATACCGCTTATGATACTCCCATTACGACCAGCCTTAGGGTGGCCATAGCGGGGGCATCATAGCCGGTATCATGCACTTGGGAATAGCAAATATGATGATGTGGCAAATAAGTAACATAGGTAGATATCGTAACATAATAAATTGCTATACTACTTTGTGTCATGCATGGCCATAAATACGGTCATCTATGATACTTCTCTATGATACTATGCACTATGAAGGTACGTATGTAGTATCGTACACTAGTATCACATGGATGATAATATAGTTATATGATACTCCCCACTATAAGGTTGGTCATAGTGGTGGTATCATAACCGATATCATGCACTCGGAAATAGCAAGTATGCTCATGTGGCAAAGAATTAAATAAGATGGAGAGGGTTAGAGTAACATATAGGTAGATACCGTATCATGTTAAATGCGATGCTAATTTGTGTCATGCATGGCAATAAATATGATCATGTATGATACTACTCTATTATACTATGCACTATAACTAAAGGTAGTATCATACACTAGTATCATATATATATGCATGATACTAGTATATGACACTCTCCACTATGAGTAGCCTAAGTATAGCCTAACTATAACACCCACATGTAGCTGTAGTAGGTTTTTTGACTTTATATGCACTAAAATGCAAGGTAAGTGCAAAGAATGACTTAAACATAGCAGGCGAGACCTGAAAATGGGCCGAAAAATCAAACCAAGGTTATATTCGTGATTGTTTACCATGATTTTTTCCAAGGCGAAACGATGTAGTAACTGACGATTTGGAGTGTGAAGTGCCGCGCCTCCTTTTGGAAACTATGATCCTTCGTGTGAGATGCTCCGGTATGGAAGGTGCAAGCACCATAACTTGTGCCAAACTTTACCAATTTTTTCCATGCGATCGTGAGAGCACGCCACAGTGACACAATGATTTTCGTTATTTTCCGGACTCTATATGCATCTCCTGAAATTAAAATACCAACAAGGCCTACGCCTCTGGCCACACCCTACGGCCGAACTGTTTGAAGTGTTTCCTCGTTTCTCGGAGAATGAATGAAAATGCGCAAAGCAACACACAATGATGAACTCATGTTTTCATTCAAGCAAAAATATGATGTTAGTTAATGTAAATGTTTTCAAATAGCACACGGTTCACTCACGAAAGACGTGTGTCCACTAAACCGTGGCCGATGCTCCCCCGCCCCCTGCCACGCGCGCGATCTGAGTCGTGCGTTCTGATTGGCCAGAACCCAAACCCCACGGATCGTACCTCTGCACCGTTGGATGATCCTTGATCGAACGACAATCTTCATCCCTTTCGAAAGCACATGCAGTTCCAGTTCATGTAAATGTTTTCAAATAGCACGCGGTTCACTCACAAAAGCCATGTGCCTACCAAACCGTGGCTGATGCCCCCCTGCTGTGCGCACGATCTTGTGAGTCGTGCGTTCTGATTGGCCAGAACCCAAACCCCATGGATCGTACATCTGCACCGTTGTATGCTCCCATATCGAATGGCAATCCTCATCCCTTTCAACGGGAAATGCAGTCCGGCTAGGATTTGATATATGCCAAAATGCACGGTGCCAACACCCCCCACCGCCCGCCCGCGTTTCACTCAACTAGTCCGCCCAATATCCATCGCCATCCCCCCTCCCCCAGATCCACAGCAGAACCCTCTCTGGCGCCGGCGTGCTCACCCCGGTCGTGTGCCCGCTCTTCGACGTCAAGCCTACCTCCACTGTCGTTCCCAACACGCGGCTATAAAATAATGGAGAGCGTATATATGTTCATTATCTACCTTCCTAACTAGTACATATAAGTTGTATTTGTTCCAATAAGTTACTGCCAATTTACAGATTGCGGGCGCCCGAGTCACACAAACTTAACAAAATAGCCATACATTTTCTAAATTATTGCATGACATGTTTAGACAGCTTCATACCAAGTTGTTAGTCTTATGCTTATCCTCCTTTCCTGTGTTTCACATGTGTTCTCTGTAGATGCCGAGTAGTAGCGACATCACTCATGCTTCAGGCGATGTATCTTCATCTAATTTCGACAACCCTAGGTCTTCAGTAGATTGTGGGGGATCAAGTAATCTTGAACGGGATACAGCTTCACTAATTACCCTTCCGGTCAGGACATGGAGGAACGCTCCAAGGAAGCTCACACACCAGCCTAAAGGGGTATATGAAGTAACCGAGATTAATTTAAAGTCTTGGGCTCCAACTAAGCCAGATAAAGCACGCACGAGGTTCAGGAGTGTGTGTGGATTTGTTGGCAGGGCAAGGTTAGGGAGTCCTGGACAAAGGGGTCCTCGGGCGTCCGGCCTATTAGTCATGGGCCGAACTGATGGGCTGTGAATATAGGAAGACCGAAGACTGCACCCATGTCCGGATAGGACTCACCTTGGCGTGGAAGGAAAGCTTGGCGATCAAATATGTAGATTCCTATCTTTGTAACCGACCCTGTGTAACCCTAGATCCTCTCGGTGTCTATATAAATCGGAGGACTTAGTCCGGAGAGGGGAGACTAATTACCATAGTCATACAGGCTAGACTTCTAGGGTTTAGCCATTACGATCTCATGGTAGATCAACTCTTGTAATACTCATATTCATCAAGACCAATCAAGCAGGAAGTAGGGTATTACCTCCATAGAGAGGGCCCGAACCTGGGTAAACATTGTGTCCCCTGTCTCCTGTTACCATCAATCTTAGACGCACAGTTCAGGACCCCCTACCAGAGATTCGCCGGTTTTGACACCGACATTGGTGCTTTCATTGAGACTTCCACTATGCCGTCCTCAAAAGGTTCGATGGCCCCTTCAATCGTCAAAAATGACGCTGTCCAAGGAGAAACCTTCCTCCCTAGACAAATTTTCGTGTTCGGCGGCTTCGCATTGCGGGCCAACTCGTTTGGCCATCTGGAGCAGATCGATAGCTACGCCCCTGGCCATTAGGTCAGATTTGGGATCTTGAACTACGTCACGGACATCCGTGGAGATTGGATCTTCGCTGGATTCGAGACCGCGGCGATCGCTCCTGGTCACCTCGATGAACATGACCTAAATCAGTCATCGGACCACATTCAGGAGATAGATCCTGTAACTACCCTGGCCTTAGATCCGGAGCATTCAGCGCCATCTAAGGACTGGAGGTTCAACCCCACCACGGAGGCCACAGATTCCCTGGTGTTGGAGTCGCACATGGACTTAAACTCATACAAAATTTGTGTCACCGGAACCCCGGACTCGTCTCCGGGTGTAAGTTCAGAACCATATGAGTCCGCGGATGCCGAACGTGATCGTTTATCGATCTTCGAGTTCAGCGCCGCAGACATCTTCCAGCACTCGCCCTTGGGCAATGTGCTAAGCTCATTAAAGAACCTGTCCTTAGCGAGGGACTCATAGCCGAACTATGTACGGTTAGAACTAGGGGCTGACAATGGAGAATCTTGCTTCCCACCTGCCACCCACTTCATAGCCACAATCGAGGATTTAACCGACACACTTGATTATGACTCCGAAGACATCGATGGTATGGACGAGATGCTGATGAGGAGCAAAATCAAAGTCCGCCATTCGTGGGATGCTGGACGACCACCTCTTCTTACGATGTGTACATGGCGGACACACCCAAAACAACCAACGACGATGACAAAGAAAATCCAGTTGAGAATAAACCTCCTGAGACACAGCAAAAACGCTGGCGTCCTCGGCGCCGCTCTAAGTCACGTCGTTCAAGAGACATCAATGCTGGCACCAGAGACAATAATACTCCAAATGACACCAAAAACAATGAAGACCTTGCTGAGGTAACATCCGAACAGGAGGAGCAAGAAAATGGTCAAGCTAGCCCCGACAAATAGGCCAGGCCCAATGACTCGGAGGACGGTAGTTACCATCCGCTCTCCGAGGATGAGGAAAGCCTCGACAACAAAGATTTCATCATGCCTAAGGAACCTCTCGAGCAGGAGCGCTTCAAGCGCTAGCTAATAGCCACCGCAAAGAGCGTGAAAAAGAAGCAGCAGCAGCTTCAAGCTGACCAAGATCTGCTCGTCGACAGGTGGACTGACGTTCTGGCAGCCAAAGAATACGGCCTCAGACGCCCAGCCAAGAGTTACCCAAAGCGGGTTGCCACCCCAGTTTGATGAAGAGGCGCTAGAGCCCATACCTCCCTCGCGCAATGCGGCCAACCGAACACTACGCGGTCGGGACAGTGCGGCGGACCGACCACCTCATGGTCGGGATAGAGCGGCAACTCAAGCCGAACAGCGCCCGCCCCACCGCCATGAAAAAACAGAAACAAAACAGTTCGGGGTCATACATATGACCTCCGATAGACCCTGGATAGCAGAGTAGGTTATACCCGATCGATTTACAGATCGCGAGGACGTTCCTCGACACGTGATGAGGGCTACCTATTCAGACGTGACAAACCTAGTCACACCCGAGCCGATAACCGCAGACAGACTCCATCAGAGCTACGTTGGGACGCGTCCTGATATAGAGGCGCCGCACACCCTCTTTGCTTCACTAATGAAGTAATGGATCACGAATTCCCCGAAGGGTTCAAACCCGCTAACATTGAATCATACGACGGAACAACCGATCCCGCGGTATAGATCAAAGACTTTATCCTCCACATCCACATGGCTCGCGGAGATGACCTCCACGCTATCAAATACCTCCCACTAAAACTCAAAGGGCCAGCTCGACACTGGTTAAATAGCCTGCCTGAAAACTCTATCAGCAGCTGGGAGGACTTCGAAGAAGCCTTCCTCTACAACTTCCAAGGTCCATATGTCCGGCCACTAGACGTCGATGACTTAAGCCACATAGTCCAACAACCTGGAGAGTCAGCCAGGAAATTCTGGACTAGGTTCCTAACCAAAAAGAACCAGTTCGTCGACTGTCCGGATGCCGAAGCCCTAGTGGCCTTCAAACATAGCATCCGCGACGAATGGCTCGCCCGCCACCTTGGCCAAGAAAAAACCAAAATCTATGGCAGCCCTCACGGCACTCATGACCCGCTTCTGCGCGGGTGAGGACACCTGGCTGGCTCGTAGTAAGAGTACGGCTAGCGACGCAGGCCCCTCCGAGGCCAAAAACAACAACGGCAAGCTCCAACGCAGCAGGCACAAACACCAAAGCAATGGCGATAACACTGATGACACTACTGTCAACGCCGGATTCAGTGGCTCCAAGTCCAGCCAACGGAAGAAATCGTACAAGAGAAACAATCAGGAACCATCCAGCATGGACCGCATACTTGACCGTCCGTGCCAAATCCATGGCACCCCAGACAAACCAACCAACCATACCAACAGAGATTGCTGGGTTTTTAAGCAAGCCGGCAAGTTAAATGCCGAGAACAAGGAAAAGGGATCGCAGAGCGAGAACGATGACGAGGAGCCCCTGGAGCCAAACACAGGGGGACAGAAGAAGTTTCCCCCTCAGGTCAAAACAGTGAACATGATATATGCTACACACATCCCCAAGAGGGAGCGGAAACGCGCACTCAGGGACGTCTATGCGATAGAGCCAGTTGCCCCAAAATTCAATCCATGGTCATCGTTCCCGATCACTTTTGATCGTCGGGATCATCCGACCGGTATCCGGCTTGGCGGATCAGCCGCACTAGTCCTAGACCCAATCATTGATGGATTCCACCTGACGCGAGTCCTCATGGACGGTGGCAGCAGCCTCAATCTGCTCTATCAGGATATAGTGTGCAAAATGGGCATTAACCCATCACAGATCAAGCCCACAAGGACTACCTTTAAAGGAGTCATACCAGGCGTAGAGGCCCGCTATGCGGGCTCGATCACACTAGAGATTGTCTTCGGATCTCCAGACAACTTCTGAAGCGAGGAGTTAATCTTCGACATCATCCCCTCTCGCATTGGCTATCATGCACTGCTTGGACGAACCACATTCGCTCGGTTCAATGCGGTACCTCACTACGCTTATCTCAAGCTCAAGATGCCCGGACCACGTGGCGTCATAACAGTCAATGGAAATATGAAACGCTCCCTCCGTACCGAGGAGCATACCACGGCCTTAGCAGCAGAAGTACAGCGCGGCCTTTTCCAGCAGAACCTTAATTCGGTGGCCGAGCCCCCGGACACCATTAAGAGAGTTCGGACTATTCTGCAGCAAGACAGCCCGGCTCGTCAAGAGCTTAACTAGCAATTTGGTCTCCGTCCCAGTCCCAATCAAATGGTGGCATTCGTACCGCACGTACATAACTACGCACTTAAAAGTCCATGGGCATCGATGGAGGCATAGCTAGCTCGTGATCCACGGCGCGGCTCGACCGACCCTGGATCCACACACCTTCACTTTTTCTTTTTCATTTCAAGTTTTTCTCTTCTCGAGGCCTTTTCTAGTAACCTGATCATCGGACCGATCACGGGACGGACACACCAAGGAGGCAAGGAGCTTTGACGTACAAGGGAATCCCCAGGTGGTCTCTGCTAACGATTGTTATACCTGTTTTACATACCCGCACGCAGCTCGCTCTTGGTCATGGCATGTTAAATAGCCTTATTTGCTTATCGCGTTGTTTGCACAAGTACGCCTCGACGTATTAATCAAATTACAATGGAAAATAATTGGCAGCATCAGCTTATTATTTGATTTTTTTCCTTGCCTTTGTATTTATTATTCATCGCACCCGTACACTCTGGTATGTATTACTTCGCCAGGGGCTTCATCACGCCTCGCAATACGGCAATAAAGTCCGAACACTTTTTTACAGTACAGTTCGGCACCCCGAACTTACAGCATTATATGCATCGGCTCCGAATCATGTCTTTGGTCAATAGTTGGGTTGCCCGGCTCCTGTGCTTACTACCTTATGTTCCGCTATATCGGCTAGGGTAGTAAAGGGAGAACTACTGCGATTGTGTCCCGGTTCTTCTGGATGAGCACCTCAGTAGAGAAAGCCGAAAACTGACTGTCATGATGCAGCGAGAGCTGGTCAGCTGTTCGAGAGGTTTCAAATCCTTAGAGATTTTTTCCGCTTTATGCGTGGAATTAGTTTTCATCTGGTCAGGTGTGTATAGCGCCCCTAATTTGGCCTTCCGAATACCAGGGGCTTTGCCAAAATTCTCATTGTCAAACTCCTATGGCTAAGTGAGGGTGATAAAAGCCGTATAGTCTGATTGCCTTGTTCGTTGCGCTAAACACCTCCTTTAAGGACCAGAATGTGGAGTAAAGAGTGTTTAGATTTATCCTGAACACCCCCATACTATATACATGGAGGCAGAAGCCGACGACTGGCTAACCCTCAGATTTCATAAACTGCCGCACAGGAGGTAAAATTTTAAAAGGTCGCAAGCACTATATTACATAACGTCCTTGTTTCATATTACAGGACAGGATAACATGAACGTTTTCATGGTAATATAACATCCTTCGCACATTTCTCCGCCACAAGGCGGGATCCCTCCAGGACTCTATCAAAATATAGCTCGGGTCGGCGGTGCTCCTTGCATGCAGGCGGCCCCTCGGTCATCAGCTTCTTGGCATCCATCTTCGCCCAATGCATCTTGGCGCGGGTAAAGGCCATCCGCGCACCTTCAATGCAGACCGACCGCTTCATGACTTCAAGCCGTGGGCAGGCACTCACAAGCCACTTCACAAGTTTGAAATAGCTGTTGGGCATGGGCTTGACAGGCCATAGCCAGACTATTAGGTCCTTCATGGCTAGCTCGGCCGCCTTGTGCAGCTCGACCAGATGTTTCAGCTGGTCGTTGAGGGGCACCGGATGTTCTGGTCCAAGGTATTGAGACCAGAACAGCTTCGCCGTAGAACTCCCTTCTTCGGCTCGATAAAACTCGACAGTATCTGATACACTACGCGGCAAATCCGTAAACGCCCCTGGAGAGCTCCAAATTCGGGTAAGTAAAAGGAATGTTTGCTTCGCAGACTTGCTTTTCATAATGAAAGCCTTACCCGTCGCGATCTTCTTGGCCGCCTGGATTTCCTAAAGGGCACTCCGGGCTTCGGCTTGGGCATCTTGTGCGCTCTGGCGGGCCTTCGCAAGTTCGGACCCTTGTGTCTTAGAATCACGCTCCAAGGACTCGTACTTTTTGACCGCGTCCTGGAGCTCTTGCTGGACCTCGCTGACCAGGGCCTCGTGCTTCTCGCGCGCGGCGCGTTCCTTGGCCGCTTTGTTCTCGGCCTCTGCTAACGCCTTCTGCAGGGCCGCCACCTCGGTCGTGGCCCCTAATAATGTTCATGACAATTTAGTCACTAAGAACCATCCATCCTTCCTAAATATACACGCAGGTTACTGCATACCTTGGTTGTCCTCCAGCTGCTTCTTCACGAGGCCGAGCTCTTCCTCAGCCTGCTCCAGGTTCTGCTTCAGTCCATAGACCTCCGCAGTATGAGCGGCAATAGCCAGCAGCGACACCTACTTAATTCACATAGACATCTTATGTTAGACTCAGACGAAAATTATTTTGATCCTTTGTTCGGATTTTTCTTTCCGAACACCGAACAGAGCATCAGGGGCTACTGTCTACACTATGATATTCTTTCTACAATTGCATTACTTACCTCAAAGCCTGTTAGAAGGCTAGCGCAGGCTTCGGTCAATCCGCTTTTGGTGGATCAAACCTACTCGATCACCGTACCCATAAGGATACGGTGTTCATCCACAATGGAAGCGCCTCGCAGCGCTTCCAGCAGATTATCCAGTGCCTCTGATTGGACAGAGGTCACCAGCGGAACAGGCACACCTCCTCCTTTCGGGGAAGGCTGCTCGCTTGACTCCGGAGCCGTGTAGGTCTCCAGAACAGTATCCGGCTGGGGGCCGAAATGAACTTGGCCCCCATCACTAGTCCCCATGGGGACTTTTTCCCCCATGCGTCCGGCGACGGAGGAGTCATCCTTTGGCGCCACGACGACGGCCTCCGAAACCTCTCCCTGACCTGGAAGGTCCTTTGGGACACCACCTCATCATCACCCTTGGCTAAGGGAGAGTGAGCGGGCGGCGGTGACATGCTGGCCATCTCCTTTGAATCTAGCGAACCTCATACTGAGGATCGCAGGGAGCTGTTGCGGGCCGGACTGCAATGGTATAATTTAAACATATTAATATTACAAAGCGGAAGGTCCAGACATTTGGACGTGCATAAGGTTTTTGGTACTTACGAGGCGGCCTGAGGCTTGGTTCGGGGGGGGGGGGTCGCTCTAGACTGCTGTCAACATCCCACGCGGAGTTATCCGTGAGGGAGCCCTTCCCCTTCTTGGGCGCCTTCTCCTCCAGATTTGTGGAGGCCCCCCTTTTCTTCCTTCCCCCCTCAGGAGGGGAGTCGCTTTCCTCCTCCTCCTCCTCGTCGTCATCTTCAGCGGCCGAAGAGTGAGTGTCGTCCTCCGACGTCGCATCCAAAGCACCTTTTCGGCGAAGGCCACTCCTGGCCCCCTTGGCCGTTTTCTTGGCCTTCTTCTCCGGCACATCATAAGGCGCCGGAAACTGCATCTTCATAAGAAGTGGGGTTTCTTGGTCTTCAGGTTGCGGAGCCGGACAGTTAATCCACCCCGTTATATCGGTCCAGGCCTGAAATAATTGATGGGAAGGCTTAGACACCTTCCTCAAAATATGCTAGTAAAGGGTATACCTTGAAAACATGAAAGAACTTACCGAATTAGCCTGGCGTTTTAAGCTAAGCCCGCGATCCTCGGTCGTGGGCGGTGGCGTCTCGCCGGCCTTGAAGAGCACTTTCCAGATGTCTTCGTGCGTCATGCCAAAAAGCTCTAGTAGCGGCTGGTGCTTGGCCGGATCGAACTCCCACAAATAGCAAGTCCGGCATTGGCACGAAAGGATCCGACAAATGAGCATAACTTGGATCACGTTGAAAAGCTTGATTCTCTTGGTTATCATGTTCTGGACGCACGTCTTGAGCCCATCCGCTCGTTCGAGGAACCCTAGGTTAGGCCCTTCTCTTGCTAGGCGGTGAGTTGCATCGAAACTCCGGATCGGAATTCTGGGGCCGCCACCCAGCTGGTGTCATGCGGCTCGGTGATGTAGAACCACCCCGACTGCCACCCCTTCACAGTCTCCACAAAGGAGCCTTCGGGCCAGGTGACATTGGGCATCTTGCCCACCATGGCGCCTCTGCACTTTGCTTGTTGGCCGCTCACCACCTTCGGCTTCACATTGAAGGTGTTCAGCCATAGGCCGAAGTGAGGTGGGATGCGGAGAAAGGCCTCGCACACGACAATAAATGCTGAGATGTTGAGGATAGAGTTGGGGGCTAGATCATGGAAGTCCAGACCGTAGTAAGACATCAATCCGCGGACAAACGGGTGGAGAGGGAATCCCAGCCCGCGGATGAAATGTGTGAGGAACACAACCCTCTCATGGGGCTATGGGGTAGGGACGATCTATCCCGTGGCCGGGAGTCGGTGAACGATCCCCTTGGCCAGGTATCCGGCCTCCCGGAGCTCCCTGATGTGCTTCTTCTTGACGGAGGACGCCATCCACTTGCCTCCGGCTCCGGATCCGGACATAATTGGAGTGCTTTCTCAGGCGGGGAAAGCTAGAGCTTGGGCGCTGTTGCTCAAGAATGGATGGGCAGAGGAAGAGAGAGGGCGTGGGAGAAGAAGGTGGAATCCTTATCCCCTTATAAAGACAGTGAATACTGAACGCCTCCCCACTCGCCTCAAGACTCGCCTATTCCCAAGGGCTGTGTAAATGGTACGGTTGGGTTACCCATGCCCATATTGATGAGAATCCCGCAATAAGGGGACACGATCTCTGCTTTGACAAGACGTGCCAATGGCAACCGCGTCTCGAAACGTGGAGCGACAGACGAAAAACGGTTCGAAATTTTGATCGGGCAGACGTGATGTCATATTACAAAAAGTTGTCAGCAGATTGGACTCGTGGAAAATTATATTCTCTCTGCTGTTGTGTGTGGTGTATGTGTTACAGGTTCGGACACATTCGATACGTCCGAAGATTATCTTGGAATTCGAAAGGAGGAACCTGCCTTGCATTGCCAAAGACAGATCTACGTGCCGGATACCTTGTCATTGAAGCCAGGTTCAGGGGCTAATGAGGGAGTCCTGGACTAAGGGGTCCTCGGGCGTTCGGCCTGTTAGTCATGGGCCGGACTGATGGGCTGTGAAGATACGAAGACTGAAGATTGCACCCTTGTCTGGATAGGACTCACCTTGGCGATCAAATATGTAGATTCCTTTCTTTGTAACCGACCCTATGTAACCCTAGATCCTCTCGGTGTCTATATAAACCGGAGGACTTAGTCCGGAGAGGGGAGACTCGTTACCATAGTCATACATGCTAGACTTCTAGGGTTTAGCCATTACGATCTCGTGGTAGATCAACTCTTGTAATACTCATATTCATCAAGATCAATCAAGCAGGAAGTAGGGTATTATCTCCATAGAGAGGGCCCCAACCTGGGTAACATTGTGTCCCCTGTCTCCTGTTACCATCAACCTTAGACGCACAGTTCGGGCCCCCCTACTCGAGATCTGCCGGTTTTGACACCGACACAAGGCTCAATATTAATCTGCCGGGGTTTCGGAAGGCTGACAAAGAAACACGGCAAAGGATAGTCCGGGAGATCATGGATCACTTCAATGTTCCAAAGCAGTGGAGAATGTAGGTGGAACACGCTGCACTTAAGAAGGCTATGGATGCTTGGAGAAACTGGAAGCACGTGTTGTACAAGAAGGCTGTGAAGGCAAGGACCCAATCCCCGCAAACCCCCAAATTACAAAGGCAGACTAGGCAGAACTCAAAAGGGCCAGGGCAACTACAAAGTTTGCTGAGAAGAGTGCCAAGCAATGGGAACTTCAGCAGAAGAACATACACCCCCACCATATGGTTGTGGCAGGATACTACGGCATGAAATCGATATGGGACCAGGAGGACAAAGAAGCGGTAGCGGCAGGTGGGCAACTGACCCTTAGTGAAATCAGGGGCGAACACACCAGAGACTACTTACAGGCACATGCAAAGAGGCGTGATGACGGAACTTATTACTTTGAAAACTCACGTGACGATGAACTATATCAAGTGATGATAGACGCTTCCAAGATCCCTAGAAGGTTCTTCAGGAACTCCGGGCCATGTGACATTCTGTCTGATGCTCTGGAAACAAGAGAGCCCCCTGGCCGTGCAAGGGGTATAGGTGTTAATGTCCCGCACAAGAGGGCTTTCACACTCAGCAAAGAAGAGAGGCTCGTGGTAAAAAAAGCGAGGAGTGAAATGAAGCAGAATGAATTGTATGAAAGGTTGAGGAAGGACATGTATCCGTCCATTCGAAAGGATATTGAGGAGTCAATGATGATGCAGAAGACTCTAACACTGACAGATAGCCAGCAGGTGGGAGGGGAGGTGGTCATCACTACAAAAAAAAGACACATCTGTGACATTTTGGGCCGAACGAATTTTTTTCCTATCATACATATGACACTTCTATGATGATAATTGTGACAAAACCCGGTATCATCATAGATGTGGTGGGCTCCTACTTCTATTACAAAAAATCATGACATAAAATGGGCTTTTCGTCCTGGGCGGGCCGGAGACGCAGCTGCATGACATTCTTTGGGTCGTCCATGACAGAAAAAACCTTGGTAGAAGCGAGGGGGAGGAAAATTTCGGGGAGTTCCCGGTTACGGTGTGAGGTCAGGGGCCGAGCGATGCACGTTTCTCTCGTACACGTACGCGCGTGTGTGCGAGGCGTTGGCTCTAACTGAACCCGAGCGAGGCGTTGGGCTCCAACTGAACCCGAGCGATTGCACTGCAAGCTATGCGTTACTGAACCCGAGCGATTGATCGATGGCTGTTAACTGAACCCGATCGAGCGATTCCTTGGCTACTGCTGCTAACTGAAGCAGATCGATGCTGCCTCTAGATGAACAGTGAGCGTTGCGGGGGGGGGGGGGGGGGGTTGGATGAACAGTTCCCGGTGGGGGTGGATGAACAGGACCCCGTGGTGTTGCCTCTGGATGAACAGGACCCTGATCGATCGAGCCGGTCGGGGCTGGATGAACAGGACCCCGTGGAAGGCTGGATGAACAGGACCACCCCGTGGAGGGCAGGATGAATAGTAGACGGTGGAGGGGTGCCCGTGGAGGGGTGGTTGAACAGGACCCCGTGGTGTGGGGGGCTGGATGAACAGTAGACGGTGGAGGGGTGGTTGAACAGTGGCCAGTGGAGTAGCGCGCGGTGGAGGCTGGAGGAGGTCGACGGTGGATGAACAGTAGCTCGTGGAGGCTGGAGGGGGTCGACGGTGGAGATGAACAGTATCCCGTGGAGTCCCATTTTGCGGTACGCCACACCCCTCCCGATGAACAGGACCCCCGTTTCGACCGTAGCGCTCCAACACAAGTCCGTTTCCTCCGTTTTGTGGTACACCACACCCCTCCCGATCAACAGGACCCCCGTTTCGACCGTAGGAGGTCCGTTTACTCCGTTTTGCGGTACACCACACCCCTCCCGATCAACAGGACCCCCGTTTCGACCGTAGGAGGTCCGTTTCCTCCGTTTTGCGGTACGCCACACCCCTCCCGATCAACAGGACCCCCGCTTTGACCGTAGGAGGTCCGTTTCCTCCGTTGTGCGGTACGCCAGGCCTCGTTTCCATCGCCTCTTCCGTCCAAGCCCTCCCGATGAACACGACCACGCATTCCGTTCTGACCCATGAACACGACGACGACGTTGTTTCTCCATTCCGACCCAGCCATGTACACGAGCCCTCGCGGTACGTATGCGCGAGTAGGCGTTCGAGACCCCGCCCGTATATACACATACGTGGCCATATTTTCTTTCTTGCACCCTGGCCGCCTCTACTACGACACGTGCGCGCCTCTACACCCACCGGTATATATGTACGTACACGTTCGCGACCAGAATGACAACGCTATGTACGTTTCGACCAGGTGGGTCCCGACTATCAGGCACTTCCTTGCATGCGAATATGTAGCTGGTGGGTCCCAGCAGTCAGGGGGCGAATCAGTTTTTTTGCCCGGACGCACTTCCTTGCGTGCGAAGATGTAGCTGGTGGGTCCCAGCAGTCGGGGGGCTGGTGGGTCCCAGCAGTCAGGGGGGCGAATCGTTTTGGTTTTTTTTGCCCGGACGCACTTCCTTGCGTGCGAAGATGTAGCTGGTGGGTCCCAGCAGTCATGGGGGCGAATCGTTTTTTATTGCCCGGACGCACTTCCTTGCATGAGAAGGTGTAGCTGGTGGGTCCCAGCAGTCAGGGGGGAAATGTTTTTTTCATGAAATACGGAGGCCCTTTCGGTGGGTCCCAGATGTCAGGTGGAGGAATCATTATTTTGCGCGTAATAAGGAGGCATTTCCTTGCGTGCGGCCGTGGACCAAGCTGTCAGCCTCTCCACGTACATTCCACTTCAGATGCATGTCGGTCGTTGACCATGTTGACCAAGCCGCGCCGAGAGCACCAGGGCGGTGGATGATGGTGAGGCCTAGGAAGGGAATGACATGAAGCCAGGGAAGACTCAGTAGTTGTTTCCCATGCGGAGGGGAGTACGACTGTACGAGGGTTTACTGGTTCGTCTGCCATCGCCGGAGAATAACAGCAGGTGTGGGTGAGTGGAGGGATGGCTAGGTCAACGATGGGAGTACGGTCGGGCGGTGAGGCCTGCGCGGCAGCACAGCCGACCGCGAGGAGGAGGGAGCAGGCAGCCCCGCTGGCGCTTGTTTGAGCGGCTGGAGCAGGAAGAGCAGAGATTGAAGAAGCACGACGGCCGTTGGATGGACATCCAACAGTCAGTGCTTGTGCGTCAACCTTTTTTTAGGGAAGCCTCAAATCTGTGGAAAACAGCATATAGCCCATTTGCCATTATTTCTAATAATTTACAGCCCATTTGCTAATTCTTAAGGTTTTATTTGGAGCCCATATTCTTTTTGTTAGCATTGTAGCCCATATTGTGGCAACAGTTAAAAAATTATACGAAATTTTACATATTTCGGTGCTGTCCGAACTGTTTTTAATCCTGAAATTTCGACTCACATTCAAACTGATTTTAAAAATAAATGTATATCAATATAAAATCCAACAAATTCTCCATGCATAAAAATTAATGTAATTTAAAATCTTGAAATGAAAAAAAAGATATTTGAAACTAATTTCCGGTTTGATGTGTTTAAAAAATGTACAAGCCATCTCTCATTACTGATGGGCCAGTTTCTTGGCCAGCCGAATGAAAGCTCTCCTCATCTTGAAAGATTTGCAGCCCAACAGGCCTGACAAAGCGACTTACTTGGCAAATCACAAAAAAAACTGGGTTGTGGCCATGGACCCAGCTGTTAGCCTCTCCATATACAGTACTCTTCCGATGGAAGTCGTTCCTTGACCAAGTTGACCACGCCACGCGGAGAGCACCACGACGGTGGACGACGGCGAGGCCTAGGAAGGGGACGACGCGGCAGTGGAAGCCCGCGCGGAGAGGACTACGAGGGTTCACTGTTTCGGCTGCGGTGTGAGGCTGCCGTCGCCGCAGGACCTGGCCAGCCGTGGGATTAGTAGGGGGCGGTGAGGCCTCTACGGCAGCACATCTGTCCATGGGAGGCAGGAGCATGCGGCACGACCAGCGCTGCTTTGGGCAGCTGCAGCAAGAAGACCAGAGGTTGAAGAAGCACTACGGACGTTGGATGGACATCGTACGTCACTAGAGCTAGAATCGTTCATATTGACTAAGTTGACAAAGCACTTCGTCCCCGTCAACTTAGTAGGCCCACAAGTCAGTCTCCTAGCAAGGTGGGTCCCAGCTAGCCGGGGGAGTATTCATTTTTTTGTGCGTAATAAGGAGGCACTTCCGGTGGGTCCGAGCTGACAGCGGGGGGAACATTTTTTTCGTGAAATACGGTGGCCCGTCTGGTGGGTCCCAGCAGTCAGGGGGAAACGATTTTTTTCACAAAATACTGGTGGCCCGTCTGGTGGGTCCCTGCTGTCAGGTGGAGGAATAATTATTTTCCGCATAATAAGGAGGCACTTCCTTGCGGCTGCCGTGGACCCAGCTGTCAGTGTCTGCACGTACAGTACTCTTCCGATGGAAGTCGGTCGTTGACCATGTTGACCACGCTACGCCGAGAGCACCAGGGCGGTGGACGACGGCGAGGACTAGGGAGGGGACGACTCGGAGCCTGGGAAGACGCAGCAGTGGATGCCCACGCGAAGAGGAGTACAAGGGTTCACCGGTTCGGCTGCGGTGTGAGGCTGCTGTCGCCGCAAATTAGCAGGGGGTGTGGGTGAGTAGAGGGATGGCCTGGCCAGCGGTGCGAGTAGTAGGGGGCGGTGAGGCCTCCGCGGCATTACAGCCGGCCACGGGAGGCAGGAGCACGCGGCACGACCGGCGCTGGTTTGGGCGGTTGGAGCAAGAAGACCAGAGGTTGAAGAAGCACTACGGCCGTTGGATGAACATCGTACAATAACAGGAGCTAGAATCGTTCATATTGACTAAGTTGACAAAGCCCTCCGTCCCCGTCAACTTGGTAGGCCCACAAGTCAGCCTCCCACTATGCTGGGTTCCAGCTGGCAGGGGGAATATTCATTTTTTTTGCGTAATAAGGAGGCACTTCCTTGCGTGCGAAGATAGCTGGTGGGTCCGACATGTCAGCGGGGGGCACTTTATTTCGCGAAATACAGAGGCCCTTCCGGTGGGTCCCAGATGTCAGGTGGAGGAATCATTATTTTGCGCGTAATAAGAAGGCATTTCCTTGTGTGCGGCCGTGGACCCAGCTGTCAGCCTCTCCACGCACAGTCTACTTCCGATGGTGTCGTTCGTTGACCACGTTGACCATGCCGCGCCGAGCGCATCCAAGGTGGTGGACGACGACGAGGCCCCGGACAGCAATGAGCCGGAGATGGGAAGACGCGGGAGTAGAGTCATAGAAGGAGAGGTGTACGAGGGTTAACTTGTTCTAGTGCGGTGTGGTTCGGCAGACGGTGGAGAAGAACAGGAGGTGTGGAGGGGTGGAGGGATGGCCTGGCCAACGGTGGAGTAGCGCTTCATATGGAAGCGTGCTAAGCAGAGCTGCTAGCAGCAGGAGGCGGGAGGTGGTCCCGGCGGCGCTGGAGGAAGAAGACGAGAGATTGAAGATGGATGCCTGTCGTTGGATGTAAATCCAATGGCTAACATGTCAGAATCATTTGTTGACTAAATTGACAACGACTTGCATTGGCTTCGACCTATTGGCCCACATTTCAGCCTCCAAAAATGTGGCACGTATTCAACCCATTTTTTCAGAATTTACAGTCTTTTTTTGCGCGGTAGAATTTACAGTCAATTTGATCTTTTTTTTGAATTACAGCCATTAGCCGGGCTGGGTGAACAAATAATGTAGCGTCCATGCGGCCCGTTTATTTTATTTCCTAAAAAATACAGGCCATTTGCACTTTCTCTCGAAATACACGATTTTACTGGGCTGATTCTAATTATAATGTTGGGTTGGGCCAGCAATGTTATCAAAAAAATAAAAAGGGGCTGAGCATTTTGTTATAAATATATTTAATAATAAGTGATATTATTACATTCGTCCTTAAATCTTATCAAGCTTTTGTACACAATCACTAGGATTTTCGTGCCAAAACAATCCAGGATTTTATTTGTTAAGAAATTATTTTTATAAGTTAATAAGATGTGGGATATTGTTTTCTTACATATGTAAGTATCTGTTAAATATATGATGACAATAAAAATAATATATAATAACATATGAAATATTTTTTTTTAGAAAACAAGGAGCATCTCCCCGGTTTCATTGCTGAGAACGAAACCACAACATATTCTGATACAGCAGCTCAAAGAGCAGTTCGAAAGCAAAGGTAGAAAAGCTACAAACTAGGGTGGGTGGATGAACAAGTTCTCTGAATAACACAAATCACCCGAGCGGTGCCAAAGGCAGAGCGGATAGAGCACTCAAATGACACGAGGAGGGTCCAACGAAGCCTTCATGGTCTTCAGCCGAGGGGCCGTGTCAGCTTGCGGCGACCAGTAAGCAAGCGGAGACACCGGGCTGGAAGGCGTAGCATGGTGGATGTCCCTCTTTTTCGGCGCCAGGTGCCCATCATCTTCATCAGAGATCTTGAGACGAGCCCACGGGTCCAGCTCCAGAGCAGGTCGAGCCTTGTTCAGCCACAAGTGATCGCCAACGATTTCTGGAGGGATCTTGTTAGGGTTTCCATGAAGCTCATTAACTTGTCCTTGTCCGATCCGGAGGAGAGAATCGCCCAGTTCCTCACCATGTCCCTGATCAACCTCAAGACCTGCGGAATGGAAATCCAGGAGGTGTTACTGAAAATCATAGCATTTCTATATTTCCAGAGGCACCAAAGGACAGCTGAGCTAACAATGTTTAAAACTGAGCACTTTTTGGTAGCAATCCAGAATCTGGCGACAGATTCGAAGGATGAGCCAATCTGACTAGAGAAATATTCCTCAATGTGGGCCCAGAGATGTTTAGCAACTATACATTCAAAAAATAGGTGAGAACAAGACTCTTGTTCCAAGCAGTAAACACAATCAAGGGGTTTGATGATGTGTCTCTTCCTAAGGTTATCCCTAGTCATCAATTTGTTTTTGGAGAGAAGCCAGAGAAATACATGAATTTTAGGGGGAACTTTCAATTTCCAGACAACAGGGATAAACATGGGTTGAACCCCTCTAAAGTTGATAACATGATAGAGGGAGCTGGAGGAATACTTCCCCTTATTGTCCAGCTGCCAAATGAGGGCATCCGGCTCGGCAGTAAAGGTAATGCTTTTGTTAAAGAGAGTTTTAGGCATTGACCGTCCCAAACTTCATTGACACTTTTGTTAAGCTCATTGTGGACAGAGTAAATAGGCCAAAATTGGACTGCTAGGGGGGATGTGCCAAACCAACTATCTTCCCAGAACCTGGTTCTACTCCCATCCCCTATGTTCCATCTGTAGCCAAATTTCACAGCATGCATAATAGATTTTAATCCTTTCCAGAATCTAGAGGTCTTAGGGTTGGAGGAAGGGACAAAAATATTAGGTTTATTTCCTAGGTATTTATGGGCAATAAGAAGCTTCTAGGGTTTCAGGTCTTCCTCATAGAATCTTTTAATCCAAGACCCTAGAAGACAGATGTTAATTTCTTGGAGGTTAGGTATGCCTAGGCCTCCAAAGTCTTTTTTCATAGAGACTAGGGCCCAATTAGTAAGGTGTAGCTTCCTATTTCCCTAAAAATCATTCCACAAGCAATGAGACATCTGAGAATTGATGAGGTTCACTGCCCATTTAGGGAACTTGAAGAAGGAGAGGAGATACACTGGAATGCTAGCCAAACAAGCTTGTATGAGGATCAATCTACCTCTGTAAGAGAGAAGATTGCCCCTCCACCCAGCAATCGTTTTAATGATTTTATCCAGAAGGGGTTGGATATCCTCTCTCCTCAGTTTATCATAGTGGAGAGGGATACCTAGGTACTTAATGGGGAAGTTACCTTTATTACAGACTAGAATAAGAGGAAGTCAGCTAACTCCTGATCATCCATGTTGATAGGGATGAGTTCACTTTTAGAGTAGTTGATTCTCATGCCTGAGACTTGTTCAAACCAGGTTAGAACAGTTTTCAGATTGCTAGCATGTGTGGAGTCATTGTCTAAGAAAAGGATGGTATCATCTACATATTGAAGGCAGATGATGCCACCAGGGCAGACCTCAGGACAGAGCCCTGCAATCAGACTATGATCAGCAGCTTCGCTCAGCATTTTAGTAAGAACGTCCACTACTAAATTAAACAAAAGCGGGGAGATGGGGTCACCTTGCCTAAGGCCTTTACCAGCAAGGAAAAAACACTTTCACAGTTATTTAACTTGACCCTAACAGACCCCCCATGAGTAAGTTGCTGGATCCAACTCTCCTCTACGAAAGGCTTGGAAAAGATCTAAGAGATCATTTTTCACCAAGTCCCAAAAATGCTGGTAAAACAAGAAGGGAATCACATCAGTACCAGGAGCCCCATCAGGATAAGAGCTAAAAATGGCTTCCTTCACCTCTGGCTCTGAAAAAGGGGCTTCTAGCAGCTCATTTTCAGCAGGAGAGACTATTTCAGAAGCAGAGAAAAAATTGTTTTGTAGAGAGAACCCAGAAGGGTTTTCTTTCTTAAACAGGTCTTTGTAGAAGTCACTAGCCACTTTCAGCATCTCATCTACCTCAGTAACAGGGCCATTAGGGCCATCAAGGGAGTGAATGAGGGTTTTCCTCCTCCTCTGGTTAGCTACTGCATGGAAGTAAGCAGTATTTCTATCACTTCCAACATATCTAGCAGAACTGTGGGTTTTTCTTCTGACAGGGCAATTCTCAACTTTATGGGTAACCATTTTGCGGATAAAACAACTCTTGGGCTTGACACATTTATCCAAATGATGCCCTGGTTCCCCACAGTTGTAGCAGATCACCTCAGAGTATGCCATAAGGCCCGAAGCAGGGGCAGGAGCAGTTTTCTGGATGTCCTATCTCTTCTTATGCTGATTCTTGCCTTGAGATTTCCCACTGATCTGAGAGTCAGAAACACCAGCAGATTGATCTTGGGCAATTACAGGAGCTTGCCAAGATTGTGCCCCCGTTTGGGGCGGAGGTGGGCCGTACCACTGCCCAACCGGCGCTCCCCCCCCCCATTGTGATAGGGGAAATTCATCGGAGTTCCTGGTTCCTGCTCATCCTCCAGCGAGATGTTGTCTCTCAGGAAGCAGAAATAACCACCAGACAGCTCAATTGAAGCAGATTGCAAGCCTAATTTCAATCTTCTGCAGGTTTGGGGGAGAGGTAAGGCAGGGTATCCACCTGCTCCGGCTCCGGTGGCGTGCTGGTGGGCAGGAGTCCGGTCAAGCATTCCCATCTCGCAGCACGGCGTGGATCTCCTGAATTCACTTCTCCTTTCGCCCATCGAACGAACGCAATCGGTGGCTCACTGGGGTGGGGCATCCTATGCTTCTCCGAGAAATCTCCTTTGAAGTAGATCCGCAGGGCTAGATTCAGCAGCTCCCAATCCACTTGATCCTTGCACATCCGAGCATACCTGCGCGAGTGAGAGAACGGATTCGGTCCCTCCTCGGCTTCCTCCCTCGCAGCTTCCTCCTCTGCTTCCTTCCATTCGCGCGTGCACTGGGTCCAGGAGAGAGCGTCGTCGCGGATCCGCTTCGCCCGCTCCCTCCATCTCCTCCCTCGAGTCTCCCGCAGCACCGCCGGCACGACGGAGTCGAGCGGCTGGAGCATCCGCGGGAAGGCTTTGTAGACATGTGGGAGATGCATCTTGTACATCTGCCTGTCTTCCAGCCATTCCCCTGTGGATATGGCCGGCGACTCCATGGGGCGTGCGAGCGGACTTGCTGAGGGGGGCAGGCGCGCCCGGAGTATGTGAACTAAACAGTCAACATATAAAATAATTTAAATATATATATAATATAGTTAGAAGGGAAACATAAGTTGGACCCGGCGTTCCTATTCTTATATAGAAAAATAGAACATACCTCTGTGTTTTCTTCAAAAATATACATAAATTGGGCTGCCAAAAATAAAACCTCGGATGGGAGGTCCATAGGCCGGTCGATACATGACGACCCTAAGAAAATACAAATAGGCCTATGGACCTCCCGTCCGAGGTCATGGGCTGCGCATGTTAAAAATGAAAGCCTAGACGGGGCAGCCCAAAACCACGTCCAACACTTGCCAAAACTTCGTCCCTCGTTTTCTCTGTGTTTCGCACACTCGACATTGTGTGGGCATTTTGACTGTGCATCATATGAAGATGTGCTATGCATGAATGTTGATCAACATGATGTTAACTGGCTGTTAGTTCCATTTTCGACCATGAATAAAACTTCCAACATGATGTTAACCCTGTTCGAAAAGGCCGTGTTAATATCAATGCTCTGCCTCTGAAAGTTGCAGTTTCTTATCGGAAACTGAACTTGCAGTTTCTTATCTGAAACTGAAACTTGCAGTTTCTTCTCTGAGAATCACATTGTCTGCACTTTTATACTCCTATGAAACTACATTTTAACTGCTAAAAATAGATCTCTAGAATTCATAAAATACTTCATATGCTCAATACTTCAAATCTGAAATTCAAAAGACATTCATATCTGAAAGTACTCTCAAAATACACAACACAAAACACAATTCACAACCTGCAAATACTGACAACCCTAAGCTCGTCCTGACAATTCACAACCTGCCCGACTATTGGGCTGGGGGGCAGCCCCCTCCTATTCCTCGACGGCAGACAGCCGCCCCGTGAGACGATGTGAACGGCGAGGGAGACGATGGCGGGGAAGCGTCGTCGGGCCAACTGCTTTTCTCCTCTTGCAGTTGGGTTCGGCCGACGAAGACTCCATCGGCTCGCTCTGGCAGGACACCCTCACAAACGGCACCCTGTAGATGCTCGATCCTTCAATCTCTGGGGGATGCTCCATCTAGGATCGACACTCCCACCACCGCTCCCTCACGATCGGATTCGGTGAATCTGTTTGCTCCATGGCCCAGAGGAGCAGCTCTATGTACTCTGGCTCGACTCCCTCCGGGAGTATCGCCGCCTTTTCGCTCTGTTGCAGATATTTGGCCATGGATGTCACCGTCGCCGCTAGTTGGTCCTTGTTGTCAAACCAAGACTGTATCTCCAACATCCTAGCTAGCTTCATAGGGTCGCCGTCTGCGATCCTCACGTATCGGTTGTACTCCTCCACCGATCTACTTCTCCACAGCACCTTCACTTGCCGGCGGTGGTTTTTGAATGGAAGAGGAGAGGAGCAGCGCTGGTTTTGGATTAGAACGGGAGAGGAGCGACGCTGGTTTTGGACTGGAACAGGAGAGGAGGGGCGGTGGTTTTGAAATGGGAGAGGAGAGGAGTGGCGCTGCATTTAGATTGGAACAGGAGAGGAGCGGCGGTGGTTTAAGAGGAGAAGAGTGGAAGAGCGACGCTGGTCTTGGAAGTATTTGTTTGTTGTTTCGCGTATTTTGGGTCAAAGTTTGACCACGTACTGTATTTGACAAGCAAAATGTGAATGCATGTCACCAAAAATTGTACCGTTTGGTTCGTATCTGAATGTACTTACAAATTATACTCCCTCCATTTTTTTATACAAGGCCACAAACTCATATTACAGGTACCAAGTAAAAATCAATGCTATGTTTAAGTCAATGTTGCAAGCTAGCTTGTCACCTTGATTGTCGTGTTAATTAATGTGGTTTTCTGTCCCAAGCACAACAAGCCAACCCTCTTACTCCTCATTGGTTGATTAATGTTGGGAATGCAAGCTAACCTTCTCACTCCCGCATGCACACAAGGGATATTAATGTCCTCGGGTGCTAGTACGAGGCAAATGCCATCACTTTTGCCTCGATTAATGTTAGTGGCCTAGTATAGTTGCAAATTGTATTTATGATAGTGGCCTTGTATACAACGTATAACATATATTTTATGTGCGAAAATCATGGTCAATTATGACCCAGAATAAAAGGGAGACTAGTTAATGTGGGGTCGCTTTCTTAATTGAAGGGTAAATTGATTTTTATTTTGATCCAGTCAGAGTGCGCCGGCCCTCTCGTCCAATCCTAAATCGCTGCCGCACGCTCCTCTCCCTCTTCTCCATTGCAAAACCACCTCCTCTCCTCTCCATCATCTCCATTCCAAAACCATCGTCTCGCCTCTCCCTCTTCTCTATTGCAAGACCACCGTCTCTCCTCCGTTTTTTAGACGCTTTGCTCCATGCCGCCGGCGCAATCCATGGATACAAAATTAGTATATTGTATACTATTTAAAAGTCGAGGGTAGGGCTTTTCCTACGCGGTAGGCGGCGGGGCAGTTTCGCCTAGTCGGTTCGACAGAGACGCGAGAAGACGAGGGAGTAGGCTGCTGCAAATGTAGGGCTGTGTGATTTGACAGCGAGTTACTGCTGAACAGGTGGGGCCCCGTGATTTGACTTGCCATTATCATTTTAACTGCGGCGCTACGACCGGCGTGAGTCTCCCAGATTCCTGACCACCTCCATACAGGTGCCTCTCCCAATGCTCCGCCATGTAGTAGAGGCTGGCTCTTGCATGAGAGCCCACTTCTCCACTTTTTCCTTGCCTCTCTTTCCTCCACATATGCAAAAATGCCATGTAAAGCGCACTATTGTACTTACTTTTACTTGCTCCTACAGGTGCTTAAGCTTGCCACATAGGCATAAAGTCTGATGTGGCAAGTTAATCAAGAAGAGAGAGACTAGTTTGGTGACCCAAGGAAGAAACGGTGCTAAGCGCGTGTACCTAGGTGAAAAGACAATTTTGAGTCTATAGCTAATTAAATGAAGCAAACTTAGCAACACCATTTCATTGGAAGAGGTCACTCCTTGGCAAATGCAATAAATACACGCGCTTACTTGCACCGTTTCTTCTTTGAGTATGAAGAAAGAGATAGAGAGGAGTAACAAAAAATACACTTATAGCCAACCTTGTTGTAGTATGAGTGACTAAGTGATGACTATGTATGACATGCCAACATCAGATAGCCTAACGCACCGTGTTAAATCTCCAAGGGCGTGACCGCGCGAGCGACGCGATGGTCGTGGTAGGCGCGACCATGATATGGGCTGCTGGCAGCCCTTGGATATGAGATCAAACGGTCGCATGCTAAGTTGCTAAAAATTTGCAGAATAACCCTCCAGGATAGGATATTCACCCATAGGTCTAGAATCACGCCATGCAACCGTTCGATCTCAGATCCAAGGGCTCTTGGAAGCCCGTATCATGGGAGAATGGAAAGCCACTACCCTGCCGTTCGCACGCTGTCAGTTCACTCCTACTCGTCCCCGCACGTCCTTCAGTACTACGGCGGTTCGCTCCTAGTCGTCCCGTCCATCCACATTACGGCAGTTCCACTAATCCTAACCCTCCTCCCAAATCCATGGCGTCCCAAATCTCCATGATCGGCGGTGAGTACAAGGTTAGAACCATCACCGGCGATGAGTTCGACGTCATCTACACCCGTTCTTCCGCGACGGTGAAAGGATGCCTTTCTCGCTTCAGACGCATGTTCGAAAACTCAGATGATGAGTGGGTCGCTGGGCTAGATGTTGAGTACACCACAGTCCTGGGACGAGAGAAGGATCTAAAGGACGAAGAGAGGAAGAAGCCCGCCGTGATCCAGGTTTGCGTGCATGACTTATGCTTGGTCTACCACATATGCCATGCCAACATTGAGTGCCAGGATTTTACGGACTTCCTCGGGAGCAACCTAGTCAAATTCGTTATTGTAGACTTTGGTAACGACAAAGAAATCCTTTGTCAGATAGGCCTCGTTGTAGGCAACCCCTTCGACCTCCAGAAGAATCGGCTGGTGCCCTCTCATCAGCCTTCAATGCTGACCCTGGCAGGAGCCATGGTTCATCCTTCGTACGGTAAACTGGTGAAACCTCCATACACGTTTCATCGTCATGCATGGCAACAGAATGTACTAGATATAGACCACATCCAGTACGCTGCAATGGATGGCTACCTTTGCTTCAATATCTACAAGGGTTGGATGAAGAGCAATAGCCAAGTGTGCGGTTCAAGCAAAGAAGTATCGGCCAAGAGGAAGAGGGACAAGGACGAAGTCGAGGACGTGGACGAGGACTCCGAGTAAGGTGGCAGTGTCGTTGCTCATGGTGGTTCTAATGCAGTGTCTACCGGAACAGTTGTAAAGTTTAATTTCAGGTGTGCTTAATTTAATTTGAGGGGTGTGTTGTGCTGAGCCCCCAACAAAACTATGTTATGTTTCTTCTCGTTACTTTAACTCTTCAGTACGTACAAACTAGTATTTCTCACATTTCATCTTTTAGTTGGTATAGTACTACCACTCGTTTCTTCACATTATATATGTACAATATATATGGCCAACATCATATAGCCAGTAATTTAGTTGTCAAAAATTTTTAGGGTGCTTAGTTTTGTCAAAGAATTCGAGGATGCTTAGGGGGTGCTTGGATCTAAGGGACTTATTTTAGTCTGACTAAAAATAGTCTCTTTAAGAGGCTAAATGTAACACCCCGGTAGTTAAGCTACAGTAACCACTCACTAATGGTGCCATGTCATCACATTTTTCGTTGCTAATGATCACTTTGTTCCAAATCAAACTCAAATTCGAATTCAAAATACAAGTCAAATTATTAGTTCTTAAAAAGGTAAATTAAAAATGTTCGTTGGGTTACAAGTATTCGCTACCTAATTGTCATGATTAAACCAACATTATTTGACTCACCAGTTAATCCCTTGTAATTTATGTAGTGGTCCGTTATCATCTTAATGAACCATTTAAGTTTTAAACATGATTTTAAAACTTTTCAAAATAACTCCAAACTTTTTTTGTGGCAGTGTCCAAAATTGCAATACAAATTATGAGCCAAGTTTCATAATTTTACAAAATCAATTTGGCGGATTAACTTAACACAAAACAGTAGATAAAAAGAAAAACAGTAAACAAAAATAAAAAAGAAGAAAACCTAAACTACTGGGCGCTTAGGCCCATGTCGCTGGGGAGGCTTAGCCCACCCGCCCTCCTCCCACCTCCTGTTCACAGGAGGGCGTGGAGGCCATCCATGGCGCCTCGGCCAGGTGCCGGCCATCCACGTCTCCCCCTCGACTACAAGACCCCCTTCGCCCCTCTCCCTCGACCCCACGACCCTGGTCAAACCCTAGCCACTACCCCCTCTTACCCCTCGCTCTCCTCCCCGATCTGGAGAGGCACCTGACGCGGTCGTCGCCGTCGCCGCGCCGATACTGCGCCACCGGACTCCCCTCGTCGATGCAACAAGTCCAGGAGCTCCGCAGTGTTCGTCTACGCCATCTACGACCATCCGTTCGAGTTCGACGCCTCTACATCGTGCGGATCGAGCTTCTTCTTCCTCGGTCGCCGCCGACTTTCGTCTCCAAATTCGTCCAACCCAGCGCTCCTAAGCTCCCACCGGGCCTACTTGTGCCTCCACGGTGAGCTCATCTCCCGATTCCCCCGCTTTTCCCCCTCGATCTGTCGCCGTAGACGTCGCCCCATGAGGACTAGTCGCCATGGCCGGAGTTTGGCCCGTCCGTATGCCCGTGCTGCTCCAGCCTAAGCCCCTAACCGCACGTGGTTGCCCAACCACGCCCCACGCACTTGCGCCTCGCCGGCGCGCACGTCCACAGCCGCTCGCGCGAGCCCGCACTTGCCTCTGGCCATTGCCATGCCCGCTGCGTGTGTGCTGCTGTCGCCCGCCCCGCCCTCCTGCTGCTCGCGCCCCGGCCGCCGCTCGTGCTCACCGCCGCGTGGCCGCGCTCACGCGCTGCCCGACCGTGCATCCACCGCGGCTTGGCCCCGCCCGCGCTGCTGCTGGCTATTGCCGTTGCCGCTTCTGCTTCTTGCTGCAGCTGGCGCTACTGCTTTCTGCTCCCGCTGCTGTCGCTACTTCCTGCTGCTGCCTCTGCTTTCCCCTGCTCCTCGCCGCATGCCGCATCCGTCCGATTGCCCCGATGCACGCCTGCGCTGTCCGCTCGCCCAGCCGTCTGCTTGCTAGGCCACCAGTGTTGCGGCTGGCGCTGGCCGCGAGCGCTCCATGGTGTGCGCTCGTGCGTGAGGCACAACCACACAGTGGTCGGCTAGTGCCATCGCCACCTGGGCCCTGCTAGGACTAGATTAGATGCTAATCTAATTACAGGCCACTAAACCAGCACCTTACAATCTACTAATGGGCCCCCACCACTAACTAGGCAAAATAAACAATCTGTTTAAAATAATGGCCCAATGACATCTGGGCCCCACTGCCCAGTTTTGACCAGTCAACCCAGTCAATGTTGACTGTTGACCCTGTTGACTCAACACCCCACTGGCCCCACATGTCAGCCTGTGTGTGCATTGATGTGTACACTCTACTAGGTGCACTTAGCATTTCCATTTAATATAATTTTCGAATTAATTTAATGCCAGAAAATTGATTAAATCTTTTAAAATTAATATAAAATAAACCGTAGCTCGGATGGAAAAACTTTATACATGAAACTTGCTTAGAACGACGAGACGAATCCGAATACGCAGTCCGTTCTTCCGCCGCACATCCCTAGCATAGCGAACATGCAACAATCCCCCTTTCGTTCGTTTGTCCGAAAATGCCAAACACCGGGGATACTTTCCCAGATGTTTCCCGTCTTTCCCGGTATCACCTAGTATTGCGTTAGGGCACACCTAGCACCGCGTATTGCCATGTTATGCCTTGTGTTGCTTTGATTGCTCTATTAATTATTGTGTTCCCCCTCCGTTACTTCTTTCTGGTAGACCCCGAGACTGCCGGCGACCCCCAGTACGACTACGGAGTTGATGACCCCTCTCTCTTGCCAGAGCAACCAGCCAAGCCCCCTCCCCCTTGATCACCAGATATCGCCTACTCTCCTCTATGCTGCTTGCATTAGAGTAGTGTAGCATGTTACTGCTTTCGTTATTCCTATCCTGATGCATAGCCTGTCCTTGCTATTACTATTGTTACCTTTACCTGCTATCCTACATGCTTAGTTTAGGATGCTAGTATTCCATCTATGGCCCTACTTTCTTGTCCGTCTGCCATCCTATACTATCGGGCCGTGATCACTCAGGGGTGATCACGGGAATATACTCATATACATAATACATGATACATGTGGTGACTAAAGACGGGTCGGCTCATAGGAGTACCCGCGAGTGGATCTTTATGGCGGAGCGACAGGGCAGGTTGGGGCCAACTAGGAGAGAGGTGGGCCTGGCCCTGGTCGGCGTCCGCGGATACTTAACACGCTTAACGAGATCTTGGTATTTGATCTGAGTCTGGCCATTTGGTCTATACGCACTAACCAACTACGCGGGAACAGTTATGGGCACTCGACGTCGTGGTATCAGCCGAAGCACTTCGTGACATCAGCGACTGAGCGGCGCGTGCCGGATTGGACTGGAACGCCACTAGGCTAGGTCTGCTTCCGGCCGCGTACGCAACATGCAGGTGTGCTAAGGGCGATGGGCCCAGACCCCTGTGCGCTTAGGTTTAGACCGGCGTGCTGACCTCTCTGTTGTGCCTAGGTGGGGCTGCGATGTGTTGATCTTCCGCGGCCGGGCATGACCCCGAAAAGTGTGTCTGACCAAATGGGATCAAGCGTGTTGGGTTATGTGGTGCACCCCTGCAGGGAAGTTAATCTATTCGAATAGCCGTGTCCCTCGGTAAAAGGACGACCCGGAGTTGTACCTTGACCTTATGACAACTAGAACCGGATACTTAATAAAACACACCCTTCCAAGTGTCAAATACAACCCGGTAATCGCTCTCTAACAGGGCGACGAGGAGGGGATCGTCGGGTAGGATTATGCTATGCGATGCTACTTGGAGGACTTCAGTCTACTCTCTTCTATATGCTGCAAGATAGAGGCTGCCAGAAGCGTAGTCTTTGACAGGATTAGATATCCCCCTCTTATTGTGGCATTCTGCAGTTCAGTCCACTGATATGGCCCCTTACACATATATCCATGCATATGTAGTGTAGCTCCTTGCTTGCGAGTACTTTGGATGAGTACTCACGATCGCCTTGTTTCCCCTTTTCCCCATCTCTCTACCCGATTGCTGCAACCAGACGATGGAGCCCAGGATGCAGACACCACCGTCCACGACGAATCCTTCTACACTGGAGGTGCCTACTACTACGTGCAGCCCGCTAGCGACGATCAGGAGTAGTTAGGAGGATCCCAGGCAGGAGGCCTGCGCCTCATTCGATCTATATCCCCGTTTGTGCTAGCCATCTTATGGCAACTTGTTTAACTTATGTCTGTACTCAGATATTGTTGCTTCCGCTGACTCGTCTATGATTGAGCACTTGTATTCGAGCCCTCAAGGCCCCTGGCTTGTATTATGATGCTTGTATGACTTATTTTATTTGTAGAGTTGTGTTCTGATATCTTCCCGTGAGTCCCTGATCTTGATCGTACACATTTGCGTGCATGATTAGTGTATGATTGAATCGGGGGCGTCACAAGTTGGTATCAGAGCCGACTGCCTGTAGGAATCCCCCTTCCACACTCCTTGGCCGAAGTTGAGTCTAGTCATTGAAAAACTTTTACTAACATGGCTGTGTGGCTTATGGGCCCACGTCGCCATTGGGTGGTATTAGGATCTTTTAATCCTTGTCTATACTCTGGGACTCTGATCTCTCTTCTATTCGGGTTAAATGAATTTTGCTAAATCTAACATTAGGATCTCGTTATCACTTTCACCCGGAGAGCCCCTTATTACTGTTGATCGTCTGCTGCACGTGAAGACCCTAAAAATACTCTCCGCTATTAACCGAGAACTGGTGTTCATCGCGTTTGCAATTCCCCTTCCACCGTCAACCCTTATGGATAACTACTTGCAGTTGTTATTCTTACATTCATCCCCAGTTGGTCTTGTTATTACAAGATACCCCAAAATACTCGTCGTTGTTTCGATAATCCTTTGAGCTTACTGCCTTGCTGTTCTTTGTCACCTGAATACCGCTACGGATGATTCTCGCACTTATCGAGTATCCGCTCATCCCCCAGTTGTTCATGTGTTTCACAGTGGTCTTTGAAGTACTATTCGATCCTCCAAAAATCCTTAGCATCTTATTGCTCTGCAATACTTGTCTGCTTGCATTATGGATGCTTTCCATATGTCTGGCAATATTCGTTAGTATCCTTAGACACCGTGATTTTGATCCTATTGATTCAACATGAGCGCGAATGCACGCAATCATCAGTTGATCCTTTTAAATTATCTTTCCTTCTCAGACTGAGCTGGTTCTCAACCAATCCAATTGCCGTTGATTGTACCCCTAAGGCTATTCAACCTATCCATCCTTAATCAGAACATTGCTTCTGATCCCTTGATTTGAAAATCACAATTCCTTTGCATTTGAGCTCTGGATTAGTCAGTTGTTTCTATAATCTGATCTCCTTGCATTCTTCTTCCTCTGGTTGAGTACCGATGCTCACCTCGGATCCCTTGAGGACCATCGGATCCTTTATTGGATTTTATCCAACAGCGTCCTTCATATTCAATAACCTTGTGAGCCTTCCCTCAGGTACATAATGCCTTTGGTACATTGTTTCATCTGCTTTCTCAGCCATGCTCAGCTCTCGAGCTGGTGGTATTTACTATTGAAGCTTGTGGTATATGTTTCCACGATACCCTAATGGGTTGAACCTATACCTTCTCTAAAACTGTGTGAACCCGAAAGTTTTCACGGGTCATACTCTACTGGTGTTATGACAGATAAAATTTCAACACCACAACTTCGTTGAAGGCGAGAAGTGAATGAAAGGTTATGCATAAAATAAGTGGGAGTTGACCTTGAACTTTGTGTTCATGCCCATGGACACAATGTAGATCTTATCATGGAAGTTTCTTGTAATAATAACTATTTCCTTGATATGAAATCATCTGGTATCTATGTATTGATCATTTGCAATCATGATCCCGACCACATTTTCTCCTTGATTCCATATCTCAAACAAGTTAAAGCACTTGTCTTTTGTTGATCAATACATCTCCGCAACCTCTATTTTTGATATTCCTCGAGTATTAACCTCTAGTATCTCGAGAATTGTGTTGCTTCCTGCGAGCCTTCATCTAGTATTGATTCTCACCGATATCGGATCCCCCCCAGGTTCTGAGTTATTAGTCACTCGAGAACACCAATAAGTGAATCAATTTTGCACTCTGATTCAATAACTCTAAGTAATTCTTGTTGCTTACGAGTCTAATAATCCTTCAAGTCATTCCTAGCCTTATCGGCTATATCATTATCGTGCAAACTTTTAACTGTGCTACCTGGTCCTTCTTCCCAGAGCACAAATTTTTGACGATGAGCTAAGCTTACGTCGATCTTTCCTCATCATATCATTTCGCTTGGACAACAAGCTTGCTTTGGAGTTTGTCTCGTACCCTTGGTTCCATTAACCTTTCGCTTCATAATTCCTTTGACTTGATGTCATCGCCGATCTATTACATCCTCTTGAAACCTCTCGACAAATGTGTCGAGATCATCATCAACATTCTGAGGTCTTCCAAGATATCAATTGAATTCATGATGAGAAATAACATCCTTGCCCTCGATGAGTTGTGTTATCATCGACCACTTTATTGCTTTCCCTCCAACACAAACTTGTTCGTGTTTTGTGTTATACCTTGAGTTCCTTACTACCCAGCATTGTTCTTCTTTACCTTGGAGTATTACCACCTTTTATGTCAAGAATGTCATGGGAATTTCACCACCTCTTAAGAATTCTTGGTATAGTGATACTTCTCACCATCACCATTATTTCTTGGTCCTAGTGTTGATTCCAACCGGGGCACCAACAAGTGAACGGTTCTGTTTGGATTCTGCACCGCTAGCAACCCTATTGCTTTGAAGTTAATGGTCGGCCATTCATTCTTTGACTATTGATTATTGAATCACCATTCTGACATTGGTCGTGCAACCCAACCCATATTTTGGGTGCACCTTCAACCAATGTTTAATTGTGTATGTTTTCCTCGAGCATACATCATTATATCAATTGATCCGACAAAAGTTATCTATTTGTTCACATAACTGTGGAAATCCACAGTTTTGGAAATCTCAAGGATTGTCGCTGACTCCATCAGCTACCCCGTCATCCTCTCCGTGGTTTAAATGACGAACTCTTGTGTCGGTACTCACTCCCATAGTTCATTTCCCGAGAATCTTACAATTTCATCTCGACAATTCGTGTTGCACCTTTCTTCTCAAGCATTCTGAGTCTGACTTATCCTGACACCAATCAGATCTGAATCTCGGTCAGTTATTATGATTGGAACATATTCCCAAGAGTTATAACAATGGTCTTTATGTAACCTGGTAAGGTGATGTCATGCCTAGCACACCTGGCTGGAGGACCTATTGTTATAGTTTACTCTTAGCAAGGTTATCTATTCTTCCATGAGGAAATTGTAAGACTTATTCCACAAGTTGTTCCTGATGGATCATTCCTGTATCCAAAGTCTGACCTTTGCTTGAAGGCCATGTCAATGCTATCTCGAAGCATGTCTGTGGTAATTCAATTTTCGGTAAGAGCAAAAAGCACAATGCTAAATGTTTCTTGATCAATTATCCAAACACTGTTGTATGGGTAATGTCATGAAATTTCTCTCCCTTTTCCTAAAGGGTTTTCTACTTTATATCCTACCATGGATATCATGCTCTGCTTGTCCTTGGGAAGGGTATACCCCTGGAATATGTGTTTATACACAATTTTCCTTTCCATTGTCCTATCTAATCTGAGAATCACATTTTCCTTTCCATTGTTTTGTTTATCCTTTCTTGTGATCTATATGAAATAAGCAGTAATATTTCCCTGCTTATGTAAATACCTCGGTGTGCAACCTTGTCAGTCAGACCGTGTTACTATTGTTGATGACATTCCGGTAACCACCGATGGACGGGAACTTAGCCTATTGGCCCGCCTTGTTCAACAAGCAGGAAAATGGTTCTCTTCGTCCCTCGCCCTTGGTACCGACGTTGTTGCCGATATAACTGACAGACTATCCTCTGACAAGCCTTGCTATCATAACCGTGCAAGATGTCACCGCTCTTTCTACCTTTAACCCCCATGGTGGGCCCATAACCCATAGTTCCACAGGATCGAAACCTGACTCTCCTGTACACCCATGTTTCTAAAGTGAATCCTCATGCTTGGCTTCGTATGTAGATCACGAGCCACCTTTCGAAAGATCATTGATTTTAGTATCAGACCCATTATTTATTCCCATTACTCTGAACCCTTTCACACCTTGTTTCAAGCATCGAACGATTGCCTGCCCGCCCGAAACTTCCCACGATACCTCCTTACTTTGCTCTCGATATTTTCTTAAGTTTCAGTTCGAGAGTTACTTTCCGCCACCTTCCTCGAGGTTGGCTAGTAGATAAGCAACCTTGAAGAGGTTAGTTCTTCTGAAGATACCCCTTATCCTTTTTCGTAAGTACGATGGAGATCGTGAAGAAAAGGATGAAAACTTTGTCACAATAGCCTGAAGCGGAGAACTAAAGACATCATCTCAAAGGATCGACTACTTCGGAAAGAGCAACCAAGACCGAGAAGATCCATTAGAATCTCATAACCAGAACTTTCCACCCTTACCCCCACCTCTTAAATCTCGGGACGAGATTTCTTGTAGTGGAGGAGATTTGTAACACCCCGGTAGTTAAGCTACAGTAACCACTCACTAATGGTGCCATGTCATCACATTTTTCTTGCTAATGATCACTTTGTTCCAAATCAAACTCAAATTCGAATTCAAAATACAAGTCAAATTATTAGTTCTTAAAAAGGTAGATTAAAAATGTTCATTGGGTTACAAGTATTCGCTACCTAATTGTCATGATTAAACCAACATTATTTGACTCACCAGTTAATCCCTTGTAATTTATGTAGTGGTCCGTTATCATCTTAATGAACCATTTAAGTTTTAAACATGATTTTAAAACTTTTTAAAATAACTCCAAACTTTTTTTGTGGCAGTGTCCAAAATTGCAATACAAATTATGAGCAAGTTTCATAATTTTACAAAATCAATTTGGCAGATTAACTTAACACAAAACAGTAGATAAAAAGAAAAACAGTAAACAAAAATAAAAAAAAAGAAAACCTAAACTACTGGGCGCTTAGGCCCATGTGGCTAGGGAGGCTTAGCCCAGCCGCCCTCCTCCCACCTCCTGTTCACAGGAGGGCGTGGAGGCCATCCATGGCGCCTCGGCCAGGTGCCGGCCATCCACGCCTCCCCCTCGACTACAAGACCCCTTTCGCCCTTCTCCCTCGACCCCACGACCCTGGTCAAACCCTAGCCACTACCCCCTCTTACCCCTCGCTCTCCTCCCCGATCTGGAGAGGCACCCGACGCGGTCGTCGCCATCGCCGCGCCGATACTGCGCCACCGGACTCCCCTCGTCGATGCAACAAGTCCAGGAGCTCCGCAGTGTTCGTCTACGCCATCTACGACCATCCGTTTGAGTTCGACGCCTCTACATCGTGCGGATCGAGCTTCTTCTTCCTCGGTCGCCGCCGACTTTTGTCTCCAAATTCGTCCAACCCTGCGCTCCTAAGCTCCCACCGGGCCTACGTGTGCCTCCAAAGTGAGCTCATCTCCTGATTCCCCCGCTTTTCCCCCTCGATCTGTCGCCGTAGACGTCGCCCCATGAGGACTAGTCGCCATGGCCGGAGTTTGGCCCGTCCGTATGCCCGTGCTGCTCCAGCCTAAGCCCCTGACCGCACGTGGACGCCCAACCACGCCCCATGCACTTGCGCCTCGCCGGCGCGCACGTCCACAGCCGCTCGCGCGAGCCCGCACTTGCCTCTGGCCATTGCCATGCCCGCTGCATGTGTGCTGCTATCGCCCGCCCCGCCCTCCAGCTGCTCGCGCCCCGGCCGCCGCTCCTGCTCACCGCCGCGTGGCCGCGCTCACGCGCCGCCAGACCGTGCATCCACCGCGGCTTGGCCCCGCCCGCGCTGCTGCTGGCTATTGCCGTTGCCGCTTCTGCTTCTTGCTGCAGCTGGCGCTACTGCTTTCTGCTCCCGCTGCTGTCGCTACTTCCTGCTGCTGCCTCTGCTTTCCCCTGCTCCTCGCCGCATGCCGCAACCGTCCGATTGCCCCGACGCACACCTGCGCTGTCCGCTCGCCCAACCGTCTGCTTGCTCGGCCACCAGTGTTGCGGCTTGCGCTAGCGCTCCATGGTGTGCTCTCGTGCGTGAGGCACAGCCACACAGTGGCCGGCTAGTGCCATCGCCACCTGGGCCCTGCTAGGACTAGATTAGATGCTAATCTAATTACAGGCCACTAAACCAGCACCTTACAATCTACTAATGCCCCCCCCCACTAACTAGGCAAAATAAACAATCTGTTTGAAATAATGGCCCAATGACATCTGGGCTCCACTGCCCAGTTTTGACCAGTCAACCCAGTCAATGTTGACTGTTGACCCTGTTGACTCAACACCCCACTGGCCCCACATGTCAGCCTGTGTGTGCATTGATGTGTACACTCTACTAGGTGCACTTAGCATTGCCATTTAATATAATTTTCAAATTAATTTAATTCCAGAAAATTGATTAAATCTTTTAAAATTAATATAAAATAAACCGTAGCTCGGATGGAAAAACTTTGTACATGAAAGTTGCTTAGAACGACGAGACGAATCCGAATACGCGGTCCGTTCTTCTGCCGCACATCCCTAGCATAGCGAACATGCAACAATCCCCCTTCCGTTCGTTTGTCCGAAAATGCCAAACACCGGGGATACTTTCCCGGATGTTTCCCCCCTTTCCCGGTATCACCAAGTACTGCGTTAGGGCACACCTAGCACCGCGTATTGCCATGTTATGCCTTGTGTTGCTTTGATTGCTCTATTATTTATTGTGTTCCCCCTCCGTTACTTCTTTCCGGTAGACCCCGAGACTGCCGGCGACCCCCAGTACGACTACGGAGTTGACGACCCCTCTCTCTTGCCAGAGCAACCAGGCAAGCCCCTCCCCCCTTGATCACCAGATATCGCCTACTCTCCTCTATACTACTTGCATTAGAGTAGTGTAGCATGTTACTGCTTTCGTTATTCCTATCCTGATGCATAGCCTGTCCTTACTATTACTGTTGTTACCTTTACCTGCTATCCTACATGCTTAGTTTAGGATGCTAGTATTCCATCTGTGGCCCTACATTCTTGTCCGTCTGCCATGCTATACTATCGGGCCGTGATCACTCGGGGGTGATCACGAGAATATACTCATATACATAACACATGATACATGTGGTGACTAAAGACGGGTCGACTCGTAGGAGTACCCGCGAGTGGATCTTTATGGCGGAGCGACAGGGCAGGTTGGGGCCACCTAGGAGAGAGGTGGGCCTGGCCCTGGTCGGCGTTCGCGGATACTTAACACGCTTAACGAGATCTTGGTATTTGATCTGAGTCTGGCCATTTGGTCTATACGCACTAACCACCTACGCGGGAACAGTTTTGGGCACTCGACGTCGTGGTATCAGCCGAAGCACTTCGTGACATCAGCGACTGAGCGGCGTGCGCCGGATTGGACTGGAACGCCACTAGGCTAGGTCTGCTTCCGGCCGCGTACGCAACGTGCAGGTGTGCTAAGGGCGATGGGCCCAGACCCCTGTGCGCTTAGGTTTAAACCAGCGTGCTGACCTCTCTGTTGTGCCTAGGTGGGGCTGCGACGTGTTGATCTTCCGCGGCCGGGCATGACCCCGAAAAGTGTGTCCGGCCAAATAGGATCAAGCGTGTTGGGTTATGTGGTGCACCCCTGCAGGGAAGTTAATCTATTCGAATAGCCGTGTCCCTCGGTAAAAGGACGACCCGGAGTTGTACCTGGACCTTATGACAACTAGAACCTGATACTTAATAAAACACACCCTTCCAAGTGCCAGATACAGCCCGATTATCGCTCTCTAACAGGGCGACGAGGAGGGGATCGCCGGGTAGGATTATGCTATGCGATGCTACTTGGAGGACTTGAGTCTACTCTCTTCTATATGCTGCAAGACGGAGGCTGCCAGAAGCGTAGTCTTCGACATGATTATATATCCCCCTCTTATTCTGGCATTCTGCAGTTCAGTCCACTAATATGGCCCCTTACACATATATCCATGCATATGTAGTGTAGCTCCTTGCTTGCGAGTACTTTGGATGAGTACTCACGATTGCCTTGTTTCCCCTTTTCCCCATCTCTCTTCCCGATTGCTGCAACCAGACGATGGAGTCCAGGATCCAGACGCCACCGTCGACGACGACTCCTTCTACACTGGAGGTGCCTACTACTACGTATAGCCCGCTGGCGACGATCAGGAGTAGTTAGGAGGATCCCAGGCAGGAGGCCTGCGCCTCGTTTGATCTGTATCCCCGTTTGTGCTAGCCATCTTATGGCGACTTGTTTAACTTATGTCTGTACTCAGATATTGTTGCTTCCGCTGACTCGTCTATGATCGAGCACTTGTATTCGAGCCCTCGAGGCCCCTGGCTTGTATTATGATGCTTGTATGGCTTATTTTATTTGTAGAGTTGTGTTGTGATATCTTCCCGTGAGTCCCTGATCTTGATCGTACACATTTGCGTGCATGATTAGTGTACGATTGAATCGGGGGCGTCACACTAAAGTTCCAAGCACCCCTGACTAAAGAGGTTCTAAAACTAGTCTTGAGACTAAATTTTTTTAGTCAGGCGTACCCCTACTAAAATGTGGATTAGTCCTCTCTCTACTCATTTAACTCCTCTCCTTTAACACAGGCGAGTTCTGGATTGGAGGGTTTGGAGGATAATAAATGCTCATTAACTTGATTTTAGCCTTTTTAGTATTTGAATCCAAGCATGGGTGAGGCTAGCATGTTTTAGTCCCACTACTTTTAGTCATGGGACTAAAACGTATCCAAGCACCCTCTTAGTTTTATTTGAGGGGTGGGTTGTGCTGGACACCATTATTGTGACTAGCCTTTTTAATAGTACTATATGCATAATTTGGCGACGAGCGCTCTCTATATGTACCACCTTTTTTTAATTTCAAGTTTTGCTCCATGGCGCAATCCATCGATACTACTACTATACAAAGGTATACATTTTTTAAAAGGCTAGAGGGCGGGGCAGTCTAGCTTGGTCGGTTTCATGAGAGGCGAGGGCCTTTGTGATTTGACGGCTCATTACTGCTGGAAGGCGGGGCCTTGTGATTTGACTGCTCGTATAAATGCGCCGACGACCTAATCGAGGAGGAGCAAAGAACCGTGCGGTATACTCAAGTTTTCCACTGGAGTAGTACTGCGACGGAGGAGCACGAAACACGGCAGCCCAGTGCCATATGGCGATAAAAAATGATCTAATTTGCTAGTCATCTCATTGTTAGCATTGTTCTATTCATTCCCTAAAAAAACATCGTTCTATTCATGCCTCGCAGAGAACGTGACACGTGCGGCGAAACACCTGAAGCAAAAGATGAAACACAGGAGCAAAAGAAGAAGGAAGATTATCACCCCAAATGATCTAATTCGCCGCGGAGTCGTAACTGCTTCTTCATCGCCTGCACGACCTCCATCTCCTTGCGCGTCTCCTCCGCCATCTTCATCATTGTGTCCATGACGCGGCATTTCTCGACGCGAGCCTTCATCATCTGTTCCACGGCCATATTACGTACCTTGACAGCAGCTGGGTGCTCGATGCGGAGCTTCGCCAACTCTTCCTTCTGTTCCATGGCGAGGGCCTGCAGCATCTTCATCGAGGAACTACTATTCTCATGCAGCCTCTTCCAGCCGGCGTTCTTCTCCTTCAACAGGTCGATTTCGTGGCAGAGCTTCACATTGCCCTCCTGAAGTCGCAGGATTTCGCCGGTCGCCTTCTTCTCCGAGGCAATGCTCTTCTTCAGCAGCATCACCAAGCCGGTGGTCAACTCCCCCTGCTGATTGAGCTCAGCGAGCATGTTGTCGAGGCTCTCCTTCAGCAACTCCATCAAGCCTTGGATGAACTCCTTCTGCTTATTGAGCTGATCGAGCATGCAGTCGAGGGATAACGACTCCAGCTCCGCTGGGTCGGCATGTTCGCCTCCGCGGCTAGGGCGCTCCTGGGAGCCATCACCTGCCCGTGAGAGATCTTTCGAGGTCTCTGCGTGGCGGCGAGCCCTCTCTTTTTTTTCCGCAGCCTTGGTTGCCGCTCCCTTGTTACGAGTAGTTCTCGACCTAGAGCTCAGCTCACCGGCCATGGCAACGACGGACGAAGAAGAAGCACTTAGAGGAGGAAAGGTAGAGTGATTTTCGGTTAGGTAGTTCCCCTTTTTATAACCTAAGTACTAGCACTAGTACTAATACCTGCATAGTGGGAACACGTTCAGGTTTGGTACGTACTACTAGTAGGTGTGAGCAGGCTTTCGAATGTGATGGGAACAGGGTAAAGATTAATTGATGGTTTTGGTTTCGAGGCCCGAAACGGCTCCCGATGAGTTTAGCTAAACATAAATTTCAAGTACTACACTGCTCAAATGCGTAAATATTGAGTACTCCCTCCGTTTCTTTTTAGTCCGCATATAAGGTTTGGTCAAAGTCAAGCTTTGTAGAATTTGACTAACATTATATTAAAAAATATAAACATTCACAATATGAAATCAATATTATCAGATGCACCATGAAACGTATTTTTATACTATATAGTTTTAGTATTGTAGATGTTCATATTTTTTATATAAATTTGGTCAAACTTTGTGTAGTTTGACTTTGACCAAATCTTATATGCGAATTAAAAAGAAACGGAGGGAGTATGTTACTGTAAAAAATTGGCACAAAATACGAAGGAGACCAATGGAAGTACTAGTAGCAACCCACGATTTAACTACTTGCATGCGCGCAGTGGAGTAATAATGTCTTTCTTCCGCCCTCACATCCACTCAATTTCCATGCGCTGTATTAATCAACCATCAATGAAGTGAACGACTTTACACGCGTCAAATTATCACATGGGGTGGATCTTGGTACAAAATTGCGTCCGCCCGTGTACCCGCGTGTGTGTGCGAGGAATGAGTGTGTGCATGGCGTGCGTGCACATCTTCACTTCGTGCATGTACTGCCAGTATGATAGAGGCGAGGGTGTCCCGATCTTTTGATGAGATGATAACTATCGATTTGGTGGAGACGACTTTGACGATCCGACTACAAACATGCACGACGTTGCGCCTTAGCAATCGCTAAACCAACTCCGAGAGGTTATTGACCACGCCGGAGCACAATCAACCTGACCACGAAGGTCTATTCCTGCAAGCAATCGAAGAACAAGCAAGAATATGATAAAGCAATCTGAATATTGCAAATATATATGAAGTATTGATAATGGTGGGAATCCATAAGCGGTCTTGGTCTGGTCGTTGGACACAAACGAAGTACACGAAGTTGCAATGGCTAACTTTTAACTAAACAAATCCCAAGGAAAAAGCTACTAGATGGATCTACTTATATAGGAGCAAGGGGTGGCGGCCAAGGAGGTAGGAGGACGTCCCAAGTCAGCCTAAAACCAACCCTAGGTCGTACAAGGCTCATGGGCCCAAGTGGAGGTGATGCAACACCTTTGGACTTGTAGTTTGACTCGGATTCTGCTGCAGCGTCAGATTGTTTCGTCAATAACTCAACGCTCCGGATGAATTGTAGGGTGAATCCAATCAGCCTGGAAATATCACGAAATCTACTTTCCAACAAAAAAAGAATCACCCAATTCTGAGTCCGTATGAAAGAGTTCTTGCCGTTTTGAGTCAGGTATGTCTGTGCAGTCCGAATCTAAATCCAGAACGTGAGAGACTTGGACTCTATCTTCTCTTGGCCCAAAAGTGACGTGAGAAGACTTTTTGAATATAACTTAAACTTCTCCTTTTCCCCTATCTTCATACGTGGATTGTACAAATGTTCCATACACCTACAATTAGTCAAAACACAAAAGTGTGTGAAGTATTTTTGTTCTGGATAATATAAATAGATTATTGAATAGTTGACACTAGAATTCACCTGACAAATATGCATGTATGCAATATTTTTGGTCGTATCCAAGGTAGTCATGTACTCATCACAGTATGGCTCAGGGAGGACGAGTACATTCTTCTGGAACCAGCAGCACGTCACTGTGATCAATCCACGCAAGGAGGTCGCGACAACGCCTACACATGTGCCACTTGGCTTCATGAACTGTAAGAGAGACACTTTGTAGCGTGCCATTGGTATTCTAGTTTACATGTTTTGCACAAACTCGAAATACTAGTAAGGTACACGTGCATTGCACGCATCACATTTTGCAACCAAATTATGAATAAATACCACACTATAGCATGTAAGCTCTGAGTCATATATGCCTGATGTAGCCCTTCGTTTAATTCTTATAGTTCATCTCATTCAAAATCAATTAGTTTTTATAAAAAAGCTAAGAACGCGGGAATAGGAAAACATGGGAGTATAGTGAAATGTCGTCTTGAATCCTACAGGATTGCACGAGTGTTTGATTGTGCATAGAAAAAACGCAGAATTCTTTCAAAGAGGTTTGCGTGGATGGGATGTTTCCTATGAAATCTAGTGCAAATGAATCATATGGAAAAATTCCTATGGTTTACAATTCTACGAATCAAACAACCAAGATAGGAAAAATTCCTAATGATTAGAATCCTCCAAAATTCCTTTGAGAATCCTTTGAATCAAAGAAGCCCTTAATATATTTTATGATTCATGGAATTGTGCATTGTAAAGCATAAAGTAAAAACAAATAATGGCAATTCAACTAGAAAAAAAGTTTGGGCAGTTATGATACGGAAGAATCTAGAACAAAAGAGAATCACTGTTGTTTTGAGGTTTGTGCATTATGCTTAAGTTCAACCATGGAGTCTGCTAGATTGTACATGTGGCAAAATCCGGTGGGTGGGCTAGAAGATGGTGCGAGGGGCCGAGTGGAGGGAGACTATGAAGGAATGCACAAGTGGAGATCGATATTTAGAGATAGGGGGCGAACACGTGCGCTGATGCGCGCAGTGGCGGAGCCATGAAAAATAAATGAGCTAGGAGGCCAAGCATTGCTAATCCTTTATGAGGAGGGTCAATTCATGAACTTAAACCATTTTTAGCAGCAATTGTCTAATGATCACATTCATATTAGCCTTGATATATAGTGATGTTAGGGGGGAGGGGGCAGGGCCCTTACTGCCCCTGTCTTCGCCATTGTACACACGTCTGAGAGATGAAGAGGAAGGCATGGATGATGAGAGGGGGACGTTGGATACATAATTAATGTGGGTGTATTAGCTATATATGTTAATCCTATATAGAGAGATATAGATTGATCGATGTGGACGTGGGAAAGAGGGTGAGACCTCACTGGATATATCGATTGATCGATTTGTGTGGAGAACTATGAAAGACCTAGCTATATACACACATACATAGAGGAACATCTATCGTTGCGCATGCACGCGTGAGAGATAAAGAATGCCCAATATGATGGAGAGGGGGATGTGTGTTGGTGTGTGCCTTCATGGGAGACCGACCTGAAGAAAAAGATTGCATGCATGCGATGGATAATGCCGACTTGTAGTGTGTGTGCATGCATGCACGAGAGAAAGTTAGTGGTACAATTATAAAGAGAAGACTACTGTGTGGGTGTAAAAGAATAGCTGAATAGGTGAGGTCACAATCAATGTAAAGTTGAATTCAAATATTTGAATAAGAGATCCTGATGTTTGAAACCCATGCATGCGTGAATATAACGGAGATCTGCGCGGTGTGGTTTGGAAACGAGCATGTTGTAATGCATATACATTGAACAAGGTCAGACTGATTTGAATTTGAGATACCGATGGCAGACATCATTTGGCCACGTCGCATCCGTGCATGGACACACTATTCTAATTGGAGATGATGGGAGGCTTTTGCATCACATATCTATATCTATACCCCTATATATATTATATATTTTTATATTGTGTGCGAGCAACTTTAACTTTGAAAGATGGTCGTTGGATGAGGTGAATCCGATGGTCCAAAGATGGCAAAATTGAGCTCTACTGGCCGTTGGATATCATCTAGATTCCACCATATTTCGCCACATGTATAATCTAGAAGACTCCATGGTTGAACTTAAGCATAATGCACAAACATCAAAACACAAGTTTTCTAGAATCTTCCGTATCAGAATTGCCCAAATGTTTTTCTACATGATTTGCCATTATTTGTTTTTACTTTATGTCTTACGACGCACAATTCCATGAATCTTAAAATAGATTAGCTTTCTTATAAAAACTAGGTGATTTTGAATGAAATGAACTATAAGAATTAAACGAACATCTACATCATGCATATATGACTCAAAGCTTGCATGCTATAATGTGGTATTTATTCATAATTTGGTTGCCAAATCTCATGCATGCAATGCACATGTACCTTACTCTAGTCTAAATGGTGTTTGTGTGTGTGTTGTGCGTGTTGAGGTGCAAATTGTTGAGGTGCAAATTGTCTTTTTTGGGTACACGTTAAGCTTGTTCTTCCGAAATTTCAAGCCGCACCTTGTTATGCCGAAAATTCAAGCTAGCGTCTCTGTCTATCGTGCTGCGAAACTCCCGACTCTTCAACCCGCGCCTTGTTAGCCCGAAATATTGAAGATATATCTTTGTCTCGTTGTGCTCCGACAGCTCCCTCCATCTCAACCCGCGCCTTGCTATTCCAAAATTACAACGCGCGCGAAAACTCCCACCTCCCATGAAATCCAGACACGCGAAATGCCCGTGGTACCCCTGAACCGAAAGAACCGCCTCAAATCGGTGGGGCTACTTTCGTAACTTACCCCACATTTCGGACAAGCGCGTCTCTAAGCCATGGTTCCCCACTGCCATCCCATCTACCCACCCATTCGTACACCGATGCCGCGAAAACCCGCGACGAAACCCCACACCCTGCTCCGTCCACCACCCAGCCGGAGCCTCTTCCCCGACGATGTCGTCCACAACAACACCTCGAGGTCCCTCATCCACCGTACCGGATGAGGATCCGTCATCGATCTCATCGTCCCGCCGGTTCAGCCACCCCGTCCTCCACCTCCAAGGAGCTGCCCCGACGTTCCCCTCGTCTTTCGCGCCACCTCCATTCCCACACCGCCGTCTTCACCTGCACCACCAGAAGAGCATCATCATCATCACCGTTTCCTCGAATGAAGATGCAGCCTAATCGGCACCACCAAAGAGGTTGTACACTAATCGCCGCATTTTCTTCTTGATTCGATCTCACGGTGCTGCCGGCGCTTGGTCCCGAGCCAACACGACGCGGCTCCATCCACGGCGGCGTCGCCGGCCACTTCCTCCACGGCGTCTCTCCCTCGTCGGCGACATCCACATCAGTAGGACATGCTGCTATTTTAGCTCTCGCTCGCGCTGCTGCTCTGCTCTTGCTCTCGGTCCCCTGCCTGGTCTGCTCTTGCTATTGCTCTTGCTCGCGTTGCTGCTCTCGCTCTTACTCTTGCTTGCGATGCTGCTCCGATTTAGCTACACTTCAGTCGACTGAATCGACTTTTGGGTCAGTCAATTTTCAGGTGGTGGGGGGTCTCGCTGGGGTGAAGGAAGAACCAGCCGCAACGGGGAGGGGGGCTCGCCGGAGAGATACCCCACTATCTATCTTAGGGTTCAGGATGTGGGCGGTGGCGGGGTGTTGGCGGGGCGGTGGCGGGGTGTTGGCGGGGCGGTGGCGTGGGGATCGCTGGAGAAAAAGCTCGGCACGGGGTGGCCTAGAGGGATGGCCGGGGCGGCGACGGACCGGCGGACCGGCGGTGGGGAGTGTTTTCAGGGCAGGCGGGGCGGCGCACCGCCGGCCGCGGGCGGTGGGGGGCTACTGTTTGGCCGGCACAGGGGGGTGGAGGTTGAAGATGAACCGCATGCCCTTGATTTCGTATCCAACGGCTGCAAAATAGACTGACCAGAGATGAAAAAATAAGTCGACCGACGTGTAGCCTCACCTTGCTAGTGCGTTCAGTTTCTACAGCAAAATTCAGATTCGACAGCAAAATTCAGTTTCGAGAGTTAAGTTCAGTTTTGACAGTTAAGTTTAGTTTCAACAGTTAAGTTCAGTTTTGACAGTTAAGTTCAGTTTCGACAGTTAAGTTCAGAGATGAGCGGCTGATGTATTTTACATCTAGCACTTTGTGGTTATGTATTTTACGTCAAGTATTGGAGATGCTATTAGAATTCCACTCAGGTTAACGTTGTTCGTTGTCTCTCTTGTCCTGGTTCAGCCTCGGCGTCGTACAACTCACCGGAGCTGCTCCAACGACAAAACCCTCCATCACAGCGGAGCAGTACCTCGGGCTCCATCTCCAGACGCCTAAGATCTTCTTCCCCTCCTCTAACAGCCAAGACAGCCGGAGCATCCTCACCGGCCAACCCAATCACGCTGAGATCGACATGGCTTCGCCAAAGAGGTTCTACACTTATTGCATCTCTTTTTTGCTCTACATGTTATATATATTGTCCAATGAGCACAAGGATTTGTTCTTTAGTGTCTCCTTGAAAGAAAAAACGTAGGAATTTTAATTTTCACTTGTCCTCTTTTTCAAATTCCTATTCATGTGATCATGCTTCTTTGTGGTTTGACTTGTGGTTTTAAGAGATAGTAGCATAATAGCATTATAACCGTACATTTTCTTGTGGTTTGACTTAATGTCACCATGCTTCTTTGCATCCTGTGATCTTCCAATTGTTGTGAATCAAACACCCAGATTGGCAGAAATCCTGTGTTTTGAAATTCTCAGTTTTGCACGTGCATTCCTATCCTATTCCTGTCTATTTCCCATCCCTACATTGTTAGAATCCTCAAATTCAAACAAGCCCTTACTCAATTACTTCTGTTACAGATATGTGTCAAAGAAAACCTTGTGTGGTTTGTCCTGCTCCTGCGACGCTGTGTTCCACCCCAGCTCAGCTGCTCCAATGACGGAAGGGTTCACCACAGCAGGGATCCGCTCTCCAGACTGTCTTTCGCCGCCTCAGATCTTCTTCCCCGCCGCCGGCAGCCACGACAACTGCATTACCATCATCAACTGAGTAGATGACCTTGAGGACTACACGGGTCTGCAAGAGAGGTCGCACTCTTCCGTGTCTGCTTACGTTATGTGTCGCTTAATATGATGACATGCTACATTATCGTCATGTTCACCTATTAGACTCTGAGTCAGTTCCAAACTAATGCTGAAACTTGAGTTTTTAAATGCTTGTGGGGTACATATTGGGGCAGCAATCAGTACTATCTGTCTACTATCTGGTTAATCTCCGGTGTCTACTATGAGTTTCATGTTGGGTGCAAACAAACATTAAAGGAGCCATTATCTGTATTTTTTAACTAAAGCTATTATCTGCCTGCTATCATTGGTTTTGGGTCTATCCACAGTTTGCTACCATCACTCTGGATTTGTGCATGCACTCCTTACATAATCTCACTATGTTTTATTCCTATGCATGCCAGTTATTGTACACAATGGAACTGATCATGTAGAGCAAAAGAGACGAGCCTTGCGTGGCAATAAAATTTCATGTAGACGTCGTCCCATGGTGGGCGCAAAGGCAGCCCCCTCCACCCATTTCAGATTGTAATCAAGAGGAAGATAACTGTTATGAGGGGGATTCAGAAGGAGAAGACCACTCTATTTACCCCATGAGGTCTTCGCTCTAACTTGGCATGCTGATGTTGGTAATATCATGCATATGGTGCCTTGCATTGCTTACTGTATACATTAAAGATGTCATATGCTTAGTTTAGAAATGCTTTGTGTCAATGCCATCTGTTTAGTTTCTTTATCATATATGTGAATCATGCAATGCCATCTTGTCTAGCCAGACATCATATATGTGAATTTTGCAATGCCACCCTGGTTAGCCAGTCATCTTATATGTGAATTATATCGTGCCATCATTTTTTTATTACGTGTTAAATTTGTCAACAATTTTAGTACATTCAATTACTCTTCCTGTGCATCAGCCATTTGGCACGGTCATGGAAAAATCTGGAGTGGAAACAAGGTCTTGAGAGCAGACAATGCTATCTGACGAAGCGCATGTCTTGCTGGTTACCGATAGCTCCTCAGAGGAGGATTCAGAGACAGATGACCAGTATTATTTCCCCCCCGATGTGCATGCCCTAACTTGGCAGGGTTATGTTGCTCATATCGTGCGTATGGTATCTTGCATTGCTATGTCATTTGCTTAGTTTAGACATGCTTTGTGTGAATGCCACCTGTTTAGTGTCTAATTACCATATATGTGAAATATGCAATGCCATCTTGTTGCAAGACATTATATATGTGAATTATGCAATGTTATCTTGTTGCAAGGCATTATGTATGTGAATTATGCAATGCCATGCTGTTTAGGCAAGCGTCATATATGTGAATTATATCATGCCGTCCTTTTTTTGCATTTCTCATTGCTTTTGTCGACAATGTTTGTATATTCAACTGGTCTTCCTGTGCATCCGCCATTTGAATTGGTGATGGAGAAATCTGGAGTGAAAACAAGGTCTTCAGAGCAGACAATGCTACCTGCTGAAGCAGATATCTTGCTGGTTACAGATAGCTCTTCAGAGGAGGATTCAGAGGCAGATGACCAGTCCTATTATCCCCCTGAGGTGTATGCTCAAACTTGGTAGGGTTATATTACTCATATAATGCATATGTTGTATTGCAATGCTTAGTTTTTACATCATATACACAATATTGAATGCCATCTCCTTAGTTCACACATCATATATGCAATTGCCCTCTGCTCACTTCCTTAGTATATAAATCATATATTTGAATTATGTCATGCTATGATGTTTACATAGATAGCATGTATCTGAATTATGGCATGCCAACCCATTTTCTAAAGACATAATATAGTTATATCATCACATCCTATTTACATAGTCATCATATTTAAATTATGTCATTCTATCCGTGAATTATATCATGCCATCATGTTTCCATCGACGGCATGTTTGTGATTTATGGCATGCCAACCACTTTAATAGACACATCGTATAGTTATATCATGTCATCCTGTTTACATAGTCATCATATTTTGAAGTATGTCATTCTATCATGTTTAGTTAGCCATCATACATGTGAAATTGTGTCATGCTATCCTGTTTAATTAGCCATCATATATGTGAAATTATGTCCTGCTATTTTCGTTTGCTTAGACAACATAAATGTGAATTATTTCATGCCCTGTTTTCTTCCCTACTATCCATTGCACCTGTCTATCTTACAATATCTGTACATTCAATTACTTTTCTTGTTTATCAGCCATTTCAATTGGAGGGAGTGATGGCAGTATCTGTGGGAGTAAAAACACGGTCTTCAGAAAAGATCGTGCTACCTGTCGATGCAGATAGAACCACGGTTGTACTTGCCCAAGAACCAGCCCCACCACACATAACCCACACTCATGCAGATTGTACCCCTACCCAGTTGGACAGAGAACCAGCTACACCCCTTCTAACCCCAACCCCAGCAGATAGACACCCAGTTCCCATTGACACATCACCGTCTCCACCACAGAGCACCCAAACAGGAGCAGTTAGTAAGGCAACTGCAGTGCCCAAATCATGAGGACAACCCCTCCGAACCCGAAGTCAACACTTAAAGCAGAAGAAGAATTGTTCTCAGGCCAGGTTCCGTAGCTATGGTTCATACTACTTTGCTCTTGCATCACTGTATTTACTGATACCAACTAATTTGAAATTTGAAGGATGCAATTGAAACTCCAATGGCGCAACAGGTATGTTTTAAACCTGTTTCTTCAACGTGTTTGGCTGTTTGCTATTGTAACTTGCTCTATGTTGATTTCGGTTTCAATTGAATAAACAATTATGTTCTCATGCCATGCACATTACAAGTGTTGTTATTGCTGTGTAGTTTCCCACACTTATATTCTGTCTATGCTGCTTTGTCTTAAATAGATATGATTCGAACTGTAGCTATCTTGATTTGGCAACATAAACTAGAATGATATAGACCATACAGTGACCATACTACATAGATATATGTTTGTTTCATGTTGTTATCCTGTCCACCTTACTACTGAACTGGTAAACCTGAGATGTGTTTGTTTGTTTCTCTTTTAGAACGCGGATAAAATATTGGAGAAGAGTACCCTGTTATGCAATGGTAAAGGAAGTAATGCAGATAAGGTTCAAGATAGTGAGACATCCCTGTTGGTCTCCAAGAAAGCTGATAAAAACTATAATGAAGACACTGAGACAACCCCAAAGTCCTGTCTTGATGTAGTGTTCGAGTTACTGGCTACCACTGCTGGCACCAGCTCTGCGAACTCGTTGCCTGAAGCAGTTCGGCTTCTTGAGTCTCAACTTCAAGTTGAAAGACATCGATCAGATGTTATGCGACAGGAAGCCGAAGGACTGAGGAAGTCCCTGCAGAATTCAGATGCATACTTTCTGGTGCAACAACAAGCGCTGGAGGACTTAAGCGCCAAACAAGAGAAAGTTAATAAGCTTGCTAAGCATCTTGCCAGCATTATGGGTACCCAGGATATTGTTTCTTAAGCTCTTCTGCAGTGGTTTCAGTTCTGGACTTGTTTTGCTGCGGCGTTTATATGCTGCCGTGTTCCCTATATTTGCACTGGGGGCGAACTTTGATGCCCAGTGGATGTAATATGTGTAATAGCCGTGATAGCCTAGTGTAAGTTGCTTGCTTATTTATTTCCTTGTTGTCTTGTTTATTTGTTTGCTTGTAGTCAGTGTAGTTCTTTTTCTGCGGTTTGCTAGTGGCTGCAATAACCTATTTTTTAAAACTAGGCCACAATAACCATGGGCTAATATTTACTGTAGTGACACTAGGCCTCCTACGGGCCGTAGAAATTGTGGGCCTTCTACGGGCCGTATAAACAGTGGGCCTTCTACGGGCCGTAGAAGCAGTGGGCCTTCTACGGGCCGTAGAAATAATGGGCCTTCTACGGGTCGTATCCTCAATGGGCCTTCTACGGGCCGTATCATCAATGGGCCTTATACGGGTCGTATGATCGATTGGCCAAACATTGGCCAAACAGACCGCATTCTGGCCGTAAACGGGCTGGAGTTGGAATCGTCCGTTCATCGGCCGACCATAACGGCCCATCGTTAATAGGCCGTATTTGATGACGCTATGAAAACGGCCCAACGTATTAACGGACCACAAACGGGCCGACTATAACCACGGGCTGAATTTGGCCCACAAGCAGAAAATGACAGTAACGGGCCGTAAGTAAATGAATGCTGGAAATGAGCCCAAGAATAAATGGGCTCTGAGAAGGCCGAAAGATAACATGGGCTAGAAACGGCCCAACGGAACAACGGGCCGTTAATGGGTATAAAGTGATACACTGTTCATTACGGGCCAGTTTCACCACGGGCCGTTAATGGGTGTAAAGTGATACACTGTTCATTACGGGCCAGTTTCACCACGGGCCGTTAATAGGCCAAGAGTTACATAGGGCCTCGTATGGGCCAAAAGACGTCATGGGCCATACATGGGCCAGCAGTGAAAACGGGCTGGAATCATATTGGATGGCCCAGATGACGCTACTGGGCCTAATTCGGATAGGGCGTAACGGACCTTGGGTTAGCGGGCTGTAAATGGGCTATATTCGAACAGGCCGTTAATAGGCTTTCCATGGGCCGGCCCGCCAGCTTTTGACCAAGTCAAACGGCCGGCCTTTAAATAGGAATGGGCCTCTGTTGGGCTGTGCCACATGTCGACGTATCATAGGCGCCTATCTGACCCACTGACGAGCTGACACGCGTTTCGTCCGGCCAATAATAATTTTACATGTGGAAATTTCCCATTGGTCGGGGCTGTTAACGGGTTATCAGATTGAAAACCCGACCCGATAGCTTAACGACATTCCGTTACGGTGGATGCCACGTGTCGGTCACCCTTGACGAAAGCACTTCTGTGACGCGCGATTTATCGTCATGGAAGTGGACACTTCCGTGATGATAATTTTGGTAATGTCATGGAACACTTCTACGACAGCACAGGTATGACTATCTTGATTCTGTCACAAATTTGTCATGGATGTACATGCATGACAAAAAAAGCGACCTACTGTGACAAACACGTATCATCACGGAAGTGTATTTTTTTTGTAGTGCATGGAGGACGCTGCTTATTGCGCGACAACACCGCACAAGAGTAGCTGTGCATCAGCTGACCCCAGGGACACTGAGACTGCAACTGCTCATGATGATGCTATATCTGATCTATCTGGAATGAAAGCTAGACTGAAGGGCGTGCTTATACATTATGAAGGTACATTAAAATGTGCAACAGCCTGGGTTTGCCCACCCTTCTTGGAAGAGGGCCTCTTGTTGGACAATGTGCCATTGAAGCCGGGCTGTGTGAAGTGCTACGTGACTGAAGTAAAGCCTGGATTCAATGAATTTTCCCTGAAGAATGTCCTAGGAGACTTTGATGAGCAAAGGACCTTGGGAGAAACACTGTTACATCACATCCAGTGGCCACGAAAGGAAATAGAGTTCATTGACGAGATCCGTGAAGCCCCGCCAAGAGCAAGCAATCTCGCCCCTCAACCGGTGATGCTCTCCTTCTCACAGCAGCTCTCGCGTGCTTCCCCCAAAGAACCTAATACTCATAATCCGACGACTGATGCATCAACCTGTGATCAGCCGGCCCGACTTTGTGCCGTACATGCCATGTCATCCTCCGCCCCAGAGCAGCCAGTGGCAAGGCCTACAACTGCTGAAGACGCACCACTGATTTAGTTGCCGGCCGCTAAAGTAGTGGGGGAGACCCAGCTACAGCACATGCTCAGCAGACCAGCCTGGTGGAACGGACTGCTAAGCAGTCTGATGATTCGAAACCGCCTGCTAAGCAGTCTGTAGGTCCAGACCAACTGCTCATCAGTCCGTTGGTCCGCAGTCGCGTGATCAGCATACCAATGTGTCATCACTTCCTGCTCAGCAAACCAACGCATTGGCATGGCCACTTCAGCACACCGACAAGTTTGCACCACCTGCGCAGAAACCCGACATAGCTTCAACGCATGGTCAGCATTCCGATGCCTCTGCTCCTACAGCCCAGCAGACCGTCATAGAAGCAACGCTAGCTGAGCGGTCCCGCATAGATAAACCGTCTACTAAGCAGTCCGTTGGAGCTTCACCGTCTGCTCGACAATCTACCTTGCAGCCAACCAGACGTTCTGCCAGAAATGCTTCAAGTACCAAGAAGGAAGCGGCCAAAAAGGTTGCACCTGAGAGGAAGCGCAGTGGGAAAGCGAAGAGGGAAGAGAACGATTGCCTCTTACTTAAAGCACTCATTGCCCAGAACCAAATTAACAGCAGGTTGTTTGAATCGGGGAGTAATATTATTTCTGACGACATGAATGATGAATAAGTAGAGTTGTTGCTTGCTAAAAGTAAAGCAGCCGTACTTGAAGCACGCAATTACGTCCATGGCCAGCCATTTCTTGTTGGCGAATACTTTGATGAGTGCAGCTCCAGTTGCCGCGAGTTACATGAATATTGCATGGATCTAATGTTAGCAGGTCGTCATGGTTTGCTACTCCACTACAACATAGATCATTTCCGACATGATGTTGGTTCCATCAATGTGAGTTTTGAGGACTTACATCTCTTCTTCAACTTCAACGAGCTCAATGCCACTCTTGTTAGATGCCTGATTTTGTAAGTACTTAACAAACTCTGATCAACTTCTCCATACAAGGTTGTAAATGATAAACATCTAACTACATTTTATTCCTCTTAGGGGATTGAACGTGCAGAGAAGACAAAGGGAGAGTGTGTATTTCATAGATCCTGAATTAGCAAATGGCACAACATTAGATGGTAAGGACCTACGAGACTGGGCCATTAACACGGTTGTCCATCTCTTCGAAAACACGTCCCATGCACAATCATTTCTCTGGACATATCATTAACGGTAAGTCAAGTACACAACCACGCATACACTGATTGTCTTTCAGATTTCGACATAGTTCGTAAGCTCATGGCTTTCTTAATATGTAGGGATCACTGGATATTGGTATTCATTGTTCCAAACAAGAACACAGTTTACTACATGGATTCTCTTCGAGAGTCAATGCTCAGGATCTGACGCATCTTCATCAATTCATGGATAGGTATTGAATTCTATGATGTCGAAATTAATTTGCATTCATATTTAGTTCAATAATTGATGTTGTAAAAATTCATCTTCATTTGAAGTGTGTTTTCATTGTGGAAAACTAAACCAGGGAATCTATTCAAGAGGGAGCTACCTCTGCAGCACGAGATCGTTTCTCCGGTAACACACCGAAATCCATTATTTTCGGAAAATTTATGTAATAGTCTGCAAATACCTTTTCTTACGCTAGTCAAATGTTCAAGCTTCTAAATAAACCTTTTTCTATTTTTTCCAAATAAAAAATAATAGATCTAACGACGGTTAGGGTTGTTCCTGAGAGGTTAAATACATGACTAATTTTGTACAAAAACTTTCAGTGTCCTCAGCAACAAGTAGGGACCAACCTTTGTGGATATTATGTTTGCAGACAAATGATCTCCATCTGGAAATCTGCTGATAGTTGTGATGATCCTCGCAAATTAGTACCAGTAAGTCTATATTAATTAATATCTTCTACTCTACTCATATGGCACATTCTGATCTTAAAAATACTACAGCTCAAGCGAGGACCCCTGAACCACTCCTGGCTGGTGAATTGCTGATGGTTCAGAGATTTATCAGCGACTTCTTCCTGAATCACTACATAAATCCCACTGGTGATAATGAAGATTTCAGCATGCGTTCTCCTGAAACATTGAGTAAGAGTTAGCCGCTAAACATATACGCATGGATCCATTGTTTTCCATCTGATGAGGTCTTCGTATTTCGTACACTATGATTAATTATGTAATGCATATATGTCACAGCCCTAGAATTGTTTGCAGTTAGTGGCACAAGCATCCATGCATCTTGTCTAAATTACTTCTTTAATTTTAAATGGGGGATAATAAACCCTAGCAGCAAATGAAATTCAACCAGGTTCAAACTTAAATCTTTTCAATGATCCCAAAATGCCCTTTAGAAATGTTCATCATTTCTGAATTGGTCCAACACCTCTGACAAAAATGATGCACATATTTCTAGGCCATTCTAGATTTTTTAATTAATTCATATTGTATTTGCATTTGGGCATTTAAATGCTATAAAATATTTTAAATACTCAAATAATCATAAACTAAAATGTTTACTGTTGGATTTATTCTAAACAGTAGCCATGATTAGTTTCATGATTTTTGGAAATGCCCTGGCATTTTTAATAAAGCCCTGACACTACAGAAGAAACAGAAAAACTGAAAAGAATTAGAAACAGAGAGAGAAAACCCACCTGGGCTTACCTCATCTGTGCAGCCACCTGGCCCCCTCCCTTGTCGTCTTCCTCCTTGCTAGGAGGATGGGCGTGTGGCCGCGGTGCGCGCACACGCGCCCCGGCCACCTCCTGCTTGCCGCCTCCCTCGTCGCCCTGGACCTCCCTCGCGACGCCACGCAGCCCCAACCGCTCCCTCACTCTCTCCCGTGCTTCTCCCCTCCTCCGTTTCTCTCGCGCACAGCCACCCGAACGCGCCGTCGCCGCCGCTCGTCGTTGCCGCGACCACCAGCCATCCCACGCCTCACCGATGCGCCCACGAGCTCCGCCTCGTCCCTCTCTTCCTCCTCACCGAGCCGCCCGACGCCGGAAGCCCCTGGACGCTGCAAGCACCATCGTTCCCCTCTTCGGTCATCGAGGATCGCCATCGCCGATTTGCCACCGTCTCTGCCTCCTCGAGCTCGCTAAGACCGTCTCTGACCCCGCTGTGAGCTCCGCCATCTTCTCCCCTTCTCCCCAAGCTCGTTCCTCTCCTCTAGCCGCCTCTGCCACCGGAGCCGAGAGCTCTATGCTGCCGGCCATGGCGCCACTGTGGCCAGAGCCTGACCCAGCAGCCCCGCGCGCGTCACCGCACTCAGCATGCTCCCAGGAGCCGAGCGCACCCACTCGCTAGCCCTGCCGTGCTCCCCAACGTCGTGCCCGTGCGTGCCGAACTCTGGCTGCCGCTGTCGAGCTCGTCGGCGTCGTTTCCGGCATCCCCGTGTCCTACTACTTGCACCACAGGATGCGGCAGCTCCCCAGCTACGCATAGCATGTCTCCGCCATCAATTTGGTCACCGGAGGACCAAATCCGAGGCCCTCCGCCGCGTCTGGCCTCGTCGGCGTCAAGCCGCCGGCGAGTTGACCTTGTTTGTCCTGGGGTTTGACTCCCCTGGGTCAACGAAAGATGGGCCCAGAGCCCTGCTAATTTTAGCTTAGCACTAATTAACTTTTGGTTAATCCACTAAGTCACTGACATGCGGGCCTAGGCCCCACTAACAGTTTAGTTAGTATTAACTTAACCCTGTTAATTAGTTGTTACACTGACGTGTGGGTCCCAGCCATCATTTTGACCTGGGCTGGCGCCTTTGACCTGTTGACGTCACCCCGACGTCATGCTGACGCAGATAACCTTTTTCTGGATTTATTCTTATACAAGAAATTCCAGAAAATAATGCAAAATTCTAAAAATCATAGAAAATCAACCGTAACTCCAAATGCAAAGATTTATATATGAAAAATGATCAGAAAAATCCAATCTATCCATCTGTATCATTTGCATGCATGTTAGAATACTTTAATCCTGCTGTTCAAGTGAAACAAGATAATGCACCATTATGACTATATACATGAGCTTACATTTCAATCTTTGATTCAAATGGGTTCAAATCAACATGTCCTAGTATGCATTAGTCAAAGACATTCACATTTACATGTCATGATCATGCATCATATTTTCCATTGCATTGATTGTGTTTTCCTTCTTTGTTGCCGGTATTTGTCCCCTCTCAGTAGACGATGTTCCGACGATTATTCGATGACACCGATGATGAACTATATTATCTTCAGAAGTGCCAGACAAGCAAAACCCCCTTGTTCATTCCGATATAATCCCACTCTCTCGCTCCTGCTCTCTTTTACTGCATTAGGACAACAACGATTCAACTGTTACATGCTGCGGTAGTTGAACCCCTTTCCTCTGCGTGACCTGTCATTGCCACAGTAAATAGATGAAACCCACTAGCATGAGTAGGAGTTGTTTTGATAGAGGCGAGGGTGTCCCGATCTTTCGATGAGATGATAACTATCGATTTGGTGGAGACGACTTTGGCGATCCGACTACAAACGTGCACGACGTTGCGCCTTAGCAATCGCTAAACCAACTCCAAGAGGTTATTGACCACGCCGGAGCACGATCAACCTGACCACGAAGGTCTATTCCTGCACGTAATCGAAGAACAAGCAAGAATATGATAAAGCAATCTGAATATTGCGAATATATATGAAGTATTGATAAAGGTGGGGATCCGGAAGCGGTCTTGGTCTGGTCGTTGGACACAAACGAAGTACACGAAGTTGCAATGGCTAACTTTTAACTAAACAAATCCCAAGGAAAAAGCTACTAGATGGATCTACTTATATAGGAGCAAGGGGTGGCGGCCAAGGAGGTGGGAGGACGTCCCAAGGCAGCCTAAAACCAACCCTAGGTCGTACAAGGCTCATGGGCCCAAGTGGAGGTGGTGCAACACCTTTGGACTTGTTGTTTGATTCGGATTCTGCTGCAGCGTCAGATTGTTTCGTCCATATCTCAATGCTCCGGACGAATTTAAAGGTGATTCCAATTGGAGTGGAAAGAGGACGAAATCTAGTTTCCAAAAAATAAAGAATCACCCAATTCGGAGTCCGTATGAAAAAGTTATTGCCGTTTTGAGTCAGGTATGTCTGTGCAGTCCGAATCTGAATCCAGAACGTGAGAGACTTGGACTCTATCTTCTCTTGGACCAAAAGTGACGTGAAAGAACTTTTTGAACAGCAAGTAAACATCTCTTTCTCCCTTATCTTCATATGTGTGTTGTACAAATGTCCCATACACCTGCAATTAGACAAAACACAAAAGTGTGTGAAGTATTTTTGTTCTGGATAACAAAAATAGAGTATTGAATAGTTTGCACTAGAAATCACCTGACAAATATGCATGTATGCAATATGTTTGGTCGTATCCAAGGTAGTCATGTCCTCATCATCCTCCCCTTTTTGAAAACAAAGCCGTCCTCGGCGTTGCTTAATCTGAAATGTGGCTAACAAAAGAGACAAGGTGTACATGTTGTATATGTATATGTCATCCATTTTTACTTCCCTTGGTTTTTGCACATATGACACATGTATAGATGAGTAACTTGCATAGTTCATAAAATCTGAAGCCAAAATATTATCACTAGAAGTAGAAGACATGAAAATATTGCAACTCAATTTGCACATATAAGTGATGCTCTTATTCATATCAAAAGATTGACAATGTTCATCATTAAACCATCCCAACATTGGTGAATAAACCTTACTTGCATCTAATTTACATGCTACAACATGCTTAAATAGGCAAACATGCAATAAGTCTTTGGTCACAGAATCATCACCAAGATTAGAGGTCATATCAAAATGATTAAACATTGATTCTTTTGCATCAACAGTTAACTCAATGGGTGCACTCAAAATTGTTGGTATTTCAGTTGTTTGATCACATGACGCATTCATGACAGTATCAAGATTCTCTAAAATAGGTGTTGTGCTCAAATCACCAGGTAACTGAACACATGATGCATTTAAGTTAACTAGGGATGCATCATTCTCATGTGAAGTTATATCATCAATATCTTTACTGTTACCTTGTCGCAAAGACGTAGCTGATGTATGCACGGACGTTGACAATGCACCATACTCTTGAGATGATGTCGCGCTCACAATCCGAGGTGGGGCTGCTCTAGTAGGTGCAACTGTGGAGGAACCAACCGGCGGCGGTGAGCACGAACTGGAATAGTAGTCGTTGTAGTCACCCAATGCATCCTCCTGCATCTGTCTCTCAAAGGTACAAGCACGAACATACATACCAGTAATGCAACGGGGAATATACTGAAATCTTGCCTGAATATCATGGTTCAAACCACCAAAAAATCTATTCATTGTATCATCCTTAGATTCTTCTATGTCACAATGATGCATATAAGATTTGAACTCTTGGTAGTAAGCATGAACAGTGTTGTTGCCTTGTTTAAATTGTTCAAATTTGCGAAGCAATTCACGACGATAGTAAGGAGGGAAAAAATGTTGTCTCATTACATCTTTCAAATCTTTCCAAGTTGTGGGTTGGTTATCAATGTTTTTCTTACAATGCACATTCCACCAAACAGAAGCAAAACCAGTAAATGCTCTAGTGGCAGCTCGTACTCGCTCAAGTTCAGAAAAGTCATGGTGACTAAAAACTTGTTCAACTTCAAGCTCCCAAGCTAGATAAATAGCAGGATTAAATCTACCCTCAAATGATGATAAAGAGATAACCTGACCATGTGCTTGTGTGTGTTGTCCCAACTCTCGTGATGGTGATGTTGTGTCCGTCGTCCAAGAACTTCTATCTCCGGAACCTGTCATGATTAGTAGAAAAACAAGAAACAAAATCCGAGAATAATGTTCCTATGAACTACTAGAATGTGGTGGTAAAACGCTCACAGTATAGCAAATATCAAAGTCTTACAAGTTCTTACCATGCAGCAGGTGGTGACCGGCAACCAGCGGTGTCAAATAACTCCGAAGATTGAGTAAAGCGATTGCCAGGTGAGCGTATGTATACACGGTGTAGAAATATGTGGAGCTTGGAAGGCCAATATATGGTAGCAAAATATCAGCAATAATCAATTCAGAGATGCAATGTTGAATAAACGCTCACCGACGGTACTGTGCTGGTCCTAGGCTAGACCGTGCTAGAGACGCGAGCCTAGAACACTAAAAAAAAATCACGGCGCGACGCGTAACAAAGGCGGAGCACACTCTGAATATCTTTTTTTTCTTCTTTTTTCACGGAATTTTTTCACTTTTTTTCTCTTTTTTTTCTCTTTTTTTTTCTTTTTTTCTCTCACTTTTTTTTTCTTTCTCTTTTTTTTTCACAAACAAGCTAGATAAGATGCAGATTGGATCTAGTGATGACGCGAACGGCCTGAAGTAAGATTATGACAATGAATGATGGGGAGTACGTGGTGGAAATTGATGGATGGCGGTGGTGGACAACGGATGCAATAATGACGCGGTGGTGGTATATGGCAATGACAATGAAGATGGTGCGGCGGTGGCGTGACAAACTGTGAACAGAACTCGAAACTCTAAAGGACTAGACACTAAGACCAGCAACTTGACACGACGATGTAACCGCAAATTCAACAAAGCAAAACACTAAAAAGATTATGCAAAGGCTCAGACTGGCTTGGACAAAGGATAAACAGATCTAACTTTTTTGTGTGGCTTTTTCTTGGACAATAGGTAAGAAAATAAATCTAATCTAGGGATAACTGGAAATTCTCACCGAGCAACCTGAAAACTGATACCACTTGATAGAGGCGAGGGTGTCCCGATCTTTCGATGAGATGATAACTATCGATTTGGTGGAGACGACTTTGGCGATCCGACTACAAACGTGCACGACGTAGCGCCTTAGCAATCGCTAAACCAACTCCAAGAGGTTATTGACCACGCCGGAGCACGATCAACCTGACCACGAAGGTCTATTCCTGCACGTAATCGAAGAACAAGCAAGAATATGATAAAGCAATCTGAATATTGCAAATATATATGAAGTATTGATAAAGGTGGGGATCCGGAAGCGGTCTTGGTCTGGTCGTTGGACACAAACGAAGTACACGAAGTTGCAATGGCTAACTTTTAACTAAACAAATCCCAAGGAAAAAGCTACTAGATGGATCTACTTATATAGGAGCAAGGGGTGGCGGCCAAGGAGGTGGGAGGACGTCCCAAGGCAGCCTAAAACCAACCCTAGGTCGTACAAGGCTCATGGGCCCAAGTGGAGGTGGTGCAACACCTTTGGACTTGTTGTTTGATTCGGATTCTGCTGCAGCGTCAGATTGTTTCGTCCATATCTCAATGCTCCGGACGAATTTAAAGGTGATTCCAATTGGAGTGGAAAGAGGACGAAATCTAGTTTCCAAAAAATAAAGAATCACCCAATTCGGAGTCCGTATGAAAAAGTTATTGCCGTTTTGAGTCAGGTATGTCTGTGCAGTCCGAATCTGAATCCAGAACGTGAGAGACTTGGACTCTATCTTCTCTTGGACCAAAAGTGACGTGAAAGAACTTTTTGAACAGCAAGTAAACATCTCTTTCTCCCTTATCTTCATATGTGTGTTGTACAAATGTCCCATACACCTGCAATTAGACAAAACACAAAAGTGTGTGAAGTATTTTTGTTCTGGATAACAAAAATAGAGTATTGAATAGTTTGCACTAGAAATCACCTGACAAATATGCATGTATGCAATATGTTTGGTCGTATCCAAGGTAGTCATGTCCTCATCATGTTTGATCCCTGATGTGCCTACTCATTCATGTTTGTTTGTCATTCTTGCTACTACTTAGAGTTGAGTCAGGTCTGATTCATCGGGGATGAGTTGGAGGTGTGTAAACATGTCCTACTGTGTGTGAGCTAAGTGTGTGAACAGGATTTGGTAAAGGTAGCGGTGAGAGGCCATGTAGGAGTACATGGTGGGTTGTCTCATTGAAACTGTCCTCATGAACTGAGTTCTGTGTTTGTGATCCATGAAACAACTACTACCACGCATTGGGCCCGAAACCAATGGACCCTCTCGACTTATTAACTGCCCTTGTCCTCTGTCCAGGAGTTGCAAGTAGTTTCTGGTGTTTGTAGGATGCTGGGGGCCGTACGCAGCGCTGACCTGAGGGGTGGGCTGTGTAGCGGTAGGCACGTGGCCCGGTGTACCGAGCGCCCGTTTGTTGTTTCGGGAACCCTGCACACATCGTTTGGGGCTGTGAGCGAAACTCCGGCCAGATCTCCTCGCGGATGGAACCCGAATAAGCGATAAACCTGGACTAGAGACTTGTGTGGTTAGTCAGGTCGTCGTCGACTCCCTTGCCAGGCTTCCGCTTGAAGGTTGCCGAGATACATGACGTGTACATGGTGGTAAGTGGCGAGAGCGTGTGTGAAGAAGTACACCCCTGCAGGGTTAACATCATCTATTCGAATAGTCGTGTCCGCGGTAATGGACTTCTGGGTTGCCTATAACAGTTCATAGACAAGTGAAAGTGGATACTCTAAAATGCGCAAGATAAGTGTGAGTGCTATGGATGGTGTTCTCGTAGGGAGACGGGAGCGGATCCATAGTGGTGTATTGGTATGGTGAATATGTGGACTCGTGTGCGCCACCTCAAAAGAGTTACTTGCAGTCGTAGTTCAGGTTAGCCACTGAGTCAAAGCTGGCTTGCTGCAGTTAAACTCCACTACCCCCTTTGTTGATACCGATGCATATGTAGTTAGTTCTGATGTAAGTCTTGCTGGGTACATTTGTACTCACGTTTGCCTATTTTATGTTTTGCAGAGAGACTTCAGTCTCGCTAGTAGTTCCGCGTGGACTTTGACGTTTAGCTTGTTACCTCAGCTATGATCTTGTGCCCTCGACAGGATCTGGTAGATAGTCAGGCTTCTTAGCCTATTTCATTTGTAGATGTCTGTACTCAGACAAGTTAAGCTTCCGCATGTGCTTGTTGTTTGTATGCTCTGTATGTTGGGGTCATGAGACCCATGTTTGTAACACTTGGCTCTTCGGAGCCTAATGAATAAATACTTTGAGTCGTATAGTTATGTTGTGATGCCATGTTGTATTTACACATATCGAGCATATTGTGTGTATGATTGAAATGCTTGGTATGTGTGGGATCCGACAATCTAGTTGTTTATCCTTGGCAGCCTCTCTTATGGGGAAATGTAGTCTAGTGCTTCCTTGAGCCATAGTAGTCCGCTACAGCCCGGTTCACCGGAGTCCTGCTAGCCCAGCACTACTGCTCAAGACACTTGACTGGCCGGCATGTGTTTCACTTCGTTCCTGTGTCTGTCCCTTCGGGGAAATGTCACGCGGTGACATCTGGAGTCCTGCCTAGCCTGCTACAACCCGGGTTCCCGGAGTCCTGTTAGCCCAGTGCTACAGCCCGGATTCACACGCTGCTGACCGACATGCTCGATGTGATTCATGTATGCTGTCCCCATGGGTTAGTGCCGCTTTGGGTTCACGACTAGCCATGTTGGCTCGGGTTCTCTGTCATATGGATGCTAGCGACACTATCATATACGTGAGCCAAAAGGCGCAAATGGTCCCGGGCCATGGTAAGGAGACACCCGTGGGAATACCGTGCGTGAGGCCGCAAAGTGATATGAGGTGTTACCGGCTAGATCGATGTGACTTGGAATCGGGGTCCTGACAGCTTTGGTATCAGAGCCTGACTGCCTGTAGGATTACCAAGCCAAACTGGCCGAAGTTGAGTCTAGAAATGCTTTAGTTATATAAGTGAATTGATTGTGGAAGGGAACGTAAGGCTCTTTTTACTCCTTTACCTTATGCCCTATGATCCGAGTCATTCTCTTCTCATTCTACGGGGATTAAGAACTAGGCCTTCTCATCTATCTATCAGGATGATGTGTTACTAATCCATAGACTTATAGGATTGTTGGTTACCAGCCTCAGTTCAGTTTCTACTATTTTTAGTATGCTACCAGTTGAACCAGAACCTTGATATGTTGTTGTTGAGTGGTTTTGCAAACTGTTGTGAATGTCTCAAATCTTTTTCTGAGCATCTATAGCCGTTATGCTGTCCGAGTCATCACAGGACTCTAAGTAGTCTGTTGCATGTGCAAATCCCTTCTTCCCATCCCGTTGTTCCTTTGGGCCAGATTAAGCACACTCATCGATGTGTTGAGGTACTCCATTGCCTCGATGTATATGTTGGACCTACTATTATGACCCTAGGCATCTTAGATAACCACCTGGTACTCGATCCATGTTTGGTGTTCTAGTGTGATGATTCTGGCCATCATTCTCGAAAGCATCCCGTGATGCTACTTAATAGTAGGTATTCTATTCCTGGGTTCTTGAACCCGAGGTTCACTCTACTTACTTCATGTAGATAGTGTTTGCTCGTTCCTTTAAGGATATTAGTAACCTTTGTGATAGTCCTCGAGGTTCCTGGTATTTCCTTCTTCCAAATACCATGAACCATCCTTGGCAGAAATTCGTTTGAATCAAAAGATCACAACCAGAGTGCTCTTAACGAGTTCTCCGTTCTACATTGTGAATCTGCCAGTTCTACCTTTCTGCATGGGTTATCCGGAAGAAATGTTGAGCTTTTCTCAACATACTAACCTATGCATCCACAACTTAGAGAGATATATGTTCCTTGAGTTGTTACTCTTCACTTGTATTCTGACCATTGTCTATCAATCGATAGTCTAGAGTATGTGTGCATTCGTTCGCCGATGGCTTTTATTCTTGTGGTCCGTCAAGCCATTCTATTTTAGAATGACTAGGAGAAACAAACTCCAGTACCTCATCCATATCCAGGGTTGGTTCAAAGTTGTTGTATTCCGCAGATCAAATGCCAAACCAGCTTTTGTTCTGTTCTACCTTGGAGTATTACCCTATTTATGTCAAGAATATCATAGGAATTGCACCATCTCTTATGAATTTTTGACGCGGTGATACTTCTTGCCATCATTGCTCATTCCTCGGTTCTCATGTTATTGTAACCGGAATTCCGACAAGTGAATCGTGATGTGTGAAATTAATACCCCTAGCAACTGTGTTGCTTGGTACTTACCGGACGATAATTCCATTCTTAGCGTGTTGGTTACTGAACTATCATTCTAAGATTGATCGTGCTACCTAGTCCATTTTCCTGGTGCACTCTTCGATCAAGAGTTGGGATTGTGTCTATCCTTGCTTATTTGATCATATCGTCTTGCCCTGAAAAGCAAGATTGTTCTCGTGCTTAGTGACATATCGGTGGTTCGTGATTTTCCGAAGATCTTCTCGGAAGTATTACCTGGTTGTCACCTGACTGCTATGTTGAGTTCGTGATCAAGTTGGTTTTCTTATAAATCACCCCTTCTACAAGAATCTGTGTTGGATATCCCTGAGCTAGTTGGTTGAGCTAGACAACAACTTGGAGAGTTGGAAGGTAAAAGCTTTGCTTAACTTAGTTCATCTCTAAGGTATATATTCTCTGTGTGTGTGTGTTGAAGAAAGATGATATCTCCATCAATTGGTCCTCGTGATCAGTTGTTGGAACCTATTGTCTTACCCGATCTTTGATTTGAGTATGGGCTATCGTCGAGTCAAATAAGAACCAACGATATTCATAATGTTGTCTTACTCGTGGTTGATTCCTCGAGAATACACCATTACATCTTTTGGTCTGACCAATACTATCACATTGTTCACATAATGGTGGAAGTCCAGTGATATGGAAATTCAGATAAGTTGCTATTGTGCCCATCAGCAGCATCTTGTCTTCCCCATGATTCGTGTTAAACATTAAGCTAGTGTTGGAAACTTTGTAAACAATGCCTTCAGTTCCCTTCATGAAACATATGTTTGGATGAAAGTAGCGACTTCCTCTAAGTTCACGTGCAATCGATGCAAGTTGCCTCCATGGATTCGAGAAGGCTTGTTTTTGCTTCCTCTGGAACCATCCCAAGTCAGCCATGCACGTGCAAAGTATTCTGTGGTATGTTAGACTGATCATCTTCGTTCCATATGAATTCCTAGCACACCAAGCCACTGATTGATTTGTTCAAGATAAAGGAGTCTGTTCTAAGGTGAATTCTTTGGACTTCCACGCGTGGAGACCTCGATGTCATTAATGATGGTTCCCAACCAGAACTCGGTGATGTTTTATTATAAGACTACCATGTGGTCACGCTTGTTTAGAACAGTGTGTTCACAGGTGTGTAGCAAAACCTGCCCATGTTTTGGAGCTTGCTATCGTAGTTCATCTCCTGAGAGTCTCGCAACGTTATCTCGTCGACTTGTGTTGCAACTCTTCTTTTCAGACACTTGAGTCTGAAGTATCCTGTTTCTAACCAGATCTGAATCTCAGGCAGATATGATGGTAGGAACGTGTCCCAAGAATTATAATATTGGTCTCTTGGTAACCCGGTAACGTGGACGTCGTGGCCAACCCACCTAGCCGGAAGGCCTATTATTGTAATATCTTGGTTGAAGAAGTTGGTCACCTCCCCATAAGGATCTCGCAGGATCTGCCTCTGTAGTCATTCCTTATGGATTCTTGAGCTTCCGAAGTCTGACCTTTTACTTGCTGTTCTAGTTATCAAGCCATATCTATAAATGGGTTGCGCTAGCACATCAAGGAGAACATTAGAAGCGGGGTGCTAAATGTCTCTTGGTCGATCATCCAGATTTCGTTCCCTTGGCCTCGCTAAGGTGAAATCTGAGAAAGGGGTGTCTTTCTATGCATCTGCATTGTCCATCACCATTCGTCAAGGTAGTAAGATGTGTTGCTAGGATCCTCGACACGGTTGTTGGTAGAACCTTTATGAATATGGAAATGCTCAAGTTCTTGAGAGCACGCGCAAGCAAAATCATCCCTTGCGTTGTCTTCAACAAGGTAGTCCACATCATCCATCCTAGTCCGAGTATGCCATTTCTTCGAGCTATTTCAAACGATCAATTGTAAATTGCCTTAAGCTGGTATGAAGAGTTTCAATGATCTATAGATCAAAAGTAATTCTTTTTGCCACTTAAGGGAATATTTCTGCGAGTCACCTTCCTTAAGGTGTCTCGTTGTGGTATCATGGCAATTATTTCCTCGCCAACTTGACACCATCCACCATCTTTCTAAGCGTGGAATTGTTGACCACCAAATCAAACCTCGTCATTGTTTTTCCATCCCTCTCGATGTGTTTGGTGTCTCAACTCGAGATGTTTCAACATCTCATTCCACGAGTTGATCTTGTATGGCCCGATCTTCGAGAAGATCAATCCTAGTATAGTTTCTTTCTGTCGTCATCACGTGGATGAAGATCTCAAAAGCGGGGATGTCAAGATCAACGTATACAACGAAGCAACAACCTTATGAGGTGCCACCTGGATCGTGAAGATTGTGTTGGTCTTGTGCCCCCTCTGTATTCTTACCTCACGTCTTGAATCTTGGGATGAGATTCTTGTTTAGTGGGGGTGAGTTGTCACAGCCCTAGAATTGTTTGCAATTAGTGGCACAAGCATCCATGCATCTTGTCTAAATTACTTCTTTAATTTGAAATGGGGGATAATAAACCCTAGCAGCAAATGAAATTCAACTAGGTCCAAACTTAAATCTTTTCAATGATCCCAAAATGCCCTTTAGAAATGTTCATCATTTCTGAATTGGTCCAGCACCTCTGACAAAAATGATGCACATATTTCTAGGCCATTCTGGATTTTTGAATTAATTCATATTGTATTTGCATTTGGGCATTTAAATACTATAAAATATTTTAAATGCTCAAATAATCATAAACTAAAATGTTTACTGTTGGATTTAATCTAAATAGTAGCCATGATTAGTTTCATGATTTTTGGAAATGCCCTGGCATTTTTAATAAAGCCCTGACACTACAGAAGAAATAGAAAAACAGAAAAGAATTAGGAAGAGAGACAGAAAACCCACCTGGGCTTACCTCATCTGTGCAGCCACCTGGCGGCCTAAGTGGCCGGCCCAGCCCACCTAACCCCTCCCCTGTCGTCTTCCTCCTTGCTAGGAGGATGGGCGTGTGGCCGCCGTGCGCGCACACGCGCCCCGGCCACCTCCTGCTTGCCGCTTCCCTCATCGCCCTGGACCTCCCTCGCGACGCCACGCGGCCCCAACCGCTCCCTCACTCTCTCTCGTGCTTCTCCCCTCCTCTGTTTCTCTCGCGCATAGCCACCCGAACGCGCCGTCGCCGCCGCTCGTCGTTGCCGCGACCACCGGCCATCCCACGCCTCACCGACGCGCCCACGAGCTCCGCCTCGTCCCTCTCTTCCTCCTCACCGAGCCGCCCGACGCTGGAAGCCCCTGGACGCCGCAAGCACCATCGTTCCCCTCGTCGGCCACTGCTGATTTGCCGCCGTCTCCGCCTCCCCGAGCTCGCTGAGACCGTCTCCGACCCCGCTGTGAGCTCCGCCATCTTCTCCCCTTCTCCCCGAGCTCATTCCTCTCCTCTAGCCGCCTCTGCCACCGGAGCCAAGAGCTCCGTGCCGCCGGCCATGGCGCCACCGTGGCCAGAGCCCGACCCAGCCGCCCTGCGTGCGTCACCACACTCAGCACGCTCCCAGGAGCCGAGCGCACCCACTCGCTAGCCCCGTCGTGCTCCCCAACGTCGTGCCCGTGCGTGCCGAACTCCGGCCGCCACTGTCGAGCTCGCCTGCGTCGTTTCCGGCGTCCCCGTGTCCAACTACTTGCACCACTAGATGTGGTAGCTCCCCAGCTACGCGTAGCACATCTCCGCCATCAATTTGGTCACCGGAGGACCAAATCCGAGGCCCCCCGCCGCGTCTGGCCTCGCCGGCGTCGAGCCGCCGTCAAGTTGACCTTGTTTGTCCTGAGGTTTGACTCCCCTGGGTCAACGAAAGGTGGGCCCAGAGCCCTGCTAATTTTAGCTTAGCACTAATTAACTTTTGGTTAATCCACTAAGTCACTGACATGCGGGCCTAGGCCCCACTAACAGTTTAGTTAGTATTAACTTAACCCTGTTAATTAGTTGTTACACTGACGTGTGGGTCCCAGCCGTCATTTTGACCTGGGCTGGCGCCTTTGACCTGCTGACGTCACCCCGACGTCATGCTGACGCAGATAACCTTTTTCTGGATTTATTCTTATACAGGAAATTCCAGAAAATAATGCAAACTTCTAAAAATCATAGAAAATCAACCGTAACTCGAAATCCAAAGATTTATATATGAAAAATGATCAGAAAAATCCAATCTATCCATATGTACCATTTTGCATGCATGGTAGAACACTTTAACCCTGCTATTCATGTGAAACAAGATAATGCACCATTATGACTATATACATGAGCTTACATTTGAATCTTTTATTCAAATGGGTTCAAATCAACCTGTCCTAGTATGCATTAGTCAAACACATTCATATTGACATGTCATGATCATGCATCATATTGTCCATTGCATTGATTGTGTTTTCCTTCTTTGTTGTCGTTATTTGTCCCCACTCAGTAGACGACGTTCCGACGATTATTCAATGACACCGATGAAGAACTATATTATCTTCAGAAGTGTCAGTCAAGCAAAACCCCCTTGTCATTCTGATACAATCCCACTCTCTTGCTCCTGCTCTCTTTTACTACATTAGGACAACAACGATTCAACTGTTACATGCTGCGGTAGTTGAACCCCTTTCCTCTGCATGACATGTCATTGCCATAGTAAATAGATGAAACCCACTAGCATGAGTAGGAGTTGTTTGAGCCCTGATGTGCCTACTCATTCATGTTCGTTTTTCATGCCTGCTACTGCTTAGAGTTGAGTCAGGTCTGATTCATCGGGGATGAGTTGGAGGTGTGTAAACATGTCCTACTATGTGTGAGCTAAGTGTGTGAACACGATTTGGTAAAGGTAGCGGTGAGGGGCCATGTAGGAGTACATGGTGGGTTGTCTCATTGAAACCGTCCTCAGGAACTGAGTTCTGTGTTTGTGATCCATGAAACAGCTACTACCATGCATTGGGCCCGAAACCAATGGACCCTCTCAACTTATTAACTGCCCTTGTCCTCTGTCCAGGAGTTGCAAGTAGTTTCTGGTGTTTGTAGGATGCTGGGGGCCATACGCAGCGCTGACCTAAGGGGTGGCCTGTGTTGTGGTAGGCACGTGGCCCGGTGTACCGATCGCCCGTTTGGTGTTTCGGGAACCCTGCACACATCGTTTGGGGCTGTGAGCGAAACTCCGGACGGATCTCCTCGCGGATGGAACCCGAATAGGCGATAAACCTGGACCAGAGACTTGTGTGGTTAGTCAGGTCGTGGCCGATTCCCTCGCCAGGCTTCCGCTTGAAGGTTGCCGAGATACACGACGTGTACATGGTGGTAAGTGGCGAGAGCGTGTGTGAAGAAGTACACCCCTACAGGGTTAATATCATCTATTCGAATAGCCGTGTCCGCGGTAATGGACTTCTGGGTTGCCTATAACAGTTCATAGACAAGTGAAAGTGGATACTCTAAAATGCGCAAGATAAGTGTGAGTGCTATGGATGGCGTTCTCATAGGGAGACGGGAGCGGGTCCATAGTGGTGTATTGGAATGGTGAATATGTGGACTCGTGTGCTCCACCTCAAAAGAGTTACTTGCAGTCGTAGTTCAGGTTAGCCACTAAGTCAAAGCTGGCTTGCTGCAGTTAAACTCCACTACCCCCCTTTGTTGATACCGATGCATATGTAGTTAGTTCTGATGTAAGTCTTGCTGGGTACATTTGTACTCACGTTTGCCTATTTTATGTTTTGCAGAGAGACTTCAGTCTCGCTAGTAGTTCCGCGTGGACTTCGACGTTTAGCTTGTTACCTCAGCTACGATCTTGTGCCCTCGGCAGGATCTGGTAGATAGTCAGGCTTCTCAGCCTTTTTCATTTGTAGATGTCTGTACTCAGACAAGTTAAGCTTCCGCATGTGCTTGTTGTTTGTATGCTCTGTATGTTGGGGTCATGAGACCCATGTTTGTAACACTTGGCTCTTCGGAGCCTAATGAATAAATACTTTGAGTCATAGAGTTATGTTGTGATGCCATGTTGTATTTACACATATCGAGCATATTGTGTGTATGATTGAAATGCTTGGTATGTGTGGGATCCGACGATCTAGTTGTTTATCCTTGGCAGCCTCTCTTATGGGGAAATGTAGTCTAGTGCTTCCTTGAGCCATAGTAGTCCGCTACAACCCGGTTCACCGGAGTCCTGCTAGCCCAGCACTACTGCTCAAGACACTTGACTGGCCGGCATGTGTTTCACTTCGTTCCTGTGTCTGTCCCTTTGGGGAAATGTCACGCGGTGACATCTGGAGTCCTGCCTAGCCTACTACAGCCCGGGTTCCCGGAGTCCTGTTAGCCCAGTGCTACAGCCCGGATTCACATGCTGCTGACCGACATGCTCGATGTGATTCATGTATGCCTGTCCCCATGGGTTAGTGCTGCTTTGGGTTCACGACTAGCCATGTCGGCCCTGGTTCTCTGTCATATGGATGCTAGCGACACTATCATATACGTGAGCCAAAAGGCGCAAACGGTCCCGGGCCATGGTAAGGCGACACCCGTGGGAATACCGTGCGTGAGGCCGCAAAGTGATATGAGGTGTTACCGGCTAGATCGACGTGACTTGGAATCGGGGTCCTGACAATATATGTGTGGACAAATCATTGGAATTTCGCTACCATATGTTCAATTGCAATTGTTGTGAAATCTGATGAATGTTCTTCCTGTGGACACTATTTGTTCAATTGAATATTGTGGTTAATTTGCCTTTTGCATGCCGATTCAAAATGGGATATTTTTGTTTTAACCTGGCAATTGGTCCGCACACGGTTCAAAAAAATGAGTGTGTGTGATCCACATCGGAAAGCATTTGTCAATCATAGCAGAACCATCGGTGATACACAATAGATCGCAAACGATTTGCAGTGTTACTACGTGTGTGTAGGGTCTCCGGAACCATTTGTGATATCACGGTATCGCACACGAGAGTGCAAAGTAAACCGTGCCCAATGTAAAATACAATCCCAGTCGTAATTTTTTAGGAAACATGTGGGATCCCAAACGAAAAGTCCACATCACTCTTGCCGCAAACCGTCGGTGATACACAACAAATCACAAACGGTCTGTAGCACTTGTATGTGTGTGAAGGGGATCCTGAATCGTTTGTGATAGAACATTATCGCACAGGGTAATTGTTTGGAAACGTGTGCGATGGAATCTTGCATAGCAGACAGGTTCCGCTGAAAACACGTGTGCGATGGGGCACACATCACACACAGTTCATATGTTGGCCCGTGTGCCTTCCATACTGTTTCCCATACAGTTCATTACGACACAATGTTTTGTTTCACTGCGTCATTTGAAACGTTTAATCACCTATCCCGCACGTGCGAAAGAATTTATTGTGTGCTGCATCGCACACGATTACACGTTGCAAGGCCTCTGGATCATGGCTCCATATCCCCGGCGGTTTCTGGGTCGTGTGGGAAGGACCTCCTATCACCCACACTCACTTGGCGACGGTTCCAAATGCCGTCGCGGAAAGGGGTTAAAAACCGTGTGTATATCCCCGATGCATACCAGTGTTCTAATAATTACTAGAGCCTTTTATATATAATTTAACATCATTGGAAAATTTTCCACCTATATATTAATTATCAGGAATACTCGGTATTGCCCGATAAACTCTGAAACCCTTATGGTGACCCAGAAACACTTCCGGTTCCTCTCGAAACTATTCTAAATATTAATGAAACAATTCCAAAAATAAGTCCCCGATACTCTCATCCTACTAATACTTAGCAGATCGTGATTACCTTAAGCTTGTGACCCCGTAGGTTCGATAAATCACATACATGAATGAAATCCCTTCTTTTAATGACCGATAACAGAACCATGGACATCCATATCGATCCCTATGATTACACGAATGAAATTCGAGTGAACCTTTGGTTATTATGTGATGTTCCATTTGCTTCGTGGTACTTTACAAAACCTGAGATGCATCGGTATCCTCCTGAGTCATGCACATGCTCACTATACAATTAATCTCATTGTATTCTTCTTTCTCGTTGAAGTGTTCCTCATCCCCGCGACATAGTCACCTGTGTCTAGCTAGATGATGATGGATATCGTCACACCGAGAGGGTCCTAAGGATATCTCCCCATTGTCGGAGGAGCAAATCTCACTCTCGAGCTATCCACTCCCTTGTCGAACTTCTCGATTAACATGTAAGTAGTCGTTATGATCACCTAGTTACAGATGACGTTTGAGCAACCCCAAAGTTTACCATATGGTAGAAGGTGACCACGATATTCTCATGGTCTGAGGAACTAAAACACATGCTAACACTCTATGTTATAACAATTGATTTCAAACAATATTTTCTCAAAGTATAACAAAAAAGATTGGGTCGATTCAATATGTTTGTTCTTCTAACGTAACACTCTCAATGTTGTTTTAGGACTATCGTTACACTTAATGATATCCTAAGATCCGAAAAACATGATCACCAACAACACTTGACCCAATCTTAGAGGCAAGCCTGGGAACCTGTATTATATTGTTTATCGTTTCGCACGTGCATATGAGTTTTCCACTGAGCCGCATATTCCAGAATCATAGTAGTTATAGCATGAAATATAAACTCTTAATTACGAAACTAGAAATGTAATAATACAATATTATTGTCTCTAGGGCATATTTCTAATAGTAGGTCATCCGGGAACTACTCACACATCATCATGGAGGCAGCAAGGTTGGTGAAGATTGCCTCCCCAATGGTTTCCCCCTCTGGCAGAGTACTGAAAAAGGCCTCTAGATGGGATCGAAGAAGAATAGAGACTTGCAGCGGCTATAAAATTGTTTCGGGACCTCTGCTACATGTGATAGGCGTTGGGATTTCCTCAAAGAGGAAGGGTGATGTAGTATATTAGTAGATAGTATTTCCCTTAGTTATGAACCAAGGTTTATCAAACCATTGAGAGACACCACAGAAACCTTGTAAGCAGTACGCGCACACAACAAAGAAGATACTTACACCCAACCTGGGCAAGAGGGTTGTCAATCCCCTTGTACTCGTTAATTGCAAGTATTAAATTTGATAGTGGTAGATAAATAAAATGAAAAGGAAAATAAAAGTAAATAAACTGCAACAAGTAATTTTGGGGTTTTAGAAAATATAAAGTGAATGGAACCGAGGGCTATAGAGTTCACTAGAGGCGTCCCTCTCATGAGCATAGTACGGTGGGTAAACAAATTATTGTTGTGCAATTGATAGAATAGTGCATAGTTACGATGATTCTATATGGCACGATCAATATATAGGCTTTACGTCTGTGACAAGTAGACCATTAATCTTATTAAATCTACTACTATTACTCCACCCCTCGACCGCTATCCAGCATGCATCTTAAGGCATTAAGTTCATAATAAACAGAGTAATGCTTGAAGCATGATGACATATTGTAGACAAAGCAAGACCAAATAATATGTTCGAGCCCCGTCATTTTAGCCTCAGTAACAACAATACAAATACATGCCCTGCAACTCCTCCTGTCATAGAGTAAGGACACCGCGGGATTGAACTTACTACCAAGTACCTCTCCCACTGAAAATAATTCAATCTAATTGGAAAAGGAGATAGATAGATAGATCGGAGAAAAATAAAAGACTATAAAATCACACATAGATAAATCTCATAAAAGGTTCAAATGCTTTCAATGAATAATCTGATCATAAACCAACAATTCATCGGATCCCAACAAACACACCGCAGGATTTACATCGAATAAATCTTCGAAGAGACCATTGTATGGAAGATCAGAGAGAGAGAGAGAAACCCGTCTAGCTACTACTATGGACCCGTAGGTCATGTGGGAACTACTCACACATTAGCATGGAGGCAACAAGGTTGATGAAGATGGTTGATACGTCTCCAACGTATCAATAATTTTTTATTGTTCCATGCTATATTATATTCTGTTTTAGATGATTAACGGGCTTTATTATACACTTTTATATTATTTTTGGGACTATCCTATTAACCGGAGGCCCAGCCCGAATTGTTGGTTTTTTTGCCTATTTCAGTGTTTCGCAGAAAAAGAATATCAAACGGAGTCCAAACGGAATGAAACCTTCGGGAACGTGATTTTCGGAACAAACGTGATCCAGAGGACTTGGAGTGGACGTCAAGCTACAGACGAGGAAGCCACAAGGTAGGGGGGCGAGCCTACCCGCTGGGCGTGCCCTCCACCGTCGTGGCCCCTCGTGGCTCCACCGACCTACTTCTTCCTCCTATATATACCTACGTACCCTGAAACCATCAAAAGCGACCATGAAAACCTAATTCCACCGCTGCAACCTTCTGTACCCGTGAGATCCCATCTTGTGGCCTTTTCCGGCGTCCTGCCGGAGGGGGCATTGATCATGGAGGGCTTCTACATCAACACCATAGCCTCTCCGATGATGTGTGACTAGTTTACCTCAGACCTTCGGGTCCATAGTTATTAGCTAGATGGCTTCTTCTCTCTCTTAGGTCTCAATACAAAGTTCTCCTCGATTCTCTTGGAGATCTATTTGATGTAACTCTTCTTTTTGCGGTATGTTTGTAGAGATCCGATGAATTGTGGGTTTATGATCAAGATTATCTATGAACAATATTTGAATCTCCTCTGAATTCTTTTATGTATGATTGGTTATCTTTGCAAGTCTCTTCGAATTATCAGTTTGGTTTGGCCTACTAGATTGATCTTTCTTGCAATGGGAGAAGTGCTTAGCTTTGGGTTCAATCTTTCGGTGCTCGATCCCAGTGATAGTAGGGGAAACGACACGTATTGTATTGTTGCCATCGAGGATAAAAAGATGGGGTTTATATATTATTGCATGAGTTTATCCCTCTACATCATGTCATCTTGCTTAAAGCGTTACTCCGTTCTTATGAACTTAATACTCTAGATGCATGCTGGATAGCGGTCGATGTGTGGAGTAATAGTAGTAGATGCAGAATCGTTTTGGTCTACTTGTCACGGATGTGATGCCTATATACATGATCATACCTAGATATTCTCATAACTATGCTCAATTCTATCAATTGCTCGACAGTAATTTGTTTACCCACCGTAATACTTATGCTATCTTGAGAGAAGCCACTAGTGAAACCTATGGCCCCCGAGTCTATTTTCCATCATATTAATCTCCCATCAACAAGTTATTTCTATCTTTGTTTATTTTGCAATCTTTACTTTTACTCTTTATCATAAAAATACCAAAAATATTATCTTATCATCTCTATCAGATCTCATTCTCGTAAGTGACCGTGAAGGGATTGGCAACCCCTTTATCGCGTTGGTTGCAAGGTTCTTATTTGTTTGTGTAGGTGCGTGGGACTCGAGCGTGGTCTCCTACTGGATTGATACCTTGGTTCTAAAAAACTGAGGGAAATACTTATGCTACTTTACTACATCACCCTTTCCTCTTCAAGGGAAAACCAACGCAGTGCTCAAGAGGTAGCAATAAGGATTTCTGGCACGTTGCCGGGGAGGCTTATGCAAAGTCAAGTCAAGATTTGATCTCCCGACAACGAGCCATTTCTAGCGCCGTTGTCGGGGAGGCTTACGCAAAGTCTAGTCAAGATTTGATCTCCGGACAACGAGCCATTCCTGGCGCCGTTGCCGGGGAGTCTACGCACAAGTCAAGACATACCATGTACCCATCACAAACTCTTATCCCTCGCATTACATTATTTTCCATTTGCCTCTCGTTTTCTTCTCCCCACTTCACCCTTTCCGTTTTATTCGCCCTCTCTTTTCCTTCGCCTCTTTTTCACTTGCCTCTTGTTTGCTCGTGTGTTGGATTTCTTGCTTGTCACGATGGCTCAAGACAATACTAAATTGTGTGACTTTACCAATACCAACAACAATGATTTTCTTAGCACTCCGATTGCTCCTCTTGCCGATGCTGAATCTAGTGAAATTAACGCTGCCTTGCTGAATCTTGTCATGAAAGATCAATTCGCCGGCCTTCCTAGTGAAGATGCCACTACCCATATAAATAGCTTTGTTGATTTGTGTGATATGCAAAAGAATAAACATGTGGACAATTATATTGTTAAATTGAAGCTATTTCCGTTTTCTCTTAGAGATCGTGCTAAAACTTGGTTTTCGTCTTTGCCTAAAAATAGTATTGATTCTTGGAATAAGTGCAAAGATGCTTTTATCTCTAATTACTTTCCTCAGTCTAAGATCATCTCCCTTAGAAACGATATTATGAATTTTAAGCTACTTGATCATGAATATGTTGCACAAGCTTGGGAGAGAATGAGATTAATGATACGTAATTGCCCTAGTCATGGTTTGAATTTGTGGATGATTATACAAATTATTTATGATGGATTGAATTTTGCTTCTAGAAATCTTTTAGATTCGGCCGCAGGAGGCACTTTTATGGAAATCACCTTAGGAGAAGCTATAAACTCCTAGATAATATTATGGTTAATTATTCTCAATGGCACACCGAAATATCTACTACTAAAAAAGTGCATGCGATAGAAGAAATTAATGTTTTGAGTGGAAAGATGGATGAACTTATGAAATTGTTTGCTAATAAGAGTGTTTCTTCTGATCCTAATGATATGCCTTTGTCTACCCTGATTGAGAATAATAATGAATCTATGGATGTGAATTTTGTTGGTAGGAATAATTTTGGTAACAATGCGTATAGAGGAAACTTTAATCCTAGGTCGTATCCTAGTAATTCCTCTAATAATTATGGTAATTCCTACAACAATTCTTATGGAAATTTTAATAAGATGCCCTCTGATTTTGAGACTAGTGTTAAAGAGTTTATGAATTCGCAAAAGAATTTCAATACTTTGCTTGAAGAGAAATTGCTTAAAGTTGATGAGTTGGCTAGGAACGTTGATAGAATTTCTCTTGATATTGATTCTTTGAAGCTTAGATCTATTCCACCTAAGCATGATATCAATGACTCACTCAAAGCCATGAGGATTTCCATTGATGAGTGCAAAGAAAGAACCGCTAGGATGCGTGCTAAAAAAGATTGCTTTGTAAAAGTGTGTTCTTCTAATTTTTATGAGAATAAAGATGAAGATCTAAAACTTACTGATGTGTATCCTATTAAATCTTTGTTTTGCAATATGAATTTTGATAATGATGGGACTGGAGATGAGTCAACTTTAGTTAGAAGGCGTCCAAACAATTTGGAGTTTTTAGATCTTGATGCAAAATTTGGTACAAGTGGGATTGAAGAGGTCAAAACTTTAGATATCCATGAACCCACTATCTTGGATTTCAAGGAATTTAATTATGATAATTGCTATTTGATAGATTGTATTTCCTTGTTGCAATCCATGCTAAATTCTCCCCATGCTTATAGTCAGAAGAAAGCTTTTACCAAACATATCGTTGATGCTTTGATGCAATCTTACGAAGAAAAACTTGAGTTGGAAGTTTCTATCCCTAGAAAACTTTATGATGAGTGGGAACCTACTATTAAAATTAAAATTAAAGATCATGAATGCTATGCTTTGTGTGATTTGGGTGCTAGTGTTTCCATGATTACAAAAACCTTGTGTGATTTGCTTGTAACATCCCAAATTTTCAATTTGGAATGTTTTACAATTATTAGTTAAGCATCTATGCATTTTGTTGAATTGTGTGGCATTTGGAAATTTTCAGAGGCATTTGAGTTTTATTTGAATTTGAATTCAACTTGGCATTTGAAATTTGTTTCAAATATCCCTGACAAATACTTGTTTAAAAGTATGAGAGGACCTAACATGACACTCCAAAAATGTCAGAAGAAAATATTGCCAAAAGGTTTGAATTCAAAATTTGAATTTTAATTGGAATTTGCAAAAGATGTTTTTATTTTGTTTCTGTTTTACCTCTGGAAAAATGTTCACGTTGTAGGATTTATTTTTTGATTTCATTGATATATATGTCCTATATTGAATGCATGTTTGTATGCTTATATGATTATTGTTTGCTTCGATAGAATTTCCGGAGTGCGAAGCCTGCTATTACGAGTCGCTAGCTTTCGAAGACCGTCAACCAGGCAAGTCATTCGATCATGTTTTACAATACCTATGATTTTGTTGCATTAGAATTATTCCTCCCCACCATGCATGCAGTAGGAGAATTTTAAGTTATGTTCCTGAGTAGTATCATGAGGTAGGATGAACCCAATTCCCCTTGTTACCATTGCCCGGGACGATGTAGTTTATTTTCCTATGCTCGTAGACGGGGTTGGTTGAGAGATTCATAAGGGAGATGTGAGAGTCAAGATGATGACAACCCCATGACTTCAAGCTCAAGATGGACTTAAAATTCACTAATGGGTGGAGGACGGTTGACGGGCACCCTGGAGAAACCAGCGGATGGCCGGGATGCATGGAGAAGCGCCATGACATCTTGCGAAAAGCTTCACCAGCCACGAAGAGACGGATGGATACACCTTGACTGGAAGCTTACCTATGCAGCCGCAAGCCATTATGGGCTCTGGCTGGGTTGACCTTAGGCGTGACTCTGGATGGACGGTGCTAGCAGATGTAGAAGATCAGTAGGACATGGATGGGCACCGGCAGTGCCCAGAGAAACTCTACGGAAGACCCTGTTTCGTTCGTCCCGTCTTCAAACACCAGGCAGTGCGAGGATATAAAAGAGGGAAAGATTCTTGCGGGTAAAGTGCACAAGACTCTGTAGAGTAGCAACCTAATCGATTAGCCGTGTCCCCAGTTACGGACAAATGAGTCTCTGGATTTAGAGTATTTTGGAAATATCAACACCGAACTTAATAAATTAATTGAGGGGTTATTTAATAATTGGTAATGAGACATTGGTTGGCGGAACCATCTCAATAACAAGCAACATTTTGTAGTAATTGCAAGCAAGTCCTTTGTTGTAGGAAAAAATGGCTTTTTCACAAAAACATAAAACTTAGAGCCCCACAGCCAAATTGCATATAGTGTTAGTAATTTTACTGTTGTTCTGTCTTCATGACTTGCCGGCATATTCAAAATGCTGACCTACACAGCTGCAACGTCTTATGTTGCAGAGGATTTTTCTGACCAGGAGTGAGGCTACGATCCATGCTTAGCGATTGCCCTATGGAGCCGGATGGACTCTCTATTCGTCTACGCTTCCCCAGCTTTATTTAGTTTATTTCTCATGAGTTGGCCTTGGGCCGAATTTATTATGATGTAATAAAGACTCGATATGAGAATTGTGTAATAAATTCATGTGTGATTGAACTTTGAATCTTTTCATCAATGTACTATGTGTGCCAACATGATCTTGGGATGGTACAGCTACACAGAGACTTGACCGATTTCGGGTCGGGTCGTTACAGAGATGGTATCAGAACACACGCTGACCGTAGGACGTAACCCCTAGGATCGGAAAGCCATAGGAAGAGCCTATTTTATTTTATGTCCTTATCATTCCGTAATTCTCCCATGTTCATTTTTTACTTCTCTCCAATTTTCAACATTCTAGATGGCCGCCGAGTTCACCCCAATTCTGCTATCGGAGTTTTGCCAGCCAGATGAGACGATGCTTTTCGGCAAGAATATGGTTCAGAACGTGAAGAAGCTGAAGATTGCTCTGCCCTCAATCACCGGGAAGCCTACCAATGCACTTCCGACGGATACCCGCTACAGGATTAAGGTGCACATTCCAGGGAGGACCTTGTGACGCCCCCGATTCAATCGTACACTAATCATGCACGCAAATGTGTATGATCAAGATCAGGGACTCACGGGAAGATATCACAACACAACTCTACAAATAAAATAAGTCATACAAGCATCATAATACAAGCCAGGGGCCTCGAGGGCTCGAATACAAGTGCTCGATCATAGATGAGTCAACGGAAGCAACAATATCTGAGTACAGACATAAGTTAAACAAGTTTGCCTTAAGAAGGCTAGCACAAACTGGGATACAAATCGAATGAGGCGCAGGCCTCCTGCCTGGGATCCTCCTAACTACTCCTGGTTGTCGTCAGTGGGCTACACGTAGTAGTAGGCACCTCCAGTGTAGTAGGAGTCGTCGTCGACGGTGGCGTCTGGATCCTGGGCTCCATCGTCTGGTTGCGGCAACCGGGTAGAAGGGAAAGGAGGAAAAAGGGGAGAAAGGCAACCGTGAGTACTCATCCAAAGTACTCGCAAGCAAGGAGCTACACTACATATGCATGGATATATGTGTAAAGGGCCATATCAGTGGACTGAACTGCAGAATGCCAGAATAAGAGGGGGATATCTAATCCTGTCGAAGACTACGCTTCTGGCAGCCTCCGTCTTGCAGCATATAGAAGAGAGTAGACTGAAGTCCTCCAAGTAGCATCGCATAGCAATCCTACCCGGCGATCCCCTCCTCGATGCCCTGTTAGGGAGCGACCACTGGGTTGTATCTGGCACTTGGAAGGGTGTGTTTTATTAAGTATCCGGTTCTAGTTGTCATAAGGTCAAGGTACAACTCCGGGTCGTCCTTTTACCGAGGGACACGGCTATTCGAATAGATAAACTTCCCTGCAGGGGTGCACCACATAACCCAACACGCTTGATCCCATTTGGCCGGACACACTTTCCTGGGTCATGCCCGGCCTCGGAAGATCAACACGTCGCAGCCCCACCTAGGCACAATAGAGAGGTCAGCACGCCGGTCTAAACCTAAGCGCGCAGGGGTCCGGGCCCATCGCCCTGAGCACACCTGCACGTTGCGTGGGCGGCCGGAAGCAGAACTAGCCCCCTTAATACAAGAGCAGGCTTACGTTCCAATCCGGCGCGCGCCGCTCAGTCGCTGACGTCACGAAGGCTTCGGCTGATACCACGACGTCGAGTGCCCATATCTTTTCGCGTAGTTGGTTAGTGCGTATAGACCAAATGGCCAGACTCAGATCAAATACCTAGATCTCGTTAAGCGTGTTAAGTATCCGCGAACGCCGAACAAGGCCAGGCCCACCTCTCTCCTAGGTGGTCCGAACCTGCCCTGCCGCTCCGCCTCAAAGAACCACTCGTGGGTACTCCTACGAGCCGACCCGTCTTTGGTCTCCACATGTATCATGTATATAGTATATACCCGTGACCACCTCCCGAGTGATCACGGCCCGATAGTATAGCACAACAGACGGACAAGAATGGAGGGCCACTGATGATAATCTAGCATCCTAACTAAGCAAGTAGGATTGCAGGTAAAGGTATCAACCGTAGTATCAAAGACAGGCTATGCATCAGGATAGGAATAATGAAAGCAGTAACATGCTACACTACTCTAATGCAAGCAGTATAGAGGAGAGTAGGCGATATCTGGTGATCAAGAGGGGGGGCTTGCCTGGTTGCTCAGACAAGGAGGGGTCGTCGATGTAGTCGATCACAGGGGTACCGACATCGGCCTCAGGGTCTACCGAAAAGAAGTAACGGAGGGGGAACACAATAAATAACACAGCAATCAAAAGTAACAAAAAGCAAGAAGCGGCAATACGTTGTGCTAGAGGTGACATAACGTGGTAGGAGGTGATACCGGTTAAGGGGGGAAACATCCGGGAAAGTATCCCCGGTGTTCCGTGTTTTCGGACAGATGAACCGGAGGTGAAATGTTGCAGGTTCACTATGCTAGGGACGCGTGGCGGACGAATGGGCTGCGTATCCGGATTCGTCTCGTCGTTCTGAGCAACTTTCATGTTAAAAATATTCTAATCCGAGTTACGGATTAAAAGATATGATTTTCCAAAGATTTTATTAATTTCTGGAATTTAATTAATTAATTTATTAATTCGAAAATGAATTAATGACATCAGCATGATGTCATGCTGACATCAGCAGTCAACAGAGTTGACTGTTCAACCTGACTAGTGGGTCCCACTGGTCAGTGACACATTCTAATTAACAGATTAATTAAACTAATCATAATTAATTAATGGGGGGTGGGCCCACTGTCATACTAATTAATTAGCCAATTAACAGAAGTAATTAAATTAATTAATCCTTAGGTTAATTAATCTTAATTGGTAATTTAATCAGAATTAATTATTTAATAATTAATTAATTAATTAATTAATTGCAATATTTTTTTATTTTTTATCTTTTAATTAATTTTTTTAATTCCTTTTTTTATTAAAACGTTCTGGGGCCGTGGGGCCCCCGTGTCATAGGCCCACAGGCCTTAGCGGGTCAACGGGCGCGGGCGCTAGCGGATCGGGCGACGGGCGCTGGGGGCTACGGGGTGCCCGTTAGTGGGCGGAGCCCATGACACGGCGCAGCAGGGCGCCGGCCAGGGGAGACGCCGGTCGCGGCGGCCGGAGCGGCCGGAGACGGGGCATCGACGGAGAGGGGTGGCGGAGCCGCGGCAGCACGACACGAGGAGGGCCGCGGGTCGGATGGCTGCCGGAGGTGCAGCAGGAGGCGCCGCCAGAGTGGGGGTGCAGGGGGGAGCCCAGGACGGGGCAGGCCTTGTGGACAGGGAGCAACGGGCGGCCGTCCACGGCGCGGGCGCACGGGGCGTGGCCCGGACAGACCGTAGGAGAGGGGGGTTCGGGGCGCGGTGACCGCGGGCGAGGCGTGGCGGCTGTGACACACGGGCGCGCACGCAGCCACGTGAGTGCATGCACAGGCACGGGACGGCGCCGGCGACGCGTAGGCAGGGCAAGTGGGAGCAGCGGCGGGGGTCCTCACCGAAGTTCGTGGGGTCTAGGCAACGGGGGTTGAGGAGGAAGATGGCGACGACGACGTAGAGGAGGCAGGCCGGCGAGGTGGCGTCTTGGTGCGGGGCAGGGTCAGCGAGCTCCGAGGCGCCCGCGTGCGGTCGTCGCGGCGAGCGAGGGCGACGGGGTCGGAGACGGGTGGCGCCGGTTTCAGGGGGGTCACGCGAGGAGAGGGGGGCGAGAAGGCAACGACGACGGCGATCCGGGGCGGTGGTGTGGTCGCCCCGATCTCGATCCAGATCGGGGGAGTGAGGGGAGAGTGGAGGGGAGTGGGGATCGGGGAGTGGGTAGTTGAGGGTTTCCCCCTGGTGGGGTTATGGAGGGGAGGGGTTGGGCCGGTCGGTGTGGCCGAATTGGCCGGCCTGCTGGGCCGAAGCTCAGTGGGGCCTTTCTCTTTTTTTTGTGTTGCTTTTCCCTTTTGTATTTTCTTTCTTTTATTTATTTTCTTTCTGTTTTATTTCATTTAAAACCATTTAGCCATTTTATGGAAGCGTGGTTTCTTCACCATAATTACCTAAGCATTAATTGGCACACTCCGAACATTTTAGTTTTAATGTTTAAAAACTTTTATTGTTTTCTTGATTTTGATTTTGAATTTGAATCGGTCTCGAACTAACGCTAGATTAGCAACAGTAATTGAAGTGACGTGGCACCATTAACAGAGAATTACTGTAGCCTAATTATCCGGGCGTCACAATTCTCCTCCACTACAAGAAATCTCGTCCCGAGATTTAGGAGCGGTAGAAAGGGAAGGGATTTGGTTACGAAATTCTAACGGGTCTTCTCGGTCTTGGTTGCTCTTCACAAAGAGGTCGATCCAATATGTTGCTGTCTTCATTCCTCTGCTTCAGGGCATCATGATGAAGTCGTCATCCTTTCTTCGGGGGTTCCATCGCACTTACGTAAAAGGATAACGGGTATCTACGGAAGAACTGGCCTCTAGAAGGTTGCTTATCTGGTAGATAACACCAGGAAAGGTGGCAAAAAGTAACTCTCGAATTGTAACTGAAGAAAATTTCGAGAGCAAAGTAAGAAGATACGATGAGAAGTTTCGATCGGGCAGGCAATCGTTCGATGCCTGAAACAGGGCGTGATAGGGGTTTCAAGGAACGGGAATAAGTATTGTGTTTGATACCAGAACTGATGATCCTCTCGAAAGGTGGCCCGTGAATTACATACGAGGCCAAGTACCTTGGGAACAGGGGTTTGCATAGGAGAGTCAGGTTTCGATCCTGTGGAACTGTGGGTTATGGGCCCACCATGTGGGTTAAAAGTAGGAAGGGCGATGACGTCTTGCACGATCATGTAAGCAAGGTATGTCAGAGGATAGCCTATCAGTAATGTCGGCAACAACATCAGTACCAAGGGCGAGGGACGAAGGGAACCATTTTCCTGCTCGTTGAACGAGGCAGACCAGTAAGCAAGGTTCTCGTCCATCGGTGGCTACTGGAATGTCATCAACAATAGTAACAGGGTCTTACTGACAAAATTGTACACGAGGGGTCTACATAAGCAGGGAATTAATACTGCTTAGACCATAATGATCACCAGAAAGGTTAAACCAAGTAATGGAAAGGAAAATATGATTACCAGATATTTCAGGGGTATATCCTTCCCAAGGACAAGCAGAGCATGATAACCATGACATGATATTAAGTAGAAAAGCCTCTAGGTGAGGGGAGAGAAATTTTCATGACATTATCCATACAACGGCGTTTGGTAGTTGAGCAAGAAACAATTAGCATTGGGCTTCAAATGTTCTTGTTGAAGAACGGAGTACCACAAACATGCTTCGAGATAGCATTGACATGGTCAACAGGTGAAAATCAGACTTTGGAAACAAAAGGGATCCATCAGGAACAACTTATAGAATAAGTCTTACCATTTCCCCATGGGCGAATGGCTAACCTTGTAAAAGGATACTATAGCAATAGGTCCTCCGACCAGGTGGGCTTGGCATGATACCACCTTACTGGGTTATATAAGGACCAATGTTATGACTCTTGGAAAATGTTCCAACCATCATATATGGCCGAGATTCAGATCTGATTGGTGTCAGGATAACTCAGACTCATGATGCCCGAGAAGGGAAGGGGGCAACACAATTAGATGTGATGGAGTTGCAAGATTCTCGGGAAATGTACTATGGAAGCAAGTTCCGAATCATGAGTTCACCATTTCACCAAGGAGAGGACGAGGAGGTGGCTGATGAACTCAACGATTATTCATTGAGATTTTCAAAAGATGGATTTCCACACTTATGTGAACAAGGAGATAACATTTGTCAGATCAAATGATGTAATGAGGTATGCTCGAGGAAAACATACACAATTAAACATTGGTTGGAATGTGCACCCGAAATATGGGCTGGGTTGCACGACCAACGTCGGAATGGTGATTCAATAATCAATAGTCTAAGAATGAACGGCCGAATATTAACTTCAAAGCAATAGGGTTGCTAGAAGGGCAGAATCCAAATAGCACCGCTCACTTGTTGGTACCCCGGTTGGAATCAACATGAGGACCCAAGAAAGAATGGTGATGGTGAGAAGTATCGCCATACCAAGAATTCTTAAGAGGTGGTGAAATTCTCACTATATTGATGACATAAGAGATATTAATGTTCCAAGGTAAAGAAGAACAATTGCTGGATAGCAAGGAACTCAAGGTTTAACACCTAACACGAACAAGCTTGAGTTGGTGGGAAGGCAATAAAGTGGTCGATGATAACACAGACATCAAGGGCAAGGATGGTATTTCTCATCTTGAACTCAATTGATATCCTAGAAGAGCTCATAAGGTTGATGATGATCACGACACATTTGTCGAGACATTTCATGAAGATGTAATCAATTAGCAACGACATCAAGTCAAAGGAATGATGAAGCGAAAGGTTATTGGAACCATGGGTAGGACACAAACTCGAAATCAAGCTTGGTGTTCGCAGTGTGGACTCGATTCAGTTGTCGGTGTCCTTGAGGGGTTCTAACAATTCAGAACCCGTTGGAAAAATGGAATTCGGCATGAATAATAGTTGATGAAGAACTCATAAGAAGTTATGTAGTTCTGTGGTATTCTTGAGATACCAGAGTGTAATGCTCGACGGTAGATCAAAGTAAGGGTTGGACAGGTGCAATGATCAGCAGAAGACAAGTACTTCAACTTGTCCGAGAAATGGTATTCAAAAGGAGGACATGACCGGATCAACGATTGCAAAATGCCAGATCCCAGATATAAGATAAAATTATACCAAGGAAATATTTATTTGATGAGAAGCTTCCATGATAAGTTATACATCATGTCCATGGGCATGAATGCAAAGTTCAAGGTCGACTCCCACTTCTCCAATGCATAACCTTTCATTCACTCCTCAAAATAGAAAAATTATTTCAGTGTCAAAACCTACCTGGTGAATTACCAGAGGAGTATGACCCGTGAAAACTTTCGGGTTCACACAGATTATGGAAAGCATAGGTTCAACCCATCGGGGCATCTTACAACATATACCATGAACTCTAGGGTCAATTAACATGTGCTCAAAGCAGAGCATGGTTGACAAGGCATAGGATATAACTTGCCAAGGCAGAAGAAATAATTTACCAAAGGCATTATGTATCAGGGGAGAAACTCTCAAGGTTATTGGATATAAAGGACGTCGTCGGATAAAATCCAATAAGGATCTGATGGTCCATAAGGGATCTGATGTGAGCATCGGTACTCAACCAGAAGAAAAAAGAAAACAAGGAGATCGGATTATCGAAACAACTGACTAATCCAAGCTCAAATGCAAAGGAGTTATGATTTCCAAATTAAGGGCTCAGAAACAAACGCTCTGAGTAAGGATGGATAAGTCGAGTAGACTTAGGGGCACAATCGACGGCAATTTGTTTGGTCGAGAACCAACTCATGTTCAAAATGACATCTGAGCCGGAAAGATAATTTAAAAGGATCAACTGATGATTGCGTGCATTCACACTCATGTTGAATCAATAGGATGATGATTGTGTGCATTCGCACTCATGTTGAATCAATAGGATCAATATGACAGTGTCAAAGGAGACTAATGAATATTGCCAGCCATATGGAAAGCATCCCTAATGCAAGCAGACAAGTATTGGCAGAGCAATAAGCTACTAAGGATTTTTGGAGGATCGAATAGTATTTCGAAGACCATTGTGAAACACATGAACAACTGGGGATGAACGGATACTCGATAAGGGCGAGAAATTATCCGTAGGGGTATTCAGGTGGCAAGGAACTGCAAGGCAGTAGGCACAAAATATTCTCGGAACAATAGAAAGGATTTCAAGGTATCTTGTAATAACAAGATTAACTGGGAATAAAAGTAAGAACGGCAAGTGTATGTATTTATCCATAGGGATATTTCGATGGTAAGGAATTGCAAAAGCAACGGGAACAAGGTCTCGAGGGAACACTAGAGAGTATCTTCTGAATCTTCTGGCGTAGTTAGCGATCACCTGGACTGAAGGTGCTCTTCGGGAGAAAATAATATCGAGAACCTAGAGTTAGAGTTAGTAAAATCGTTTAACCCGAATAGAAGAGATGTCAGAGTCCCAGAGTATAGGCCGAGGAATAAAAGATCCTACTACCACCCAAATGGCGACGTGTGCCCGTAAGACACACAGCCATATTAGTAAAAAGTTTTTGCAATGTCTAGACTCAACTTCGGCCAAGGAGTGTGGAAGGGGGATTCCTACAGGCAGTCGGCTCTGATACCAACTTGTGACGCCCCCGATTCAATCGTACACTAATCATGCACGCAAATGTGTACGATCAAGATCAGGGACTCACGGGAAGATATCACAACACAACTCTACAAATAAAATAAGTCATACAAGCATCATAATACAAGCCAGGGGCCTCGAGGGCTCGAATACAAGTGCTCGATCATAGACGAGTCAACGGAAGCAACAATATCTGAGTACAGACATAAGTTAAAAAAGTTTGCCTTAAGAAGGCTAGCACAAACTGGGATACAGATCGAACGAGGCGCAGGCCTCCTGCCTGGGATCCTCCTAACTACTCCTGGTCGTCGTCAGCGGGCTGCACGTAGTAGTAGGCACCTCCAGTGTAGTAGCAGTCGTCGTCGACGGTGGAGTCTGGATCCTGTGCTCCATCGTCTGCTTGTGGCAACCGGGTAGAAGGGAAAGGGGGAAAAAGGGGAGAAAGGCAACCGTGAGTACTCATCCAAAGTACTCGCAAGCAAGGAGCTACACTACATATGCATGGATATATGTGTAAAGGGCCATATCAGTGGACTGAACTGCAGAATGCCAGAATAAGAGGGGGATATCTAATCCTGTCGAAGACTACGCTTCTGGCAGCCTCCGTCTTGCAGCATATAGAAGAGAGTAGACTGAAGTCCTCCAAGTAGCATCGCATAGCAATCCTACCCGGCGATCCCCTCCTCGATGCCCTGTTAGAGAGCGACCACCGGGTTGTATCTGGCACTTGGAAGGGTGTGTTTTATTAAGTATCCGGTTCTAGTTGTCATAAGGTCAAGGTACAACTCCGGGTCATCCTTTTACCGAGGGACACGGCTATTTGAATAGATAAACTTCCCTGCAGGGGTGCACCACATAACCCAACACGCTTGATCCCATTTGGCCGGACACACTTTCCTGGGTCATGCCCGGCCTCGGAAGATCAACACGTCGCAGCCCCACCTAGGCACAACAGAGAGGTCAGCACGCCGGTCTAAACCTAAGCGCGCAGGGGTCTGGGCCCATCGCCCTGAGCACACCTGCACGTTGCGTGGGCGGCCGGAAGCAGAACTAGCCCCCTTAATACAAGAGCAGGCTTACGTTCCAATCCGGCGCGCGCCGCTCAGTCGCTGACGTCACGAAGGCTTCGGCTGATACCACGACGCCAAGTGCCCATATCTTTCCCGCGTAGTTGGTTAGTGCGTATAGACCAAATGGCCAGACTCAGATCAAATACCCAGATCTTGTTAAGCGTGTTAAGTATCCGCGAACGCCGAACAAGGCCAGGCCCACCTCTCTCCTAGGTGGTCCGAACCTGCCCTGCCGCTCCGCCTCAAAGAACCACTCGCGGGTACTCCTACGAGCCGACCCGTCTTTGGTATCCACATGTATCATGTATATAGTATATACCCGTGACCACCTCCCGAGTGATCACGGCCCGATAGTATAGCACAGCAGACGGACAAGAATGTAGGGCCACTGATGATAATCTAGTATCCTAACTAAGCAAGTAGGATTGCAGGTAAAGGTATCATCAGTAGTATCAAAGACAGGCTATGCATCAGGATAGGAATAACGAAAGTAGTAACATGCTACACTACTCTAATGCAAGCAGTATAGAGGAGAGTAGGCGATATCTGGTGATCAAGGGGGGGGGGCTTGCCTGGTTGCTCAGACAAGAAGGAGGGGTCGTCGATGTAGTCGATCACAGGGGTACCGACATCGGCCTCAGGGTCTACCGAAAAGAAGTAACGGAGGGGGAACACAATAAATAACACAGCAATCAAAGTAACAAAAATCAAGAAGCGGCAATACGTTGTGCTAGAGGTGACCTAACGTGGTAGGAGGTGATACCGGTTAAGGGGGGAAACATCCGGGAAAGTATCCCCGGTGTTCCGTGTTTTCGGACAGATGAACCGGAGGTGAAATGTTGCAGGTTCACTATGCTAGGGACACGTGGTGGACGAACGGGGTGCGTATCTGGATTCGTCTCGTCGTTCTTAGCAACTTTCATGTGAAAAATATTCTAATCCGAGTTACGGATTAAAAGATATGATTTTCCAAAGATTTTATTAATTTCTGGAATTTAATTAATTAATTAATTAATTCGAAAATGAATTAATGACATCAGCATGATGTCATGCTGACATCAGCAGTCAACAGAGTTGACTGTTCAACCTGACCAGTGGGTCCCACTGGTCAGTGACACATTTTAATTAACAGATTAATTAAACTAATCATAATTAATTAATGGGGGGTGGGCCCACTCTCATGCTAATTAATTAGCCAATTAACAGAAGTAATTAAATTAGTTAATCCTTAGGTTAATTAATCTTAATTGGTAATTTAATCAAAATTAATTAAGTTAATTAATTAGTTAATTAATTAATTATTTTCAATATTTATTTATTTTTTATCTTTTAATTAATTTTTTTAATTCCTTTTTTTTATTAAAACGTTCTGGGGCCGTGGGGCCCCCGTGTCATAGGCCCACAGGCCTTAGCGGGTCAACGGGCGCGGGCGCTGGGGGCTACGTGGTGCCCATTAGTGGGCGGAGCCCATGACACGGCGCAGCAGGGCGCCGGCCAGGGGAGACGCCGGTCGCGGCGGCCGGAGCGGCTGGAGACGGGGCGTCGACAGAGAGGGGTGGCCGCGGGCGCGGGCCAGCAGCGTGGTTGGGGCAGCAGAGCGGCGGCAGCACGGCACGAGGAGGGCTGCGGGTCGGATGGCCGCCAGAGGTGCAGCGGGAGGCGCCGCCAGAGTGGGGGTGCGGGGGGGAGGCCAGGACGGGGCAGGCCTCGTGGCCAGGGAGCAACGAGCGGCCGTCCACGGCGCGGGCGCACGGGGCGTGGCCCAGACACACCATAGAAGAGGGGGGTTCGGGGCGCGGTGATCGCGGGCGGGGCGTGGCGGCTGTGACGCACGGGCGCGCATGCAGCCACGTGAGTGCATGCACAGGCACGGGACGGCGCCGGCGACGCGTAGGCAGGGCAAGTGGGAGCAGCGGCGGGGGTCCTCACCGGAGTTCGTGGGGTCTAGGCAACGGGGGTTGAGGAGGAAGATGGCGACGACGGCGTAGAGGAGGCAGGCCGGCGAGGTGGTGTCTTGGTGCGGGGCGGGGTCGGCGAGCTCCGAGGCGCACGCGTGCGGTCGTCGCGGCGAGCGAGGGCGACGGGGTCGGAGACGGGTGGCGCCGGCTTCAGGGGGGTCGCGCGAGGAGAGGGGGTCGAGAAGGCAACGACGACGGCGATCCGGGGCGGTGGCGTGGTCGCCTCGATCTCGATCCAGATCAGGGGAGTGAGGGGAGAGTGGGGGGGAGTGGGGATCGGGGAGTGGGTAGGTTAGGGTTGCCCCCTGGTGGGGTTATGGAGGGGAGGGGTTGTGCCGGTCGGTGTGGCCGAATGGGCCGGCCTGCTGGGCCGAAGCTCAGTGGGGCCTTTCTCTTTTTTTTCTATTGCTTTTCCCTTTTGTATTTTCTTTCTTTTATTTATTTTCTTTCTGTTTTATTTCATTTAAAACCATTTAGCCATTTTATGGAAGCGTGGTTTCTTCACCATAATTACCTAAGCATTAATTGGCACACTCCGAACATTTTAGTTTTAATGTTTAAAAACTTTTATTGTTTGCTTGATTTTGATTTTTAATTTGAATCGGTCTCGAACTAACGCAAGATTAGCAACAGTAATTGAAGTGACGTGGCACCATTAACAGAGAATTACTGTAGCCTAATTATCCGGGCGTCACAGACCTTCGGAGGACATTCAGAGCCCATTGACTTTGAGTTTACCGATTTCACTTGGATCCTCAGAAGAGACATGACGACTTATCGTGCACTTGGACATTCCGAGAAGAGTACAGGGCCGAGCTCGACCCATCAGACCTCGCCATGATTTCTCGCAGAGCTAGGAATGGAGATATGATGTAGGGTGGAACCCTTGATGGCCGATCTTTCACGATAGGAGCGGATCCCAACTAAGAACACGAAGAACACGAGGGAAAAAATGAGGGGAAACACAAGAGAATCACTCAAACCAACAAGATTCGATTACACATGTGCTAGATCCAAGAACACAAAGAGATACACATGATCCAAGGTCAACAACGGACGATACAAAGGTAACCGGTTCTTCTCCTAGAAGGAGGTCTAGATGGGGCCACCCAAGAGGGGGTCTTGAATTCAAGTTGATCTTCTCCGAAGAGGGGCCACAGTCTCTCTCGAGGAGGAGATCCGTATGGATGAGCAAAGCTCTATCTCACATATGAGCTAAAACAATGCTAACCCTAGAAAGGGGAAGGGGGTGAAGTATATATAGTCTAGGGGGGCGAAGAGGTACATGGGCTTCGGCCCTTTACAGTGCGCAGACAGGCGGAGCCGGATGTCCGGGCGTCGGGCCGGATGTCCGGTGCTTTAGGAGGGGCCGGATGTTCGGGCTGGGGGCCGGATGTCCGGGCTGACGGGGTAAGTTTCTGTGCTCTCTGGATAGACGGGGCCGGATTTCCGGGTTGATGGCCGGATTTCTGGGGCTTCGGGAGGAGCCGAATGTCCGGGGCACGGGGTCGGATGTCCGGGCCCTGTAGCTCTTCTGCGGCTGGACTGCTGTTGTCTTGTGCATCTCCAGGGGCCGGATGTCCGGGGTCTTGGCCGGATGTCCGGGGTCTTGGCTAGATGTCCGGGGCCTGGAAGGTGAACTTACCCGTTTCCGTTGGTTCTCTTCATCCTTGGACTTGGCGGCTTGTCCGTCTTCACGTGCATCCTCGGGAGGTTCCTCTTGACACCTGATCATGCATAGCATATCGGATTTAGGTAGTAGCCATGTCTCGAGTGGATCATATGTGATATCACTAAGGAAAGAAGTCACCTCGTTCTTGAGAGCTCTAGCTCGTGCTCGTGTCATAGGCCCTCTTGGTTCTTGACGAGACGATGGTAGGTCCATGGGGATGATCATGGGATGCTCCGCATCATCTCCCCTCCCTTGGGAAAGATCCGACCTCGGATCGAAAATCCTCATCACCATGGTATGGGGAGAGATCCTTGATGTTGGAGATGTCGCTCACGAAGTACTTGTCGCGTGGGATGTCGATCTTGTATGCGTTGTTGTTGTAGTGCGCAACCACCTTGAAGGGTCCATCTGCTCGTGGTAGTAGCTTGGACTTGCGTTCGTTGGGGAAGCCATCCTTGCGAAGGTGTAGCCACACAAGATCTCCAACATGGAACATCATGGGTTGCTTGTTGACGTTGAGCTTGGTCGCGAGTCGTTGTACTTGGCGCTCGATTGTATTCCTTGTATCTTCATGCATCTTCTTGAGGAAGTTGGCTCATGCACTCGTGTCCATGTTTGTGCGCTCTTGTAGTGGTAGAGGTAGGATGTCCAATGGGGACAATGGGTTGAAGCCATAGACGACCTCGAAGGGGGACTTGCTGGTAGTCGAATGTCCTGCACGATTGTAGGCGTACTCGGTGATGGGTAGGCACTCTTCCCACTCCTTGATGTTCTTCTTTATCAACACGCGTAGTAGGGTGGAGAGCGTATGGTTGGTCACCTCCGTTTGGCCATCGGTTTGTGGATGGTATGTCAAAGAGAACAAGAGCTTGATTCCGAGCTTGGCACACAAGGTCTTCCAAAAGTAACTCAAGAAATTGACGTCGCGGTCCGAGACAATCGTCTTAGGCACTCCATGAAGGCACAAAATTTCCCTACAAAACAAATTTGCAACATGTGAAGCATCGTCTATCTTGTTGCAAGGAATAAAATGAGCCATTTCGGAGAAACGGTCCACAACAACAAAAACGGAATCCTTGCCATTTCGAGTTCTAGGCAAACCAAGCACAAAGTCCATGCTAATATCTTCCCATGGTTGATATGGAATTGGAAGTGGCATATAGAGGCCATGAGTTTGGGCTTTAGACTTAGCTTTGCGACATGTCGAACATTTGTTGGTGAAGCGATTGACATCACGATGCCTCTTGGGCCAAAGGTAGTTCTTGGAGAGCGTAGCAAATGTCTTGTCACGACCAAAGTGTCCCATGAGTCCGCCTCCATGAGATTCCTGCAAAAGCAACAAACGAAAAGAGGACTCGGGAATGCAAAGTTTGTTAGCTCTCATAAGATATCCATCCTTGATGTAGTATCGATCCCAATAAGTATGCGTCAAACACTTGGCATAAGGAATAACAAAAGTAGGATCATGCTCATATAAGTCTTTTATGTGCTCAAAACCAATGACATTCAACTCAAGTTGGGTGACAAGCATGCATATACGGGAAAGCGCGTCCGCCACAACATTTTCCTTACCCTTAATGTACTTGATGACATAAGGAAATGACTCAATAAATTCACTCCATTTAGCATGACGCTTGTTCAACTTAGTTTGACCCTTAAGATATTTAAGTGTTTCATGGTCGGTATGGATGATGAACTCATGAGGGCGAAGGTAATGTTCCCATTCACGCAAAACTCACACGAAAGCATATAGCTCTTTGTCATAGATGGGGTAATTGAGTTGCGCTCCGGATAGTTTCTCACTAAAATATGCAATGGGGCACTTCTCTTGCGTTAACACGCCTCCTATGCCATTACCACTAGCATCGCAATGAATTTCGAAAGGTTTGTCAAAGTTGGGTAATGCAAGCACGGGAGCATGAGTAAGCAAATTCTTAAGCTCATTGAAAGCAATATCTTGAGATGTTCCCCAAACAAACGGTGCATTTTTCTTACTCAAAGCATGCAAAGGTGAAGCAATGGTGCTAAAATCCTTCACAAATCTGCAGTAGAAACCGGCTAAACCAAGAAAACTATGCACTTGTTGCAAATTGGTTGGTTGGGGCCAAGTTTTAATAGCATTGATCTTAGATTCATCAACATGAACACCCTTAGAAGATACTACGAAACCCAAGAAAACAAGCTTATCAACACCAAATAGGCATTTTTCCATATTAGCATAAAGTTGCTCTTTTCGAAGAGTTTGTAGCACGGTGCCAAGGTGGGTGACATGCTCTTTGAGAGATTTGCTAAACACAAGGATATCATCAAAGTAGACAACAACAAATTCACCAATGTAAGGGCGAAACACGTAATGCATAGGACGCATGAAAGTACCGGGCGCTTCCGATAAACCCATAGGCATGACTAACCACTCATATAGACCAAACTTTGTTTTGAAAGCGGTTTTCCATTCATCACCCCTCTTGAATGCGAATTTGATAGTAACCACTCTTAAGATCAATTTTGGAAAAGATAGTGGCACCACTAAGTTCATCAAGCATATCATCAAGGCGTGGAATGGGGTACCTATAGCGAACGGTGATAGCATTGATAGGTCTACAATCGGAGCACATGCGAAAGCTACAGTCTCGTTTTGGCACAAGAATGACCGGTACGGCACAATGACTCAAACTTTCACGCACATGTCCATGGTCTATGAGATGATTTACTTGCCTTTGAATTTCTTTGGTTTCTTCGGGGTTGACGCGGTATGGAGCTTTGTTTAGAAGTGGTGCTTCGGGGATGAGATCAATTCGGTGCTCAATGCCTCGTAGTGGAGGTAGACCCGGAGGTAGCTCATCGGGGAAAACATCTTGGAATTCCTGTAATAGAGAAGATAACACCAAAGGTAGATCATGAGAGTTGTTAGTTTTTGGTGCCTCGTCCTTGCACAATAGGACATAGTGTAGTACACTTTATGGTTTCTCACACACTTCTCTCATCTCACATTTGGTGGCAAAGAGAACTAAGTTTTTCTTGTCGCTCATCGTGGAGGCACTCAATTTGGGCTTGTGGCGCTCACTCTCTTTTTGGTGGTTCGCTCTCTCACTATTCTCTCCACGATGGGTGGCTTGCTTGTCGGCGAGCACTTGGCTTGGAGACATAGGACGGAGCACAAATTCCTTCCCTTTCATCTTGAAGCTATAGTGATTTGTACGCCCATTGTGAATGACACCTCGGTCAAATTGCCATGGCCGTACAAGAAGGAGGTGGCAAACGGTCATTGGTAGGACATCACATTCCAGAGTGTCTTCATAGGCGCCGATCTTGAAAGAGACTTGTACCCTATGCTCGACTTGTATGGTGCCGATGTCGCTTAGCCATTGAACCTTGTAGGGGTGAGGGTGCTTCATCTTGACCAATTGTAGCTTGGAGCATAGTTCTTCACTTGCTAAGTTGTGGCAACTACCTCCACCGATGATGACCTTGACGGAATGTCCATTGATGCCGACCTTTGTGTGGAAGATATGGCATCTTTGATCTTCGTCTTGTTGATGTTGAAGAGTCAAGACCTTGAAGACAATGAGAGCGGGACTTGAATCTTCGTCGCAAAAGACTTGATCATCTTCATCTTCGTTGTTCACTTGTCGGTGCATGGCCACTTGCTCAAGAGCTTCCATTTCTCCTTCACTCATGGAGTCGTAGGTTCCATCGTCGTTGAGGATCATGGTGCGCTTGTTTGTGCACTCGAAGGACTTATGGCCTCGACCTCCGCATGTGAAGCATTTGATCGAACTTGTCTTGATGGTTTCATCGGTTGGAGTAGATGATGATGAAGCTTTCTTGAAGTTGCTTGTAGTAGGAGGACGACTTGAGCTTGTCGAAGCTTTCTTGTAACTTGACTTGTCACCGTTGCTTGTAGAAGGCTTGGTTGAGGTAGAAGGTGTTGGAGTCGTCGAAGCTTGAGTGTTGGGGAGGCCATAGGACTTGGATGAGAACTTGGCATACTTGAAGTCGTCTTGTACTTGCCGTTCCGCTTTGGTAGCTTGATGCACTAGCTTGATGAGGTTCGAGTAAGGTTGGAAATCGGCAATCTTCTTGATAGGATGATTGAGTCCATTCAAGAAACGTGCCATAGTTTGCTCATCATCTTCTTTGACATTGACTCATATCATGGCAATCTCCATTTCCTTGTGGTACTCTTCAACGCTCTTGGTTCCTTGCTTGAGTTGTTGGAGTTTCTTGAAGAGGTCGCGGTTGTAGTAGTTTGGCACGAATCGTGCTCTCATGACATCCTTCATTTGTGCCCAAGTGGTGATGGGTGGTTCACATCTTGTTGCGCGGCGCTCAATGACTTGTTCCCACCAAATGAGGACGTAGTCTTGGAATTCAAGGGATGCCATTGCGATCTTCTTCTCTTCTTCGTAGTTGTGCAAGCGGAAGATTTTGTCAACCGTCAATGCCCATGAGATGTACTCTTCGGGGTCATTGCTTCCATTGAACTTGGGCATGGTGAACTTTAGCTTGCGATATCGTTGCTCTTCATTGTGTTGTGGTCGGGGATGATGACGCCCATGTCGTTGAGGATTGACATTGTCCATGTTGCTCTTGGCGGAGATGGTTGTCAACCTCATGTTGCACTTGGCGAGGGCGGGGTCCATTGTCATCTTGCTCTCGATCGACTTGACGTTCTTGTCTCGCTTGAGGGGGAGCTTGTCGATCTTGACGAGGAGCTTGTTGATGCATACGTGCTTGGTAAATCCTTTCTTGAACTTCGTCGTGAAGTGCTTCTTGATGTAGACGAGCTTGTCGGCCTCGATTGGCTACGACACGACTTGAGTCATGAAGAGCACGTCGCGCGTCAAGTGCTTGAGCTTCACGTAGTTGTTGTTCTTGTCGTTCCGCCTCGGCGTCTTGTGCATCTTGATGTTGTCACGCTCGCTCCTCATGTTCTTGTTGTCGTTGATGTTGCCATTCTTGTGCTTGTGCGAATGCGGCTTGGTTTTGACGACATCGATGCTCTTGAGAGTCGGTGTCGTGTAGAGGATTGCGGTTTGCTTAACGTTCTTGGCGCGCAACACGACGAAGAGTATTCGATGTCGGTGTACTTGAACCGGAGATGGTGTCGTCGGAGTGTCGACTTGAGCGGCTCTGTCTTGACGATGACGAAGTAGAAGAGCAGAGCAACAAGGCACGTATCTCGTCCATTCTTGCGTCATTCTCGATTTTGTGTTCGTCGAGCTTGTTGTCGAAGTAATACCTTGTAATTTCCTCGTATTGTCGTAGGTCGGTGGCGAGATTGTCGATGCGGTCGCCCAAAGCAAGTTGTTCTTGATGCAAAGCCCGTTGTGCACCAAATAGTTGGGTCTTTGTGACGTAGGAAGACATGTCGTCGTCTTGCTCCAAGAAGAGTGGGTTGGTAGAAGTACTTGGCCTATCCATCATTCCAAACAAAGATATGTGAGTGGGAGACAAAGAAGAACCAATACCAAATGTACCTTGACCGAAGTTGAAAATGGATCAAAGATCACTCCAATGTGTATCAAGGAAATAGCACAATTGGTACCAATTCTTGTCGGCTCTCGCACCTACACAAGTAAAAGCTTATGGTGGAGCTCGGTTAGGATGGTGGCACAAAATTTGATGCAATTGTAAGTGAGACTCAGTAATGTTGGAAAAGATTCACAAATTTGCAAATGCAACAAGTAGACCAATAGCAAGATATGGTACACGGAAACACACACGCAAATAGATAAGATGGGGTTGTGCAACCAAGGATGAGCAAAAATGTGGAATTCACCAAGATGCTCTTGTTGCACAACATTGGAGAGACGCTAGCACGATTGCACAATAGGCGGATACAAACTTGTGCACAACCTACTAAGCAAAAATGCAACGACTTCTATCCCAAGTATGTTATATGTATGATATTCCTATGCGTTGATCCAAGATGATCGAAAATGACAATCTTAATGTTGTATGATGCTATGGTTCTTGCTTATAAGCTCTTTGCTTATCTTTCCTCTTTTGCTTAAAAGCTTGTTTGGCTCTTTGATGTTTGAGCTCTTTTCTCATGCAATGCTTCATGAACCAAGATAGCAATTGTGTATGCGACAACAACTTTGTGACACAAGTGATGATACCAAGAGATGGAACACGATGATGGTATGTATGTTATTTGAAGTATGAACACTAATGTGCACAAGTCACGTTGCCGGCAATACTCAAAGGCTAGTCTCGATGGGTAAGTGACGCAAAAGTAAGGCTATGGGGTTATCAATGCAAAAGCAAGAGAGTATGACGATATCACGATACCAAGGTGATATCCAAGGTGAAAGGTGATACCAAAGTGAAGTAGCCGTTCGTAGTAGTCCTTGGCGAAGATGAGAGGTGGCGATGTTGATGTCGAACCATACCTAGATAGCCGAAACACAAAAGGACATGGAAACCACCACTCAAATTCTCAAAGCAAAATGGGTCAAAATTGTCGGAGTTGGTAGCGGTAAAGGCTATGGTGGAGCTATGCAGAAATGGTGGTGGTATGCGGAAGTGTATGTGGGCACCGGGACAAATTTTGGTGAATATTAGGCGGTAAACGGAGTGGTGGATGGAAGTGGCTGCTGCCAGGGGTCGGATATCCAGGCTGGAAGCCGGATGTCCGGGCTGGTCGGGCCGCAAGTCCGGGCTCTGGATCCGTGGACGAACTCGAAGAACACCGCATGGAGAGATCAAATCTGGGGCAAAATTCGGAAGATTTTGTGGATGGAAATTGGGGAAAAGGTGGGGGAATGCTAGATCTACCTGCAACACATGAAATCCGCGGATCAAATCCAACAAAACTTCATCACACCAAGAAATCACAAAAAAATTGGGGCAATTTTCGAATTAGGACGAAAAACAACAAAATCAAGCTAGAAAACAAAAAGAGGGGGCTCCGAAATCGTGATCAACGTGGCTCATGATACCAAGATGATGTAGGGTGGAACCATAGATGGCCGATCTTTCACGAAAGGAGCGGATCCCAACTAAGAACACGAAGAACACGAGGGGGAAAATGAGGGGAAACACAAGAGAATCACTCAAACCAACAAGATTCGATTACACATGCGCTAGATCCAAGAACACAAACAGATACACATGATCCAAGGTCAACAACGGACGATACAAAGGTAACCAGTTTTTCTCCTAGAAGGAGGTCTTGATGGGGCCACCCAAGAGGGGGTCTTGAATCCAAGTTGATCTTCTCCGAAGAGGGGCCACAGTCTCTCTCGAGGAGGAGATCCGTATGGATGAGCAAAGCTCTATCTCACATATGAGCTAAAACAATGATAACCCTAGAAAGGGAAGGGGGTGAAGTATATATAGTCTAGGGGGGCGAAGAGGTACATGGGCTTCGGCCCTTTACTGTGCGCAGACAGGCGGAGCCGGATGTCTGGGCGTCGGGCCGGATGTTCGGGGCTTCAGGAGGGGCCGGATGTCCGGGCGGGGGGGCGGATGTCCGGGCTGACGGGGTAAGTTTCTGTGCTCTCTGGATAGACGGGGCCGGATTTCCGGGTTGATGGCCGGATTTCCGGGGCTTCGGGAGGAGCCGGATGTCCGAGGCACGGGGCCGGATGTCCGGGCCCTGTAGGTCTTCTACGGCTGGACTACTGCTGTCTTGTGCATCTCCAGGGGCCGGATGTCCGGGGTCTTGGCCGGATGTCGAGGGTCTGGAAGGTGAACTTGCCCGTTTCCGTTGGTTTTCTTCATCCTTGGACTTGGCGGCTTGTCCGTCTTCACGTGCATCCTCGGGAGGTTCCTCTTGACACCTGATCATGCATAGCATATCGGATTTAGGTAGTAGCCATGTCTCGAGTGGATCATATGTGATATCACTAAGGAAAGAAGTCTCCTCGTTCTCTAGAGCTCTAGCTCGTTCTCTTGTCATAGGCCCTCTTGGTTCTTGACGAGACGATGGTAGGTCCATGGGGATGATCGTGGGATGCTCCGCATCAAGATATCATCCGTACCATGGAGGACGATTCCATTCTTTCATATGTCCAAATTGATGAAGACATTTAGTCGACCGCCATGTTATATTTTTTTGTCGATTAGTTAGGCCATTATTTTCGATTAGTCGCGAGATTTTGTAATCCGAGATGGAACCTTGTTTGAGATGAATGAATAAATGATTGGTGTGATTATGATTGTGCATTCATATGGGTAGTGCTATTTTCTCATTAGACCCTTGTTCTATTCTAATTTCTCATCCACTCCAAAACACCAGATGCCTCCGAGATAGACCCTGGTTTCAACTTTCCGCCGGAGCTCACCCAGCTAATCCAGCAACAGAATGCCCTGTTGCAGATGCTCATCCAAAAACCAAAACTACAACAACAACAATCCACCGCCACCACCCCCTGTTGAAAACTTGACCCGGTTCCTAAGGCTGAATCCGCCGGTGTTCTCTAGCAGCACCGAGCCGATTGTAGCTGATGATTGGCTCCGCAAGATCGGAAGGGAGTTAGCCACTGCTAGATGCACAGATGCAGAGAAGGTGCGCTTTGTCGCACATCAGCTTGATGGACCTGCAGCCTCTTGGTGGGAGAACTACACCGCCACTTATCCGCTCACCACCATGACATGGGATCAGTTCCAGCAGGCTTTCCGCACCGGTCATGTCTCAGCTGGAGCCATGAGTCTGAAGAAGCATGAGTTCCGCAACTTACGCCAGGGGAACCATACTGTGGGGAAGTATGTGGATGAGTTCAGCAAATTATCTCGCTATGCCCCATATGATGTGGCCACAGATGTCGCAAAGCAGGAGAAGTTTCTTTTTTTGACTATACACAGTAGGGCAAAACCCCACTGCAATTTTGATATTATTAAATAAAAGCAAGGGTCCAACAGTACAAAGGCTTGAGGTAAGCCATAGAAAAGAAAAATTTATCTACAGAAAGGAAACAAAATTACAGAACAAGGCTGTCAAGCCAAGTAGAGAAAGCCCTAACATAGCTCTTTTTAATTCTGAATCTGAGCAAGTTAATCTCTTCAAGGAAAATGGCTTTCCACCTCTGAATTGTAGGTTGAATTGCTTGAAAGATCAACTTATTCCTTGAGATCCAGATAGCCCAAGAGGCTAGAAAGATGATTTCCATGAAGAATGGTACATGTAGTTTCTGCCTGAGATCAGCAAAAGCTTCAAGCACAAAAAATTAGCTTGTCTTGAAGGGCATAATAGATCCCAACACTGGGTTGCAAAAGGGCATGTCCAAAAAATATGTTGCAAGGTTTCCTCCTGAGGACAATTATTGACAGCACAATTGTAGCTTTCCAGATGGAAGGTTTTCCTGCGTAGAAGGTTCCTAGTATTGAGCCTGCATGAAGTAATCTCCAAAAAAACACCTTGTGTTTGGGCTGGCAAGAGCTATTCCAAATCCAGTTAAACTGCTGGGGCACTATTTTAACTCCCATCATTACTTTGTAAGCCTTAGCAACTGAAAATTGATCATTACCCCAAATGTAACTCCAGGTGTCAGTGCAATCCAGGGAGGCAGAGGACCTTAAGGCAATACAAATGTCTTCCATACTTTCAAATTCCTGAAAGGCTTGCACTGTGAGGGGAAGGTGGAACAGATCCTCCAAAAATTCAGTATGAATAATGGTGTGCACAGTAGTGTTCTTGTTCTTCACAAAGGAGAAAAGGTGTGGGAACAAGTCCTGTAAACAAGCTGAATGCCACAGATCAGACCAGAATAAAGCACTTTTACCATCCCCTATGTGACATCTGGCCAAAGATTTGAAGTTGTCAATGAGCTTTAGATTCGCCTTCCACCAAAAGGATCCAACCGAAGTATTGCCAGGCAACAAATCATTGCTATAGTAAGTTTCCCAAATTAGGTTGACCCATGGGATGTTATGCCTATTATAAAACTTGTGTAGGTTCTTGAGAAGCAGAGCTTTGTTCTGAACAAATATATCCTTGACCCCCAGACCTCCTTGATCCTTAGATCTACAAACAGTACTCCAAGCAACCATAGCAGGCCTGTGGTCCTCTAGGTCAGGGCCTCTCCAGAGACAATGCCTCAAAAACTTGATAGCTTGAGTTTTAATGGTTACAGGGACATCAAGGCATCCCATGAGGTAGATCAACAGAGAGTTTAAGACAAATTTTACTAGTAACAATCTGCCAGCCAGTGTCATGAAAGAAGATAAACCCACAAGCTTCTTCTGCAGTCTTGTGACAAGAGGAAAGCATTGCTCCACAGTTGGTTTATGGAGACCCAAGGGTGCTCCCAAATACTGAATGGGGAAAGATTCTCTTTTTGTTTGTCAAAATTTCCACCTTGTCTTCTGGCACATTGATTGGGATGAGGCTTGATTTATTATAGTTCACTTTAAGGCCAGTAGCATCTGCAAAAGTGTTGAGGAGTGCTTTGAGGCAATGAAGTTTATTTGCATCAGCTTGGAGGAGAACCAGAGTGTCATCAGCATACTGGACAATGGGAAAGTCAGGGCATGACTCCACTTGCAGAAGGTTCCTAGTATTGAGCCTGCATGAAGTAATCTCCAAAAAAACACCTTGTGTTTGGGCTGGCAAGAGCTATTCCAAATCCAGTTAAACTGCTGGGGCACTATTTTAACTCCCATCATTACTTTGTAAGCCTTAGCAACTGAAAATTGATCATTACCCCAAATGTAACTCCAGGTGTCAGTGCAATCCAGGGAGGCAGAGGACCTTAAGGCAATACAAATGTCTTCCATACTTTCAAATTCCTGAAAGGCTTGCACTGTGAGGGGAAGGTGGAACAGATCCTCCAAAAATTCAGTATGAATAATGGTGTGCACAGTAGTGTTCTTGTTCTTCACAAAGGAGAAAAGGTGTGGGAACAAGTCCTGTAAACAAGCTGAATGCCACAGATCAGACCAGAATAAAGCACTTTTACCATCCCCTATGTGACATCTGGCCAAAGATTTGAAGTTGTCAATGAGCTTTAGATTCGCCTTCCACCAAAAGGATCCAACCGAAGTATTGCCAGGCAACAAATCATTGCTATAGTAAGTTTCCCAAATTAGGTTGACCCATGGGATGTTATGCCTATTATAAAACTTGTGTAGGTTCTTGAGAAGCAGAGCTTTGTTCTGAACAAATATATCCTTGACCCCCAGACCTCCTTGATCCTTAGATCTACAAACAGTACTCCAAGCAACCATAGCAGGCCTGTGGTCCTCTAGGTCAGGGCCTCTCCAGAGACAATGCCTCAAAAACTTGATAGCTTGAGTTTTAATGGTTACAGGGACATCAAGGCATCCCATGAGGTAGATCAACAGAGAGTTTAAGACAAATTTTACTAGTAACAATCTGCCAGCCAGTGTCATGAAAGAAGATAAACCCACAAGCTTCTTCTGCAGTCTTGTGACAAGAGGAAAGCATTGCTCCACAGTTGGTTTATGGAGACCCAAGGGTGCTCCCAAATACTGAATGGGGAAAGATTCTCTTTTGCAGTGGAAAGTGTTTGTCAAAATTTCCACCTTGTCTTCTGGCACATTGATTGGGATGAGGCTTGATTTATTATAGTTCACTTTAAGGCCAGTAGCATCTGCAAAAGTGTTGAGGAGTGCTTTGAGGCAATGAAGTTTATTTGCATCAGCTTGGAGGAGAACCAGAGTGTCATCAGCATACTGGACAATGGGAAAGTCAGGGCATGACTCCACTTGCAGAGGTGAGGTAAGCAAACTCATGTGCATGGCCTTATTAAGAATTTACTGGAGCAAGTTAGCAGCAAGCACAAATAAGAGTGGGGACAGAGGATCTCCTTGCGTGACCCCTCTAAGGCAGTAAAACTTTTTGCCAGGCACACCATTAAGCAAGATAGCTGATGATGCAGAAGTAAACATCATTTTAATCCAGTTGATCCATCTATCACCAAACCCTTTGGCCTTTAAGATATCCAAAATTGCCTGGTGCTCAATGGTGTCAAAAGCCTTCTCAAAATCTAGTTTGAGCACAATAATTTCTTCTCTGGACTTATGGCATTGATGTAGATACTCATATGCCCAACCCAAGCAGTCATGGATGGATCTTTCCTTTAAGAATCCATATTGGTTGATGTGCACCAATTTGAGAATCACTTTCTACAACCTGTTGGCCAACAACTTAGTGACAAGTTTAAGACAGCAATTAAGGAGTGAGATTGGCCTGAAGTCATTTGTTGTCATAGGAGTGCTTCCTTTAGGAACTAGGGTGATGTAAGAGGTGTTTAAGCTCTCAATCGAGATTTGCCCAGCATGAAAGTCCTGAATAAATCTAAGCACATCCAGTTTAATAATATCCCAACAAGATTTAAAAAATTCATTGTTGAAACCATCTGGACATGGTGATTTGTCAAGTGGAAGGTCCTTGACAACTGCATTGATTTCTTCCTCAGTGAAAGGTAGCTCCAGGTTATCAAAAAGTGTTTGGTCCTGCCTGGGACCAAATAAGGAGTCCAAATTAAAGTGCATAGATGTTTTGAGAGATGTTCCCATTCTTTTCTTATAAGATTCCCAGAGAATTGCAGCTTTCCCAGCCTGATCAGAAATTTCCACTTGGTCATCATTTTGAAGAACAGCAATATGATTGTGCCTGTAATTGATAGATGCTATAGTATGGAAGAATTTTGTGTTTTCATCTCCAAATTTGACCCCCTTAATTTTACCCCTTTGCTTCCAGTAAATCTTCTGGTTCCTCAGAAGAATGAGCAGCTAATCTTTGAGAATATCCCTGCAGTTCCATTCATGAATGTCCAATTCTCTAAATTCCTCAAAGAAATCCCAAATAAAGAAGAGATCATTGAGTTTAGCAATTTGAGCTTTCAGACAAGATAAAGACCTGGCCCACAGCTTCAAGGCTCTCCTGAAGTTCTTAAATTTTGCATTCAAACTTTTAACAGCATCAAGATTTCCCACTGGGATGCTCCAAGCAGCAGCAACCACCTGTTTAAAGTCCGAGTGTTGCAACCAATAGTTTTCAAATCTAAACACTCTTGCTTTTGGAATGGAAGTGCCAATTTTAATAACATAAGGCAAGTGATCAGAAATAGGTTTTGCAAGAGGGAGCACAATAGTGTTAGGGAAAGTGGTCATCCAAGAGGCAGAAGTGAAAAACCAATCTAATTTGACCAATAGACGATCCTGCTGCATGTTACTCCAACTGAACTTTCTTCCTTGCAAAGGTAACTCAATTAAACCTTGGTTGCTGATTGCCCCATTAAACAAAAAGCATGTCATTAACATCTCCACCAGGTCTGTTTCTGTCTGAAGGAGCCCTCATAAGATTAAAGTCACCCATAAGAATCCAGTCTACATCTGCAGGCATGTGAATGTTCAAAAACCAATTGATGAAATCAACTTTGTCGTGTGGGTAACAGGGACCATATATGTTAGTTAGGATCCATGACTGATTGGACAGCAAACTGGTAAATTGGACTGAGAGAGAGAATCTCTTTTGTGCAATAACTTCTCTAGTAAACTGTGCACCATTCCAAGCAACTAGCAATCCCCCAGAAGCACCAACAGATGGGAGGAGAGCAAATTTATTAATTCTGTTAGGACAGAAATTTTTAATGTAAGCTATGTCAAAGACTCTCTTTTAGTTTCTTGAAGGCACAAGATGTTGCAATCACTCTCATCTATTTTCTGCCTTAGAGCCAACCATTTATCTTCAGAATTCATCCCTCTAATATTCCAGTTAAGGATATTCCAGTTTCTATTTGTGTTATTCATGAAAACAATAGCAGTTTCTGCACCAGTAATCAATTAGCAACACTTGATCAGCCAAGAGGAAGAACAAAAGGCACAGTGCCAGGAAGCAGAGCACATCACAATAGCAGCACAACATCCACAAACCACATATCTCATAGGTCTTAATAATAGAGTACACCAGCAGATCAACAAGTTCCACAAAGTACCATACTTCCAGCATTACATCATTCATTAAGAAAGCCCAGTAAGAGCAACAGGGTCCAAACTCACAACTCCTTAAAACCCTAAACCAGTAGATGACAACTAACATCAAGAAGAGTTGGATGGATTGTCCTCTCCCTTGGTCAAGGGCACCTTGACCAAGTCCTCATCTTGCCTTCTCCTGGGCTTCTTAGCCAGCTTGTCCTCCAGTTCCCTCTCAGCAACCTTACAGAATGAAGCAGTGAGGTTTTTAACAACTGACTTTTGAATAATGGGAGGAGCAGCATTGCAAGGCAAACAATTATTATTTGAGCAAGAATTCCTTTTGTAACCAGCATTATCTTTTTTGATTCTATCACTTCTCCTTACCTCAGTTTCAACCAAGGGATTCTTCCCACTCCTTCTCTTCCTCAAATTGTCAGAGCCAAAAGGCTGCAGTAGGTCCTGGGATTCCACATCCTGCATATTGGAAGCCAGTCCAATATTTTCCTTGCCCTTATCATTGTTAACTTGCTCATCAATGTCAATGGCCTGACAAATAGGTGCATGAGAAGCAGGACACTTATGAGGAATGTAAAATACAAAAGCATGTTCCATGTTTTCCACAGCAGAGACAAGTTCCCACATTCCAGACTTTAACATATTGACAGTCCATTCAAACTTGTCAGGAGACAGAAGGAGGTGGACAATAAAGTTAAACCAACTTACAAGAATGTTGGTAGTGAATGAGCTCTTATTATCCACATTTTGCTCCTGGAAGTGCTTTTTCCACAACAAAAGTCCTTCTTCAGAGACAACAAGAGCATTATTAGCAGATGCAGCAAGTTGAATACATTTCAGACCAAGAAGAGAAGGTGCCATGCTGAAGTGCTCATGAATTTGGTTGACCCAGTTACCTTGGAGTCCAGGTTGAAGATCTTCCAGGTCTGCAACTGGCTCAAGGCTTCCTCTTGTAGTAGTAATGTGTCCAAGGCTGCAAAGTATGGCATCATCTGAAGAGCCACCAGCCATAGAGGGCATAAATATCCCAGAGGTTCCTAAAGCTCCCAGGGGCAAGGCAGCAACCAGGCCAGGTTCCACAACAGCTTCAACTTGCTGGACATTGAGTTGTGACTCCAAAGCTTGAGCAACAGAGGTATCAGCAGAGAAAACTGCCTCCTCAACCCTAGGTGGAGGACTGACTGCAACAATCTGCAAAAGGTTTGCAACAACTTGAGCATGAAGGACAGCAGGCAGTGCAACATGCAGATTCTATTCTTGCAGCAAATGGGGCTCTTCATCATCAGATTGGTAAGCCTGAATAATGTTATGCAGGCCATTTGCAACCACAATGGCAGGAGGTACAACAACAGGTTCAACATATATAGGTTGAAGATTCTCAGCAACTACAGGTGGCAAAATTAAGTTGGAATTGTCTCCTTCAAGAAAGGACATATCTAAAGATAAACTGCTATTACTGGCTGCTAGAAGCAGATCTTCTCCATCAGCCCATGCCATCTCTTCCTGCTCCACGACATCTAAGAGATCCTCGAGGACTGCATTCTGGTTATCCTGCTGTGGTAAGTTCCATTGCTCCCAATTATCCTCATTCTGAACATCCATAGGCACATTGTTAACAACATCATTATGAAAACCATTGCCATGCTCAACATCTTCAGGAAGTGGGTGGGGATCCACATTGTCAGGAGGAATTGGATCCTCGTCTACTGCCCCCCCACCAAGGAACTCACTAGCCAGAACTTCAACGGAAGAAGACCATCCATCTTCCTCAAACTCATCCCCTTCAGACCACCTCATACTTTTAGGAATAATGTCCAGATTCATAACTCCAGCTTTGACCACAATGCGGCCCATGTGATCATCCTCCTTATCCCAAGAGATCATACAGCCAAACTTACAGCACATGCAAGATCTTCAGTGTTTCGAAAATCAAAAGGTACTCCTGTGAATAATAACCAAACAGTTCTATTGAAATGAACCCTTCTATGATTTCTGCCCTCATCATGCTTCACAAAGGAGATGAACACATCACCAAATTCATGTGGACTATGTAGTACCAACTTATCTCTGTCTCTAACCCTCGTCAGATGCACATAAGCCTCACCAAACGGACAACGCTGAATATCTCTCAACCCCAACTGCCTATGCTCAACAATGAACTCTTCAAGAACATCTCTTACATTGGGGAAAGGAGCATCAGCGGGGAGAGGATGGATTGTTGCAATCGCCCAGTCTTCCTGACGACGAGGCCGCTGGGGGAGCACCACCCGCGCCACCCCATTGTGACCATGGACTTGCTGAATGTCAAAGCCATGGGGCACAAAAGGCCGTGGGTCAATTAGAATATTTTCCATCGATGCCGCCGCACTAACACTCACTGTCGACGGTGAGATAGAGGTGATAGGAGCAGGGTTTGAGAGCTGTGGAGAAATAGAGGAGCAGAGCGCAGAAGTTGAGGAGGCAAGGGCAATTCGGGGCTGAAAATTAGGAAAAGATCCCTTGCAGAGATCACTAAAAGAGGAAACCACCGAGGGGTCACGGGCCGGGCCTGAAGACTTAAACCAATCCTGGACCGCATCCATGTCCCAAGCCTCAGCAGGTGGGCTGGGGAAAGTTGTGAATCGAAGGAAGGGAAAAAGCCCAGGTAGTTTTTTCTCAGCACACTCTCTGGCAAAGTGGCCCAACTTGCCGCAAGCATAGCACTGAAGCCAGTCATTTGGAAAACCCTGATTCCCGCTCTGTGAAACCGACACGTTAACCTCTCAAGAGGTATTAAGATCTTGCATTAAGGGCTCATTATTGTCGGAGACCTCATTATTGCTAGAGCTCGAAATACCCGCAAGACGAGAAAAAACCGACGACCGAAGTTGATCGCCGGAGACATTGCCGGCGGTAGCCCGCGAACGAGAACCGCTAGTTACCAAAGTCCAAGAAGCTTCCTCTTCACGATAGAAAAGCTGCTCTTCACATACCAGTTGGGGCCACCAAAACCCCAAAGATTGAACACTATCTCAAAATCCCTTTCGATCACTCAACCATGATTATAAATTTCAAAACCCACAGCTTTGGAAGCAACAGAGAACTTGAAAGATCTGTCCTTAAGATGATGCACACGGAAACCTTGTGGATACCCCCCCAAAACAAGATTGGAGAGTGATACTAACCGTGTGACAATCCAAGCAAAACCAAGCCCAACAAAAAGACACCACCAAAGTGAACTCACGTTGACGAAAACCAGGGGAAAAACCACCGGATGACCAAACTTTTGCCTCATCGAATGCTGAAACTCTTTACCTCGAGCAAAGTTGAGCATAGGAGGCTCCATAGTCAACTCCCGTGGCCCTCCTCTTCCAGAGAAGGGACGAAAAAAATTGGTGAGAACCACCCACAAGGGGACAAGACCAAAGAAGTTGTGGCCGCCGGCGCCGGAGTGGCAACCGACGGGAGGGGAGGTGGCCGCCGGGGCCGGAGTGGCCACCGGCGGTAGTCGCCTAGGAGGAGCCTAGGAGAGGACCTTCTCGACCAGTCAACCCTAGCCCCAGGAGAAGTTTCTCGAGGGACTCAATGGTGAGCTGGGAATGTAGCTAATGGTGGCTACCTTCAACAACTACCAGGAGATGGTAGACAAGGCCACCATACTTGAAGGCAAGCAACAGCAGATTGATAGCCGCAAGCGGAAATATGGCCAGTGAAAGTACAACTCCGGAGGTCAGCAGAAGCCCCGCTATGCCCCATACTTGGGAGGACATACCCATCACACCAATGGAGGACATAATCATGGAGGACATAACCATGGAGGGAATGGGAACAATCGCAACCACGACAACAACTTTAAGTCAGGCAATGGAGGCAATGGCAACCAACACCATCCCGCTCCGGCTCAGAAGGATCTGAGTCATATCACCTGTTTCAAGTGCCAGAAGACAGGACACTATGCCACCGATTGTCCGGAGGCCAAGCAGAGGAATGGAAATGACAACGGCAATAGAAGCTCAGCAAAGAAGCCCAACCCTTTTCCTCGTGCTTAGGTGAACCACATCAACGTGGAGGGCGTCTATGATCAGCCAGACACTATGGTTGGTAAGTTTTTGTTAAATTCAGGTACAGTATTGGTACTCTTTGATTCCGGTGCAACGCATTCATTCATATCAAGGGTAGTTGTGGAAAAGTACGGGTTGCCCACTAGAACCCTTAGAACCCCTCTTCAGGTCACTTCCACAGGAGGAGAGATGACGGCAGGCTTAGGCTGTCATTCGACCCTCAACATCGGAAACCATGATTTTCCCGTAGACCTCATAGTATTGGAATCCCAGAGTTTGGATGTAATCCTAGGCATGGATTGGTTGACGAAGTTTGAAGGAAACATCGACTGTGCCCGCAAGACGATTTTGCTCACCACCCCGAAGCAGAAGATGATCAAGTATGTATCCAGACGCACCCCGATGAAGCATCAGGTGAATTCCCTCACGGGTGTTGTTCAGGAGGAAGTGCCCGTAGTGCAATATTTCCAGGTGTGTTTCCATAGGAATTACCAGGAATGCCACCGGACAGAGACATTGAGTTTTTGATTGAGTTATTGCCCAGCACAGCCCCAATATCCAAGAGACCCTATCGGATGCCCCCGAATGATTTGGAAGAGATCAAGAAGCAGATCAAGGAATTATTGGCGAAAGGATATATTCGCCCAAGTTCGTCACCTTGGGGAGCCCCAGTTCTTTTGGTAGAGAAGAAGGATGGAACCCTGAGAATGGTTGTGGATTATCGTTCATTGAACGACGTGACCATCAAGAACAAGTACCCTCTACCAATGATTAATGACTTATTTGATCAGCTAGTTGGAGCCAAGGTATTCTCCAAGATCGATCTTCGATCAGGGTATCATCAGTTGAAGATCCGTGAACAGGATATACCCAAAACAGCTTTCACCACCAGGTATGGTTTATATGAGTCTACCGTCATGTCATTCGGATTGAGTAATGCCCCTGCGTATTTCATGAGCATGATGAACAAGGTATTTATGGAATATCTGGACAAGTTTGTTGTGGTGTTCATCGATGACATATCGGTTTTCTCCAAGAGCGAGGAAGAGCATAAGGAACATTTGCGTCTAGTTCTGGAGAAACTCTAAGAACATCAGTTATATGCCAAGTTCAGCAAATGTGAATTTTGGTTGAAGGAAGTCGGATTCCTCGGACATGTTATTTCAGGAGAAGGTATAGCAGTCGACCCCACCAAGGTTGAATCGGTCACCAACTGGCAGTCCCCCACCTCAGTCAAGGAGATCCGTAGTTTTCTCGGACTTGCAAGATATTATCAGAGATTTATTGATAATTTCTCCAAGATTGCTAAACCCATGACTGAGCTGCTGAAGAAGGAATCCAAGTACATTTGGACCGAGGATTGTGAAGCCAGTTTTCAGGAGCTGAAGAAACGTTTGGTTACCGCCCCGGTGCTAATTTTGCCGGACATACACATGGATTACCAGGTATATTGTGACGCTTATCGTCAAGGACTCGAAGGAGTGCTCATGCAGGAAGGAAAAGTTGTAGCTTATACCTCCAGACAGCTACGACCTCACGAGATGAATTATGCCACACACGATTTGGAGTTAGCAGCCGTAGTGCATGCACTCAAGACCTCGAGACATTTCCTTGTTGGAAACAATTGTGATGTTTACACGGATCATAAGGGCCTGAAGTATATTTTCATGCAGAAGGAATTGAACCTCAGGCAGAGGAGATGGCTAGAGTTGATCAAGGACTATGACATGAGATTGCATTATCACCCAGGGAAGGCAAATGTTGTAGCAGATGCCTTGAGCCATAAAAGTTATGTGAACACCCTCATAGCTGGAGGATTACCTCAGGAATTAGCCGACGATCTCAGAGAGCAATGATTGGAGATAATACCAAGAGGGTTTGTCGCTGCCTTGGATATACAGTCCACTTTGACCGAAAGAATCCGTGAAGCCCAGAAGACAGACAAGGAAATTGCAGAGATAAAGGAAAATATGAGTAACGGAAAGGCTAAAGGTTTTCGTGAAGATGAGCACGGAACTTTATGGTTTGAGGATCGTATCTATGTGCCAAATGACCCAGAGGTCAGGAAGTTCATTCTTTAGGAGGCCCATGATTCACCGTACTCGATTCACCCAGGAAACACCAAGATGTATCTAGATTGGAAAGAAAGTTTCTGGTGGACAGGTATGAAGAAGGATATTGCCGAGTACGTAGCATTATGCGATGTTTGTCAGCGAGTAAAGGTGGAACATCAGAAGCCGGCAGGGTTACTTCAACCTCTGCCGATACCGGAGTGGAAATGGGAAAAACTTGGAATGACCCATTCAGGTTATGATTCTATCTGGGTAGTGGTTGATCGCTTGACCAAGGTAGCTCATTTCATTCCCGTGAAGACCACATATACCAGTGCTAAGTTAGCCAAGATATACATGACCAGGATCGTATGTCTACATGGAGTTCCGAGGAGTATCGTGTCAGATAGAGGAACACAATTTACCTCAAAGTTTTGGAATCAGTTGCATGAAACTTTGGGTACGAGGCTAGAGTTCGGTACAACTTTTCATCCACAGACAGATGGACAGACCGAGAGAGTCAACCAGACTATGGAGGACATGTTGAGAGCTTGTGCGCTAGACTACGGGTCTAGCTAGGATGATAATTTGCCATGCGCAGAGTTCTCGTACAACAACAGCTATCAGACCAGTCTGAATATGGCCCCTTTCGAAGCTCTATACGGAAGGAGGTGTAGAACACCATTGTTGTGGGATGGTGTTGGAGACTGAAAACTTTTTGGTCCCGATCTTATCAGAGACTCTGAAGAGAAGGTCAAGCTGATTCGAGATAGACTCAAGATAGCCTAGTCGAGACAGAAGAGTTATGCCGACAGTAAACGTAAGGAGATAACGTATTAAGTTGGAGACCGAGCATATCTCTGTGTGTCCCCACTTCGAGGAATCAAGAGGTTCAGTGTTAAAGGAAAGTTAGCACCCCGGTTTATAGGCCCCTACAAAATCCTCGAACGCAGAGGGGAAGTTGCATACAACCTGGAATTGCCGGAAGGATTGACAAGAGTTCACGATGTCTTCCATCTTTCCTAGCTGAAGAAATGTCATACTGAGATGGCCGATATTCCCTTGAGAGACACAGTGCCCCTAGAGGCCATACAACTCGACAGTGATCTGACTTATGAGGAGAAACCCGTCAGAATTCTCGAGACTGCGAACAGAGTTACCCGCAGCAAGATCATCAAGTTTTGCAAGGTTCTGTGGAGTCATCATTTTGAGGAGGAAGCCACCTGGGAGCGAGAAGAAGATCTCTACCGAGGCCACCCGCACCTATTTGCTAGCCAACCCGAATCTCGAGGGCGAGATTCATCTTAAGGTGGGTAGGTTTGTAACATCCCAAATTTTCAATTTGGAATGTTTTACAATTATTAGTTAAACATCTATGCATTTTGTTTAAATTGTGTGGCATTTGGAAATTTTCAGAGGCATTTAGTTTTATTTGAATATGAATTCAACTTGGCATTTGAAATTTGTTTCAAATATCCCTGAAAAATACTTGTTTAAAAGTATGAGAGGAGCTAACATGACACTCCAAAAATGTCAGAAGAAAATATTGCCAAAAGGTTTGAATTCAAAATTTGAATTTTATTTGGAATTTACAGAAAATGTTTTTATTTTGTTTCTATTTTGCCTCTGGAAAAATGTTCACATTGTAGGATTTATTTTTCTGATTTTATTGATATATACGTCCTATATAAAAATATTATAGGTTTCTCTATAATTAGTTTTCTCTCTCTGCCTTAGTTCAAAAAAAACAAAAAAGGGGATAAGCCCCCGAGCTGGCCAGGCCGACGGCCCAGCCAGCGACGGCCCGCTAGCGCGCCCAAACCGGCCAGCCAATCGCCAAGGCCGCCAGCCCAACGCGCCACACGCCCGAGCCACCTCCGCTTCGGTCGCCCGATCGAACTCTCCTCTCCCTCTCTCACCGACGCGCCGGCCCCACCCCTTCTCTTTCTTCCTCGCGCACGCAATGCCGCCCGGAGCGCGTCCAGAGCGTGCCGCGGTTCCGATCTTCCTGGGATCGTGATCCCGAGTCGACCCCTCGCCCACGCTTATGCCCTATATAAACCCCTCGGCCTCCTCTCTCGATCCCCCTAAAACCCTAGCCCAAAACCCACCGCAGCTCGCGCCCTCGCCACTCGCATCTCGCTACTGCCGCCAAAGTTCACCGCCCGTTCCGACTCCGGTGAGCACTCCTTCGACCCCTCTTTCCATTCAAGTACTTCCGTTGCCGTTTCCCACCTTTTTGACATGTTCTGCCGCCTTCTTACCCACAGCAGCGACGACCTCGAGCTCGTCAGCCACCCGCCGGAGCTGCAGAGCACCGGGCTCTGTTTCACCTCACCCTCGACATCCGCGCCATCCCCGAGCTCCACTGACTCCATCCACAACCTCACCTCGAGCTGCCGCACCCGCCTGACGACTCCGCCGTCGCCCCGGACCACCGGAGCACCCCCGCCACCAACACCCGAGCCCACCTCGCCGTCGACCGCCGTTGTAAGCCACCGGACTCCCCACCATCGTCCGATTTCCAATCTAGGGCCTAGATTAGATCACGCGAAGAGTTTGGTTTTTCTTTAGTAGACCGGTTTAGTTTTAGAACGCTCACTGTTCGGCCTGTTAACTCGTTTAGTTTTTTTATAGTTATTTTAGTTTCTGTTTTTCAAACAGAATAGTTCCAATTTTGTAAAATCTATATCTTTTAGGTTATTTAATATTTTTAGTTGATTCTTTTTGATCTAGTTTGAAAATTTCCTATAGTTTCTGTAGAAAATAGATTCGGCCATGTTTTAGTTTTTAAAAATTGTTTATATTAGTTTTAGACAGATTAGTATTTCTGATATAAATTGAGCTAGGATTATTCTTTTTAGTGATTCTTTTTGTCACTGCTTTGTTTTGACCTTGCCTAGCAGTAGGAATTTATTTGGGTATTTTTAGTCTTTAGTAAAAAATAGTTTTTACCTGAAAACAAGCTTTTGTAGTTTTTTTAGCTTGCTGCTTTTCTGTTGTTCTAGTTATTTTTAAAATTTTATTTTACATCTGTTATAATTTATTTTAGATTAGTTTCTGTAGTTTTAGAATGTGAACTTTTATTTACAGAAAAGAAAATTTTTATTATGTTTTGTTGCTAGTTGTTGGTTTGGAGTTCTTCGAGTTTTCTTTGGTTTTGGTTTGATTGCTTATGCGTGATTTATGTTAGCATGCTGTTATGTTAATGTGAATGCATGTTTGTATCATTATATGATTATTGTTTGCTTCGATAGAATTTCCTGAGTGCGAAGCCTGCTATTACGAGTCGCTAGCTTTCGAAGACCTTCAACCAGGCAAGTCATTTGATCATGTTTTACAATACCTATGATCTTGTTGCATTAGAATTATTCCTCCCCACCATGCATGCAGTAGGAGAATTTTAAGTTATGTTCTTGAGTAGTATCATGAGGTAGGATGAACCCAATTCCCCTTGTTGCCATTGCCCGGGACGATGCAGTTTATTTTCCTATGCTCGTAGACGGGGTTGGTTGAGAGATTCATAAGGGAGTTGTGAGAGTCAAGATGATGACAACCCCATGACTTCAAGCTCAAGATGGACTTCAAATTCACTACTGGGTGGAGGACGGTTGACGGGCACCCTGGAGAACCAGCGGATGGCCGGGATGCATGGAGAAGCGCCATGACATATTGCGGAAAGCTTCACCCAGCCACGAAGAGACGGATAGATACACCTTGACCGGAAGCTTACCTGTGCAGCCGCAAGCCATTATGGGTTGACCTTAGGCATGACTCTGGACGGACGGTGCCATCAGATGTAGAAGAATGGTAGGACATGGATGGGCACCGACAGTGCCCAGAGAAACTCTACGGAAGACCCTGTTTCGTTCGTCCCGTCTTCAAACACTAGGCAGTGCGAGGACATAAAGGAGGGAACGATTCTTGCGGGTAAAGTGCACAAGGCTCTGCAGAGTAGCAACCTAATCGATTAGCTGTGTGCCCGGTTACAGACAAATGAGCCTCTGGAATTGGAGTATTTCGGAAGTCTCAACACCAAACTTAATAAATTAATTGAGGGGTTATTTAATAATTGGGAATGAGACATTGGTTGGCGGAACCATCTCAATAACAACTAACATTTTGTAGTAATTGCAAGCAAGTCCTTTGTTATAGGAAGAAATTGGCTTTTTTCGAAAAAACATAAAACTTAGAGCCCCACAGCCAAATTGCATATAGTGTTAGTAACTTTATTGTTGTTCTCTCTTCATGACTTGCCGACATATTCAAAATGCTGACCAACACGGCTGCAACGTATTATGTTGCAGAGGAGTTTTCCGACCAGGAGTGAGGCTACGATCCATGCTTGGCGATTTCCCTATGGAGTCGGATGGACTCGCTATTCGTCTACGCTTCCACAGCATTATTTAGTTTATTTCTCATGAGTTGGCCTTTGGCCAAATTTATTATGATGTAATAAAGACTCGATATGAGAATCGTGTAATAAATATAGGTGTGATTGAACTTTGAATCTTTTCATCAATGTACTGTGTGTGCCAGCATGATCTTGGGATGGTACAGCTACACAGAGACTTGACCAATTTTGGGTCGGGTCGTTACAACTAGGTTTCTGTGATTTTGATGATTGTTCTTTAAATTTGCATCTTGCGGATTCCACCATTAAGAAAACTATGGGAAGAATTAATGATTTTCTTATTGTTGCAAATAGAAAATATGTGCCCGTAGATTTTATTGTTCTTGATATAGATTGCAATCCTTCATGTCCTATTATTCTTGGTAGACCTTCCTTACAACAATTGGTGCAATTATTGATATGAAGGAAGGGAAAATTAGATTCCAATTTCCGTTAAGGAAAGGCATGGAACACTTACCTAGAAGGAAAGTTAAGTTACCATATGAATCTATTATGAGAGCCACTTATGGATTGCCTACCAAAGATGGCAATACATTGATCTATCCTCGCTTTTATGCCTAGCTAGGGGCGTTAAACGATAGCGCTTGTTGGGAGGCAACCCAGTTTTATTTTTAGTTTTTGCTTTTTGCTTCTGTTTAGGAATAAATCTTTGATCTAGCCTCTGGTTAGATTTGTTTTTATGTTTTAATTAGTGTTTGTGCCAAGTTAAACCTATAGGATCTTCTCGGATGATAGTTATTTGATCTTGCTGAAAATTCCAAAAACTTTATGTTCACGAAAACAATTGTTAAAAATCACCTGAACGTGATAAAATACTGATTCCAATTTCATTAGGTAAATAAACAAATTATTTAGGTCGTCCTATTTTGGTAGAATTGTTGGAGTTACAGAAGTTTGCGTTAGTTATAGATTACTACAGACTTTTCTGTTTTTGACAGATTCTGTTTTTCGTGTGTTGTTTGCTCATTTTAATGAATATATGGCTAGTAAAATAGTTTATGAACCATAGAGAAGTTGGAATACAGTAGGTTTAACACCAATATAAATAAATAATGAGTTCATTACACTATCTTGAAGTGGTGTTTTGTTTTCTTTCGCTAACGGAGCTCACGAGATTTTCTGTTAAGTTTTGTGTTGTGAAGTTTTCAAGTTTTGGGTAAAGATTTGATGTATTATGGAACAAGGAGTGGCAAGAGCCTAATCTTGGGGATGCCCAAGGCACCCCAAGGTAAATATAAGGACACCAAAAAGCCAAAGCTTGGGGATGCCCCGGAAGGTATCCCCTCTTTCGTCTTCGTCCATCGGTAACTTTACTCGGAGCTATATTTTTATTCACCACATGATATGTGTTTTGCTTGGAGCGTCTTGTATGATTTGAGTCTTTGATTTTTAGTTTACCACAATCATCCTTGCTGTACACACCTTTTGAGAGAGACACACATGATTCAAAATTTATTAGAATACTCTATGTACTTCACTTATATCTTTTGAGCTATATAGTTTTTTCTGTTGTGTTGTGGTGGTTTTGTTTTATAGAAACCATTGTTCTCTCATGCTTCACTTATATAATTTTGAGATTCCTTCAAAACAGCATGGTAATTTGCTTAAATTGAGAAAGTAGTCCTAATATGATAGGCATCCAAGATTAGTAAAAACTTTCTTATAAGTGCGTTCAATACTAAGAGAAGTTTGATGCTTGATGATTATTTTGAGATATGGAGGTAGTGATATTAAAGTTGTGCTAGTTGAGTAGTTGTGAATTTGAGAAATAATTGTGTTGAAGTTTGCAAGTCCCGTAGCATGCACGTATGGTAAATGTTGTGTAACAAATTTGAAACATGAGGTGTTCTTTGATTGTCCTCCTTATGAGTGGCGGCCGGGGACAAGCGATGGTCTTTTCCTACCAATCTATCCCCCTAGGAGCATGCGCGTAGTGCTTTTTTTTGATGACTTGTATATATTTGCAATAAGTATGTGAGTTCTTTATGACTAATGTTGAGTCCATGGATTATACGCACTCTCACCCTTCCATCATTGCTAGCCTCTTCGGTACCGTGCATTGCCCTTTCTCACCTTAAGAGTTAGTGCAAACTTCGCCGGTGCATCCAAACCCCGTGATACGATACGCTCTATCACACATAAACCTCCTTATATCTTCCTCAAAACAGCCACCATACCTACCTATTATGGCATTTCCATATCCATTCCGAGATATATTGCCATGCAACTTTCCACTGTTCCGTTTATCATGACACATTTCATCATTGTCATATTGCCTTGCATGATCATGTAGTTGACATCGTATTTGTGGCAAATCCACCATGCATATTTTTCATACATGTCACTCTTGATTCATTGCCCATCCCGGTACACCGCCGGAGGCATTCATTTATAGTCATACTTTGTTCTAGTATCGAGTTGTAATCATTAAGTTGTAAATAAATAGAAGTGTGATAATCATCATTCATAGAGCATTGTCCCAAAAAAAGTCTAAATAAAAAAAAGAAAAGGCCACAAAAAAAGAGAAAAAAATAATAAAAAGGGGCAATGCTACTATCCCTTTTTCCATACTTGTGCTTCAAAGCAGCACCATGATCTTTATGATAGAAAGTCTCTTGTTTTGTCACTTTCATATACTAGTGGGAATTTTTCATTATAGAACTTGGCTTGTATATTCCAACAATGGGCTTCCTCAAATGCCCTAGGTCTTCGTGAGCAAGCAAGTTGGATGCACAACCACTTAGTTTCTTTTGTTGAGCTTTCATGCATTTATAGCTCTAGTGCATCCGTTGCATGGCAATCCCTACTCCTTGCATTGACATCAATCGATGGGCATCTCCCTAGCCAGTTGATTAGCCGCGTCAATGTGAGACTTTCTCCTTTTTTGTCTTCTCCACATAACCCCCATAATCATATTCTATTCCACCCATAGTGCTATATCCATGGCTCACGCTCATATATTCCGTGAAAGTTGAAAAAAGTTTGAGATTACTAAAGTATGAAACAATTGCTTGGCTTGTCATCGGGGTTGTGCATGATGAGAATATTCTTGTGTGACGAAAATGGAGCATCACCAAACTATATGATTTTGTAGGGATGAACTTTCTTTGGCCATGTTATTTTGAGAAGACATAATTGCTTAGCTAGTATGCTTGAAGTATTATTACTTTTATGTCAATATTAAATTTTTACCTTAAATCTTTCGGATCCGAAATATTCATACCACAAATAAGAGAATTACATTGAAAATTATGCTAAGTAGGATTCCACATCAGAAATTATGTTTTTATCATTTACCTACTCGAGGACGAGCAGGAATTAAGCTTGGGGATGCTTGATACGTCTCCAATGTATCTATAATTTTTTATTGTTCCATGCTATATTATATTCTGTTTTGGTTGATTAATGGGCTTTATTATACACTTTAATATTATTTTTGGGACTAACCTATTAACCGGAGGCCCAACCCAAATTGCTATATTTTTTGCCTATTTCAGTGTTTCGCAGAAAAAGAATATCAAACGGAGTCCAAACGGAATGAAACCTTCAGGAACGTGATTTTCGGAACAAACGTGATCCAGAGGAATTGGAGTGGACGTCAAGCAACAGATGAGGAAGCCACGAGGTAGGGGGCGCGCCCTCCACCCTCGTGGGCCCCTCGTGGCTCCACCGACCTACTTCTTCCTCCTATATATACCTATGTACCCCAAACCATCAGAAGCGACCACGAAAACCTAATTCCACAGCTGCAACCTTCTGTACCCGTGAGATCCCATCTTGGGGCCTTTTCCGGCGTCCTGCCGGAGGGGGCATTGATCATTGAGGGCTCCTACATGAACACCATAGCCTCTCCGATGATGTGTGAGTAGTTTACCTCAGACCTTCGGTTCCATAGTTATTACCTAGATGGCTTCTTCTCTCTCTTTGGATCTCAATACAAAGTTCTCCTCGATTCTCTTGGAGATCTATTTGATGTAACTCTTCTTTTTGCGGTGTGTTTGTCGAGATCCGATGAATTGTGGGTTTATGATCAAAATTATCTATGAACAATATTTGAATCTCCTCTGAATTCTTTTATGTATGATTGGTTATCTTTGCAAGTCTCTTCGAATTGTCAGTTTGGTTTGGCCTACTAGATTGATCTTTCTTGCAATGGGAGAAGTGCTTAGCTTTGGGTTCAATCTTGTGGTGCTCGATCCCAGTGATAGTAGGGGAAATGACACATATTGTATTGTTGCCATCGAGGATAAAAAGATGGGTTTTATATCATATTGCAAGAGTTTATCCCTCTACATCATGTCATCTTGCTTAAAGCGTTACTCCGTTCTTATGAACTTAATACTCTAGATGCATGCTGGATAGCGGTCGATGTGTGGAGTAATAGTAGTAGAAGCAGAATTGTTTCGGTCTACTTGTCACGGACGTGATGCCTATATACATGATCATACCTAGATATTCTCATAACTATGCTCAATTCTATCAATTGCTCGACAGTAATTTGTTTACCCACCGTAATACTTATGCTATCTTGAGAGAAGCCACTAGTGAAACCTATGGCCCCCGGGTCTATTTTCCATCATATTAATCTCCCATCAACAAGCTATTTCTATCTTTGTTTATTTTGCAATATTTACTTTTACTCTTTATCATAAAAATACCAAAAATATTATCTTATCATCTCTATCAGATCTCACTCTCGTAAGTGACCGTGAAGGGATTGACAACCACTTTATCGTGTTGGTTGCGAGGTTCTCATTTGTTTGTGTAGGTGCGTGGGACTCGAGCGTGGTCTACTACTGGATTCATACCTTGGTTCTCAAAAATTGAGGGAGATACTTACGCTACTTTACTGCATCACCCTTTCCTCTTCAAGGGAAAACCAACGCAGTGCTCCAGAGGTAGCAATGGCCTCCGTGATTGATTCCCCCTCTGGTAGAGTACTGGCCAAGGCCTCTAGATGGGATTGTAGGAAAACAGAGGCCTGCGGCGACGATAATTTTTTTTGGGTCTTGCTCCAGGGTTTCCGGAATTTAGGGATTTTATAGAGCCGGAATTAGGTCAAACGTAGGCCTATGGGTCCCAAAAGCTCAAGTGACGTGCCACCCCCTAGGGGCGTGCCCCTTGATGATAGAGGCAGAGGTGTCCCGATGTTTCGATGAGATAGCAATCGTTTTCTTTGGGAGTCGACTTTGACGATCCGACTACGAACGTGCGAAGACATCGCGCCTTAGCAATTGCTAAACCAACTTCCGAGGGGTTATTGACCACGCCGGAGCATGATCAACCTGACCACGAGGGTCTATTTCTTGCGAGCAAACGAAGAACAAGCAAGAAACTGAGATTGCAATCTGGATATTGCGAATAAAAGAGGAAAGCTTTATTAATGAAGGTGGGGTTCTGTGACGCCTTGGTCTGGTCGTTGAACACAAACGAAGTACGCGAAGTTGCAGCTATGGCGAACTTTTAATGTAAACAAAACCCAAAGTCTAAACGACGCCCTAAGGGCTGTATATATGGAGGAAGAGGAGGGAATTTCGTGGCCCTTGAGGGTGGGGTCCGAAACCAACCCTAACTCTTGTTTCCCAACACATACGGACTCTAAAAAATAGCCTATACTTAAGTATTTCGAAATTACATGGGCCTGGCCCAATAATAAGGTGACGCAGCACTTAGAATAGCCTCTGGTCGAATATTATGAAGTGGCATCTTGTATATTTCGTCCAAGGCTTCATGCACTCCTTATGGTGGCTTCAAAGTCCTGAAATCATCACTTGTAACTCCGTTCTTGATCCCCTTGCGCATGCCATCAACTGCATGCGTGTTCTTGCTCCAATGTTCATCCTTCTCCAAGCTAGGCCCTTCATTTGTAAGCAAAGCAAATGTATGCAATTTAGGCAGTATCATATTCTCATGAACATTAGAATCATTACCAAGAAACGAAAGTACCTGGTAATTTAATTGGCGTGCGCGAGCTCTAGTAATTGGTCCAGTATATGTAACAGTAGGGGCTGTGGGTGTAACAATGGTATTGATGTCCTCATCACTTGAGCTTGTGGCCCACCAGCAAGTCTTCTGGCTTTCCGTCGAAGTTTCTATGGTCTCTTCTGGTCTAAAAAAATCACCGTAAAGTTTCAGCGTGTTTGGACTTTGTTTGGTATGGTTTTCCTGTGAAGCAAATAAATAGGCAAAACAGGAATTGACGCTGAGGGAGTCCTGGATTAGGGGGTCCTCGGACAGCCGAACTATATGCTTTGGCCGGACTGTTGGATTATGAAGATACAAGACTGAAGACTTAGTCCTATGTCCGGGTGGGACTCTCCTTGGCGTGGAAGGTAAGCTTGGCAATTCGGATCTGTAGATCTCCTCCCTTGTAACTGACTCTGTGTAACCCTAGCCCCCTCCAGTGTCTATATAAACCAGAGGGTTTAGTCCGTAGGACAACAACAATCGTAATCATAGACTAGCTTCTAGGGTTTAGCCTCTAGGATCTCGTGGTAGATCAACTCTTGTAATACTCATATCATCAAGATCAATCAAGCAGGACGTAGGGTATTACCTCCATCGTGAGGGCCCGAACCTGGGTAAACATTGTCTCCCCCGCCTCCCGTTATCATCCGCCTTAGACGCACAGTTCGAGACCCCCTACCCGAGATCCGCCGGTTTTGACACCGACATTGGTGCTTTTATTGAGAGTTCCACTATGCCATCACCATAAGGCTTGATGGCTCCTTCGATCATCGGCAACGATGCGATCCAGGGTGAGGTTTTTCTCCCTGGACAGATCTTCGTATTCTGCGGCTTCGCACTGCGGGCCAACTCGCTTGGCCATCTGGAGCAGATCGAGAGCTACGCCCCTGGCCGCCAGGTCAGGTTTGGAAGCTTAAACTATACTGCCGACATCCGCCGAGACTTGATCTTTGACGGATTCGAGCCCATGTCAGGTGCGCCGCACAATCACGACGAGCATGACTTAGCTCTGCCGTCGGACGGTGTTTGGGAGATCACACATGTGGTAACTCCGGCCCTTAATCCGGAGCAGATTGCGTCGTCCGAGGACGGGTGGATGGACCCCGCCACGGAGGCCGCACACTCAGCGGCGATAGAGCCGAATACTGACTTCACCTCCTATGAGACCTATGTTGCCGGACTCTTGGATTCGTCCCCAGCCACGGGCTCCAAACCGCCTGCGTCAATGCCTATCAAATCTGATTGGGCACCGATCATGGAGTTTTCCTCCGCGGATATGTTTCAGCACTCGCCCCTGGGCGATGTGCTAAATTCATTAAGGTCTCTCTCCTTGTCAGGAGGCCTTTGGCTGAACTATGTCCGGCTTGAGTGGGAAGCAGACGACGAACAAATTCGTTCCCACCCACCACCCACTTAATAGCCACTGTCGACGACTTAACCGACATGCTTGATTTCGGCTCCGAAGACATCGACTGTATGGACGACGATGTAGGAGAAGAACAGGAACCACCGCCCACAGGGCGCTAGACTGCCACCTCATCATATGATATATATACATGGTGGACACCCCCAAAGAAAGCGATGGCAATAAGGCAACAGAGGATAATCCCCTCGAGAAGCAATCTAAGCACCGGCGTCAATGGCGCCGCTCTAAACCCCGCCATAGCAAAACCGGTGATACCGGCACAAGAAACAATAACGCTGCGGATAGTGCCGAAGACAAAGACAATCCCTTCCAGCCATGCCTCGAGCGGGAGGATGGGCAAGCTAGCCCTAAGGAATAGGCAGCAGACGGAGAATCAGAGGATGACAATTACATGCTGTCGGATGTGGGGTTCCGGCAAACCCTTAAGGTTCGAACATTGGGGTGCGCACGAAGTCTTTCCCCCCTACCGATCTACGCCCTAGCTCGCTAGGATCTTGCGGACGAACTCGACGAACTCATAACACAGAAGGAGACACGGGGTTTATACTGATTCGGGCCACTGTTGTGGTGTAATACCCTACTCCAGTGTGGTGGTGGTGGATTGCCTCTTGGGATGATGATGAACAGTACAAGGGAAGAACAACCTCCTGAGGTTGAGGTGTTCTTGTGGCTAGGCTCTCGATCGGGTTGGATCAAGCTAAGATCGGATCAGCTTCCAGCTCCGATCAGATTGCCCCTACTGTGGTGGCTAGCTCTACTTATATAGGCCCTGGTCCTCTTCCCAAATGTTTGAGCGGGAAGGGAGCCAACAACGGCGGGCAAATTTGAAGGGGGGCAACTAGTACAAGCTATCCTAACAAAAGCGGTCTTCGCCTGCGAAAAGCCCTAGGATGATGCCGTCTTGGGCTCCACGATGACCTCCGCCTTGCCGTCATCCCGGTCTTGGTCTTGTTGCACAAATATGGCAACCTTTGCCTGATGCCTCGGTACTCTTCGTCTGCGCTTGCCTCCTTAGCACCAAAGAGGAAATAGGGACACTGCATGCATCGGTGCCTGCCTGGCACCCGCCTGGTACCGTTCTTCATGGCTCACATCACGAGAGCCTCGTGAGGTTTGCCTCGCCTTGATATCTCCGCTCCTCGTGAGCCTGCCTGGCTAGGCCACTCTAGAGGAGGTCTTGTGTCGTCCGCCTCGCGAGGCTTGGCTCCTCGCGAGGGTCTTGGGTGCCTTGTTGATGAAGATGGGCCGGCGGCCCGCTGCTTAGCCACGCCATGGGCAGCAGGCAGGCAAGTCTGGGGACCCCCGTTCCTAGAACGCCGACAGTAGCCCCAGGCCCAAGGTGCGCTCGGGCTTGGCTTCGCGGCAAAGCCAAGGTTCAAGTTCGGAGCACCGTGGGCCCCCAAAAGCCTGCGGCCTCGGTCGATGCGTGGCGGTTGATTGGACGTGGGCGTCTCCGCTTCTCCACGCTACCTCGGCCACTGCTTGACCTGACAAAAGCCTAGCGCGGGCAGTTCTCGCCTTCATTGCTCCTTCCCTGCCTTGCTCCAGATCCCCTTAGTAACAACTTTTGTTTCCTACGGAGGATCACGAATCACCCCGTGGGGGCATGTAAGGGTCTGTAATGTCTTTCACTCTTATCTTACTTTTTATAAAAACTTGGTGAACGCACATCCCGTTAAGGCTCGGTCCCGCCTTTCTTTCCTTGCGATATCTTGTTGCTCTATGCTGTCGGGTCCCGGTCCCAAGGTGGCTACAGCCGTCGCTGGTATGCCAGGTCGCGTGCCGTGGTCAAGGCCAGGAGGTGTGCGGCCCGAGGTCCAGTAAGAGCCCCTGAGGCGCGATGCTCAAGAGGTCGCCCTTAGCGTCCAAGCAGCCATGGTAAGGCGAGAAAGGGAGTTGACGTGGCCACGACGGGGTTGCGGCAGGGCGTGAGCGACCATTAGGCCCAAACATTTAGCCGATTCGGGTGCAGGACTTAGCTCATTGATTTTGTGGTGACTCCTGACGTGGCGCCAGAGCTGCGCACCTACTTGAGTGGCATAGCTAGTCGGTCCACACGGGTTTCCCTTCCCCCAGGCTCTCCTTAGTGCTCTACGTCCTCAGGTCCCGGCCCTCGAGCGAGCATAGCTACCGCTGGTATGCCAGGTCGCGATGCTGTGGTCAAGGCCAGGGGGTGAGGGCTGAAGAGCCAGTAAGAGCTCCTGAGTCGCGATGCTCAGGAGCCCCCCTTTTAACGTGCAAGCAGATTGCATAGGGAAAAGGAGACTCGCGGTGCTGTCTGCTATCCTTCCCTCGAGACTCCTGTGAACAGGCACAAGAAGGAACATGGTTGACCGTTACAGCTGTTAGCCTGTCGCTGGTTGCTCTGGGTGAGGCGAAGGCACCGAGGGCCTGGTGAGGTGACGTGCACGGCGCGTGCCGTGAGCCAGAGCTTGACCACTCAGATTTGTCAGTCGTGATATGGATTGACCCATGCACCAGCGCCGTGCCTGTGTGAAGGCCCCGGGGGAGGCGATGATTGAGCGGGCGATAGCTGTTGGCGGATTAAGCGTAAAGAGCAGATCGACTTGTATAAATGCAGGAAGATACATTCCACTGGGTCTGGCCCGCGTGGCCTAGGAATAATGCAGCCCGAGGGGCGCTCCCAGCTTAAACGAACTTGGAAGATGCCACCTGGTTCTGTAGACGAAGTAGAGTTGATGTAGCTGAAGCCATGCGTTGAAGGAATGGCTCCTCATGAGCCACCGGGACCCTGAGCCTCGGGAGGCTCTAGGGGCTCAGGAGGTTCCCTGAAGAGCGTCTCCATCTCCTCCTGAACGCCGTGGATCCTGGCCTCCTGAGACGCCAGGATCTGCCGCAAGTTGCGCTGATGAACCGACGCCACGCTCGGCAAGCCAAAGGGCATGCGACCGTAGCTGTGTGGTGGGGCCTCACAGCGGCCCGCACGCGATGAACAGAAGCGCTCCTGAGATGCGGCCCTGTTGAGCCCTGGGACATCGACGCAGAGACGCGACCCGATATCCTCACCTGGATGGGGAGCTGCGCCTTGTGAGCGGCTGTGGCCGCGCATGGCTCTTGCTTCTTGCAGTTCCTTGGGTGGTCTTGGTGATGAACTCCTGGGTGGTGGGCATTCCTAGCCCTGTGTTCTCCCGAGGGAAACGTGACGCGAAGCAAGTGCTGCCCAAGTGCCTCCCTCGTGAGGTTGGCAAGGTCTGAGGCCCTCCAGGAGAGAGCCCCCGAGCGCTGCCTGAGGAGGGCGCTGGGTGCGCCTTCCTATGCGACGAAGGGAGGGGCCCCTGGAACGGACGTTGATCCTGACGAGGCTCCTAACGCGGCGCCATCCCCTTGGGGTCCTGCGCAGTGTGACAACTTCTTCTTGGGGATGGTCTCCTGAGGGCCTTCACTTCTGCTGTCGGGGTTGTCGATTGCTGCGGCTTTAAAGGCGCGCTCAAGAGAGCAGACCGCATCCCTCTCTTCACACGGGACCGTGATGATTCATCCGCTTCCTGGCATCTTGAGAACGTTGTAGCCGTGATGAATGACTGCCATGAACTTGGCCAGGGCTGGATACCCGAGGATGGCGTTATACGGCAGGCGGATGTGCGCGACGTCGAAGTCGATGAGCTCGGTGCGGTAGTTGTCGCGCTTGCCAAAGGTGACGGCCAAGCGGACTTGCCCTATCGGTGTGTTGGATGAAGGAAATATGCCCTAGAGGCAATAATAAAGTTATTATTTATTTCCTTAATTCATGATAAATGTTTATTATTCATGCTAGAATTGTATTAACAGGAAACATAATACATGTGTGAATACATAGACAAACAGAGTGTCACTAGTATGCCTCTACTTGACTAGCTCATTAATCAAAGATGGTTATGTTTCCTAACCATGAACAAGGAGTTGTTATTTGATTAATGAGGTCACATCATTAGTTGAATGATCTGATTGACATGACCCATTCCATTAGCTTAGCACCCGATCGTTTAGTATGTTGCTATTGCTTTTATCCATGACTTATACATGTTCCTATGACTATGAGATTATGCAACTCCCGTTTGCCGGAGGAACACTTTGGGTGCTACCAAACGTCACAACATAACTGGGTGATTATAAAGGAGTACTACAGGTGTCACCAAAGGTAGATGTTGGGTTGGCGTATTTCGAGATTAGGATTTGTCACTCCGATTGTCGGAGAGGTATCTCTGGGCCCTCTCGGTAATGCACATCACTCAAGCCTTGCAAGCATTGCAACTAATGAGTTAGTTGCGAGATGATGTATTATGGAACGAGTAAAGAGACTTGCCGGTAACGAGATTGAACTAGGTATTGGATACCGACGATCGAATCTCGGGTAAGTAACATACCGATGACAAAGGGAACAACGTATGTTGTTATGCGGTCTGACCGATAAAGATCTTCGTAGAATATGTAGGAGCCAATATGGGCATCCAGGTCCCGCTATTGGTTATTGATCGGAAACGTGTCTCGGTCATGTCTACATTGTTCTCGAACCGTAGGGTCCGCACGCTTAAGGTTTCGATGACAGTTATATTATGAGTTTATGAGTTTTGATGTACCGAAGGAGTTCGGAGTCCCGGATGAGATCGGGGACATGACGAGGAGTCTTGAAATGGTCGAGACGTAAAGATCGATATATTGGACGACTATATTCGGACATCGGAAGGGTTCTGAGTGGTTCGGGTATTTTCGGAGGTACCGGGGAGTTACGGGATTACGGGAGAAGTAATGGGCCTTGATGGGCTTTATTGGGAAGAGGAAAAAGGCTGCTGCGCCCCCCCTCCCCTCTAGTCCGAATTGGACTAGGGAAAAGGGGGCCGGCCACCTCTCCTTCTCCTCCTATTCCTTCTCCCTTCCTCCCCTTTTGGTGGACTCCTACTAGGACTCCAAGTCCTAGTAGGAATCCATATCCTGGCCGCACCTTTGCCTTGGCCGGCCTCCTCCTCCTCCATCCTTTATATACAGGGGCAGGGGGCACCCCATAGACACACAAGTTGATCTACGGATCGTTCCTTAGCCGTGTGCGGTGCCCCCTTCCACCAAATTTCACCTCGGTCATATCGTTGCAGTGCTTAGGCGAAGCCCTGCGCCGGTAACACATCAAGATCGTCACCACGCCGTCGTGCTGACGGAACTCTTCCCCGACGCTTTGCTGGATCGGAGCCCGGGGATCGTCACCGAGCTGAACGTGTGCCAAGAACTCGGAGGTGCCGGAGTAACGGTGCTGTGATCGGTTGGATCGCGAAGAGAACGTACGACTACTTCCTCTACGTTGCGTCAACGCTTCCGCTTCGGTCTACGAGGGTACGTAGACAACACTCTCCCCTCTCGTTGCTATGCATCACCATGATCTTGCGTGTGCGTAGGAATTTTTTTGAAATTACTACGTTCCCCAACAGTGGCATCCGAGCCTAGGTTTTTATGGTTTGATGTTATTTGCACGAGTAGAACACAAGTGAGTTGTGGACGATACAAGTCATACTGCCTACCAGCATGTCATACTTTGGTTCAGCGATATTGTTGGACGAGACGATCCGGACCAACCTTACGCGTACTCTTACGCGAGACCGGTTCCCTCGACGTGCTTTGCACATAGATGGCTTGCGGAAGACTGTCTCTCCAACTTTAGTTGAACCGAGTGTGGCTACGCCCGGTCCTTGAGAAGGTTAAAACGGAGTCTATTTGACAAACTATCGTTGTGGTTTTGATGCGTAGGTAAGATGAGTTCTTGCTTAAGACCGTAGCAGCCACGTAAAACTTGCAACAACAAAGTAGAGGACGTCTAACTTGTTTTTGCAGGGCATGTTGTGATGTGATATGGTCAAGACATGATGCTAAATTTTATTGTATGAGATGATCATGTTTTGTAACCGAGTTATCGGCAACTGGCAGGAGCCATATGGTTGTCGCTTTATTGTATGCAATGCAATGGCGATGTAATGCTTTACTTTATTACTAAGCGGTAGTGATAGTCGTGGAAGCATAAGATTGGCGAGACGACAACGATGCTACGATGGAGATCAAGGTGTCGCGCCGGTGACGATGGTGATCATGATGGTGCTTCGAAGATGGAGATCACAAGCACGAGATGATGATGGCCATATCATATCACTTATATTGATTGCATGTGATGTTTATCTTTTACGCATCTTATCTTGCTTTGATTGACGGTAGCATTATAAGATGATCTCTCACTAATTATCTAGAAGTGTTCTCCCTGAGTATGCACCGTTGCGAAAGTTCTTCGTGCTGAGACACCACGTGATGATCGGGTGTGATCGGCTCTACGTTCAAATACAACGGGTGCAAAACAGTTGCACACGCGGAATACTCAGGTTTAACTTGACGAGCCTAGCATATAACAGATATGGCCTCGGAACACGGAGACCGAAAGGTCGAGCGTGAATCATATAGTAGATATGATCAACATAGTGATGTTCACCATTGAAACTACTCCATCTCACGTGATGATCGGACATGGTTTAGTTGATTTGGATCACGTGATCACTTAGAGGATTAGAGGGATGTCTATCTAAGTGGGAGTTCTTAAGTAATATGATTAATTGAACTTTAATTTATCATGAACTTAGTCCTGGTAGTATTAGCATATCTATGTTGTAGATCAATAGCTCGCATTGTTGCTTCCCTGTGTTTATTTTGATATGTTCCTAGAGAAAATTGTGTTGAAAAATGTTAGTAGCAATGATGCGAATTGGATCCGTAATCTGAGGTTTATCCTCATTGCTGCACAGAAGAATTTTGTCCTTGATGCACCGCTAGGTGACGGACCTATTGCAGGAGCAGATGCAGACATTATGAACGTTTTGCTAGCTCAATATGATGACTACTTAATAGTTTAGTGCACCATGCTTAACGGCTTAGAATCGGGACTTCAAAAATGTTTTGAACGTTATGGACCATACGAGATGTTCCAGGAGTTGAAGTTAATATTTCAAGCAAATACCCGAGTTGAGAGATATGAAGTCTCCAACAAGTTCTATAGCTAAAAGATGGAGGAGAATCGCTCAACTAGTGAGCATGTGCTCAGATAGCCTGAGTACTACAATCGCTTGAATCAAGTGGGAGTTAATCTTCCAGATAAAATAGTGATTGACAGAATTCTCTAGTCACCATCACCAAGTTAGTAGAACTTCGTGATGAACTATAATATGCAAGGGATAACGGAAAATATTCCCAAGCTCTTCGCGATGCTAAAATCGGCGAAGGTAGAAATCAAAGAAAAACATCAAGTATTGATGGTTGACAAGATCACTAGTTTCAAGAAAAGGGCAAAAAGGAAAGAAGGGGAACTTCAAGAAGAACGGCAAGCAAGTTGCTGCTCAAGTGAAAAAGCCCAAGTCTGGTCCTAAGCCTGAGACTAAGTGCTTCTACTGCAAAGGGACTGGTCACTGAAAGCGGAACTACCCCAAGTGATTGGCGGATAAGAAGGATGGCAAAGTGAACATAAGTATATTTGATATACATGTTATTGATGTGTACTTTACTAGTGTTCATAGCAACCCCTCAGTATTTGGTACTAGTTCAGTTGCTAAAATTTAGTAACTCGAAACGGGAGTTGCAGAATGAACAAAGACTAGTTAAAGGGCAAGGTGACGATGTGTGTTGGAAGTGGTTCCAAGATTGATATGATCATCATCACACACTCCCTATACTTTCGGGATTAGTGTTGAAACTAAATAAGTGTTATTTGGTGGTTGTGTTGAGCATGAATATGATTTGATCATGTTAATTGCAATACAGTTATTCATTTAAGTTAGAGAACAATTGTTGTTCTGTTTACATGAATAAAACCTTCTATGGTCATACACACCAACGAAAATGGTTTGTTGGATCTCGATCGTAGTGATACACATATTCATAATATTGAAGCCAAAAGATGCGAAGTTAATAATGATAGTGCAACTTATTTGTGGCACTGCCGTTTAGGTCATATTGGTGTAAAGCGCATGAAGAAACTCCATGCTGATGGACTTTTGGAATCACTTGATTATGAATCACTTGATGCTTGTGAACCATGCCTCTTGGGCAAGATGACTAAAACGCCGTTCTCCGAAACAATGAAGCAAGCAACAGATTTGTTGGAAATCATACATACTGATGTATGTGGTCCGATGAATATTAAGGCTCGCGATAAGTATCATTATTTTCTGACCTTCACAGATGATTTGAGCAGATATGGGTATATCTACTTGATGAAACATAAGTCTAAAACATTTGAAAAGTTCAAAGAATTTTAGAGTGAAGTGGAAAATCATCGTGACAAGAAAATAAGGTTTCTACGATCTGATCGCGGAGACAAATATTTGAGTTACGAGTTTGGTCTTCAATTAAAACAATGTGGAATAGTTTCACAAATTCATGCCACCTGGAACACCACAGCATAATGGTGTGTCCGAACATCATAACCGTACTTTATTGGATATAGTACAATCTATGATGTTTCTTACCGATTTACCAATATCATTTTGGGATCATGCATTAGAGACAGCTGCATTCACGTTAAAAGGGGCACCATCTAAAGTCCGTTGAGACGACACAAAATGAACTGTGGTTTGGCAAGAAACCAAAGTTGTCGTTTCTTAAAGTTTGGGGTTACGATGCTTATGTGAAAAAGTTTCATCCTGATAAGCTCAAACCCAAATCGGAGAAATGTGTCTTCATAGGTACCCAAAGGAGACTGTTGGGTACACCGTCTATCACAGATCCGAAGGCAAGATATTCGTTGCTGAGAATGGATCCTTTCTAGAGAAGGAGATTCTCTCGAAAGAAGTGAGTGGGAGGAAAGTAGAAAACTTGATAAGGTAATTGTACCTTCTCCCTTATTGGAAAGTAGTTCATCACAGAAATCTGTTCTTGTGACTACTACACCAATTAGTAAGGAAGCTAATGATGATGATCATGTAACTTCAAGATCAAGTTACTACCGAATCTCGTAAGTAAACTAGAGTGAGATCCGCACCAGAGTGGTACGGTAATCCTGTTCTGGAAGTCATGTTACTAGACCATGACGAACTTGCGAACTATGAGGAAGCGATGATGAGCCCAGATTCCGCGAAATGGTTAGAGGCCATGAAATCTGAGATATGATCCATGTATGAGAACAAAGTATGGACTTTGATGGATTTGCCCGATGATCGGCAAGCCAAAGAAAATAAATGGATCTTGAAGAGGAAGACGGACACTGATCTATCTACAAAGCTAGAATTGTCGCAAAAGGTTTTCGACAAGTTCAAGGTGTTGACTATGATGAGAGTTTCTCACTCATATCTATGCTTAAGTCTGTCCGAATCATGTTAGCAATTGCCGCATTTTATGAAATCCGGCAAATGGATAAACAAAACTACATTCCTTAATGGATTTATTAAAGAAGAGTTGCATATGATGCAACCAGAAGGTTTTGTCAATCCTAAAGGTGTTAACAAAATATGCAAGCTCCAGCGATCCATCTATGGACTGGTGCAAGCATCTCGGAGTTGGAATATACGCTTTAATAAGTTGATCAAAGCATATAGTTTTTACAGACTTGCGGTGAAGCCTGTATTTACAAGAAAGTGAGTGGGAGCACTACAACATTTTTGATAAATATATGTGAATGACATATTGTTGATCGGAAATAATGTAGAATTATTCTGTAAAGCATAAAGGAATGTTTGAAAGGAGTTTTTCAAAGAAAGACCTCGGTGAAGCTGCTTACATATTGAGCATCAAGATCTATAGAGATAGATCAAGACGCTTGATAAGTTTTTCAATAAGTACATACCTTGAAAAGATTTTGAAGTAGTTCAAAATGGAACAGTCAAAGAAAGAGTTCTTGCCTGTATTACAAGGTGTGAAATTGAGTAAGACTCAAAGCCCGACCACGGCAGATGATAGAAAGAGAATGAAAGTCATTTCCTATGCCTCAGCCATAGATTCTATAAAGTATGCCATGCTATGTACCAGATCTATTGTATACCCTACACTGTGTTAAGCAAGGGAGTACAATAGTGATCTAGGAAGTAGATCACTGGACATCGGTCAAAATTATCCTTAGTAAAATAAGGATATGTTTCTCGATTATGGATGTGACAAAAAGGTTCGTCGTAAAAGGTTACGTCAATGCAAGTTTTGACACTAATCTAGATGACTCTAAGTCTCAATCTAGATACATATTGAAAGTGGGAGCAATTAGCTAAAGTAGCTCCGTGCAGAGCATTGTAGACATAGAAAATTGCAAAATACATAACGGATCTGAATGTGGCAGACCCGTTGACTAAACTTCTCTCACAAGCAAAACATGATCACACCGTAGTACTCTTTGGGTGTTAATCACATAGCGATGTGAACTAGATTACTGAATCTAGTAAACCCTTTGGGTGTTGGTCACATATCGATGTGAACTATGGGTGTTAATCACATGATGATGTGAACTATTGCTGATAAATCACATGGCGATGTGAACTAGATTATTGACTCTAGTGCAAGTGGGAGACTGAAGGAAATATGCCCTAGAGGCAATAATAAAGTTATTATTTATTTCCTTAATTCATGATAAATGTTTATTATTCATGCTAGAATTGTATTAACAGGAAACATAATACATGTGTGAATACATAGACAAACAGAGTGTCACTAGTATGCCTCTACTTGACTAGCTCATTAATCAAAGATGGTTATGTTTCCTAACCATGAACAAGGAGTTGTTATTTGATTAATGAGGTCACATCATTAGTTGAATGATCTGATTGACATGACCCATTCCATTAGCTTAGCACCCGATCGTTTAGTATGTTGCTATTGCTTTTATCCATGACTTATACATGTTCCTATGACTATGAGATTATGCAACTCCCGTTTGCCGGAGGAACACTTTGGGTGCTACCAAACGTCACAACGTAACTGGGTGATTATAAAGGAGTACTACAGGTGTCACCAAAGGTAGATGTTGGGTTGGCGTATTTCGAGATTAGGATTTGTCACTCCGATTGTCGGAGAGGTATCTCTGGGCCCTCTCGGTAATGCACATCACTCAAGCCTTGCAAGCATTGCAACTAATGAGTTAGTTGCGAGATGATGTATTATGGAACGAGTAAAGAGACTTGCCGGTAACGAGATTGAACTAGGTATTGGATACCGACGAACGAATCTCGGGTAAGTAACATACCGATGACAAAGGGAACAACGTATGTTGTTATGCGGTCTGACCGATAAAGATCTTCATAGAATATGTAGGAGCCAATATGGGCATCCAGGTCCCGCTATTGGTTATTGACCGGAAACGTGTCTCGGTCATGTCTACATTGTTCTCGAACCGTAGGGTCCGCACGCTTAAGGTTTCGATGACAGTTATATTATGAGTTTATGAGTTTTGATGTACCGAAGGAGTTCGGAGTCCCAGATGAGATCGGAGACATGACGAGGAGTCTCGAAATGATCGAGACGTAAAGATCGATATATTGGACGACTATATTCGGACATCGGAAGGGTTCTGAGTGGTTTGGGTATTTTCGGAGGTACCGGGGAGTTACGGGATTACGAGAGAAGTAATGGGCCTTGATGGGCTTTAGTGGGAAGAGGCAAAAGGCTGCTGCGCCCCCCTCCCCTCTAGTCCGAATTGGACTAGGGAAAAGGGGGCCGGCCACCTCTCCTTCTCCTCCTATTCCTTCTCCCTTCCTCCCCTTTTGGTGGACTCCTACTAGGACTCCAAGTCCTAGTAGGAATCCATATCCTGGCCGCACCTTTGCCTTGGCCGGCCTCCTCCTCCTCCATCCTTTATATACAGGGGCAGGGGGCACCCCATAGACACACAAGTTGATCTACGGATCGTTCCTTAGCCGTGTGCGGTGCCCCCTTCCACCAAATTCCACCTCGGTCATATCGTTGCAGTGCTTAGGCGAAGCCCTGCGCCGGTAACACATCAAGATCGTCACCACGCCGTCGTGCTGACGGAACTCTTTCCCGACGCTTTGCTGGATCGGAGCCCGGGGATCGTCATCGAGCTGAACGTGTGTCAAGAACTCGGAGGTGCCGGAGTAACGGTGCTGTGATCGGTTGGATCGCGAAGAGAACGTACGACTACTTCCTCTACGTTGCGTCAACGCTTCCGCTTCGGTCTACGAGGGTACGTAGACAACACTCTCCCCTCTCGTTGCTATGCATCACCATGATCTTGCGTGTGCGTAGGAATTTTTTTGAAATTACTACGTTCCCCAACATTGGAACCATCAGTCACTCTTGAGAAAGGCTTGGTTGGCTGGAGCTGCTCATAGGGCACTTGAAGGTTGTCGAACGTGTCGACGGATAAGACGTTGAGCCCTGCGCCGCCGTCGATGAGAGTCTGGGTGACTTGCACATTGCCGATGTGATAGAGGCAAATGTGTCCTGTCTTTCGATGAGATGGTGGCTATCGTTTTGGGCGAAGTCGACTTTGATGATCTGACTACGAATGTGCGAGGACGTCGCGCCTTAGCAATCGCTAAACCAACTCCGAGAGGTTATTAACCACGCCGGAGCATGATCAACCTGACCACGAAGGTCTGTTTCCTGCAGGCAAACGAAGAACAAGCAAGAAACTAAGATTGCAATCTGGATATTGCGAATATAAGAGCAAAACTTTATTGATCAAGGTGGGGTTCTGTGACGCCTTGGTCTGGTCGTTGAACACAAAGGAAGTACGCGAAGTTGCAGCTATGGCAAACTTTTAATCTAAACAAAACCCAAAGTCTAAATGGTGCCCTAAGGGCTGCATATATGGAGGAAGAGGGGGATAAAAACAGCCTATACTTATGTATTTCGAAATTACATGGGCTGGCCCAATAATAAGGTGACGCAGCACCTAGAATAGCCTCTGGACGAAATTTATGAAGTGGCATCTTGTATATTTCGTCCAAGGCTTCATTCACTCCTTATGGTGGCTTCAAAGTCCTGAAATCATCACTTGTAACTCCGTTCTTTTTCCCCTTGCGCATGCCATCAACTCCATGCTTGTTCTTGCTCCAATGTTCATCCTTCTCCAAGTTAGACCCTTCATTTGTAAGCAAAACAAATGTATCCAATTTAGGCTGCATCATATTCTCATGAACATTAGAATCATTACCAAGAAACGAAAGTACCTGGTAATTTAATTGGCGTGCGCGAGCTCTAGTAATTGGTCCATTATATGTAATAGTAGGGGCTGTGGATGTAACAATGGTATTGATGTCCTCATCATCCTCCCCTTCTTGAAATGAAGTCGTCCTCGACGGAAGCTCATCTTCCTCCCCCAAATAAGGCTTCAAATCTGCAATGTTAAAAGTGGGACTAACCCCAAAATCTGCAGGCAGCTCAAGTTTATATGCATTATCATTTATTTTCTCTAACACCTTAAAAGGACCAGCATCACGTGGCATTAGCTTTGATTTGTGCAAATTAGGAAACCTATCCTTACGCAAATGTAACCAAACAAGATCTCCAGGTGCAAAGACAACATGTTTTCTACCCTTATCTCCAGCAAGTTGATATTTAGCATTCATACGCTCAATGTTTTCCTTAGTTAACTCATGCATTTTTAAGATCAATTCAGCATGTTGTTTAGCATCAAAATTAACCTTCTCCGAAGATGTAAAAGGCAACAAATCAATGGGTGCACGAGGTAGGAAACCATACAAAATTTCAAAAGGGCACATCTTAGTAGTAGAATGCAATGAACGATTATAAGCAAATTCAATATGAGGCAAGCATTCTTCCCACATTTTCTTATTATTCTTCAAAACAACCCTAAGCATAGTAGACAATGTTCTATTGACTACTTCAGTTTGTCCATCAGTTTGGGGGTGACAAGTAGTACTAAAAACCAGTTTAGTCCCCAACTTAGCCCATAAACATCTCCAAAAGTGGCTAAGGAATTTAGTATCATGATCTGAAACAATAGTATTTGGCACACCATGCAAGCGAATAATTTCCCAAAAGAACAAATCAGCAACATTAACAGCATCATCCCTTTTATGACATGGTATAAAGTGTGCCATTTTAGAGAATCTATCCACGACAACATATATGCTATCCCTCCCCTTCTTTGTTCGAGGTAAACCTAAAACAAAGTCCATAGATATATCTTCCCAAGGAACACTAGGTACAGGCAAAGGCATATATAAACCATGAGGATTGAGTCGTGACTTAGCTTTTTGACATGTAGTGCAGCGAGCAACAAAACGCTCAACATCCCGTGTCATCTTTGGCCAAAAGAAATGTGTAGCAAGTACGTCCTCCGTCTTCTTCACACCAAAGTGTCCCATTAATCCTCCTCCATGCGCCTCCTGCAACAACAAAAGACGAATAGAACTAGCAGGAATGCATAGCTTGTTAGCACGGAACACAAATCCATCATTAATAACGAACTTGTTCCATGTTCTTCCTTCTTTCCAATTCTGCATTACATCTTTAAAATTAGCATCATGCACATATTGATCTTTGATGGTCTCCAAACCAAATATTTTGAAGTCAAGTTGTGAAAGCATAGTATAGCGACGAGACAAAGCATCAGCAATAACATTTTCTTTACCCTTCTTGTGTTTAATGACATAAGGGAAAGTCTCAATGAATTCAACCCATTTGGCATGTCTACGATTCAGTTTAGCTTGACTTCTAATATGTTTCAAAGATTCATGATCAGAATGTATAACAAATTCTTTGGGCCATAAGTAATGTTGCCATGTCTCTAAAGTCCGAACAAGAGCATATAGTTATTTATCATAAGTAGAATAGTTCAGACTAGGCCCACTCAATTTTTCAGAAAAGTATGCAACAGGTTTGCCATCATGTAATAACACACCGCCTAATCCGATTCCACTAGCATCACATTCAAGCTCAAAAGTCTTATTAAAATCAGGAAGTTGGAGTAAAGGAGCATGTGTCAACTTATCTTTCAATACCGTGAAGGCTTCTTCCTGTGCGGTACCCCAAACAAAAGGCACATCCTTCTTTGTAAGCTCATTGAGAGGTGCAGCAATGGTGCTAAAATCTCTCACAAAACGCCTATATAAACCAGCAAGTCCAAGAAAACTCCTCACTTGTGTGACCGTTTTGGGCTGCGGCCAACTCTCAATAGCCTCAATCTTGGATTTATCAACTTCAATTCCCTGTGGAGTAACAACATAACCAAGAAAAGATACTTGGTCGGTGCAAAAGGTGCACTTCCCAAGGTTACCAAACGAACGTGCATCACCGTAGAGCATTAAAAACAGCACGTAAATGTTCCAAATGTTCTTCCAAAGATTTGCTATAAATCAGTATATCATCAAAATAGACTACCACAAATCGTCCAATGAAAGCACGTAAAACTTCGTTCACTAGTCTCATGAAAGTACTAGGTGCATTAGTTAACCCAAAAGGCATGACTAACCACTCATATAATCCAAACTTAGTTTTAAATGCTATTTTCCATTCATCTCCCAATTTCATACGAATTTGATGGTATCCACTATGCAAATCAACTTTGGAGAATATTGTAGAGCCACTCAATTCATCAAGCATATCATCTAACCTAGTAATAGGATGACGATAACGAATAGTAATATTATTAATGCCTCTACAATAAACACACATACGCGACGTACCATCCTTTTTAGGCACTAGTATAATAGGAACAACACAAGGACTAAGAGATTCACGTATATAACCTTTGTCGAGCAGCTCCTGGACTTGACGCATAATCTCCTTCGTCTCCTCTGGATTGGTACGGTATGGTGCACGGTTGGGTAGCGAGGCACCGGGAATTAAGTCAATTTGATGCTCAATCCCTCAAATGGGTGGTAATCCCGGTGGCACGTCTTGTGGGAAGACGTCAGCGAACTCCTGCAAAATGTTAGTGACAGCAGGGGGCAAAGAGGAAGACACGTCCTCGAATGAAAAATAATGCCTCTTTGCACACAAAAGCATAGCAAACAGATTTGCTAAAATTTAGCTCATCAATATCAGATATGGTGCCAAGTAAACATGCACTTTTCAATTTAATTAGAGAAGCAACACTACATGGTTTATTATTAGGCTTCATTTGTTGCTCAAATTCTTTTGCCACAATATGATTTTCACTCTTATTTTTCTCCTGTTTTGCTTTATTAGCTCTATGAATATCATCTTTCAAAATGGAATCAGGAGTCATAGGAAGCAAAGTAATATTTGTATCCTTATGAACAAGAGTATACAGATTGTTTCTACCATGGTGTACAGAATTTTTATCAAATTGCCATGGTCTACCAAGTAATAAGGAACATGCTTGCATAGGTACCACATCACAATCAACATAATCAGCATATGTAGAGATACTAAAATGCACACGAACAGTACGTGATACCTTAACCTTGCCGCTGTTGTTGAACCATTGGCTGTAGCAAGGATGTGGATGTGGTCTTGTGGTGAGAGATAGCTTCTCCACCATCTCCATGCTAGCCAAGTTGTTGCAGCTCCCTCCATCTATGATGACGCGAATAGAATGTTCCTTCACAACTCCCTTTGTATGGAACAAATTATGCCTCTGATTTTGCTCAGCTTGTGTAAACTGCACACTCAAAACACGTTGAGCAACTAAACATTCATACCTGTCAGCATCTTCAGCAGCCATGTATTGCGTCTCATGATCAGAATCATCTCCACCATGTTCTTCATGTGTAATAAGAGCCAAAGTCTCCTCATCATAGTCAGTAGCGGACTCATACCCACCATCCTCAGTAACAATCATCACACGCTTAGATGGGCATTCTCTCACATAATGACCTCCACCCTTGCAACGTCGACAAATAATATCATGTGTTTGCCCTGTTGATGCCAAGGATGAAGAAGAGCTCTTTGCAGGCCCAGAAGGTGTGCTCTTGGCAGATAGTGGTGATTGTGCCTGCTTTACTATATCACGGTTGGAGGTGGCAAAGGCTCAGACTGGCTTGGACAAAGGATGAACAGATCTAACTTTTTTGTGTGGCTTTTTCTTGGACAATAGGTAAGAAAATAAATCTAATCTAGGGATAACTAGAAATTCTCACCGTGCAACCTGAAAACTGATACCACTTGATAGAGGCAAAGGTGTCCCGTCTTTCGATGAGATGGTGGCTATCGTTTTGGACGAAGTCGACTTTGACGATCCGACTATGAACGTGCGAGGATGTCGCGCCTTAGCAATCGCTAAACCAACTCCGAGAGGTTATTGACCACGCCGGAGCACGATCAACCTGACCACGAAGGTCTGTTTCCTTCAGGCAAACGAAGAACAAGCAAGAAACTAAGATTGCAATCTGGATATTGCGAATATAAGAGGAAAACTTTATTGATCAAGGTGGGGTTCTGTGACGCCTTGGTCTGGTCGTTGAACACAAACGAAGTACGGGAAGTTGCAGCTATGGCGAACTTTTAATCTAAACAAAACCCAAAGTCTAAACGGTGCCCTAAGGGCTATATATATGGAGGAAGAGGGGGAAATTTCGTGGCCCTTGGGGAAGGGGTCCGAAATCAACCCTATCTCTTGTTTCCCCACACATACGGACTCTAAAAACAGCCTATACTTATGTATTTCGAAATTACATGGGCCTGGCCCAATAATAAGGTCACGCAGCACCTAGAATAGCCTCTGGACGAAATTTATGAAGTGGCATCTTGTATATTTCGTCCAAGGCTTCATTCACTCCTTATGGTGGCTTCAAAGTCCTGAAATCATCACTTGTAACTCCGTTCTTGTTCCCCTTGCGCATGCCATCAACTCCATGCTTGTTCTTGCTCCAATGTTCATCCTTCTCCAAGTTAGGCCCTTCATTTGTAAGCGAAACAAATGTATCCAATTTAGGCAGCATCATATTCTCATGAACATTAGAATCATTACCAAGAAACAAAAGTACCTGGTAATTTAATTGGCGTGCGCGAGCTCTAGTAATTGGTCCATTATATGTAACAGTAGGGGATGTGGGTGTAACAATGGTATTGATGTCCTCATCATGATGACTGGGGAGCACAACATGGGGAGTGCGCCTGCAGTGGCCGCGCATTTGAGCTGGTCTGGCGAGTTGAAGGTGATGGCGCATTGGGACCACCTGAGCGGGCGCGTGGCTTCGAGCTTGGGGAGCACCGCGTTCACCTCGCGAGCAAACTGTTTGAAGATGCGCTGAGAGGCTAGGCCTAAGCACCGCCCAAGATGCAAGCTATCGCACACGGCTCCTGGAAGCCCCCAGCCCCCTCGTCCTGGTGGTGGTCATTGTTCCTTCTTGGCAGCGGCAGCGAGGGAAGACCGGCGTTGCCCTGAGGGCGATCCTCGCGAGGTTGGTCCTGCCAGCGGTCCTCATGAGGCCGGTCACGCCACTCCTGGTGTGGGCCACGGTCGTCCCAGCGTCCGCCTCCGTGTCCTCCTCCACGGCTGTAGCCACGGTCGTTGTGCTCGGGGTGTCGACCGTAGCGTCCTTCTCGTATGGCTCTGAGCTCTTGGCAGTCGCTAGTGTTGTGGGTGTTCAGGTTGTGGAAAGCGCAGAACGGCCAATTGTTCTTGGATGACTCGGGATGATCTCTACCTCTCTTGGTGTCGGGCTCCGCTGCGAGCACTACTGCCTCTTTGGACTTCACGTCTTTGGCCTTGGCCTTCTTCTCCTCCGCTCCTGCCGCCGGCAGCTCAAGGAGAGAGAGATGCCCCTCCTCAGCTCTTGCGCACTTGGTCGCCAAGTTGAACAGCTCTTGAGATGTGCTGAGCTCCTCGTGGATGGCGAGCTCTTCTTTCATCTTGACGTCATGGACGTCGTCTGAGAACGCGGAGATGATGGCCTCGTCCGTGACCTTGGGGATCTTGAGGCGGGTGTTGTTGAAGCGTTGGTTGTACTTCTGGAGGGTTTCTCCTGGCTGTTGCTTGATGCGGCGTAGATCACCCGCGGCCAGTGGGCGGTTGCGAGTGCCCTGGAAGTTGGCGATGAAGCGGTTGCGCATCTCGTCCCAGGAGGAGATCGAGCCATGCTGCAGGTTTAGGAGCCAAGAGCGAGCCCCATCCTTGAGAGCCATGGGAAACCAGTTCGCCATGACTTTTTCGTCGCTGTTGTCTACTTTGATGCTCAGCTCGTAGAGCTGCAGGGACTCCGCGGGGTCTACGGTGCCATCGTAGCGAGGAGGCACATCTGGCTTGAACTTGCCTGGCCAGGCGACGCTGCACAGCTCGGGGGTGAAGGCATGGCAGCCGGCTGTGGTTGCCGGGGCCCGCTTCGGGGGTGGAGCTTGGTCTTGACGGTGTTCGCGCTGCGCCGCTGCAGGCGGTGCGCAGTCCTGACGAGGTGGTGCGGGGAGCGCCGGTGCAACTTCTCGTGGCCGCGGGATTTCTTGGCAGCTTCTTTCTTCACGCGCGGGCGCCGGGCGTGGTGGATCACGCCGCGGGAGCGTGCGCCTTGGTGCCAAGGCACCGTCTTGGGGTTGAGGCGGTGGAGGCATGCCACGAGCTCGTCGCCCATGGCTGGTTGAGGGGGAGGCAGAGAGTGGGACGGCACCGGAGAGCCCCCTGCGGCGCGGACGAGCTCGACGACGCGGTTGACCCACTCCTCGTAGAGGTCGTTGATGGGGTGGTAACGCAGGAGCTCGTTCGCCGCGAGGAGCGCATCCCGTGCCTCCATGGGAGCGCGGTGCACGTGAGACGAAGAACCAGCAGGGGTGAGCGACGGAGTAGCGGTGCGGCCATCTTGACACACCGAAGGATGCAACGAGGACGCCTGCTGCTCGTTCCCTGCCGGGCCGGTGGCAGCGTTGGCGACAGGAGATGGAGAACGATGAGGTGGGCCGCCTACAGGAGCCGTTTGAGCGACGCCGGCGAAGAGGGCAGCCCGACGCTCAGCTCGAGCACGGCGAGCATCCGCCATGGAAACGGCGGAGCGACAGAACAACGAACCGATGGAAGGGAAACCACGGCGCACCCCTACCTGGCGCGCCAAATGTCGGATGTGATGTTCCATCAAACCCTTAAGGTTTGAACACTGGGGTGCGCGCAAAGTCTTTCCCCCCTACCGATCTACGCCCTAGCTCGCTAGGATCTTGCGGACGAACTCGACGAACTCAGAACACAGAAGGAGACACGAGGTTTATACTAGTTCGGGCCACCGTTGTGGTGTAATACCCTACTCCAGTATGGTGGTGGTGGATTGACTCTTGGGCTAATGATGAACAGTACAAGGGAAGAACAACCTCCTGAGGTTGAGGTGTTCTTGTGGCTAGGCTTTCGATCGGGTTGGATCAAGCTAAGGTCTGATCAGCTTCCAGCTCCGATCAGATTGCCCCTACTGTGGTGGCTAGCTCTTCTTATATAGGCCCTGGTCCTCTTCCCAAATGTTTAAGCGGGAAGGCAGCCAACAACAGCTGATAGAGGCGGGGGTGTCCCGATCTTTCGATGAGATGATAACTAACGATTTGGTGGAGATGACTTTGACGATCCGACTACAAACGTGCACGACGTTGCGCCTTAGCAATCGCTAAACCAACTCCGAGAGGTTATTGACCACGCCGGAGCACAATCAACCTGACCACGAAGGTCTATTCCTGCACGCAATCGAAGAACAAGCAAGAATATGATAAAGCAATCTGAATATTGCGAATATATATGAAGTATTGATAAAGGTGGGGATCCGGAAGCGGTCTTGGTCTGGTCGTTGGACACAAACGAAGTACACGAAGTTGCAATGGCTAACTTTTAACTAAACAAATCCCAAGGAAAAAGCTACTAGATGGATCTACTTATATAGGAGCAAGGGGTGGCGGCCAAGGAGGTGGGAAGACGTCCCAAGGCAGCCTAGAACTAACCCTAGGTCGTACAAGGCCAATGGGCCCAAGTGGAGGTGGTGCAACACCTTTGGACTTGTTGTTTGATTCGGATTCTGCTGCAGCGTCAGATTGTTTCGTCCATATCTCAATGCTCCGGACGAATTTAAAGGTGATTCCAATTGGAGTGGAAAGAGGACGAAATCTAGTTTCCAAAAAATAAAGAATCACCCAATTCGGAGTCCGTATGAAAAAGTTATTGCCGTTTTGAGTCAGGTATGTCTGTGCAGTCCGAATCTGAATCCAGAACGTGAGAGACTTGGACTCTATCTTCTCTTGGACCAAAAGTGACGTGAAAGAACTTTTTGAACAGCAAGTAAACATCTCTTTCTCCCTTATCTTCATATGTGTGTTGTACAAATGTCCCATACACCTGCAATTAGACAAAACACAAAAGTGTGTGAAGTATTTTTGTTCTGGATAACAAAAATAGATTATTGAATAGTTTGCACTAGAAATCACCTGACAAATATGCATGTATGCAATATTTTTGGTCGTATCCAAGGTAGTCATGTCCTCATCATCCTCCCCTTTTTGAAAACAAAGCCGTCCTCGGCGTTGCTTAATCTGAAATGTGGCTAACAAAAGAGACAAGGTGTACATGTTGTATATGTATATGTCATCCATTTTTACTTCCCTTGGTTTTTGCACATATGACACATGTATAGATGAGTAACTTGCATAGTTCATAAAATCTGAAGCCAAAATATTATCACTAGAAGTAGAAGACATGAAAATATTGCAACTCAATTTGCACATATAAGTGATGCTCTTATTCATATCAAAAGATTGACAATGTTCATCATTAAACCATCCCAACATTGGTGAATAAACCTTACTTGCATCTAATTTACATGCTACAACATGCTTAAATAGGCAAACATGCAATAAGTCTTTGGTCACAGAATCATCACCAAGATTAGAGGTCATATCAAAATGATTAAACATTGATTCTTTTGCATCAACAGTTAACTCAATGGGTGCACTCAAAATTGTTGGTATTTCAGTTGTTTGATCACATGAAGCATTCATGACAGTATCAAGATTCTCTAAAATAGGTGTTGTGCTCAAATCACCAGGTAACTGAACACATGATGCATTTAAGTTAACTAGGGATGCATCATTCTCATGTGAAGTTATATCATCAATATCTTTACTGTTACCTTGTCGCAAAGACGTAGCTGATGTAGGTACGGACGTTGACAATGCACCATACTCTTGAGATGATGTCGCGCTCACAATCCGAGGTGGGGTTGCTCTAGTAGGTGCAACTGTGGAGGAACCAACCGGCGGCGGTGAGCACGAACTGGAATAGTAGTCGTTGTAGTCACCCAATGCATCCTCCTGCATCTGTCTCTCAAAGGTACAAGCACGAACATACATACCAGTAATGCAACGGGGAATATACTGAAATCTTGCCTGAATATCATGGTTCAAACCACCAAAAAATCTATTCATTGTATCATCCTTAGATTCTTCTATGTCACAATGATGCATATAAGATTTGAACTCTTGGTAGTAAGCATGAACTGTGTTGTTGCCTTGTTTAACTTGTTCAAATTTGCGAAGCAATTCACGACGATAGTAAGGAGGGAAAAAATGTTGTCTCATTACATCTTTCAAATCTTTCCAAGTTGTGGGTTGGTTATCAATGTTTTTCTTACAATGCACATTCCACCAAACAGAAGCAAAACCAGTAAATGCTCTAGTGGCAGCTCGTACTCGCTCAAGTTCAGAAAAGTCATGGTGACTAAAAACTTGTTCAACTTCAAGCTCCCAAGCTAGATAAATAGCAGGATTAAATCTACCCTCAAATGACGATAAAGAGATAACCTGACCATGTGCTTGTGTGTGTTGTCCCAACTCTCGTGATGGTGATGTTGTGTCCGTCGTCCAAGAACTTCTGTCTCCGGAACCTGTCATGATTAGTAGAAAAACAAGAAACAAAATCCGAGAATAATGTTCCTATGAACTACTAGGATGTGGTGGTAAAACGCTCACAGTATAGCAAATATCAAAGTCTTACAAGTTCTTACCATGCAGCAGGTGGTGACCGGCAACCAGCGGTGTCAAATAACTCCGAAGATTGAGTAAAGCGATTGCCAGGTGAGCGTATGTATACACGGTGTAGAAATATGTGGAGCTTGGAAGGCCAATATATGGTAGCAAAATATCAGCAATAATCAATTCAGAGATGCAATGTTGAATAAACGCTCACCGACGGTACTGTGCTGGTCCTAGGCTAGACCGTGCTAGAGACGCGAGCCTAGAACACTAAAAAAATCACGGCGCGACGCGTAACAAAGGCGGAGCACACTCTGAATATCTTTTTTTTTCTTTTTTCACGGAATTTTTTCACTTTTTTTCTCTTTTTTTTCTCTTTTTTTTCTTTTTTTCTCTCACTTTTTTTTTCTTTCTCTTTTTTTTTCACAAACAAGCTAGATAAGATGCAGATTGGATCTAGCGATGACGCGAACGGCCTGAAGTATGATTATGACAATGAATGATGGGGAGTACGTGGTGGAAATTGATGGATGGCGGTGGTGGACAACGAATGCAATAATGACGCGGTGGTGGTATATGGCAATGACAATGAAGATGGTGCGGCGGTGGCGTGACAAACTGTGAACAGAACTCGAAACTCTAAAGGACTAGACACTAAGACCAGCAACTCGACACGACGATGCAACCGATAATTCAATAATGCAAACAATGAAAAGAAAATTGCAAAGGCTCAGACTGGCTTGGACAAAAGGATGAATAGATCTAACTTTTTTTTGTGGCTTTTTCTTGGACAATAGGTAAGAAAAATAGATCTAATCTAGGGAAAACTGGAAATTCTCACTGAGCAACCTGAAAACTGATACCACTTGATAGAGGCGGGGGTGTCCCGATCTTTCGATGAGATGATAACTAACGATTTGGTGGAGATGACTTTGACGATCCGACTACAAACGTGCACGACGTTGCGCCTTAGCAATCGCTAAACCAACTCCGAGAGGTTATTGACCACGCCGGAGCACAATCAACCTGACCACGAAGGTCTATTCCTGCACGCAATCGAAGAACAAGCAAGAATATGATAAAGCAATCTGAATATTGCGAATATATATGAAGTATTGATAAAGGTGGGGATCCGGAAGCGGTCTTGGTCTGGTCGTTGGACACAAACGAAGTACACGAAGTTGCAATGGCTAACTTTTAACTAAACAAATCCCAAGGAAAAAGCTACTAGATGGATCTACTTATATAGGAGCAAGGGGTGGCGGCCAAGGAGGTGGGAAGACGTCCCAAGGCAGCCTAGAACTAACCCTAGGTCGTACAAGGCCAATGGGCCCAAGTGGAGGTGGTGCAACACCTTTGGACTTGTTGTTTGATTCGGATTCTGCTGCAGCGTCAGATTGTTTCGTCCATATCTCAATGCTCCGGACGAATTTAAAGGTGATTCCAATTGGAGTGGAAAGAGGACGAAATCTAGTTTCCAAAAAATAAAGAATCACCCAATTCGGAGTCCGTATGAAAAAGTTATTGCCGTTTTGAGTCAGGTATGTCTGTGCAGTCCGAATCTGAATCCAGAACGTGAGAGACTTGGACTCTATCTTCTCTTGGACCAAAAGTGACGTGAAAGAACTTTTTGAACAGCAAGTAAACATCTCTTTCTCCCTTATCTTCATATGTGTGTTGTACAAATGTCCCATACACCTGCAATTAGACAAAACACAAAAGTGTGTGAAGTATTTTTGTTCTGGATAACAAAAATAGATTATTGAATAGTTTGCACTAGAAATCACCTGACAAATATGCATGTATGCAATATTTTTGGTCGTATCCAAGGTAGTCATGTCCTCATCAACAGCAGGCAAATTTGAAGGGGGACAGCTAGTACAAGCTATCCTGACAAAAGTGGTCTTCGCCTGCGAAAAGCCCTGGGATGACGCCGTCTTGGGCTCCACGATGACCTCCGCCTTGCCATCCTCCTGGTCTTGGTCTTGTTGCACCAATATAGCAACCTTTTCCTGATGCCTCGGTATTCTTCGTCTACGCTTGCCTCCTTAGCACCAAAGAGGAAATAGGGACACTGCGCGCACCGGCGCCCGCTTGGCACCCGCCTGGCACCGTTCGTCATGGCTCACGTCACGATAGCCTTGTGAGGTTCGCCTCGCCTTGATATCTCCGCTCCTTGTGAGCCTGCCAGGCTAGGCCACTCCAGAGGAGGTGTTGTGTCATCTGCCTCGCGAGGCTTGGCTCCTCGCGAGGGTCTTGGGTGCCTTGTTGATGAAGATGGGCTGGACGGCCCGCTGCTTAGCCACGCCATGGCCCGCAGGCAGGCACGTCTGGGGACCCCCGTTCCCAGAACGTTGACACATGCCTCTCTCCAAAGATGAGATAAGCCTCGGCAACGAAGAATTTATCATGCCTAAGGATGCCGTCAAACAGGAGCGCTTCAAGTGCCGGCTGATAGCCACCGCAAATAGCCTGAAGAAAAAGCAACAACAGCTTCAAGCTGACCATGATCTGCTAGCGGATAGATGGACTAAGGTCCTGGCGGCCGAGGAATACGAACTCGAGCGCCCAACCAAAAGTTACCCAAAGCGCAGGTTGCTACCCCAAATCGAGGAGGAAGCATTAGAGCCTATGCTTCCAGCGTACGATGCGGCTGACCGGCCACCTCGTGGCCGAGACAAAGCGGCATATCAGGCCAAAGTCCAGCCCGCACCCCGTCGCCAGTCAAACAAAAATACCTAGCCCGGGGTAACACACAGGACCAGCGAGACGTATTGGAAAACAAAGCAGGACATGCAAGATCAATCTACGGATCACTGGGGCGTGCCCCAACACGTGACGACGACCGTCACGTTGGATATACTAAAAGCAAATCCGGCCGGGTGGAATACATCAGACAAGACTCGTATGAACTGCGTCATGATATAGCCCGGCACAGAGGCACCGCAACCCCCTGTGCTTCACTGATGAAGTAATGGATCATGAATTCCCAGAAGGTTTTAAACCCGTAAACATTGAATCATATGACGGTACAACAGACCCCGCGGTATGGATTGAAGATTTCCTCCTCCACATCCACATGGCCCGTAGCGATGATCTACATGCCATCAAGTACCTCCCATTAAAACTCAAAGGACCTGCTCGGCATTGGCTCAATAGCCTGCCAGCAAACTCCATTGGCAGTTGGGAGAATTTCGAGGACGCATTCCTTGACAACTTCCAGGGGACTTACGTGCGACCACCGGATGCTGATGACTTTAGTCACATAACCCAACAGCCAGGGGAATCAGCCAGGAAATTCTGGACTCGGTTCCTAACTAAAAAGAACCAAATTGTCGACTGTCCGGATGCCAAGGCCTTAGCGGCATTTAAGCATAACATCCGCGACGAGTGGCTCGCCCGACACCTCGGCCAAGAAAAACCAAAGTCCATGGCAGCCCTCACGACACTCATGACCCGCTTTGGTGCGGGCGAGGACAGTTGGCTGGCTCGCAACAACAACACATCAAGAAATCCTGGCAATTCAGATGCCAAAGATAGCAACGGCAGGCCACGGCGCAACAGACACAAGCGCCACAATAACGGCGACAACGCCGAAGACACGACAGTTAATGCCGGATTCAGTGGCTCTAAATCCGGTCAGCGGAAAAATCCCTTCAAAAGAAGCAATCCGGGCCCGTCCAGCTTGGACCGCATACTCAATCGTTTGTGCCAAATTCACGGCACCCCCGATAAACCAGCCAACCACACCAACAGGGAATGCTGGGTGTTCAAACAGGCCGGCAAGTTGAATGCTGAAAACAAGGAAAAGGGGCTGCATAGCAACGACGAGGAGGATCCCCAGCCGCTGAACGCAGGAGGACAGAAGAAATTTCCTCCCCAAGTGAAAACGGTAAACATGATATACGCAACCCTTCCCAAGAGGGAACGGCAACGTGCACTGAGGGACGTCTACGCGATGGAGCCAGTCGCCCCAAGGTTCAACCCATGGTCTTCTTGTCTGATCACCTTCGACCGCAGGGACCACCCCACCAGTCTCCGTCATGGCGGTTCTGCCGCATTGGTCCTTGAACCCATCATTGACGGATTTCACCTCACTCGAGTCCTTATGGATGGTGGCAGCAGCCTGAACCTGCTCTATCTGGGTACAATGCACAAAATGGGCATAGACCCCTCGAGGATCAAACCCACCAAAACCACCTTTAAAGGTGTCATCCCAGGTGTAGAGGCCTGCTGCACGGGCTCAATCACACTGGAAGTGGTCTTCGGATCTCCGGACAATTTCTGAAGCGAGGAGTTAATCTTCGATATCGTCCCCTTCCGCAGTGGCTATCACGCACTGCTCGGACGAACCACATTTGCCAGATTCAATGCGGTACCACATTATGCATACCACAAGCTCAAAGTGCCAGGACCTCGCGGGATTATAACAGTTAATGGAAACACAAAACGATCGCTCCGCACGGAGGAGCACAGTGCGGCCCTCGTAGCAGAAGCGCAAAGCAGCCTTATGAGGCAAACCGCCAATTCGGCGAAGAAGACCCCGGACACCTTCAAGCGAGACCGGAGTACCCTACAAGAAGATCGCCAGGCACGTTTAGAGGTCGACTAGCAATTCGGCCTCCATCCTAGTCCCAGTCAAGCGGCAAAATTTGCGCGGCGCGTACATAATTACGCACGCAAGATACCATGGGCATAGGCGGAGGCAAGGCCGTGGCACGGCCCACAATGCGGCTCAATCTCTTCACGACCCGTATACCTTTAACATTTTCTTCCTTTCAGGCCCCTATTCTATGAAGGCCCTCTCCGATCGACCGATTATCGGACCCGTCACGAGAAGGAAACACCAAGGAAGCAAGAAGCTTTGACGTACAAGGGAATCCTCAGGTGGTCTCTGATAATGATTGATATTCCTGTTTTGCATACCCACACGCAGCTTGCCCTTGGATAGGACATGTCAAATAGTCCAATTTTTACTTATTGCACTACATGTATGCATATGCTTTGACGTATCATTTAAATAACAATGTACCGCATTAGCTCATTATTGCATTCCTTTATCTTTTTTTCCTGTCTGCTTATTTATGACAAATCGCACCCGTACATTCGGATACGTCCAGTGCGCCAGGGGCTTCAGTGTACCCCATAACACAGCATGAGAAGTCCGAACACTTTCGATAGTGCGGCACCCCGAACTTATAGCATTATATGCATCAGCTCCGAATCATGTCTTGGGTCAATAGTTGGGTTTGCCCGGCTCCCATGTTTTGGTACCTTATGTTCCGCTATATCGGCTAAGGTAGCACTGGGAGAACTACTGCGATTGTGTCCCAGTTCTTCCGGACGAGCACCTTAGTAGAGAAACCGAAAACTGACTGTCATGATGCAGCGAGAGCTGGTCGCTGTTCGAGAGGTCTCAAATCCTTAAAGATTTTTTCCGCTTCGGGGGAGGAGTCAGCCTTGTCCGATTTAGGCATACATAGCGCCCCAAGTTCGGCCCTCCGAATACTAGGGGCTTCGCCAAAATTTAAAATTGTAGACTTCTATGGCTAAGTGAGAAGTGATAAAGCTTTATAGTCCGATTGCCTGGTTCGTTGTGCTGAACACCTCCTTCGAAGGACCCAAAACTGGGATAAAGAGTGATAAGGTTTATCCCGAACACCTCATTACTATTTAGATTGGGGCAGAAGCCGACGACTGGCCAACAAACAAATTTTATATACGGCCGCACAGAAGGTAATATTTTAAATTAACAAGCGTTACATAGCGCACATGAACTCGTTTCACATTACAGGATCACATGAGTACATTCATTCAAATATTACATCCTTAGCACATTCCTCTGCCACAAGGCGAGCACCCTTCAGGACACTGTCATAATACTTTTTGGGGTGGCGGTGCTCCTTGCCCTCCGGCGGCCCCTCCTTCACCAGCTTTTCGGCGTCCATCTTCGCCCAGTACACTTTTGCCCGGGCAAAAGCCCTACACGCACCCACAATGCAGACGGACCGCTTTATGACTTCAAGCCGTGGGCAGGCGTTCACAAGTCACCTTACTAGGCCGAAATAGCTGCCACGCACGGGCTCGCCAGGCCACATCTAGACTATGAGGCCCTTCATGGTCAGTTCGGCCGCCTTGTGAAGCTCGACCAGTTGCTTCAGCTGGTCGCTCAAGGGCATCGGATGTTTGGTCCGAGTATACTGAGCTCAGAACAACTTCTCCGTCGAGCTCCCTTCCTCGGCCCGATAGAACTCCGCGGCATCCGACACACTTCTGGATAGATCTGCGAACGCTCCTGGAGAGCTCCAAATTCAGGTTAGTAAAAGGAAAGTTTCCTTCACATGCTTGCTTTGCATAATGAATGCCTTACCCGCCGCTATCTTCTTGACCACCTCAATTTCCTGGAGGGCCTTTTGGGCTTCGGCCTTGGCATTTTGTGCGTTCTCGAGGGCCTTCGCAAGCTCGGACCCTTGCGTCTTAGAGTCACGCTCCAAGGACTCGTACTTCTTGACAAACTCCTGGAGTTCTTTCTGCACCTCGCCGACTCAGGCCTCTTGCTTCTCGCGCCCGGTGCGCTCCATGGCCGCTTTGCCTTTGGCCTCGGACAACGCCTTCTTCAGGGCCACCACTTCGGTCGTGGCCCCTAGCAAAATTCATGACGATCGTGTGATATAACAAACCACCTTCCTTTTTCTTTATCAATAAACAAACGGGGTATTACTTACCTTTGTTCTCTTCGAGCTGCCTCTTGGTAAGGCCGAGCTCTTCCTCGGACCGCTCAAGGTCCCGCTTCGGTGCGGTGACCTTCGCCGTGTGAGCGGGAGCGGCCAGCAGTGAAGCCTTCTTATTCACATAAGACATATTATAATTAGACTCCTGTGATTATTATTTGATCCTCTGTTCGGCTTTTCTTTGCGAACACCAAACAGAGCATCAGGGGCTACTGTCTATGCTGTTACATTTTCTCATAACTTGATTACTTACCTCAAAGCCTGTTAGGAAGCTCGCACAGGCTTCGATGAGTCCGCTTTTGGCGGACCGGACCTTCTTGACCACCGCACTCATGATAGTGCGGTGCTCTTCGTCGATGGAAGCGTCGCGAAGCGCTTCCAGCAAATTGTCCAATGCCTCTGGATGGATAGAGCCATCGGCACAGACGACTTACCCCCTTGGTGAGGGGTCGCCTGACAGAATCCGGATCCACTGGAGGTTCCGACGCAGTATTCAGTTGGGGGCTGGACTTGCTGCCCCCGGCATTAGGGCCCATGGGAGTCTTGCCCCTCATGTGCCTAGCTCCTGGAATGTCGCCTTGGGGCGCCTCCGGAACTGACTCCCCTTGGTTCAGTGCCCTTTGAGACAACACCTCGATGTCGTCCATAGGGCGGGTGGAGGAAGCGGTCGGGAGTGAATCATTGTTCATCTCCAATGGGCCCAAAGAATCATCCAAAGAGGATACGTCGATATGGGCTTTGGATGGACTTCATGATCATGTTCGGTATGATAAGAAGCAATAAAATAAAACATACCAACAACTATTATGGTATCCGGATACTTACGACTTCGCCAGGGGCTTGTCCCTGGGTAACCACTCCTCGTCGCTGAAAGCGGCCATTGTGGAGCAGTCCGGAAGGAGATTCCTTCCCTTCTTGGACCCTTCGGCCTCCCCACATGGGGGGGCCTTCCTTTTCTTATCTCCCCCGGCTGAGGGGGGATAACTTTCCTCCTCCTCCTCCTCCTCATTTTCGTGGGAGGAGGGCGCCTCGGTGTTATCGGATGATGAGTCCGATACAACCTTGCGCCGGAGACCTTTCCTGGTCCCCGTGGCCTTCTTCTTGGCCTTCTTCTCCAGTGCCTCATAGGGCGTGGGAACCAGCATCTCTGTCAAGAGAGCCCTTGCTGGATCTTCGAGCAGTGGGGCCGGGCAGTCAATCTGCTCCGCTGTCGCGACCCAGTCCTGTTAAACGGTGTGGAGGCTTAGATCCCTCACATGATTATACTGGGGAAAGAAACATCTTATGAGATATAAGGAGCTTACCAGATTGGCATGGCGCTTCATGCTGAGTCCGCGATCCTCGGTAAGGGGAGGAGGTACCTCGGCGGACTTGAACATCACCTTCCAGATGTCTTGGTGCGTCGTGTCGAAGAGCTCTCGCAGCGTCTCGTGCTTAGCCGGGTCGAACTCCCACAAATTGAATGCTCGTCTTTGACACGGGAGGATCCAGCGGAAGAGCATGACTTGGACCATGTTGACAAGCTTGATTTTCTTGCTTATCATGTTTTTGACGCAGTTCTGGAGTCCAGTCAGCTCCACCGATGAACCCCAGGATAGGCCCCTCTTTTTTCAGGAGGTGAGCCGCACGGGGATGCTGGATCAAAATTCGAGGGCCGCCACCCGGTTGGTGTCGCACGGCTCGGTGATGTAGAACCACCCCGATTGCCACCCCTTTACGGTCTCCACATAGGAGCCTTTGAGCCAGGTGACGTTGGGCATTTTTCCCACCATGGCGCCTCCGCACTCCACTTGCTGGCCGACCACCACCTTCCGTTTAATGTTCAAGGTCTTCAGCCATAGGCCGAAGTGGGGCTTGATGCGGAGCAAGGCCTCGCATACGACGATAAACGCCGAGATGTTGAGGATGGAATTAGGGGTCAGATCATGAAAATCCAGCCTGTAGTAGAACATGAGCCCACGAACAAATGGGTGAAGGCGAAATCCCAGCCTGCGGACCAAGTGGGTGAGGAATACAACCCTCTCGTGGGGTTCTGGAGTAGAAACAATCTGCCCCGCATCTGGGAGCCGGTGCGTGATATCTGCGGCCAGGTATCCAGCTTCCCGGAGCTTCGTAATGTTCTCCTCCGTAACGGAGGAGACCATCCACTTACCTCCCGCTCCGGACATGTTTGGAGTGTTTTTGCGGAGAAAATGCGAACTTGGGCGCTGGAGCTTGAGTGCGCGAGAATGGATGGGTAGGGAAGAAGAGGGCATGGGTAAAGAGGATGAGTCCTTGTCCCTTTATAAGGGCGGTAGAAACTGTGCGCCTCCCCACTCGCCTGGTAAACTTGCTTATTCCCCAAGCGCCGTGATTGATGACGCGGTTGGGTTACCCACACCCGTATTGATGAGAATCCCGTGATAAGGGGACACGATCTCCGCTTCGACAAGACATGCCAAGAAAACCGCCTCACAATATGTGTAGTAGCTGGTTGAGAAAACGGTTAAAATAATAACCGGGCCGTGGCGTGATGTAACGTTATGAAAAGTTGTCTGCAGATTAGATTTGTGGAAATATTATACTCTCTAAGTTGGTACGTGGAATTTGTTTTGCAGAGCCGGACACAATGTCGTATTTGGAGGAAGAACCCACCTTGCAATGTCGTAGACAATCTATGCGCCGGACTCATCGTCATTGAAGCCCGGTTCAGGGGCTACTGAGGGGGTCCTGGATTAGGGGGTCCTCGGACAGCCGGAGTATATGCTTTGGCCGGACTGTTGGATTATGAAGATACAAGATTGAAGACTTCGTCCTGTCTCCGGGTGGGATTCTCCTTGGCGTGGAAGGCAAGCTTGGCAATTCGGATCTGTTGATCTCCTCCCTTGTAACCAACTCTGTGTAACCCTAGCCCCCTCCGGTGTCTATATAAGTCGGAGGGTTTAGTCCGCAGGACAACAACAATGATAATCATAGGCTAACTTCTAGGGTTTAGCCTCTACGATCTCATGGTAGATCAACTCTTGTAATTCTCATATCATCAAGATCAATCAAGCAGGAAGTAGGGTATTACCTCCATCGAGAGGGCCCGAACCTGGGTAAACATTGTGTCCCCCGCCTCCTGTTACCATCCGCCTTAGGCGCATAGTTCGGGACCCCCTACCGAGATCCGCCGGTTTTGACATCGACAGACGCTGGGCACTGAGTTAATAGGTTAGTTCCCATAAATGATATAAAATGTCATATAAAGTGAGGGAGTCCTGGATTAGGGGGTCCTCGGATAACCGGACTGTTGGACTATGAAGACACAAGATTGAAGACTTCGTCCCGTGTCCGGATGGGACTCTCCTTGGCGTGGAAGGCAAGCTTGGCAATACGGATATGTAGATATCCTCCCTTGTAACCGACTCTGTCTGACACCCCAAAATTTTGACCTTGTTATTAATTAAAAATTTGCCAGGAAATTAAATTTTCATTTTCTGGATTTTCTTTCAATTTCAGAACCATTCTTTTCTTTGTTGTTATGGAGTTTTTACCCCAAGTGAAAACTTTCAAAATATATTGTTGGACTTATATACCCTCTCAATAAAAAAATTGTTTTTACCAGTGGAATTAATTATATAATTATTTTCCTGATCTTCACTTCTTTAAAAATGGTTTCCCATGGTTTTAGGGTCCCATTTGAACTACAACCTTTTGATAAATTTATTTAAACTTTCAACCAAAATTTGGGGATGTCATGTGATGTTTTTAAATCACTTTTATGCAAAAAAATCTTTTATTCATGGGATATTTTGAGATCTACCCCAAGTTTTCAAATCTGGTCCAGTTTGTGGAATTGCACGACAACCTATTTAAATTTTTATTTAAAGCTTCCACCAAAATTATGGGATGTCAATGGTAGTATATAATTCAACTTTATGCAAAAATCCACTGATGTTCTTCGAAAAAATTGAGTAAATCACCCTCATCTTCATTCTGTGTCGGGGATTCTGACTCCGCGAGCACCTATGGGGACGGAGCCCCTTCTCGGTTCGGCGGGGGGCGGAGGTCGCGCAAAGAGCGGATCGAGGCGAGGCACACGAGGGGTTTTACCCAGCTTCGGAGCTCTCCGGAGAGATAATACTCCTACTGCTGCTTTGTGGATTGTATTGAGTTCTTGCTCGGGAGCGCTGGGTGCTACAGTACACACCAGCAGCTAACGAGACCGAGCGCGGGTGTTCTACTGTTCGTCCTCCTCCCCTACGTTGTCCATGTGCCTCCTTTTATATGCTCAAGGGGTCTCCAACAGGTGGCAACGTAGGCAAGGGCAAAAATGGAAAGGTGCTGTGGTAGGTACAACTACCTACACAGTGTATCATACCTAACCCTGACGGCAGGGGACAAAGGCATTAAATGCCTATCTACGTCGCCCAGACGGTGCAGAAAAGGGACCGTCAGGGGCGCCACCGCTCGCCATGATGGCGATATTGTCAGTGCCGCATGCCACAGTGTACCCCTGGCTGCACAGCCGCCCGCCACGTATGCCTGGAGGGGTCCCAGAGCGACACGTAGGTGGGTGTGCTGGAGCGCAGGTACAGAGTGGTGGCTTGCCGCGGCAAACGCCTTGCCGCGGCCGTTGTCTTGCCGCCTCCGGGAGCTTGTCGCTCGCCGGATCCTGCCGGGACGCGTGGCGCGTCATGGCAAGTTCCTTGAGATGCCTTGGTTGGCCTTCCCGGCAAGCTCCTCTTGCCGGGGTCTTGTGCCTCGAGTGGCCTTCCCGGCAAGCTCCTCTTGCCGGGGACTTGTCTCCTTGGCTTAAATACTTTGTTCTTGAATGGCTCAAGAGGAGCCACAGAGGGCCTTGGCGGTCACCTGGCAAGCCTTGCCGCGGGACGCTGCGACTGCCCGTGCACAAGTTCGGGATACTAGGGTACCCCTACTCTAGTACACCGACAGGAGCCCCCGGGCCTGGGCCATACACGGTGCCGAGCGCTGTTGGGCCAGGCCCAAAACAGGGCACGGGCATGCGCGGCCTGGGTCACGTCGTATCTTGCTCCGCACCCACCGCGCCCTCCCCGAACGGCACGCGTCGATTGCGGCGTCGTGGGAGAGTTCGTGGGTGGTCCTTTATTCGGGAAAGTGAAACGCCGCCTCCTGGCGGTTCATATCTTCCCCATAAACGGAGGGGGGCGTGGAGGCGTGGTCTTCGAGGCGTCCACTCCCCACGATCACAGGGTGGAGAGAGGTCGCCTCATCCGTCGCCTCAGCTCTGTACGCCTGCCACGCGGCCTCCATGCGCTTGGAGTGGCGAACGGTGGAGGTGGGAAACCGGGCCGTCACGGGTCGAGGCAGCGTGTCGGGCCCAGTTCCCTGCTCCTTCCGTGTCTTGATTGGCTGAGCGGGGCGGCCGAGCCCCCACCCCGCTCCTTTATAAGGAGCGGGATGGGGGGACGGAAGCCCGCATTCTTTCATCTCCTCTTTCCTTCAGCTTCTGCTCCCCTCTCTCTCATTCGCCATGGAGAAAGGGAACCCTTGTCCTTCAACGGTGGCGACGAGGGTCGCCGCTAGACAACGCGTCCCTCCCTCTCCCGCACCCGTGGTGGCAGAGCCGGCTGCAAGGGGAAGAGGGAGGGGGCGAGGCCGCGGGCGAGGTCGAGGGCGAGGCCGAGGCGCTCGGGGAAGAGGTGGACGGGGCAGCTCGCCGGCCTCGCCTCCGCCAGCGGTTCCTCTTCCCGTGGCGGACCATATCGGGGACGACCCTTGCGAGTTCTTCGTCAGGCTGCGTCGGCCGCCTCGTCGTCGCCTCCGTCTCCCGACTCCATTTGCGAGCGAGATGGAGTTGGATCCGCCCGAGACACTGAGGTTGCACATGAGGGGCTGTGGAATCAGCGGTACGCGAGTCCTCGTTGATTTCCCGGCCCCTAATGTGAGGTATCTTGGTCGAGGGTGGAAGACGTTCACCCGCATCCACTGCTTGACGGCGGGGCTCACCCTCCATTTTAAGCTGATGGAGGGCGGTCTCCTCTCCGTCAAGGTCTTCGGGTGCTTCGGGACTCGGGCAAGGTGCTGCGTGGAGAGCTCCTCCGATAGCGAAGACTCCTCCTCGGGCGGGAGTGACGAGGAGGACAGCGACAACGACGACGAGGGTGGCGAGCGGCAGGATGACGGGTCCGACTAGGTGTCGGGCGCCGCTCCGTGTGGCACCGGCGACCCCATCATCCGTGTCGCCGGCTCCTCGAGCTTCTCGGGGTCGTCTCCTTGGGCGGCTAGCGTAGGGAGGCTGCGGAAGAGGAAGAGGGCAGGTGGCAAGGCCGTCAACTCGGAGTACGAGGGCACGACGCCCTCGACAGCGTGCTGACGTCCTGCCGCCTCGTCTTCGAGCCCTGCCTCCGGCGCCGTCATCACCATCCAGCCTCTGGACGACCACCGAGACGTTCTCTTGGTGTCTTCTGCCACCCGTAGCTCGCCTAGGCGCCCCTTTTGCCCTTTCCGCCTCCTTGACCTATCTCCTGGAGAGAGAGACAAGAAAGGGATTACGGGCACCTTATCTCTTTTTAATTTGTAAGCCCTCGGGCCTTAGCTGTATTTAAGACTTGTAATCCCATTATTCATGTTTTTCATTCTCTTATGAACTGCACCTGAGTGGAATGCTCTTTAATGAAAAGGGGATGCTTGCTGGGTCACTTGTCTTGTGGGTGGAACCCACGCCAAGGAGCAAATCCTTAATATCTCTAAGATAGACACTTTTTTCCCGGCAGCAGGCCCTGCCGTCTTCCCACGTCGCTCGACCTTTCTCACGCTTTTGGCGGAGGCAGGGAGGAGGCGGGTTCAGACTCCTCGTTTCGTCCCTTTGCTGCCGCGACTACGACCAAGCCCGGACCCGGGAACGAGCCCTAGGGCCTAGAGTTAAGGGAGCACGGTAGCCTTTAGGAAGAAACGAGGTTTCGCATACCTCAGTCCATAAGAGAATGCATGATAAGGGATGAAAAACTTATCTGAGATTGCAGCCCCCGGCAATTCTGGTTTGCCGTGGGTGAATATTTGTACTTGTAGCCCCCGGCAACACTGGCTTGCCGGGGTCTTGCAGCCCCCGGCAACACTGGCTTGCCGGGTTCCAGATGTTGGTCCGCCCTTCTTCTCCTTTTCGTCCTTAAGTGGTCCGGTCAGGATATGCGAGCCCTGCGAACCAAAGGAAACGAAAGAACGGCAAAGGGACGCAAACTCGACCTCTAAGTTAGGGGTTAGCCGCTACTAAGCACTATCAACCCTAACCAAGGACGAGACTCGACTCAGCATGCATGCTAAAACTCAGGGCGCCAGCGCTTCATCTTCACTCAGGGTCTGCGCCTGGCTTTGTACAAAGGATTACATGCAATAGCGGCAAGACTTGTACAAAAAGGTGGTTGCCAGACAGGGTCCGACAACCGCGCCTTACGGGTAAAACTTACGAAGATGCTCGATGTTCCAGGAGTTGCTCACCGGAAAGCCATCTTCGGTCTCAAGGCGGACAACGCCAGGCCTAGTGACTCGTTTCACCCGGTAAGGGCCTTCCCACTTCGGCGTCAACTTGTTGGAATTCTTGGCGGAATGAACATGCCGAAGAACAAGGTCGCCTTCCTCGAGACTTCTGGCTTTAACTTTGCGGCTATGGTAGCGGCGCAAAGCTTGCTGGTAGCGAGCAGCTCGCACAGCAGCCTGAAGACGATCTTCCTCAAGGAGCAGCGCGTCATCTTGTCGCAGCTGCTCTTGCTCAAGCTCATCATAAGCGAGCACTCGAGATGACCCGTATACGAGTTCCGTGGGGATAACTGCCTCTGCTCCATAGACTAGAGCGAAAGGTGTCTGGCCAGTGGCTCGATTTGGCATCGTCCTGATCGACCAAAGAACCACCGGCAGCTCCTCGATCCAGTTTCTTCCGCACGTGTGCAGCATGTCAAAAGTCCTGGTCTTGAGCCCACGCAGCACTTCAGCATTTGCCCTCTCCGCTTGACCGTTGCTCCTGGGGTGAGCAACAGAAGCGAAGCAGACCTTGGCGCCAAGATCTTGGACGTACTGCATGAAGGTGCGGCTCGTGAATTGCGTACCGTTGTCGGTGATGATCCTGTTAGGGATCCCGAAGCGGCAAACAATCGACCTGAAGAACTTGACTGCTGACTGTGCTGTCACCTTCCTCACTGGTTCCACTTCTGGCCACTTTGTGAACTTGTCGATTGCGATGTACAAGTACTCAAAGCCCCCGACTGCTCGGGGGAAGGGGCCGAGGATGTCGAGCCCCCAGACCGAAAATGGCCAGGATAAAGGGATCGCCTGGAGAGCTTGAGCTGGCTGGTGTATCTGCTTGGAATGGAACTGGCACGCTTCACACTTGGTTACTTGTGCAGTTGCATCCTGGAGGGCTGTCGGCCAAAAGAAACCTTGCCGGAAAGCTTTGCCGGCAAGCGCTCTTGTGCCAATGTGGTGACCACATATGCCTCCATGTATCTCTGCCAACAGCTTCTGTCCATCTTCCCGGTGAAGACACTTCAATTTCACACCGTTGAGTCTTCTTCTGTACAGTGCGTTGTCGACGAACTGGTACATACTTGACTGCCGGGCTACTCTTTCCGCTTCTTCTGGCTCTTCGGGAAGTTCTCCTGTCTGGAGGAAACGGATGATCTGTTGTGCCCATGCTGGAGCTTGTGGCTCGACAACAAGGACTAAAGGCATATCTGCTGCTGCGGGAACATCCGCTTCTACGGCGAGAACCTGCGGCTCAGCCGGAGCTTGACGTTCCCCGGCAAGCTTGCTGGAGCAAAACTCGTCGGGAGTGTCTGCTACAACAAAACAAACCCTGGGGCTTGTCGGAGCAGACTGCTCCTCAGCACTCTTGGCGTTGATTTTGGGGACCTTCTTGGCGGCGGCTTCGGGAAGCTCTGCCGGAAGATAGTCACCAGAAATCAACTTCCTCTTCTTGCTCTATCCAGTTGATGGCGTCACGGACGGTTGAGTCAGCTTGAGCACAAAGATCCCTGGTTCCACAGGTAGCTTAAGTGCTGCGCACTTTGACAGGCCGTCAGCAATGTCGTTCTGAGCTCTTGGAACGTGTTCCATCTGTAGGCCGACAAAGCGCTCTTCTAGCTTCCTCACTTCATCAACGTAAGCTTCCATCAATGGACTCTGATAATTCTTATTCACCTGGCGGACGACAAGCTGCGAGTCACCCCTGACAATGAGTTGCTTGATCCCAAGGTCTGCCGCGATCCTGAGACCGGCAAGCAATCCCTCATACTCTGCAGTATTGTTTGTGGCTTGCTCCTTGGGAAAGTGCATCTGGACCACGTATTTGAGGTGCTCTCCGGTGGGTGCGACAAGCAGCACGCCAGCACCGGCGCCTTGCAGCGAGAAAGCACCATCAAAGTACATCAGCCACTCTTTGCTTGCTTCCTTGACGGGGATGCTCGTCTCTGTAATTTCTTCATCTGGTGCTGGCGTCCACTCTGCTATGAATTCTGCCAATGCTCTGCTTTGGATAGTTGAAGTGCTCTCAAACTTAAGGCCAAAGCTCGACAGTTCTAGTGCCCACTCAACAATCCTGCCTGTTGCTTCGAGATTCTGCAGTATCCTCTTCAGTGGAAAGCGAGTGACAACTGTAATCTCATGTGCTTGGAAGTAATGGCGTAGCTTTCTCGAGGCCATGAGAAGGCCGAAAAGCAATTTCTGCACACCAGAGTACCTTGACCTAGCCCCCTGCAGAAGGGAACTGACAAAGTAGACTGGGCGCTGCACCATTCTCTTCTGCTGTATCTCTTCGCACATCTGCGCAGATCCATCTTTGCCGGGACCAGAGCTTGTCGGGGAAGCCCCCTTCTTGTCGCTGGACGTGCTTGCCGCGGTCGCTGGCTCATCATCAGCCTCCCTCTCCGCTACTAGCGCAGCACTAACCACTTGATTGGTTGCCGCCAGATACAGCAGCAACTTCTCTTGTGGCTTAGGTGCGACAAGTATTGGAGTGGAGGACAGGTATCTCTTCAAGTCCTGCAGCGCAGCCTCCGCTTCCGGAGACCATTTAATTGGACCTGCCTTTTTCAAGATTTTGAAAAACGGCAGGGCGCGCTCAGCAGACTTAGAGATAAACCTGCTGAGAGCCGCCACGCAGCCGGCAAGTTTCCGCACATCCTTGACGCGCTTCGGTGCTTCGATCTGCTCAATGGCCTTGATCTTGTCGGGATTGGCTTCAATTCCCCTCCGAGACATGAAGAACCCGAGAAGCTTGCCGGAAGGGACTCCAAACACGCACTTCTCGGGGTTGAGCTTGAGGCCGATCTTGCGCAGATTTGCAAAAGTCTCTTCTAGATCTTGAACCAGAGTTGCTTCGTCCCTGCTCTTGACCACTATATCATCCATGTAGGCTTCCACATTTCTGTGTATTTGTGGCTCAAAAGCAGTATGGACTACCCTTGCAAATGTTGAACCAGCATTCTTCAAACCAAAAGGCATCCGTACGAAACAGTACGTGCCACATGGAGTGATGAATGCGGTTTTCTCCTCATCCTCTTCTGCCATGAAGATCTGATGGTATCCTGAGTATGCGTCAAGAAATGAAAGCAAATCACATCTGGCCGTGGAGTCAACAATCTGGACAATGCGCGGCAAGGGAAATGGATCTTTGGGACAAGCTTTATTGACATCAGTGAAGTCAATACAAAGCCTCCATTTCCCGTTTGCCTTGTGCACGACTACAGGATTGGCCAACCACGTAGGATGGAGCACCCCTCTGACAAGGCCTGCTGCTTCCAACTTCTTGATCTCTTCTGCGATGAATTCTTGGCGCTCCACTGCTTGTTTCCTGACTTTCTGCTTGACGGGCCGCGCATGAGGACAGACGGCAAGGTGGTGCTCAATTACTTTCCTGGGAACACCGAGGATGTCAGACGGTTGCCACGCAAACACATCGACATTCGCCCGCAGGAAAGCAACGAGCACGCTTTCCTATTTAGGGTCGAGAGTGGCACTGATGGTGAAAGTACCACCAGTGCCGTCCTCCTTGGCGGACACCTTCTTGGTCGCTGGCGGAGCTGCCATTGTCTTCTTACACTTGCCGGTGGAGCTCGATGGTGCGTCCTCGACGGTAGCGCAGCACTCCGAAGAGGTGCGCTTGCCGAAGTGAGCATCAGAACTCTTGCCGGACTTGGTCTTCTTCTTCCCCCCGGGAGTTTCAGCGGCAAGTGTCTCGCGATCCATTGCGGCTACTGCTTCCCGGTAGATCTTGTCGGCACAGATAAGAGCATCTTTCTTGTCGCCAGGGACAGAGATGACACTTATTGGGCCTGGCATCTTCAGCATGTTGTACGCGTAGTGAGAGGCCGCCATGAACTTGGCGAGCGCTGGACGGCCGAGAATTCCATTGTAAGGCAATGGAAAATCGGCAACGTCAAAAGTGATCCTCTCAGTCCTGAAGTTTAGCTCGCTGCCAAATGTCACCGGCAGCGTGATCTTTCCCTTCGGCTTGCTCCTTCTCGGGTTGATTCCTTGGAATGTGTCGGTCTCTTCGAGCTCGCTGTCAGGGACCTAGAGTTTTCGGAGCACAGCGGAGGAGATCAGGTTCAAGCCGTCCCCGCCGTCAACTAGCATCTTAGTGACCTTCAGGTTGCGGATAGTTGGTGAGATCAACATCGGCAAACACCCGACCGCAGTTGTGCGATCAGGGTGGTCCTCAGTATCAAAGATGATAGGCATGCTGGACCATTTCAGAAGCTTGTGTGACTCAATGGGTGGTTCTGCCGCATTAACTTCCCGCACCCACTGCTTGAGTTGGCGGTGCGAAGTATGCAGAGAAGCACCGCCGTCAACGCACAAGACCTCTGTGGCTTTCTCAAACTCCTGCTCACTGGTCTCGTCATCATCCATGTCTTCATCGTCGTCGTCTTCCTCTTTGTCGCGGCCGCGGGGAGGTCTGTCTCCTTGCCGCTGATTGGCCTTGCCGCGGCGCCCTCCCCGGCCGGTGCGCTTCGTACCGGATCCTCCAGCACATGCTTGGGCTTTCTCCTTGTCGCGTCGCTCATACTCGGCCTTTTGCAGCTCGACAAGCTGCTCGACCTTCTTGCAGCTCTGGAGGTCATGGCCCTTGGTGCGGTGGATCTTGCAGTACTGTTTGTTGGTGCCGTCCTGTTTGTCGGCGGCCGCCAGAGCCTGGCAGTTGGCGCATGCGGCAACCTCCTTGCCGGAGCTACCATCTTTGGCTTTCTTGGCGCCACCGTCGCTGCCGAACTGCTCAACAACTAGCACATCTTTGCCTTTCCTCTTTCTGTTGTTCCGCCGGTTTTTGTTTGCCGGGGCAGCATCCTCACTGTCAGATCCTCCCGTTCCTGTATTCTCTCCGGGGAGTTTCCTCCCTTCCTCAGCACGTGCACACCTGTCGGCCAGAGCATATAGCTCGCTGACGTCTCTGATCTTGCACATCGCCATCTCCTCCCGCATCCTGCGGTTTCGCATGTTCTGATGGAACACGCTGATGACCGTGGCAGGGTGGACATCTGGGATGTTGCGTTGCACTTGGCTGAATCTCTGGATGTACTTGCGCAGAGGCTCTCCTTCTTTCTGGGCAAGCAAGTGAAGGTCACTCTCCTGGCCATGAGGTTTGTGGCCACCCGTAAAGGCGCCGACAAACTGATGGCACAGGTCTGCCCAGGAAGATATGGAGTTTTCCGGCAAGTGCATGAGCCAGGATCTGACGTTGGGCTTGAGCACCAGCGGGAAGTAGTTGGCAAGGATCTTGTCGTCTCGCCCCCCGATAGCCTGCACCGCGATGGTGTAGATGCTGAGGAACTCCGACGGATGCAACGTGCCGTCGTACTTCTCCGGTACGTATGGCTTGAAATTCTTCGTGCTGGGCCACTGGACTTGCCGCAGCTCACGAGTAAACGCAGGGCAACCTACCGCACACGGTAGGTCGCCTGGCTCCCCTGGCGCATGCATGTCGACAGTGGGTCCAGCGCGTCGGTCTGATTGACGCCGCGTTCCTCTTCGTCGCTCGATGCGAGTACGAGCGTCTTCTTGCTGTCGTTCGTGAAGAACGTGGCGCTGATCGCGACGAGTTTGCGGATCTGATGAAGCGGTGGAGTCGCTGTCACGGTGCACCCGACGAGTCGGCGATCTTGGCCTTCGGGGCGGAGAGTGCACGGTGGTTGCACCCCACCGGTCTTGTCGCCATCGACTCGCACTTGGCTGGTTTGCCGCGGCTGCGATGTGGTCGGCTGCCGTGGAGTGTCGCCGTTGGCGAAGTCGATGAGGCTCTGAATGGTGGCCCTCCAGTCGTCGATCTTGTCCGGCGTTGGAGGGAAGTCTAGGAGCAGTTGTGCTCGCGCCAAAGCTTCTGCTGGAGTGGCGGGCAGCGGTGGCGAACGGTGCGAGGAGCGGGATATGCTCGGACTTCCAACGATGTTAGAAGGAGCAGTATTCCGTCCAGGCGACCGTGCCTCGCTCGCGCCAGCGCGTTGGCGTGCATGCTGGCCTTGAGCATCTCGAGATCCGCCAGCTCGATTTGGGTCCAGCAAGCGTATGGTACCATGAGTACCACGACGTTGCCGGTCTCGCGCTTCCTGAGATGGGCGTGGAGCATCCACGGATGCCCGGTCGTCGTGGGAGCCTGCTACGCCGCCGACGGGCAGCGCAGCCTTGTCCTTGGACCTGGAGGCACCGTGGGCTCCCTCGTCGACGCCCGTTCTTCCGCCGGCGTCTTCCCCACCAGCCGTTTGCTCCGGCGGCGGTGGGTTCGACGCGGACGGAGCAGCCGCCTCCGAGGCCTTCTTCTTCGGTGGCATGTCGATGAAATCGATGAAGATCTAGCTCGCGTGAACGCCGGATCAGGTTCACACAACCTCGACGCCCCCTGCCTGGCGCGCCAAAGATGCCGGGGATTCTGACTCCGCGAGCACCTATGGGGACGGAGCCCCTTCTCGGTTCGGCGGGGGGCGGAGGTCGTGCAAAGAGCGGATCGAGGCGAGGCACACTAGGGTTTTACCCAGCTTCGGAGCTCTCCAGAGAGATAATACTCCTACTGCTGCTTTGTGGATTGTATTGAGTTCTTGCTCGGGAGCGCTGGGTGCTACAGTACACACCAGCAGCTAACGAGACCGAGCGCGGGTGTTCTACTGTTCGTCCTCCTCCCCTACGTTGTGCATGGGCCTCATTTTATATGCTCAAGGGGTCACCAACACGTGGCAAAGTAGGCAAGGGAAAAAATGGAAAGGTGATGTGGTAGGTACAGCTACCTACACAGTGTATCATACCTAACCCTGACGGCAGGGGACAAAGGCATTAAATGCCTATCTACGTCGCCCAGACGGTGCAGAAAAGGGACCGTCAGGGGCGCCACCGCTCGCCACGATGGCGATCTTGTCAGCGCCGCATGCCACAGTGTACCCCTGGCTGCACAGCCGCCCGCCACGTACGCCTGGAGGGGTCCCAGAGCGACACGTAGGTGGGTGTGCTGGAGCGCAGGTACATAGTGGTGGCTTGCCACGGCAAACGCCTTGCCGCGGCCGTTTTCTTGCCGCGTCCGGGAGCTTGTCGCTCGCCGGATCCTGCCGGGACGCGTGGCGCGTCGCGGCAAGTTCCTTGAGATGCCTTGGTTGGCCTTCCCGGCAAGCTCCTCTTGCCGGGGTCTTGTGCCTCGAGTGGCCTTCCCGGCAAGCTCCTCTTGCGGGGGACTTGTCTCCTTGGCTTAAATACTTTGTTCTTGAATGGCTCAAGAGGAGCCACAGAGGGCCTTGGTGGTCACCTGGAAAGCCTTGCCGCGGGACGCTGCGACTGCCCGTGCACAAGTTCGGGATACTAGGGTACCCCTACTCTAGTACACCGACATTCTGGTCCAGCTTGGTGATTTGTACTGCAACCACATTTTAACTTGCTCTTTTACCCATGATTCTTTTTCCTACTTATAGACCACCCTGCAAAACCCCTAAGTCCAGGAGAGTGGGCCCATTGGAGTATTTTTGGTCCATGCAATGATGCCAATTACCTTCTGTCCAGAATCAGTTTTCTCACAAACTTGCACTAACAAGTTTTTGTTTTTGACAAACTAACCTTGCCACCCTCTGTATCATCTAAAGAGGATCTCATCTGGAGATTTTGGCCACCCCAAGAATTGCCTAGATGCCCTTGGCATTCTGTCGAGCACTTGGTGTGCATACCAGTTTTGACATGACTTTTAGTTTGCACTGGGGACTTGAACCCCCTGACCAAACCACCATGTCCACTAATCTTCTTGCAAACCCTAACCTAGGCCTGTTAGTCACCAGCCTCATCCAAACCCTCTAGCACACGCTGGCATTATGCCAAACACGCAGCGTGCGTGCGCTGGGCGCGCCCAGAGCGCACGTTTTGCACGCGCGCGCACCGAGCCGCCGCGTCTCACTGCCGCCCTCCCGGTGCCCGTGCTGCCCTTTGACCACTCGCAGCCAGCGCCCGACCCCTCCCTCGCCGCAGAGCCGCCCTGGCCCCTCCTCCTGGCGCCCCACAGCGCCACCGACGCAAGCCGCCGACGGCCACAGCAACCTCTGCCCTGGATGGTGCCGCCCAAGCCTCCTCCGTTCGCCAGCTGCCCTCGTGAGCAGGCCATCCTCATCCGCTCACCCTCCCAAACCCCGCTAGCCTCCACCACGTCGCCCTGCTGCAACAGAACGGCGGTTCACCAACGTCCTTATCCACGGCCGCGAAACCGTCCTAGCTGCGCTATATATGGAGGCCCCGAGCTCATCCTAGCACTCAGGCGACCTCAGGCCACCCCTATAGAGGTCCCCTAGCTCATAATCGACGGGGGAAAGCCGTCTTTCTCGACTCCGGCCGGTTCGGACACCGCCACACTCCAGCTCCGTTCGTCGCGAGTAGGCCCTCTCCCATCCATCCAACACCACCACCCGACTCCCCTCGACCTTGCGGTGCTGCCCAGCCTCACAAAGGCGGTCAATAACCACCGTATCTCAGACCCCCAAATCCACCCGAAGCTTCCTCCGTCGTGGAGCTCGCCGCCGGCGACTCCCTCCACCCCCGCCGAGCCTGCAACCACTGGGAGGACCGCCCTGAACCAATGGATACATCCCTGCCCTCGGGACCACGTGAGGAGCCACGATTCGTCGACGGCGATCGCTGGAACCCCGCCCTCGCTCGGACAGAGGAGGAAGAAGGCACGGGCGACAGGTCAAACCTGACCAGTGGGCCCAAGGGACCCACTGTCAGTGACCAGCCCCGCCGCAACGTGTTTCAAGTGGAAGCGCATTTCTCGAAATACACCTTCGCTAGAAGAAAGCGTAAGCCCCCCGAAACGTTTTCTTTTTTGTTTTATTTAAAAACAGAATATTGGCTAAACTTTGACTAGCTATAACTTTTTAAATATAAGTCCAAATGACTTGATTCTTTTTCCGTTGTTCCCAAATATTGTCTAGTTTATTTTCATATTTATTTGAAAATTTTCCAAACAACTTTTTTGTACTGTTTTGATAATATGTGTTGATTTAAATTTTCTTAAAATAGGATTATGGAGAGAGAAGAAAACTTTCAAAAAGTTTTGGAATGCACCCTGCCTCTCCAGAACTTGAAGGCAAGCATTCTGAACCCTGGCATAATATTGTCTTGTGTTGTTGATATGGTTGCCACCCCACCCTGTCTCAGAGATTTCGTTATTTTATGCGATGATACGATCATACTCATAAGTGCATATTGATGATTTCATGTTGTTGGTAATTGATATGTTTGTGATAGCATTCACCCTCATATGCCTCTCATGCCTACCGGGAAGGATCCGGGAAAGTCTATGTCTTGGGTAGACACGAGCTTGTCCCTAACCCCTCGTCGAGACGGTTATGGCCGGTGGGGCATGGGGAGGTATGATGAGTGGTGGTTTTGTCTGATGGATGTGAAATATAATTCTTGAGCTAACCATGCAGGAAGTGCTTTAACCTCCTAAGTCAACCATAGATCGAGTCTTGTTCCAGTAACCCCCATACTTGTTTCATACTACCACTTGTCCCTGCCACAGGTAGGGTACGGTTCAGTAAATTGTCAACCCCAGTCCTAGCACACATCGTATAGAGAGGCCATGGTGGAAGATACCGGCTACATCCAGTAGGCATGCCACTTGGTCCGAGGGCATGGGTGTTTACGGTTGGGACCGAGAGGGCACCCCTTAGAGCGCGTGATATAAGTTTGATCCCATGCTAAGCGAGGTTGTAGCCTTCCCACTTATAGTTTTGCTTGACGGGTGTCGTGGGTGATTCCAGACACCGGTAAGTTAGGCTGGTGTGTGCGGTCCGGTGTGTTTTCGAATGAAAGACCGTGGACGGAATTAGTCCCAGTGGACTAAAGGAATCCGTTGCTACTGGGTAAAGAGTACACCCTCTGCAGAGATTATATCTATTCGAATAGTCGTGTCCATGGTTGAGGACTACCATTTGGGATGGGTCAAGTGTTGGTCTTCGGAGGAAAAACTACTAAACTAGAACATTGATTATGACCTGTGACATACGATGATTATGATTTCTATTATTGTGGACTAACCATTTGTATTATTTGAATTAATGAGTATCCCTGGGACGGTTCTACCTCCTGGATATTCAGTGTGATTATTCTTATATAAGCCCTTTATGTGGTGTCGCACCGACGCCCGACTGTGGCATGATTGTTATATCATTTATATATAAGCCCTTTATGTGGTGTCGCACAGACGCCCGACTGTGGCATGCTTGTTATTTCAATGACTTATAAGCCCTTTATGTGGTGTCGCACAGACGCCCGACTGTGGCATGCTTGTTATATCTTATATATATAAGACCTTTATGTGGTGTTGCTCAGACGCCCGACTGAGGCATGCTTTATATTATTATCCTTTCAAGGCGCCGCTTCAGACACCTGATCGGTGCATTTTATTTCTATCCTTGGGTTGTTTATTCATGTTCTATATGAATAATTTTCTTGTGTGCATCATAAATATTATTTCACGACTGACGTAGTGATCATGTCATATTTCAAAGCATGATTATCATTTGTTATATTATACCTATGTTCATAATGTTTGCGAGTACATTCAAAGTACTCACTGGCTTGTCCCTGGCTATTGTCTTGGCCAGATTTCTTGCATGGAGAGGAGCGTTGCGATGACAGCCCCAGAACCTACGCAATGGTGATAGAAGCCTCGCGAAGATAGGAGTTATCCAAGTCAGCTGTTCCTGTGGGAAATGGAGTCCCATAGACGCTGATGTACCACAAACCGCTTCCGCCATCAACCACTAGAAACCATTTGTTGTACTCATAGGCCAGAATGGTCTTGTACTACATATCTTGTATTTTGCTTAGAGTTTCTGTATCAAGTTGGTGCCTCATCAACTAACAGTAATCCTGGGGCTGGTGAGCACAAGGGCCATTTTCTGGGAAATTACATCCCGAAAATCCGGTCCTGACACTCTGTGCAACCCTAGCCCCCTCCGGTGTCTATATAAACCGGAGGGTTTAGTCCGTAGGACAACAACAATCATACCATAGGCTAGCTTCTAGGGTTTAGCCTCTACGATCTCGTGGTAGATCAACTCTTGTAATACTCATATCATCAGGATCAATCAAGAAGGGCCCGAACCTGGATAAACATAGTGTTCCCCGCCTCCTGTTACCATCCGCCTTAGACGCACAATTCGGGACCACCTACCCGAGATCCGCCGGTTTTGACACCGACATTGGTGCTTTCATTGAGAGTTCCACTGTGCTGTCACCGTAAGGCTAGATGGATCCTTCGATCATCGGCAATGATGCGATCCAGGGTGAGGTTTTCCCCCCGGACAAGTCTTCGTATTCGGCGGCTTTGTACTGCGGGCCAACTCACTTGGCCATCTGGAGAAGATCGAAAGCTACGCTCCTGGCCATCAGGTCAGGTTTGGAAACTTGAACTATACTGCCGACATCTGCGGAGACTTGATCTCCGACGGATTCGAGCCCATGTCAGGTGCGCCGCACAATTACGACAAGCATGACTTAGCACTTTCGTCGGACAGTGTTCGGGAGATCACACCTGCAACTACTCCGACCCTCAATCCGGAAGAAATTGCACCATCTGAGGACGGGTGGATGGACCCCGCCATGGAGGCCGCACACTCAGTGGCGATAGAGCCGAATACTGACTTCACCTCCTACGAGACCTGTGTTGCCGAACCGTTGGATTCGTCCCCGGTCATGGGCTCTGAGCTGCCTGGGTCCGTGCCTATCAAATCCGATTGGGCACCGATCATGGAATTTACCTCCGCAGATATCTTTCAGCACTCGCCCTTTGGCGACGTGCTAAACTCGTTGAGGTCTCTCTCCCTGTCAAGAGACCCTTGGCCGAACTATATCCGGCTAGAATGGGATGCGGACGACGAAGAAATTCGCACCCCACCCACCACCCACTTAGTAGCCACTGTCGACGATATAACCGACAAGCTCGATTTCGGTTGTGAAGACATCGATAGTATGGACGACGATGCAGGAGACGAACAGGAACCATCGCCCATAGGGCGCTGGACAACCACTTCATCACATTATACATGGTGGATACACCCAAAGAAGACAATGATGAGGAACGGGAGGATGCAGCGAAGGATAACCCCCTTGAGAAGCAACCAAAGCAACGACGTAGACGCCGCTCCGAATCCCGCCTCGGCAAAAACAGCGATAACAGCGCAAGAAAGAATGAGACCCCGGTCGACTTCAAAGCAACAGAGCAGGACGAGCCAGCGGACGGCGAACATAGTACGGAGCCACTGTCCGATCACGGCGACGCCGAGGGTAGAAATCATCAACCTGTCTCCGGAGAGGAGAATAGTCTGGATGACGATATATATATCATCCCGGAAAGGAACTTGGAACAAGAGAACCTCTATAGAAGGCTTATTGCCACCGCGAGGAGTCTTAAGAAGCAGAAACAAAGGCTTAAGGCCACGCAAAATACACTCATCAGTAGATGGAACAAAGTGCTAGACACCGCGGAAAAGTACGGTGGCAGTCGCCACACAAAGAGTTACCCAAAGCGCAAGCTGCTGCCTGAATTCGATGACGAGGCCTTAGAGCCTACACAGCCAAAAAATAAAATGGCCGACCGGTCGGATCGACCACCTTGTGGTCGTGATAGGGTGGCTAACGAGGCCGCACATAAGTCAGCACACGATTCATGTGAGGACTTGCATAAAAAAGCCGACATGACCAGATCCATCTACGGATCTAGGAAGCGCGCTCCAGCGCATAATCAAAACCGAACACTACAACAGCCAGAACACCACCACATCCAAATATAGGGGTGCCGCGCACCCCCTATGCTCCACCGATGAGGTACTGGATCATGAATTTCCAGAGGGATTCAAACCCGTGAACATAGAGGTGTACGACGGAACGACAGACCCTAGGGTCTGGATTGAGGACTTTATCCTCCATATCCATATGGCTCGCGGAGACGTTCTCCACGCCATCAAATACTTGCCCCTCAAGTTGAAAGGACCAGCTCGGCACTGGCTGAAGAGCCTCCCCGAAAATTCAATTGGAAGTTGGGAGGAGCTTGAGGATGCTTTTAGGGCTAACTTTCAAGGGACCTATTGACGAGGACATGTATTGGGGGTAGGGTAACAGGCCTGACCTAAAGGCCCTACCCATGGACACCATATACTTTGTACTGGACCCCTGGTCCAGATCGCCGTCCAGATGTACCGCAACTTGAAAGTCACTCGGACGGCGATAACCACTCGGAGCACGACACTTCACTCGACGAGCTTATTCCACTCGACCGTGTAACTCACTCGGATATGCAAAGACCAATAGTGAGCATGACGGTTTTGTAGTGGGCAGGCATTATGGCATTAATGCCCCACCGTGTAACATAAGGGGTGAGGGGGTGGCGCACTCTATATAAGCCACCCTCCACCACTAGACTAGGGGGCTTTTTTCTTCCACCTCTCTCTCTTTCTCACCATTAGTCTCAGGACATAGCTCAGGCATGGAGATCCGCTCTCCTCTCTCTCTCTCTCAAATACACCATGTAATCTCCGGATACATAGACAGATAAAACAAAGCCTCTCCGGTGCACGAGACGTAGGGTTGTTATCTCCACCGTGAGAGGCCCGAACTCGCTAAAACCACCGTGTCACCCATATGCATCTCGATAGATCATGCTCCTTTATCCTACCCCTCTCTTATTGTCGGAATCGTTCCCACGACAGTTGGCGCCCACCGTGGGGCATGGCGTCTATCGAGCCATGATGCAAATGGTTATTTTTCAACCACCGGCGGTAGATCGATTCCCGCCGAAGGAAACATGCATCAATCCGAGCACTTACAAGAAACCGGCTGCACCTCTGCGCACGGCCACCGGCACTGTCCGCCCCGTCGTCGTCTCCAACCTCGGTACAGCCGAGTGCGTGTGCGGCCATCGGCGCCGTCTCCGTTGTCGTTGTCAACGACCTCGGCGCAACCGGTTGCGCCTCGTCTGCGACATCGTCATTGAGCCTCCACGTGTGGCCGCTGGCGCCGTCCGCCTCATCGTCATCACTCACGGGCGCCGGCGTCGTCCGCTTCATCGTCGTCTTCAACCTTGTCGATGAGCCCCAACGCACGGCTGCCGACTCCGCCTCGTGTTCTTGGCCTCCGCGGTGGAAGCGCAGGCACGACGCGGCGCAGGCGCACGTCGCTCCTTCCTCCGGCGCCAGTCGCCAGCGACTGTCTCCGCGGCGGAGGCGCACTGCAGCGGCGACCTACAAAACAGCCACGACCCGCAACCTGCAACCTGGCCGTTCATGGTCAAAGGAGTCAATGCCTCCTAAACTCTCTCATAAGTGCATGCATAATACTGTCGCTTCTATGACCAATTAATTGCATGCAGGAAAAAAGGAAACGGAAGGTCGATTCCCACCAACACGCAACCCCGCTGGCTCCGCTTTATTAAGGTATAATTGCCTCACTAAGCGGCCAATTGGTGAGGATTTACAATCGTCAGTTACCTAATTACTGCAGTCATAGGTGCATTGCTCTGGCGCTAGCTAATTAGTGCATGCATGTATGCATGCCGTTAACTCCGTGGCTATGTTGGCTATACTTGCTAACTTGCAGGAAAGTGCTGAGGAGACCAAAGAATATTCGTGGCTATGCTTGCTACTAACTTGCAGGGTCACCGGTCCTGTCGTGGTCCACCGATAGCAGTCCCCTCGGACGGACGTTTCGTTCAGGCGAATACAGAGACTCGGCCGCTTGCACGCCAAATCGCTCAGCTGGTCATGCCACCATCACTTGGGTCACCCAATGGATCTTCCACTCGAACAGCTACGAACCCGATTCGTCCAAAGTTCATAGACGAATCCATTCAGAAGCAGACTCAAGTTCACTAGGCCATGGACCCTAGCTCACTCGGCCGCCTACATGTCGTCGCTCAGTTCAACACATCTTCATTGCTCAACTGCTCGTGCAGCGTTGCTCAGTGGGGCACGTCTTCATCAACTTGCCCGCTCGATCGCCCCGCGCATCGTCACTCCGTGGCGCGCGTCTACTTCACTCGTATGCCCCGTGCGTCGCCACTCTGTGGAACGGGTCTACTTCACTCGACCGCCCCGCGCATCGTCACGCCACGGGACGCCCCGTGCATCGTCACTCCGCGGCACGCGTCTACATCACTCGGACGCCCCATGCGTTGCCACTTTGTGGAACGAGTCTACTTCACTCGACCGCCCCGCGCATCGTCACTCCACGGGACGCCCCGTGCATCGTCACTCCGCGGCACGCGTCTACATCACTCGGACGCCCCGTGCGTCGCCACTCTGCGGAACGAGTCTACTTCACTCGACCGCCCCGCGCATCGTCACTCCACGGGATGCCCCATGCATCGTCACTCCGCGGCACGCGTCTACATCACTCGGACGCCCCGTGCGTCGCCACTCTGCGGAACGAGTCTACTTCACTCGACCGCCCCGCGCATCGTCACTCCACGGGACGCCCCGTGCATCGTCACTCCGCGGCACGCGTGTACATCACTCGGACGCCCCGTGCGTCGCCACTCTACGGAACGGGTCTACTTCACTCGACCGCCCCACGCATCGTCACTCCACGGGACGCCCCGTGCATCGTCACTCCGCGGCACGCGTCTACATCACTCGGACGCCCCGTGCGTCGCCACTCTGCGGAACGGGTCTACTTCACTCGACCGCCCCGCGCATCGTCACTCCACGAGACGCCCCGTGCATCGTCACTCCGCGGCACGCGTCTACATCACTCGGACGCCCCGTGCGTCGCCACTCTGCGGAACGAGTCTACTTCACTCGACCGCCCCGCGCATCGTCACTCCACGGGACGCCCCGTGCATCGTCACTCCGCGGCACACGTCTACATCACTCGGACGCCCCGTGCGTCGCCACTCTGCGGAACGAGTCTACTTCACTCGACCGCCCCGCGCATCGTCACTCTACGGGACGGCCCGTGCATCGTCACTCCGCGGCACGCGTCTACATCACTCGGACGCCCCGTGCGTCGCCACTCTGCGGAACGAGTCTACTTCACTCGACCGCCCCGCGCATCGTCACTCCACGGGACGCCCCGTGCATCGTCACTCCGCGGCACGCGTCTACATCACTCAGACGCCCCGTGCGTCGCCACTCTGCGGAACGAGTCTACTTCACTCGACCGCCCCGCGCATCGTCACTCCACGGGACGCCCCGTGCATCGTCACTCCGCGGCACACGTCTACTTCACTCGGACGCCCCGTGCGTCGCCACTCTGCGGAACGGGTCTACTTCACTCGGCCGCCCCGCGCGTCGCCTCTCGGTTGGTCACCTCATAACCACTCGGCTGCTTCGTGCGTCGCCTCTCGGTTGGTCACCTCATAACCACTCGGCTGCTTCGTGCGTCGCCTCTCGGTTGGTCACCTCATAACCACTCGGCCGCCCCGCGCGTCGCCACTCGGTTGGTCACCTCATAACCACTCGGCCGCTCCGCGCGTCGCCTCTCGGTTGGTCACCTCATAACCACTCGGCCGCCCCCGCGTCGCCACTCGGTTGGTCACCTCATAACCACTCGGCCGCTCCGCGTGTCGCCTCTCAGTTGGTCACCTCATAACCACTCGGCTGCTCCGTGCGTCGCCACTCGGTTGGTCACCTCATAACCACTGGCCGCCCCGCGCGTTGCCGCTCGGGTCACCTCATAACCACTCGGCCGCTCCGTGCGTCGCCTCTCGGTTGGTCACCTCATAACCACTCGGCCGCCCCGCGCGTCGCCATCGGTTGGTCACCTCATCACCACTCGGCCGCCCCGCACGTCGCCATCGCCAAAATCCCCCTGTGGGTGACTTAGCTGTGAATCTGTTTCGCCTAAGTTCGAGAAATCGATCCTACGGAGTGGAGAGCAAACCTCCCACTCGGGGGCTTAGCTGCAGTCCAGTACTCGCCTAAGTTTTAAAAAATCCTACCGAGTGGAGAGCAAACCTCCCACTCGGGGGCTTAGCTGCAGTCCAGTACTCGCCTAAGTTTGAAAAAATCCTACCGAGTGGAGAGCAAACCTCCCACTCGGGGGCTTAGTTGCAGTCTAGTACTCGCCTAAGTTTGAAAAAATCCTACCGAGTGGAGAGCAAACCTCCCACTCGGGGGCCTTAGCTGCAGTCTAGTACTCGCCTAAGTTTGAAAAATCCTACCGAGCGGAGAGCAAACCTCCCACTCGGGGGCTTAGCCGCAGTCCAGTACTCGCCTAAGTTTTAAAAAATCCTACCGAGTGGAGAGCAAACCTCCCACTCGGGGGCTTAGCTGCAGTCCAGTTCTCGCCTAAGTTTGAAAAAAATCCTACCGAGTGGAGAGCAAACCTCCCACTCGGGGGCTTAGCTGCAGTCCAGTACTCGCCTAGGTATTTGAAATCCTACCGAGTGGAGAGCAAGCCTCCCACTCGAAGACTTAGCTGCAGTCCAAGGACTCGCCTAAGTAGCCAAAATCCCACTGAGACAAGAGCAAACCTCTAATTCAAGGAGCTGCATCACAAGTATAATGTGCGCTCCATCCCTATCCGCAAAGACACCGAGACGAAGGTCGACTGTCACCATCGCCTCGTCATCACTCGGCCGCCCCGCGCGTCGCCACTCGGCTGGTCGCCTCATCACCACTCGGCCACGCGCGCGCCTTCAAACAGCTAAGTCATTCTAGCACTACATTCTATTATTTCCCCGTGCCTGAGTATCCCGTGATTCGCAAATCATGTTCACTCGGAGGCCACGCCACCGAGTGTGCCCCTATGCTCGGTTTCTTATTTTTCACATACTTGCTTAGTACTCACTCCTGAGTCCAACTTCCATTTTTAATGCATACGTCATTCACGAACACCATGTGTTCTTCATTTCGAGTTTGCATCAGTCCTTGGGGGCTGCAACTCAGTCGGAACACTACACTTCCATTTTATTTGAGCCAGCACTCCAACATGTCCAGTTGGATCCTTCACTTCGTCAAGTTCGACTAGATCCTTCACTCTTTTAGAATCTTGTTGGTTTTGAACCAGCAAGCCCCTTGCACTCCCAGTGGGTGTCTATGGGTGTTATTCACATAAATCATTCCAGCACACATCAAATTTCCTCGAGAAATTATTTCGTTAGCTTGTGCCATTTTTTACAAAAGTTACGCGATCACTCGACGGCCCTATGCGCCAACTTCATCACTACTCAGACTCGGTCACCGTGCCGGCCCTAGCGCACCACAACACCAACCTTGTCGCTCTGTTGACTTCAAACACATTCAGCCAACCCCTCAGAGGAATCCTCTTCATCATATCAATGACATAGACCTTGTCAGGCATGGGACTGATAAGTCCCTTTTATAATTAAACTGCACCCTTCACTCCTTGCGAGTTTGCCTCTTTCGAGCATCACTCGGAAGCTTCTCCTCATCTTTACCCGAGTCCGACTCGATTAATTACAAATTATCCATTCAAAACTATATTTCTCGTATTCCGGCACATCCGTTGTCGAAGCCTATAGTATGCTCGGGGGCTACGCCGCACTCGGGAGCTGTAGCTCATTCGGAATGATACTCTCCTAAGTGGTCGAGTACTTCATCACCAGTCAGACCCTTCACTTCAACAAGTACATTCGATCCGTCTCTTTGACAAATTACATAATCACCCAGACACTCTGCATGCCGTCTTTGTTCCTACTCAGACTCAGTTGTCGCGCCGGTCTTGTTGCGCCGCAGCCACACAACACCGACCTCGTCACTACATCAGCTTCGAAAGCATCTGGCTAATTCCTTCGAAGACCATTTCAGCCACTTGGCTAGACACGCAGTCCTTCACTCGACCACCTCGAGCATCCTCACTAGACCACCCCGCACGTCGCCACTTGGTTGTGCACGTCTTCACCACTTGGCTGCTCCGCACGTCGCCTCTCGGTTGTGCATACCTTCACCACATGGCCGCCCCGCGTGTCACAACTTGGCTGGACATGTAGTCCTTCACTCGGCCACCTCACACATCCTCACTCGACCGCCCCCGCGCGTCACCACTCGGTTGGTCACCTCGTCACCACTCGGTCGCCCCGCGCGTCGCCATCGGTTGGTCACCTCATCACCGCTCGGCCGCCCCGCGCGTCGCCACTCGGTTGGTCACCTCGTCACCACTCGGTCGCCCCGCGCGTTGCCATCGGTTGGTCACCTCATCACCGCTCGTCCGCCCCGCGTGTCGCCACTCGGTTGGTCACCTCATCACCCCTCGGCCGCCCCACGTCGCCACTCGGTTGGTCACCTCATCACCACTCGGCCGCCCCGCGCGTCGCCACTCGGTTGGTCACCTCATAACCACTCGGCCGCCCCGCCCGTCGCCACTTGGTTGGTCACCTCATAACCACTCGGCCGCCCCGCCTTGGCTATGCACGTCTTCACCACTCGGCCGCCCCGCACGTTGCCACTCAGTTGTGCACGTCTTCATCATTCGACCACCTCGCACATCATGACTCGGCCGCTCCACGCGTCGCCACTCGGTTGTGCACGTCTTCACCACTCGACCCCCCACGCGTCATCACTCGGTTGTACACATCATCGCCCATCGGACACCTCGCACGTCTCCATCATTTGGACATGCCTTTACCTCTACACCCCCAGCACAGGAACAACTAAGTTACTCATATGTTCAAACCTCATATCACACTCTGTAACAATCTTACCTTTTTCGAGCATCACTCGGGGGCTTCGCACAGCCCTGGGCCATGTCGTCCTCATGGGTTACGCCCATTTGGTCAACCTATTGATCACATCAGGAATATTTCTTTTGACCATACATGTTCGGTCTGCCGAAAATCTATAAGGGTAGTACTGTCCACTCGGACGATCGCCCAAATCATTTCTTGAAGTCATCTTCAGGACTCCAAAAGGGCGAAAACGACGCTCCTCTACAGATACACTTGGCCCTTATCCTAGGCTCCAAGATGTCAGTTTCACAAACTTGGACTCAGAGATGGCATGTGTTGGTGTTCCCCCGGGATAATGAGTGGCATCTCTCCGGAGAGTTAGCCCACACACTAGCCTCACCACTCGGGTTTCATGGCACGTCCATGTCAGACCACTAGTCTATCTCCTCCGGGAGACATACGAGTGCCACCAAGTTTTTCCTTGTAGTCGACATACCCTGATCAGTTCGGAAGCACGTCCACTCGGACAAATACTCCTTTCACGCAAAATATAACGGTCAATATAAGAAGTACTACTGGAACGATTACTCCCTGGAGTGTCCGGCCTTTTTCTACAGTCGGCAGTTTCAAAGCCGAATTCATTCACCGTGCTGAGAGCACGAAGATTCACCTGCTTGATCGAGTTCCAGGCTGAATTTATTTACCGTGTCGAGTGCACGAAGATCATTCCGACTGACTCAGCTCCAGGCTGAGCTTATTTACCATGTCAAGCACCTGAAGATGCATCCGATTGACTCGATTTTAGACTAAAAGATATTTACCGTGTCGACTGCGTGGAGGTTTACCAGGAGACTTAAACCCTCTGCCCAACTCATCTAGTCCGACAGAGGCTCGGGGACTACACCCAGCGGGTGCACTCAGCGTGCCCCCACTGGAAGAGAACTCGGAAAGAAACATTTTGCTCGATGCAAAACCAGCTCCAGAATTACTTGACCTCCGAGTCAGAGAAGAACAAGTTCGATCAGTACCATCTAAGAAGAGTTTTAGTTCTCTCAGACCCCCGCCGACTGCCCGCAGTCGACGGCGGCCTCGGGGACTACACCCAGTGGGTGCACTCAGCGTGCCCCCACTGGAGTAATCTCCACTCGGTACGGCCTAACCAGTCCGAGTGATAAACAACAACAAAAAAGACAAGCTCTAAGACTCCTGCCGACTGCCCGCAGTCGACAGCAGTCTCTGGGACTTCACCCAGTGGGTGCACTCAGCGTGCCCCCACTGGAATGGTATCCACTCGGAACGGTCCGCCCGGTCTGAGTGACGGCCAAACAACAAAAAGAGACACGTTCCAGGCGTGCAGAAATTCCGAGTAATCAGTTACTCAATGCAGGACCAGCTCCAAATCACTCCAAAAAAATTGCTATAAGGTGAGTTTAACGCTCCTCCGCGGACCCGTTTGAGCTCATTTCACTCGGACACCATACAGTATGGAATCCGTCAAGGCAACATGCGGAGATAAGATCGCCGGGTGACTAGAGGGAGTTCATAAGTGCCTCCGCAACACTCGACTCATCTGGGAATTCACCTCGACTCGACCCGCTCAACCTCGACCGATTCGGGGGCTAATGACGAGGACATGTATTGGGGGTAGGGTAACAGGCCTGACCTAAAGGCCCTACCCCTGGACACCGTATACTTTGTACTGGACCCCTGGGCCAGATCGCCGTCCAGATGTACCGCAACTTGAAAGTCACTCGGACGGCGATAACCACTCGGAGCACGGCACTTCACTCGATGAGCTTATTCCACTCGACCGTGTAACTCACTCGGATATGCAAAGACCAATAGTCAGCATGACGGTTTTGTAGTGGGCAGGCATTATGGCATTAATGCCCCACCGTGTAACATAAGGGGTGAGGGGGTGGCGCACTCTATATAAGCCACCCTCCACCACTATACTAGGGGGCTTTTTTCTTCCACCTCTCTCTCTCTTTCTCACCATTAGTCTCAGGACATAGCTCAGGCATGGAGATCCGCTCTCCTCTCTCTCTCTCTCTCTCTCTCTCTCAAATACACCATGTAATCTCTGGATACATAGACACATAAAACAAAGCCTCTCCGGAGCACGAGACGTAGGGTTGTTATCTCCACTGTGAGAGGCCCGAACTCGCTAAAACCACCGTGTCACCCATATGCATCTCGATAGATCATGCTCCTTTATCCTACCCCTCTCTTATTGTCAGAATCGTTCCCATGACACCTATGTCCGACCTCCGGACGCAGACGATTTAAGTCATATAATTCAACAGCCCGGAGAGTCAGCCCGAAAGCTTTGGAACAAATTTCTTACTAAGAAGAATCAAATCGTTGATTGCCCGGACGTCGAAGGCTTAGCAGCTTTCAAACACAACGTCCGAGACGAATGTCTCGCTAGACACCTCGGCCAAGAAAAATCGAGGACAATGGTAGCCCTAACAAGCCTCATCACCCGCTTTTGTGCGGGCGAAGATAGCTGGCTGGCACGTAGTAGCACCAGCGACCCAGGCACATCTGGAGACAGGGATGGCAATGGAAAACCATGACGCAGTAAAAGCAAGCATCGAAATAACAAAGACAACCTAGACAACACGGCGGTAAACGCCGGATTTAGGGGCTCTCGACCCGGTCAGCGGAAAAAGCCTTTCAAAGGCAACAGAGATGGACCGTCCAGCCAAAACAAGATTCTAGACAAGTTATGTCAGATTCATGGCACCTCCGATAAACCTGCAAATCACACCCACAGAGAATGCTGGGTCTTCAACCAGGTTGGCAAGCTAAACGCCGAACACAAGGGGAGAGAGACACCAAGTGAAGACGAGGATGAGCCTCGCCAGCAAAACACTGGGGGACAAAAAAAATTCCCACCAGAGGTCAAAACAGTGAACATGATTCACATAACAAAAAGAAGGAGCAAACATGCACTCCGAGACATATACACCGTAGAGCCCGTCGCCCCTAAGTTCAACCCTTGGTCGGCCTGCCCGATCACTTTTGATCGCAGGGATCACGTGACAGGTATCCGGCACAGTGGATTGGCTGCCTTGGTGCTAGACCCAATTATCAACGGATACCACCTCACCCAAGTCCTCATGGACGGCGACAATAGTGTTAATTTGATATATCAGGACACAGTCCGCAAATTGGGGATAGACCCGACAAGAATCAGCCAAAGCAATACTACCTTTAAAGGGGTAATACCAGGCCTAGAGGCCCGCTGTACGGGCTCTCTAGTACTAGAGGTTGTATTCGGTTCTCCCGACAACTTCCGAAGTGAAAAGTTAACCTTCGACATCGCTCCATTCCAAAGCGGCTATCAAGCACTACTCGGAAGAACATCCTTCGCTCGTTTTAATGCAGTACCACATTACGCGTCTCTTAAGCTTAAGATGCCCGGTCCATGTGGCATCATCACAGTTAGCGGAAATGTTGAGCGTTCCTTACGCGCGGAAGAACGTGTGGCGGCTTTAGCAGCCGAACACTAAATGACCTCTCCAACCAGAATAAATGATCGGTCGTCAAGACCGCAGACACGGCTAGACGAGTCCAGCGCATCACTAGCTGTAATAGCTTAGGTAAACCTGAGATTGGTTTGATGGATATACCTCCATAGGCGGTACCAGGGGCTTCCCGCATGTAAAAAGGACTATAGTCCGGCTCGACCTTACTTATCTTGACTTTTAATGGTTTATTGAGAATAACCAATTTTTCGCACGACAACTTTCACCTAAGTTGTTCTCTTTTACAGATGATAATTGTGCTACACCCTTCCAGGATACGGCACAACGGAGACACAGGCGCAGACGTGCAGCAGGGCCCCGCTCAAAGGTTTCTTTTTAGATTAATACCCTGTGTAAACCCTTTTTACTGTCTCTTGTTGCTTCACATCCTCCGGATACTCAGTATAACCGAGAGGGATGCTGACGATATTGGCATTTCGCCACGTCAGAATAATGCACGTACCTGGACACTCGGGGTTCATTATCAAGGGCGTTACTCAGCCCGGTATATGTTCTAAAGACCGAATACCTTAGGGAGTGTTCGACGTCGCGAGTTTGGCCTTATATGCATCAGCTCCGAATCATGTCTTTGGTCAAATGTTGGGTTTGCCCGGCTCCCGCGTTTTGCTACCTTACGTTCCACTCTATTGGCTAAGGTGCCCTGGTTCATCCGGATGAGCACCTCAGTAGAGAAAGCGGAAAACTGACTGTCATGATAAAGCGCGAGACTAGTCAACCACTCGATGACTTAGCGTAATCTTCGGGACTCCTCCGCATTACCAAAGGGCCAGTTTTCCTGGTCATGTACGTACGCGCCCCGTACTCGGATGAGCGCGGAAGTACCAGGGGCTATATAGTAGCCCCACTGTCAAACTCCTATGGTTAAGTGAAAGTGTTAAAGCAATATAGTTCGATTGCCTCGTTCGCTGTGCTACCACCTCCTTAATGGACCAAGACGTTGGATCAACTGTGAACACGAGCTTTTGCGAACACCCCCACATTATATGCGTGGGGGCAAAACCGACGACTGCAAATTTTCAGGTTACACACACACACACACACACACACACACACACGCACAGACGCACACACACACACACACATATATATAAACGGTCGCAAAGGAGGCATCATAATACTTTCAGGCAAAAGTATAAACACAACCTTTATAATTCAAATAACATTGTTATTACAATCGAGATACATGTCACTCGATCATGACACTCTTCGAGCACTGAGCCTCTATTAAACGAGCACCTTCCAGGACTTTTTCAAAATAGTGCTCGGCCGAAACCTGGCCTACGGCCGGATTCTGGGTTGCAATCGCGGTGGCCTCCATCTCCGCCCAGTATGTCTTGACACGGGCAAGAGCCATCCGGGCACCCTCTATGCAGGCCGACCTCTTTACAGCGTCGACATGCGGCACAGCACCAAGGAATCGTTGCACAAGACCAAAATAACTATTCGGCCTTGGTCCTTTTGGCCAGAGATGATCCACGACAGACCTCATGGCAAGCCCGGACAACCTATGGAGCTCGGCCACTCGGCCATTTGCTCATTTAATAGCAGCAGACACGTCGGAGCATTGAACTGCGACCAGAACAACTTTTCCACTTCGTGATCTTTTTGTTCTTCGAAAAATTTGGTCGCATCAGCAGCACTTGCTGCCAAATCCAGGTACTCGTCCGCAGAACTCCATAATTGATCCAGAAGGGCATACTTAGGATCTCCGAACTTCGTCCACAACAAAAAGGGCTTCCCAGCCATGATATTTCCGGCTTGACGTAGCTCCTCCTTCGCCGCTCTGATTTTTGAGCGGGTTTCCTTAGCTGCTACCATGGCTTTCTCCAGGTACGCCGTCTTTGTTTGACTTTCCCTTTCGAGAATCTCATAACGATCGGCGTCATCTTTCAACTCAACAGCCATCTTGGCTATTTTCTCTTTGCTCTCGCAATGCACAGCCTGTTCGGCTCTTAATTCTTCGACCGCCTTTAGGGCGGCCGCATCACTCCTCCTGGCTTGTTCCTTGGCTTGGGCAAGTTCCGCCCGAAGGGTCTCCACGGCGGCAGCTCCATCTGAAGTCACAACATATTATAGATACTAGCATCATGCCCCTCTTAATATATGTTGACCATCGGAGATTACATACCCTGTGCCTCGTCAAGCCGCCTGTTTACAAGCACGATGTCGGCATCCGCCGCATCAAGTTGCCGCTTCAGTTCGGCAAACTCACCAGTCCGGCTAGCCACCGGACCCTCAGCCACCTGACATGAAGGAGGCATGATTATTACCTGGGACTATGATCCTCTGTTTGCCGCCTTTTCCGACAGCAACTAGAGTCTCAGGGGCTACTATCTGTATAGGGCACACCTAGCGTGTGCGGTACCATCAAAAACATACATATTACTTTGCGTACCTCAAAGCCTCTCAGCGGGCTCATAAAAGCTTCATGCAACCCGCTTTCGGCGGATGAAATCTTCTCAACTACCGTACCCATTAACGTACGATGCGCTTCTGAAATAGCCGTGTGCTCCAAAAGATTCCTCAATGAGTCTGGTCACGCACCGGACAGTTCCGGACTCTTTCTGTTGCTCCCCTTAGGAGCCGAATACTCCAGACTCTGGATGGCTGAAGGGTTACCTTCCGGCCTTGGCGGATCAAGAGAAATCCTTCGTGAAGACACCTCAGGGTCGTCCGCCTCATGAGGCCGGGAGGCATGGGGAGGTGTTTCGCTCTCCATCATCTCTGGAAGAAGATCCCCCGAAGACGAACTCCGTCGAGAAGGGCTACGATCCGAACTACAAGACATACGTCTCGATTACTGTCCTCGCAAATAAAGCAGGATATATTTACTATAGAGTACTTCTGTTTACTTACAGCTCGGTGGAGGGCTGATCCCCTTGTGGGCACTATGTGGTAAGGATGCCCTTCGGGGTAGGTCCCCCTAACAAGGATTTCTTCCCTCGTTTGGAAACCATTGTTTCCAAGTCTTCAGAGGCGGTCCTCTTCCTTCCTTGGGGAGAGGGGATTTTAGATCCTTCTCCCCGGTTATCCTCCTTTGCGGAGGCACTAATTCCCCCGGTTTGGATGAATAATGAGTGAGGCCCGCTTTCATCTTCTTTAATCCTCCCTTTATCTTCCCCTAATTGCGCTTGATAAGGCGCGAGCTCAAGCATTCTGGCCCGTACCGGATCTATTGAGCCTTCGGGAAGGGGGGCCGAACACCTGATCATCTTCGCCTTTTTTACCCAGTCCTGATCAAAGAGCGACTCTTCAGAATGATGTTGTGATGAATAAAGAGATAGCATGTTCGTCCAAAGAACTACCTACTTGGGTGTCTGGATGATTGCAGTTTAGACCCGCATCCTCGGTGGTGTCCGGACACTTTATTCGTGATCCGAAGAACAATCTGTACATCTCTTCGAGCGTCACGCCGAAGAAGTGCTGAATAGTTTGCGGTCCTTCCGGGTTGAACTCCCACATATGGAGAGGACGACGTTTGCAAGGCAGGGCTCGACGAACTAGCATGACTTGTATTACCTTCACAAGGCTGCCATCTCTCTCGAGGAGATCTCAGATGCGGCTCTGCAATGTCGGCACATCATTTACTGGCCCCTAGTCCAGCCCCTTGTTGAGCCATGACGCCAGTACTGGTGGGGGGCCCGAGCGGAAGGCAGGGGGGCTACCCACTTAGTACCTCAGGGAGCTGTGATGTAAAACCACTCCCGTTGCCATAAGCTGGACACCTCTGGGAAGGAACCCTTTGGCCATGGAGCATCGGTGCCCTTGCTTATTATGGCACGTCTGCATTCTGCTTGTCGCCCATTAATTATCTTCGGCTTCACATTAAAGGTCTTGAGCCATAAGCCGAAGTGTGGGGTGACGTGGAGGAAGGACTCACACACGACGATGAACGACGAGATGTGAAGGATGGAATCCGGGGCCAGATCATGGAAATCGAGCCCGTAATAGAACACGAGCCATCTAACAAAGGGATCTAGACTAAAGCCTAGCCCTCAGAGGAAGTGGGAGACGAATACAACACTCTCATTGGGCTCGGTCATGGGGATGACCTGCCCTCGAGCAGGCAACCTGTGCGAGATTTCGGCGGTCAGATACCTGGCTTCTCTTAGCTTCTTGATGTCCTCCTCTGTCATATAGGAGGGCATCCACCGACCTTGAAGGTTGGATCCGGACATGATTAAAGGTCCGAAACACCTAGCCTGAGCCTTGGGTGTTGGAACTCGGGGTGGGGGAAGGATTCGATTAAGCGCGAGAAGAAAAGGACAGGCCTAGGCCCCTTTATAAACAGGGTAAATATCAAGCATCCTCCGCGTGGCCGTTTGGAACTTGCCTAAAATCGAGGAGTCATACCAACAGGCACGATTGGGTTACCCATACCCGTATTGATGAGAATCCCGTGATAAGGGGAACACGATCTCTACTTACACAAGACGTGCCAATAAAACCGCCTCGCGAAACATGCAGTGGCAGGCTGGGAGAAACGGTTCGAATAATGACCGGGCCATAGTGTGGTGTCATGTGTCGGGGAAACTGATCCACGAGCACCTATGGGGACCGAGCCCCTTTCGGTTCGGCGGGGGGCAGAGGTCGCACGAAGAGCAGATCGAGGCGGAGCACACGAGCAGTTTACCCAGCTTCGGAGCTCTCCGGAGAGATAATACTCCTACTGCTGCTTTGTGGTTTGTATTGAGTTCTTGCTCGGGAGCGCTGAGTGCTACAGTACGCACCAGCAGCTAACGAGATAGAGCGTGAGCGTTCTATCCTTCCTCTACGTTGTGCATGGGCCTCCTTTTATATGCTCAAGGGGTCTCCAACAGGTGGCAACGTAGACAAGGGTAAAAATGGAAAGGTGCTGCGGTTGGTACAACTACCTGTACAGTGTATCCTACCTAACCCAGACGGCAGGGGACAAGGGCATTAAATGCCCGTCTGCGTCGTCCAAACAGTGCAGAAAAGGGACCGTCAGGGACGCCACCGCTCGCCACGATGGCGATCTTGTCAGCGCCGCTTGCCACAGTGCACCCCTGGCTGCACAGCCTCCCGCCACGTATGCCTGGAAGGGTCCCAGAGCGACACGTTGGTGGATGTGCTGGAGCGCGGGTACAGAGTGGTTGCTCGCCGCGGCAAACGCCTTGCCGCGGTCGTTGTATCGTCGCATCCGGGAGCTTGTCGCTCGCCGGGTCTTGTTGGGACGCGTGGCGCGTCGCGGTAAGTACCTCGAGATGCCTTGGTTGGCCTTCCCGGCAAGCTCCTCTTGCCGGGGTCTTGTGCCTTGAGTGGCCTTCCCGGCAAGCTCCTCTTGCCGGGGCCTTGTCTTCTTGGCTTGAATACTTTGTTCTTGAATGGCTCCAAAGGAACCACAGAGGATATTGGCGGTCACCCGGCAAGCCTTGCCGCGGGACGCTGCGACTGCCCGTGCACAAGTTCGGGATACTAGGGTACCCCTACTCTAGTACACCAACAGGAGCCCCCGGGCCTGGGCCATACACGGTGCCGAGCGCTGTTGGGCCAGGCCCAAAACAGGGCACGGGCACGCGCGGCTTGGATCACACTGTATCTTACTCCGTATCAACCGCGCCCTCCCCGAACGGCACGCGTCGATTGCGGCGTCGTGGGAGAGATCGTGGGTGGTTTATTTATTCGGAAAGGCGGAACGTCCGCTCCCTTCCTCCTTATAAGCAGGGGAAACAGGGGCAGTTCGCCCATCTGCCCGTTGCTATTCCTTCCCCGAGAATCTCCGCCACTCCCCTTCTTCCCAAAGCCGAAGGAGAGCAGCGCCCCGCCCCCATCGCCACCAGCACCACCAACGCCGTCGTCCTCCCTCACCGCTCCCGCCATGGCTCCGAAAGCCGAGAAGGTGAAGTCGGCTGAGGCGCAGCGGCTCGCGGCGCTGCGAAAGGAGCGGGCAATCTTCCCTCCTAAGCTTGGCGCGGAAGAGCTGAAGGAGTACTACTACCTCTTCTGGTCGACGGGGACGCGAGCGCATCCGCGCACGAAGGTACTCCCAGCCGCTGCTTGGGAAAAGGCTCCCACTGGGTACCCTTTCTTTGCCTTGTTCTTCTACTGCGGGCTCTGCCCGCCCTTTTCTGAATTCTTCTGTGACGTCATGAACACCTACGGGCTCCGCCTCCTTGACTTCACCCCCAATGCTGTCCTGACCATGCCAGTTTTCGCACATCTCTGCGAAAACTTTGTCGGAATCCATCCAAACGTAGCCCTTTTCCGCCACTTCTTTTCGCCTCGAGTTGAGAAAGGAGAGCCCTTATCCGGCGGAATCGCCTGGATCTCAAAAGCCGGCAAAAAGGATGCTTATCTGGATGGAGAGTTCCGCAGCAAGTGGGAGGAGTGGAGGGCGGACTGGTGCCTGATTGTCGAGGAGAACCCGCAGCCGTTTACCGCCCAGCGCCAAACTCCAGTAGTGCGTGGCAGTGATTGGAGTAGCCTGGCCCCGGAAGACGACAGACTGAAGATTGCTGTCGCCCGGATCCTACGCCTCAGGCTTGCCGGGCTTACTGTAGGAGCGGTTGGCGCAGATTTCCTTCGCCACCGCATTGCCCCCCTGCAGGAGAGGAGGAGACCCGCCTGGGAGTTCCAGAACGCGATGGATATCATGAGGCTGCGGCCGGGCCTCAACTTCAACTTCACTGTCCTGGAGCTCAACGCGATGCTCCAGGAGCTGTTCAAGTACGACCCACAGCATCCGAAGTGTTCAGGTTGTTGAGGGGCGTCGTTCCGATGTGCAACAACTCCTCGCTCGACCGCATCCGTGCAATGATGCCACTGTGCGACTCGCATGGAATTGACCCAGCCTGGATAGAGCCTGCAGATGATGTCGTGCAGGCGTTCTTCGATGGCTTGGTAGAAGTGCCGATCTACGCCAATGAGCAGAGGGGCCTCACCCGGGACACCACCAACGAGGAGATCAAGCGCATCGCCACCAGGCTGGAAGAGGCGGCGGCAGCTGCAGCTGCGGGCGAGTTTGGGTTCACCGTGGAGGAGGCAGAGGCAGCAGAGGCGGCAAGCCTTGCCGAGCGAGAGGATCTTGCCGGCTAGGGAGAGCCTGCCGGGCACGACGCCGAGCCGAGCGGGCCCGCCGAGGATACGAGCAGCTCGTTGGAGATCGGCTCCTTTTCCTCTTCGTCTTCGGGCAGCTTGCCGCGAGCAGAGCCCCCGGCTCCACAAGCAGAGCCCCCGGCTCCACCAAGAAGGCGTCTTCGCAAGGCCGGGGACGTAGCGGAGCGGCAGACGAGTCAAGCCCCGCCGCGCCGTACGACACGCTCCACCGCGGCAAGTTTTGTTGCCGCGGAAGCACCTCACGCTGCAGCGGCAACTGGAGTGGGGTCCTCCCGGTCCGCCGCTCCAGCTCCCGCCAAGCGGCCAAGGGCTCCCGCTCCTCCGCCAGGGACCGGAGAGCTGCCTGGTTGATGCCGCGGAGCTCCGCCGCACGCTTCTCAATGTCGGCTCCCGCCTTCGCGGCAAGCGCTTCGCGGGATTCCAGCTTGGCTTGCCGAGCGCGGTAGAGCGACAACAGCTTCCGCAGCAGTCGCTCCTCCTCAGGCTCGTCGCTGCTGCTGCTTGGCGCGTCGACCAGCGTCAGCCCAGCGGAGGCGAGCACCTCCACGTCAAAGCTTTCTCCTTCGACCGGCGCCCTGGACGTTGACACCCAGGGGAGGTTGATGAAGACGCCATCGCCGGCTTTCAAGTAGACGCCTGGCTGGGGCCCTTCGGAACCCGACGCTGCGGTAGCGGCGGGAGGGTTAGCGGTCGGCATAGCGCCTGATGCTCCTGCGGCCTCAGGGCCGTCAGTGCGATCGCCAGACCCCTCGTCAGCTGCTGCGGCGGCAGCCTTGGCGGCCTCTTCACCGGCGGGATCATCAGCGCCGGCCGCTTCTTCGGTGGCGGCGGCATCATCAACCGCAACCTCGATCTCCATCGGTTCCGCAGTAGATGGATCTGACGGCCGAAAAAGGAAGAAAAGTCAAGCAGATATCCAAAAAGAAGATCAAACGAACAAGAACCCAAGGGAAGTTTAGAAGCAAGAAGTACTTGTACCAGGCTCGGCAGTTGGGATCTCCGCTGCCGGGGGGTCGCTGGTACTGTCCCTTGCCGGAGACTTCTCCCTTGCCGGGGAGCTCTCCCTTGTCGGAGGATTCTCCCTTGCCGGGGAGCTCTCCCTTGTCGGAGGATTCTCCCTTGCCGGGGAGCTCTCCCTTGGCGGCGTAGTCGAAGCAGATGGCATGTCAGGGGCGGCATCCGGACACTCCTGGTGGGGCTGCTCTGCTCCTACACAAGCCAACAGTCAGATATCAGCAAACAAAGAGTATCCATGCGCGCCTAGCAGCGGGAAGCAAACCATATACTTACGCTGGGGGCTGCGCTGGGGGCTGCTCTGAAGAACAGCTGCCGGGTCCGGCAAGTTTGTCTCGGGAGCACCCCCTGCTGGCACGGTGGGATCGTCCTCGATGACAATCACCGGGACCTTGGATCTCTTTGCCGCTCTCTGGGCCAGAGTCATAAAAAGGAATAAGTTCATAGTAAAGCAAATGAGATACAAGACAAGACAGCAAGTATTGAAGACATACAAGTACAACAAGAATCTTACTCTTCTTCTTCCTCGTCGGAGCGCTCAAAGATGTCGGGGAAACTGATCCACGAGCACCTATGGGGACCGAGCCCCTTTCGGTTCGGCGGGGGGCGGAGGTCGCACGAAGAGCAGATCGAGGCGGAGCACACGAGCAGTTTACCCAGCTTCGAAGCTCTCCGTAGAGATAATACTCCTACTGCTGCTTTGTGGTTTGTATTGAGTTCTTGCTCGGGAGCGCTGAGTGCTACAGTACGCACCAGCAGCTAACGAGACCGAGAGTGAGCGTTCTATCCTTCCTCTAAGTTGTGCATGGGCCTCCTTTTATATGCTCAAGGGGTCTCCAACAGGTGGCAACGTAGACAAGGGTAAAAATGGAAAGGTGCTGCGGTTGGTACAGCTACCTGTACAGTGTATCCTACCTAACCCAGACGGCAGGGGACAAGGGCATTAAATGCCCGTCTGCGTCGTTCAAACAGTGCAGAAAAGGGACCGTCAGGGACGCCACCGCTTGCCACGATGGCGATCTTGTCAGCGCCGCTTGCCACAGTGCACCCCTGGCTGCACAGCCTCCCGCCACGTATGCCTGGAAGGGTCCCAGAGCGACACGTTGGTGGATGTGCTGGAGCGCGGGTACAGAGTGGTTGCTCGCCGCGGCAAACGCCTTGCCGCGGTCGTTGTATCGTCGCATCCGGGAGCTTGTCGCTCGCCGGGTCTTGTTGGGACGCGTGGCGCGTCGCGGTAAGTACCTCGAGATGCCTTCGTTGGCCTTCCCGGCAAGCTCCTCTTGCCGGGGTCTTGTGCCTTGAGTGGCCTTCCCGGCAAGCTCCTCTTGCCGGGGCCTTGTCTTCTTGGCTTGAATACTTTGTTCTTGAATGGCTCCAAAGGAACCACAGAGGATATTGGCGGTCACCCGGCAAGCCTTGCCGCGGGACGCTGCGACTGCCCGTGCACAAGTTCGGGATACTAGGGTACCCCTACTCTAGTACACCGACATCATGCTGAAGAATGTGTCAGCAAATTAGATTTGTGGAAATATTATTCTCTCTACGGTGGTATGTGGAATTTATTTTGCAGAGCCGGACACTATTCTTGTGTTCGAAATATTCCATGGAGTATTCGGAGGAGGAACCCGCCTTGCAATGCCGAAGACAATCTGCGCGCCGGACTCATCGTCATTGAAGCCTGGTTCAGGGGCTACTGAGGGAGTCCTGGATTAGGGGGTCCTCGGATAGCCGGACTATATACTTTAGCCGGACTGTTGGACTATGAAGATACAAGATTGAAGACTTCGTCTCGTGTCCGGATGGGACTCTCCATGGCATGGAAGGCAAGCTTGGCAATACGGATATGTAGATCTCCTCCCTTGTAACCGACTCTGTGTAACCCTAGCCCCCTCCGGTGTCTATATAAACCGGAGGGTTTAATCCGTAGGACAAGAACAATCATACCAGAGGCTAGCTTCTAGGGTTTAGCCTCTACGATCTCATGGTAGATCAACTCTTGTAATACTCATATCATCAAGATCAATCAATAAGGAAGTAGGATATTACCTCCATCGAGAGGGCCCGAACCTGGGTAAACATCGTGTCCCCCGCCTCCTATTACCATCCGCCTTAGACGCACAGTTCGGGACCCCCTACCCGAGATCCGTCGGTTTTGACACCGATATAAAGAATACAAGATAATGTAATAACATGAATCTTCTCTATCTAAATAGGGGCACCCCACTATGTGATTTTCTTGTCTTCTCATGAAACCACATCACCCAAATTTTACTAGTCGTTGATGCAGCATAGGTCAGTAGTCTACAGCCATCCGATCAAGTGTTGGTCAAATTTACTAACAGCTGACACCAAGTGAACGTATACCGTTTCGTTCTGACCACTCGATGCTGCTCCCGACACCATATTTTTGGGCCGGGCCTAAGATTTGCTAACGGAGTTGTTTGTGCAATCCCATTGGAAATAAAAGCCCATAGACATCAAGCTAGCCCATATAACTGTTCGTAGTTGGTTTCCAGGGTTCGTCTTCCAGTTCTGCTCACCGCCGCGCTCTCTTCTTCTCGACGCTGCCGCTCTCTCTTCCACTACCATGAAACAGCAGCATTCATTGCCCTTCAATACCCTGCCCTCCGTTACCTTGCAAATGTAACTAGCCACCGTCTTTAAAGGGACATCATCGACCAGAGAAGACTTCTCGATAGGGTCCTCCTATACTCCGAGGCAGCCTCCAGCCGTCAACTCTGGTAGGTGGATGCTACCTATTGTCAGCCACCATCAGCCTTTCCTTTCCTTGAGCTCATGGTTTTTGCATTTGCCATCTTGCACTACGGATCCAAAGGTGTTTTGCTCATCGAATAAAAAGATCAGACGACCTTTCTCGGTTCCCGTATTATTTCTTGATAGGTATGTGTTTTCGTGTAACGATTGATTATATTCATTGCTAACAACATGTTGGGGAATAGAGAACTACAATTTCAGAAATATTCATTTCCTTGCTTTCTGTCAATGCTAGAGTTTAATAACATCTAAAATATTACATATGCAGTTTGTCCAAGATGTGGAAGAGAGAACATTAGCTATGCCTGCCCGATGAACTAACCAAAAAGAGGCCACAAGGGTAAAGGTTATCATTTTTTGCATGATATTGAAAGTATCATGGAACTCTAGACTTTCCTCAAGCTGGGTAACTAATATTTACCAAATCAATTTTATTCTGTAGAAAACTGATACAATGTGCTATGTCAAGAAGTTATTTTTTTTCAATGCATGTTATTGAAGAGACTATCTAGCAGATATTTCAATTTCTACCTGATGTAATACATGCTTACACAAGTTTTTTACTGGTGATGTTGATCTTCCTCCTTTTGGGGTCTATCTATATGTGTGTGCAAGTAAATAAGCTTTTGCAGGTCACCGGTTCATCAACCAATGTGATCTAACACCACGAATGAAAAGTTATGTGTTGCTTCCGTGAGTTCCATCCATGCTGCTAATGACCTATCATAGGGGTCATGGCCTATCGTTGTGTCAGAGTTCTTGCCTCCGGGGTTTACATTTTTGTTTCAAGCGGATAATTTAGTAGTTAGCCTCCCATTATATAGCTTGAAGCACTTGGACAGGAAAACACTAGAAAATTTCATTTGTTTTTTCTGGAAATATCTTACTAATAGTTTTGTCTTTATGTTTCATACAGCTGCAGTGAAGAGATTTCATACCAAAATTGTTTTCTATCAATGAACTATCTAAGTTACAACTTCATGTTAGCAAGTAATTATATGTAAAAGACAAGTTTTTCCATCATTACTCACGTGTAGATTATAGAGTACGGTTTCTCGGCTTTGATGGTCTTATGGCCTGCTACCTTCTTTTTAGAGTTGAATATACTAAATAAGAGGACTAACTTCATTGTGTGTACATAAACATGCTATAAGATCAATTGTCATATATCAAACAATGGGCCATATGTATAATGAGATGGCCTCTCTCTCCCCACTACAATGCGTGAGAAATGTCAAGATCTACTGATTTGTTGGTAAATTGGAAATATTTATAACAATAATTCTTGATGGTACATTACATTACTGGACCTAAGTGTGCATTTAGTTATTCATTTTTCACATCCAGAAGTTGAAGTCATCTCCAAAATTTTCACTCCGTTTTATGGTCTGATATATTTGAGCATTCAACTATCATATAATTAACCTAACATGTCACCTTGGTACACAATTAATGTCGTGCATGCATAGCAAACCATCTCCCGCCACAATGCGCGGGGTACAATGAAATCTCCAACGACAGTTCCATTTCAAATCATTAATCCAATCAAGAAACATATATTCCCCTTCATGGCCTCCTCTATAAAAATCCCGCAGCAACGCGTGGGGTATCACCTAGTTAATAAAAAATTATAGATACGTTGGAGACATATCAACCTCCTGTGAGGGTTTTAGGAAAGATGAGAATTTATAGTGCTAGAATTAGGTCAAACATAGCAATGAGTGGGCCACAAGGCACCAGGGCGTGCCCACTACCTTTTGGCTCCCTTATACGTCTTCTAGCCTCACTCTGAAGCTTCGGGGGTCTCTTTTTGTCCATAAAAAATAGTCAAAAAGTTTCATCATGTTTGGACTTCGTTTTGTATTGATTTTCTAGAAAACTAAAAACATGCAGAAAACAGGAGCCGACATTGGGCACTGATTTAATAGGTTAGTCCATAAACACTATCGACCCGTTTGGTTTGGCGAAAGTGTTGTGGTTTCTGATCCTACCGCTTTCTGGAACGGTAGATCGTGTTTGGTTCGCGTACTACATTTTCCAAAGTACTGGTTTCCGATATGCGGCCTCACAAAGTCAAAAGCAGTCGAGCAGACAGTGATTAGGAAACCGGACGCCACCGAGCGAACCAAACAAAGCCAGTATCCTGTAAAAAAGAATCGAAAGCAGCGCTTTCTTACTATAGAACCCATTACGTTACCTGAGTAGCATTGCACGGGAATTTCCATTGGACGGCTAGGATTGCACATGAATTTTGATGGGACGGTCTAGTGTGGCTAATCGTTATGAGAACCTCATTCAACTTCGGGTCGTTACTACTCGGATTTTGCATCATGTGTTGAAGATGTTGTTTGGGAATGTTTGGTTACCTGCATTACCTCCAACCAGGCTGAGTTGGGCCAAGAAAAATGTGTTTGGTTGCAAACGGGATGGACTGGGTCACATCCTTATGAACCTTAAAGCAACCCATAGCCTGGCTCGTTGGAAACCCTCAAATCGATCATTTATAGCTGTAAGTGCATCTACTGCCCCTTAGTGATTTTGGTGTAGTGAAGACTTATAGGTTAAGGGACTAATGTGTTTGTGAGTATACACAGGTCTATAAGTCTATGAGGAGTTTGATATTTACAGAGAAAGTCGACCCCTAAAACTGAATGTCTTCAACTGAAGACTTTGGCTTTCTGAAGACTTTGGAAGTGAAGAAATTGGTGTGATCGTGAACACTTGATATTCATGCGAGGAACATGAAGCGTGAAGACTTTTGTTTTCGTTGTTTAGTTTTCTCTTTCTTGAGTCATAGGAAACACCGTACTGTTAAAGGGGGTCGAGGTAAACCTAAGGAAAAGTTTCCAAGTGATGCTCATCTCAAAATCCTACACCTACCAATCCTTTCGAGTGAAGCCATTGGAAATCTCATACAATTCAGTCAATTTCTTCAGTGACAGAGATGAATCTTCTGGTCTCTGAGGAATTTGTTCCGATTGAGGAGTTAGGAATTCGCGAGTGCGGATTGCCTACAAGTGAGGAACATGATAGCCCTGAGGAATTTGAGAGATCGAACATCCGACCGTTGTCGTGCTACGCGCCAACTGTCCCAAAATATCTACCCACCTAACGGTCATATCATTGAAGGGCATTTATGTCTTATCATGTCGGGCTACTCCCTAGGCTATAAATAGCCGCCCCCTACAACCACTAGTTGGTTCGCTGCTCCGAGAGAAACTCACACTTGTCATTGAGAGCATCCCATCCTCCAAGGACTTTGAGTGAAAATCATCAAGTGAGGAAAACTCAAACCCAAACACCTAGAAACCCAAAGTGATTGAGCACCACTGAAGAGATTGTTCCTGTGTGGAACTGATGCTTGTTACCGTTGAGGATTGTGCATCCTCCAAACGGTTAGGCGCCATGGTTTAGAGCATCCAAGAGGAAATTGTGGATCGCTGAGTGACTGAGTTTGTGAAGGTTTGGAAGTCACCTGAAGACTTACCACGAGTGATTGGGCGAGGTCTTTGTGATCTTAGATCAAGGAGAATACAGCGAGGACTATGTGTCCTCGGGTTTAAATACCTAGACGCTCCAACCAGACGTACGACTGTCACAGCAGTTTGAACTGGTCTACCAAATCACTGTCTTCACCGAGCTACTGGTTCTATTTCCTCAACCCTTCCATTTCCTCATTCAGACACTGTTGTACTTGATCGTTACTGTTTGAAGACTTCGACTGAAGACTTTCTCAATTTCCTCAATCCTATTTCTTCAATCAGTTTGTCTTCAGTCTGCTTATCCCATGTTTATGCTACTTGTACTCTGTGCTTGTTTTCATTTTATCATGATGACTGTGCTACTGCTCTGTTGTGCTTGCATCTGTCTACTTATTCCGCTGCTAGTAGATCGTGACTTAGGAATTTCCTCACCTTGAAATTCCTCAGTGAAGAATTTATAAAAATTGCCTATTCACCCCCCTCTAGCCGATATAACGCACTTTATATTGGTATTAGAGCGAGGTACTCCCTTGTTCTATGTGATTTTGGTTTAACCGCCTGCAGTTTTAGTTATGTCGACCACAAGAATGAAGACTGTATCATGCCCCATCTTTGACGGTCATGATTATGCCAAGTGGAAGGCCATGATGAAGAAGCGCCTCATGGCGATGAACATCAAACTTTGGACCGTCACTGAGATTGGTCTTACCGGTCTATGCAAGATGGCGAGGCTGAGGATATTCGCAAGTACACCCTACTTAACCTCACGGCGAAGGACATCATCTGCTCCTGTATGTCGCGAAATCAGTTCAGGAACATTATGCATCTCAGCCATGCGAAGCTTATCTGGGACCGACTCTCCGAGGTCTATGAAGGTGAAAGTGCAACTATCCCTAGGTGGTTTTGGTAATTCCTAACAACATATAGCTCATTGAGCTAATGCTATTTCAAGAATAATATTTCAGCAAAGCTCAATGATTGGCATGGCATGGATGAGAAAAGTGGACCCCTCAAAATGCTAAGGACAAAAGGATTGGCTCAAGCTCAAAGCTCAAGACTCTACATTTTCTATTTTAGTGATCCAAGATCGCATTGAGTCTATAGGAAAAGCCAATACTATCAAGGAGGGATGAGGTGTTGCTTAATGAGGCTCTTGCTCAAAATGCTTATTGATATGCTCCAAAGCCCTCAACTACTTTCTCACATCCACATATGACCTAAACCAAAAGTCAAACTCGGCCCCACCGATTCTTTCTATCCGGCACCACCGACTTCAGATGTCATAGCCACTGCCACAGATGCTAGGCAAATCGGTCTCACCGATAAGGATCTCGGTCTCACCGAGATGGGATTGTAATCTCTTTGTTTCCCTTCGTGATGTTTCGGTCCCACCGAGATGAGCGATCGGTCCCACTGAGATTGCAATGTAAACTCTCTGTTTCCCTTTCGTAACATTTCGGTCTCACCGAAATGAGCGAATCGGTCCCACGGAGTTTACCTGACCAACTCTCTGGTTAGCTTGTTACCAAAATCGGCCTCACCGAGTTTGTGTAATCGGTCTCACCGAGATTATGTTATGCCCTAACCCTAACCATATCGGTCCTATCGAGTTGCATGTCGGTCCCACTGAAAATCCTAACGGTCACTAGATTTGCTGAATCGGTCCGACCGGGTTTATCAATTCGGTCACACCGAGATTGGCAAGTTGTGTGTAACGGTTAGATTTTGTGTGAAGGCTATATATATACCCCTCCACCTCCTCTTCATTCGTGGAGAGAGCCATCAAAATGAACCTACACTTCCAACATACCTTTTCTGAGAGAGAACCACCTACACTTGTGTTGAGGCCAAGATATTCCATTCCTATCATATGAATCTTGATCTCTAGCCTTCCCCAAGTTGCTTTCCACTCAAATCTTCTTTCCACCAAATCCATATCCTGTGAGAGAGAGTTGAGTGTTGGGGAGACTATCATTTGAAGCACAAGAGCAAGGAGTTCATCATCAACGCACCATTTGTTACTTCTTGGAGAGTGGTGTCTCCTAGATTGGCTACGTGTCACTTGGGAGCCTCCGACAAGATTGTGGAGTTGATCCAAGGAGTTTGTAAGGTCAAGGAGATCGCCTACTTCGTGAAGATCTACCGCTGGTGAGGCAAGTCCTTCATGGGCGACGGCCATGGTGGGATAGACAAGGTTGCTTCTTCGTGGACCCTTCGTGGGTGGAGCCCTCCGTGGACTCGCGCAGCCATTACCCTTCGTGGGTTGAAGTCTCGATCAACGTGGATGTATGATAGCACCACCTATCGGAACCACGACAAAAACATCCGTGTCTCCTATTGCATTTGAATCCTCCAAACCCTTCCCTTTACATTCTTGCAAGTTGCATGCTTTACTTTTCGCTGCTCATATACTCTTTGCATGCTTGCTTGAATTGTGTTAAGATTGCTTGACTTGTCCAAAGTTGCTAAAATCTGCCAAGAACTAAAATTGGGAAAAGGATAAGTTTTATTTGGTCAAGTAGTCTAATCAACCCCCCCCCTCTAGACATACTTTCGATCCTACAAGTGGTACTAGAGCTTTGGTCTCCATTTGCTTTGATTTCCATAGCTTTTGGTAGTCATAGCCTTGGTTTCACAACCTAGGAGAGTATGGCGTCTAGCGAGGGAAATTACCACCGTAGAGGTCCTTACTTTGATGGTACTAATTTTGCTAGTTGGAAGCATAAGATGAAAATGCATATTCTTGGACATAACCTCGCCGTATGGGCTATTGTGTGTATTGGCTTGCAAGGTGAATTCTTTGATGGGAGAGAACCGAACCGTGAAGCTACGGCAGAAGAGTTGAAGATGCTGCAATACAATGATCATGCTTGTGATATCCTCTTCAACAGATTGTGCCCCGAAGAATTCAACAAAATCAGCCGTCTTGAGAATGCAAAGGAAATTTGGGATACTTTGATTGATATGCACGAAGGTACCGACTCCGTCAAGGAATCCAAGTTGGATGTGCTTCAAAGTCAGCTTGACAAGTTCAAAATGAAGGATGGTGAAGGTGTCGCTGAAATGTACTCTAGGCTTGCTCTAATCACAAATGAGATCACTGGCTTAGGAAGTGAAGAGATGACCGACAAATTCATCATCAAGAAGATCCTAAGCGCTTTGGACGGAAAATATGATACCGTATGCACGTTGATCCAAATGATGCCCAATTGCAAAGAACTCAAGGCAAAAGAAGTCATTGGAAGAATTGTTGCTCATGAGATGTCACTCAAGGATAAGGAGGAGCTCCATAACAAGTCAAGTGGTGCTTACAAAGCCTCATGTGAAGCTCCCACATCATCAAGTGAGAAACAAACCTTCAATGAAGAATTGAGCCTAATGGTGAAGAACTTCAACAAGTTCTACAAGAGTAGAAGCAAAGAGAGAAGTTCCAAGTCAAGGTCCTACAATGACAAAAGATCTTCTAGTCGAGAGCGAAATTGCTACAATTGTGGAAGACCCGGACACTATTGCAATGAGTGTACGACACCCTACAAGAGAAGAGAAATTCTCCAAAAAGAAGAAGTAGAAGATAAGAATCACCATCAAGAGAGAGAAGGAGTAGAGATGATCGTTATGAACGAAGAACATCCCGGAGAAGCAAGGATTCGGAAAGGAAGGACAAGTCATCAAGGAGCTACACAAAACGAAGACATCAAGCTCATGTTGGTGAATGGGTATCCGGCTCCGACTCTGACAATCACCCGAGAAAAGCTATCACTCCGACTCTGAATATACTCAAGATGAAGGTGTTGCCGGTCTAGCACTTGTGTCAACCAACTCCTACGACATATTTGATTCACCAAATGAAGGACTTGGAAGATGCTTCATGGCTAAAGGCCCAAAGGTATCACACCCCGAGTATGTTGATTTCAATAGTGATGAAGATGACTTGTTAGGTGATGATGATTTACTTGTTGACAACTCTAGTGATGAATACTATGATGAAACGTCAATTAATCATGCTAATCAAGATAAAAAGAATGACAATGATAAGGAGAAGATTGAGTTTCTATCTAAAGAACTAAACACTCTTAAGTTACGTCATGAAACTATCTTAGGAGATCATCGAGAACTTTTAAGGACTCATGAGAAATTACGTTTTGAAAAGCTCAGACTTGAGCAAGAGCATGAGTTCTTAAAGGCAATCAATGATGATCTTCGCAAGAAAAGTTCTTCTTACATTTCCAAGCATTTACTCTTATCCACTTACATGCCTCAAGTCAAGTCTAGTAACAAGAAAGATTCTTCCTCTAGTAGTAACAATAATCATGCTAAATCCAATGTTGTTGCTTCTAGTAGTTCTCTTGATTCCACTAATGATTCTCTTAGCCAAGTTACACTTGAGCAAGAAAATAGCTTATTGAAGGGAATTATAGAGAAAGGTGTTTACAAGAGCCTTGCCGGGTGTAAGCAATTCGAGGAAATTGTACGCAAGCAAGGAAGGCACCGGAAGAACCAAGGTGTTGGTTTTGAACGAAAGTTCAATGCCAATGGAGTTGAGTGGGAAGAAGATCAATACCCCAAGACGAAGTTTGTTCCTCAACAAAAGAAGTATGATCCTACTTCCTTCAAAGGGACACAAGCTCAAGATGATCTTCCACCACAAGACCACAAGCAAAAAGGCAAGGATAAGCTTCAAGAGGAAATTGGTGCATTTGATCAAGCACCCAAGGCCTTGGTCAAGTGGGTTCTCAAGACTACATCAAGTTCTACTTCATCAAGTACAACTACAACTCCAAGGATTCCCATCAAGATGGTGTGGATCCAGAAGAAGAAGAACTAAAGAGTTCTTGAGGGTGACTCCGCCAACATACTTCACTCTTATCATTTTGGCAAGAACAAGTGTAATCAACTTGCACATTTTGCACTAGTTCAAGGAGTCACAAACCCACTTGTTGGTAAGACAAGGGACAAGGTAACCTAATGCTTTCATAGACATCATCTTGTGTGTGCATCACTCTATGTCTATGGATATCCTTGTTTGTTCCTTGTGGGACTAACCCGTGTAGGTATTGAAAGTGCAACTCACTCCAAAGGATTGCTCCAAATGATCTACATCAACATTGAGCATCCACATCTGCAACACCTACATGAAGTCATCATCGACAAAACCCAAGGTTAGTTCATCCCTCTTAGGGGGTATCTCACATCTAGGGGGAGCTTTACTCTAAGAATTGAGCTAAAGCAACTCTAATGGTGTGAACACAACAACGCTTTATGTAAAAGTGGTAACCCCAGTTGTGCTTAAATGATGAGTATGACCTATGATCAAATGTTCTCATTTGACTCCTAAGTCAATATACTCATATATAGATGACCTAGTCATCGCCAATTGCTTGATAGATGCTCGAATTGGTTGTGCATGCTTTGCCACATATTTCATTTGCCATTTTATTGTGTGAGCATGTTGGTTGCATAATTTACTAATTCGAGGATATCCACTTGTTGTTTTGATTGTTTGGTTCCTTTTTCTTTTGCCAAGTGGATGGATAAGATTGCCTAAGAACCTTCTCTAGCTATCTATGCTTTTCTTGTCTCAAACTCTATTCATGCTACATCACAAAGTTTGATCAAGTTAGATTCGAACCACTCTGTGTGAGGAGCACTCGGAGTCCCCGATTTGTCATAGACTTAAACTTCCAAAACTTCTTTGTGCGTTTCGGTCTGACCGATTCATCCATTTTGGTCATACCGAGATCACAAAGTCGATCTAGGTTTTCAATCTCGGTGCCACCAATTTGAACTTTTCGGTCACACCGAGTTGCAGCAACTGCTTGCAGTTATGCGTCTGGGTGCCACCGAGTTGTTCCACTCGGTCACACCGACAGGGTCAGGCTATATATATCCCCGGGCCAAAATTTGGAAAATTCTCTGAACCCCTTCGCCCGCGCTCAGCCTGCTCTGCCTCCCTGGGTCTCTGGATCGTCCTCCTCATCGCCAGCTGCCTCCCGCAGCTGGTCTCCGCTGCCGTCAACAGAAATTGTCTCCGTCGTTGCTGTCGTAGCAAGTCCATCGCCGCACTTAGGCTATGGACTTGATCATTGTGCTAATCTCACTCCGATTCCTAGCACATTGTTTTGCCATGTATCTTGCCACAATTGAGATCACTCCATCTAGCGAAATCACTCCGTAGTTTAGTTGTGGATTGAAAATTTAGGGTTAGGTTTCTTCCGAAATCATCTGGATCAACCGAGTTGTTGAAATCGGTTCCACCGATTTGGCTAAGGCCATTGCACATGTGATTCTCGGTCTGACCAAGAATTGCAAATCGGTGTGAATGAGTTCAATTATTTGTGAAACCCTAGCAGTCTCAGTGCCACCGAACTGTGACTCGGTCTGACCAAGTTCACTATTTTAGGTTCCAAAAGCTGCTTCGGTATCATCGAGTTTTCAAATCGGTAGATCCAAAATGCTTTCTGTGGAAAACTAAAACTAAGTTTTTGACTCATCCTTTTGCAAAAACCTCTACACTTTGTGATGCTCATCTACTCTACCTCATCTATAATCTATTCACAGGGTCAGCTGTTAGTGTTTGCATCATGTCAGATCAGAGTGACAGTTAGAACAAGTCTGAGGAGCAAGTTCACATGAGTGAGGGCACTAGTCCCTCTAGCAGCTATGATGATGGAAGCAGGAGCACACCCAGCAACTTGCCTAAGGCAGCCACCAGGACCAGAAAGAAGAGAACCTCAGATTCTGAGGATGAGGACTATGTGGCTGTTGAGGAAGAGGCCACCTCAAAGAAGAAAGTGATGAAAAAGGAATATGGCACAGCTGCTGCAACAAAGCCTGGTCTGAAAACAAAGGCTCTAGCAAGAAGACAGCCCATGTCTACGTCAAGAAAAGTTGCCACAGGTGAAACTATGAAGTTCACCATTGAATCTGAAGAAGAAGCAGCTGGTGAGAATAAGAAGAAGAAGAGGGCTAGAACCACTACTGCCATAGTTCTTGGCAAGCCCTCAATGAGGAAAGATTCTGAAGATGAAGAGGAAGAGGTTGTTGCACCGGCAGCTAAAGCTCAAAAGCTTATGGGAGATGCTATAAGATCAGGGGCTACTCCATCTAAGCCCAAAGAAGCTCCCAAGCCAGCTACTCCAAAACCCAAAGCTGCACCCAAGAGCAGTACAAGGAATATTCCAGCTACAGAGAAGAACAAGGCCCCAGTGCCTGAAGCTGCTATAGAAGAAGAAGATGATGAGTCACATGTCTTGAGGAAGTTGAAACCCAAAATTCCATATCACAATGATGCTCATCCAGTAGCTGAGGACATGAAGCTTAGGAAGGATGCAGGACTCAGACATCGGAGGTTGACTGATCCCTATGCAGTCAGGAGAAGAACTGCTGTGGACTACAAGTTCCATACAAAGGAACAACAGGACTTCTATGAGACTGTGTTGCTTGACAAGAAGCCTATAGTCTGTGATATGAGATGGGTGGACTAGAAGTACATCAGGGAAAATGAAGAACACTATCCTGGAGTCTATGATAGTTTCAAGTCTTGTGGAGTAGTGGACTTTGTTGGGCAGGAGCTCACAAAGTGGAATGATGAGCTTATTATGCAGTTCTACTCCACAGCTCATTTCTACCCAGATGGAAGGATTGTCTGGATGTCTGAAGGTACTAGGTACCAGTCAAGAGTTGAAGAATGAGAAAAATTGATCAATGCTCCTGAGGAGAATGAAGATGAATTGGATGTCTATGCCAAGAATAAGAAGGACCACAACTCTATGGAAAATATGTACAAAGAGATCCCTGATGATGCTTTGGACACACATAAGTTTGGATCTGTACACTATTTGTTGTCTGGTCTGCCTACAATCAATTGGATTCTGAGGCACACACTTCTTCCCAAGTCAGGTGATCACAAGATGATCAGAGGACATGCTATCAACTTGCTGCACATATTTGATGTCCCACAGAAGTTCAAGGTTATGAGCCTGATTGTGGAAACAATCAAGAGGACTATAGCTGATCAGAAGAGAAGTTGTGGATATGCCCCACACATCCAGGAGCTCATCAACTCCAAGATGGGCACTGGCACATATCTCTTGGACAAGGATCATATGCCCATCTATCCAGACTTTAAGGACAACACAGTGGTAATGGATGAAAATGAGCCATCTTCTGTGCAAGCACAAGCAAAGAGGGAGAAGGCAAGGACTCAAAAGGCTACAAAGATGCCAACCATTGATGAGGCATCTCAGTATCTTCTGAAGAGCAAGCAAGATCTTGGCTACTTGATTGCCTCCACTCTGAGGATTGAGAAGGGGCTCTTGCTTTTCACATACTACTCAAAGCGACAATGTTTTTCACTCTTATTATCATCTGTCGAAGCTTTGATCTATATGTTGTCATCAATTACCAAAAAGGGGGATATTGGAAGTGCAACTATCCCTAGGTGGTTTTGGTAATTCCTAACAACATATAGCTCATTGAGCTAATGCTATTTCAAGATTAATATTTCAGGAAAGCTCAATGATTGGCATGGCATGGATGAGAAAAGTGGACCCTCAAAATGCTAAGGACAAAAGGATTGGCTCAAGCTCAAAGCTCAAGACTCTACATTTTCTATTTTAGTGATCCAAGATCACATTGAGTCTATAGGAAAAGACAATACTATCAAGGAGGGATGAGGTGTTGCTTAATGAGGCTCTTGCTCAAAATTCTTAGTGATATGCTCCAAAGCCCTCAACTACTTTCTCACATCCACATATGACCTAAACCAAAAGTCAAACTCGGCATCATCGATTCTTTCTATCCGGCGCCACCGATGTCAGATGTCATAGCCACTGCCACAAACCCTAGGCAAATCGGTCTCACCGATAGGGATCTCGGTCTCACCGAGATGGGATTGTAATCTCTCTGTTTCCCTTCGTAATGTTTCACTGAGCTACTGGTTCTATTTCCTTAACCCTTCCATTTCCTCATTCAGACATTGTTGTACTTGATCGTTACTGTTTGAAGACTTTGACTGAAGACTTTCTCAATTTCCTCAATCCTATTACTTTAGTCAGTTTGTATTCAGTCTGCTTATCCTATGTTTATGCTAGTTGTACTCTGTGCTTGTTTTCATTTCATCATGATGACTGTGCTACTGCTCTGTTATGCTTGCATCTGAGTACTTATTCCACTGCTAGTTGATCGTGACTTAGGAATTTCCTCACCCTTAAATTCCTTAGTGAAGAATTTACAAAAATTGCCTATTCACCCCCCTCTAGTCGATATAACGCACTTTATATTGGTATTATAGCGAGGTACTCCCTTGTTCTGTGTGATTTTGGTTTAACCGCCTGGAGTTTTAGTTATGTCGACCGCAGGAATGAAGACTGTGTTATGCCCCATCTTTGACGGTCATGATTATCCCAAGTGGAAGGCCATGATGAAGAAGCGCCTCATGGCGATGAACATCGAACTTTGGACCGTCACTCAGATTGGTCTTACCGGTCTATGCAAGATGGCGGAGGCTGAGGATATTCGCAAGTACACCCTACTTAACCTCACGGCGAAGGACATCATCTGCTCCTGTCTATCCCAAAATCAGTTCAGGAACATTATGCATCTCAGCCATGCGAAGCTTATCTGGGATCGACTCTCCGAGCTCTATGAAGGTGAAAGTGCAACTATTCCTAGGTGGTTTTGGTAATTCCTAACAACATATAGCACATTGAGCTAATGCTATTTCATGATTAATATTTCAGGAAAGCTCAATGATTGGCATGGCATGGATGAGAAAAGTGGACCCCTCAAAATGCTAAGGACAAAAGGATTGGCTCAAGCTCAAAGCTCAAGACTCTAAATTTTCTATTTTAGTGATCCAAGATCACATTGAGTCTATACGAAAAGCCAATACTATCAAGGATGGATGAGGTGTTGCTTAATGAGGCTCTTCTTCAAAATGCTTAGTGATATTCTCCAAAGCCCTCAACTACTTTCTCACATCCACATATGACCTAAACCAAAAGTCAAACTCGGCCCCACCGATTCTTTCTATCCGGCGCCACCGAGTTCAGATGTCATAGCTACTGCCACAAACCCTAGGCAAATCGGTCTCACCGATAGGGATCTCGGTCTCACCGAGATGGGATTGTAATCTCTCTGTTTCCCTTCGTAACGTTTCGGTCCCACCGAGATGAGCGATCGGTCCCACCGAGATTGCAATGTAAACTCTCTGTTTCCCTTTTGTAACATTTCGGTCTCACCGAAATGATCGAATCGGTCCCACCGAGTTTACCTGACCAACTCTCTGGTTAGCTTGTTACCAAAATCGGTCTCACCGAGTTTGTGTAATCGGTCTCACCGAGATTACGTTATGCCCTAACCCTAACCATATCGGTCCTACTGAGTTGCATGTCGGTCCCATCGAAAATCCTTAGGGTCCCACTGAATCGGTCCGACCGAGTTTATCAATTCGGTCCCACCGAGGTTGGCAAGTTATGTGTAACGGTTAGATTTTGTGTGGAGGCTATATATACCCCTCCACCTCCTCTTCATTCGTGGAGAGAGCCATCAGAACGAACCTACACTTCCAACTTACCTTTTCTGAGAGAGAACCACCTACACTTCTGTTGAGGCCAAGATATTCCATTCCCACCATATGAATCTTGATCTCCAGCCTTCCCCAAGTTGCTTTCCACTCAAATCTTCTTTCCACCAAATCCATATCCTATGAGAGAGAGTTGAGTGTTGGGGAGACTATCATTTGAAGCACAAGAGCAAGGAGTTCATCATCAACACATCATTTGTTACTTCTTGGAGAGTGGTGTCTCCTAGATTGGCTAGGTGTCACTTGGGAGCCTCCGACAAGATTGTGGAGTTGAACCAAAGAGTTTGTAAGGGCAAGGAGATCGCCTACTTCATGAAGATCTACCGCTAGTGAGGCAAGTCCTTCGTGGGCGACGGCCATGGTGGGATAGACAAGGTTGCTTCTTCGTGGACCCTTGGTGGGTGGAGCCCTCCGTGGACTCGCGCGCTTATTACCCTTCGTGGGTTGAAGTATCCATCAACGTGGATGTACGATAGCACCACCTATCGGAACCACGGCAAAAACATCCGTGTCTCCTATTGCGTTTGAATCCTCCAAACCCTTCCCTTTACATTCTTGCAAGTTGCATGCTTTACTTTCCACTGCTGATATACTCTTTGCATGCTTGCTTGAATTGTGTTAAGATTGCTTAACTTGTCCAAAGTTGCTAAAATCTGCCAAGAACTAAAATTGGGAAAAGGATAAGTTTTATTTGGTCAAGTAGTCTAATCAACACCCCCCCCTCTAGACATACTTTCGATCCTACAGAAGGTGATTGAACTCGTCATGATCCCTCGTGTGAGGATTTCAAGGAAACGCTCAAGGCGATGACTTTCGATCCAGAATCATCATCCTGTGCACCATGCCTTAGTTTAGTGATGATGAATCTGGTGATGAATTTGGACCTAGCTATACCAAACTTGCTTCCCTTGCCACTAAACAACAAAGAGCTTTGGAAGAAGTTCAAAATATGCTTGATGAAAGCGATGATATATTGGGTGAAGAAATGGATCGCACTCAAACCTTGACTGATAATCTTTAGAGACTTCAGTCCAAGTTTGATAACCTTTAGAGTCATCATAACACTCTCTTATCTGATCTTGAGAAGCTTTCTTATGAATTTCTTCAAAGAAAGCAAGATGTTGAGAGGCTAAGGGTGAGTTATGAAGATCTTTAGAAGGAATGTGATTCATTGCTTGCCCAACAGATCAGTGCCGCTCAGGAAGAATTCATTCCACCATGTTTGAAATGCATACATGAATTTACTAATTCTTCACTTGGAAGTTCAAATGCTTCTATTGCTGCAAATTCTTCAACTGTCTCTGCTATCACAAATTCCTCATCTGAGGATGCTACTTGTATGACTAACAATGCAGGGCTGAAGGAATTATATGTGACAGGCATGTACAAAAGCCTCAAAGGGCATCAAGCACTTTGTGATGTGCTTAAAAAGCAGATCCTCTACAGGAACCCAAGGAAAGAGGGTATTGCCTTTGAGAGGAAACTCAATGCTGATGGGACCTACTCGAAACCTGAGAAGTATCCCAAATCCTCATGGGTTGCTGCAAAAGGACCTCCCGTAGGTCCATCCACTTTATCTGGCTTTACATGTGAATCTTCATATTCTTCTGATGAGTCATTTGACTCCAACTATAAACTATTCAAAAATCAGAATGGTGAAGTATTTGCTAGATACGTTGGCACTAACTGCAGGAACGGTCCCCCTATGAAGAAAATCTGGGTTCCCAAAAGGTGCCTTGAAATTCTTCAGGTGAATGTCATCATGACACCACCTGACAAGAATAGGAACCCCAAATCAAATTCTTCATATGGACCAAAGTCTTCATATGGATCCAAGTCCTCATATGGATCAAATTCGTCACATGGATCAAAGTCCTCACATGAAAATCATCGTGCTAACACCTCTGTTTCACAGGGAAAGACAAAGGGCATGAATATGTGCATTATTCTTCAAATCATTATGTTCATAAGTTCTCAAAGAATTTCTCTGCTTATTCATATGCTTACCCTAACCCCTCTTCTGTGAAATTAAGTGGGCTGGCTTCTATGCCACCTTTCTCTTATGGAGCTCGCAGAATGATGAACTCTTTGCCACCCCTCCAGATGTGGGCGGTGAAGAAAAATAACTAATCTATAATGCAGGGTCAGGTCTCCAGAGGAACCCAATCGTCTGAAGAATTTCTTGGAGACCTGAAAAATCTTGAAAGGACACAATCTAATCATGAAGAAATGTATTTTCATTTCTCACGTCGTGATACGTCTCCAACGTATCTATAATTTATAAAGTATTCATGCTATTATAATATCCATCTTGGATGTTTAATGGGCTTTACTATGCACTTTTATATTACTTTTGGGACTAACCTATTGACCCAGAGCCCAGTGCCAGTTTATGTTTTTCCCTTGTTTCAGTGTTTCAAATAAAAGGAATATCAAACGAAGTCCAAACGGAATGAAACCTTCGGGAAAGATAATTTTGGAAAGAAAGCAATCCGGGAGACTTGGAGTGCACGTCAGGGGATCAACGAGGAAGGCACGAGGCAGGGGGCGCGCCCACCCCCTGGGCGCGCCCTCCACCCTTGTGGGCCCCTCGTGGCTCCCCTGACGTATTTCTTCCTCCTATATATATCCATATACCCTAAAACCTTCGGGGAACATAATAGACCGGGAGTTCCGCCGCCGCAAGCCTCTGTAGCCACCAAAAACCAATCGGGACCCTGTTTCGGCACCCTGCCGGAGGGGGGAACCCTCACCGGTGGCCATCTTCATCATCCCGGCGCTCTCCATGACAAGGAGGGAGTAGTTCACCCTCGGGGCTGAGGGTATGTACCAGTAGCTATGTGGTTGATCTCTCTCTCTCTCTCTCTCTCTCTCTCTCTCTCTCTCTCTCTCTCTCTCTCTCTCGTGTTCTTGATTTGGAACGATCTTGATGTATCGCGAGCTTTGCTATTATAGTTGGATCTTATGATGTTTCTCCCCCTCTACTCTCTTGTAATGGATTGAGTTTTCCCTTTGAAGTTATCTTATCGGATTGAGTCTTTAATGATTTGAGAACACTTGATGTAGGTCTTGCATGGGAACCGTGGTGACAATGGGTTATTCTATTGATTCACTTGATGTATGTTTTGGTGATCAACTTGCGGGTTCCGCCCATGAACCTATGCATAGGGGTTGGCACACGTTTTCGTCTTGACTCTCCGGTAGAAACTTTGGGGCACTCTTTGAAGTTCTATGTGTTGGTTGAATAGATGAATCTGAGATTGTGTGATGCATATCGTATAATCATACCCACGGATACTTGAGGTGACATTGGAGTATCTAGGTGACATTAGGGTTTTGTTTGTGTGTCTTAAGGTGTTATTTTACTACGAACTCTAGGGCTGTTTGTGAAACTTATAGGAATAGCCCAATGGATTGATCGGAAAGAAGAACTTTGAGGTGGTTTCGTACCCTACCATAATCTCTTCGTTCGTTCTCTGCTATTAGTGACTTTGGAGTGACTCTTTGTTGCATGTTGAGGGATAGTTATATATGATCCAGTTATGTTATTATTGTTGAGAGAACTTGCACTAGTGAAAGTTTGAATCCTAGGCCATGTTTCCTAGCATTGCAATACCGTTTACGCTCACTTTTACCACTTGTTACCTTGCTGTTTTTATATTTTCAGATTACAAAAGCCTATATCTACCATCCATATTGCACTTGTATCACCATCTCTTCGCCGAACTAGTGCACCGATACAATTTACCATTGTATTGGGTGTGTTGGGGACACAAGAGACTCTTTGTTATTTGGTTGCAGGGTTGCTTGAGAGAGACAATCTTCATCCTACGCCTCCCACAGATTGATAAACCTTAGGTCGTCCACTTGAGGGAAATTTGCTACTGTCCTACGAACCTCTGCACTAGGAGGCCCAACAACGTCTACAAGAAGAAGGTTGTGTAGTAGACATCACGTCCTCATACTGCTATATCTGTTCAATTGCTTGATGAAATTGATCTGATAAATTTGATGTCATATTCTTCACTGATGAAGTATATGAGTTTGTAAGATGCACTAATTCATCTGCAGGATGATCAACCCAAAGCTACTAAGTGGGTCCTCGATAGTGGATGTACAAATCACATGACTGGTGACTGGAACTTATTGATGGACACTGCTTTATCTCCATCACATCTGAAGCATATCACCTACGCTGACAAAGGCAAAAGCAAGGTATTGGGTCTAGGTAAGGTTGCGATCTCAAAGGATCGACACATGGAGAAAGTCATGCTTGTCGAGTCCTTAGGATTCAACCTCATGCCTGTCTCAATGCTTTGTGATCTTGATATGGTTGCTGTCTTTGGGAACTATCGTTGTGTTGTGATCATGGAAGCAGACCATTCCAAAGTCTTCAAAGTCTTTAGGAGAGGAGACTTGTATATTGTTGATTTCTCTACAGGACCACAACCTGCTACATGTCTACTTACAAAAGCTTCAGAATGCTGGCTACGGCATCGATGACTTGGTCATGCTGGCATGAGGAACTTGCATACTCTCGCGAAGAAGGAGGATGTCATTGGCACCGAGGATGTCAAATTCCTCAAGGATCACCTGTGTGGAGCTTGTGAAGCTGGGAAGATGACCAAGGCCAAGCATCCCTCAAAGATTATCATCACTACCACTCGTCCATTTGAAATGCTTCACATGGATCTCTCTGGCCCTACTCATTATGCCACATTCACTAATGTTGCATCTTTATATGGCTTTGTTATTGTTGATGACTATTCTCGTTACACATGGGTGCATGTCGTCACTTACAAATATGAAGTGCAGGAAGTCTTCAAACGATTTTCCTCGAGGGCTTCATCCAACTTTGGTGTGAAGATCAAACACATCAGAAGTGGCAATGTGTAGCTGTAAACGACACCTACGGGATCACGTAGAATCCCTTTTGCTATGGTTGGCGGGCGCGAGGCTGTGGGAAGAGCGGGATTAGAAGATCGATGCAGGGGGATTATCCAGGTTCGGGCCGCAAGTGATGGGTAATACTCTACTCCTGCTGGTTTATGTTTATCTAGTGTTCTTGGACTAGCTACAAAGCGTGCAGGGTCCAAAAAGTCCGAATCCTCTCTCAGTACGCCGCGGGCCTCCTTTTATAGTTAAAGGGGCTGCCACAGAGGCACACAGGAGGTGGAAAGGTATACAATGGTCGAGTCTATCTCCTACCACCGTAGGACAAATGCATTTAATGTGCCGCCGACATGCCCTTCTTGCTTAATCGGGGACGGCGGGTAAGCACGTCCTAGCTGTCGCCGCCTCCCCTGGCTTTGACGCGCCTCCGAGCCGATGAGGCGTGTAGTGCCACGCTGGCTGGCTGCTGAGTTGGTGCGGTGACAAAGTCTTCACATAGATCTGCATGTCGCCATGCAGGTGCTTGCTAAGTTGGCCTAGAAGCCGTACGTTGCCACGCAGGTGCTCACCTAGTTGGTGGGCTGGCAGCTGTGTGGGAACGGCGGTGGAGTCTTGGCAGGTGGGGGCCTTGCGGTGGCCCCGCTGATGTCTTCGGCAAGAGTCTTGTCGGGGCCCCGGCAAGGGTCTTGCCGTGGCGTCGTGGGTGTCCCCGACAAGGGTCTTGCCGGGGGTCTCGTGGGTATCCTCGGCAAGGATCTTGCCGAGGATCTTCGTCTTTTGATTCTCATCTAGTCTTGTATGTTCTTGGTCTTCACAAAGATCTGCATGCCACCATGGAGGTGCCTCCTGATCCTTGGTTCCAATGTGGGTGATGGCATCGGAACTCTTAGGCTCAAGGGTGGCGGCTCTGCTAGTGTTGGGCAAGTTGCCCCGACAAGGTTCTTGCCGGGGCTGTGGAGGCCGCCCCGGCAAGGGCCTTGCCGGGGGAGTTCACCTCGCCCTTCTGCCCTTCGTGTCTTTGGCTTGGCGTTCCTCTGGTTGTCTTGTGTCTTTGCTTCCTTCCTCTGCCCCGCTAAGTGTGACCGCAGGCGTGGCTCTAACTGCCCGTGCACAAGTAAAGGGGTACAAAATAGGACCCCTACTTTTGTACACCAACAGGAGCCCCCGGGCCTAGGCCACACATAAGCGCGACGCGTTGTTGGGCTAGGCCCAAAACGGTGCGCGGGTATGCAGGGCCAAGTTTTACTGCAGTAACCCCCTCGCCAGTTTGCGCTTCCCCATGACCCGCGTTGAATGCGTGACGTGGGGGTCATGGGTGGAATGACCACAACATGATCGCGTCATCCCGTGGTGAATAGTAAAGAGGCGGCTTGCATGTACGTTTAAAACTACAGGGCCGCTGCCCATTTACTCTCTTTGCCTTGGAACCATTGTTCCACGTTTCCCACTACATCTGCCCCTTGCGCCACGTACGCCGCATGCACAGTGTGGGGTAGGTGACAGACGCATGGAATATGGGAAGGCGCGCGGGGGCCGATACTCACGTGCCTTTGATTGGGCAGGGAGGGCGATCGATGGCCTTGCTCGTTGCCACTTAATGAGCCTGACCTAAGCGGGCTCTTTAGAGGCGTAGAGCTAGTCTTTTGGCCTTCCCCGCTCAGCTATAAAAAGGGAATCTTGGGGTAGGAGGAGGATCATCTCTCTGCGCCTCCCCTCCATCTCCATTCTTCATCCACTCGCATGGCGAGAGGGCGTGGTCGCGACCATTCTTCTGCAGACGCAACCAGGTCCTCCTCCCGCCAGAGAGCTGCGGCGGTCAAGGAAGAGCCATATGCCCAAGGTGAAGGCCATGCTCGAGGCGGGGGCGCCGGACGGGGCCGCGATCGGCGAGGCGGCCGAGGCAGAGGTGGGCGCGGAAGGGGGATGCCTGTGTTGTCTCCATCTCTGTCGCCATCTCCTCCACCATCTCCTCCTGCTTCGTCGAGTGGTCACGTTGGGGACACGACGATCGAGTTTATTCTGCAGCTGCGTGGGCCATGGCGCAGCCGCCTTCGCCTTCCCGGGGCGTTCGCGAGGGTGCTGGAGATCGACCGGCCACCGCGGCTGAGGCTTCATACAAAGGGGTGTTGCCACGGTGACATGTGGGTGAACACAAGGTTTCCCGCCCCTCATGTGATGATCCTACGTCGGGGCTGGAAAACCTTCGCACGTGCCCATTGCTTGATGGATGGGCACGTCCTCTGCTTCAAGCTAGTGGAGAGCGACCTGCTCTCAATCAAGGTCTTCGGGCACTCGGGATACAGGCTAGGGTGTTATGCGGAGAGCTCGACCAATGATGAAAGCTCCTTGATGAGGACATCAATACCATTGTTACATCCACAGCCCCTGCTGCTATACATACTGGACCAATTACTAGAGCTCGCGCACGCCAATTAAATTACCAGGTACTTCCGTTTCTTGGTAATGATTCTAATGTTCATGAGAATATGATACTGCCTAAATTGGATACATTTGTTTTGCTTACAAGTGAAGGGCCTAGCTTGGAGAAGGATGAACATTGGAGCAAGAACACGCATGGAGTTGATGGCATGCGCAAGGGTTCAAGAACGGAGTTACAAGTGATGATTTCAGGACTTTGAAGCCACCATAAGGAGTGAATGAAGCCTTGGACGAAATATACAAGATGCCACTTCATAATATTCGTCCATAGGCTATTCTAGGTGCTGCGTCACCTTATTTTTGGGCCAGGCCCATGTAATTTCGAAATACTTAAGTATAGGCTATTTTTAGAGTCCGTATGTGTGGGGAAACAAGAGTTAGGGTTGGTTTCGGACCCCACCATCAGGGGCCACGAAATTCCCTCCTCTTCCTCCATATATACAGCCCTTAGGGCGTCGTTTAGACTTTGGGTTTTGTTTAGATCAAAAGTTCGCCATAGCTGCAACTTCGCGTACTTCGTTTGTGTTCAACGACCAGACCAAGGCGTCACAGAACCCCACCTTCATTAATAAAGCTTTCCTATTTATTCGCAATATCCAGATTGCAATCTTAGTTTCTTGCTTGTTCTTCGTTTGCTCGCAGGAAACAGGCCCTCGTGGTCAGGTTGATCGTGCTCCGGCGTGGTCAATAACCCTCGGAAGTTGGTTTAGCGATTGCTAAGGCGCGACGTCTCGCACGTTCGTAGTCGGATCGTCAAGGTCGACTCCCACAGAAACGAAACCACCATCTCATCGAAACATCGGGACACCCTCGCCTCTATCAAGTGGTATCAGATTTTCAGGTTGCTCGGTGAGATTTTACAGTTTTTCATAGTTTAGACCGAGTCTGTTTTTCATACCTACAGTCCACGAAAAAGCCAAAAAAAATTAGGGTTAGTTCATCCTATCCGAACCAATCTGAGCCTTTGCATAATCTTTTCTGTATTTGCTTTGTTGAATTTGCGGTTGCATCGTCGTGTCAAGTTGCTGGTCTTAGCGTCTAGTCCTTTAGAGTTTCGAGTTCTGTTCACAGGTTGTCACGTCGCCGCTGCCATATATCACCACCGCATCATCATCATCACCGCTGCCATATACCACCATCGTCATCACCGCTGCCATATACCACCATCGTCATCGCCGCTACCATATACCACATATCCACCGCCATCACGCTAATCCGAGTCCACCGCCATCACAGATTCACCACCAGTCTGTGTTCCATCGCCCTGCAAATATCCGCCACCAGTCCGAGTTTCCACCAGATTCATCTCCGCCACGAGTCCTAGTCCGAGTCCAGTAATTGTTGCTTTGTTCTTGATTTCCAGATCACACGATACTCCGAGTCGTGACAAAGAAGGACTCCCCAACTTTCGTGCTACCCGCAGAAGAAAAATAGTTCCAAACTCAAAAAAAAACTAAGTCTGGAAAATTCTGGCTAGGCAGTTTTTAGGACATTTGTAGACTTTTTCGAAAAAAATTTGTTGTGGAGCAAAAAAAAAAAAGAGGAAAAAAAAAGTGCAAAAAAAAAGTGAAAAAAAAAGAATTTTTTTTTCAGAGTGTGCTCCTCCCTTGTTTACGTGCAGCGCCATGATTTTGTTAGTGTTCCAGGCTCGCGTCTCTAGTATGATCTAGCCTAGGACCAGCACAGTACCGTCGTTGAGCGTTTATTCAACTTTGCATCTCTGAATTGATTATTGCTGACCCTTTTTGCTACCATACTATAAGCCTTCCCAGCTCCACATACATCTACGTCGTGCGTTTGACTCTCCCTGGTAATCGCTCTATCCAAGCTTTTGAGAGTTTTGACTACAACGGTTGCCGATCACCGCCTGCTGCTGGGTAAGAACTGGTAAGAATTTGAGTTTTGCTTGACGGATTTGTGACTCCCACCACCACCTCTTATTAGTAGTCTGTAGGATCATATTCTTGTGTGTTTCTATTGCTGCTAACCATGGCAGGATCACAAGCCGACGAGACTGACTGGGAGAACATGACAAACAAAGCGTTACATGATAAGTTTCAACAAATGATGAGTGGACAGGTGGAAGATGTGCTCAATAGATTTGAAGAGGCCATGGAGAAGATAGATGGCATGGAGAAGACGTTCGAAACAAAGCTCGATAACAGATTTAATGAACTGCTTGCGCGTCTTCCACCACCGGCTGCACCTGCCGCACCTCTGCAACAACAGCAACAACAACGAATACCTCCAGGTCGGGAAGCAGCCCTTCGCCGAGCGATCCGTGTCCCTCTTCAGCCTGGCCAAACTGCTGGTGCTGCTGTTGATACTTCTGTGGCTCCTGCTGCTGATGCGGAGGAGGATGATTATGTGGGAGATTATGAGGATGAGGTTGATGACAATCAGAACTACGTGCAACCACCAACACCACAACCACCAGGTCGTCCACATGCAAATAATGGTAATGTTAGGGCTCCCCCTCAGGTACGAGATCATGACCATCTCCCTAAACTGAAATAGAATATTCCACCATTTGAGGGTAGATATGTTCCTGATATATATCTTACTTGGGAGTTAGAAACTGAACAACGATTTACATGTTTACAATATCCTGAGGAGAGACGTGTTCCTGCTGCTGTGTGTGCTTTCACTAGCTTTGCATGTGTTTGGTGGTCTGAATATTGTAGATTATATCCTGTTCCAGCTACTTGGGCTGCTTTGAAAACTGCTATGCGTACTCGTTGGGTTCCACCATATTATCAACGTGAATTACTTCAAAAATTGCAGCGCTTAAGACAAGGAAAAAATTCTGTAGAAGAATATTATCAGGAATTACAAACTGGCTTGATTAGATGTGGTATTGTTGAGTCGAATGAAGCTATGCTTGCACGTTTTCTGGGTGGATTAAATAGAGAGATTCAGACCATTCTAGACTATAAGGATTATAATAATATCACTCGTTTATTCCATCTTGCTTGTAAAGCTGAACGTGAAGTGCAGGATCGACAGGCATTGGCGCGGACTAACTTTTCTGCAGGTCGACCTTCATCATGGACACCACGTGCATCATCTACTTCCACACGTTCTGCTACACCGGCACCTCCGTCAGCTGCCACCTCCAACCGTGATACAAGAAAGCAGGCACAACCACCACTATCTGCCAAGAGCACACCTGCCGGGCCTGCACAGAGCTCTGCTTCTTCCATGGCGTCTACAGGGCACACAAGTGATATTATTTGTCGTCGTTGTAAGGGAAGAGGACATTTTGCGCGCGAATGCACATCTCAGCGTGTGATGATTGCTACTGAGGATGGTGGGTATGAGTCCGCTAGTGACTATGATGAGGAGACTTTGGCTCTTCTTACACATGAAGAACACGGTGGAGATGATTCTGATCATGAGACGCAATACATGGCTGCTGAAGATGCTGACAGGTATGAATGTTTAGTTGCTCAACGTGTTTTGAGTGTGCAGGTCACGCAAGCTGAGCAAAATCAGAGGCATAATTTGTTCCATACAAAGGGAGTTGTGAAGGAACGTTCTGTTCGCGTCATCATAGATGGAGGGAGCTGCAACAACTTGGCTAGCATGGAGATGGTGGAGAAGCTATCCCTCACCACAAGACCACATCCACATCCTTACTACATCCAATGGTTCAACAACAGCGGTAAGGTTAAGGTAACACGTACTGTTCGTGTGCATTTTAGTATCTCTACATATGCTGATTATGTTGATTGTGATGTGGTACCCATGCAAGCATGTTCCTTATTACTTGGTAGACCATGGCAATTTGATAAAAATTATGTACACCATGGTAGAAACAATCAGTATACTCTCGTTCATAAGGACAAAAATATTACTTTGCTTCCTATGACTCCTGATTCCATTTTGAAAGATGATATTAATCGAGCTAATAAAGCAAAACAGGAGCAAAATAAGAGTGAAAATCAGATTGTGGCAAAAGAATTTCAGCAACAAATGAAGCCTAATAATAAACCATCTAGTGTTGCTTCTGAAATTAAATTGAAAAGTGCATGTTTATTTGCCACCAAATCTGATATTGATGATCTAGATGTTAGCAAATCTGTTTGCTATGCTTTTGTGTGCAAAGAGGTATTATTTTCATTCGAGGACGTGCCTTCCTCTTTGCCTCCTGCTGTTACTAACATTTTGCAGGAGTTCGCTGACGTCTTTCCACAAGACGTGCCACCGGGATTACCACCTATTCGAGGGATTGAGCATCAGATTGACTTAATTCCCGGTGCATCATTACCCAACCGCGCACCATACCGTACCAATCCAGAGGAGATGAAGGAGATTATGCGTCAAGTACAAGAGCTACTCGACAAAGGTTATATACGCGAATCCCTTAGTCCTTGTGCTGTTCCTATTATTCTAGTGCCGAAAAAGGATGGTACCTCGCGTATGTGTGTTGATTGTAGAGGCATTAATAATATTACTATTCGTTATCGTCATCCTATTCCTAGGCTAGATGATATGCTTGATGAATTGAGTGGCTCTACAATATTCTCCAAAGTTGATTTGCGTAGTGGATACCATCAAATTCGTATGAAATTGGGAGATGAATGGAAAACAGCTTTTAAAACTAAGTTTGGTTTATATGAGTGGTTAGTCATGCCTTTTGGGTTAACTAATGCACCTAGTACTTTCATGCGACTAATGAACGAAGTTTTACGTGCTTTCATTGGACGATTTGTGGTAGTCTATTTTGATGATATACTGATTTATAGCAAATCTTTGGAAGAACATTTGGAACATTTGCGTGCTGTTTTTAATGCTCTACGTGATGCACGTTTGTTCGGTAACCTTGGGAAGTGCACCTTTTGCACCGACCGAGTATCTTTTCTTGGCTATGTTGTTACTCCACAGGGAATTGAAGTTGATAAAGCCAAGATTGAAGCTATTGAGAGTTGGCCGCAGCCCAAAACGGTCACACAAGTGAGGAGTTTTCTTGGCCTCGCTGGTTTCTATAGGCGTTTTGTGAGAGATTTCAGCACCATTGCTGCACCTCTCAACGAGCTTACAAAGAAGGATGTGCCTTTTGTTTGGGGTACCGCACAGGAAGAAGCCTTCACAGTATTGAAAGATAAGTTGACACATGCTCCTTTACTCCAACTTCCTGATTTTAATAAGACTTTTGAGCTTGAATGTGATGCTAGTGGAATTGGATTAGGAGGTGTGTTATTACAAGATGGCAAACCTGTTGCATACTTTTCTGAAAAATTGAGTGGGCCTAGTCTGAACTATTCTACTTATGATAAAGAATTATATGCTCTTGTTCGGACTTTAGAAACATGGCAACATTATTTATGGCCCAAAGAATTTGTTATACATTCTGATCATGAATCTTTGAAACACATTAAAAGTCAAGCAAAACTGAACCGTAGACATGCTAAATGGGTTGAATTCATTGAGACTTTCCCTTATGTCATTAAACACAAGAAGGGTAAAGAAAATGTTATTGCTGATGCTTTGTCACGACGTTATACTATGCTTTCACAACTTGACTTTAAAATATTTGGTTTGGAGACCATCAAAGATCAATATGTGCATGATGCTGAATTTAAAGATGTATTGCAAAATTGTAAAGAAGGTAGAACATGGAACAAGTTCGCCGTTAATGATGGATTTGTGTTTCGTTCTAACAAGCTATGCATTCCAGCTAGCTCTGTTCGTCTTTTGTTGTTGCAGGAGGCGCATGGAGGAGGACTAATGGGACACTTTGGCGTGAAGAAGACGGAGGATATACTTGCTACACATTTCTTTTGGCCAAAGATGAGACGGGATGTTGAGCGTTTTGTTGCTCGCTGCACTACATGTCAAAAAGCTAAGTCACGACTCAATCCTCATGGTTTATATATGCCTTTGCCTGTACCTAGTGTTCCTTGGGAGGATATATCTATGGACTTTGTTTTAGGTTTACCTCGAACAAAGAAGGGGAGGGATAGCATATTTGTTGTCGTGGATAGATTCTCGAAAATGGCACACTTTATACCATGTCATAAAAGCGATGATGCTGTTAATGTTGCTGATTTGTTCTTTCGTGAAATTATTCGCTTGCATGGTGTGCCAAATACTATTGTTTCAGATCGTGATACTAAATTTCTTAGCCATTTTTGGAGATGTTTATGGGCTAAGTTGGGGACTAAACTGCTTTTTAGTACTACTTGTCACCCCCAAACTGATGGACAAACTGAAGTAGTCAATAGAACATTGTCTTCTATGCTTAGGGCTGTTTTGAAGAATAATAAGAAAATGTGGGAAGAATGCTTGCCTCATATTGAATTTGCTTATAATCGTTCATTGCATTCTACTACTAAGATGTGCCCTTTTGAAATTGTGTATGGTTTCCTACCTCGTGCACCTATTGATTTGTTGCCTCTTCCATCTTCGGAGAAGGTTAATTTTGATGCTAAAGAACGTGCTGAATTGATTTTAAAAATGCATGAGTTAACTAAGGAAAACATTGAGCGTATGAATGCTAAATATAAACTTGCTGGAGATAAGGGCAGAAAACATGTTGTCTTTGCACCTGGTGATCTTGTTTGGTTACATTTGCGTAAGGATAGGTTTCCTAATTTGCGCAAATCAAAGCTAATGCCACGTGCTGATGGTCCATTTAAGGTGTTAGAGAAAATAAATGATAATGCATATAAACTTGAGCTGCCTGCAGATTTTGGGGTTAGTCCCACTTTTAACATTGCAGATTTGAAGCCTTATTTGGGTGAGGAAGATGAGCTTCCGTCGAGGACGACTTCATTTCAAGAAGGGGAGGATGATGAGGACATCAATACCATTGTTACATCCACATCCCCTGCTGCTATACATACTGGACCAATTACTAGAGCTCGCGCACGCCAATTAAATTACCAGGTACTTTCGTTTCTTGGTAATGATTCTAATGTTCATGAGAATATGATACTGCCTAAATTGGATACATTTGTTTTGCTTACAAGTGAAGGGCCTAGCTTGGAGAAGGATGAACATTGGAGCAAGAACACGCATGGAGTTGATGGCATGCGCAAGGGGATCAAGAACGGAGTTACAAGTGATGATTTCAGGACTTTGAAGCCACCATAAGGAGTGAATGAAGCCTTGGACGAAATATACAAGATGCCACTTCATAATATTCGTCCATAGGCTATTCTAGGTGCTGCGTCACCTTATTTTTGGGCCAGGCCCATGTAATTTCGAAATACTTAAGTATAGGCTATTTTTAGAGTCCGTATGTGTGGGGAAACAAGAGTTAGGGTTGGTTTCGTACCCCACCATCAGGGGCCACGAAATTCCCTCCTCTTCCTCCATATATACAGCCCTTAGGGCGTCGTTTAGACTTTGGGTTTTGTTTAGATCAAAAGTTCGCCATAGCTGCAACTTCGCGTACTTCGTTTGTGTTCAACGACCAGACCAAGGCGTCACAGAACCCCACCTTCATTAATAAAGCTTTCCTATTTATTCGCAATATCCAGATTGCAATCTTAGTTTCTTGCTTGTTCTTCGTTTGCTCGCAGGAAACAGGCCCTCGTGGTCAGGTTGATCGTGCTCCGGCGTGGTCAATAACCCTCGGAAGTTGGTTTAGCGATTGCTAAGGCGCGACGTCTCGCACGTTCGTAGTCGGATCGTCAAGGTCGACTCCCACAGAAACGAAACCACCATCTCATCGAAACATCGGGACACCCTCGCCTCTATCACTCCTCCTCGGGTAACGGCGATGAGGAGGATAGCGATAGCGATGACGAGGGTAGTGGGCGGGAGGATGACGGGTCCAACTAGGTGTCGGACACACCGTCCCTGGGCGACGCCGGCAGCACCACCATTTGCATCGCCAGCTCCATGAACTTCTCCGGGCCGCTACTTCTGGTGGCTGGCGCTGGAGGGCCGGAGAAGGCGAAGAAGGTGGATGGTGGGCCATCAACTCGGACCATGATGGCACCTACACCTTCGTCGCGTATTGCCGGCCCGCTGCCTCATTTTTCGGCCCCTTCTCCGGCACCATCATCACTAGCTTTCTGTTGTTGTCTTCTGCTTCTCATACCTCGCCTAGGCGCCCCTTTTGCCCTCCCACTTATCCTGATCCATTTCCTAAGGAGAGCGACAAGAAAGGGATTACATGCATATTATCCTTTTTTAGTTTTTAAGCCTGCGGGCATTTGTCAGATTTAAAACTTGTAATCCCCTTGCTCATATTTACACTCCATATGAACTGTACTTATTTGGAACGTATTAATGAAAAAGGGTGCTTGCCGGGTTGAGCGAGGCCCATGCCAAGGAATGAATCCTTGTTATTCCTAAGATAAACATTGTCGCCCGGCAACAGGCCTCGCCGTCCCCTTACTTCATAGCATGACTGTACTCACGCTCTCGGCGGAGGCAGGGCGAAGTAGGATTAGACCCTTCGTTTGCTTCCTTGTCACCACAACTACAACCAAGTTCCGTCCTAGAGAATAGTTCTTGGGCACAGGAAAGGGGGAGCACGGTGGCCCAGGAATAAACAAGGCTTCATACGTCCCAGTTCCATACGGAAATGCATAACAGGGGCTAAAAGACTTATCTAAATCTGCATCCCCCGTGATCCGGAGCATCCTATGGACATCACCATGTCAAGAGTCCGTTCGGCGAGTGACACGTGCGACATCAACTTCACATACACAAAGGTGAATTATCTCCTTTACACGTGCTCACTTGACACCTTCAAGGAGGGTATACTACTTGACACTCCACTCGTGTGCATGCATAGGTATTATTGGAACACTACGGACAAGGAGGAGGAGTGCAAGCGCCAAGGAACAACTACACCATCCGCGAAGGAAGCATGGAAGCGACAACGGAAGAAGAAGGCGGAAACAGCTCCCAGGACCCGGACATCCGGCCCCTGGAACCTCACCCACAGCAGCCGCCGAGCCGCCAAGTACCTACAGGCCCCGGACATCCGGCCACAGCACGGACATACGGCCCAGCCCGGACATCCGGCCCTTCCCACGGAAATCCGGCTCCTCGCACCAGAACCTACAGAAGCTTTCGCCAATAGCCCGGACATCCGGCCCCACAACCCGGACATCCGGCCCTTCCTAAAGCCCCAGACATCCGGCCCGACGCCCGGACATCCGCGCCGCCTGTCTGCGCACAGTAAAGGGCCGAAGCCCATGTACCTCTTCGCCCCCTAGACTATATATACTCCACCCCCTTCCTCTTTATAGGGTTAGCAAAGTGATAGCTCATTTGATAGAGAGATTTTCTCCTTGTACCACTCTATTCTTGAGAGAGAGAGAGAGACTACTACTCCTTATGGAGGCCAAGACCTCCATCTATGAGAAGATCCTGCGGGATATATCATCAATATGCCCTCTTGGGCGGCCCCCATCAAGACCTCCTCACGGAGAAGAACCGGTTACCATTTGTATCATCCGTTGTTGACTTTGGATCTTGTATCTTACCTTTGTGTTCATCGATCTAGCGCATGTGTGATCTATTCTTGTTGGTTGAGTGATTTCTCTTGTGTTTCCCCTCGTTTTCCCCTCATGTTCTTCGTGTTCCTCGTTGGGATCCGCTCCTTTCGTGAAAGATCGGCCATCTAGGGTTCCACCCTACATCATCTCGGTATCATGAGCCACGTTGATCACGATTTCGGAGCCTCCCCGTTGTGTTTTCTAGCCTAGTTTTGTTGATTTTGTCCTAAATTTGAAAATCCCCCCCAAAAATAGCCCCAATATTTTTTTTGTGATTTTTTGGTGTGATGATGTTTTGTTGATTTTGATCCATGGATTTGCTTGGTTTCAAGTGGATCTAGCATTTACCCAAGTTTCCCCACTTTCCATCCACGAAATCTCCGCAATTTTGCCCCCGAAATCTTCAATTTCCGCCCCAAAATCGAGTACCTCGAGTTCATCCTCTGATTTGGAGCCCGGGCATCTGGCCCGACCCCCGGACATCCGGCCACCCCGGAAATCCGTCCATTAGCCCGGACATCCGGCTCCTGGAGCGCATTTTCGCACAAGTTTCTGGACATCAAGTCCCGGATATCCGGCCCCGAGCCCCGGATGCCCGACCCTGGGATTTCAGCTTTCCCTGTTTCACCGTTTTGTGCATAACTAATTCATCCGGAGTCCGTTTTTGACATTCTTTAGCTCGTTTTGAAGCTATCGACATCCCCCATCCCACAAAAATACTACTATAACCATTTGACTCCATCAAATTTTTGGAACTTTGGCATCTTTGCCTAGGGCTTCCACCACATCCTCCGCATAACCACCACCGACTTCCGCAACCTAACCCAATTTGTTCCCTATAGCATTTGTGGTTGGTTGAGTTGTGATTCGAGTCTCCTAAGGTGTTTAGGCTACTTAGGGATGATTGCTTCTTCATCAACCACCACCATAACTTCCACATATGCTTACCCACCATACACTCCCACCAACCCAACTTAACCCAATTTTGTTTGTGTTGTGAGTTGTGTCTCCTAAGGTGTTTTGGCTACTTAGGGACCGTGCTTCCAACTCCGACACCGTGTATAGTCCACCACCTTACCCTCGACTTCCGCATTGTGTCTCACAACCCCATCATTGCATTCCCGCAATCCCATTGAGCTTCCGCATAACCACCACCGCATTCCCGCTACCACCATTTGACATTTGTCCTTGAGATTTTGAGTTGTGGTTTTTCCGTTTCCTAAGGTATTTCGGCTACTTAGGGATGAGTCTCCATCATCTTGGTACCTACATCAAGAACACCGCCACTCATCATCGCCAAGGACGGTAACCTCGACGACACCATTGTATATTCCCTTGCAATTGCAATTGTTAACCCCTAGCCCATTTTGCGTCACTTGCCTATCGAGACTAGCCATTTGAGTATTGCCGGCAACGGTACTTGTGCACATTAGTGATCTACACCTTCCATTGCATACATACCATATCATATTGGTATCATATCATCTCTTGTGTCACAAGTTTGTTCCCGCATATACACAATTGCTATCTTGGTTTGTGCATCGTGGCCATACATACAAAAAAAGAGAATAAGCTTTTAAGCAAAGAAAAAAAGCAAAGAGCTTGTAAGCAAGTGCCATAGCATCATACCACATTGCATATAAGATTGTCATATCCGATCATCTTGGATCATCTTGAGAGAAACACCGGGAACCATACATATATAGCATACTTGGGATAGAAGTTTGTCCATTTTGCATATCATAGGTTGTGCACAAGTGTCGTATCCGCCTATAGAGCAATCGTGCTAGCGTCTCTCTTGAGTTGTGCAACACGAGCATTTTCCATGGACTCCACATTTTGTGCTCATTCCTTGGTTGCACGACCCCATCTATCTATCCGTGTGTGTGTTTCCGTGTGCCACTCATTGCTATTGGTCTACTTGTTTCACTTGCGAATTTGTGAATCTCTTTCAACATTATTGATTCTTGCTAACATTTTGCATCAATTTTTTGTGCCACTATCCTCACCGAGCTCCACCATAAGCCTTACTTGTGTAGGTGTGAGAAACCGACAAGAATTGGTACCAATTGTGCTATTTCCTTGTTACACATTGAGTGATCATTGATCCATCTTCAACATCGGTCAAGGTACATTTGGTATAGTTCTTCTCTTTCTCCCCCTCATATTTGCTCGTGTTTTGTGATGGATAGGCAAGGCATTTCACCCCCGGTCTACAACAACAACAATGAGTTCGATGCCACGAACAACTTCAGCGACGCCAAGATGAACACTCAAATGGAGGAGATCAAAGCCCTCATCAAGTCCTACAAGCAATATTCCACATCTTCTAGAAGACGCTCAAGAGCACATGCTTCCGAGCTACCATCTCCGGCAAGATCACATCGGCATCGACACCATCACCAACAAGAACGTGAAGGTCAAGAGCTCAACACCAACAACCGCTCAACGACTTCACCATCTCCCTTGGCATCTTCGCCAAGCGACTTCAATGCATCTTCGCCTTAGGATATACGACATCTTCGCCAACAAGCACCTCAAGACTATGCTCAAGAGAAGCTCCCCAAGCTCAAGTCCGCAACCTCCACGAGCTACTACGACCTCAACACCGACCACGAGATTCCTTTCTATGGGACTCTAGAACCCGAGGAGTATCTCGAGTGGGAGCTTTTGATGGACGACTACCTCGAGCTACATCAAGTTCCTCCCAAGATCAAGTGAAGTGTGCCACAAGGAACTTCCACGACTACGCGTCCACATGGTGGCTTCACACACATTCGGAGAGCTACGACATGAGTTGGCCCAAGACGAAGAAAGCTTTGCGGCGAGAGTTTGTGCCTCCAACATACACGGAACAACTTCTACACCAATTGGAGAACACCATCCAAGGATCCAAGTCCATCGACGAGTACTTCAAGGAGATGAAGAAAGCCTTGCGACGAGCCGACGTGGATGACCCCATGTCAATGAAGTTCCACTTCATGATGGGATTGAACAACGACATCTCCAAGACTATCTTCCTCGAGAACTACAAGTCCCTCGATGAAAACTACATTGGTGGTCTCAAGGAGGAACAAGAACTCATGAAGGCCAAGGCTTCTCCACCCCAAGCACACTTCTCGAAGACCAAACTCAAAGACGACGAGCATGAGGCTAGTACCACCAAGATGTCCAAGCCCGATGAGCTCCAAGACGATGCTCCCAAGTTCGGCTCCACCGCCATCCCTCTTTGTGGCATTGATGATGCTGAGTCTACTTCGACTCTTTTTCAAGATGGTGCGGCGACAACTACGACTACGGAGACCATCAAGGACCAAGCTTTGGAGGCGAGCGACATGGTGACAAGCAAGGAGGATGCTTCCATCTTAGGAGGCAAGAGTAATGATGTGCCATCTTCGGCCTTCATCCACGGCGACGGTGACGAGATGATCGAGCATGGGATTTTCCCTTCGGTCGTGGAGGAGAGTGATGTTGTGCCATCTTCGGCCTTCATCCACAGTGACAACAACGAGATGGTTGAGCATGGGATTTTCCCTTCGACCACGGCGACGTATGATGACTTGAGTGACTTGTGCCACCATATTGAGAGTGAGAGTGACTTCACCACTAGCCCCATATGTGATGAGTTGCCCCAACTCCCATGTGAGGAGAGCCACAACCCCCACCACTTGAGTGAGATGAGTGACTCCACCATATGTGACTTTGAGTGCACCTACCTTGAGGGAGTGAGTGAACCACCACGTAGAGAGAGTGAGGCCACTATGATTTCTAATGACTTAACCTCTAGCTCTATTGTGTCTTCTCATTTGGTGCTAGGTCCCATATATGATGACACGCCGATTCGCGACGACTACATCCTTCCTTTGGACAAGACGATGGCCATAGTGGAATATGATGCACCCCCACATGGTTCCATCAAGACGAAGATGACCAACATTTGGTCTTTGCCACTTCTCCTACACCACTTGAGTGGAATGAACAAGGTAACATAGGTGAAGGTGATGCTCTAGTCCCACTAGTGGACATTCTTGACATTGATTGCTTGCATGATGTTGATCAACCTATTTCCATGCTTCATGCTAGTGCGACTTCCTCATGTCTTGACTTGCCAATTTATGATGAATATAATGATGAGCATGTTGAGCGGCCTAGTTGTGATGCCATGTTACATAGGATTTCTTGTGGCAATTCTTTAGGTCACATCATGTTTGACAACCCGCTTGACTTGTCGTATGCTATGAATGAGATCAATCATATGTCATATTTGCAATCTCATCTTAGTGACTATGCATATGCCATTAAAATTAACCCAATTATGGCATAGATGACGAGCCCATGGTTATTGGCATTTGTTTTTCTTGTGATGATATTGATATGCTCCCTTTGCATCATTTATCTCATATGCCATGCCATGACCACCTAGCTTCGGATATGCATTGTTTCGGATGTTGTCCATTTTCTCCATATGATGTTTCCAATATTGCTCATGGGGAGACCCCCATAGTTTCCTCATACATGTTAGGAGATTTGGTTCCATCCCGTCCATTGCATGATCCCAATAATTATGTGCACAATATCCTCTCCGTGAATCATAATGATATTGTTGTGCCATATACTAGTATGCTCAATTTGCATCCCCATCGTGTTATACAATAACTGTTCTTTCATGATGGATGACATGTTCTTGTACCATGCATCAAATTTCTTTGAGTGATGCTTATCTTGTGCTAACTCACACATGCACATGCACATCATGATGGATGATGTGTACATTTACCACGCGCACAATTTCTTTGGTTTGTGTCTCTTTTGTGTAGGTACCCATGAATACTTGTCAACCTCGCAATCCCACGAGTTGACAAAACAAGCTCTAGAGAGCAATGATGACTTGGGATCCCATGGATTGCCTTTCCCACCGCTCTCTTCGTGCAAAAACTTCGCGCATCTCTTCTACATGTCCCTCACTTGGCTATGGGTTATTGTACATTACATACTATATGCCCATCTTGCCATGTTCACTTTGCATGATACGCCCATTTCTCAGCCTTTGACATGCATTTGTGACCCATGATTTGCATTGCACATGATGATTGATTGTCATACTTGTATGTGTATTTGCAAGCTTGGTGGAGATATTGTTTGTTATTGCCATGATTGCTTTGTGCCCCATGCCTATGATGATACTATGATCTTGATTTGTCTTCGTGCTTGCGATATGTCATGTACATTGCCCATGCCTATTCTTTGCTCACATGACATGATTGCCATGATTTCCTCTAGTGTGTTGCATCTTCGCTCCACTAGTTTGCATGACTTGATTACTATTGCTTGCCTTGTTGCATCACCAATGATTTATACTTGCTCATTTCATGCGGTTGATGACAACCATCTACATGCTTTGCACATGATTGCTATTGATTCTTGTCATATATCTCCATATGTTGCCTCCCTCATGCTAGATGATTTGCCATGTATTGAGTGCAACAATGCTATTAGCCTTGCTTATGAGTTTTCCCCCATAGCATTCTCACATATATTTTGAGATTTTGACATATTTCTTGTGAAGCATGCTTGTCTTACCTCTTTGCACCATATACCTCGTGCCATGAATATTGCCATTGTTGCATCATATTATTCGTGCACTTGTGCTTCTAATGGTTATGTGCAAGAGAAGAGAACCATCATGATGGATGATGTGTTTATCTACCATGCGCATACGTTCTTTCCTTTGTTGTGTGCATGTGTAGGATACTTGGACTTTGTGTGGACTTCCGCTTCACGTGAGTTGACCATTCGAGCTCTTGAGAGCGAACCACCTTCTACCATGACGATTCTACATCGCTTTTTCTTGTGCTTCGGCATTGTGAAGGACGCAAAAGGACACGCCTTCAAGGTGACATCTTTCTTGAGCATGGATATTGCGGATCATACTACTTGTGTTGCTTGCACGATGAGACTTATTGTTCATCTTGGATCACTTGATTGCACACTTGTTAGAGATCTTGCTTCGACTTGTCATTTTAACCATTCCATGCATCATGATATATATGCCTTGTGTGTTGCATCCAATTCTTGGACTACTTCCTACTATCATATGGTTGGTTGCACCAAAATAACTTCTTCACATATCGTATGTCCCATTGCTTGTCACATGATTGACTTGATTGCCTCACACATGATGAACACTTGCTCTTTCTATTGTGTTGAGTGCCACACTATGTTCACTACACCCTATGCACATTATGCTTGGATTGTCTTGCACTTCACCCATGTGTTTAGACATCTCATCTTATTTGGTGTTGTGAATGATTCATATGCCTACCATAGACCTTTCATTGAGCAATTTGTGAATGCTTGCTATGACCTCGAGGTAGATGTTTATTTTCTTCACACACATATTTGCATCACTACCTCACATTTACATGCTTGTCCACATGATATCATTGTTTGTGCTCGATTGATATACTTACACGCCATGTCACAATCCTTTGTCACACCATATGCTTTGCATGATGACGACACTTGTTGGGTGAATCACCACTTGAATGCTTGGTTTTGCACTAACGCTAACCACATTTGTTTTTCCAAGTGTTTGTTGTTTTTGCTCCTTTTGAAGGAATCACTACATGGTGGACATTGGAGAGTGCCCATTTCGAGCTTCAAGATGACAAGTACTTGGTGAACGTCCACTTCTACACGGCGAAGCCATCTCTTTCCCATGGTGATTTGGTTTTTGATCCGAGGTCGAATCTTTCCCAAGGGAGGGGAGATGATGCGGAGCATCCTATGGACATCACCATGTCAAGAGTTCGTTCGGCGAGTGACACGTGCGACATCTACTTCACATACACAAAGGTGAATCATCTCCTTTACACGTGCTCACTTGACACCTTCAAGGATGGTATACTACTTGACACTCCACTCCTGTGCATGCATAGGTATTATCGGAACACTACGGACGAGGAGGAGGAGTGCAAGCGCCAAGGAACAACTACACCATCCGCGAGGGAAGCATGGAAGCGACGACGGAAGAAGAAGGCGGAAACAGCTCCCAGGACCCGGACATCCGGCCCCTGGAACCTCACCCACAGCAGCCGCCCAGCCGCCAAGTACCTATAGGCCCCGGACATCCGGCCACAGCCCGGACATCCGGCCCAGCCCTGACATCCGGCCCTTCCCCCGGAAATCCGGTGCCTCGCACCAGAACCTACAGAAGCTTTCGCCAATAGCCCGGACATCCGGCCCCACAGCCCGGACATCTGGCCCCTCCTAAAGCCCCGTACATCCGGCCCGACGCTCGGACATCCGGCGCCGCCTGTCTGCACATAGTAAAGGGCCAAAGCCCATGTACCTCTTCGCCCCCTAGACTATATATACTCCAGCCCCTTCCTCTTTCTAGGGTTAGCAAAGTGATAGCTCATTTGATAGAGAGCTTTGCTCCTTGTACCACTCTACTCTTGAGAGAGAGAGAGAGAGACTACTACTCCTTATGGAGGCCAAGACCTCCATCTATGAGAAGATCCTGCGGGATATATCATCAAGACGCCCTCTTGGGCGGCCCCCATCAAGACCTCCTCACGGAGAAGAACCGGTTACCGTTTGTATCATCCATTGTTGACTTTGGATCTTGTATCCTACCTTTATGTTCATCGATCTAGCGCATGTGTGATCTATTCTTGTTGGTTGAGTGATTTCTCTTGTGTTTCCCCTCGTTTTACCCTCGTGTTCTTCGTGTTCCTCGTTGGGATCCGCTCCTTTCGTGAAAGATCGGCCATGTAGGGTTCCACCCTACATCACCCCGGCATCCTTGGCTTGCCGTGGTTGGATACTTGAATCTGTAGCCCCCGGTGATGGCTTGCCGGGGTCGAGGATGTTGATCCGTTTCCCTGCCCTTAAATGGCTTGGCAGAAACGCCTGTGCAGCCTGCGAACCAAAGAAAGGACTGGAAAGGATGGAAAGACACACACTCGACCACTATGCTAGGGGTTAGTTTCCGCTGAGCACTATCAACCCTACCAAAGAGAGAGACTTAACCTAGCATGCATGCTAAAACTTAGGGCACCAACGCTTCATTTATTTATGGTCAAGGTCTTCGCCTAGCTCTGTACAAGGGTTAGATGCCTTGTCGGCAAGGCTTGTACAAAAGGGTGTTTTGCAGGGAGGCCCGGCAACCGCGCCTCATGGGTAAAACTTTTGAAGATGTTCGATGTTCTAGGAGTTGCTCACTGGGATACCATCTTCGGTCTCTAGGCGGACCGCGCCAGGCCTGGTGACTCGTATTACCCGATAAGGGCCTTCCCACTTCGGCGTCAACTTGTTGGAATTGTTGGCCGGCTGAACGCGACGAAGAACAAGGTCGCCTTCCTCAAGACTTCGGGCATGAACCTTGCGGTTATGGTAGTGGCGCAAGGCTTGCTGGTAGCGTGCAGCTCGCACAGCCGCCCGAAGATGATCTTCCTCAAGGAGTGTCGCGTCATCTTGCCGCAACTGCTCTTGCTCAAGCTCGTCATAAGCGAGCATTCGAGGTGACCCATATGTGAGTTCCGTGGGGAGAACTGCTTCTGCCCCGTATACCAGGGCAAAGGGTGTCTGGCCAGTGGCTCGATTTGGTGTCGTCCTGATTGACTAAAGAACCGTTGTCAACTCATCAATCCAGCGCCTTCCGCATTTGTGCAGCTTGTCAAAAGTTCTGGTCTTGAGGCCCCGCAGCACTTCCGCATTCGCCCTCTCAGCTTGGCCATTACTTCTGGGATGGGCAATAGAAGCGAAACCGACCTTGCTGCCGAGGTCTTGAATGTACTGCATGAAGGCACGACTCGTGAACTGCATGCCGTTGTCGGTGATGACTCTGTTCGGCACACCAAAACGACAAACTAGCCCCTTGAAGAACTTGACGGCTGACTATGCTGTCACCTTCCTCAATGCTTCCACTTCGGGACACTTTGTGAACTTGTCGATTGCGACGTACAAGTACTCAAAGCCCCCGACAGCACAGGGGAAGGGGCCCAGTATGTCGAGCCCCCAGACCAAGAATGGCCAGGAGAGAGGGATTGTTTGATGGGCTTGAGCTGGTTGATGAAGCTTCTTCAAATGGAACTGACATGCTTCACACTTGGTTACTAGTGCAGCTGAATCCTGGAGGGCTGTGGGCCAGAAGGAACCTTGCCGGAATGCCTTGCCCGCAAGGGCTCTTGACCCTATATGGGAGCCACACATACCTCCATGTATCTCTACCAACAACTCCAGTCCGTCCTCTTGAGGAATGCACTTCAGCCTGACAATGTTTGACCTCCTTCTGTACAGGGTATCATCCACAAACTTGTACATGTTGGACCGATGGGCTACCCTTTCTGCTTCTTCCTGCTCCTCGGGAAGTTCCCCTGTTTGGAGGAAACAGACAATTTTTGTTGTGCGCACGCCAGGGCCTGGGGCTCGACGGCGAGGACTAAAGGCTCATATTTGGCCATAGGGGCGGCCGCCTCTACGGTCAGGGCCCGGGGCCTTGCTGGAGGTGATTTCCCCTTGGCAAGCTTGGGGTACCCGGCAACCTCCTTGCCGGCGACTCCTGGGAGCTCGGTGGGAAGGTACTTGCCGAGGCTTGTCTTCCTTCACTTGTTCTGCCCTGCCGATGGCTCTACGGATGGTTGAATCAACTGAAGTACGAAGGTACATGGTTCCACAGGCAACTTGAGGGCAGCGCATTTCGACAGGTCATCGGCAATGTTGTTCTCTGCTGGGGGAACATGTTCTTCCTGTAGGCCATCGAAACATTCTTCCAACTTCCTCCATTCATTCACGTAGGCCTCCATCAACGGGCTCTGGTAATCTTTGTTAACTTGCTTGACGATGAGCTGTGAATCACCTCTGATGATGAGCTTCTTGATTCCGAGGTCAGCCGCGATCCTGAGACCGGCAGGCAACCCCTCATACTCCGTCGTATTGTCCGTAGATTTTTCCTGGGGAAATGCATCTGGATTACGTATTTGAGGTGCTCTCCGGTGGTTGCGACGAGTAGTACGCCGGCACCAGCACCTTGGAGTGAGAAAGCTCCATCAAAGTACATAATCCACTCACTGCTCGTCTCCTTGCCGGGCAGGGTGGTCTCTTGAATCTCCTCGTCGGGCGTTGCAGTCCATTCTGCTATGAACTCTACCAGGGCTCGGCTCTTGATTGTTGAAGTACTTTCAAACTTGAGGCCAAAGCTGGATAGCTCCAACGCCCACTCCACAATCCTCCCAGTTGCATCTAGGTTGTGCAAGATTCGTTGCAACGGGAGGAAAGTGACGACGGTGATCTGATGTGCATGGAAATAGTGGCGCAGCTTTCTCGAGGCCATGAGGAGGCCGAAAAGTAGCTTCTACATACCAGAATATCTTGACCTAGCGCCCTAGCTATACCATCTTCTTCTTCTATCCCACTTTGCTCATCTGCTCAGACTCCACCATGCTGGGATCGGGCCTTGCCGGGGGTTCCGTCTTGCTGGGGTCAGACTCTGTCGGGGAGGGCCTCGACCCGGCACCCGATGGCTCCGCTGCTACCGCTGCTTCTTCCCCAAGTTCCCTATGCGCCACCAGCACAACACTGACCACTTGATTCGTTGCTGCCAAGTATAGCAGCAACGGCTCTTGTGGTTTGGGCGCGACTAGTATTGGCGTGGAGGAGAGGCACCTCTTCAAATCTTGTAGTGCGCCTCTGCCTCCGGAGTCCACTTTACTGGACCTGCCTTTTTCAAAACTTTGAAAAAGGGGAGGGCGCGCTCAGCAGATTTGGAGATGAACCTACTCAGGGCGGCAATGCAGCCGACGAGCCTACGGACGTCTTTGACCCGCTTCGGTGCTTCAATCTACTCGATCGCCTTGATCTTGTCAGGATTAGCTTCAATTCTGCGCTAAGACACAAAGAACCCAAGAAGTTTGCCGGACGGGACACCGAACACACACTTGTCTGGGTTGAGCTTGAGGTTGATGTTGCGCAGGTTTGCAAACATTTCCTCTATATCTCGCAACGAAAACATCGGGTGATGAACGCGGTCTTCTCTTCGTCTTCCTTCATCATGAAGATTTGGTGGTATCCTGAATAGGCATCAAGAAATGACAGCTGGTCACACCCGGTAGTGGTGTCTACAATCTGGTCAATGCATGGCAGGGGGAAAGGATCCTTTGGACAAGATTTATTGATATCTATGTAGTCAATACACAGTCTCCACTTCCAATTTGCCTTACACACCACCACCAAATTGGCCAACCACGTGGGGTGGAGTACTCCTCTAACTAGGCCTGCTGCCTCCAACTTCCTGATCTCTTCTATGATGAACTCTTGTCGCTCCAAAGCTTGCTTCCTGACGTTCTGCTTGACGGGCCGCGCATGAGGACAGACAGCAAGATGGTGCTCAATCACCTCCCTGGGAACACCGGGGATGTCAGATGCTTGCCATTCAAACACATCGACATTCGCCTGCAGGAAGGCAATGAGCGCGCTTTCTTATATGCTGTCGAGGGTGAAGCTTATGGTGAAAGCCCCGCCCGTGCCATCCTCCTTGACGGATGCCTTCTTGGTTTCCGGTGGTGCAGCCTAGGACTTCTTGCTCTTGCCGGTGGAGCTCTTTGGCACGTCCTCAACGGGAGCGCAGCACTCCGAAGAGGCACGCTTGCAGGAGTGGGTGCAAGAGGTCTCGCCAGAAGAGGTCTTGCCGGAAGGAGCCCTGCCGGCCTTCTTCCTTCCTGGAGCTTCAGCGGTAGGAGCAAGTGTCTTTGCGGCAGTTGCTGCAACTGCCTCTCGGTAGATTTGATCGGCACAAATGAGTGCATCTTTCTTGTCGGAGGGGACGGTGATGATGGTCAGCGGCCCCGGCATCTTCAATGTATTGTAGGCGTAGTGGGATGCCGCCATGAACTTGGCCAGCGCTGGGCGGCCAAGGATCCCATTGTATGGCAAGGGGATCTCGGGGACATCAAAGACAATCTTCTCCGTCCTATAGTTCAACACGCCCCAAAATGTAAAGGGCAGCGTGATTTTACCTTTAGGCCAGCTCCTCCCCGGGTTGACCCCTTGAAACGTGCCTGTCTCTTCGAGGTCTCCATCAGGAATCTGCAGCTTCTTGATCACAGCGGGTGAGATCAAATTCAGACCGGCCCCACCATCAACCAGCACTTTTGTCACTTTGAGGTTGCGTATTGTTGGCGAGACCAACAACGGCAAACACCCGACCGCAGTTGTGCGGTCAGGGTGATCCTCGGTGTCAAAAATGATGGGTGTGCGGGACCACTTCAGCGGCTTTTGGGCATCGAATGACGACTCTGCCGTAGTGACCTCATGCGTCCACTGCTTCAGTTGGTGGTGAGAGGTGTGCTACGAGGCGCCACCGTCGACGCACATGGCCTCTATAGCTTTTTGAAATTCGTGCTCATCGGACTCGTCGTCCTCATCGTGATCATCATCTTCCTCCTTCTTGTTGCGGCCCCGAGCGGGCCTTTCTTGTTGATTATCCTTACCGCGGTGGGGTCCTTGGCCACCACGCTTCATGCCAGACCCCTCAGCACTATCCTGACCCTTCTCCTTGTCCCGCCTCTCATATTCAGGTTTCTGCTTCTCTGCAAGCAGTTCAACCTATCGGCAGTTCTGGAGGTCATGTCCCTTGGTGCGGTGGATCTTGTAGTACTGCTTGTAGGAGCTTCCTGGCTTGTCGGCGGACGCCAAGGCCCGGCAGGCAGCGCACCCGGCAATTTCCTTGCTGGGGTCGTCAACCTAGGCCTTCTTGGTGGCGCCAGGGTCGTCGGATCCCTCAACGGCAAGTACAGTCTTTCCCTTACGCTTCCTGTTGCGTCACCGGCCCTTCTTCGTCGGGGTGGCGGCGTCTTCGTCCGTGGAATCGATTTCCGCGCCGGCATCCTCGCTGGGGTACTTCCTTCCTTCCTCAGCCCGAGCACACCTATCAGCCAGGACATAAGGCTCGGCCACATCCTTGACCTTGTTCATCGCCAGCTCTTCACTCATCTTGCGGTTGGGTACGTTCTGGTGGAACGCACTGATGACAGCGGCGGGATGAACATCTTGGATGGTGTACTGCACACGGCTGAATCTCTGTATGTATTTACGCAAGGACTCACCATCCTTCTGGGAGATGGCATGCAAGTCACTTGCCTGGGCAGGAGCTTGGTGGCCTCCGCTGAAGGCGCCAACAAACTCGTGGCACAGGTCCAACCAGGAGGAGATGGAATCTACCGGCTGGTGCATCAACCATGACATGACGTTGGGCTTAAGTGCCAGCGGAAAGTAGTTGGCAAGCACCTTATCGTCGTGAGCCCCGGTGGCTTGCATCGTGACGCTGTAGATGCAGAGGAACTCCGACGGGTGAGTCTTGTCATTGTACTTTTGCCCAACATCAGGCTTGAACATGCAGTGGGAGGGCCATTGGAACTGCAGCACCTCTCGGGTAAAGGCCGGACAGCCCACCTCGTAATGCAGGCCACCAGGCCCCCCGGCACTGGGTGGTCCGTAGCAGGCCCCGCATGCCGATCTAACTAATGGCGCACCTCCCGCTGTCGCTCGATGGTAGTTCGAGCGTCTTCCTGAGCTCACTCTCGAAGAACTCGACATTGATCGTAGTGGGTTCGCGGGTCGGTCGATGTCGTGGAAACATTGTCACGCGCGTCGGCCCGACGGCCGGTGGCTGCTGTCGCGGCCATGGGGGAGGGGAGTGCACCATAGTCGTAGTGTCTCTGGTTCCCCCACCGCAGACATGCACCGGCTCGACAGAACACTGGTGTGAGGGTCATGTTGGGAGCGACTCGTCCTTGTTGGCAAAACTAACAAGGCTTCGAATCGTGGCCCTCCACTCATCGAGCTTCTCCACAGCAGGGGGAGTCGAGGAGCAGTTTCATGTGCGTCAGCGCTTCTGCGGGCGTGGGCAGTGGCGAGAGCTGAGTAGACCGTGACGTGCTCCGGCTTCTAACCAAGTTAGAAGGGGCTCTTCCATGGTCTCGCGGTCGCACACCGCTTCCGCCGGCGTCCGAGCGCGCTCGTCGGCCTGGTGCGTCCTACGAGTGGCGCACAGGGCTCTTTCTGTGACGGTGCCCAGGGGCACCGGCATCACGGGGTTGCTCATCGCCCGCGCCTTGAGAAGGCCGTGGCGCGGGTGCCAGCTGGGGCACCGTAGAGGTTGCTACGCCGCCCGTGGGTAGCACGGCCCCACCCCCAGACCCAGTGGCGTGTGGCCTTTTGTCTTAGGCCCGTACGACGGTGCTCGCCCGGCTCCGGGTGCCAGAGTGTCATGGATGCTCACGGGAGGCACCTCCGGCGCCATCCGTGGTCGCCCCATCGCCCGCCTGCGCTGGTGCGGAAGGGCCCGCTACAGGCGATCCAATCGTTGTCATCCCCTTCTTATTGGGGACCATCGTGATGATGAAGTCGAAGCGTTGGCTTCGAAACCGGATTCTCACAGCTTGCGCCCCCTGTCTAGCGCGCCAAAGATGTCGGGGGAAACGAAACCTACGGAATCACGTAGAATCCCTTTTGCTACGGTTGGCAGGCACGGGGCTGTGGTAAGAGCGGGATTAGAAGATCGACGCAGGGGGATTGTCCAGGTTCGGGCCACAAGTGATGCGTAATAACCTACTCCTGCTGGTTTATCTTTATCTGGTGTTCTTGGACTAGCTAAAAAACATACAGGGCCCAAAAAGTCTGAATCCTCTCTCAGTACGCCGCGGGCCTCCTTTTATAGTTAAAGGGGCTGCCACAGTGGCACATAGGAGGTGGAAAGGTATACAATGGTCGAGTCTATCTCCTGGCACCGTAGGACAACCGCATTTAATGCACCACCGACGTGCCCTTCTTGCTTTATCGGGGACGGCGAGGAAGCTCGTCCCAGCTGTCACCACCACACCTGGCTTTGACGCGCGTCCGAGCCGATGAGGCGTGTAGTGCCACGCTGGCTGGTTGGCTGCTGAGTTGGTGCAGTGACAGAGTCTTCACGAAGATCTGCATGTCACCATGCAGGTGCTTGTTAAGTTGGCTTGGAAGCCGCACGTTGCCATGCATGTGCTCGCCTAGTTGGTGGGCTGGCAGCTGTGTGGGAACGACGGTGGAGTCTTGGCAGGTGGGGGCCTGGCCGTGGCCCCGCGGATGTCTTCGGCAAGAGTCTTGCCGGGGGCCCAACAAGGGTCTTGCCGCGGCATCATGGGCGTCCCCGGCAAGAGTCTTGCCAGGGGGGGGGGGTCTCGTGGTTATCCTCGACAAGGATCTTGCCGAGGATCTTCATCTTCTGATTCTCATATAGTCTTGTATGTTCTTAGTCTTCAGAAAGATCTGCATGCCACCATGGAGGCGCCTCCCGAGCCTTGGTTCCAATGTGGGTGATGGCATCGGAACTCTTAGGCTCAAGGGTGGCGGCTCTGCTGGTGTTGGGCAAGTTGCCCCGGCAAGGTTCTTGCCGGGGCTGTGGAGGCGGCCTCGACAAGGGCCTTGCCGGGGGAGTTCATCTCGCCCTTCTGCTCTTTGTGTCTCTGGCTTTTCGTGCTCTGGTTGTCTTGTGTCTTTGCTTCCTTCCTCTGCCTCGCTAAGTGCGTCCGCAGGCGCGGCTCTAACTGCCCGTGCACAAGTAAAGGTGTACAAAATAATACCCCTACTTTTGTACACCGATACAATGGGACCGAGTTCAAGAACACTGGTCTTGATGACTATCTTGATGAACTTGGTATTACTCACGAGTTATTTGCTCCTTATACTCCTCAGCAGAATGGCATCATGGAGCGCAAGAACATGACTCTTGTCGAGATGGCTCGCACTATGCTTGATGAATACAAGACGCCTCGTCATTTCTGGCCTGAGGCAATTGATACTGTGTGCCACATCATGAACAGGGTATATCTTCACAAATTCTTCAAAAAGACCTCATATGAACTCCTCACTGACAAGAAACCCAATGTGAGTTATTTCAAAGTCTTCGGTGCTAAATGTTGGATTATAGATCCTCATCACAATTCTAAATTTGAATCGAAAGCACATGAAGGTTTCATGCTTGGTTACGGAAAGGACTCACACACCTACAGAGTCTTCAACACCGTTCATCACAAGGTTGTTGAAACTATAGATGTGCGGTTCGATGAAACTAACGGCTCTCAAAGAGAGAACCTACCTCCTATGCTAGATAAAAAGTCACCTAAGGAGTCCATCAAGTTCAAGGCTACTGAGGATGTCATTCCTACTGAAGAATCTGCTGAAGAAGTCATTCCAGAACATGAAGAACATCATGCTGGTGCACCTGAGGAAAATGGCTCAAAAGAAAATGCTGAGCCGACTCAATGTCATCAACGCGCTCATCCTCGCGTTGCTAATGAAGTGCAGATCGAGAAAATCATAAGCGACATCAATGCACCAGGTCCTCTCACACGCTCAAAAGCTTCACATTTGTCTAAATTTTGTGGGCACTTTGCTTGTCTCTATCATAGAGCCCACCAAAGTAGACGAGGCATTTCTGGAGCCTGAGTGGATTCAAGAGATGCAAGAGGAATTACATTAGTTCGAGCTCAACAATGTCTGGGAACTTGTCAAGCGACCATACCCTCACAAGCACAATATCATCGGCACCAAATGGATCCACCGCAACAAGCAAGATGAAAATGGCCTTGTGGTGAGAAATAAGGCCCGGCTTGTAGCTCAAGGCTACACACAGGTTGAAGGAATTGATTTAGATGAAACTTTAGCACCTGTTGCTAGACTTGAGGCTATTCGCATATTGCTTGCTTATGCTAACCATAATAATATCATCTTATATCAAATGGATGTGAAAAGTGCATTCCTTAATGGTAAGCTTGAGGAAGAAGTATATGTTGCTCAACCCCTAGGTTTTGAAGATCCAAAGCATCCTGACAAAGTCTTCAGACTCAATAAGGCCCTCTATGGCCTCAAGCAGGCCCCTTGGTCGTGATATGATACTTTGAAGGAATTCCTCGTGAAGAAAGGCTTCAAACCTGGTTCACTTGACCCAACTCTTTTCACCAAAACCTATGATGATGAATTATTCGTCTGCCAAATATATGTTGATGATATCATCTTTGGCTGTACTGACCAATGTTACAGTGATGAATTTGCCTATATGATGAGTGAGGAATATCAAATGTCTATGATGGGAGAATTAAAAAAATTCTTAGGTCTTTAAATTCATCAACAGTGCAACGACATCTTCATATCTCAGGAGAAATAGCTCAAGGATGTGTTGAGTAAATTCGGCATGCAAGATTGCAAAGGCGTCAAAATCCCTAGCCCAGCAATGGCCATCTATGCACTGATGAAAATGGTATTGACTTCGATTAAAAGGTATACCGCTCCATGATTGGCTCTTTATTGTATCTGTGTGCATCTAGGCCATATATTATGCTTAGTGTTTGCATGTGTGCCCGTTTTCAAGCTACACTGAAGGAATCACACCATAAGGCTGTGAAGCATATTCTTCAATATCTAGCTCACACTCCAACACTTGGATTATGGTATCCCAAGTGCTTGGCTTTTGATCTCATTAGATATTCTGACTCTGACTATGCTGGTGACCGTGTGGACCGCAAGTCAACATTAGGCACATGCCATTTCCTCGGACGTTCCTTGGTATGTTGGTCCTCGAAGAAACAGAAATGGGTATCACTCTCTACTGCTGAAGCTGAGTACATTGCTGCTGGTTCGTGTTGTGCTCAATTGCTATGGATGAAGCAAACACTCAGGGACTACGGCATCAATGTGAAGAATGTGCCACTCTAGTGTGACAATGAGAGTGCCATCAAGATTGCTCATAACCCAGTTCAGCACTCGAAGACAAAGCACATCCAGATTCGTCATCATTTTCTTCATGATCATGTGTTGAAGGGCGACATCTCTATTGAGCACGTGAAGACTGAAGAACGGATAGCCGATATCTTCACAAAGCCCTTGGATGATAAGAGATTTAGCAAGTTGCGGTGTGAGCTAAATATCTTAGAATCTTCAAATGTTCTTTGAAAAGGACACACATCCTAACACTTATGTAAAATTGATGACTTAGATGTGCAATTCACGAAGTAACGTTTTCAGTCCTTTACAACGTTCACTTATTGCTAGTTCTTCAAGTTGACTTTTCTGCAAAGTGAATGTGATCGGGCCCGCCCCCCTCTATGCTAAACTCAACCCAGTCTGTTCACAAATTCTTCATGTGCGTTCTATTTTGAAACCCATTCAAAATCTTCAATGTGTCCTTGTCAGCTGAAGAATTTGCGAACGAAACTTTAAAATATTCATTTCTCAATTTTTGGCTTTTGCCGCCCAAATCATTCCGCATCACACGATAAGATTTATCTATTCACCCACGATCTCACACGATCTCCACCTCTCTGTACGTGGGTGACACATGTCGCTAGGATGAGAAGGGTCAGGGGCACGTTTGTCCATTTTCCTCGGACGAGCGGTTTTTCACCTAGGTTATAAATACCCCTCACCCTCCTCAGACCGCATTTACCCCGCTCGACCTGACTCCCATCACTCGAACTCTTAGCCCTAGCGCCGCCGCTACTTCCACCATCGCCGGTGAGGAAGAGCTGCACTGCCTCGAGCTCGTCGCCGTCGTACTCGCGGCGGCCGCGGAAATATTCACTCTGCCGCCATCGTAGTTGTCTTCCTCTGCCAAATAAGGGTGTGGAAGATCTAAACGGACGAACTTCCCATCTACTACTCACAGTTCGTTGTGTTCTTCGTCAAGGGTAAATAAAATTTATTTTTAATGCCCTTGTTGATTCTGATGATTTCCACAAAATCTTCAAAAGGTGTTTATTCTTCAACTTCCACACACGTAAACACCTCACATGCATCTGTTTTTGTTTTTTTCTCTAAGCAATGTTTTTCAACAAGATTCCTCAATTGTGTGGATTTTCAATCTATACAACTCTGGAACCTAAGTCAAAGACCGCTTAGTGAAATTCCTCAAGACACCTCTGGTCATATTCCTCAGACCTGTTTCTGTTGAAAAACTTCTGAGAACGCATATGACTTCTCCAAATTCTTCGCACCTATACTCTGTTCACAGGTGCACATGTCCGCTGCTGAATCACTAGGTTCTCATCAACTTAACTCATTTGCAATGTTCCACGAAGACAAATTGCATACCTCTTAAGAGAATTCCATCGTTCAAAATCCTTAGCTGAAGAAAATGGCTGATGGCAAGAGATTGGAAGTAAATTGGAAGTAAACACTGCCTTTGAGATTCCAAATGACATCTATGAGGAATATTGCACTCTTGATGAAGCCAAACATGGCAAGGAGAACAAGAATCAGTGCAAGGTGCGCATACAGAGGATAGAGAGGAGATGGGCACGGGAATGGAGGGAGTACATATATGCCACTCCTAAGTACATGAAGAAATTCGCTTTACACCCTCCTTGCCCAAGACCTCCATTGGTACCAGGCCAAGATGTTGATCCCACTAGCCTCATCCGCGGTGAGGACAATCCAGATGAATGGGCCAAATGACAAGCTAAGTTGGCCAAAATGGCCAAAGAAGTAGTGAGGAAATTCAACAAAGATTCTGCTGCTGCCGCTGCTGAGGCCTCTGCTAGCAAGCCCAAGAAGGCTATTCCCAGGAAGCCTGCACACAAGCCCAGTTCCTCATCAATGCCCTCACGGCCAAGCTCTTCAATGCCCTCACGGCCAAGCTCTTCAATGCCCTCACGGCCAAGCTCTTCAAAGCCCTCATTGCATATTGCTCAAGCAGCTCCAGTTCCCCCTGTTGCAAAACCTTCAGCTACTGCTGCAAAGTCCTTGGCACCTGGGCATCTTGCCTCTTGCCAAAGGACTACATGCATCTCAATTGCTTCAGGAGCATCTGCAAGTTCTTCAGCTCCTCCGCAGTCCTCAACAGGCCCAACTTTGCTTAAGACAAAGTCCCCTGTTGTACGAGGCACAAGACCAAGTCCTCACAAGAAGCAGGTTGCCTTCCATGTGCCGTCAAGTGAAGACAAAGCTGATGATGAGGAACTAGCTGAAATCATCAGAGACAGACAGCAAAGGGCCGCTAGAGCCAAAGGCAGTAATGTGCCATTGATGTTGGATCCCAAGTTGACCCTAAATTTCATCGACCTATGGCATAAGGACCCCAACACTCCTTTTGCCTGAGATGAACCTCACTCCTGGCCAAAGTGATATGTTGACTGCCTTCATTGGTGAGGAAAAATGGAAGTCTGAATAGGGGAGGAAGGTGAAGAAGCTCAGTACAAGAAAGAGCGCTTTCTGAAGCAAAATATTTAAAGCTATCACCTGATTAACTTGTCACTCGCAATCAGAAATCAAGAGTCTCGGTGATGAATTTGACTGATACTATGCTGACTGGCTGGGAGCCAAAGTCAGATTCGTCAAGCTGACCAAGGGATTCACCTCAAATGTTGCAGCCTTGATGCAACATGAAGTTCCTCAGGCTGAAGCTCTACTCAGCCTACTGAAGAACATGCTAGCACCGCTGATGAAGATCAGGCTGCTAAAGAAAATAAGAGCACTAGTGCTGATGAAGACATTCCAGCCGCTGAAGAAACTGCCAGGGCAACCTCTAGTGTTGCACCTGAAGAACAAGCCAGGCCAGTTGAAGCATCTGCTGCTGTGCCTGCAGACACTAACAATGCCAGGGCAACTGCATCCGTTGCACGTGAAGAAACTGCACCAAATTCGTCTGCTCCTCCTGCACCAACGACAAGTCCTATCCTTCCTTCTGCATCAGAAGCGAAGAAAACCAAAGCTGCGGAGCGAGAAGTTGTGAAGAAAAGGAAAGCATCTGCTTTTGAGAGTCTTCAGCTCCAAAGAAAGTGAATACTTTGACGAGCTCCTATGAAACTCCCATAGATGTTGTTCCTGTATCAAGCATGCCATCAAAGGAGATTGTTCCCTTTGGTGAGGAATATGTGATTCCAAGTGAATCAGATGAAGGAGATCCTTCTCCCGCTACGTCAGAGTAGTTGGATGAATAGATTGAAGTGGACAATGTCACTTCGACTCCACTAGTATAATCGCCCATGCCTCAGTTCACAGCTGAAGAGGCAGACGTTGAGGAAATTGATGAATAAGATGAAGATGTAGATATTGGGTGTTCAACGCCAATTCTGAATGATGACTACTGGGAAAGTCATCACAGCAATTCACCGTTGTTCACACCTCTGCAACAGATTCCTTAGTACCTTGTCCAGACTGAAGAAATTTATACGGGCTCTGAAGAACATCAAGCTTCTCTTCTCACTATTCATGAAGAAGTTCCAGCCACTGGTGCTGATGTAAATGTTGCTGAAGAAATGGAGACCCAGGCTGCTGCTGATGCCATTGCACCTGAAATTCCTCAGCCTATGGCTCCAATGGCTATACCTCAAGAGGTTGTGAAGACAACGACTGCAAACCTTCAGCCCAAGCCACAAAATCCTTTCTCCAAGAAGCAGAAGTTCAAGGATAAATATTTCTTCAATGAGCACATTTTCTTCACTGCCTACAATCCATATGATGCTGCTCGACTTCGTCGCAAGCGCTTTTGGACTGCTAGCCAGATGAACTTCTATTCTTCTCTGCTATTCGGTAAGGACAAGATCTTTGTCTTTGACCATGAGCAAATTCCTCATGTGGATATGGAGTCGCTGCCCTGCTTCACCCCAGTCTTTAGTGTTCTTCATGACGCTGGGTTGCTCAACTTCTGCACTGACATCTGTGACTGGAATGAAGAACTCATGCTTCAGTTCTAAGCCACGCTGCACATCACAGGCAACGTCGAAGATGTCAATTCATGGGTGTTGGACTGGATGACTAAAAACACTCACTACAGAGCACCGGCCTATGAATTATTTCATGCCATCCCAGTCAGTCCTCTCGATGAAGGTGCAAGGCGCATCTATGATGAACCTGAGCTATCCAATCACTGATGCAAGTGCTGATGAAGCCTTTGAAGCTAGGCCAAGCTCCAAGAACCAAATTCCTCATCAAGGAACTGCCCTATGTGCCAAGGACCATCTACAGGATATTGACCAAAACCCTCGGTCCAATCAAGAGCCACAACTCTGATGATGAAGAAGTTGTTGGAATCATGAAGAATCTGCTTTTCAACATCATACATGGTATTCCTATCAACTACCACCATTTCTTCATGAGGACTTTGGCCAATGTCGCTTTGTCACCTTTTGAGTTGAAGCCTTACGCTCCTTGGATTATGAGATTCCTCCGATCAAGGTCTTCAATTCATTACAAGGCTGATTTTCAGAATCACCTCAGCTACTTACCGCTAATTGAAGTCCTCAAACGGACTATTTCCTCAACTGACGAGAAGGGCAAGGCTGCTGCAATTGATGAAGGCACTCGTCCATTCGATGGACAGTTTCGCAAACGACATCCTACTCCACCAATGATGACTCTGCCACTCATGACACTGTCGCAAATGCTTCAAAGCGAAATCCTCAAGCCACTGCTCCACGGGTGATGACTGATCGTGAGCTTCTCCTCGGTCTTCATCAAAAGGTCGATTGCAACCACAAATGGGTCAAGCTAAAGTTTGGTTTAATTCTTCAGAATATGACAATCACTCAGAACTATGTGAAGAAGAACCATTACTATCTGCATGAAGTGTTTGATCGCACCTGGGCTGTATTGTCTCACCTCTACGGTGAAGAAGATCTCAAGCAAATGGGCTTCAAGCAGGACTTTGACTAGTCTTAGCCACCTTCGAAGAAATTCAAGAAGGTCAAAGTTCCTCACTTGGTGGCCAGCTCATGTTCTTCATCGCGCGAGACTGATGAACATGAAGACTTAGACGACACTGCGGCAGGCCCTACATCAACAGACGACCTCAACAACGCTGGCGCTCCTCCATCGACATCATGATGATATTCTTCAGGGGCATTAGTCCTCATTTTTTTGTCCGTTTTGGTCATTCAATGACAAACGGGGAGAAATTTGAGTTAGTCTTCAAGCGGGTCTCTATATTTGGGCATTTTTTCTGCTAAGTTACAACTCTCGTTCTTCTAAAGATTTTTGTTGGATCGAGTTGTAAACTTAAGTCCAATGGTGGTCTGATACTTCTGCTCTGTTTTTCTGCATGCTATTTCCTCATATATATGTTAATGCACGCATGCTAAATTACATCAGTCACCATATTTCATCATGCATTTCGAATTCTTCACATCATATGTTGAATGCGTGTATGAATTACAAGATGGTAGAAGGTGACCACGATATTCTCATGGTCTGAGGAACTAAAACACATGCTAACACTCTGTGTTATAACAGTTGATTTCAAACGATATTTTTTAAAAGTATAACAAATAAGATTGGGTCGATTCAATATGTTTGTTCTTCTAACGTAACACTCTCAATGTTGTTTTAGGACTATCGTTACACTTAAAGATATCCTAAGATCCGGAAAACATGATCACCAACAACACTTGAGCCAATCTTAGTGGCAAGACTAGGAACCTATATCATATTGTTTATCATTTCACACGTGCATATGAGTTTTCCACTGAACCGCATATTCCAAAATCATAGTAGTTATAGCATGAAATATAAACTCTTAATTACGAAACTAGAAATGTAATAATACAATATTATTGTCTCTAGGGCATATTTCTAATAGTAGGTCATCCGGGAACTACTCAGACATCATCATGGAGGCAACAAGGTTGATGATGATTGCCTCCCCAATGGTTACCCCCTTTGGCAGACTATCGAAAAAGGCCTCTAGATGGGATCACGAAAGAATAGAGACTTGCAGCGGCTATAAAATTGTTTCGGGACCTCTGCTACTTGTGATAGGCGTTGGGATTTCCTCAAATAGGAAGGGTGATGTAGTATATTAGTAGATATTATTTCCCTTAGTTACGAACCAAGGTTTATCGAACCATTAAGAGACACCACACAAACCTTGTAAGCAGTACGTGCACACACACAAAGCAGATACTTACACCCAACCTGGGCAAGAGGGTTGTCAATCCCCTTGTACTTGTTAAATGCAAGTATTAAATTTTATAGTGGTCGATAAATAAAATGAAAAGGAAAATGAACATAAATAAACTGCAACTAGTAATTTTGGGGTTTTAGTAAATATAAAGTGAATGGAACCGAGGGCTATAGCGTCCACTAGAGGCGTCCCTCTCATGAGCATAGTACAGTGGGTAAACAAATTATTGTTGGGCAATTGATAGAATAGTGCATAGTTATGATGATTCTCTTTGGCACAATCAATATATAGGCATCGTCTATGACAAGTAGACCATTAATCTTATTAAATCTACTACTATTACTCCACCCCTCGACCGCTATCTAGCATGCATCTTAAGGCATTAAGTTCATAATAAACAGAGTAATGCTTGAAGCATGATGACATAATGTAGACAAAGCAAGACCAAATAATATGTTCGAGCCCTGTCATTTTAGCCTTAGTAACAACAATACATATACGTGCCTTGCAACTCCTCCAGTCATAGAGTAAGGACACCGCAAGATTGAACCTACTACCAAGTACCTCTCCCACTGAAAATAATTCAATCTAATTGGAAAAGGAGATAGATAGATAGATCGGAGAAAAATAAAAGACTATAAAATCACACATAGATAGATCTCATAAAAGCTTCAAATGCTTTCAATGAATAATCTGATCATAAACCAACAATTCATCAGATCCCAGCAAACACACCGCAAGAATTACATCGAATAAATCTCCGAAGAGACCATTGTATGGAAGATCAGAGAGAGAGAGAGAGACCCATCTAGCTACTACTATGGACCCATAGGTCATGTGGGAACTACTCACACATTAGCATGGAGGCAACAAGGTTGATGAAGATGGCCTCCGTGATTGACTCCCCCTCTGGTAGAGTACCGGCCGAGGCCTCCAGATGGGATCGTAGGAAAACAGAGGCATGCGGCGGCGATAAATTTTCTTGGGTTTTGCTCTGGGGTTTCCGGAATTTAGGGATTTTATAGCACCGGAATTATGTCAAACGTAGGCCTATGGGTCCCAAAAGCTCAAGTGACGTGCCACCCCCTAGGGGCGTGCCCCTTGAGCTTGTGGCCCACCAGCAAGTCTTCTGGCTTTCCCTTGAAGTTTCTATGGTCTCTTTTGGTCTAAAAAAATCATCGTAAAGTTTCAACGTGTTTGGACTTTGTTTGGTATGGTTATCCTGTGAAGCAAATAAATAGGCAAAAACAGGAATTGACGTTGGACACTGAGTTAATAGGTTAGTTCCCATAAAAGATATAAAATGTCATATAAAGCATATAAGATAATGTAATAACATGAATCTTCTATATCTAAATAGGGGCACCCCACTAGGTGATTTTCCTGTCCTCTCATGAAGCCACATCACCCAAATTGTTCTAGCCGTTGATGCAACATAGGTCGGTAGTCTACAACCGACTGATCTAGTGTTGGTCAAATTTACTAAGAGCTACCACCAAGTGAACGTACACCGTTTTGTTCTGACCACTAGTGCTGCCCCCGACACCATCTTTTGGGTTGGGCCTAAGATTTGCTAATAGGGCTGTTCGTGCAATCCCATTGGAAATAAAAGCCCATAGACATCAAGCAAGCCCATATAACTGTTCGCAGTAGGTTTCCAGGGTTCATCTTCCTGTTCCGCTCACCGCCGCTCTCTCTTCTTCTCGACGCTGCCGCGCTCTTTTCCACTGCCATGAAACAGCACATTTTCTTCACTGCCTACAATCCATATGATGCTGCTCGACTTCGTCGCAAGCGCTTTTGGACTGCTAGCCAGATGAACTTCTGTTCCTCTCTGCTATTCGGTAAGGAAAAGATCTTTGTCTTTGACCATGAGCAAATTCCTCATGTGGATATGGAGCCGCTGCCCTGCTTCACCCCAGTCTTTAGTGTTCTTCATGACGCTGGGCTGCTCAACTTCTGCACTGACATTTGTGACTGGAACGAAGAACTCATTCTTCAGTTCTAAGCCACGCTGCACATCACAGGCAACGTCGAAGATGTCAATTCATGGGTGTTGGACTGGATGACTAAAAACACTTAGTATAGAGCACCGGCCTATGAATTACTTCATGCCATCCCAGCCAGTCCTCCCGATTAAGGTGCAAGGCGCATCTATGATGAACCTGAGCTATCCAATCACTGATGCAAGTGCTGATGAAGCCTTTGAAGCTAGGCCAAGCTCCAAGAACCAAATTCCTCATCAAGGAACTGCTCTATGTGCCAAGGACCATCTACAGGATATTGACCAAAACCCTCAGTCCAATCAAGGGCCACAACTCTGATGATGAAGAAGTTGTTGGAATCATGAAGAATCTGCTTTTCAACATCATACATGGTATTCCTATCAACTACCACAATTTCTTCATGAGGACTTTGGCCAATGTCGCTCTGTCACCTTTTGAGTTGAAGCCTTACGCTCCTTGGATTATGAGATTCCTCCGATCAAGGTCTTTAATTCATTACAAGGCTGATTTTTAGAATCACCTCAGCTACTTGCCGCCAATTGAAGTCCTCAAACGGACTATTTCCTCAACTGACGAGAAGGGCAAGGCTACTGCAATTGATGAAGGCACTCGTCCATTCGATGGACAGTTTCGCAAACGGCATCCTACTCCACCAATGATGACTTTGCCACTCATGACACTATCGCAAATGCTTCAAAGCAAAATCCTCAAGCCACTGCTCCACGGGTGATGACTGATCGTGAGCTTCTCCTCAGTCTTCATCAAAAGGTCGTTTGCAACCACAAATGGGTCAAGCTAAAGTTTGGTTTAATTCTTCAGAATATGACAATCACTCAGAACTATGTGAAGAAGAAGCATTACTATCTGCATGAAGTGTTTGATCGCACCTGGGCTGTATTGTCTCACCTCTACGGTGAAGAAGATCTCAAGCAAATGGGCTTCAAGCAGGACTTTGACTAGTCTCAGCCACCTTTGAAGAAATTCAAGAAGGTCAAAGTTCCTCACTTGGTGGCCAGCTCATGTTCTTCATCGCGCGAGACTGATGAACATGAAGACTTAGACGACAATGAGGCAGGCCCTACATCAACAGACGACCTCAACAACGCTGGCGCTCCTCCACCGACATCATGATGATATTCTTTAGGGGCGTTAGTCGTCATTTTTTTGTCCCTTTTGGTCATTCAATGACAAAGGGGGAGAAATTTGAGTTAGTCTTCAAGCGGGTCTCTATATTTGGGCATTTTTTCTGCTAAGTTACAACTCTCGTTCTTCTAAAGATTTTTGTTGGATCGAGTTGTAAACTTAAGTCCAATGGTGGTTTGATACTTTTGCTCTGTTTTTCTGCATGCTATTTCCTCATATATGTTAATGCACGCATGCTAAATTACATAAGTCACCATATTTCATCATGCATTTCGAATTCTTCACATCATATGTTGAATGCGTGTATGAATTACAAGATGGTAGAAGGTGACCACGATATTCTCATGGTTTGAGGAACTAAAACACATGCTAACACTCTGTGTTATAACAGTTGATTTCAAACGATATTTTTTAAAAGTATAACAAATAAGATTGGGTCGATTCAATATGTTTGTTCTTCTAACGTAACACTCTCAATGTTGTTTTAGGACTATCGTTACACTTAAAGATATCCTAAGATCCGGAAAACATGATCACCAACAACACTTGAGCCAATCTTAGAGGCAAGACTGGGAACCTATATTATATTGTTTATCATTTCACACGTGCATATGAGTTTTCCACTGAACCGCATATTCCAGAATCATAGTAGTTATAGCATGAAATATAAACTCTTAATTACGAAACTAGAAATGTAATGATACAATATTATTGTCTCTAGGGCATATTTCTAATAGTAGGTCATCCGGGAACTACTCAGACATCATCATGGAGGCAACAAGGTTGATGAAGATTGCCTCCCCAATGGTTACCCCCTCTGGCAGACTATCGAAAAAGGCCTCTAGATGGGATCATGAAAGAATAGAGACTTGCAGCGGCTATAAAATTGTTTCGGGACCTCTGCTACTTGTGATAGGCGTTGGGATTTCCTCAAATAGGAAGGGTGATGTAGTATATTAGTAGATATTATTTCCCTTAGTTACGAACCAAGGTTTATCGAACCATTAAGAGACACCACACAAACCTTGTAAGCAGTACGTGCACAGACACAAAGCAGATACTTACACCCAACCTGGGCAAGAGGGTTGTCCCTTGTACTTGTTAAATGCAAGTATTAAATTTTATAGTGGTAGATAAGTAAAATGAAAAGGAAAATAAACATAAATAAACTGCAACAAGTAATTTTGGGGTTTTAGTAAATATAAAGTGAATGGAACCGAGGGCTATAGCGTCCACTAGAGGCGTCCCTCTCATGAGCATAGTACGGTGGGTAAACATATTATTGTTGGGCAATTGATAGAATAGTGCATAGTTATGATGATTCTCTTTGGAACAATCAATATATAGGCATTACGTCTATGACAAGTAGACCATTAATCTTATTAAATCTACTACTATTACTCCACCCCTGGACCGCTATCTAGCATGCATCTTAAGGCATTAAGTTCATAATAAACAGAGTAATGCTTGAAGCATGATGACATAATGTAGACAAAGCAAGACCAAATAATATGTTCGAGCCCTGTCATTTTAGCCTTAGTAACAACAATACATATACGTGCCTTGCAACTCCTCCAGTCATAGAGTAAGGACACCGCAAGATTGAACCTACTACCAAGGACCTCTCCCACTGAAAATAATTCAATCTAATTGGAAAAGGAGATAGATAGATAGATCGGAGAAAAATAAAAGACTATAAAATCACACATAGATAGATCTCATAAAAGCTTCAAATGCTTTCAATGATTAACCTGATCATAAACCAACAGTTCATCGAATCCCAACAAACACACCGCAAAAATTACATCGAATAAATCTCCAAAGAGACCATTGTATGGAAGATCAGAGAGAGTGAGAGAGAGACCCATCTAGCTACTACTATGGACCCATAGGTCATGTGGGTACTACTCACACATTAGCATGGAGGCAACAAGGTTGATGAAGATGTCCTCCGTGATTGACTCCCCCTCTGGTAGAGTACCAGCCGAGGCCTCCAGATGGGATCGTAGGAAAACAAAGGCATGCGGCGGCGATAAATTTTCTTGGGTTTTGCTCTGGGGTTTCCGGAATTTAGGGATTTTATAGCGCCGGAATTATGTCAAACATAGGCATATGGGTCCCAAAAGCTCAAGTGACGTGCCACCCCCTAGGGGCGTGCCCCTTGAGCTTGTGGCCCACCAGCAAGTCTTCTGGCTTTCCCTTGAAGTTTCTATGGTCTCTTCTGGTCTAAAAAAATCATCGTAAAGTTTCAACGTGTTTGGACTTTGTTTGGTATGGTTATCCTGTGAAGGAAATAAATAAGCAAAAACAGGAATTGACGTTGGGCACTGAGTTAATAGGTTAGTTCCCATAAAAGATATAAAATGTCATATAAAGCATACAAGATAATGTAATAACATGAATCTTCTATATCTAAATAGGGGCACCCCACTAGGTGATTTTCCTATCTTCTCATGAAGCCACATCACCCAAATTGTTCTAGCCGTTGATGCAGCATAGGTCGGTAGTCTACAACCGTCTGATCAAGTGTTGGTCAAATTTACTAAGAGCTACCACCAAGTGAACGTACACCATTTCGTTCTGACCACTATTGCTGCCCCCGACACCATCTTTTGGGCTGGGCCTAAGATTTGCTAACAGGGCTGTTCATGCAATCCCATTGGAAATAAAAGCCCATAGACATCAAGCTAGCCCATATAACTGTTCGCAGTAGGTTTCCAGGGTTCATCTTCCTGTTCCGCTCACCGCCGCTCTCTCTTCTTCTCGACGCTGCCGCTCTCTCTTCCACTGCCATGAAACAACATCATTCATTGCCCTTCGATACCACGCCCTCCATTACCTTGCAAATGTAACTAGCCACAATCTTTAAAGGGACATCATCGACCAGAGAAGACTGCTCGATCGGGTCCTCCTATACTCCGAGCCAGCCTCCAGCCGTCAGCTCTGGTAGGTCGATGCTACCTATTGTCAGCCACCATCAGACTTTCCTTTCCCCGAGCTCATGGTTTCTGCATTTGCCATCTTGCGCTACGGATCCAAAGGTGTTTTGCTCATCGAATAAAAAGATCACACGACCTTTCTCGGTTCTCATATTATTTCTTGATAGGTATGTGTCTTCGTGTAACGATTGATTATATTCATTTCTAACAACATGTTGGGGAATAGAGAACTACAGTTTCAGAAATATTCATTTCCTTGCTTTCTGTCAATGCTAGAGTTTAATAACATCTAAAATATTACATATGCAGTTTGTCCAAGATGGGAAACAGAGAACATTAGCTATGCCTGCCTGATGAACTGACCAAAAAGAGGCCACAGGGGTAAAGGCTATCATTTTTTGCATGATATTGAAAGTATCATGGAACTCCAGACTTTCCTCAAGATGGGTAACTAATATTTACCAAATCAATTTTATTCTGTAGAAAACTGATACAGTGTGCTATGTCAAGAAGTTATTTTTTTTCAATGCATGTTATTGAAGAGACTATCTAGCAGATATTTCAATTTCTACCCGATGTAATACATGCTTACACACTTTTTTTACTGGTGATGTTGATCTTCCTCCTTTTGGGGTCTATCTATATGTGTGTACAAGTATATGAGCTTTTGCAGGTCATCGGTTCATCACACCAATGTGATCTAACACCACGAACGAAAAGTTATGTGTTGCTTCCGTGAGTTCCATCCATGTTGTTAATGACTTATCATAGGGGTCATGGTCTATCATTGTGTCAGAGTTCTTGCCTCCGGGGTTTACATTTTTGTTTCGAGCGGATAATTTAGCAGCTAGCCTCCCATTATACAGCTTGAAGCACTTGGACAGGAAAACACTACAAAATTTCATTTGTTTTTTCTGGAAATATCTTACTAATAGTTTTGTGTTTTTGTTTCATATAGCTACAGTGAAGATATTTCGTGCCAATTTTTTTTCTATCAATGAATTATCTAAGTTACAACTTCATGTTAGCAAGTAATTATATGTAAAAGACAAGTTTTTCCATCATTACTCATGTGTGGACTATAGAGTACGGTTTCTCGGCTTTGATGGTCTTATGGCCTGCTACCTTCTTTTTAGAGTTGAATATACTAAACAAGAGGACTAACTTCATTGTGTGTACATGAACATGCTATAAGATCAATTGTCATATATCAAACAATGGGCTATATGTATAATGAGATGGCCTCTCTCTCCCCACTACAATGCGTGAGAAATGTCAAGATATACTGATTTGTTGGTAAATTGGAAATATTTATAAAAATAATTCTCGATGGTACAGTACATTTACTGCATCTAAATGTGCATTTAGTTATTCATTTTTCACATCCAGAAGTTGAAGTCATCTCCAAACTATTCACTCCGTTTTATGGTCTGATATATTTGAGCATTCAACTACCATATAATTAACCTAACATGTCACCTTGGTACACAATTAATGTCGTGCATGCATAGCTAACCATCTCCCGCCACAATGTGCGGGGTACAACGAACACGCCAACAACAGTTCCATTTCAAATCATTAATCCAATCAAGAAACGTATATTCCCCTTCATGATCTTTAATATTTATCATTGCATCAAGCCTCCTCAATAAAAATCCCGCAGCAATGCGCGGGGTATTACCTAGTTAATAAAAAATTATAGATACGTTAGAGACATATCAACCTCCTGTGAGGGTTTTTGGAAATATGATAATTTATAGTGCTAGAATTAGGTAAAACCGAGCAATGAGTGGGCCACAAGGCACCAGGGTGCATCCGCTACCTTGTGGATCCCTCATATGTCTTCTGGCCTCACTCTGAAGCTTCGAGGGTCTCTTTTTGTCCATAAAAATACTCAAAAAGTTTCATCGTGTTTGGACTTCCTTTTGTATGGATTTTCTAGAAAACTAAAAACATGCAAAAAACAGGAGCCGACATTGGGTACTGATTTAATAGGTTAGTCCATAAACACTATCGACCCGTTTGGTTCGGCGAAAGTGTTGCGGTTTCTGATCCTGCCTCTTTCTGAAACGGTAGATCGTGTTTGGTTCGCGTACTATGTTTTCCAAAGCAGCGGTTTCTGATATGCGGCTTCACAAAGTCAAAAGCAGTCGAGGGAACGGTGATTAGGAAACCGTACGCCACCGAGCGAACCAAATAAAGCCAGTATCCTGTAAAAAAGAATCGAAAACAACGCTTTCTTACTACGGAACCCATTACGTTACCTGAGCAGCAACCAAACACGTCATATATAAAATGGTATATAGAGCATACAAGATTGTACTATAATGACATGAAACAATAATATAGGTATGTTGGAGATGTATGAAAGCACACCATGTTTCTGTAACTTCAAATAGCTGCTGCAACATGTCAAGAAAGAAATGCATAGGTAGGTGGGGTAGGGGCTCACCTTGCTCTTGTAGATAGGCATTCCCTCTGGAGGCAATAGCAACAGACTCGGAGCATGGCACTGGGGATGTGATTCTCCGGTCACCAGCGGGTGGTCTCCTGTTACTCCTTCACCCTCTCTTTGTACCTACTCCATCTTCCGGCAAAGGGAGAGTGCCTTCCATCAGATGGTTGTGGCCAAGGTGAGGCTAAATGAATAAGGGCAAAGGACAAGGAGGGGATGGAAGATAGAGATAGATAGATAGATAGATAGAGAGAGAGAGAGAGAGAGAGAGAGGAAGTGCACTTAACACGGCGGAGCGAGGCGAGCACAACGGGCTGGGGATCATCAATCGAGGATCTCGGCAGGGAGTGAGAAGAGTTCCGAGCGGCGGATCCTTGTTGTTGAACAAAGCTGAGAGCTTGATGCGTAGGTCACCAACCGGCGATGCGATGCGTGACGAGGGACACACTCCTCGTATCGAGCACGAGCGCCCGCGAGGATGAAGGCGACCTGGGCGAGCGGTAGCGATGTGACAGGGATGTGTGGGTTCGGCGTAAGGGGAGGATATAGGCGACAACGTAGAGAGCTACATTTAGGGGAGGGGAGCTGTGACATGAGGCTGGGATGCGGGGGGAGTGCGGGTCTATGGGAGGAGGCGACTAGGTTTCAGCCTGCAGCCTTTTATAGCCCATATGGAAAATGACCGGAATACCCTGATGCAGGCACAAGATTTATAGTTGCAATAGGAATTTTATCCAACACCAGGGGTTTACCGCGGTGAAGATCTGATGGCTCACATCAGATCTGCCCAAGATCGGGCGACCAGGATTGCACAGGAATTTCCATTGGACGGCTAGGATGCACATGAATTTTGATGGGATGGTGTAGTGTGGCTAATCGTTATGAGAAACTCATTCAACTTCGGGTCGTTACTACTCGGATTTTGCATCATGTGTTGAAGATGTTGTTAGGGCATGTTTGGTTACCTGCATTACCTTCAACCAGGCTGAGTTGGGCCAAGAAAAATGTGTTTGGTTGCAAACGAGGTGGGCTGGCTTGCATTCGCATGAACCTTCAAGCAACCCATAGCCTGGCTCGTTGGAAACCGTCAAATTGATAGTTTCTAGCTGTAAGTGCATCTACTGCTCCTTAGTGATTTTGGTGTACTGAAGACTTATAGGTTAAGGGACTAATGTGTTTGTGAGTATACACAGGTCTATAAGTCTATGAGGAGTTTGGTATTTACAGAGAAAGTCGACCCCTAAAAATGAATGTCTTTAACTGAAGACTTTGGCTATCTGAAGACTTTGGCTATCTGAAGACTTTGGCTTTCTGAAGACTTTGGAAGTGAAGAAATTGGTGTGACCGTGAAGACTTGATATTCATGCGAGGAACATGAAGCGTGAAGACTTTTGCTTTCGTTGTTTAGTTTTCTCTTTCTTGATTCATAGGAAACACCGTACTATTAAAGGGGGTCAAGGTAAAACTAAGGAAAAGTTTCCAATTGATGCTCATCTCAAAATCCTACACCTACCAATCCTTTCGAGTGAAGTCATTGGAAATCTCATACAGTTCAGTCAATTTCTATGGTGACAGGGACGAAGATCCTCCGGTCTCTGAGGAATTTGTTCTGACTGAGAAGTTAGAAATTCGCCAGTGCAGATTGCCTACAAGTGAGGAATATGATAGCCCTGAGGAATTTGATAGATCAAATATCCGACCATTGCTATGCTACGCACCAGCTGTCCCCAAATATCTACCCACCTAACGGTCTTATCATTGAAGGGTATTTATGTCTTATCATGTCGGGCTGCTCCCTAGGCTATAAATAGCCACCCCCTAAACCACTAGTTGGTTGGCTGCTTCGAGAGAAACTGACACTTGTCATTGAGAGCATCCCTTCCTCCAAGGACTTTGAGCGAAAATCATCAAGTGAGGAAAACCCAAACCCAAACACCTACAAACCAAAGTGATAGAGCACCACTGAAGAGATTGTTCCTGTGTGGAACCAATGCTTGTTACCTTTGAGGATTGTGCATCCTCCAGACGGTTAGGCGTCATGGTCTAGAGCATCCAAGAGGAAATTGTGGATCGCCGAGTGACCGAGTTTGTGAAGGTTTGGAAGTCACCTGAAGACTTACCACGAGTGATTCGGCGAGGTCTGTGTGACCTTAGCTCAAGGAGAATACGACATGGACTGTGTGTCCTCAGGTTTAAATACCTAGCCGCTCCAACTAGACGTACGACTGTCACAGCAGTTGGAACTGGTCTACCAAATCACTGTCTTCACCGAGCTACCGGTTCTATTTCCTCAACCCTTCCATTTCCTCATTCAGATACTGTTGTACTTGATCGTTACTGTTTGAAGACTTTGGCTGAAGACTTTCTCAGTTTCCTCAATCCTATTTCTTCAGTCTGTTTGTCTTCAGTCTGCTTATCCTGTGTTTATGCTACTTGTACTTTGTGCTTCTTTTTATTTCATCATGATGACTGTGCTACTACTCAGTTAAGCTTGCATCTGAGTACTTATTCCGCTGCTAGTTGATCGTGACTTAGGAATTTCCTCACCCTGAAATTCCTGAGTGATGAATTTCTAAAAATCGCCTATTCTCCCCCCTCTAGTCGATATAACGCACTTTCAATTGGTATCAGAGCGAGGTACTCCCTTGTTCTGTGTGATTTTGGTTTAACCGCCTGGAGTTTTAGTTATGTCGACCGTAGGAATGAAGACTGTGTCATGCCCCATCTTTGACGGTCATGATTATCCGAAGTGGAAGGCCATGATGAAGAAGCACCTCATGGCGATGAACAACGAACTTTGGACCGTCACTGAGATTGGTCTTACCGGTCTATGCAAGATGGCGGAGGCTGATGATATTCGCAAGTACACCCTACTTAACCTCATGGTGAAGCACATCATCTGCTCCCGTCTGTCCCAAAATCAGTTCAGGAACATTATGCATCTCAGCCATGCGAAGCTTATCTGGGACCGACTCTCTGAGGTCTATGAAGGTCATCGAACTCGTCATGATCCCTGGTTTGAGGATTTCAAGGAATCGCTCAAGGCGATGACTTCCGATCCAGAATCATCATCCTCTGCACCATGCTTTATGGCAAAATGTGCGAAGGTAACTGAATGCTACCTATATGAGTCTAGTGATGATGAATCTGGTGATGAATTTGGACCCAGGTATACCAAACTTGCTTCCCTGCCACTAAACAACAAAGAGCTTTGGAAAAAGTTCAAAATATGCTTGATGAAAGCGATGATATGTTGGGTGAAGAAATAGATCGCACTCAAACCTTGAATGATAATCTTCAAAGACTTCAATCCAAGTTTGATAACCTTCAGAGTCATCATAATACTCTCTTATTTGATCCTGAGAAGCTTTCTTATGAATTTCTTCAAAGAAAGCAAGATCTTGAGAGGCTAAGGGGGAGTTATGAAGATCTTCAGAAGGATCTTGATGAAAGCAAGATCTTCTTGATGAAATTGATCTGATAAATTTGATGTCATATTCTTCACTGATGAAGTATATGAGTTCGTAAGATGCACTAATTCATATGCAGGATGATCAACCCAAAGCTACTGAGTGGGTCCTCGACTGTGGATGTACAAATCACATGACTGGTGACAGGAACTTATTGATTGACACTGCTTTATCTCCATCACATCTAGAGCATATCACCTATGTTGACAAAGGAAAAAAATAAGGTATTGGGTCTAGGTAAGGTTGCGGTCTTAAAGGATCGACACATGGACAAAGTCATGCTTGTCGAGTACTTAGGATTCAACCTCATGTCTGTGCCAATGCTTTGTGATCTTGATATGGTTGTTGTCTTTGGCAACTACCATTGTGTTGTGATCGTGGAAGCTGACCATTCCAAAGTCTTCGAAGGCTTTAGAAGAGGAGACTTGTATATTCTTGATTTCTCTACTAGACCACAACCTGCTACATGTCTACTTGCAAAAGCTTCAGAAGGCTGGCTATGGCATCGACGACTTGGTCATGCTGGCATGAGGAACTTGCATACTCTCGCTAAGAAGAAGCATGTCATTGGCACCTAGGATTTCAAATTTCCTCGAGGAACACCTGTGTGGAGCTTGTGAAGCCGGGAATGTGACAAAGGCCAAGCCTCCCTCAAAGATTATCATGACTACCACTCGTCCATTTGAATTGCTTCACATGGTTCTCTCTGGCCCTACTCATTATGCCACATTCACTAATGTTGCATCTTTATATTGCTTTGTTATTGTTGATGATTATTCTCGTTACACATGGGTGCATATCGTCTCTTACAAATATGAAGTGCAGGAAGTCTTCAAACGATTTTCCTCGAGGGCTTCAACCAACTTTGGTGTGAAGATCAAACACATCAGAAGTGACAATGGGACCGAGTTCAAGAACACTAGTCTTGATCATTATCTTGATGAACTTGGTAATACTCACGAGTTAACTGCTCCTTATACTCCTCAGCAGAATGACATCGTGGAGCGCAAGAACATGACTCTTGTTGAGATGGCCCGCACTGTGCTTGATGAATACAAGACGCCTCGTCATTTCTAGCCTGAGGCAATTGATACTGCGTGCCACATCATCAACAGGGTATATCTTCACAAATTCTTCAAAAAGACCTCATATGAACTCCTCACTGACAAGAAACCCAATGTGAGTTATTTCAAAGTCTTCGGTGCTAAATGTTGGATTAGATATCCTCATCATAATTCTAAATTTGTACTGAAAGCACATAAAGGTTTTATGCTTGGTTACAGAATGGACTCGCACACCTACAGAGTCTTCAACACTGTTCATCACAAGGTTGTTGAAACTCTAGATGTGCGGTTTGATGAAACTAACAGCTCGCAAAGAGAGCACCTACCTCCTGCGCTAGATAAAAAGTCACCTGAGGAGTCCATCAAGTTCAAGGCTACTGAGGATGTCATTCCTACCGAAGAATCTGCTGCAGAAGTCATTCCAAAACGTGAAGAACATCATGCTGGTGCACCTGAGGAAAATGGCTCTGAAGAAAATGCTAAGCCGACTCAACGTCATCAACCCGCTCATCCTCGCGTTGCTAATGAAGTGCAGATCGAGAAAATCATCAACGACATCAATGCACTAGGTCCTCTCACACGCTCAAAAGCTTCACATTTGTCTAACTTTTGTGGGCACTTTGCTTTTGTCTCTATCACAGAGCCCACCAACGTAGATGAGGCATTCCTGGACCCTGAGTGGATTCAAGCGATGCAAGAGGAATTACATCAGTTCGAGCTCAACAATTTTTGGGAACTTGTCAGGCGACCAAACCAGCACAAGCACAATATCATCGGCACCAAATGAATCTACCGCAAGAAGCAAGATGAAAATGGCCTTGTGGTGAGAAATAAGGCCCGGCTTGTAGCTTAAGGCTACACACAGGTTGAAGGAATTGATTTCGGTGAAACTTTTGCACCTTTTGCACCTGTGAAAGGACATGCGGTGCCCCCATGTGTGGTTTTGGTAATTGATGACATTCTCGATGGACTAATGGTTGCATTGAGTTATATTTGAAGGATTTGTCCATAGACATTTCTTGAAGTACATGTGTTGGTTTCAAGGAGTTTATGAGTTGACCAAGGTGGTATTAAGGAATTATCTGAAGATTGGTCATAGAGTTGGAAAGAGTCAAGGTTGATCAAGACTATGTACAGAGAGTGATTCAAGTTGATCATCACACAAAGCGTAGAGGATACACCGAGTGGGGTCAAGTGATCTCATGGTATGGTAAGCATTGTCCATTGTGCTTTGTGTACTAACACATGGTCTGTGTGTGAGTTCTATGTGGGGTTAGGTACGTGTTCATGGGCTTGCGTCAAGAGGAATATATCACTCAACCAATGGAGAGGATGACATCAAGTGGTGATCGTCATCAAGAATTCCGTGCGCAAGTTCAAGTGGAGCATCACGAACAGATCAAGTGCTTGATGCTTGCCGTCCATTGTGGTGTCAATGGACTTGTGAAGATGTGCCGAAGAGTGGCTCACCCATAGTGGAGTATGGGGGAGCAATCATCTAGTCTTCATCGACCCAACGCAATCAAGAAAGGTGGTCCAACTTCAGGGAGTCAAGATCGTCATCATCTAGCTCAAGTGGCCTTCATGCAAGGCAAAGGTTTGCCCTTGATAGGTTTTATATTTTACCGGTCTCATGGTGATAGTTTGGAGACCGGGTTATAGGATTGATAGTCGTACTATCAAGGAGGGATCTCAAGTGAGTAGCGTGATCGTATTGTTTGTCGAGAGCTCAAACCATTGCATCCTTGCATCATCTTTCTTGATTCTTATTTGAATTTTTTTTGAGGGTTTAGAGCTTTTGGTTATCTTCGTGACAAGCTCTAGTACATCAAAAACGGATTTCATATGCTTCTTCTATCGCGTTTTCGGTGTTGGAGGTTTTACCGGTCTTTTTCGAGGAAGGGTTCTCACCATTTTCTCTTGGGCCTTTTCTAATTTCCTTCTTATTGTTAGTTCTATCAAGATTGTTTTAGCCCTTGTCGCTAGCTTTCCAACAAACTTGGTTTCATTGAATTTGGAGTCACCGCTCCAGACCCAAAAACTCGTCACAAGTCCAGCGGTGGTAGGGACGGATGTATCTTTTTAGTACCGCTCGCAAGCAGTAGTACCGCTACCCTTTGAGGTAGTACCGCTACCCCTTGCGGTAGTACCGTGAGGTCGAGCGGTAGTACCGCTCTGTGCGGGCTGTGAGCATAACGGTTGTATTTTTCCCCACCTATAAAAGAGGGTCTTCTTCCCCAATGAACTTTATCTCTTGAGCTCGTGTTCTTCCCCCATTGTTGACCTTCTTCGAGCTTGCTAACTCTCAATCCCTCCATGGATGCTTGCTAGTTTTTGAGAGAAAAGAGAGAGGAGATCTAGATCCACATTTCCACCAATCACTTTATCCTCTATGTGAGGGGAACCCCTTGGATCTAGTTCTTGGAGTTCTTGGTGTTCTCCTTCTTGTTCTTCCTCTCATTTTCCTCCCTAGCATTAGTTGCTTCGGTGGGATTTGAGAGAGCAGGACCTGGGCACTCCGTGTGCCCTTGCCATTGCATTTGGTGCATCAGTTTGAGTTCTCCATGGTGATACGTGAAAGTTACAAGTTAGGAAACTTATTACTCTTGGGTGCTTGGTACCCTTGAGCTTGTTCCTCTTGTGTGCTTGGGCGCCCTAGACGGTTGGTGGTGTTCGGTGCTCAACCATTGTGTTGTAAAGCTCCGGGCAAGCATCGGGGTCTCCAATTAGGTTGTGGAGATCGCCCGAGCAATTTGACGGGTTTTGGTGACCGCCCCCAAGGGTTGCCAAAGTGTACGGGTTCAGTGACCGCCCCCACGGGTTGCCATTTGTACGGGTTCGGTGACCGCCCTCAAGGGTCCCTTAGTGGAATCACGACATCTTGCATTGTGCAAGGGAGTGAGGAGATTACAGTGGCCCTAGTGGCTTCTTGGGGAGCATTGTGCCTCCACACCGCTCCAAATGGAGATTAGCACCCGCAAGGGTGTGAACTTCGGGATACATCGTCGTCTACGCGTGCCTCAATTATCTCTTACCCTAGCCCTTTACTTATGCACTTTACTTTGTGATAGCCATATTGTTTCTTGTCATATATCGTGCTATCACCTAGTATTTTATCTTGTTTAGCACAAGTTGTTGGTGCACATAGGTGAGCCTAGTTGTTCTAGGTTTTGTGCGTGACAAATTAACTGCTAGGTTTATTCCGCATTTGTTCAAGCCTAAACCGTAATTATTTTAAAGCGCCTATTCACTCCCCCTCTAGGCGACTTCCATGATCTTTCAACATGTATCAGAGCCTCGTCTCTCTTTGTTAGGCTTAACTGCCTAGATAGTAAATATGTCGACTAGGGGATTAGAATTCTCTGACACTCTTAGTTTTGATGGCACAAATTTTGATGTTTGGTTAATTCGCATGCTTAATCTCTTTAGAGTCATGGACCCAAATTTAGAGCGAATTGTAGATATGGGTTTTTCTCCTCCAAAGGATCCCCAAAGATTATCTTTAGAGTATGAGAAAAAGTCTTATCTCAATGCTCAAGCTTCTAATGTGCTTTTCGATGCTTTGAGCAATGCAGTTATATTTCAACTCATACCGTTCTGGGATGCTCATGAGTTGTGGACAAAGCTTCAACGTAAATATGGTGTGTCTAAGATTTGTGGGGATAATTGTTCTCCCTCCACCTCCAGTCGTGTTGCTTTCTCAACTTCTACTACATCACCCACATGTGGTTTGCCACAAGGTAATGATATGGTGAGTAGTGGTGGTCATTGCAATGATAATAGTGTGCTTATCATTGATGACTCTTCATCACTATATTATTGCAATGCTCCACCTTTGGACTTCAACACTCTGAGCTCTCTAAATGTTTCACATGATTGTGTTGATAGTCCTTGCATATCATGTAGAAATTGCTTTACTAAATCTCATGATGATATGCTTGGTATGTCTTGTTGCCATGATAAAAATGCATCTATTTCCTCGAATTGTTGTGCTAACAATGTATAGGAAACCAAACACCCCATGGAACAAGATGTGGTCGTGAATGGTGCCTCAAGGGATCCTACATCATCATCGATTGTGTTTTGACTTATGGCTAAGGCTTCAAAGGTATCTCCCACTTTGAATCCCAATATATCTTGTGATGATGTTAGTGATGAAGAGAATGATACCGTTGCCTCCTTAAAAATTAAGGGAGAAATGATTTTTTAAAGCTCTTCATAAGAATAAAATTGCTCGCTCCAACTTCATGGAAATCATGTCTATTGCTATTGTCGGCAAGAAATATATTGATGAGTTGGAATCTCGTCTTGAGGAGCATGAGGTCAACATTGATAAAATGGAAGGTCATGAGCGTGATTACGCTAATGAGATTGCGGACCTCTCTCAAGCTCTTGAACTTGAACAAACCACCAAGTAATCTCTTGAGGAGACTTTTGCTCTAGAATTATCTAGAGTGAAGGAATCTCATGATAGAGCTCTTGAGGTGGCCAATGTTTTTTAAACTAAAAATGCTAAGCTTGAAGTTGCTCATGCTAGACTCCTCGAGGATTTTGAGCACCTCGAAAATGGCTCAAGGGTCATCAAGGGCGAGCTCATCAAACTCACCGAGTCTCATGATCAACTTGAAGCTTATTATTTAAAAGAGCTTGCCAAGTTGTCCTCTCTGATTGTTGTTAATGATGATGCTTGTGATACTAACTCTATTACTTGTCAAGCATCCATTTTGAAGGAGAACGTTGAGCCACAGGCTCAACTTGAGTTGCTATCTAGCAATTATTGGAAATTGGAAGAAAGCCATGAAAAGCTCTCAAGCTCTCATGATAATCTTCTTGTATCCCATAATGTGCTAAAGATAGCACATGAGGCCATGATTGCTAAGGTAACATCTAGTGAGCCGCATGTGAACACTAGCACTACTTTTAGTCAAAATGCTATATTGCCTTGTGCTAGTCGTCGTGATTCATACATGCATAACATTGGTACATCTTGTGATGAATTGCTTTCCTTGCCTTGTTGCTCTAACAATGAAGCTTATACTTCCTCTAGTGCTTGTGTTTAGACTAACCATGTAGAGGAAATCAAAGAGCTCAAGGCCCAAGTCACTTCTTTGAAGAAAGATTTGTAAAAGTGTCATGAAGGGAAGGCCATACTCAACAATATCTTGAGTGTACAAAAATCCCCTAATGACAAAGGTGGACTTGGATTCAACTCCAATAATAATAATAAGTCCAAGAGTAACAATAAGAAGGGCCAAAAACAAGTCAAGAATTCGGCCAAGATTATTTGCTTCAAGTGCAAAATTGAAGGGCATCATGTTAGATCTTGCCCTTTGAAGAAGAAGGCCATTAGTGACAAGCAACAAAGGAAGCGGCCAGAAGTTCACTCTCATTCTCAACCTCAAGTTGACGAAAGGCCTCTTCCCAAGAAAACTCAAGCTAATGCTTCTCAAGTTGAGAAATCAAGTGAGAAGAAAGTAAAGAGTACACGTTGCTACCTATGTCGTGAAAAAGGTCACGTCGCTTCTTCATGCACAAATGGTACCTTATCCAACCCTATTCTAATTGATGGTATCTATTCTCTTGGGAAGGATAAGGTTGGCGATGTGTTTGCCAAATTTGTTGGTGCTCAAAGTGGTGTCAAGAAAAGAACCATTTGGGTAGCCATGCCTATTGCGACTAACCTCTTAGGACCCAACTTTGTTGGGTACCAATTAGCTCATACTTGATCAATAGGTGTTGTTGGAGGTCATTGGAGACTTGGCTACATTATGAAGAATTAAGGGGACTTCATCATTCTTATTGTCTCAAGCCAAGTCATTCGGATTATCAAGTTTCTATCTTATATCCAATGTTCCTCCTTGCGGTAACTCTTGCTTAAAGTGTTTACATTGATAGTTACTTGCCCCTTTGCATGTTTGGTATCGTTCCTTGCATGTGTTTGTATATGTTGTGCTTCCAACTTGATTATCTTGAGAAATCAAGTATGTGTGTGTTGGTTTTCACATCATGTACATGTGTGTCATGCGTTGAGCCCTTTGCATCTTGTTTATTTCTTAGTTGGCTCTTGTGAGAGATTAATGAAATATCCCATTATGGGGGAGTGATGTGCATTGTGCACCTCACAATCCTATAAATGTGTGTACATGAGTAATACCATCTAGTATTGATATTTCAAGATTATCTAGTCGTTATGTGGTATGTCTTCTCATGAGAAATTCAAATTCTAAATAGTCCATTAATTATCTCTTGTTGAATCCTTTTATTTGCCTCTTGTTTATCCTTAATTGGTATCACATTATGGGGGATTAATATGCTATGTGTATATTACTAGCCTAGAAAATGTGTACATTTGAGATATTGTCACCTAGAGTGGATATTGTAAATTATCTTGTTCCTAGGTGGCATGTTAGCTCTACAAGTTGCAATTTGATTTTTTTTTGGTGTGGAGATGATGTCGGATATCCTTGCTATCTACCACCGGGAATTATTTCCATTTACTTCTTGTCTTTTGACAATTGGTACTCACTTGTGTGGTAGAATTTATTGATCATCTTTACATTGGCTTTTGCTTTTATTTGCCTTTTCTCTTGCCAAGGAATGTATCAACTCCCTTTGTCTTCCATACCACTTGTGGATCTTGTTTATTTCTTGATCTTGTCTAGTGTTTTATAGATATAGTGAAAGTGGTGATCCCACCTTGTGCATTTTGTATTCCAATGCAAATTCTCTATAATGCACTAGTCTTGGGATAGCTATCCTATTTTCTATAAAACATTCATCTTGCGATCCTTATGAAGTGTGTGGGGGTGGAAGGCAAGCAGTTGTCGTTTTGGTACTTTGTGCCATCATGAAACTTTGTAGAGAGCTTGCTTTGTTTGGAACCACCCTCTCTTTTGGGAGTTTGATATCTTTTATTTTGAGTGTATCAATGAATAACTCATTGCTTGATGTATCTTTTATGGATATCCTCCAAGTGATGTTTTATTCATTTGGTATCTTTTCTTCACTTGGTGTTTCTTTGTCATTTGGTATCAGTTCTTGAAGGTCTTGAGCATGCATATTTACTTCACGTAGTCTCTGTGACATGCCTTCTTTATTTGACCCAATATATAGGGAAAGTCCATCAAGTCTCAAATTGGATGAGACGTGCATGAAATTCATTTCCTTCTCTATATGCACATATTTATGTGGAGTTTGTCCTATGTATATTGGTGTTTCTAACTCTTTGGTCCCAATGAGTTTGGGTACCATTTTGTTTGTGTTGTTGTTCTAGGAACAGTTGGAGATGCATTGGATGCTCAGCTCACTCACAAGGAAGGTGGTGTCACCATGTGCTTATTGGAGTCAAGCTAGGATGCTCAATGAACTACTATCTACTACCTTCAATTGGTTTCTTCTACATCCTTCCAATGATATCTCGGTAACACGTATATATTCATGCATTATTTTCTTGCATTCAACCTTGTGTAGGTTGCATCTTGGAATGCTATTCATTCCATCTTGTGATACTTGTTTCCTTTCTCAAAGTATCTCAACGACGATCTCATGTTGCTAGTTGTGATGTCTTTGATGGTTGTATGGTAGGAATTCATTTATATACAATAATACCATATCTAGCCATGTGCTATGCCTTAAAGCGAATATCTTATTGGTATACGTATGACTTCCTTTTGGATATCTTGTTCCTCGTGTTGTAACTATTTCGGGTGTACATCCTTCTTTGTAGATATATATCATCATGATTTCGTCTACCTAGAATCTAATACACTTGAGAGGAGTTGCATATCTAGTTGATATCCTTTGTTTCACATCCACCTTGTCTTTCTTATGTTATTTCTTTGGTGGCTCCGTGAAAGCTTTTGCCTTGAGTGCGTGCCTTCTATCATTGCATCTTGATGCACTCTTATGTGGTGAAGATTATTTTCCTGATGCTTATCTTTATGAGGCTTTTGCCATCTTAATTGGTATCCCTCGTCTTGATGGGGATTTCATCTTCTATCTTCACCACGGGTTGTCACAAGCATAGGTTCTTTATACGCTTATTAGCAAGCTTGTGAACCCATTTGCTAGTTGTGTGTGGGAATGATAGGCCTTGCACCCTGTGCCTCATTCTTTCAAGACTTTATTGATGCTTAATGCTCATCCGTACATTAGTCTTCTCAAGTGCATTGCCTTGACTCACACACATCATTTTGGTTGAGCCCATTCTTAAGTTGCCTCTTTTACTTGTTGCTCAACCATGTGTTTGTTGCAAGTACTAGGCTTTGTTTCCTATATTCTCACTTGCACTTGTTTTAAGTTTCTAGTGATTTTGGGGGAGCTATGATCCTATTTTGTGCACTTTGTATCCAAATACAAATATTCTTATGTGTGCACAAATCATGGGGAGCTTCTCTAGTTTCTTTAGAACACTCCTTTGCTCATATCATAATATCCTTTATTCATGTGGCTTGTAGGATGTTTGGCCTAGTTAGTTCAATTGATATCCTTTGATTGCTTGCTTCAATTGGTATCTTTTGATTGCTTGATTGCCTGTGTCTCTCTTTTTTATGTCCTTGTGGCATATCATTCTTTAGCAATCTTTGTGCCTCAATATAGTTTGTCTTCCTCCAAGTATTTACCTTTGGATATGTGTATGGCATTCCACTATCTTGTTGAGAAATACACAATTTATGGAGGAACACTTTTTATATTGGCCTTCTAAGCTTTTCACCGATTTTGGCAATCGATGCCAATGGGGGAGAAGTTTCAGAGAGTTTTGTGGAGAAGGTTTTCAGAGTCTTCTCCTTCCTTTGGTTTTGTTCCTAAGCATTTGCATCTCATTCTCCTACATCATTGGTTGTTGCATTGCATGGTGATGCATAATTCCTTATATAAACTCTCTTGAAAGTGATTGTCATCAACTACCAAAATGGGGGAGATTGAAAGGACATGCGGTGCCCCCATGTGTGGTTTTGGTAATTGATGACATTCTCTATGGACTAATGGTTGCATTGAGTTATATTTGAAGGATTTGTCCATAGGCATTTCTTGAAGTACGTGTGTTGGTTTCAAGGAGTTTATGAGTTGACCAAGGTGGTATTAAGGAATTATCCAAAGATTGGTCATAGAGTTGGAAAGAGTCAAGGTTGATCAAGACTATGTACAGAGAGTGATTCAAGTTGATCATCACAAAGCGTAGAAGATAAACCGAGTCGGATCAAGTGATCTCATGGTATGGTAAGCATTGTCCATTGTGCTTTGTGTAGTAATCCATGGTCTATGTGAGAGTTCTATGTGGGGTTAGGTACGTGTTCATGGGCTTGCGTCAAGAGGAATATATCACTCAACCAATGGAGAGGATGACATCAAGTGGTGATCGTCATCAAGAATTCCATGCGCAAGTTCAAGTGGAGCATCATGACGAGATCAATTGCTGGCTGCTTGCCGTCCATTGTGGTGTCAATGGACTTGTGAAGATGTGCCGAAGAGTGGCTCACCCATAGTGGAGTATGAGGGAGCAATCATCTAGTCTTCATCGACCCAACGCAATCAAGAAAGGTGGTCCAACTTCAGGGAGTCAAGATCGTCATCATCTAGCTCAAGTGGCCTTCATGCAAGGCAAAGGTTTGCCCTTGATAGGTTTTATATTTTACCGGTCTCATGGTGATAGTTTGGAGACCGGGTTATAGGATTGATAGTCGTACTATCAAGGAGGGATCTCAAGTGAGTAGCGTGATCGTATTGTTTGTCGAGAGCTCAAACCATTGCATCCTTGCATCATCTTTCTTGATTCTTATTTGAATTTTTTTGAGGGTTTAGAGCTTTTGGTTATCTTCGTGACAAGCTCTAGTACATCAAAAACGGATTTCATATGCTTCTTCTATCGCGTTTTCGGTGTTGGAGGTTTTACCGGTCTTTTTCGAGGAAGGGTTCTCACCATTTTCTCTTGGGCCTTCTCTAATTTCCTTCTTATTGTTAGTTCTATCAAGATTGTTTTAGCCCTTGTCGCTAGCTTTCCAACAAACTTGGTTTCATTGAATTTGGAGTCACCGCTCCAGACCCAAAAACTCGTCACAAGTCCAGCGGTGGTAGGGACGGATGTATCTTTTTAGTACCGCTCGCAAGCAGTAGTACCGCTACCCTTTGAGGTAGTACCGCTACCCCTTGCGGTAGTACCGTGAGGTCGAGCGGTAGTACCGCTCTGTGCGGGCTGTGAGCATAACGGTTGTATTTTTCCCCACCTATAAAAGAGGGTCTTCTTCCCCAATGAACTTTATCTCTTGAGCTCGTGTTCTTCCCCCATTGTTGACCTTCTTCGAGCTTGCTAACTCTCAATCCCTCCATGGATGCTTGCTAGTTTTTGAGAGAAAAGAGAGAGGAGATCTAGATCCACATTTCCACCAATCACTTTATCCTCTATGTGAGGGGAACCCCTTGGATCTAGTTCTTGGAGTTCTTGGTGTTCTCCTTCTTGTTCTTCCTCTCATTTTCCTCCCTAGCATTAGTTGCTTCGGTGGGATTTGAGAGAGCAGGACCTGGGCACTCCGTGTGCCCTTGCCATTGCATTTGGTGCATCAGTTTGAGTTCTCCATGGTGATACGTGAAAGTTACAAGTTAGGAAACTTATTACTCTTGGGTGCTTGGTACCCTTGAGCTTGTTCCTCTTGTGTGCTTGGGCGCCCTAGACGGTTGGTGGTGTTCGGTGCTCAACCATTGTGTTGTAAAGCTCCGGGCAAGCATCGGGGTCTCCAATTAGGTTGTGGAGATCGCCCGAGCAATTTGACGGGTTTTGGTGACCGCCCCCAAGGGTTGCCAAAGTGTACGGGTTCAGTGACCGCCCCCACGGGTTGCCATTTGTACGGGTTCGGTGACCGCCCTCAAGGGTCCCTTAGTGGAATCACGACATCTTGCATTGTGCAAGGGAGTGAGGAGATTACAGTGGCCCTAGTGGCTTCTTGGGGAGCATTGTGCCTCCACACCGCTCCAAACGGAGATTAGCACCCGCAAGGGTGTGAACTTCGGGATACATCGTCGTCTACGCGTGCCTCAATTATCTATTACCCTAGCCCTTTACTTATGCACTTTACTTTGTGATAGCCATATTGTTTCTTGTCATATATCGTGCTATCACCTAGTAATTTATCTTGTTTAGCGTAAGTTGTTGGTGCACATAGGTGAGCCTAGTTGTTGTAGGTTTTGTGCTTGACAAATTAACCGCTAGGTTTATTGCGCATTTGTTCAAGCCTAAACCATAATTATTTTAAAGCGCCTATTCACCCCCCTCTAGGCGACATCCACGATCTTTCAGCATGTGTGCCCGTTTTCAAGCTACACCAAAGGAATCACACCATAAGGCTGTGAAGCATATTCTTCGATATCTAGCTCACACTCCAACACTTGGATTATGGTATCCCAAGCGCTCGGCTTTTGATCTCATTGGATATTCTGACTCTGACTATGCTGGTGATCATGTGGACCGCAAGTCAACATTAGGCACATGCCATTTCCTTGGACGATCCTTGGTATGTTGGTCCTCGAAGAAATAGAACTATGTATCACTCTCTACTTCTGAAGCTGAGTACATTGCTGCTGGTTCGTGTTGTGCTCAATTGCTATGGATGAAGCAAACCCTCAAGGACTACAACATCAATGTGAAGAATGTGCCACTCTACTGTGACAATGAGAGTGCCATCAAGATTGCTCATAACCCAGTTCAGCACTCGAAGACAAAGCACATCCAGATTCGTCATCATTTTCTTTGTGATCATGTGTTGAAGGGCGACATCTCTATTGAGCACGTGAAGACTGAAGAACAGCTAGCCGATATCTTCACAAAGCCCTTGGATGAGAAGAGATTTAGCAAGTTGCGGTGTGAGCTAAATATCTTAGAATCTCCAAAAGTTCTTTGAAAAGGACACACATCCTAACACTTATGTAAAATTGATGACTTAGATGTGCAATTCACGAAGTAACGTTTTTCTTCAATGAATGAAGACTAACCCTCTAAGTCTGAAGAAATTAACGAAGAATTTCATGCTTAGAGCCGTACGACAGTTTTAAGCAATGTCTGAAATCATCATTCTTATACAGTGGGTCATGCCACCAACAAAAGTTGAAAATCTTAGATTTGAGTTTTTCTTCAGTGTTAAAATTCCTCAGTTGTTCAAATTCTCCGCCTTTGCATTGTCTTCACTCTTTCTGTCATTCTTCTTTGTTGACTATATATATTTGAGTTTTCAGTCCTCTACAATGTTCACTTATTGCTAATTCTTCAAGTTGACTTTTCTGCAAAGTGAATGTGATCGGACCCGTCCCCCTCTATGATAAACTCAACCCAGTCTGTTCACGAATTCTTCATGTGCGTTCTATTTTGAAACCCATTCAAAATCTTCATTGTGTCCTTGTTAGCTAAAGAATTTGCGAATGAAACTTTAAAATATTCATATCTCAATTTTTGGCTTCTGCCGCCCAAATCATTCCGCATCCCACGATAAGATTTATTTATTCACCCACGATCTCACACGATCTCCACCTCTCTGTACGTGGGTGACACATATCGCTAGGATGAGAAGGGTCAAGGGCACGTTCGTCCATTTTCCTCGGACGAGCGGTTTTTCACCTCGGTTATAAATACCCCTCACCCTCCTCAGACTGCATTTACCCCGCTCGACCTCACTCCCCTCGCTCGAACTCTCAGACCTAGCGCCGCCGCTACTTCCATCATCGCCGATGAGGAAGAGCTTCACTGCCTCGACCTCGTCACCGTCGTACTCGCGCCGGCCGCGGAAATCTTCACTCTGCCATTGTCGTAGCTGTCTTCCTCCGCCAAGTTAGGGCGTGAAAGATCTGAACGAACGCACTTCCCATCTACTACTCACAGTTTGTCTTATTCTTCATCAAGGGTAAATAAAATTTATTTTTACTGCCCTTGTTGATTCTGATGATTTCACAAAATCTTCAAAAGGTGTTTATTCTTCAACTTCCACACACGTAAACACCTCACATGCATCTGTTCTTGATTTGTTTCTCTAAGCAACGTTTTTCCTCAAGATTCCTCAGTTGTGTGAATTTTCAATCTATACAACTCTGGAACCTAAGTCAAAGACCGCTTAGTGAAATTCCTCAAGACACCTCTGGTCATATTCCTCAAACCTGTTTCTTTTGAAAAACTTCTGAGAATGCATATGACCTCTGCAAATTCTACGCACCTATACTCTGTTCACAGGTACACATGTCTGCTGCTGAATCGCTAGGTTCTCATCAACTTAACTCATTTATAGTTGTTGGTGTCAAAACCGGCGGATCTCAGGTAGGTGGTCCCAAACTGTGCGTCTAAGGCGGATGGTAACAGGAGGTAGGGGACACGATGTTTACCCAGGTTCAGGCCCTCTCGATGGAGGTAATACCCTACTTCCTGATTGATTGATCTTGATGATATGAGTAGTACAAGAGTTGATCTACCACGAGATCGTAGAGGCTAAACCCTAGAAGCTAGCCTATGGTATGATTGTTTTTGTCCTACGGACTAAACCCTCCGGTTTATATAGACACCGGAGGGGGCTAGGGTTACACCGAGTCGGTTACAAGGGAGGAGATCTTCATATCCGTATCGCCAAGCTTGCCTTCCACGCGAAGGAGAGTCCCATCCGGACACAAGACGAAGTGTTCAATCTTGTATCTTCATAGTCCAACAGTCCGGTCAAAGGATATAGTCCGGCCGTCCGGATACCCCCTAATCCAGGACTCCCTCAGTAGCCCCTGAACCAGGCTTCAATGACGATGAGTCCGGCGCCCATATTGTCTTCGGCATTGCAAGGCGGGTTCCTCCTCCGAATACTCCATAGAAGATCTTGAACACAAGGATACTGTCCGGCTCTGCAAAACAAATTCCACATACCACCGTAGAGAGAATAATATTTCCACCAATCTAATCTGCTGACACACTTGATATCATGACATCATACTACGGCCCGGTCATTATTCGAACCCTTTTTCTCAACCAGCCTTGGCGCATATCGCGAGGAGGTTTCCTTGGCACGTCTTGTCGAAGCAGAGATCGTGTCCCCTGATCACGGGATTCTCATCAATACGGACGTGGGTAACCCAATCGTGCCCGTTGGTATGACTCCTCGATTGTAGGCAAGTCCCAAACGGTAACGAGGAGGACGCTTGGTATTCACCCTCTTTATAAAGAGACCAAGGCCTATCCTTTTTTACTCCTCAAACTCAATCGAATCCTTCCCCCGACTCGAGTTCCAACACCCGAAGCTCAGGTCAGGCGCTTCGTACCTTCAACCATGTCCGGATCCAACCTTCAAGGTCGGTGGATGCCTCCCTCTGTCACGGAGGAAGACGTCAAAAAGTTAAGAGAGGCCGAGTTTCTGACCGGCGAGATCCCGCACCGGCTGCCTGCTCAAGGGCAGGTCATTCCCACTCCCAAACCTAGCGGGAGCGTCGTGTTCGTATCTCACTTCCTCCGAGGGCTAGGCCTTGCTCTTGATCCCTTCGTGAGGGGGCTCATGTTTTACTATGGGCTGGATTTCCATGATTTGGCTCTGGATTCCGTGCTCCACATCTCGTCTTTCATCGTCGTGTGTGAAGCTTTCCTCCGTATTACCCCTCATTTCGGCCTGTGGCTGAAGACCTTCAAGGTGGAGCCGAAGATGATCGAGGGGCGGCAGGCAGAATGCGGCGGTGCCGTAATAAGCAAAAGTGTCGATGCCCCATGGCCCGAGGGTTCTTTCCAGGAGGTGTCCAGCTTATGGCAACGATAATGGTTTTATATCACAGCTCCCAGGGGTACCAAGTGGGTGGCTCCCCCTGCTTTTCGCTCGGGCCCCCGCCACAATTAGCGTCATGGGTCGACAAGGGGCTGAACTGGGGGCCAGTAAAGGATGTGCCAATACTGCAGAGCCGCATCCAAGATCTCCTAGAGAGAGACATCAGTCTAGCCACGGTAATGCAAGTCATGTTAATTCATCGAGTCCTGCCCTGCAAACGTCGTCCCCTCCGCATGTGGGAGTTCAACCCGGAGGGACCGCGAGCTATCCATCATTTCCTCGGCATGACGCTCGAGGAGATGTACAAATTATTCTTCGGACCACAAATAATGTTTCCGGACACCACCGAGGATGTGGGTTTGAACTGCAATCGCCCAGATACCCGAGTAAGTAGTCCTATAACCGAACACGCTGTATCTTTATTTATCACAACATCATTTTGAAAAGTCGCTCTTTGACCAGGACTGGGTAACAAAGGCGATGATGATCAGGTGTTCGGCCCCCCTCCCCGAGGTCTCACCGGATCCTGTACTAGCCAGGATGCTGGAGGTCGCGCCTTATCAAGCGTCCTTAGGGGAAGACAAAGGGGGAAGAAAGAGGCTAGCGCCTCTGTGAAGGAGGATAACTGGGGGAAGAAGCTGAAATTCCCTCTTCCCAAGGGAGGAAGAGGACCGCCTCTGAAGACCAGAAGACAATGGTCTCCAAACGGGGGAAGAAATCTTTGCCAGAGGGTCCTGCCCCGGGGGATACCCCGGCTGCGCAATGCCCGCAAGTGGGCCAGCCCTCAACCGAGCTGTAAGTAGAAAGGGGATTTTAATAATAAAAACGTCCTGCTTTGCTTTTGAGGAAAATAACCAAAATATTTATCTTGTAGTCCAGATCATAGCTCTTCTCGGCAGAGTTCGTCTTCGGGGGATCTTCTTCCGGAGATGATCGAAAGCGAAACGCCTCTCCATGCCCTCCTGCCTTACGAGGCGAGCGACCCCGAGGTGTCGTCGCGGAGAGCTTCTCCTGACCCGGCAAGGCCGTAGGGTAATCCTTTGGCCACCCGAAGTCCTCAGTATCCGGCTCTTGAAGAGAGCAACTGATAGAGGCGGGAGTGTCCCGATCTTTTGATGAGATGATAACTATCGATTTGGTGGAGTCGACTTTGACGATCCGACTAAAAACGTGCACGACGTTGCGCCTTAGCAATCGCTAAACCAATCTCCTGAGGTTACTGACGATGCCGGAAGCACGATCAGCCTGACCACGAAGGTCTATTCCTGCAAGCAATCGAAGAACGAGCAAGAATATGGTAAAGCAATCTGAATATTGTGAATATATATGAAGTATTAATAATGGTGGGGATCCGTAAGCGGTCTTGGTCTGGTCGTTGGACACAAACGAAGTACACGAAGTTGCAATGGCTAACTTTTAACTAAACAAATCCCCCGGAAAAAGCTACTAGGTGGATCTACTTATATAGGAGCAAGGGGTGGCAGCCAAGGAGGTGGGAGGACGTCCCAAGGCAGCCTAAAACCAACCCTAGGTCGTACAAGGCTCATGGGCCCAAGTGGAGGTGATGCAACACCTTTGGACTTGTTGTTTGACTCGGATTCTGTTATAGTGTCAGATTTTTTCGTCCATATCTCAATGCTCCGGACGAATTTAAAGGTGAATCCAATTGGAGTGGAAAGAGGACGAAATCTACTTTCCAACAAAAAAAGAATCACCCAATTCGGAGTCCGTATGAAAAAGTTCTTGCCGTTTTGAGTCAGGTATGTCTGTGCAGTCCGAATCTGAATCCAGAACGTGAGAGACTAGGACTCTATCTTCTCTTGGCCCAAAAGTGACGTGAAGGCACTTTTTGAACAGGACCTAAACTTCTCTTTTTCCCTTATCTTCATATGTGGATTGTACAAATGTCCCATACACCTGCAATTAGACAAAACACAAAAGTGTGTGAAGTATTTTTGTTCGGGATAATATAAATAGATTATTGAATAGTTGACACTAGAAATCACCTGACAAATATGCATGTATGCAATATTTTTGGTTGTAACCAAGGTAGTCATGTCCTCATCATCCTCCCCTTCTTGAAAATAAAGCCGTCCTCGGCGTTGCTTTATCTGAAATGTGGCTGACAAAAGAGACAAGGTGTACATGTTGTATATGTATATGTCATCAATTTTTACTTCCCGTGGAATTTGCACATATGACACATGTATACATGAGTAACTTTCATAGTGAATAAAATATAAAGCCAAAATATTATCACAAGAAGTAGAAGGCATGAAAGTATTGCAACTCAGTTTGCACATATAAGTGAAGCTCTTATTCATATGAAAAGATTGACAATATTCATCATTAAACCATCCCAATATTGGTGAATAAACCTTACTTGCATAAAATTTACATTCTACAACATGCTTAAATAAGCCAACATGCAATAAGTCATTTGACACAGAATCATCACCAAGATTAGAGGTCATATCAAAATGATTAAACATTGGTTCTTTTGCATCAACAGTTAATTTATTGGGTGCACTCAAAATTGTTGGTATTTCAGTTGTTTGATCACATGACGCATTCATGACAGTAACATGATTCTCTAAAATAGGTGATGCGCTCAAATCAACAGGTAACTCAACACATAATGTATTCAAGTTAACTAGGCATGCATCATTCTCATGTGAAGTTATATCATCAATACCTTTACAGTTACCTTCTCGCAAAGATGTAGCTGATGTAGGTACGGATGATGGCAATGTACCATACTCTTGAGATGATGTCACGCTCACAATCTGAGGTGTGGCTGCTGTAGTAGGTGCAACGGTGGAGGAACCAAGCGGTGGTGGTGAGCATGAACTAGAATAGTAGTTGTTGTAGTCACCCAATGCATCCTCCTGTAACTGTCTCTCAAAGGTACAAGCACGAACATACATACGAGTAATGCAACGAGGAATATACTAAAATCGTGCCAGAATATCATGGTTCAAACCATCAAAAATCTATTCATTGTATCATGCTCAGATTCTTCTATGTCACAATGATGCATATAAGATTTGAACTCTTGGTAGTAAGCATGAACAGTGTTGTTGCCTTGTTTAAATTGTTCAAATTTGCGAAGCAATTCACGACGAGTAAGGAGGGAAAAATTGTTGTCTCATTACATCTTTCAAATCTTTCCAAGTTGTAGGTTGGTTATCAATGTTTTTCTTACAATGCACACTCCACCAAACAGAAGCAAAACTAGTAAATGCTCTAGTGACAGCTCGTACTCGCTCAAGTTCAGAAAAGTCATGGTGACTAAAAACTTGTTCTACTTCAAGCTCCCAAGCTGGATAAATAGCAGGATTAAATCTACCCTCAAATGACGGTAAAGAGATAACCTGACCATGTGCTTGTGTGTGTTGTCCCAACTCTCGTGATGGTGATGATGTGTCCGTCGTCCAAGAACTTCTGTCTTCGGAACCTGTCATGATTAGTAGAAACAAGAAACAAAATTTGAGAATAATGTTCCTATGAACTACTAGGATGTGGTTGTAAAGTGCTCATAGTAAAGCAAATATCAATATCTTACAAGTTCTTACCATGCGGCAGGTGGTGACAGGCAACCAGCGGTGTCAAATAACTCTGAAGATTGTGTAAAGCGATTGCCAGGGGAACATACGTATACACGGTGTAGAAATATGTGGAGCTGGGTTGGCTATATATGGTAGCAAAAGATTAGCAATAATCAATTCAAAGATGCAATGTTGAATAAACGCTCAACGACGGTACTGTGCTGGTCCTAGGCTAGACCGGACAAGAGACGCGAGCCTAGAACACTAATAAGGTCACGAAGTAGCACAACTAGCATCAATAAAGGATATGAAGTAGCTCTGGATAGCAAGATATAAGTGAAGATCACAATAGCACTAAAGATAATGATGTGAAACAACTTCCAAGCAGGATATACAACAACTCTCTCTCCAACTTTCCTCTTGAAAAGTTTGAGCAAATTTTCTGATAACTTTTTTCAAAGAATGCTACTACGGCGCCTACGGCGCCGCCTTGATTGCTTCTCGAGGGAGCTATCCTTCGCTGCATCCTTCCGTTCCTCGTCATTATTTTCTTTGGGTGTATCCACCATGTATATGTCATGCGATGAAGTGGCGGTCCAGCGCCCTGTTGGCGGTGGTTCCTGTTCGTCTCCTGCATCATTGTCCATACCCTAGATATCTTCGGAGTCCAAGTCGAGCATGTTGGTTAAATCGTCGACAGTGGCTACTAAGTGGGTGGTGGGTGGGGAATGAATTTCTTCATCATCCACGTCCCATTCTAGCCGGACATAGTTCGGCCAAGGTTCTCCTGACAGGGAGAGAGACCTTAACGAGTTTAGTACATCGCCGAAGGGCGAGTGCTGAAAGATATCCGCGGAGGTGAACTCCATGATCGGCGCCCAATCGGATTCGATAGGCATGGGCGTAGGCGGTTCAAAGTCCGTGGCCGGAGACGAGTCCATTGGTTCGGCGTCACGGCTCTCATGAGGGGTAAGGTCAGTATTCAGCTCTATCGCCATTGAGGGTGCGACCTCCAAGGCGGGGTCTATCCGCCCGTCGTCGGATGGCGTAATCTGTTCCAGATTGAAGGCCGGAGTAGTTGCTGGCGTGATTTCCCGAACACTGTCCGTCGGCAGAGCTATATCGTGCTTGTCGTGATCGTGCGGCACACCTGGCATGGGCCCGAGTCCGTCGAAGATCAAGTCTCCGCGGATATCGGCAGTGTAATTTAAGTTTTCGACCATGACCTAGTGGCCAGGGGCGTAGCTCTCGATCTGCTCCAGATGGCCAAACGAGTTGGCCCGTAGTGTGAAGCCGTCGAATACGAAGATTTGTCCGGGGAGGAAAACCTCACCCTGTACCGCATCGTTACCGATGATCGAAGGGGCCATCAAGCCTTATGGCAACGACACAGTGGATGTTGGGGAACGTAGTAATTTCAAAAAAATTCCTACGCACACGCAAGATCATGGTGATGCACAGCAACGAGAGGGGAGAGTGTTGTCTACGTACCCTCGTAGACCGAAGCGGAAGCGTTGACACAACATAGAGGAAGTAGTCGTACGTTCTCCTCGCGATCCGACTGATCCAAGTACCGTTACTCCGGCACCTCCGAGTTCTTGGCACACGTTCAGCTCGATGACGATCCCCGGGCTCCGATCCAGCAAAGCGCCGGGGAAGAGTTCCGTCAGCATGACGGCGTGGTGACGATCTTGATGTGTTACCGGCGCAGGGCTTCGCCTAAGCACTGCAACGATATGACCGAGGTGGAATTTGGTGGAAGGGGGCACCGCACACGGCTAAGGAACGATCCGTAGATCAACTTGTGTGTCTTTGGGGTGCCCCCTGCCCCCGTATATAAAGGAGCCAAGGGGGAGGGGCTGGCCGGCCAAGCTAGGCGCGCCAGGAGAGTCCTACTCCCTCTGGGAGTAGGATTCCCCCCCCCCAATCCTAGTTGGACTAGGATTCTCCAAGGGGGAGAGAGAGAGGGGGGGGGGCGCCCACCTCTCCTAGTCCTAATAGGACTAGGGGAAGGGGGGGAGGCGCGCAGCCCCTAGGGCAGCCCTCTCACCTCTCCTCCAAGGCCCATGTTGGCCCATTATGCTCCCGGTGGGTTCCGGTAACCCTCCCGGTATTCCGGTAAAATCCTGATTTCACCTGGAATGCATCCGATGTCCAAACATAGGCTTCCAATATATAATTCTTTATGTCTCGACCATTTCGAGACTCCTCGTCACGTCCGTGATCACATCCGGGACTCCGAACTCCTTCGGTACATCAAAATGCATAAACTCATAATAACTGTCATCGTAACGTTAAGCGTGCGGACCCTACGGTTCGAGAACAATGTAGACATGACCGAGACACGTCTCCGGTCAATAACCAACAGCGGGACCTGGATGCCCATATTGGCTCCTACATATTCTACGAAGATCTTTATCGGTCAGACCGCATAACAACATACGTTGTTCCCTTTGTCTACCGGTATGTTACTTGCCCGAGATTCGATCGTCGGTATCCAATACCTAGCTCAATCTCGTTATCGGCAAGTCTCTTTACTCGTTCTGTAATACATCATCTCGCAACTAACTCATTGGTTGCAATGCTTGCAAGGCTTTATGTGATGTGCATTACCGAGAAGGCCCTGAGATACCTCTCCGACAATCGGAGTGACAAATCCTAATCTCGAAATACGCCAACCCAATATGCACCTTCGGAGACACCTGTAGAGCACCTTTATAATCACCCAGTTACGTTGTGATGTTTGGTAGCACACAAAGTGTTCCTACGGTAAATGGGAGTTGCATAATCTCATAGTTAAAGGAACATGTATAAGTCATGGATAAAAGCAATAGCAACATACTAAACGATCGGGTGCTATGCTAATGGAATGGGTCATGTCAATCAGATCATTCAACTAATGATGTGATCTCGTTAATCAAATAACAACTCTTTGTTCATGGCTAGGAAACATAACCATCTTTGATTAATGAGCTAGTCAAGTAGAGGCATACTAGTGACACTCTGTTTGTCTATGTATTCACACATGTATTATGTTTCCAGTTAATACAATTCTAGCATGAATAATAAACATTTATCATGATATAAGGAAATAAATAATAACTTTATTATTGCCTCTAGGGCATATTTCCTTCAGTCTCCCACTTGCACTAGAGTCAATAATCTAGATCACATCACCATGTGATTAACATCAATAGTTCACATCATCATGTGATTAACACCCATAGTTCACATCGCTATGTGACCGACACCCGAAGGGTTTACTAGATTCAGTAATCTAGTTTACATCGCTATGTAATTAACACCCAAAGAGTACTAAGGTGTGATCATGTTTTGCTTGTGAGAGAAATTTAGTCAATGGGTCTGCCACATTCAGATCCGTTATGTATTTTTGCAATTTTCTATGTCTACAATGCTCTGCACGGAGCTACTTTAGCTTAATTGCTCCCACTTTCAATATGTATCTAGATTGAGACTTAGAGTCATCTAGATTAGTGTCAAAACTTGCATCGACGTAACCTTTTACGACGAACCTTTTTGTCACATCCATAATCGAGAAACATATCCTTATTCCACTAAGGATAATTTTGATCGCTTGTCCAGTGATCTACTCCTAGATCACTATTGTACTCCCTTGCCAAACTCAGTGGTAGGGTATGCAATAGATCTGGTACACAGCATGGCATACTTTATAGAACCTATGGCTGAGGCATAGGGAATGACTTTCATTCTCTTTCTATCTTCTGCCGTGGTCGGGTTTTGAGTCTTACTCAATTTCACACCTTGTAATACAGGCAAGAACTCTTTCTTTGACTGTTCCATTTTGAACTACTTCAAAATCTTTTCAAGGTATGTACTTATTGAAAAACTTATCAAGCGTCTTGATCTATCTCTATAGATCTTGATGCTCAATATGTAAGCAGCTTCACCGAGGTCCTTCTTCGAAAAACTCCTTTCAAATACTCCTTTATGCTTCACAGAATAATTCTACATTATTTCCGATCAATAATATGTCATTTACATATACTTATCAGAAATGCTGTAGTGCTCCCACTCACTTTCTTGTAAATACAGGCTTCACCGCAAGTCTGTATAAAACTATATGCTTTGATCAACTTATCAAAGCGTATATTCCAACTCCGAGATGCTTGCACCAGTCCATAGATGGATCGCTGGAGCTTGCATATTTTGTTAACACCTTCAGGATTGACAAAACCTTCTAGTTGCATCATATACAACTCTCCATTAAGGAATGCAGTTTTGTTTATCCATTTGCCAGATTTCATAAAATGCGGCAATTGCTAACATGATTCGGACAGACTTAAGCATAGATACGAGTGAGAAACTCTCATCGTAGTCAATACTTTGAACTTGTCGAAAAACCTTTTTCGACAATTCTAGCTTTGTAGATAGTAACACTACTATCAGTGTCCGTCTTCCTCTTGAAGATCCATTTATTCTTAATTGCTTGACGATCATCGGGCAAGGCAACCAAAGTCCAAACTTTGTTCTCATACATGGATCATATCTCAGATTTCATGGCCTCTAACCATTTTGCGGAATCTGGGCTCATCATCGCTTCCTCATAGTTCGCAAGTTCGTCATGGTCTAGTAACATGACTTCCAGAACATGATTACCGTACCACTCTGGTGCGGATCTCACTCTGGTTTACTTACGAGATTCGGTAGTAACTTGATCTTGAAGTTACATGATCATCATCATTAGCTTCCTTACTAATTGGTGTAGTAGTCTCAAGAACAGATTTCTGTGAGGAACTACTTTCCAATAAGGGAGAAGGTACAATTACCTTATCAAGTTTTCTACTTTCCTCCCACTCACTTCTTTCGAATGAAACTCTTTCTCTAGAAAGTTTCCGAACTTAGCAACAAAAGTCTTGCCTTCGGATCTGTGATAGAAGGTGTATCCAACAGTTTCCTTTGGATATCCTATGAAGACACATTTCTCCGATTTGGGTTCGAGCTTATCAGGTTGAAGCTTTTTCACATAAGCATCGCAGCCCCAAACTTTAAGAAACGACAGCTTAGATTTATTGCTAAACCATAGTTCATACGGTGTCGTCTCAACGGATTTAGATGGTGCCCTATTTAATGTGAATGCAGCTGTCTCTAATGCATAATCCCAAAAACGATAGTGGTAGATCGGTAAGATACATCATAAATTGTACTATATCTAATAAAGTACGGTTATGACGTTCGGACGCACCATTATGCTGCGGTGTTCCAGGTGGCATGAGTTTGTGAAACTATTCCACATTGTTTTAATTGAAGACCAAACTCGTAACTCAAATATTTGTCTCTGCGATCAGATCGTAGAAACTTTATTTTCTTGTCATGATGATTTTCCACTTCACTCTGAAATTCTTTGAACTTTTCAAATGTTTCAGACTTATGTTTCATCAAGTAGATATACCCATATCTGCTCAAATCATCTATGAAGGTCAGAAAATAATGATACTTGTCGCGAGCCTTAATATTCATCGGACCATATACATCAGTATGTATGATTTCCAACAAATCTGTTGCTTGCTCCATTGTTCCGGAGAACGGCGTTTTTAGTCATCTTGCCCAAGAGGCATGGTTCGCAAGCATCAAGTGATTCATAATCAAGTGATTCCAAAATCCCATCAGCATGGAGTTTCTTCATGCGCTTTACACCTATATGACCTAAACGGCAGTGCCACAAATAGGTTGCACTATCATTATTAACTTCGCATCTTTTTGGTTTCAATATCATGAATATGTGTATCACTGCGATCGAGATCCAATGAACTATTTTCATTGGTGTGTATGACCATAGAAGGTTTTATTCATGTAAACAGAACAACAATTGTTCTCTAACTTAAATGAATAACTGTATTGCAATTAACATGATCAAATCATATTCATGCTCAACGCAAACACCAAATAACACTTATTTAGTTTCAACACTAATCCCGAAAGTATAGGGAGTGTGTGATGATGATCATATCAATCTTGGAACCACTTCCAGCACACATCGTCACCTTGCCCTTTAACTAGTCTTTGTTCATTCTGCAACTCCCGTTTCGAGTTACTAATCTTAGCAACTTGAACTAGTACCAAATACTGAGGGGTTGCTATGAACACTAGTAAAGTACACATCATTAACATGTATATCAAATATACTTATGTTCACTTTGCCATCCTTCTTATCCGCCAATCACTTGGGGTAGTTCCGCTTCCAGTGACCAGTCCCTTTGCAGTAGAAGCACTTAGTCTCAGGCTTAGGACCATACTTGGGCTTTTTCACTTGAGCAGCAACTTGCTTGCCGTTCTTCTTGAAGTTCCCCTTCTTTCCTTTTGCCCTTTTCTTGAAACTAGTGATCTTGTCAACCATCAACACTTGATGTTTTTCTTTGATTTCTACCTTCGCTGATTTTAGCATCGCGAAGAGCTTGGGAATATTTTCCGTTGTCCCTTGCATATTATAGTTCATCACGAAGTTCTACTAACTTGGTGATGGTGACTAGAGAATTCTGTCAATCACTATCTTATCTGGAAGATTAACTCCCACTTGATTCAAGCGATTGTAGTACCCAGACAATCTGAGCACATGCTCACTAGTTGAGCGATTCTCCTCCATCTTTTAGCTATAGAACTTGTCGGAGACTTCATTTCTCTCAACTCGGGTATTTGCTTGAAATATTAACTTCAATTCCTGGAACATCTCATATGGTCCATGACGTTCAAAACGTCTTTGAAGTCCCGATTCTAAGCCGTTTAAGCATGGTGCACTAAACTATTAAGTAGTCATCATATTGAGCTAGCATAACGTTCATAACGTCTGCATCTGCTCCTGCAATAGGTCCGTCACCTAGCGGTGCATCAAGGACATAATTCTTCTGTGCAACAATGAGGATAAACCTCAGATCACGGATCCAATCCGCATCATTGCTACTAACATTTTTCAACACAATTTTCTCTAGGAACATATCAAAATAAACATAGGGAAGCAACAATGCGAGCTATTGATCTACAACATAGATATGCTAATACTACCAGGACTAAGTTCATGATAAATTAAAGTTCAATTAATCATATTACTTAAGAACTCCCACTTAGATAGACATCCCTCTAATCTTCTAAGTGATCACGTGATCCAAATCAACTAAACCATGTCCGATCATCACGTGAGATGGAGTAGTTTCAATGGTGAACATCACTATGTTGATCATATCTACTATATGATTCACGCTCGACCTTTCGGTCTCCGTGTTCCGAGGCCATATCTGTTATATGCTAGGCTCGTCAAGTATAACCTGAGTATTCCGCGTGTGCAACTGTTTTGCACCCGTTGTATTTGAACGTAGAGCCTATCACACCCGATCATCACGTGGTGTCTCAGCACGAAGAACTTTCGCAACGGTGCATACTCAGGGAGAACACTTCTTGATAATTTAGTGAGAGATCATCTTATAATGCTACCGTCAATCAAAGCAAGATAAGATGCATAAAAAGGATAAACATCACATGCAATCAATATAAGTGATATGATATGGCCATCATCATCTTGTGCTTGTGATCTCCATCTTCGAAGCACCGTCATGATCACCATTGTCACCGGCGCGACACCTTGATCTTCATCGCAGCATCGTTGTCGTCTCGCCAATCTTATGCTTCCACGACTATCACTACCGCTTAGTAATAAAGTAAAGCATTACATCGCGATTGCATTGCATACAATAAAGCGACAACCATATGGCTCCTGCCAGTTGCCGATAACTCGGTTACAAAACATGATCATCTCATACAATAAAATTTAGCATCATGTCTTGACCATATCACATCACAACATGCCCTGCAAAAACAAGTTAGACGTCCTCTACTTTGTTGTTGCAAGTTTTACGTGGCTGCTACGGGCTTAAGCAAGAACTCATCTTACCTACGCATCAAAACCACAACGATAGTTTGTCAAATAGACTCCGTTTTAACCTTCTCAAGGACCGGGCGTAGCCACACTCGGTTCAACTAAAGTTGGAGAGACAGTCTTCCGCAAGCCATCTATGTGCAAAGCACGTTGAGGGAACCGGTCTCGCGTAAGCGTACGCGTAAGGTTGGTCCGGATCGTCTCGTCCAACAATACCGCTGAACCAAAGTATGACATGCTGGTAGGCAGTATGACTTGTATCGTCCACAACTCACTTGTGTTCTACTCGTGCAAATAACATCATACCATAAAAACCTGGCTCTGATACCACTGTTGGGGAACGTAGTAATTTCAAAAAAATTCCTACGCACACGCAAGATCATGGTGATGCACAGCAACGAGAGGGGAGAGTGTTGTCTACGTACCCTCGTAGACCGAAGCGGAAGCGTTGACACAACGTAGAGGAAGTAGTCGTACGTTCTCCTCGCGATCCGACCGATCCAAGTACCGTTACTCCGGCACCTCCGAGTTCTTGGCACACGTTCAGCTCGATGACGATCCCCGGGCTCCGATCCAGCAAAGCGTCGGGGAAGAGTTCCGTCAGCACGACGGCGTGGTGACGATCTTGATGTGTTACCGGCGCAGGGCTTCGCCTAAGCACTGCAACGATATGACCGAGGTGGAATTTGGTGGAAGGGGGCACCGCACACGGCTAAGGAACGATCCGTAGATCAACTTGTGTGTCTTTGGGGTGCCCCCTGCCCCCGTATATAAAGGAGCCAAGGGGGAGGGGCTGGCCGGCCAAGCTAGGCGCGCCAGGAGAGTCCTACTCCCTCTGGGAGTAGGATTCCCCCCCCAATCCTAGTTGGACTAGGATTCTCCAAGGGGGAGAGAGAGAGAGGGGGGGCGCCCACCTCTCCTAGTCCTAATAGGACTAGGGGAAGGGGGGGAGGCGCGCAGCCCCTAGGGCAGCCCTCTCACCTCTCCTCCAAGGCCCATGTTGGCCCATTATGCTCCCGGGGGGTTCCGGTAACCCTCCCGGTATTCCGGTAAAATCCTGATTTCACCTGGAATGCATCCGATGTCCAAACATAGGCTTCCAATATATAATTCTTTATGTCTCGACCATTTCGAGACTCCTCGTCACGTCCGTGATCACATCCGGGACTCCGAACTCCTTTGGTACATCAAAATGCATAAACTCATAATAACTGTCATCGTAACGTTAAGCGTGCGGACCCTACGGTTCGAGAACAATGTAGACATGACCGAGACACGTCTCCGGTCAATAACCAACAGCGGGACCTGGATGCCCATATTGGCTCCTACATATTCTACGAAGATCTTTATCGGTCAGACCGCATAACAACATACGTTGTTCCCTTTGTCTATCGGTATGTTACTTGCCCGAGATTCGATCGTCGGTATCCAATACCTAGCTCAATCTCGTTACCGGCAAGTCTCTTTACTCGTTCTGTAATACATCATCTCGCAACTAACTCATTGGTTGCAATGCTTGCAAGGCTTTATGTGATGTGCATTACCGAGAAGGCCCTGAGATACCTCTCCGACAATCGGAGTGACAAATCCTAATCTCGAAATACGCCAACCCAATATGTACCTTCGGAGACACCTGTAGAGCACCTTTATAATCACCCAGTTACGTTGTGACGTTTGGTAGCACACAAAGTGTTCCTACGGTAAATGGGAGTTGCATAATCTCATAGTTAAAGGAACATGTATAAGTCATGGATAAAAGCAATAGCAACATACTAAACGATCGGGTGCTATGCTAATGGAATGGGTCATGTCAATCAGATCATTCAACTAATGATGTGATCTCGTTAACCAAATAACAACTCTTTGTTCATGGCTAGGAAACATAACCATCTTTGATTAATGAGCTAGTCAAGTAGAGGCATACTAGTGACACTCTGTTTGTCTATGTATTCACACATGTATTATGTTTCCAGTTAATACAATTCTAGCATGAATAATAAACATTTATCATGATATAAGGAAATAAATAATAACTTTATTATTGCCTCTAGGGCATATTTCCTTCAGTGGAACTCTCAATGAAAGCATCAATGTCGGTGTCAAAACTGGCGGATCTCGGGTAGGGGGTCCCGAACTATGCGTCTAAGGCGGATGGTAACAGGAGGCAGGGGACACGATGTTTACCAAGGTTCGGGCCCTCTCGATGGAGGTAATACCCTACTTCCTGCTTGATTGATCTTGATGATATGAGTAGTGCAAGAGTTGATCTACCACGAGATTGTAGAGGCTAAACCCTAGAAGCTAGCCTATGGTAGGATTGTTGTTGTCCTACGGACTAAACCCTCCGGTTTATATAGAGACCGGAGGGGGCTAGGGTTACACAGAGTCGGTTACAAGGGAGGAGATCTTCATATCCGTATCGCCAAGCTTGCCTTCCACGCCAAGGAGAGTCCCATCCGGACACGAGACAAAGTCTTCAATCTTGTATCTTCATAGTCCAACAGTCCAGCCAAAGGATATAGTCCGGCCGTCCGGATACCCCCTAATCCAGGACTCCCTCAGCAGTGTACCTCGAAGACAAACTGCATACCTCTTGAGAGAATTCCATTGTTCAAAATCCTCAGCTGAAGAAAATGGCTGATGGAAAGAGACCTCAGAAGGGATGGAAGAAATTGGAAGTAAACACTACCTTTGAGATTTCAGATGACATCTATGAGGAATATTGCACTCCTGATGAAGCCAAACATGGCAAGGAGAACAAGAATCGGCGCAAGGTGCGCATACAGAGGATAGAGAGGAGATGGGCACGGGAATGGAGGGAGTACAGATATGTTACTCCTAAGTACATGAAGAAATTCGCTTTACACCCTCCTTGCACAAGACCTCCATTGGCACCAGGCCAAGAAGCTGATCCCACTAGCCTCATGCGCGGTGAGGACTATCCAGATGAATGGGCTAAACGACAAGCTAAGTTGGCCAGAATGGCCAAAGAAGTGGTGAGGAAATTCAACAAAGATTCTGCTGCTGCCGCTCCTGAGGCCTCTGCTAGCAAGCCCAAGAATACTATGCCCAAGAAGCCTGCACACAAGTCCAATTCCTCAGCAATTCCCTCACGGCCAAGCTCTTCAATGCACTCATGGCCAAGCTCTTCAAAGCCCTCACGACATATTCCTCAAGCAGCTCCAATTCCCCCTGTTGCAAAACCTTCAGCTGCTACTGCAAAGTCCTTGGCACCTGCGCACCTTGCCTCTTGACAAAGGACTACACGCATCTCAATTGCTTCAGGAGCATCTGCAAGTTCTTCAGCTCCTCCGCAGTCCTCAATAGGCCCAACTTTGCTAAAGACAAAGGCCACTCCTGGACGAGACACAAGACCAAGTCCTCACAAGAAGCAGGTTGCCTTCCATGTGTCGTCAAGTGAAGACGAAGCTGATGATGAGGAACTAGCTGAAATCATCAGAGACAAACAGGAAAGGGCCGCTAGATCCAAAGGCAGTAATGTGCCATTGATGCTGGATCCCAAGATGATCCTAGACTTCATCGACCTATGGCATAAGGACCCCAACACTCCTTTGCCTGAGATGAACCTCACTCCTGGCCAAAGTCATATGTTGTCTGCCTTCATTGGTGAGGAAAAATGGAAATCTAAACAGGGGAGGAAGGTGAAGAAAGCTCAGTACAAGAAAGAGCGCTTTCTGAAGCAAAATGTTTTGAAGCTATCACCTGATTAACTTGTCGCTCGCAATCAGAAATCAAGAGTCTCAGTGATGAATTTGACCGATACTATGCTAACTGGCTGGGAGCCAAAGTCAGATTCGTCAAGCTGACTAAGGGATTCACCTCAAATGTTGCAGCATCAATGCAACATGAAGTTCCTCAGGCTGAAGCATCTGCTCAGCCTACTGAAGAACATGCCAGCACCGCTGATGAAGATCAGGTTGCTAAAGAAAATGAGAGTACCAGGGCTGATGAAGACATTCCAGCCGCTGAAGAAACTGCCAGGGCAGCCTCTAGTGTTGCACCTGAAGAACAAGTCAGGCCAGTTGAAGCATCTGCTGCTGTGCCTGCAGACACTGACAATGCCAGGGCAACTGCATCAATTGCGCCTGAAGAAACCGCACAAAATTCCTCTGCTCCTCCTGCACCAACGACAAGTCCTATCCTTCCTTCTACATCAGAAGCGAAGAAAACCAAAGCTGCGGAGGGAGCATCTGTGAAGAAAAGGAAATCATCTGCTTCCTTAGAGTCTTCAGCTCCAAAGAAAGTGAAGACTTTGATGAGCTCCTACGAAAATACCATATATGTTGTTCCTCTATCACGCATGCCATCAAAGGAGATTGTTCCCTTTGGTGAGGAATATGTGATTCCAAGTGAATCAGATGAAGAAGATCCTTCTGCTACTACTTCAGAGCTGTTGGATGAAGAGATTGAAGTGGACGATGTCACTTCGACGCCATTAGTATCATCGCCCATGCCTCAGTTCATAGCTGAAGAGGCAGTCGTTGAGGAAATTGATGAAGAAGATGAAGATGTAGATATTGGGTGTTCAACGCCAATTCTGAATCATGACTATTGGGAAAGTCATCACCCCAATTCACCGCTGTTCACACCTCTGCAACTGATTCCTCAGTCCCCTATCTAGACTGAAGAAATTCATATGGGCTCTAAAGAACATCAAGCTTCTCTTCTCACTATTCATGAAGAAGTTCCAGCCACTAGTGCTGATGTAAATGTTGCTGAAGAAATGGAGACCCAGGCTGCTGCTGATGCCATTGCACCTAAAATTCCTCAACCTATGGCTCTAGTGGCTATAGCTCAAGAGCCTGTGAAGACAACAACTGCAAACCTACAACCCAAGCCACAAAATCCTTTCTCCAAGAAGCAGAAGTTCAAGGCTAAAGATTTCTTCAATGAGCACATTTTCTTCACTGACTACAATCCATATGATGCTGCTCGACTTCGTCGTAAGCGCTTCTGGACTGCTAGCCAGATGAACTTCTATTCTTCTCTGCAATTCGATAAGGACAAGATCTTTGTTCTTTGACCATGAGCAAATTCCTCATGTGGATATGGAGTCGCTGCCCTGCTTCACCCCAGTCCTTAGTGTTCTTCATGACACTGGGATGCTCAACTTCTGCACCGACATCTGTGACTGGAATGAAGAACTCATTCTTCAGTTCTAAGCCACGCTGCACATCACAGGCAACATCGAAGATGTCAATTCATGGGTGTTGAACTGGATGACTGAAAACACTCACTACAATGCACCGACCTCTGAATTACTTCATGCCATCCTAGTTAGTCCTCCCATTAAAGGTGCAAAGGCGCATCTATGATGAACCTGAGATATCCAATCACCTGATGCAAGTGCTGATGAAGCCTTTGAATCTAGGCCGAGCTCCAAGAACCAAATTCCTCGTAAAGGAACTGATCTATGTGCCAAGGACCATCTACAGGATATTGACCAAAACCCTCAGTCCAATCAAGGGCCACAACTGTGATGATGATGAAGTTATTGGCATCATGAAGAATCTCCTTTTCAACATCATACATGGTATTCCTATCAACTGCCACGATTTCTTCATGAGGACTTTGGCCAATGTCGCTCTGTCACCTTTTGAGTTGAAGCCTTATGCTCCTTGGATTATGATATTCCTCCGATCAAGGTATTCAATTCATTACAAGGCTGATTTTTAGAATCACCTCAGCTACTTGCCGCCAATTGAAGTCCTCAAACGGACTATTTCCTCAACTGATGAGAAGGGCAAGGCTGCTGTAATTGATGAAGGCACTCGTCCATTGGATGGACAGTTTCGCAAAGCTGCATCGTACTCCACCAATGATGACCCTGTCACTCATGACACTGCCGCAAATGCTTCAAAGCAAAATCCTCAAGCCACTTCTCCACGGGTGATGACTGATCGTGAGCTTCTCCCCAGTCTTCATCAAAAGGTCGATCGCAACCACGAATCGGTCAAGCAATAGTTTGGTTTAATTCATCAAAGTATGACAATCACTCATAACTATGTGAAAAAGAACCATTACTATCTGCATGAAGTGTTTGATCGCACCTGGGCTGTATTATCTCACCTCTACGGTGAAGAAGATCTCAAGAAAATGGGCTTCAAGCAGGACTTTGACTGGTCTCAGCCACCTTCGAAGAAATTCAAGAAGGTCAAAGTTCCTCACTTGGTGGCCAGTTGATATTCTTCATCGCGCGAGACTGATGAACATGAAGACTTGGACGACACTGTGGCAGGCCCTTCATCAACGGACGACCCCAACAACGCTGGCGCTCCTCCACAGACATCATTATGATATTCTTCAGGGGTGTTAGTCCTCATTTTTTGTCCCTTTTGGTCATTCGATGACAAAGGGGGAGAAATTTGAGTTAGTCTTCAAGCGGGTCTCTATATTTGGGCATTTTTTTGCTAAGTTATAACTCTCGTTCTTCTGAAGATTTTTGTTTGATCGAGTTGTAAACTTAAGTCCAATGGTGGTCTGATACTTTTGCTCTGTTTTTTTGCATGCTATTTCCTCATATATGTTAATGCACGCATGCTAGATTACATCAGTCACCATATTTCATCATTCATTTCAAATTCTTCACATCACATGTTGAATGCGTGTATGAATTACAAGATATAGGGGGAGATCTCCATGATTCTACTCTACAATTGTGCATTGCTATTCAAAGCAAATTCCTCACAGGTGCACATCTTTAGGGGGAGTTCATCTATATCTTGCAATCAAATTCCTCAATTTCAGTATTTACACTTCATATGTTTATCCCCGTTGAAAACTTAACCTATATTGTCATCAATCACCAAAAAGGGGGAGAATGTAAGTCCATCTAGTGCCCCTTAGTGACCTTGTTGTATTTAAGACTTATATGTTAAGGGACTAATGCATTTGTGAGTATCCACGGGTCTATAAGTCTATGAGGAGTTTGGTATTGACAGAGAAAGTCGACCCCTAAAAATGAATGTCTTCAACTGAAGACTTCGAAAGTGAAGAAATTGGTGTGACCGTGAAGACTTGATATTCATGCGAGGAACATGAAGCGTGAAGACTTTTGTTTTAGTTATTTCGTTTTCTCTTTCTTGAGTCATAGGAAACACTGTACTGTTAAAGGGGGTCGAGGTAAAACTAAGGAAAAGTTTCCAAGTGATGCTCATCTCAAAATCCTACACCTACCAATCCGTTCGAGTGAAGACATTGGAAATCTCATACAGTTCAGTCAATTTCTTCAGTGATAGAGACGAAGATCTTCTAGTCTATGAGGAATTTGTTCTGACTGAGGAGTTAGGAATTCACCAGTGTGGATTAGATATAAGTGAGGAACTTGATAGCCCTGAGGAATTTGATAGATCAAATATCCGACCATTGCTGTGCTACGCGCCAGCTGTCCCAAAATATCTACCCACCTAACGGTCATATCATTGAAGGTCAATTATGTCTTATCATGTCGGGCTGCTCCCTAGGCTATAAATAGCCACCCCCTACAACCACTAGTTGGTTGGCTGCTCTGAGAGAAACTGACAGGTGTCATTGAGAGCATCCCATCCTCCAAGGACTTTGAGCAGAAATCATCAAGTGAGGAAAACCCAAACCCAAACACCTACAAACCCAAAGTGATTGAGCATCACTGAAGAGATTGTTCCTGTGTAGAACCGATGCTTGTTACCTTTGAGGACTGTGCATCCTCCAGACGGTTAGGCGTCATGGTCTACAACATCCAAGAGGAAATTGTGGATCACGGAGTGACCGAGTTTGTGAAGGTTTGGAAGTCACCTGAAGACTTACAACGAGTGATTGGGCGAGGTCCGTGTGACCTTTGGTCAAGGAGAATACGTGAGGACTGTGTGTCCTCAGGTTTAAATACCTAGCCGCTCCAACTAGATGTACGACTATCATAATAGTTGGAACTGGTCTACCAAATCACTGTCTTCACCGAGCTACCGGTTCTATTTCCTCAACCCTTCCATTTCCTCATTCAGATACTGTTGTACTTGACCATTACTGTTTGAAGACTTTGACTGAAGACTTCCTCAATTTCCTCAATCCTATTTCTTCAGTTAGTTTGTCTTCAGTCTGCTTATCCTGTGTTTATGCTACTTGTACTCTGTGCTTGTTTTCATTTCATCATGAATACTGTGCTACTGCTATGTTATGCTTGCATCTGAGTACTTATTCCGCTGCTAGTTGATCGTGACTTAAGAATTTCCTCACCCTGAAATTCCTTAGTGACAAATTTGTAAAAATCGCCTATTCACCCCCCTCTAGTCGATATAATGCACTTTCAATAGGTATCAGAGTAAGGTACTCCCTTGTTCTATGTGATTTTGGTTTAACTGCGTGGAGTTTTAGTTACGTCGACCGCAGGAATGAAGACTGTGTCATGCCCCATCTTTGACGGTCATGATTATCCCAAGTGGAAGTCCATGATGAAGAAGTGCCTCATGGCGATGAATAGTGAACTTTGGACAATCATTGAGATTGGTCTTACCGGTCTATGCAAGATGGCGGAGGCTGATGATATTCACAAGTACACCCCACTTAACCTCATGGCGAAGGACATCATCTGCTCCTGTCTGTCCCAAAATCAGTTCAGGAACATTATGCATCTCAGCCATGCGAAGCTTATCTGGGACCGACTCTCTGAGGTCTATGAAGGTGAAACTGCAACTATCCCTGGGTGGTTTTGGTAATTCCTAACAACATATAGCTCATTGAGCTAACATTATTACAAGAGTAATATTCCAGGAAAAGCTCAATGAATGGCATGTCATGGATGAGGAAAGTGGATCCCTCAAAATTCTAAAGACAAAAGAATTGGCTCAAGCTTCAAGATCAAGACTCTACATTTTATATTTTAGTGATCTAAGATCACATTGAGTCCATAGGAAAAGCCAATACTATCAAGGAGGGATGAGGTGTTGCTTAATGAGTTTTTTTGCTCTTCAGTGCTTAGTCATATGCTCCAAAACCCTCAACTACCTTCCCACATCCTCATATGACCTAAACCAAAAATCAAACCCGGCCCCACCGATTCTTTCTATCCGGAGCCACTGAGTTTCAAATGTCATAGCCACTGCCACAAACCCTAGGCAAATCGATCTCACCGATAGGGATCTCGGTCTCACCGAGATGGGATTGCAATCTCTCTGTTTCCCTTCGTAACGTTTTGGTCTAACCAAAGTGAGCGATCAGTCCCACCGAGATTGCAATGCAACTCTCTGTTTCCCTTTCGTAACATTTCGGTCTCACCGAAAAGAGCGAACCGGTCCCACCGAGTTTACCTGACCAACTCTCTGGTTAGCTTATTACCAAAATCGGTCCCACCGAGTTTGTGTAATCGGTCACACCGAGATTACGTTATGCGTGAACCCTAACCATATCGGTCCTACCGAGTTGCATCTCAGTCTCACCGAAAATCCTAACGGTCACTAGGTTTGCTGATTCGGTCCGACCGAGTTTAACCATTCGGTCCCACCGAGTTTTGCAAATTGTGTGTAACGGTTAGATTTTGTGTGAAGGCTATATATACCCATCCACCCACTCTTCATTCGAGGAGAAAGCCATCAGAACACATCTACACTTCCAATACACATGTTCTGAGAGAGAACCACCTACACTTGTGTTGAGGTCAAGATATTCCATTCCTACCATATGAATCTTGATCTCTAGCCTTCCCAAGTTGCTTTCCACTCAAATCTTCTTTCCACCAAATCCAAATCCTGTGAGAGAGAGTTGAGTGTTGGGGAGACTATCATTTGAAGCACAAGAGCAAGGAGTTCATCATCAACACACCATTTGTTACTTCTTGGAGAGTGGTGTCTCCTAGATTGGCTAGGTGTCACTTAGGAACCTCCGACAAGATTCTGGAGTTGAACCAAGGAGTTTGTAAGGGCAAGGAGATCACCTACTTCGTGAAGATCTACCGCTAGTGAGGCAAGTCCTTCATGGGCGACGGCCGTGATGGAATAGACAAGGTTGCTTCTTCGTGGTCCCTTCGTGGGTGGAGCCCTCCGTGGACTCACGCAACCTTTACCCTCCGTGGGTTGAAGTCTCCAACAACGTGGATGTACGATAGCACCACCTATCGGAACCACGACAAAAACATCCGTGTCTCCAATTGCGTTTGAATCCTCCAAACCCTTCCCTTTACATTCTTGCAAGTTGCATGCTTTACTTTCCGCTGCTCATATACTCTTTTGCATGCTTGCTTGAATTGTGTGGAGATTACTTGACTTGTGCCAAGATAGCTAAAATCTGCCAAGAACTAAAATTGGGAAAAGGCTAGATCTTTATTTGGTCAAGTAGTGTAATCACCCCCCTCTAGACATACTTTCGATCCTACAAGTGGTATCAGAGCTGTGGTCTCCATTTTCTTTGATTTCCATAGCTTTTTTGGTCATAGCCTTGGTTTCACAACCTAGGAGAGTATGGCGTCTAGCGAGGGAAATTATCACCGTAGAGGTCCTTACTTTGATGGCACTAATTTTGCCAGTTGGAAGCATAAGATGAAAATGCATATTCTTGGACATAACCCCGCCGTTTGGGCTATTGTGTGTGTTGGTTTGCAAGGTGACTTCTTTGATGGAACAGAACCGAACCGTGAAGCTACCGCGGAAGAGTTGAAGATGCTGCAATACAACGCTCAAGCTTGTGACATCCTCTTCAACGAATTGTGCCCCGAAGAATTCAACAAAATCAGTCGTCTTGAGAATGCAAAGAAAATTTGGGATACCTTGATTGATATGCATGAAGGTACCGACTCCGTCAAGGAATCCAAATTGGATGTGCTCCAAAGTCAACTTGACAAGTTCAAAATGAAGGATGGTGAAGGTGTCGCTGAAATGTACTCTAGGCTTGCTCTTATCACAAATGAGATTGCCGGCTTAGGGAGTGAAGAGATGACCGATAGATTCATCATCAAGAAGATTCTAAGAGCCTTGGATGGAAGATATGATACCGTGTGCACATTGATCCAAATGATGCCAAATTACAAAGATCTCAAGCCAACAGAAGTCATCGGAAGAATTGTTGAACATGAGATGTCACTCAAGGATAAAGAGGAACTTCACAACAAATCAAGTGGTGCTTACAAAGCCTCATGTGAAATCCCCACATCATCAAGTGAGAAACAAACCTTCAATGCAGAATTGAGCCTAATGGTGAAGAACTTCAACAAGTTCTACAAGAGTAGAAGCAAAGAGAAAAGCTCCAAGTCAAGGTCCTACAATGACAAAAGATCTTCTAGTCGAGAGCGAAACTGCTACAATTGTGGAAGGCCCGGACACTATTCCAATGAGTGTACGGCTCCCTACAAGAGAAGAGAAGATTCTCCTAAGAGAAGAAGTAAAAGAGAAGAATCACCATCTAGAGAAAGAAGGAGTAGAGATGATCGTTATGAACGAAGACCCTCACGGAGAAGAAAGGATTCGGAAAGAAAGGACAAATCATCAAGGAGCTACACAAAACGAAGACATGAAGCTCATGTTGGTGAATGGGTATCCGGCTCCGACTCCGACAACCACTCTGAGAGAAGCTATCATTCCGATTCCGAATATACTCAAGATGAAGGTGTTGCCGGTCTAGCTCTTGTGACAACCAACTCCTACGACATATTTGACTCACCAAATGAAGGAGTTGGAACATGCTTCATGGCTAAAGGACCAAAGGTATCACACCCTGAGTATGTTGATTTCAATAGTGATGAAGATGTCAGGACCCCGATTCCAAGTCACATCGACCCAGCCGGTAACACCTCATATCACTTTGCAGCCTCACGCATGGTAAACCCACGGGTGTCGCCTTACCATGGCCCGGGACCGTTTGCGCCTTTTGGCTCACGTATATGATAGTGTCGCTAGCATCCATATGACAAAGAACCCGGGCCGACATGGCTAGTCGTGAACCCAAGGCGGCACTAACCCATGGGGACAGGCATACATGAATCACATCGAGCATGTCGGTCATGAACGTGTGAATCCGGGCTGTAGCACTGGCTAACAGGACTCCGGTTACCCGGGCTGTAGCAGGCTACGCAGGACTCCGGATGTCACCGCGTGGCATTTCCCCGAAGGGACAGACACAGGAACAAAGTGAATCACATGCCGGCCAGTCAAGTGTCCAGAGCAGTAGTGCTGGGCTAGCAGGACTCCGGTGAACTGGGCTGTAGCGGACTACTATCGCTCAGGAAGCACTAGACTACATTTCCCCATATGAGAGGCTGCCAAGGATAAACCACTAGTTTGTCGGATCCCACTCATACCAAGCATTTCAATCCTACACACAATATGCCCGATATGAGTACATACAACATGGCATCACAACAAAACTCTACAACTCAAAGTACTTTATTTAAAAGGCTCCGAGGAGCCATACATAACATATTCATACAGGTAGGGGTCACATGACCCGACACTCAAGTCATACAAACATACAAGAACATGCGGAAGCAAACTAGTCTGAGTACAGACGCTAGAAAGAAAGAAGGCTTGACGAAGCCTGTCTATCTACATCGACCCATCACAAGTCTTGGATCACCACCTGGGTGGCTAGTCACTCATCAACGTCGAGGTCTACATAGAACCCATCGGAGGGGGCGGTGTTGTCGTCTGAAAACATTAATTAAAGCAACATGAGTACGGAGGTACTCAGCAAGTCTTACAACAGAATCCTACTATACATGCACATTCTCAAGAAGGTAGTGGAGTTATTGCAGCAAGCCAGCTTTGACTCATGGCTAAGCTATCCTACGATAGACACAACTTGTAAAACATTTGTCGCACATGAGTCCACTAATCACCAACACAATACTCCACCGTGGATCCTCTCTCGTCAACCTACGAGAGGGCCATCCGCGGTACTCACACTTATCTTGAGATTTTTAGTAGTATACATTTACTTGTCTATGAACTGCATAGGTGACCAAGTAGTCCTTTACCGTGGATGTGGCTATTCGAATAGTTTTATACCCTGCAGGGGTGTACTTCTTCACACATGCTCTCACCACTTATCTCAGCTACACGACGTGTACTCGGCAACCTTCAAGCGGAAGCCCAGCGAGGGTGTCGGCTACGACCTGACTAAACACACGAGTCCCTAATCTAGGTTTATCGCCTATTCGGGTTCCATCCACAGGGAGTCCGGCCGAGGTTTCCACTAACGGCCCCGAACAATGTGTGCAGGGTTCCCGAGACACCAAACGGGCGAATCGGTACACCGTGCCACGTGCCTACCGCAACACAGCCCACCCCTATGGTCAGCGTTGCGTGCGGCCCCTAGCGTGCTACAAACACCAGAAACTACTTTGCAACTCCCGGACAGGGGACAAGAGTGGTTAATAAGTCAAGAGGGTCAATTAAGGATCCCAATGTGTGGTAGTAGCTGAATCTTAAATCACACACACAGATCTCAGTTCTTAAGGAGGGCCTCAATGAAACAACCCACCATGTACTCCTACATGGCCTCTCATCGATACCTTTACCAAATCGTGTTCAACACTTCACTCTCATTACCGACACAACCTTTCACTCCAGTTCATCATCCCGATGAGCCAGGCGTGACACAACTCTAAGCATAGCAAGCATAGCATGGTAGCAAACACAGATATGGCTCAATCAACTCCTACACATGCTAGTGGGTTTCATCTAGTTACTGTGGCAATGACAGGTCATGCAAAGGAAGTGGGTTCAAGTACCGCAACACACAGCAGTTTGAATCGCGTTGTCTTAATGCAATAAACAAGAGCAGAAGCGAGAACATGGGTTTGTATCGGAATGATCAATGGGTGGTGTCGGTGTCAAAACTGGCGGATCTCGGGTAGGGGGTCCCGAACTGTGTGTCTAGGCGGATGGTAACAGGAGACAAGGGACACAATGTTTTACCCAGGTTCGGGCCCTCTTGATGGAGGTAAAACCCTACGTCCTGCTTGATTAATATTGATGATATGGGTAGTACAAGAGTAGATCTACCACGAGATCAAGGAGGCTAAACCCTAGAAGCTAGCCTATGGTATGATTGTTGTATGTTGGAGTTGTTGTCCTACGGACTAAAACCCTCCAGTTTATATAGACACCGGAGAGGGTTAGGGTTACACAAAGTCGGTTACAATGGTAGGAGATCTAAATATCCGCATCGCCAAGCTTGCCTTCCACGCCAAGGAAAGTCCCATCCGGACACGGGACGAAGTCTTCAATCTTGTATCTTCATAGTCGAGGAGTCCGGCTGAAGGTATAGTTCAGCTATCCGAACACCCCCTAATCCAGGACTCCCTCAGTAGCCCCTGAACCAGGCTTCAATGACGACGAGTCCGGCGCGTAGATTGTCTTCGGCATTGCAAGGCGGGTTCCTCCTCCAAGTTCTTCATAAAAGATTGTAAACACCAAGAGTAGTGTCCGGCTCTGCAAAATAAGTTTCCACATATTGCCATAGAGAGAATAATATTAGCGCAAATCTAATCTGCTGACGTATTCCATAGCGTGACATCACACTATGGCCAAGCATTTATTCGAATCATTTTCACTTCTCCACCTCAGCGCATTTTGCGACGCGGTTTCCTTGGCACGTCTTGTCAAAGCAGAGATCGTGTCCCCTTTATTTACGGGATTCTCATCAATACGGACGTGGGTAACCCAATCGTGCCCGTTTAGCATGTTTTCTCGATTAAAGGCGAGTCCCAAACGGTCACGGGGAGGGCTTTTGGTATTCAACCTCTTATAAAGAGACCAAGGCCGTACTCCTTTTTTCCAACCTCAAACGAGTTCGCCCATCGCCTCGAGTTCCAACACCCTAGGCCCTAGATTCCAGGCGCTTCGGACCATCGACAATGTCCGGTTCCGACCTTCAAGGCCGATGGATGCCATCCTTCGTCACGGAGGAGGACGTGCTAAAGTTGAGAGATGCTAAGTTCTTGATCGGCGAAATTCTGCATAGGTTGCCTGCTCAAGGGCAGGCAGTTCCCAGTCCCCAGCCCAGTGAGAGTGTGGTGTTCAAATCTCACTTCCTTCGGGGGTTAGGCTTCCCCATGGATCCCTTTGTGAGGGGGCTGCTGTTCTATTATGGGCTGGAATTTCACGACTTAGCTCCGGAGTCCATCCTCCATATTTCCTCATTCATCGTCGTGTGTGAAGCGTTCCTTCGGGTTACCCCTCACTTCGGATTATGGCTTAAAACCTTTAAAGTGGAGCCGAAGATGATCGAGGGACGGCACGCCGAGTGCGGAGGCGCTGTTATAAGTAAGAATGCTGATGCTCCCTGGCCCGAGGGTTCTTTTCAAGAGGAGCTCGGCTTATGGCAACGGGAGTGGTTCTATATCACCGCTCCCAGGGGCACCAAATTGGTGGTGCCGCCTGCTTTTCGCTCGGGTCCCCCACAGCTGCTAGAGTCATGGGTCAATAAGGGCCTAGACTGGGGTCCATCCCAAGACGTGCCTTTGTTGCAGGGCCGCGTCAGGGGTCTCTTGGAAAGAGACCTCAGCCTGGTCAAAGTGACGTAGGTCATGCTGATCCGCCGAACCCTGCCCGGCAAACGTCGCTCCCTTCGTCTATGGGAGTTTAATCCGGAGGGACCACGAGCTCTCCAGCACTTTATGGGCGCAACCCCCGTGGAGATGTATAAACTGTTCTTCGGATCACAAGCAATGTGTCCGGATTTGACCGAGGACGCAGGTCTAAGCTGCAATCGCCCGGATACTCAAGTAAGTAGCCTCATGCCCGGACTTGTTATCCATATATTTGTCATAAACTTGCCCCTTAAAAGAGTTGTGCCTTTTAAACAGGAGTGGATAGTGAAAGCAAAGCTGATAAGGTGTCCGGATCCCCTCCCTGAGACTAGGCCGTATTCTGTCCTGGTTAGGATGTTGAAGGTCGTGCCTCTAGAGGAAAGCAAGGGAGGGGACAAGGCAGCTACGGCCTCCCCGAAGGAGGCTGTTCGGAGGGAAGGAACCGAAAGTACCTCTCATGCGGGGAAGAAAAGGACTGCCTCTAAACACCCAGAGGCTATAGCTTCCAAGCGGGGGGAAAAAATCCTCGCCAGAGGGTCCTACGCCCGGGGATACCTCGGCCGAACTATGCCCTCAAAGGGGCCAGCCCTCCAGCGAGCTGTAAGTAGAGAAAGATTGTATATTTAAGAGAAAGGTCCTTACTTTAAACCTGAGAAGATTAACCGAAATTTTACCTTGTAGTCCGGACCTCAACCCTTCTCAGCAGAGCTCATCTTCGGGGGACCTTCTTCCGGAGATGATGGAGAGCGGGACGCCTCCCCTCACCGTACCGCCTAGCGAGGCAGGCGACCCTGAGGTGTCGTCGCGGGGGGTTGCTCCGAATCCGGCAGGGGCGGAAGATAGCTACGTGGCCCCCCCAAGGTTCTCCGCGTCCGGCCTTCGAAAGAGGCCACAAGATAAGTCCGGCACCGTCTGGTGCTCGGGCGGAGGAGCTAAAGAATCTGCTGGGGCGAGCTTCTATCTCAGAGGAGCACCATGCATTGATGGCCACGGTGATTGAAAGGATTTCGTCCGCGGAAAGCAGATTGCACGAGGCCGTCAGAAGTTTACTGACGGGATTTGAGGTACATTAGATAATGTACACTTTTGTCAGTTGTGCAAAAATAAGATGCGCCCTGTGTAGATAGTAGCCCCTGAGACTCTGTGCGTTGTCAGAAGTGACAGCGTGCAGAGGATCATAACCCCAGGTCTAAAATGTCGCCTTTAAATGTAGGTGGCGAAGTGTCCGGAATCGAGCCGAACTGATGATTTTGCCGAACTAAAGCGGCAATTTGACGTGGCAGATGCCGACATCGTGCTCGTCAACAAGCGGCTTGATGAGGCTCAAGGTATGTAACTCCTTGGGCGGCACCTGGTAAGATGAGCTTGATGCCAATATCTTACAATGTGTGTGCTTGATACATATGGTGCAACCGCCGTGGAGTGTCTTCGAGCGGAACTTGCCCGAGCTAAGGAACAAGCCAGAGAAAGGGATGCGGCTGCCAAGAAGGCCCTTGATGTGCTGAGAGCCAAACAGGCTGATCACTACCGAAGCAAGAAGGAGATGGCCGTGAAGTTAAAGAGTGCTGCTGACCGTTGCGAGCTTCTTGAGAAAGAAGACCGGGCGAGGCAGACGGACTTAGAGAAGGCCGTTGCTGATGCCAAGGACGCTCGCTCTGCGATGAGAGCTGCGAAGGAGGAGCTGCGCCAGGCCAGATAGATTGCGGCTGGGGAGCCCTTTATGTCGAGGAGGAAGTTTTGCGGTCCGAAGTTTGCTCCGTTGGACCGGATGTGGAGTGTGGAGGACACCTATCTGGATTTGGCAGCAAGTGCTGCTAATGCGACCGAACACTTTCGAGATCAAGAAGATCGCGAAGTGGAAAAACTTTTCTGGTCGCAGTTCCACAATCCAGAGCGTCCACTAGCGGTGGACGATTGTCTGGCTCAGTGGGCCGAACTAAATAGGTTGTCCGGACTCGCCATGAAGTGTGTCATGGGTCATTTATGGCCGGGGAGATCGGAGCCGAAGAGTTATTTCAGCTTGGTGCAGCGATTCCTTGATGCGGTGCCACGTATCAATGCAATGAAGAGGTCAGCGTGCATAGAGGGCGCACGGATGGCTCCTGCCCGTGTCAAGACATACTGGGCGGAGATGGAGACCACCGTTGTTGCATCCCGAGATTCGTACAAAAGCCGAGTTCCCTCCGAGCACTATTTTCAGGAAGTACTTGAAGGCGCTCGTGTAATAGAGACGCAGTGCTCGAAGGATGCTATGTTCTGATAGTATATGTAATTATAAAGCAGTATTTTGATGCATTGTAGTAGGCTTTTATACTTGTGCCTTCAAGTATGTGGAACACCTCCTGTGCGGCCGTTTTAAAATATATATATATATATAATCTGAAAGATGGCAGTCGTTGGCTTTAGCCCCAACGCACATAGTGCGGGGGTGCTCGCAGAAGGCGCTTTTTCACACTTAATCCAACGCCTTGGTCCTACAAAGGAGGTGATGGCGCAGCGAGCTAGGCAACCGGACTATAATGCTTTAACACTTTCACTTAGCCATAGGAGCTTTATAGTGGGACTCTTTAGATAGCCCTTGGTGGCGACTGCGCTCGCCCGAATTCGGGGCGCGTGTGTGTCTGGCCGGGAAACGACCCTTCATTAATGCGGAGGAATACTATAGATTCCGGAGAGTCATCGAGTGGTTGACCAGTCTCACGCTATATCATGACAGTCGGTTTTTGGCTTTCTCTATTGAGGTGCTCGCCTGGCCGAACCGGGGCACAATCGCAGTAGTTCTCCTGGTGCCGCCTTAGCCGATAGAGCGGAACGTAAGGCGGCCGAACACAGGAGCCGGGCAACCCAACATTGACCAAAATCATGATTCGGAGCTGATGCATATAAGGCCAAACTCGCGACGCCGAACACTCCCTAAGGTATTCGGTCTTTATGAGAGCGGGCAAAGTAATGCTCTTAGGTATAATCCCCTAGTGTCCAGGTACGCGCAGGAATTCTGACATGGCCACATGCCAAGACGCTAGCCTCCTCCTTGGTTATAGAACCAGGGGATGTGTAGCAACAAGAGACAGTAAAAAAGGTTTACGCAGGGTCTTAATCTGAAAAGAATCCTTGGAACGGGTCCCTACTGCACGTCTGCGCCTGTGTCTCCGTTGTGCCGTATCCTGGACGGGCGCATCACGATGTTCCTCTGTAAAAGAGAGGAACTAAGTTGAAAGAAAAAAAGAAAGGCGTGCCGAACAAAAGTTGTATTAAATAAACAAATATAAAGTAAAATATGTAAAATTGAGCTTTATTGTCTCTTATATATGCGGAGCCCCTAGGGCATGCCGGGCTCGTCTATCCGTGCCCGTGGTCTTAATGACCTGTTCGGATGTTCTGGCTCGTGAAGCCATTGTACTGTGGGGCTATTAAAGCGGCCGCACAATCCTCCGCTCGGGGGAGGAGCGCTCAATGCTTCCCCTTCAAGGAGATGATGCCTCGTGGACCGGGCATCTTAAGCGTGAGAGATGCATAATGAGGTATTGCGTTAAAGTGGGCGAAAGCTTCGCGCCTCAGCAGTGCTTGATACCGACTTGAGAATGGGACGATGTGGAAAGTCAGCCTTTCGCAGCGGAAGTTACCGGTAGAGCCGAATATAAATTCGAGCCGGATAAAACCCATGCAATGGGTGTCCGGACCAGGCGTTACCCCTTGAAAGGAGGTTTTGTTGTGGCGGATTCTTGTTGGGTTTATCCCCATGTGACGGATTGTGTCCTGATATATCAGGTTTAGTCCACTGCCGCCGTCCATTAGGACATTTGAAAACTGGAGCCCGCCAATTATTGGATCGAGTACCAAGGCAGTCCAGCCTGCGTTCCTGGTACTTCTAGAATAATCCAGATGATCTAAGATGATTGATTTTGATAACCAGTGGCGGGACCCCTTTGGGATAGGTCGTGTGGCGCGTACCTTTATGGGCGCCGCATGTTTTGTTATGTGAAGTAGGTTTACTGTTTTTACTTCTTGTGGGAAATCCTTCTGTTTCCTGGTGCTCTGCTTTTGGGGTTCGTCCTCGTCTTCGCTTGGTGTGTCGAGCCCCTTGTGTTCGGCGTTGAGTCTGCTGGATTGTTTGAAAACCCAACAATCTCTGTGGGTATGGTTAGCACGCTTCCCGGGAGTACTGTGTATTTGACATATCCTGTCCAAGATTTTGTTTAGGTTGGATAAATCATCTCTGTTATCCTGGAGGGGCGGCCTTTTCTGATTCTGCCGTGAGCCTTTGGATCCGGCGTTGACTACCGTGCTCTTCGGACTGTTTTACTTAGTCCGGCGCCAATCCTTGTTGCGTCACGGTTTTCTGTTTCCATCCCTAGTTTCGGATGTACTTGGGTCGCTGGTGCTACATCTTGCCAACCAGCTGTCCTCTCCTGCACAAAAGCGGATCATGAGGCTTGTTAATGCGGCCATTGTTCTTGGCTTTTCTTGACCGAGGTGTCTGGCGAGCCATTCGTCTCGGACATTGTGCTTGAAAGCTGCTAGGGCTTCGGCGTCCGGACAGTCGACTATCTGATTCTTTTTAGTAAGAAATCTATTCCAGAACTACCGATCTGACTCTCAGGGTTGTTGTGTTATGTGACTGAGGTCGTCTGCATTCGGAGGACGGACATAGGTCCCTTGAAAATTTGCTCGGAAAGCGTCCTCGAGCTCTTCCCAACTTCTAATTGTGTTTTCAGGAAGGCTTTTAAGCCAATGCCGGGCTGGTCCTTTAAGCTTTAGGGGTAAATATTTGATGGCATGGAGGTCATCTCCTCTAGCCATATGTATGTGGAGGATGTAATCCTGTATCCAGACTCCAGGGTCTGTTGTTCCATCATATGCCTCTATGTTTACGGGTTTGAATCCCGCTAGAAATTCATAATCCAGGACCTCATTGGTGAACCATAGGGGGTGTGCGGCGCCCCTGTATTTGGGTGTGCCGGATTCTGATAATGGCTTTATTGTATTGCTTACAAGGGCTTGTTTTCTTGGCCCGTAAATGGACCTGGCTGGGCCATCTTTTTGATGCGAATCCATAAGTGGGTCACGTGCCGGTTTAAGTGCGGCGCCGCTTGCCGCTTTATGCTGGCGCTGGGGTCGTCTATCCGACCGTGTGGCTTTCTTACTTTTTGAGTGCGAGGGCTCTAAGGCCTCTTCATCGAATTCACGCAGTAGCTTTCGCTTCGGATAGCTTTTAGTGTGGCGACTATCGCCGTATTTGTCTGCGGTGTTGATTACTTTACTCCATCTGATCCTGAGTGCATCTTCTGCAGTTTTTAGCTTCCGCTTCTGGTTTTTCAGGCTGCGTGCGGTTGCAACGAGCCTCTTGTGGAGGTTCTTCTTCTCCGTGGGTTTATCCGGCATAAGGTCGTCCGGAATGCCATTTTCACCGGGGGAGGGATGTTCGGTTTCTTCATCCGGGCTGCCCTGTTCAGACGGTTGCTCTAGGGCATGCTCGTCGTTTGCTGGCTCATCCTGCTCTACGGCTGGGTTTGTATCGAGGCGGGGCTTGGGTCGGCGTTTACGCCGACGCTTTGATTGTTTTTCGAGGGATTGATCCTTCGTTCCATCCCCGTGTTCCTCATTGTCGCTACCTTTAGGGGTATCCACTATGTACACATCATGAGATGAGGTGGCTGTCCAATGCCCTATAGGCGTTGGTTCATCTGTGTCTCCTGCATCGTCGTCCATGCCGTCGATGTCTTCGGAGTCAAAGTTGAGCACGTCATTTAAATTATCGACGGTGGCTACCAAATGGGTGGTGGGTGGGTTTCGAATTTCTTCATCGTCCGCATCCCATCCTTGCTGACCGTAGTCCGGCTAGGGCTCTCCTGATAAAGAGAGAGACTTTAGTGAGTTCAGGATGTCGCCGAAGGGCGAGTCCTGAAAGATGTCCGCGGCAGTGAACTCCATGATCTGCGCCCAATCGGATTCAATCGGCAGGGGCGCGGGGGGTTCGGAGTCCAGATACGAATCTGGATCCTCAGAGTCACGGGTCATGCAGAGTGCGGGGCTGGTGTTCGGCTCGATCGCCTTTGAGATTGCAACCCCTGAGGTGGCGTCCAACCGCTCATCCTCGATCGGCAGCAGGCTCCAAATTAAGGGTCGGAACCAACACGCGTGCGACCTACAGGACACTGTTCGGCGGCAGAGCTAGATCATGCCCATCGAGATAGTGCGGCGCGCTTGGCTGTGGCTCGAATCCGTCGAAGATCAAGTCCCCACGGATGTCAGCCGTGTAGTTTAAACTTCCAAACCTGACCTGATGGCCAGGGGAGTAGCTTTCGATCTGCTCCAGGCGGCCAAACGAATTGGCCCGCAGTGCGAAGCCGCCGAAGACGAGATCTGTCCGGGGACAAAAGTCTCACCCTGGACCGTATCGTCATTGATGATCAAAGGAGCCATCTGGCCTAAAAGTGACGACACAGAGGAACTCTCAATGAAAGCACCAATGTCGGTGTCAAAACTGGCGGATCTCGGGTAGGGGGTCCCGAACTGTGCGTCTAGGCGGATGGTAATAGGAGACAAGGGACACAATGTTTTACCCAGGTTCGGGCCCTCTTGATGGAGGTAAAACCTACGTCCTGCTTGATTAATATTGATGATATGCGTAGTACAAGAGTAGATCTACCACGAGATCAAGGAGGCTAAACCCTAGAAGCTAGCCTATGGTATGATTGTTATATGTTGGAGTTGTTATCGTACGGACTAAAACCCTCCGGTTTATATAGACACCGGAGAGGGTTAGGGTTACACAAACTCGGTTACAGGTAGGAGATCTAAATATCCGCATCGCCAAGCTTGCCTTCCACGCCAAGGAAAGTCCCATCTGGACACGGGACGAAGTCTTCAATCTTGTATCTTCATAGTCCAGGAGTCCGGCTGAAGGTATAGTTCGGCTATCGGAACACCCCCTAATCCAGGACTCCCTCAGGTGGCTTGCCTAACGGAGTGGTAGTGGGATACTGCCCTTCAGTTGGATACTCGTGAATATCCTCGGAGGCAGAACCTACCATAAAGAACACATCGAAACACAATCACTACATGGCAATATGCAACAATATGATGCATGCAATGACATGGCAAAATGGCGTGTGATAAGTCTAATGCAACTTGGAACAGAATGGTTTGAGTCCATTTGAACCAAAGATTCAAATGATCACCCAAAATAATAAGTGATATAGGTGCATTAGCTTGTTTCACCTAAACAGCAAGGTTAAAGTGTTCTGAGATGCATGAAACTAGTACAGATGGAAAGATTGGATTTTTCTGATCAAATTTCATATATAAATCTTTGCAATTGGAGTTACATATTAAGTTCTATGAATTTTTGAAGTTTGAACTATTTTCTGGAATTTCCTATATAAGAATAATTCCAGTAATTGAATTAATGCGTCAGCATTGCGTCAGGGTGACGTCAGTGGTCAACGGGGACGTCCAGGTCAACCTGACCAGTGGGTCCCGCATGTCAGCAATTAATTAAGCTAACTAGATTTAGTTAAAACTAATTTTGTTTAGTTAGTAGAGGGGGCCCCACTTGTCATAGACTCAGGGGAGTCAACTTGGGCCCACCCAGTCAAGGTCAACGGGTCAAACCCGCCGGCGTTTAGCCGCCGGCGAGGCCAGACGCGGTGGTGATAGTGCGTTAGCATGTTTCGGCGACCAAATGGACGGCGGAGACCATCTACGGGTAGCTGGGAGCAAGCCGCGGCGTTTGGTGGTGGTAGTTGAGCTCGGGGTGGCCGAGAACGTCGCCGGCGACGAGCTAGGCGGTCGCCGGAGTCGGGTGAAGATGAACCCGAGGCCACGGAGCACGGCGAGGTGCGTGGAGTGGTGCTACGGGTTCCTGGGGAAGTGGTGAAGTTAGTGGACAAGGTGGCGTGGCTAGAGGTTGGCCGGAGACACGTCGGCGACGAACTCCGCGGTGGCGCGTGCGGGCGAACTCCGTGTGCTCGTTGTGGTGTATGAGAAGGAGAGCGGAGAGGATAGGGAGGTGGCTAAGCTCACGGCGGTTGCGATGGAGTTGACGGCGAGGTCGGGGACGAGCCGGAGCAAGCGGGGCGGCGGAGGCGATCTGGTCGGCAGGAGGTTGAAGACGAGCTCGATGGAGACGCTCGGGGGCTTCCGGCGGGGCGTGGCTCGGTGGGACGGTCGAGGAGGAAGTGGCGGAGCTTCAGGACACGGTGGGGTGGCGCGTTGGCGACGGTGGGCACGGTTACAGTGGCGGAACGGCGGCGGCTGCATCGGCCATGGCGGAGAACAGCGAGGGAGAGAGGCAGGGGGCGAATGGGCGTGTCCAGGGGGTCGGGGCGGCGACGTGGAGGTCGCCCAGGCTAGCAGAGCGGCGAGGGGAGGAAGCAAGGCGGCGGGCAGCTGCGTGGCACGCGCAGGTGCCGGCGTCGAGCACCTGGCTGCCTGCCTGGCCGAGCCAAGGAGCTCGCTGGAGCGGTGGCTGGGCTGGGCCGGCAGGTGGGCCTGCCAGGTGGGCGCCAGGTAAGTTTCTCTCTCTCCTTTTATTTCTGTTTTCCTATTTCTCTGTAGGTTTGTGGCTTTATTAAAAATAGCTAGGCACTTCTAAAAATCCTGAAAATAATCATAGGCTTAGTTTAGAATATTTCCTACAGCCTACACTTATTTCCAGAATTATTTGAGGATTTAAAATATTTACTAGCATTTAAATGCCCAAGTGCAAATTACATATGATTTAATTCAATGACCATTTGTTGACCTAGAAAATTGTGCACCAATTTTGCCAGAGGTTCTAACCCAAGACAAAGAGGGTGAACTTTTTAGAAGGGCATTTCAGGTTCATTGAAAATATTTTTAGTAAACCCTAGTTGAATCCAGGGGGTTCTGGGGGTTCTGTCTTCCCCAATTCAGGTTTCTGATGAAAAGTAGACATGATGCATCACTCTAATGCATGACTAGCTAGGATGTGACAACTCACCCCCACTCAAAAGAATCACGTCCCGAGATTTAGGATCCGTCGGGAAGAATGTGGGATACTCAAGTCGAAGACGGTCCTCCCTTTCCCACGTAGCTTCTTGCTCGGAATGGTGTGACCATTGAACCTTGAGAAACTTGATATTCTGGCGTCGAGTGGTACGCTCGGCTTGATCAAGGATACGGACGGGATATTCTCGATATGTGAGATTATCTTGGAGATCAAGCGTTTCGTGGTCCACTCCACGGATAGGATCCGAGAAGCAACGCCTGAGTTGAGAGACGTGGAAGACATCATGAACTCTGAAAAGATGCGGAGGTAGTTCCAACTGATAGGCAACTTCCCCTCGTTTGGCAAGAATGCGAAAGGGTCCAATGTAACGAGGAGCCAATTTGCCTTTGATACCGAATCGATGGGTTCCCTTTAAAGGTGTAACCCGAAGGTAAGCATTCTCGCCAACTTCATATGACATAGGCTTATGCTTGCGGTCATATTGGCTCTTTTGACGAGATTGGGTTGTTTTCAATTTCTCACGAATAATGCGAACCTGCTCTTCTGCTTCCTGGATCATATCCGGGCCAAAGAGTTGTCTTTCCCCGGTTTCTGACCAGTTAAGAGGCGTTCGACATTTTCGTCCATAGAGAACTTCGAAAGGAGCTTTGCCCAAGCTAGCTTGATAACTATTGTTATAAGCGAACTCAGCGAATGGAAGACATTTCTCCCAATTCATACCGAAGGAGATGACAGAAGCTCGAAGCATATCCTCAAGACTTTGATTAACTCGTTCTACTTGACCACTTGATTGAGGATGGAAGGCGATGCTAAAGGAGAGACGAGTTCCCATAGCATTTTGGAAACTTTCCCAAAATCGAGAGGTGAAGAGACTTCCATGGTCTGAGTTAATCTCCAATGGAACACCATGAAGAGACACTATTCGGGAGATGTACAAGTCAGCTAGCTGACTAGCGGTTATACTCTCACGAACGGGTAGGAAGTGGGCTACTTTGGAAAGTCGATCGACAACGACAAAGATAGCATTGTTCCCTTTCTTGGTCCTGGGAAACCCGGTAATGAAATCCATACTGATTTTATCCCATTTTCATTCAGGAATTGCCAAAGGTTGAAGGGTGCCAACAGGCTGTTGATGCTCTGCTTTAACACGACGATAGACGTCGCAATTAGCAATGTACTGAGCGATTTCTCTCTTCATCCTAGTCCACCAAAACCTCTGGCGTAGGTCTTGATACATTTTAGTACTACCGGGATGAATGGTGAGAGGGGATTCATGAGCTTCCTTAAGGATCAATTGCCGTAGTTGTTGTTTCTTGGGAACCACCAAGCGGTTCTCGAAGAAGAGAACACCTCGATCATCCATGGAGAAACACTTAGCAGCTCCGCTAGCAATGTTCTCCTTGATCCGAGATATTCCTCTATCATACCGCTGAGCGGTTATGATTTGATCCGTAAGGTTGGGTTTCGCCACCAGGGTGGAAAGGAATCCTCGAGGAACAAGGTGAAGGTTAAGCTTACAAAATTCCTCGTGGAGACGTGGTTGACTTTGTTGTAACATCAGGTTGCTACAGTAGGATTTACGGCTTAGTGCATCAGCCATGACATTGGCTTTGCCTGGGGTGTAAGTTATTCCTAAGTCGTAATCCGTAATCAACTCTACCCAACGTCTTTGCCTGAGGTTCAAATCCGGTTGGGTGAACATGTATTTCAGACTTTGGTGATCAATGTAAATTTCGCAACGATTACCCAGAAGGTAATGTCGCCAGGTTTTGAGTGCATGGACTAGAGCTGCAAGCTCTAGATCATGTGTGGGATAGTTATCCTCATGTGGACGCAACTTTCGAGAAGCGTAGGCAATCACATGACGATCTTGCATGAGTATGCAACCTAGTCCTTGTCGTGAGGCATCGCAATAGATAACAAAGTCCTTAGAAAAATCTGGTGGTACAAGTACGGGAGTAGATGCCAGGCGTCTTCTTAGTTCCTTAAAGCTGAACTCGCACTGTGGGGTCCACTCGAACTTCTTATCTTTCTTGAGGAGTTCGGTTAGGGGCTTAGCAACCTTGGAGAAATTCTCGACGAAGCGGCGGCAATAGCCCGCTAAACCAAGGAAACTCCGAACTTGCTTGACCGTTTCAGGTGGAGTCCAGTCAAGGACGGCTTGAACTCGCTCGGGATTGACAATAATGCCCTTACAAGAGATTACATGGCCCAGATAGGTCACTTCTGGCAACCAGAATTCGCACTTAGAGAATTTAGCATAAAGGCGATGCTCTCGAAGTTTCATCAATACTAGCCTTAGATGTTCGACATGTTCTTCCTCATTCTTGGAGTAGATGAGTATATCATCGAGGTATACCACAACGAATTTATCCAAATACACCATGAAGATCGAGTTCATTAGCCGAGAGAAGGTGGCTGGAGCATTGGTTAAACCGAAAGACATGACGGTGTACTCGTATTGGCCATAAAGAGTAACAAAGGCCGTCTTAGGAATGTCCCCGTTCTTGATTTTGATTTGATGGTAGCCCAACCTCAGATCCATCTTGGAAAAGACTGAGGATCCAGCGAGCTGATCATACAGGTCATTGATCCTGGGGAGCGGATACTTGTTCTTGATGGTGACCAAGTTGGCAGGTCGGTAATCTACAACCATCCGATCGGTTCCATCCTTCTTCTTGACGAAGAGGACGTGGCAAGCCCATGGAGAAGAACTAGGACGGAAGAAACCCTTTTGCAAGGACTCATTGAGATGTTTCTTAAGCTCAGCTAGTTCTAGGGGTGCCATCTTATAAGGTCTTCTAGAGATTGGGACGGTTCCTGGGACAAGATCTATCACGAACTCGACATCTCTGTCAGGTGGAACACCTGGCAGCTCCTCTGGAAAGACATCCGGGAAGTCACAGACTACCGGAATATCTTCAAGGTCTGGAAGGGGGTTGGCATTTAGAGAGTAAAGGTGACGCTCAGACACTCGGGTCAAAACGTTGACGGCCTTGCCCGATGGATGGGTGAGTTGAACTGTTCTAGTAGAGCAATCAATCTTAGCGTAATGGGCTGACATCCAGTCCATACCCAAGATGATGTTTATGTCCGAGGACTTGAGAGCTATTAGTGATGCAAGGAAGACCAATCTATCAACAAGGATGTCATTTCCATGGCTGATTCTAGAGGTTTGCCACTTAGAACTAGGGGTTTGAATTACCATGGAGGTGGGCATGTCACAAAATGTGGTATTGTGCAATCGAGCATAGCTCTCAGAAATAAATGAATGAGATGCTCCAGTATCAAAGAGAACAGTTGCCGGATGGCAATTAACAAGGAGCGTACCGAGAACAACATTGGGGTCCTCATGAGTTTCCTCAGCTAAGACGTAGTTGACATGGCCAGGAGCAGTGGTGGCTGGCTTGGCGTAGAGCACCTTTCCTGCTGGCTTGCCACGGCCAACAGACTTCCCAAACTGGTTGGGGTTGTTTTGGGGACACTCGCGGATGTAGTGACCCGTCTCCCCACACTTGAAACAAGTTATCACATTTGGGCGTGGAGCAGCATTAGCAGCGGGGCCTCCATAGGTCTTGGGCGGTGCATACGGCTGGTTGGGGCGAGGCACCTCAAAGGATGGCCTCGGAGTGAACCTGGGTGGCAGATCAGTGTTTGGAATCCAGACCCGGCGCTTCTGAGATCCAGAGCCGGATGAAGATCCAAAGTCACGGGAGTGCTTGCGTGAAGCTTCAAAGTCAGTCTGCCCTGCCTCAGCATTGATGGCCTTGTTGACTAACTTCTGAAAGGAGGTGCACTCGTGCAGACGAAGGTCACGGCGAAGCTCGGGGCTAAGTCCCTTGCGGAAACTTGCCTGCTTCTTGGCGTCGGTGGATACCTCTTCAGGTGCATAACGTGCTAGGTTTCCAAATTCGCGACTGTATGCATCCACAGTCAGTCTACCCCATGAGACCTTCCGGGATGTGATGCTCACGGAAAGCCGCACTGAATTCAGCCCAATTTGTGATTTGGCCGACCGGGCGCATAGCCTCAAAGTTTTCCCACCAAAGGCTAGCAGGGCCTTCGAGGTGATAGGCAGCAAAGGTAACCTTATCAGCTTCGGCTACGTTGGCAGAACGTAGCTTGTGGGTGATGCTGTGAAGCCAGTCATCCGCATCGAGAGGCTCGACGGAATGGTTAAACTTCGGTGGGTACAACTTGACAAAGTCATTGATTGACACCAGATCGTTCCTCGGCTGGCGTGCAGTATTCTTCTCAATCCGCTCCAGCAAGTGATTGGTCTCACACTTGTTTCGTTCTGCCTCCAGCATAACTTCGGCCAGAGAAGGCGGTTGAGGCAGATTTTCATTCCTAGCTGCGCTGGCTTCACCCTGCTCCGGGGCAGCCGGGTTGTTGCGGGTGTTGACCATCCTAGGAAAACAAAACAACGGTTTAGACAAGGATGGCAAAATCTGGGCAAGGAAGTGCAGAATGTAATGGAGAACACGGAATGCAGAGATGTTCATCCGTATGACATGGTAATATAGAAACTGCCATATATATATATATACCAACGGTCATACACCCATACATACTTTAGTACAAGCCCAGGATAAAGTACAACTATGATGAAATACGTTACATCTCATCGGAGGCATTCCAATCTCCTATACATTATTTTTCTACACCTCCGGAATTGATACACACCAAGTCATATTACACAAGTCACGCAGGACGGTGGAAATACAACTATTACAATACTAGTGATACTACTAGTAACTCAGACAGCTCCGTAGTAGTCCTCATAGAAGTCACCTCCATAGCCTGGAAGTTCAACGTGACCATCCGGGAACAGACGGTCCTGAGGAGCTTGTGGACCAAAGGGGCTAGGGTGAGGTATTGGACTAACAAACGATGGCCTGCGGGGACCACGGGGTGGGGTGATGCCTCCCACATCACGCCAATCCACCATGTCTGGCAGGGCAGATCTCACAGGATATAGATCCCTCGTATCCATACATCCAGCTTGCACAGCCGGTGCAAACCGAGTCAAAGTGGCCCAATGATCAGCACGGGTGTTGAAAAGCTCCAGTCTCAAGGCCTGATTCTCTTGGTCCTTATCTTCGAGCATCTCGGCAGTGGTGCGAGTTAGCGACTCCTCATGTGTGGAGTCAGCATAGATAGCCTGGAGATACCCTTGCACTCCAGGGAGCGAAGCTGGCATATAACGGAAGTCTGTGTTCCGAAGCAGACCGGTCTTGACTCACATGATGGTCATCATGGAATAGGCAGCATCCTGCACAGCCATCTCAATAGTGACCCCGAGTCCATAGGAACAGTGGAGGGGCTCGGTAGATCCAGGATAAGATGGAAATATCCTGACAGTGCAGAAATATTGGCTTTGATTAAAGTCTCGAAATTGCTCTTCAACGGTGTATTCTGGATACCAACGGTAGCCCGTCTCGATCATTACCCGAACTAACATAGCAGTATGATCGGGCACATCGAGGCACCGGGTCAGACGAACCACTTGGTTTTGAGCACGAGTGGCCATCTGAAAGCACAACCATAATGCAAAGACATTAGAATTTCTAGGGGAAACCGGACAGCATAACAGCTGCAAATGCTCAGAAGCAGAGTTGAGACATTCACAACAGTTTGCAAAATTCACTCAACAACATCATATCAAGGTTCTGGTTCAGCTGGCAACATACTAAAATTAGTAGAAACTGAACTGAGGCTGGTAACCAACAATCCTATAAGTTACTACGGATTAGTAACGCGTGAACCTGATAGAGAGAAGAGAGCCTAGTCCTTAACCCACGTAGAAAGAGAAGATAATGACACAGATCAGAGGGCATAAGGTAAAAGAGTAAAAAGAGCCTTACGTTCCCTCCCACAATCAATTCCCCTACATATAACTAAAGCATTTCTAGACTCTACATCGACCAGATTGGCTTAGAGAACCTACAGGCAGTCCGGCTCTGATGCCAACGCTGTCAGGACCCCGATTCCAAGTCACATCGACCCAGCCGGTAACACCTCATATCACTTTGCGGCCTCATGCATCGTAAACTCACGGGTGTCGCCTTACCATGGCCCGGGACCGTTTGCGCCTTTTGGCTCACGTATATGATAGTGTCGCTAGCATCCATATGACAGAGAACCCGAGCCGACATGGCTAGTCGTGAACCCAAGGCGGCACTAACCCATGGGGACAGGCATACATGAATCACATCGAGCATGTCGGTCATCAACGTGTGAATCCGGGCTGTAGCACTAGGCTAACAGGACTCCGGTTACCCGGGCTGTAGCAGGCTAGGCAGGACTCCGGATGTCATCGCGTGACATTTCCCCGAAGGGACAGACACAGGAACGAAGTGAATCACATGCCGGCCAGTCAAGTGTCCAGAGCAGTAGTGCTGGGCTAGCAGGACTCCGGTGAACCGGGCTGTAGCGGACTACTATCGCTCAGGAAGCACTAGACTACATTTCCCCATATGAGAGGCTGCCAAGGATAAACCACTAGTTTGTCGGATCCCACTCATACCAAGCATTTCAATCATACACACAATATGCCCGATATGAGTACATACAACATGGCATCACAACAAAACTCTACAACTCAAAGTACTTTATTTAAAAGGCTCTGAGGAGCCATACATAACATATTCATACAGGTAGGGGTCACACGACCCGACATTCAAGTCATACAAACATACAAGCACGTGCGGAAGCAAACTAGTCTGAGTACAGACGCTAGAAAGAAAGAAGGCTTGACGAAGCCTGTCTATCTACATCGACCCTTCACAAGTCTTGGATCACCACCTGGGTGGCTAGTCACTCGTCAATGTCGAGGTCTACATAGAACCCATTGGAGGGGGCGGTGTTGTCGTCTGAAAACATTAATTAAAGCAACATGAGTACGGAGGTACTCAGCAAGTCTTACAACAGAATCCTACTATACATGCACATTCTCAAGAAGGTAGTGGAGTTATTGCAGCAAGCCAGCGTTGACTCATGGCTAAGCTATCCTACGATAGACACAACTTGTAAAACATTTGTCGCACACGAGTCCACTAATCACCAACACAATACTCCACCGTGGATCCTCTCTCGTCAACCTTCGAGAGGGCCATCCGCGGTACTCACACTTATCTTGAGATTTTTAGTAGTATCCATTTACTTGTTTATGAACTGCATAGGTGACCAAGTAGTCCTTTACCGCAGACGCGGCTATTCGAATGGTTTTATACCCTGCAGGGGTATACTTCTTCGCACACGCTCTCACCACTTATCGCCGCTACACGACGTGTACTCGGCAACCTTCAAGCGGAAGCCCAGCGAGGGTGTCGACCACGACCTGACTAAACACACGAGTCCCTAGTCCAGGTTTATCGCCTATTCGGGTTCCATCCGTAGGTAGTCCGGCCGAGGTTTCCACTAATGGCCCCGAACGATGTGTGCAGGGTTCCCAAGACACCAAACAGGCGAATCGGTACACCGTGCCATGTGCCTACCGCAACACAGCCCACCCCTATGGTCAGCGCTGCGTGCGGCCCCCAGCATGCTACAAACACCATAAACTACTTTGCAACTCCCGGACAGGGGACAAGAGTGGTTAATAAGTCGAGAGGGTCAATTAGGGATCCCAATGTGTGGTAGTAGTTGAATCTTAAATCACACACACAGATCTCAGTTCTTAAGGACGGCCTCAATGAAACAACCCACCATGTACTCCTACATGGCCTCTCATCGATACCTTTACCAAATCGTGTTCAACACTTCACTCTCATTATCGACACAACCTTACACTCCAGTTCATCATCTCAGTGAGCCAGACCTGACACAATTCTAAGCATAGCAAGCAAAGCATGGTAGGAAACACAGATATGGCTCAATCAACTCCTACACATGCTAGTGGGTTTCATCTAGTTACTGTGGCAATGGCAGGTCATGCAAAGGAAGTGGGTTCAACTACCGCAACACACAACAGTTTGAATTGCGTTGTCTTAATGCAGTAAACAAGAGCAGAAGCGAGAACATGGGTTTGTATAGGAATGATCAATGGGTTGCTTGCCTGACGGAGTGGTAGTGGGATATTGCCCTTCAGTTGGATACTCGTGAATATCCTCGGAGGTAGAACCTACCACAAAGAACACATCGAAACACAATCACTACATGGCAATATGCAACAATATGATGCATGCAGTTACATGGCAAAATGGCGTGTGATAAGTCTAATGCAACTTGGAACAGAATGGTTTGAGTCCATTTGAACCAAAGATTCAAATGATCACCCAAAATAATAAGTGATATAGGTGCATTAGCTTGTTTCACCTAAACAGCAAGGTTAAAGTGTTCTGACATGCATGAAACTAGTACAGATGGAAAGATTGGATTTTTCTGATCAAATTTCATAAATAAATCTTTGCAATTGGAGTTACAGATTAACTTCTATGAATTTTTGAAGTTTGAACTATTTTCTGGAATTTCCCATATAAGAATAATTCCAATAATTGAATTAATGCGTCAGCATTGCGTCAGGGTGACGTCATTGGTCAACCTGACCAGTGGGTCCCGCGTGTCAGCGGTTAATTAAGCTAACTAGATTTAGTTAAAACTAATTTGGTTTAGTTAGTAGAGGGGGGCCCCACTTGCCATAGACTTAGGGGAGTCAACTTGGGCCCACCCAGTCAAGGTCAACGGGTCAAACCCGCCGGCGTTTAGCCGCCGGCGAGGCCAGACGCGGTGGTGAGAGTGCGTTAGCACGTTCCGGCGACCAAATGGACGGCGGAGACCATCTACGGGCAGCTGGGAGCAAGCCGCGGCGTTTGGTGGTGGTAGTTGAGCTCGGGGTGGCCGGGAACGTCGCCGACGACGAGCTAGGCGGTCGCCGGAGTCGGGTGAAGACGAACCTGAGGCCACGGGGCACGGCGAGGTGCGTGGAGTGGTGCTACGGGTTCCTGGGGAAGTGGTGAAGTTAGTGGACAAGGTGGCGTGGCCAGAGGTTGGCCGGAGACACGTCAGCGACGAGTTCCGCGGTGGCGCGTGCGGGCGAACTCCGTGTGCTCGTTGTGGTGCACGAGAAGGAGTGCGGAGAGGATAGGTAGGTGGCTAAGCTCACGGCGGTTGCGACGGAGTTGATGGCGAGGTCGGGGACGAGCCGGAGCAAGCAGGGCGGCGGAGGCGATCTGGTCGGCAGGAGGTTGAAGACGAGCTTGATGGAGACGCTCGAGGGCTTCCGGCGGGGCGTGGCTTGGTGGGACGGTCGAGGAGGAAGTGGTGGAGCTTCAAGACATGGTGGGGCGGCGCGTTGACGACAGTGGACACGGTTACGGCGGCGGAACGGCGGCGGCTGCGTCGGCCATGGCGGAGAACAGCGAGGGAGAGAGGCAGGGGGCGAATGGGCGTGTCTAGGGGGTCGGGGCGGCGACGTGGAGGTCGCCCAGGCCAGCAGAACGGCGAGGGGAGGAAGCTGGGCGGCGGGCAGCTGCGTGGCACGCGCAGGTGCCGGCGTCGAGCACCTGGCTGCCTGCCTGGCCGAGCCAAGCAGCTCGCTGGAGCGGTGGCTGGGCTCGGCCGGCTGGTGGGCCTGCCAGGTGGGCGCCAGGTAAGTTTCTCTCTCTCCTTTTATTTCTGTTTTCCTATTTCTCTGTTGGTTTGTGGCTTTATAAAAAATAGCTAGGCACTTCTAAAAATCCTGAAAATAATCATAGGCTTAGTTTAGAATATTTCCTACAGCCTACACTTATTTCCAGAATTATTTGAGCATTTAAAATATTTACTAGCATTTAAATGCCCAAGTGCAAATTACATATGATTTAATTCAATGACCTTCTGTTGACCTAGAAAATTGTGCACCAATTTTGCCAGAGGTTCTAACCCAAGACAAAGAGGGTGAACTTTTTAGAAGGGCATTTCAGGTTCATTGAAAATATTTTTAGTAAACTCTAGTTGAATCCAGGGGGTTCTGGGGGTTTCTGTCTTCCCCAATTCAGGTTTCTGATGAAAAGTAGACATGATGCATCACGCTAATGCAAGACTAGCTAGGATGTGACAGAAGATGACTTGTTAGGTGATGATGATTTACTTGTTGACACTCTAGTGATGAATACTATGATGAAACGTCAATTGATCATGCTAATCAAGATAAAACGAATGACAATGATAAGGAGAAGATTGAGTCTCTAACTAAAGAACTAAACACTCTTAAGTTAGCTCATGAAACTATCTTAGGAGATCATGGAGAACTATTAAGGACTCATGAGAAATTACGCTTTGAAAAGCTCAACCTTGAGCAGGAGCATGAGTTCTTAAAAGCAATCAATGATGATCTTCGTAAGAAAAGTTCTTCTTACATTGCCAAGCGTTTACTCTTATCCACTTACATGCCTCAAGTCAAGTCTAGTAACAAGAACAAGAATGATTCTTCCTCTAGTAGTAACAATGATCATGCAAAATCCAATATTGTTGCTTCTAGTAGTTCTTTTGATTCCACTAATGATTCTCTTAGCCAAGTTACACTTGAGCAATAAAATAGCTTATCGAAGGGAATTATAGAGAAAGGTGTTTACAAGAGCCTTGCCGGAAGTAAGCAATTCGAAGAAATTGTATGCAAGCAAGGAAGGCACCGAAAGAATCAAGGTGTTGGTTTTGAACAAAAGTTCAATGCCAATGGAGTTGAGTGGGAAGAAGATCAATACCCCAAGACGAAGTTTGTTCCTCAACAAGATAAGTATGATCTCACTTCTTTCAAAGGGACACAAGCTCAAGATGATCTTCCACCACTAGACCACAAGCAAAAAGGCAAGACAAGCTTCAAGAGGAAATTGATGCAGTTGAAGAAGCTCCTAAGGCCTTGGTCAAATGGGTTCCCAAGACTAATTCAAGTTCCACTTCATCAGGTACAACTACAACACTGAGGATTCCCATCAAGATGGTGTGGATCCAGAAGAAGAAGAACTAGAGAGTTCTTGAGGGTGACTCTGCCAACATATTTCACTCTTATCATCTTGGCAAGAACAAGTGCAATCAACTTCCACATCTTGAACTAGTTCAAGGAGTCACAAACCCTCTTGTTGGTAAGACAAGGGACAAGGTAACCTAAAAGCTTTCATAGATATCATCTTGTGTGTGCATCACTCTATGTCTATGGATATCCTTGTTTGTTCCTTGTGGGACTAACCCGTGTAGGTATTGAGAGTGCAACTCACTCCAATGGATAGCTTCAAATGATCTACATCAACATTAAGCATCCACATCCTCAACATCTACATGAAGTCATCATCGACAAAACCCAAAATTTGTTCATCCCTCTTAAGGGGGATCTCACATCTAGGGGGAGCTTTACTCAAAAATTGAGCTAACGCAACTCTAATGATGTGAACACAACAATGTTTTATGTAAAGGTGGTAACCCCACTTGCGCTTAAACGATGAGTATGACCTATGATCAAATGTTCTCATTTGACTCCTAAGTCAATATACTCATATATAGATGACTTAGTCATCGCAAATTGCTTGATAGATGCTAGAATTGGTTGTGTATGCTTTGCCACATATTTCTATTGCCATTCTATTGTGTGAGCATGTTGGTCGCATATTTCACTCATTCGAGGACGCCCACTTGTTGTTTTGATTGATTGGTTTCGTTTCTTTGGCCAAGTGGATGGACAAGAATGCCTAAGAACCTTCTCTAGCTATCTATGCTCTTCTCGTCTCAAACTCTATTCATGCTACATCACAAAATTTGATCAAGTCAGATTCGAACCACTCTGTGTGAGGAGCACTCGAAGTCCCCGATTCGTCATAGACTTAAACTTCCAACATTTCTTTGTGCATTTCGGCCATACCGAGATCACTAAGTCGATCTAGATTTTCAATATCGTTGACGTAACTGTCAACAGTTATGCATCTCGGTGCCACCGAGTTGTTCCACTCGGTCACACCGACAGGGTCAGGCTATATATACTCACGGGAATTTTTTTGGAAATTTCTCCAAAACCTCTTCGCCCGCGCATAGCTCGCTCTGCCTCCTGGGTCTCTGGATCGTCCTCCTCATCGCCAGCCGCCTCCTGTCGCTGGTCTCCGCCGCCGTCAACGGAATTCACCTCCGCCGTTGCCGCCGTAGCGAGTTCATTGCCGAACTAGGGTATGGACTCGATCATAGTGCTATCCCCGTCCGATTCCTAGCACATTGTGTTCATTATGATTCTTGCCATGATTGAAACGCCTCTATCCAGTCAAAACACTCCGTAGATTAGAGTTGAATCGGAAATTTAGGGTTAGGTTTCCGCTGAAACCATCTCGGACCCACCGGGTTGCAGAACTCGGTTCCACCGATTCGGCCAAGGACATTGCACATGTGGTTCTCAATCTGACCGAGAATTGCAAATCGGTGTGACCGAGTTCAGGACTTTGTGAAACCCTAGCAGTCTCGGTGCCACCAAACTGTGATTCAGTCTGATCGAGTTCACTAGTTTTGGTTCAAATAGCTGCTTCGGTATCACCGAGTTTGCAAATCGGTTGATCCGAAATGCTTTCTGCGGAAAACTAAAACTAAGTTTTTGACTCATTCTTTTGCAAAAATCTCTGTATTTTGTGATGCTCATTCACTCTATCTCATCTACAATCTATTCACAGGGTCTACAATCAGTGTTTGCAACATGTCTGACCAAAGTGACAGCTAGAACAAGTCAGAGGAGCAGGTTCACTTGAGTGAGGGCACTAGTCCCTCTAGCAGCTCAGATGAGGGTAGCAGAAGCACCCCAAGCAACTTGCCAAAGGCTGCCACTAGAGCAAGCAAGAAAAGGACTTCAGAGTCTGAAGATGAAGATTATGTGGCAGAGGAAGAGGAAGCCACTTCAAAGAAGAAAGTGCTCAAGAAGGAATGTGGCTCAGCTGTAGCCACAAAGCCAGGACTGAAGATCAAAAGGACAGCAGGGAGACAACCCATGTCTAAAGCCAGAGCCTCTTCTCAAGCATCTTTGGAATATCAACCCAAAGAGGCTGCTGCAAATGAGAAAAAGTAAAGAAAGAGGGGCAGATGGTGCAAGAAGGTTGATCCCATGGCTGAATTTGAGAAGCACTCTTCGGACGAAGAAGAAGAGGAAGAGGTTGCTGCACCAGCACCTAAGGTCCAGAAGCTGATGGGTGATGCTATAAGGACAGGGGCTACATCTTCAAAGCCCAAAGAAGCACCCAAAGCTGCCTCCAAGCCCAAGAGTGCACCCAAGAGGAATACCAAGAACATATCTGCTGCTGAGAAGAACAAGGCCCCAGTGCCTGAAGTCGCTGCCGATGAAGAAGATGAAGAGTATGTTCTAAGAAAGCTCAAACCCAAGATTCCAGACCACAATGATGCTCATCCTGTGGCTGAGAACATGAAGCTCAGAAGAGACTCAGGGCTGAGGAAATGGAGAGAGACAAATCCATATGCTACAAGGAGAAGGACTGCTGTTGATTACAGGTTCCACATAAAGGAACAACAAGACTTCTATGAAACAGTGCTGCTGGACAGAAACCCATGGTGTGTGATATGAGGTGGGTCAACTGGACCTACATGAAGGAAAATGAAGAACACTATCATGGAGTGTATGACAGCTTCAATGCTTGTGGAGTTGCAGACTTTGTTGGGCAGAAGCTCACAAAGTGGAATGAGGAGCTCATAATGCAATTCTACTCCACAACACATTTCTATCCAGATGGCAGGATAGTTTGGATGTCTGAAGGTACAAGGTACCACTCAACTATTGAGGAATGGGGCAATCTGATCAATGCCCCAAAGGAAGAAGAAGATGATTTGGATGTCTATGCCAAGAACAAGATGGATCACAATTCCATGTCAAACATGTATAAGGAGATCCCAGACAAAGCACTTGAGACTTTCAAGTTTGGATCAGTCCATTTTCTTCTGTCAGGGCTGCCTACAATCAACTGAATCCTAAGGCATACTCTTCTGCCCAAGTCAGGTGACCACAACATTACCAGAGGGCATGCAATTAACTTGCTACACATATTTGATGTGCCACAGAAGTTCAAAGTCATGAGCCTCATTGTTGAGACTATCAAGAGGACGACAGCTGATCAAAAGAGAAGTTGTGGATATGCCCCACATATTCAGGAGTTGATTAACTCGAAGATGGGAACAGGCACATACCTGTTGGGAAAGGAACACTTGCCCATTCATCCAGATTTTGAGGACAATCAAGTTGTAATGAATGAGAATGAACCATCATCAGTACAAGCTCAAGCAAAGAAGGAGAAGGCAAAGATGGAGAAAGCTGCCAAGATGCCAACTCAAGAGGAGGCATCTGAGTACTTTCTGAAGAGCAAGCAGGAGCAGCTCGGTTATCTGATAGCATCAACTCTGAGGATTGAGAAAGGACTGGCCACCCTGACTCGAAACCAAGAGAGCTTGGAAAGAATCATGGAACAAAAGTTCTATGACTTAGATGTGAAAGTAACTGAGATTCAGTCTGTTGTGGAGCAGTTACAGGATGACATGCAGGAGAGGAAGGGCAGGACAACCACTGATGCATTCGCCAGAGTGCCTAGAGCTCAGAGATCATCTGCAGTGCCAGTTTCTGACACCAGAGCCACTACTTCTGCACCAGCTACAACTTCAGTGCCACCAGCTCCAGCATCTACACCAGCTCCAGCTCCGTCTACTTCAACTGAAGCCTTCGTCCTTGGCGTTATCCGGACTCCACCACCTGAAGACCAAGACTGAGAGTCATTTAGTTCTATGCATTTTCTATGAACTTTTTGGTAACTTTTGCCAAAGGGGGGGGGGGGAATGTATAGATCATAGGCTTCAAGAGAGATTGTCTGTTGCTTTTGTTCTCTCTTGTCTTCGTGGTTGATACTTTGTTTGCTTTTGATTGCTTGAGATACTATGCTTATTTGTGAGACATTGATGATCATGTGGTTGATCATAAGCTACACTTATGCTTGCTGGATGATTGTCTTCGTGGTTGATACTTTTTTTGCTTTTGGTTGCTTGAGATACTATGCTTATTTGTGAGACATTGATGATCATGTGGTTGATCATAAGCTACACTTATGCTTGCTGGATGATACATTATCATTTTATCTCTGTTTGATCATTCACTTTGCTTGGTGATGAGTGCATGTATCTAAATCTTATCATTTTGAGCGCTCCACCAAGATGTATGTGACATGGAAGAGTAACCCATGATCCTAACTCATTGTGCATTTGTAGTCCAAAGCAAATCTTAAGATATGCACAAATTTAGGGGGATCTCTTGCTTTTCACATACTTCTCAAAACGACAATATCTTTCACTCTTATTATCATTTGTCGAAGCTTTGATCTATATGTTGTCATCAATTACCAAAAAGGGGGAGATTGAAAGTGCAACTATCCCTGGGTGGTTTTGGTAATTCCTAACAACATATAGCTCACTGAGCTAACATTATTCCAAGAGTAATATTTCAGGAAAAGCTCAATGAATGGCATGGCATGGATGAGGAAAGTGGATCCCTCAAAATTCTAAAGACAAAAGAATTGGCTCAAGCTTCAAGATCAAGACTCTACATTTTATATTTTAGTGATCCAAGATCACATTGAGTCCATAGGAAAAGCCAATACTATCAAGGAGGGATGAGGTGTTGCTTAATGAGTTTTTTTGCTCTTCAGTGCTTAGTGATATGCTCCAAAACCCTCAACTACCTTCCCACATCCTCATATGACCTAAACCAAAAATCAAACTCGGCCCCACCGATTCTTTCTATCCGGAGCCACCGAGGTTCAAATGTCATAGCCACTGCCACAAACCCTAGGCAAATCGGTCTCACCGATAGGGATCTCGGTCTCACCTAGAAGGGATTGCAATCTCTCTGTTTCCCTTCGTAACGTTTCGGTCTAACCGAAGTGAGCGATCGGTCCCACTGAGATTGCAATGTAAACTCTCTGTTTCCCTTTCGTAACATTTCGGTCTCACCGAAAAGAGCGAACCGGTCCCACCGAGTTTACCTGACCAACTCTCTGGTTAGCTTATTACCAAAATTGGTCCCATCGAGTTTGTGTAATCGGTCACACCGAGATTACGTTATGCCTGAACCCTAACCATATCGGTCCTACCGAGTTGCATCTCAGTCTCACCGAAAATCCTAACGGTCACTAGGTTTGCTGAATCGGTCCGACCGAGTTTAACCATTCGGTCCCACCGAGTTTGGCAAATTGTGTGTAACGGTTAGATTTTGTGTGAAGGCTATATATACCCATCCACCCACTCTTCATTCGAGGAGAAAGCCATCAGAACACATCTACACTTCCAATACACATGTTCTGAGAGAGAACCACCTACACTTGTGTTGAGGTCAAGATATTCCATTCCTACCATATGAATCTTGATCTCTAGCCTTCCCAAGTTGCTTTCCACTCAAATTTTCTTTCCACCAAATCCAAATCCTGTGAGAGAATTGAGTGTTGGGGAGACTATCATTTGAAGCACAAGAGCAAGGAGTTCATCATCAACACACCATTTGTTACTTCTTGGAGAGTGGTGTCTCCTAGATTGGCTAGGTGTCACTTGGGACCCTCCGACAAGATTGTGGAGTTGAACCAAGGAGTTTGTAAGGGCAAGGAGATCGCCTACTCCATGAAGATCTACCGCTAGTGAGGCAAGTCCTTCGTGGGCGACGGCCGTGATGGAATAGACAAGGTTGCTTCTTCGTGGACCCTTCGTGGGTGGAGCCCTCCGTGGACTCACGCAACCGTTACCCTCCGTGGGTTCAAGTCTCCATCAACGTGGATGTACGATAGCACCACCTATCGGAACCACGACAAAAACATCCGTGTCTCCAATTGCGTTTAAATCCTCCAAACCCTTCCCTTTATATTCTTGCAAGTTGCATGCTTTAGTTTCCGCTGCTCATATACTCTTTTGCATGCTTGCTTGAATTGTGTGGAGATTGCTTGACTTGTGCCAAGATAGCTAAAATCTGCCAAGTACTAAAATTGGGAAAAGGCTAGGTTTTTATTTGGTCAAGTAGTCTAATCACCCCCCTCTAGACATACTTTCGATCCTACAGAAGGTCATCGAACTCGTAATGATCCCTGGTTTGAGGATTTCAAGGAATCGCTCAAGGCGATGACTTTTGATCCAGAATCATCATCCTCTGCACCATGCCTTACGGCAAAAGGTGCCAAGGTAACATAATGCTACCTATCTGAGTCTAGTGATGATGAATCTGGTGATGAATTTGGACCCAGCTATACCAAACTTGCTTCCCTTGCCACTAAACAACAAAGAGCTTTGGAAAAAGTTCAAAATATGCTTGATGAAAGTGATGATATGTTGGGTGAAGAAATGGATCGCACTCAACCCTTGACTGATAATCTTCAGAGACTTCAGTCCAAGTTTGATAACCTTCAGAGTCTGAACACTCTCTTATCTAATCATGAGAAACTTTCTTATGAATTTCTTCAAAGAAAGCAAGATCTTGAGAGGCTAAGGGTGAGTTATGAAGATCTTCAGAAGGAATGTGATTCATTGCTTGCTCAACAGATCAGTGCCTCTCAGGAAGAATTCATTCCACCATGTTTGAAATGCATTGAACGTGAATTTGCTAATTCTTCACATGAAAGTTCGAATGCTTCTATTGCTGCAAATTCTTCAACTGTCTCTGCTATCACAAATTCCTTATCTGAGGATGCTACTAGTATCACTGACAATGCAGGGCTGAAGGAATTCTATGTGATAGGCATGTCCAAAAGCCTCAAAAGGCATCAAGCACTTTGTGATGTGCTCAAAAAGCATATCCTCAACAGGAACCCTAGGAAAGAGGGTATTTCCTTTGAGATGAAACTCAATGCTGATGGGACCTACTGGAAACCTGAGCAGTATCCCAAAACCTCATGGGTTGCTGCAAAAGGACCTCCTGTAGATCCATCCACTTTATCTGGCTTTACATGTGAATATTCATATTCTTCTGATGAGTCATTTGACTCCAACTATAAACTGTTCAAAAATCAGAATGGTGAAGTATTTGCGTGATATGTTGGCACTAGGAACCCCAAATCCCCCTATGAGGAAAATCTGGGTTCCCAAAAGGTGCCTTGAAAGTATTCAGGTGAATGTCATCATGACACCACCTAACAAGAATAGGAACCCCAAATCAAATTCTTCATATGGACCAAAGTCTTCATATGGATCCAAGTCCTCATATGGATCAAATTCCTTACATGGATCAAAGTCCTCACATGAACATCATCGTGCTAACACCTCTGTTTCTCAGGGAAAGACAAAGGGCTATGAATATGTGCATTATTCTTCAAATCATTATGTTCATAAGTCCTCGAAGAATTTCTCTGCTTATTCATATGCTTAACCTAACCCCTCTTCTGTGAAACAAAGTGGACTGGCTTCTATGCCACCTTTCTCTTATGGAGCTCGTAGAATGATGAACTCTTGCCACCCCTCCAGATGTGGGTGGTGAAGAAAAAGAACCAATCTCTTATGCAGGTTCAGGTCTCCAGAGGAACCCAATCGTCTGAAGAATTTGTTGGAGACCTGAAAAAGCTTGAATGGATGCAAGCTAATCATGAAGAAATGAATTTTCATTTCTCACGTCCTCATACTGCTATATCTATTCTATTGCTTGATGGATTAATTTGATAAATTTTATGTCATATTCTTCATTGATGAAGTATATGAGTTCGTAAGATGCACTAATTCATCTGCAGGATGATCAACACAAAGCTACTGAGTGGGTCCTCGACGGTGGATGTACAAATCACATGATTGGTGACAGGAACTTATTGATGGATACTGCTTTATCTCCATCACATCTGAAGCATATCACCCACGCTGACAAAAGCAAAATCAAGGTATTGGGTCTAGGTAATGTTGCGATCTCGAAGAATCGACACATGGACAAAGTCATGCTTGTCGAGTCCTTAGGATTCAACCTCATGTCTATCTCAATGCTTTGTGATCTTGATATGGTTGTTGTCTTTGGCAACTACCGTTGTGTTGTGATCATGGAAGCTGACCATTCCAAAGTCTTCGAAGGCTTTAGGAGAGGAGACTTGTATATTGTTGATTTCTCTATCATACCACAACCTGCTACATGTCTACTTGCAAAAGCTTCAGAAGGCTGGCTATGGCATCAATGACTTGGTCATGCTGGCATGAGAAACTTGCATACTCTCGCGAAGAAGAAGCATGTCATTGGCATTGAGGATGTCAAATTCCTCAAGGATCACCTGTGTGGAGCTTGTGAGGCTGGGAAGATGACCAAGGCCAAGCATCCCTCAAAGATTATCATGACTACCACTCGTCCATTTGTATTTCTTCACATGGATCTCTTTGGCCCTACTCATTATGCCACATTCACTAATGTTGCATCTTTATATGGATTTGTCATTGTTAATGACTATTCTCGTTACACATGGGTGCATATCATCACTTACATATATGAAGTGCATGAAGTCTTCGAACGATTTTCCTCGAGGGCTTCGACCAACTTTGCTGTGAAGATCAAACACATCAGAAGTGACAATGGGACCGAGTTCGAGAACACTGGTCTTGATGACTATCTTGATGAACTTAGTATTACTCACGAGTTATCTGCTCCTTATACTCAGCAGAATGGCATCGTGGAGCGCAAGAACAGGACTCTTGTTAAGATGGCTCGCACTATGCTTGATGAATACAAGACGCCTCATCATTTCTGGCCTAAGGCAATTGATACTGCGTGCCACATCATCAATGGGGTATATCTTCACAAATTCTTCAAAAAGACCTCATATGAACTCCTCACTGGCAAAAAACCCAATGTGAGTTATTTCAAAGTCTTTGGTGCTAAATGTTGGCTTAGAGATCCTCATCACAATTCTAAATTTGCACCGAAAGCATATGAAGGTTTTATGCTTGGTTACGGAAAGGACTCGCACACCTACAGAGTCATCAACACCGTTCATCACAAGGTTGTTGAAACTGTAGACGTGCGGTTCGATGAAACTAACGGCTTCCAAACAGAGCACCTACCTCCTGTGCTAGATAAAAAGTCACCTAAGGAGTCCATAAAGTTCAAGGCTACTGAGGATGTCATTCCTATCGAAGAATCTTCTGAAGAAGTCATTCCAGAATGTGAAGAACATTGTGACGCCCCCGATTCAATCGTACACTAATCATACACGCAAACGTGTACGATCAAGATCAGGGACTCACGGGATGATATCACAACACAACTCTAAAAAGTAAAATAAGTCATACAAGCATCATAATACAAGCCAGGGGCCTCGACGGCTCGAATACAAGTGCTCAATCATAGACGAGTCAGCGGAAGCAACAATATATGAGAACAGATATAAGTTAAACAAGTTTGCCTTAAGATGTCTAGCACAAACTGGGATACAGATCGAAAGAGGCGCAGACCTCCTGCCTGGGATCCTCCTAAACTACTCCTGGTCGTCGTCAGCGGCCTGCACGTATTCGTAGGCACCTCCGGTGTCGTAGGAGTCGTCGTCGACGGTGGCGTCAAGCTCCTGTGCTCCAGCATCTAGTTGCGACAACCAGGTAGAATGGAAAGGGGGAAAAGAGGGAGAAAAGCAACCGTGAGTACTCATCCAAAGTACTCGCAAGCAAGGATCTACCCTACATATGCATGGGTATTTGTGTAAAGGGGCAATATTAGTGGACTAAACTGCAGAATGCCAGAATAAGAGGGGGATAACTAATCCTGTCGAATACTACGCTTCTGGAAGCCTCCATCTTGCAGCATTAAGAAGAGAGTAGAAGGTAAGTTCACCAAGTAGCATCGCATAACATAATCCTACCCGGCGATCCTCCCCTCGTCGCCCTGTGTGAGAGCGATCACCGGGTTATATCTGGCACTTGGAAGGGTGTGTTTTATGAAGTATCCGGTTCTAGTTGTCATAAGGTCAAGGTACAACTCCAAGTCATCCTGTTACCGAAGATCACGGCTATTCGAATATATAAACTTCCCTGCAAGGGTGCACCACCTTACCCGACATGCTGGATCCCCTTTGGCCGGACACACTTTCCTGGGTCATGCTCGGCCTTGGAAGATCAACACGTCGCAGCCCTACAAAGGGACAACAAAGAGGTCATCACGCCGGTCTAAATCCTATGGCGTAGGGGTCTGGGCCCATCGCCCATTGCACACCTGCATGTTGTGAGGGTGGTCGGAAGCAGACCTAGCCTCCCTAATACAAGAGCAGGCGTTCCAGTCCAATCCGGCGCGCGCCCCTCAGTCGCTGACGTCACGAAGGCGTCGGCTGATACCATGACGCCAGTTGCCCATATCTTGTCCCACGTGGCGGTTAGTGCGTATAAGGTCAACGACCCAACTCAGATCAAATACCAAGATCTCGTTAATCGTGTTATTATGAAGTAACCGCGAACACCGACCAAGGCCAGGCCCACCTCTCTCCTAGGTGGTCTCAACCTGCCCTGTCGCTCTGCCACAAAGTAACAGTCTGGGGCCGTCGAGAACCCAGGGCCACCTCTACCGGGATGGAGCCACCTGCCCCTTCAGCCCCATCTCCGAACAGTATCATAAGTAATGTAATAGCATAAAGTATATAGCATATGCTTGTGATCACCTCCCGAAGTGATCACGACCCAGTAGTATAGCATGGCTGACGTACAAGAGTGTAGGGCCACTTATGGAATACTAGCATCCTATACTAAGCATTTAGGATTGCAGGTAAGGGTAACAAATGTAACAACAATGACATGCTATGTAGCAGAATAGGATTAACCGAAAGCAGTAACATGCTGTGCTACTCTAATGCAAGCAGTATAGAGAAGGAATAGGCGATATCTGGTGATCAAGGGGGGGTGCTTGCCTGGAAGCTCGGCCAAGGAGGGGTTGTCAACACCGTAGTCGTACTGGGTAGCGGCGGCGTCGGTCTCGGGGTCTACCGGAGAAGAAGAGGGGGAAGAAACAGTAAATACGGAGCAAACAAAGCATCACACAAAATATAACAAGGCAATATGCGGTGCTAGGGGTAATCTAACACAGGGATAGGTGATACCGGCGAAGGGGGAAAACATTCGGGAAAGTATTCCCGATGTTTCACGTTTTTGGACAAATGAACTGGAGGGGGAAAGTTGCATGTTTGCTATGCTAGCGATGTGTGGCGGATGAACGGGTTGCGTATCCGGATTCGTCTCGTCGTTCTGAGCAACTTTCATGTACAAAGTATTTTCATCCGAGTTATGGTTTATTTCCTATGATTTATCAAAGTTTTATGCATTTTTGTAATTTATTTAATTATTTAAATCGAACATTATCCATAACAGTGAAAGGTGATGTCAGCATGACATCACCATGATGTCAGCAGGTCAAACCCAGCTGACCAGAGTCAAACCTAGCAGGTGGGTCCAGTGTGACCCACCTGTCATAGACTAAGGCTAACTAAACAGGTTTAATTAGTTTAGTTAATCGATTAGGTTAATTAAACATGATGAATTAAGTTTATTTAATTTAGTTAGTTAATTAATTAATTGATTAATATTTGTATATATTTATTTATTAATTCATTTGTATATCTATTTTCTAAAACGTTCCAGGGGTAGGGCCCCTTTGTCATAGGGCCCTGGGGGCCTTAGCGGGCACCGGGCGGTGGATGCGGGCTCGTGGGCGCCCGCCACGGCGCTCGCCCAGGGGTGCGTGGGGCGGGGCGCATCGGGCTGCGACTAGCGGGCGTGGTGAGCCCGCCGGCCGGAGTTGCGCCCAGCGGTGGGCGGGCGGAGAGCGGGGCGTGCAGGTGCTGCAGGGCTAGGGGACGGCGCAAGGGTCAGCGCGACAAGGTGAGCAGGGGAGCAGAGCGAAGGCAGCAGGATGGTGCAACGCGGCGGCCACGAGCGGGCGCTGGAGCGCGTGCGGCGAGGGGCGTAGGTCGCGCCCACGACGACGTGGTGCGCGTGTGCGGGATGGCGCGTTTTGCGGCAAGGCACGGGCGAGCCAGCGCGGTGATGCTCGCGCGGGGACAGAGGGGAGAGGAAGCCGGCGCGGGACGAGGAGACGCGACGGGCGTGCAGCGCGTGTAGTGAGCATGATGAGAGGGTGGCTTGGTCGGGCACGGCGGCGGGTCTGCCAGGGAGGAAGAGGGGAAGGGAAGGGGGCTCACATAGCCCTGTAGTTGAGCGAGGCGTGCTCGAGGAGGAGGACGAGGAAGGGGCGGCGTCTGGGTCGCCGGCGACGAGTGCGGCGGGGCGACGGGTTCGAGGGCACGGTGCAGGAACGACGACCTTGGCACGGGGCGAGGATGAGGCCAAGGCACGCGGGGCGATTGCGGCGTCGGCGCAGACCTCAAGTAGCGGGCACGCCGACAAGGTGGAGCTCCATCGCGGCAAGGGGGTCGGGCGTGGGGTGCATTGGCTACGCTGGAAAATGGGAGAGGGAGGGGGTCTCGGTCAGGAGGAGTGGGGTTCGTGCAGGAGGAGTGGGTGGTTTGTGCGGGGCGACGGGGATGATCCCGATCCAGATCTGGATCGATGGGGGAAGTGGGGGTGGTTACCCTAGGGTTCGATCGGGTGGGGGATAAGGGAGGGCAGCCTGGGTCAGGTGGACTGGCCTGACAGGGAGTGGCTAGGTGGGCCAAGGCCCAGTAGATTAGGTCTTTTGTTTTTCATTTTATCTTTTCCTTTTTATTTATTTTCTTTTCTGTTTTCTCTTTGCTTCCTATTGTTTTTGTTTTGTAAAATATATACTTGGCATCTAATTTAGTATTTCAGTTTAGGCCACTGTCCCAAAAAGTCTAGTTCCCAAATAATTTAGTTTGATATTTTATTAATTAGTAAAGGCATTTAAATAATTAGGTTTTATACTACTTAAATCATTTTAGTGCATCTTAGCATTTTCTAAACATGTGTTTTCTTCACTATAATTACCTATGTAATATTTGGCACAGTCTGAACATTTTAGTTTTAGTATTTGAAAACCTTTATTGCTTGCTTGATTTTGAATTTGAATTTGAATCGGTTTCGAACTAACGTGAGATTAGCAACAATAACCAAGGTGACGTGGCATCATTAGCAAAGGTTCGCTATAGCTTAATTACCCGGGCGTCACAATTCTCCTCCACTACAAGAAATCTCGTCCCGAGAATTAAGAGGTAGAGAAGGGGGGAGGTCTAGTGACGAAATTCTAACGGTTCTTCTCGATCTTGGTTGCTTTTCTCATAGAGGTCGATCCTTAGCGTTGATGTCTCCATCTCTTTGCTTCTTATCATGACGATGAAGTAGGCATCCTTTGTTCGGGATCTTAGTCGTACTTACGAAAGAATAAGGGGGTATACCGAAAGAATGGAACTCTGCATGGTTGCTTATCCGGTAGATAATCATTAGGGAACGTGGCGAAAAGTAACCCTCAAATTGAAACTTAAGAAATTATCGAGAGCAAAGTAAGAAGGTGCAAAGTAGAAGTTTCAAGCACATAGGCAATTGTTTGATGCCTGAAACAGGGCGTGAAGGGGTTCAGAGTAGTGGAAATAAGTGTTGTGTCTAATACCAGAGTTGATGATCTCATCGGAAGGTGGCTCGTGAATAACATACGAGGCCACGCGGGAGGAATAACTTTGGGAACAGGGGTGTACAGGAGAGTCAGGTTTCGATCCTGTGGAACTGTGGGTTATGGTCCCACCATGTGAGATAAAAGTAGGAGTGGTGACATCTTGCATGGTCATGATAGCAAGGCAAGTCAGAGGGTAGCCTGTCGATTATGTCGACAACAACGTCGGTACCAAGGGCGAGGGACGAAGAGAACCATTTTCCTGCTCGTTGAAACGAGGCGGACCAATAGGCAAAGTTCTCGTCCATCGGTGGTTACCAAAATGTCATCAACAATAGTAACATGGTCTTACTGGAAGAGTTGTACACCGAGGTGTTTGCACAAGTAGGGAATTATTACTGCTTATATCATATAGATCATAGAAAGGGTTTAAACAAACCAATGGAAAGGGAAAAGTGTCTATCAGCTTTAATTAGAATAATGGAAAGAAAAATTTGTTTAAACACATAATTCAGGGGTATATCCTTCCCAAGGACAAGCAGAGCATGATATCCATGACAGGATATAACGTAGAAAACCATTTAGGTTAGGGGAGAGGAAGTTCATGACATTACCGAAACAACAGTGTTTGAAAAATTGATAAAGGAAATTTAGCATGGTACCACAGACATGCTTCTAATTAAAGCTGATCAAATGTTCTTATCGATGATCAGAGTACCACAGACATGCTTCGAGATAGCATTGACATGGTCATCAAGTAAGGGGCAGAATTTGGATGCACAAAGGATCCATCAGGAACAACATATAGAATAAGTCTTTCGATTTCCTCATGGAAGAATGGTTAACCTTGCTAAAAAAGGAAACTATAACAACAGGTCCTCCGACCAGGTGTGCTAGGCATGACATCACCTTACCGGGTCATATAAGGACCAATGTTATGACTCTTGGAAAATGTTCCAACCATCATATCTGACCGAGTTTCAGATCTAATTGGGGTCAGGATGCCTAAGAAGAAAAGGTGCAACACAAATCGACGAGTTGACATAGCAAGATTCTCGGAAAATACAACTATGGAAGCGAGTTCCGAAACAAGAGTTCATCATTAAGCCAAAGAGAGGATGAGGAGGTGCTGATGGACTCGGTGATAATTCATCGAGATTTCCGTAAAAATGGATTTCCACAAGTAGGTGAGCAAGGAGATGACAGTTGTCAGATCAAATGATATAATGATGTATGCTCGATTAAAACATACACAATTAAACATTTGTTGAAAGGTGCACTCGAAATATGGGCTGGGTTGCACGACCAAAGTTAGAATGGTGATTCAATTTTCGAAAGACTTAGAATGAAGCTATCGCCCATTCACTTCAAAGCAATAGGGTTGCTAGAAGTTTTGAATTACACGTCATAGCTCAATCGTTGGTATTTCGGTTAAAAACAACATGGGGACCAAGGAACGAACGAAGATGGCGAGAGGTATTATTATATCAAGACTTCTTAAGAGGTGGTGAAATTCTCACCACATTCTTTACAAAAAGAGATGGTAATGCTCCAAGGTAAAAAAGAACATGAGCTAGATAGCGAGGAGCTCAAGGTATAACAGAAAACACGGACAAGTTTGTGTTGAACGGAAGGCAATAAAGTGGTCGATGATAATACAAATCATCGGGGGCAAGGATGGTAGTTATCATGACGAATTCAATTGATATCATGGAAGAGCTCAGAATGCTGATGATGATCATGAAATTTTTTGTCGAGAGCCTCCATGAAGAAGCAATTGAACAACAGCTACATCAAGAAACATGACTAATGTAGTGAAAGATTATTGGAACCACGGATACGACACCAACTCGGAATCAAGCTTGTTGTTCGAGGTGAAACGATAAGACAAGGAAGATTGATGTAAGCTTAGCTCATCGCCAAAAGTGGTGCTCCAGGAATAAGGACCAGGTAGCACAGTTAAAATCAGCATGATACTGATATAGCCGATCAGGCTAGAAATGACGTGATTGAGTACAAACTCGTAAGTAAAGAAGGTTACTAATAGTTGTTTAATCGCGATGCAGACTTGATTCAGTTATCGGTGTCCTTCAGTGTTTAATGACTCAGAGCCCGTGAAAAAATTGGAATCAGTGAGAATGTAGTACTTGATGGAGAACTCATAAGAAGTTATGCAGTTCCGTGATAATCTCAAGATACCAGGGTGTAATACTCGACGAAAGATCAAAGTAAAGGTTGGACTGGTGTATTGATCCACAGAAGACAAGTGCTTAAACTTGCCCGAGAAATCGGATCAAAGAAGAACATATGGTCGGAACCACAATTGCAAAGGATCAATTCACAAATACCAAATGATATTTATCAAGGAAATAGTTATTATTACAAGAAGTTTCCATGATAGGATCTACATGATGTCCATGGGCGTGAACACAAAGTTCAAGGTCGACTCCCACTTTTCCAAAGCATAACCTTTCATTCACTTCACATTTTCAAAGAAGTTGTAGTGTTGAAATTTTATCTGGCGAAGCACCGGAAGAGTATGACTTGTGAAAACTTTCAGGTTCACACGGTTTAGAAAAGGCATAGGTTCAACCCATCAGGGTCTCTTAGGAACATATACCACAAACTTCAGGAGTAAATAACACAAGCTCGAAAGCAGAGCATGGTAGGTCAATCAGAGGATATGATTTACCAATGGAGAAAGAACTTCCAAAGTGATTGAATATGAAGGACACTATCGGATAAAATCCAACAAAGGATCCGGTAGTCCTCAAGGGATCTGATGTGAGCATCGGTACTCAACCAGAGGAAGAAAGAATGCAAGGAGATCCGATTATAGAACAACTGACTAATTTAAAGCTCAATTGCAAAGGAATTTATGATTTCCAAATTAAGGGATCAAAGGCAAACGTTCTGATTGAAAATGAATAAGTTCAATAGACTTAGAAGCACAACCGATCAAGGCATTGATTGGTCAAGAACTAGCTCATATCCAAATGATGATTGAGCCAGAAGGATGAATTCTAGGATCTGACTGAGGATTGCGAGCATTCGCAACATATTGACTCAACAGACTCAAAATGATAATGACAAGGGATGCCAATAAGATTACGAGACATATGGGATTAACCATAATGCAAGCAAGCAAGAATTTCAAGAGCAATAGGTTGCTCAGGATTTTTGAAAGATCGAATGGTATTTCAAAGACTGTTGTGAAATACATGAATGAATCAACTGGGAATGAATAGATACTTGATAAGGGCGAGAAATTATCTGTAGGGGTATTCAGGTGGCAAGAATTGCAAGGCAGTAGGAAGAAAGTATTCTCGAAACAATAGAGAAAATTTTGAGGTATCTTGTAATAACAAGATCAACGGGGAATGATTGTATCAATGGCAAGTGCACCGTGGTTATCCATAAGGGTTTATTGATGGAAGGGAATTGCAATAGCAATGGCACAAAGCCTCGAGAGAACATCGAAGAGTATCTTCGGAATCCTTTGGTGCACCAAGCAATCATCTTGAGTGAGAGGCTCTTCGGGAGGAAGTAGTTACGAGAACCTAATGTCAGAGTTAGCAAATTCATTTAACCCGAATAGTGGAGAGATCGGAGTCCCAAAGTATAGATCGAGGAGTAAAAGATCCTAATACCACCCAAATGGCGACGTGGGCCCGTAAGGCACACAACCATGTTAGTAAAAGTTTTGTATTGTCTAGACTCGACTTCAGCCAAGGAGTGTGGAAGGGGGAATCCTACAGGCAGTCGGCTCTGAGACCAACTTGTGACGCCGCCGATTCAATCGTACACTAATCATACACGCAAACGTGTACGATCAAGATCAAGGACTCACGGGATGATATCACAACACAACTCTAAAAAGTAAAATAAGTCATACAAGCATCATAATACAAGCGACGGGCCTCGAGGGCTCGAATACAAGTGCTCGATCATAGACGAGTCAGCAGAAGCAACAATATCTGAGAACAGACATAAGTTAAACAAGTTTGCCTTAAGAAGGCTAGCACAAACTGGGATACAGATCGAAAGAGGCGCATACCTCCTACCTGGGATCCTCCTAAACTACTCCTAGTCGCCGTCAGCGGCCTGCACATAGTAGTAGGCACCTTCGGTGTAGTAGGAGTCATCGTCGACGGTGGCGTCAAGCTCCTATGCTCCAGCATCTGGTTGCGACAACCAGGTAGAATGGAAAGGGGGAAAAGAGGGTGAAAAGCAACCGTGAGTACTCATCCAAAGTACTCACAAGCAAGGATCTACCCTACATATGCATGGGTATCTGTGTAAAGGGGCAATATCGATGGACTAAACTGCAGAATGCCAGAATAAGAGGGGAATAGCTAATCCCGTCGAAGACTACGCTTCTGTCAGCCTCCATCTTGAAGCATGAAGAAGAGAGTAGAAGGTAAGTTCACCAAGTAGCATCGCATAGCATAATCCTACCCGGCAATCCTCCCCTCGTCGCCCTGTATGAGAGCGACCACTGGGTTATATCTGGCACTTGGAAGGGTGTGTTTTATTAAGTATCCGATTCAGTTGTCATAAGGTCAAGGTACAACTCCAAGTCATCTTGTTACCGAAGATCACGGCTATTCGAATAGATAAACTTGCCTGCAGGGGTGCACCACATTACCCGACACGCTCGATCCCGTTTGGCCGGACACACTTTCCTAGGTCATGCCCGGCCTCGGAAGATCAACACGTCACAGCCATACCTAGGCACAACAGAGAGGTCAGCATGCCGGTCGAAATCCTATGGCACAGGGGTCTGGGCCCATCGCCCATTGCACACCTGCACATTGCGAGGGTGGCCGGAAGCAGACCTAGCCTCCCTAATATAAGAGCAGGCGTTCCAGTCCAATCAGGCGCGCACCGCTCAGTCGCTGATGTCATGAAGGCTTCGGCTGATACCACGACGCCGGTTGCCCATATCTTGTCCCACGGGGCGGTTAGTGCGTATAAGGTCAACGACCCAACTCAGATCAAATACCAAGATCTCTTTAATCGTGTTATTATGAAGTAACCACGAACACCGACCAGGGCCAGGCCCACCTCTATCCTAGGTGCTCTCAACCTGCCCTGTCGCTCCGCCACAAAGTAACAGTCGGGGCCGTAGGGAACCCAGTACCACCTCTACCGGGATGGAGCCACCTGCCCCTTTAGCCCCCATCTCCGAACAATATCATAAGTAATGTAACAACATAAAGTATACAACATATGCCCGTGATCACCTCCCGAACTTATCACGACCCAGTAGTATAGCATGGCTGACGGACAAGAGTGTAGGGCCACTGGTGGAATACTAGCATCCTATACTAAGCATTTAGGATTGCAGGTGAGGGTAACAACTGTAGCAACAATGACAGGCTATGCAACAGAATAGAATTAACCGAAAGCAGAAACATGCTACACTACTCTAATGCAAGCAGTATAGAGAAGGAATAGGCGATATCTGGTGATCAAGGGGGGGCTTGCCTGGAAGCTCAGCCGAAAAGGAGGGGTCGCCAACACCGTAGTCGTACTGGGTAGTAGCGGCATCGGTCTCGGGGTCTACCAGAGAAGAAGAGGGGGAAGAAACAGTAAATATGGAGCAAACAAAGCATCACTCAAAATATAACAAGGCAATACACGATGCGAGGGGTAATCTAACGCGGGGATAGGTGATACCGGTGAAGGGGGAAAACATCCGGGAAAGTATCCTAGGTGTTTCTTGTTTTTGGACAGATGAACCGGAGGGGGAAAGTTGCGTGTTTGCTATGCTAGGGATGTGTGGCGGACAAACGGGCTGCGTATCCGGATTTGTCTCATCGTTCTGAGCAACTTTCATGTACAAAGTATTTTCATCTGAGTTATGTTTATTTCCTATGATTTATCAAAGTTTTATGCATTTTTGTAATTTATTTAATTATTTAAATCGAACATTATTCAGAACAGTGAAAGATGAAATCACCATGACGTCAGTAGGTCAAACCCAGCTGACCAGAACAAACCTAGCATGTGGGTCCACTGTGACCCACCTGTCATAGACTAAGGCTAACGAAATAGGTTTAATTAGTTTAGTTAATTGATTAGGTTAATTAAACATAATTAAATAAGTTTAATTAATTTAGTTAGTTAATTAATTAATTGATTAATATTTGTATTTATTTATTTACTCTTTTTTATATCTATTTTTTTAACGTTCTAGGGTTGGGGCCCCTTTGTCATAGGGCCCTGGGGGCCTTAGCGGGCACCGGGCGGTGGATGCGGGCGCGTGGGCGCCCGCCACGGCGCTCGCCCAGAGGCGCTCGGGGCGGGGTGCTTCGGGCTGCAACCAGCGGGCGCGGTGAGGCGGCCGGAGTTGCGCCCAGCGGTGGGCGGTGGGAGAGCGGGGCGTGCAGGTGCTGCAGGGCAAGGGGATGGCGCAAGGGTCAGCACGACAAGGCGAGCAGGGGAGCGGAGCGAAGGCAGCAGGACGGTGCGAGGCGGCGGTCGCGAGCGGCCGCCGGAGCACGTGTGGTGTGGGGCGCAGGTCACGGCCACGACGACGCGGTGCGCGGGTGCGGGACGGCGCGGTTGGCGGCAAGGCGACGGGCGAGCCAGCGCGGTGATGCTCGTGCGGGGACATAGGGGAGAGGAAGCCGGCACGGGACGAGGAGACGCGACACGACGGGCGTGCAGCGCATGAAGTGAGCACGATGAGAGCGAGGCTTGGACACGCAGGGCAGCGGGTGAGGCAGTCCTGGATTAGGGGGTCCTCGGACAGCCGGACTATATCCTTTGGCCGGACTGTTGGACTATGAAAATACCAGATTGAAGACTTCGTCTCGTGTCCGGGTGGGACTCTTCTTTGTGCGGAAGGCAAGCTTGGCAATTCGGATATGTAGATCTCCTCCCTTGTAACCGACTCTGTGTAACCCTAGGCCCCTCCAGTGTCTATATAAACCGGAGGATTTAGTCCGTAGGACGATAACAATCATAATCATAGGCTAGCTCCTAGGGTTTAGCCTCTACGATCTCGTGGTAGATCAACTCTTGTAATACTCATATCATCAAGATCAATCAAGCAGGAAGTAGGGTATTACCTCCATCGAGAGGGCCCAAACCTGGGTAAACATTGTGTCCCCTGCCTCCTGTTACCATCCGCCTTATACGCACAGTTAGGGACCCCCTACCTGAGATCCGCCGGTTTTGACACTGACATTGGTGCTTTCATTGAGAGTTCCACTGTGCCGTCACCATAAGGCTTGATGGCTCCTTCGATCATTGACAGCGATTCGATCCAGGGTGAGGTTTTTCTCCCCGGACAGATCTTCGTATTCGGCGATTTCGCACCGCAGGCCAACTCGCTTGGCCTTCTGGAGCAGATCGAGAGCTACGCCCCTGGCCGTCAGCTCAGGTTTCGAAACCTAAACTACACTACCGACATCCGTGGAGACTTGGTCTTCGACAAATTTGAGCCTATCTCAGGTGCACCGCACTTTCCCGACGAGCTTGACCTAACTCTGCCACCGGACGATGTTCGGGAGATCACACCTGTGGTTACTCCGGCCCTCAATCCAGAGCAGATCGCGTCGTCCGAGGACGGGTGGATGGACCCCGCCACGGAGACCGCACACTCATTGGCGATAGAGCCGAATACTGACTTCATCTACTACAAGACCTGTGTTGTCGGATCATTGGATTCGTCCCCGGCCACGGGCTCCGAACCGCGTGCGTCCGTGCCTATCGAATCTGATTGGGCACCGGTCATGGAGTTTTCCTCCGCGGATATCTTTCAAAACTCGACCTTGGCGATGTGCTAAAATCATTAAGGTCTCTCTCCTTGTCAGGAGGCCCTTGGCCGAACTGTGTCCGGCTTGAGTGGGAAGCAAACGACGAAGAAATTCGTTCCCCACCCACCACCCACTTAATAGCCACTGTCGACGACTTAACTGACATGCTTGATTTCGGCTCCAAAGACATCGACGGTATGGACGACGATGTAGGAGATGAACAGGAACCACCGCCCACAGGGCGCTGGGCTGCCACCTCATCATATGATATATACATGGTGGACACCCCCAAAGAAAGCGATGGCAATAAAGCAACAGAGGATAATCCCCTCGAGAAGCAATCTAAGCACCGGCGTCAACGGCGCCGCTCTAAGCCCCACCATAGCAAAAACGGTGATACCGGCACAAGAGACAATAATGCTGCAGATAGTATTTTGAAGACTGTTGTGAAATACATGAATGAATCAACTGGGAATGAATAGATACTCGATAAGGGCGAGAAATTATCCGCAGGGGTATTCAGGTGGCAAGAATTGCAAGGTAGTAGGAAGAAAGTATTCTCGGAACAATAGAGAAAATTTTGAGGTATCTTGTAATAACAAGATCAACGGCGAATGATTGTATCAATGGCGAGTGCACCGTGGTTATCCATAAGGGTTTATTGATGGAAGGGAATTGCAATAGCGATGGCACAAAGCCTCGAGAGAACATCGAAGAGTATCTTTGGAATCCTTTGGTGCACCAAGCAATCATCTTGAGTGAGAGGCTCTTCGGGAGGAAGTAGTTACGAGAACCTAATGTCAGAGTTAGCAAATTCATTTAACCCGAATAGTGGAGAGATCGGAGTCCCAAAGTATAGATCGAGGAGTAAAAGATCCTAATACCACCCGAATGGCGACGTGGGCCCGTAAGGCACACAACCGTGTTAGTAAAAGTTTTGTAATGTCTAGACTCGACTTCGGCAAAGGAGTGTGGAAGGGGGAATCCTACAGGCAGTCGGCTCTGATACCAACTTGTGACGCCGCCGATTCAATCGTACACTAATCATACATGCAAACGTGTACGATCAAGATCAAGGACTCACGGGATGATATCACAACACAACTCTAAAAAGTAAAATAAGTCATACAAGCGACGGGCCTCGAGGGCTCGAATACAAGTGCTCGATCATAGACGAGTCAGCAGAAGCAACAATATCTGAGAACAGACATAAGTTAAACAAGTTTGCCTTAAGAAGGCTAGCACAAACTAGGATACATATCGAAAGAGGAGCATACCTCCTGCCTGGGATCCTCCTAAACTACTCGTAGTCGTCGTCAGCGGCCTGCACATAGTAGTAGGCACCTCTAGTGTAGTAGGAGTCATCGTCGACGGTGGCGTCAAGCTCCTGTGCTCCAGCATCCGGTTGCGACAACCAGGTAGAATGGAAAGGGGGAAAAGAGGGAGAAAAGCAACCGTGAGTACTCATCCAAAGTACTCGCAAGCAAGGATCTACCCTACATATGCATGGGTATCTGTGTAAAGGGGCAATATCGATGGACTGAACTGCAGAATGCCAGAATAAGAGGGGAATAGCTAATCCCGTCGAAGACTACACTTCTGTCAGCCTCCATCTTGAAGCATGAAGAAGAGAGTAGAAGGTAAGTTCACCAAGTAGCATCGCATAGCATAATCCTACCCGACGATCCTCCCCTCGTCGCCCTGTATGAGAGCGACCACCTGGTTATATCTGGCACTTGGAAGGGTGTGTTTTATTAAGTATCCGATTCAGTTGTCATAAGGTCAAGGTACAACTCCGAGTCGTCTTGTTACCGAAGATCACGGCTATTCGAATAGATAAACTTGCCTGCAGGGGTGCACCACATTACCCGACACGCTCGATCCCGTTTGGCAGGACACACTTTCCTGGGTCATGCCCGGCCTTGGAAGATCAACACTTCGCAGCCCTACCTAGGCACAATAGAGAGGTCAGCATGCCGGTCGAAATCCTATGGCACAGGGGTTTGGGCCCATCGCCCATTGCACACCTGCACGTTGCGAGGGCGGCCGGAAGCAGACCTAGCCTCCCTAATACTAGAGCAGGCGTTCCAGTCCAATCAGGCGCGCGCCGCTCAGTCGCTGATGTCACGAAGGCTTCGGCTGATACCACGACGTCGGTTGCCCATATCTTGTCCCACGTGGCGGTTAGTGCGTATAAGGTCAACGACCCAAATCAGATCAAATACCAAGATCTCGTTAATCGTGTTATTATGAAGTAACCGCGAACACCGACCAGGGTCAGGCCCACCTCTGTCCTAGGTGGTCTCAACTTGCCCTGTCGCTCCGCCACAAAGTAACAGTCGAGGGCCGTAGGGAATCCAGGACCACCTCTACCGGGATGGAGCCACCTGCCCCCTCAGTCCCCATCTCCGAACAGTATCATAAGTAATGTAACAACATAAAGTATACAGCATATGCCCGTGATCACCTCCCGAACTGATCACGACCCAGTAGTATAACATGGCTGACGGACAAGAGTGTAGGGCCACTGCTGGAATACTAGCATCCTATACTAAGCATTTAGGATTGCAGGTAAGGGTAACAACTGTAGCAACAATGACAGGCTATGCAACAGAATAGAATTAACCGAAAGCAGTAACATACTACACTACTCTAATGCAAGCAGTATAGAGAAAGATTAGGCGATATCTGGTGATCAAGGGGGGGCTTGCCTGGAAGCTCAGCCGAAAAGGAGGGGTCGCCAACACCGTAGTCGTACTGGGTAGCAGCGGCGTTGGTCTCGGGGTCTACCAGAGAAGAAGAGGGGGAAGAAACAGTAAATACAGAGCAAACAAAGCATCACACAAAATTTAACAAGGTAATACACGATGCGAGGGGTAATCTAACGCAGGGATAGGTGATACCGGCGAAGGGGGAAAACATCCGGGAAAGTATCCCAGGCGTTTCTTGTTTTCGGACAGATGAACCGAAGGGGGAAAGTTGCGTGTTTGCTATGCTAGGGATGTGTGGCGGACAAATGGGCTGCGTATCCGGATTTGTCTCGTCGTTCTGAGAAACTTTCATGTACAAAGTATTTTCATCTGAGTTATGTTTATTTCCTATGATTTATCAAAGTTTTATGCATTTTTGTAATTTATTTAATTATTTAAATCGAACATTATCCAGAACAGTGAAAGATGACATCACCATGACGTCAGCAGGTCAAACCCAGCTGACCAGAGTCAAACCTAGCATGTGGGTCCACTGTGACCTACCTGTGCGCGGGTGCGGGACGGCGCGGTTGGCGGCAAGGCGACGGGCGAGCCGGCGCGGTGATGCTCGCGCGGGGACAGAGGGGAGAGGAAGCCGGCACAGGACGAGGAGACGCGACGCGACGGGAGTGAGGCGCATGCAGTGAGCACGATGAGAGCGAGGCTCGGACGGGTAGGGAAGCGGGTGAGGCAGTCCTGGATTAGGGGGTCCTTGGACAGCCGGACTATGTCCTTTGGCCGGACTGTTAGACTATGAAAATACCAGATTGAAGACTTCGTCTCGTGTCCGGGTGGGAGTCTTCTTTGTGTGGAAGGCAATCTTGGCAATTCAGATATGTAGATCTCCTCCCTTGTAACCGACTCTGTGTAACCCTAGGCCCCTCCAGTGTCTATATAAACCGGAGGGTTTAGTCCGTAGGATGATAACAATCAAAATCATAGGCTAGCTCCTAGGGTTTAGCCTCTACGATCTCGTGGTAGATCAACTCTTGTAATATCATATCATCAAGATCAATCAAGCAGGAAGTAGGGTATTACCTCCATCGAGAGGGCCCGAACCTGGGTAAACATTGTGTCCCCCGCCTCCTGTTACCATCCGCCTTAGACGCACAGTTAGGGACCCCCTACCTGAGATCCGCCGGTTTAGACACTGACATTGGTGCTTTCATTGAGAGTTCCACTGTGTCGTCACCATAAGGCTTGATGGCTCCTTCGATCATTGACAGCGATTCGATCCAGGGTGAGGTTTTTCTCCCTGGACAGATCTTCGTATTCGGCGACTTCGCACTGCGGGCCAACTCGCTTGGCCTTCTGGAGCAGATCGAGAGCTACGCCCCTGGCCGTCAGCTCAGGTTTTGAAACCTAAACTACACTACCGACATCCGCGGAGAGTTGGTCTTCGACAAATTTGAGCCTATGTCAGGTGCGCCGCACTTTCACGACGAGCATGACTTAACTCTGCCACCGGACGATGTTCGAGAGATCACACCTGTGGTTACTCCGGCCCTCAATCCGGAGCAGATTGCGTCGTCCGAGGACAGGTGGATGGACCCCGCCACGGAGGCCGCACACTCAGTGGCGATAGAGCCGAATACTGACTTCATCTACTACAAGACCTGTGTTGTCCGATCATTGGATTCGTCCCCGGCCACAGGCTCCGAACCGCGTGCGTCCGTGCCTATCGAATCTGATTGGGCACCGATCATGGAGTTTTCCTCCGCGGATATCTTTCAACACTCGCCCCTTGGCGATGTGCTAAAATCATTAAGGCCTCTCTCCTTGTCCGGAGGCCCTTGGCCGAACTATGTCCGGCTTGAGTGGGAAGCGAACGACGCAGAAATTCGTTCCCCACCCACCACCCACTTAATAGCCACTGTCGACGACTTAACCGACATGCTTGATTTCGGCTCCGAAGACATCGACGGTATGGACGACGATGTAGGAGAAGAACAGGAACCACCGCCCACAGGGCGCTGGGCTGCCACCTCATCATATGAGATATACATGGTGGACACCCCCAAAGAAAGCGATGTCAATAATTCAACAGAGGATAATCCCCTCGAGAAGCAATCTAAGCACCGACGTCAACGGCGCCGCTCTAAGCCCCCCATAGCAAAAACGGTGATACTGGCACAAGAGACAATAATGCTACAGATAGTGCCGAAGACGAAGACAATCCCCTCCAGCCAGATCTCGAGCCGGAGGATGGGCAAGCTAGCCCTAAGGAACAGGCAACATACGGAGAACTAGAGGACAACAATTACATGCCTCTCTTCGAAGACGAGGTGAGCCTCGGCGATGAAGAATTTATCGTGCCTGAGGATCCCGTCGAACAGGAGCGCTTCGAGCGTAGGCTCATAGCCACAACAAAAAGCCTGAAGAAAAAGCAACAACACCTTCAATCTGACCAAGATCTGCTAGCGGATAGGTGCACCGAGGTCCTAGCGGCCGAGTTATACGAACTCGAACGCCCAACCAAAAGTTATCCAAAGCGCAGGCTGCTACCCCAACTCGAGGAGGAAGCATTAAAACCTACGCTCCCAGCGTATGATGCGGCTGACCGGCCACCTCGTGGCCAAGACAAAGCGGCATATCAGGCCGAAGTACAGCCCGCACCCCGCCGCCAATCAAACAAAAATACCAAGGCCCGGGGTAACATGCAGGTCCTGCGAGCCGTATTGGAAAACAAAGCAGGACATACAAGATCGATCTACAGATCACGCGGGCGCGCCCCAACGCATGACGATGACCGTCACGCCGGATATACTAAAAGCAAATCCGGCCGGGCCGAATACAACAGACAAGACTCGTATGAACTGCGTCGTGATATAGCCCGACACAGAGGCGCCGCACACCCCCTATGATTCACTGATGAAGTAATGGATCACGAATTCCTAGGGGGGTTTTAACCCGTAAATATTGGATCATATTATGGTACAACAGACCCCGCGGTATGGATTGAAGATTCCTCCTCCACATCCACATGGCCCGCTGCGATGATCTACATGCCATCAAGTACCTCCCATAAAAACTCAAAGGACTTGCTCGGCATTGGCTCAACAGCCTGCCGGCAAACTCCATAGGCAGTTGGGAGAATTTGGAAGACGCATTCCTTGACAACTTCCAAGGCACCTACGTGCGACCTCCGGATGCTGACGATTTGAGTCACATAACACAACAACCAGGGGAATCAACCAGGAAATTCTGGACTCGGTTCCTAACTAAAAAGAACCAAATTGTCGACTGTCCGGATGCTGAGGCCTTAGTGGCATTCAAGCATAAAATCCGTGACGAGTGGCTCGTCCGACATTTCGGCCAAGAGACAGCTGGCTGGCTAGCAGCAACAATACGTCAAGAAACCCTGGCATTTCAGATGCCAAAGATAGCAACCGCAGGCTATGTCGCAACAGAAGCAAGCGCCGCAATAACGGCGATAACACCGAAGACACGACAGTCAATGCCGGATTCAGTGGTTCTAAATCCGGTCAACGGAAAAAGCCGTTCAAAAGAAGCAATCCGGGCCCGTCCAGTTTGGACCGCATACTCGATTGCTCGTGTCAAATTCACGGCACCTCGATAAACCAGCCAACCACACCAACAGAGAATGCCGGGTGTTCAAACAGGCCGGCAAGTTGAATGCCGAAAACAAGGAAAAGGGGCTGCACAGCGACGATGAGGAGGAGCCCCGTCCGCCGAACACAGGAGGACAGAAGAAATTTCCACCCCAAGTGAAAACAGTGAACATGTTATACGCAAAGCATATTCCCAAGAGGGAACGGAAGCGTGCACTAAGGGACATCTATGCGATGGAGCCAGTCGCCCCGAAGTTCAACCCATGGTATTCTTGTACAATAACTTTTGATCGTAGGGACCACCCCACTAGTATCGGTCATGGCGGTTCGGCCGCATTGGTTCTTGATCCCATCATTGACGGATTTCACCTCACTGGAGTCCTTATGGATGGTGGCAACAGCCTGAACCTGCTCTATCAGGATACAGTATGCAAAATGGGTATAGACCCTCGAGGTTCAAACCCACAAAAACCACCTTCAAGGGTGTCATACCGGGGGTAGAAGCCTATTGCACAGGCTCAATCACACTGGAAGTGGTCTACGGATCCCTGGACAACTTCCGGAGCGAGGAGTTAATCTTCGATATCGGCTCCTTCCGCAGTGGCTATCACGCACTACTCGGACGAACCACATTTGCTAAATTTAATGCGGTACCGCATTATGCATACCTCAAGCTCAAAATGCCAGGACCTCGCGGAGTTATAACAGTTAATGGAAACACAGAACGCTCGCTCCGCACGGAGGAGCACACTGCAGCCCTCGCAGCGGAAGTACAAAGCAACCTTCTGAGGCCAAACGCCAATTCGGCGAAAAGGCCCCCGGACACTGATACGTCTCCAATGTATCTATAATTTTTGATTGTTCCATGCTATTATATTATCTGTTTTGGATGTTTATGGGCTTTATTAAACACTTTTATATTATTTTTGGGACTAACCTATTAACCCAGAGCTCAGTCCCAGTTCCTGTTTTTTCCCTTGTTTCAGTGTTTCGAAGAAAAGGAATATCAAACGGAGTTGAAACGGAATGAAACCTTCTGGAGAAGTTATTTTTGGAAGGAAAGCAACCCGGGAGACTTGGAATCCACATCAAGGAAGCAACGAGGGAGGCACGAGGCAGGGGAGCACGCCCACCCCCCCAGGGAGCGCCCTCCACCCTCGTGGGCCCCTCGTGGCTCCCCTGACGTACTTCTTCCTCCTATATATACCAATATACCCTAAAACGATAGGGGAACAGAATAGATCGGGAGTTCCGCCGTCGCAAGCCTCTGTAGCCACAAAAAACCAATCGGGACCCTGTTCCGGCACCTTGCCGGAGGGGGAAACCCTCACCGGTGGCCATCTTCATCATCCCGGCGCTCTCCATGACGAGGAGGGAGTAGTTCACCCTCGGGGCTATGGGTATGTACCAGTAGCTATGTGTTTGATCTCTCTCTCTCTCTCTCTCTTGTGTTCTTGATTTGGCACGATCTTGATGTATCGCGAGCTTTGCTATTATAGTTTGATCTTATGTTTCTTCTCCCCCTCTACTCTCTTGTAATGGATCGAGTTTTCCCTTTGAAGTAATCTTATCGAATTGAGTCTTCAATGATTTGAGAACACTTGTTGTATGTCTTGCCGTGCGTATCTGTGGTGACAATGGGATATCACGTGATTCACTTGATGTATGTTTTTGGTGACCAACTTGCGGGTTCCGCCCATGAACTTATGCATAGGGGTTGGCACACGTTTTCGTCTTGATTCTCCGATAGAAACTTTGTGGAACTCTTTGAGGTTCTATGTGTTGGTTGAATAGATGAATCTGAGATTGTGTGATGCATATCGTATAATCATACCCACAGATACTTGAGGTGACATTGGAGTATCTAGGTGACATTAGGGTTTTGGTTGATTTGTGTCCTGAGGTGTTATTCTAGTACGAACTCTAGGACTGTTTGTGACACTTATAGGAATAGCCCAACGGATTGATTGGAAAGATTAACTTTGAGGTCGTTTCGTACCCTACCATAATCCCTTCGTTTGTTCTCTGCTATTAGTGACTTTGGAGTGACTCTTTGTTGCATGTTGAGGGATAGTTATATGATCCAATTATGTTATTATTGTTGAGAGAACTTGCACTAGTGAAAGTATGAACCCTAGGCCTTGTTTCCTAGCATTGCAATACCGTTTACGCTCACTTTTACCACTTGTTAACTTGCTGTTTTTATATTTTCAGATTACAAAAACCTATATCTACCATCCATATTGCACTTGTATCACCATCTCTTCGGCGAACTAGTGCACCTATACAATTTAACGTTGTATTGGGTGTGTTGGGGACACAAGAGACTCTTTGTTATTTGGTTGTAGGGTTGTTTGAGAGAGACCATCTTCATCCTACGCCTCCCACGGATTGATAAACCTTAGGTCATCCACTTGAGGGAAATTTGCTACTGTCCTACAAACCTCTGCACTTGGAGGCCCAACAATGTCTACAAGGAGAAGGTTGCGTAGTAGACATCAGACACCTTCAAGCGAGTCCGGAGTAACCTGCAACAGGATCTCCAGGCACGTTCAGAGCTCGGGTAGCAATTCGGCCTCCGTCATAGTCCCAATCATGCGGCGAAATTTGTGCCGCGCGTACACAACTACGCACTCAAGATACCATGGTTATAGGCGGAGGCACAGCTATGGCACGTCCCACAATGCGGCTCAACCACCCCAGGGGCCGTATACCTTTATCATTTTTCTTTCTTTTAGGACCTTACTCTCTGGAAGCCCTTTCCGGCAGTCCGATTGATGGACCCATTACGAGAAGGAAATACCAAGGAAGCAAGAAGCTCTGACGTACAAGGAAATTCCCAGGTGGTCTCTGATAACGATCGATGTATCTGCTTTTACATACCCATACGCAGCTTGCCCTTGGATTGGACATGTCAAATAGTCCTATTTTTTGCTTATTGCACTAGTTGTATACATACGCTTTGACATATTATTTAAATAAAGATGTCGGGGGATATCGGCCTCCACGAGCACCTATGGGGACGGAGCCCCTTGTCGGTTCGGCGGGGGCGGAGGTTGCACAAAGAGCAGATCGAGGCAACACACACACACAACGATTTTACCCAGCTTCGGGCAGCATGGTTGCATAAAACCCTACTGCTGCATGTCTGGTTGATTAGAGTTCTTGCTCTGGAGCGCAAGAAGCTACAGTAAGCTGGAGCTGGACGTAGACGAGGGTCTACTGAGCATCCTCCTCTAGGGTTCTTCCTTTTTCCGGGTCTGGCCTCCTTGTTTTCCTTCCTCTAGGGTTCGATCCCCTCCCTACGTGTGCATGGGCCTCCTTTTATATGCTAAGGGGTTTTCCACAGGCAGCGACGCAGGTGAGGGTAAAAGTGGCAAGGAACTGTGCGAACAGGGGTCGCACAGTGCTATCGCACCTAACTCTGACGACGGGGGACAAAGGCATTAAATGCCCGTCTGGATCGCCTGAACAGTGCCGAGGCGGACCGTTAGGAGCGCCTCCGCTTGCCACGGGGGCGACTCTGCCAACGTCGCATGCCACCGTGCGTCTTAGGTTGCGCGGCGCCCCGCCACGTGCCTCCGGGGAAGCCCCAGAGCGACGCGTGGGCAGGTGAGCTGGAGCACAGGCCTGAGGTGGTGGTTTGCCGCGGCAAGTGGCTTGTCGCGGTAGTTGCCTTGCCGCACCTGAGAGCTTGCCGCTCGTCAGGCCTTGCCGAGGCGCGCGGAGCGCCGCGGCGGGCTTCTCTTGGCGTGCCTTGGCTTGGCCGTCCCGGCGAGCTCCTCCCGCCGGGGCCTTGGTGCTTCGGCTTAGTCATCCCGGCAAGCTCCTCTTGCCGGGGCCTTGTCGCCTTGGTCCGGCAAGCTCCTCTTGCCGGACCTCGCCTTCTCGGCCCGGCAAGCTCCTCTTGCCGGGGCCTGGTCTTCTAGGCTCGATCACTTGGCCTTCGTCCGGCCCGGAAAGGGCCGTGGAGGCTCTTGTCGCTCCCCTGGCAAGCCTTGCCGCGGGACGCTACTACTGCCCGTGCACAAGTTTGGGGTACTGAGGTACCCCTACTTTAGTACACCGACAGGAGCCCCCGGGTCTGGGCCATACACGGTGCCGAGCGTTGTTGGGCCAGGCCCTAACAGTGCACGGGCACGCGTGGCCTGGGTTGCGCTGCTCCTTAACTCCGTGCTTGTCGCGCCCCCCCCCCCAAGTGGTGCGCGCTTATCGCGGCGTCGTGGGGGGCGAGGCGTGCGAGGCGTGTGTGACGTGGGTGGCGCGCGCGGGGCTTGAGGCCCGCAGGCATGCGTCACGTCGGGCACGACTCCTTTATTTGGAAAGGAGGAACGTCCGCCCCCGCTCCTTCCCCCCTTTATAAGCGGAGGGGAACAGGGGCAGCTCGCCATTCGCCGGTTGCTGTTCCTCGAAAATCTCCGCCACTTCCTCCTCACTAGAGAAAGCAGCGATTCGCCTTCGCAGCCCCCGGCGCCGCCCACGCCGACAACTCCCCCTCCCCGTTTCTGCCATGGCCCCGAAGAGCGACAAGGCGAAGGGGAAGGCCGTGAAGTCGGCCGAGGCGCTGCGGCTGGAAGCGCTTCGGAAGGAGACGGCGACGTTCCCCCCTCAGCTTGATGCGCTGAGGCTGAAGAACGAATACCTCCTCTTCTGGTCGACGGCGACGCGAGCGCATCCGCGCACGCGAGTTCTTCCCGCCATTGCCCAGAAGTTGTACCCGACCGGGTACCCTTTCTTCGCCGTGTTCTTCCTCTGCGGGCTCTGCCCGCCTTTTTCGGAGTTCTTCTGCGACATCATGCACACCTACAACCTCCACCTCCTTGACTTCACCCCCAACGCCGTTCTGACAATGGCGGTTTTCGCACACCTTTGCGAGAACTTTGTCGGAGTTCGCCCCAACGTAGCCCTCTTCCGGCACTTCTTTACTCCTCGGGTGGAGAAAGGAGAGCCGCTGTCCGGCGGAGTCGCCTGGATCTCCAGGACCGGCAAGAAAGAGGCCTACTTGGAGGGGGAACTCCGTGGCAGATGGGAGGAGTGGAGGGCCGAGTGGTGCCTGATCGTCGAGGAGAATCCACCGCCGTTCACCGCCGTGCGGCGAACTCCAGTGGTGCGCGGCCGCGACTGGAGCGACCTGGCCCCGGACGACGCCAAGCTGAAGATTGCCGCCACCCGAATCCTGCGCCTCAGGTTTGCCGAACTCACCGTCGGCGCCGTCAGCGCGGATTTCCTTCGCCGGCGTATCGCCCCCCTGTAGGAGAGGGGGAAACCGGCTTGGGAATTCCAAAACGCGGCGGACATTATGAGGCTGCGCCCGGGCCTTAACTACAACTTCACCGTTCTGGAGCTCGACGGAGTGTTGAAGGAGCTGTTCAAGCACGACTCCGAGCACCCAGAATGGTCCAGGTTGCCGCCGGGCGTCGTCCCCCTGTGCAACAACTCGGCGCTCAGCCGCATCCTCGCGATGATGCCGCTGTGCGACTCGCACGGGATCGACGCGACCTGGCAGGAGCCGGCGGACGACGTCGTGCAAGCCTTCTTCGACAACTTGGAGGAGGTGCCGGTCGACCCCGACGAGAAGAGGGGCATCACGCGGGACACCACCCCCGAGGAGCTGGCCTACATTGCCTCCAGGATGGAGGAGGCGGCGGCCGCCGCGGCCGCGGGCGAGTCTGGCTTCACCCTGGCCGAGGCAGACGCGGCGGAGGCGGAGAGCCTCGCCGACCAAATGGAGCTCGCCGGCGCGGAGGAGCCAGTCGGGCACGGTGGTGCGGGTGAGCCCGCCTAGGACGCGGGTGGCTTGCCGGAGGCTGACACGCCCTCCTCGCAGCTCCCGGGCAGCTCGTCGCAGGCGGAGCCCCCTGCCCAGCCGAGGAGGCGTCTCCGCAGGGCCGGAGAGGTGGTGCGGCAGGCCGACCAGCAACCGCAGCCCCGGGTGACGCGCGCCTCTGAAGCAGCGGGAGCGGGGTCCTCACGGGCCACGGCTTTTGCTCCTGCCGCTCCCCGTTCCGCGGCGGCAACGGGGGCCGGGTCGTCCACCGCCCTCGCCAAGCGGTCCCGGGAACCCACTCCCCTGTCTCCTCGCGCCTGGAGCAAGCCGGTTTTTGATTATTCCGCGCTCAGCTCCGACGACGAAGAGGAGGACGGAGAGTAAGTTCCTGGTTGAGCTTGTATCTTCTTGATTTCCGTTGCTTCGTCTTGTTTCGCAGCCCACTCACCCTCCCCGAAAGCATTCCCTTTCAGGACCCTGGCTCAGAGGAGGGCGAAGAGGGCCAAGATCCCGCTGGTCGTCCTTGAGGGCGAATCTCCCCCGACAACTGGGGAGGTGCCGGAGACGACCTTGCCGGACCTGGCAGCGGGCCCGCAGGGCAGCCCACAGCGCAGCCCCCAGGGTGAGGGCACGGCTAGTTCTTGCTGTTTGGCGCGCGCGCGAGCTTCCCTTCTCTTCGTTGACATGTGGCTGTCGTTATTGTCGTTGGGTAGGAGCAGAGCAGCCCCAGCAGGCGACCCCGGGGGGCACTCCTGCCGCGCCGTCCGCTTCGACCACCCCGCCTAGGGAGAAATCTCCGGCAAGGGAGGAGCCCCCGGCAGGGGAGGCCTCCCCGGCAAGGGAGGAGCCCCCGGCAAGGAAGACCTCTCCGGCAAGGGTGGGATCTCCGGCGAGGGACGCGACCAGCGATCCCCCGTTAACGGAGGACGCGGCCACGGACCCTGCCACCGGTAAGCCCCCCTGCACGGAAAACTTTCCCTGGTTATCTTTCCTTATGAGCTTCTTTGTCGGCTGTTCAGCTGACTCTTCTCCCCTCTTCCGACCGTCAGACCCACCCACCGCGGACCCGATGGAGACTGAGGTCGTCGTCGGGGAGGGCGCACGCGGCAACGCCGACGACGTCGTCGTCATCGAAGAGGCGGAAGGCACCGACGACCCCGCAGGCGGCGGGGAGGCCGAAGCCGCCAAGGCCGCCGCGGCAGCAGGCGGCGAGGGGACCGGCGACCGCGCCGACGGCCCCGGGGAGGCCGGGGCGTCAAGCACTCCGCAGTTCGGCGGTCCCGCTGCGGCCACCGCGTCGGGCCCCGAGGAGCCCCCGGCGGGTGCCTACCTGCGGGCCGGTGATGGCGTCTTCATCAGGCTCCCCTAGGAGCCTAGTTCCAGGGCGCCGGTCGAGGGGGAGGCCCTGGACGGAGAAGTGCTCGCCTCCGTCGGGCTGACAGTGGTCGACGCGCCAAGCGCCAGCAGCGGCGAGCCCGAGGAGGAGCGGCTGCTCCGGAAGCTGGTGTCGCTCTACCGCGCCCGGCAGGCCAAGGTGGAGCGCCAAGAGGCACTCATCGCGAGGGCCGGCGCGGACATGGAGAAGCGTGCCGAGGAGCTCCGGGAGCTCAACCAGGAGGCTCTCCAGTCCTTGGCGGAGGAGCGGAGGCTGCTCGACGAGGCGCGGACGGCCTTCCTCCTCGAGAAGGCAGAGGCCGAAGAGCAGCAGAGGCTTGCCGCTGCGGGGCTATCCGCGCGGGAAAGCGAACTGGTGCAGCAGAAGGCCAGCCTTGCCAGCCACGAGGAGGAGGTCGCCGCGCGCGAGCAGTCGCTTGGCGGGGCCCTGCAGAGAGCGCAGGACGCTGCCGCGGCTGCCGAGGTTGCCAAGGGGGAGCTGGAGACGAGGGTGGCGCAGCTCGCCAGCGACCTCAAGGCGAGCGGCGAGGAGCTTGCCGCGCTCAAACAGGAGCGCGAGAAGGGCGCCCACACCCTTGGCGAGCTGCAGGGCCGCTTCGCCGAGAAGATCCAGGAGCTCGACGCCGCCAAGGACTCCAAGGCTGTCCTCAAGCTGAAGCTGGACACCCTGGCCAAGGCGCTGGAGAGCGCCAAGGAGCAGGAAGCGACCTTGCGGAAAGAGGTTGCTGGCAACGAGGAGCTGTTGAAGCGCGCCGCCGTTACCCAGAACGACTTCCAGGAGACGGTGGAGCGGTGGACCGAAGGCCTCGTCGACATCGCCGCCACCATCGTCCAGGAGCTGAAGCAGCTGGGGATGGAGGGCCACGAGTACCCCTCCGGCGAGAACGCCCCGCCGAGCGTCAAGCTCACTTCCTTCTTCAAGGGCTTGGTGGCGGTGCTCCAGCATCTCCGGGAAAAGATCCCGGAGCAGCTGGCCGAGGAGACGCGGGAAGCTGTCTCCGGGGCCCTCGAGAGGGTGCTGGTGAAGATCGTCTTCCGCAACCCCACCATCAGGCTCACCAACGTCCTCAGGCACTCGCCGGAAGACGCTGACCTGACGGAGATCAGGGCCCTCGTCACCCCCATTGTGGAAAGGGTGGCCGGGATCAGGCGGGTCGAGGGCGACCGCGCGGATTAGGCCGCCCACCTCTTTCTTTTCTTCCCTTGTTGCTGTTGAGCATGCCATAGAAACAGCTGATTAGAGCAGCGGCAAGTTATTTTGTAATATAACTTTTATCTTAGGCAGTTCATTGCGCTGTTATCTCCCTCATTCGACCTTGTGCTTCGTACGTTCGCGCCCTACGCTTCCGGGAACTTGGCGGCGCAAGTCTCCGCCTTGCCACGGGTGCCGAGTGCGGGACATCAGCAACCCGCTGACGGAGCCTCCACCGGCAAGAAACCTTGCCGCGGCTGGCGCAACTCACTTAAATGTTCAGCAGGCTCAGGGCGAGGTAAGCGTGGCGACTGCAGTCGCGGCACACTCAAGCTGCCGAGCGAGCTCGAAACAAGTAAGGACGCTACTCGGGATGTAGCACACTTAAGTCGTTGAGGCGGACTCGAAACGAAATAAGGGCGCAACCAGCCACGAGCCGGCCCCTCCGCGCACAGGTTTCCCATACGAAGCTCGGCCGTTCGAGGAAGATAACTTAAGAATAAAAAGGAGCTTAATCGCTCAAACTTTGGCGACTTAGCTTCTCTGTCGTTTGCAGTCCGGCAAGGCGCAGCTTCCTCGGGCGACGCCCAGCCTATCCTGTCATCCCCCCTTCTCGAGGTAAGGGAATAACGAAGGCTCGGGGCTTCGCGGCCCGCCATCGCTTGCCGGAGTCGAGTGCTGCACAATCGTGTCGAATGACGCACGCGCCAAGCGGAGAGGCGCGAAATCCACAAGATGTGCGGGGCACACAAGCTATGCTCGGGATCTGCGCCCGTCTCTGTACCAAGGATTACATGCAACTGCGGCAAGACTTGGACAGAGAGGATGACCGACGGAACGGGTTCCGACGGCCGCGCTGGCAAGGTTCCTCCCACGGTCGGCGTCGACTCGTTTGGATCTTGGCGGCCTGGGCTCGCCGAAGAACGAGGTCGCCTTTCCCGCATCTTCCGGCGCTAACTTCTGCGGCTACGGGAGCGGAGCAGAGTTTGCTGGAAGCGAGAAACTCGCTCAGCGGCCGGAAGGCGGTCCTCCTCAAGGAGCAGCTGCTCTTGCCCGGACTCAGCGTGAGTGGGTACTCGAGGAGGGCCGTGCGCGAGTCCGTGAGGAGGAATGCCTCCACTCAGCGGGTCGGAGCGGAAAGGTCCCTGGCCATACCTGAGCTTGCGTGTGGTCGCCAAATCTGGTTCGCACAACCTCGACGCACCCCCTACCTGGCGCGCCAAAGATGTCGGGGGATATCGGCCTCCACGAGCACCTATGGGGACGGAGCCCCTTGTCGGTTCGGCGGGGGCGGAGGTTGCACAAAGAGCAGATCGAGGCGACACACACACACAACGATTTTACCCAGCTTCGGGCCGCATGGATGCGTAAAACCCTACTGCTGCATGTCTGGTTGATTAGAGTTCTTGCTCTGGAGCGCAAGAAGCTACAGTAAGCTGGAGCTGGACGTAGACGAGGGTCTACTGAGCGTCCTCCTCTAGGGTTCTTCCTTTTTCCGGGTCTGGCCTCCTGGTTTTCCTTCCTCTAGGGTTCGATCCCCTCCCTATGTGCGCATGGGCCTCCTTTTATATGCGAAGGGGTTTTCCACAAGTAGCGACGCAGGTGAGGGTAAAAGTGGCAAGGAACTATGCGAACAGGGGTCGCACAGTGCTATCGCACCTAACTCTGACGGCGGGGGACAAAGGCATTAAATGCCCGTCTGGATCGCCTGAACAGTGCCGAGGCGGACCGTTAGGAGCGCCTCCGCTTGCCACGGGGGCGACTCTGCCAACGTCGCATGCCACCGTGCGTCTCAGGTTGTGCGGCGCCCCGCCACGTGCCTCCGGGGAAGCCCCAGAGCGACGCGTGGGCAGGTGAGCTGGAGCGCAGGCCTGAGGTGGTTGTTTTCCGCGGCAAGTGGCTTGCCGCGGTAGTTGCCTTGCCGCACCTGAGAGCTTGCCGCTCGTCAGACCTTGCCGAGGCGCGTGGAGCGCCGCGGCGGGCTTCTCTTGGCGTGCCTTGGCTTGGTCGTCCCGGCGAGCTCCTCCCGCCGGGGCCTTGGTGCTTCGGCTTAGTCGTCCCAGCAAGCTCCTCTTGCCGGGGCCTTGTCGCCTTTGTCCGGCAAGCTCCTCTTGCCGGACCTCGCCTTCTCGGCCCGGCATGCTCCTCTTGCCGGGGCCTGGTCTTCTAGGCTCGATCACTTGGCCTTCGTCCGGCCCGGAAAGGGCCGTGGAGGCTCTTGTCGCTCCCCTGGCAAGCCTTGCCGCGGGACACTACTACTGCCCGTGCACAAGTTCGGGGTACTGAGGTACCCCTACTTTAGTACACCGACAAACAATGTATAGTGTTAGCCTATTGTTGCATTTCTTTTTTTCCTTGTCTGCTTATTTACGACAATTGGCACTCGTACATTCTGGTACGACCAGTGCGCTGGTGGCTTTAGTATACCCCATAACACAGCATGAAAAGTCCAAACACTTTTGACAGTGCAGCACCCCGAACTTATAGCATTATGTGCATCAGCTCCGAATCACGTCTTGGGTCAATAGTTGGGTTTGCCCGGCTCCCATGTTTTGGTACCTTACGTTCCGCTATATCGGCTAAGTTAGCACTAGGAGAACTACTGCGATTGTGTCCCGGTTCTTCCGGAAGAGCACCTCAGTAGAGAAAGCCGAAAACTGACTGTCATGATGCGGCGAGAGCTGGTCGCTGTTCGAGAGGTCTCAAATCCTTAAAGATTTTTTCCGCTTCGGGCGAGGAGTCGGCCATGTCCGATTTAGGCATACATAGCGCCCCAAGTTCGGCCTTCCGAATACTAGGGGCTTCGCCAAAATTTAAAATTGTAGACTTCTATGGCTAAGTGAGAGTGATACAGCTTTATAGTCCGATTGCCTGGTTCGTTGTGCTGAACACCTCCTTCGAAGGACCCAAAACTGGGATAAAGAGTGATCAAGTTTATCCCGAACACCTCAGTACTAGTTACATGGGGGCAGAAGCCGACGACTCGCCAACTCTCAAATTTTAGAAACGGCCGCACAGAAGGTAATATTTAAAACAACAAGCGTTATATAGCGCACATGAACTCATTTTCATCTTACAGGATCACATGAGTACATTCATTCAAATATTACATCCTTAGCTCATTCCTCCGCCACAAGCCGAGCGCCCTTCAGGACACTATCATAATACTTTTCGGGGTGGCGATGCTCCTTGCCCTCTGGCGGCCCCTCCTTCACAAGCTTTTCGGCATCGATCTTCTGCCAGTGCACTTTCGCCCGGGCGAAAGCCCTGCGCGCACCTTCAATGCAGACAGACCACTTTATGACTTCAAACCGGGGGCAAGCATTCACAAGCCGCCTCACCAGGCCGAAGTAGCTGCTAGGCAGGGGCTCGCCAGGCCACATCCGTACTATGAGACCCCTCATGGCCAGTTCGGCCGCCTTGTGCAGCTCTACCAGTTGCTTCAACTGGTCGCTCAGGGGCACAGGATGTTCGGTCCCAGTATACTGAGACCAGAACAACTTCTCCGTCGAGCTCCCTTCCTCGGCCCGGTAGAACTCTGCGGCATCCGATACGCTGCGGGGCAAATCTGCGAACGCTCCTGGAGAGCTCCGAATTCGGGTAAGTAAAAGGAAAGTTCCCTTCACATGCTTGCTTTGCATAATGAATGCCTTACCCGCTGCTATCTTCTTAACTGCCTCAATTTCCTGGAGGGCCTTTTGGGTTTCGGCCTTGGCGTTTTGTGCGCTCTCGAGGGCCTTTGCAAGCTCGGACTCTTGCGTCTTAGAGTCACGCTCCAAGGACTTGTACTTCTCGACAAAGTCCTGGAGCTCTTGCCGCACCTCGCCAACTCGGGCCTCTTGTTTCTCGTGCTCGGTGCGCTCCTTGGCCGCTTTGTCTTCGGACGCGGATAGCGCCTTCTTCAGGGCCGCCACTTCGGTCATGGCCCCAGCAAATTCATCACAATCCTATGATTTAACAACCATCTTATTTCTTTATCAATAAATAGACAGGGTATTGCTTACCTTTGTTCTCTTCGAGCTGCCTCTTGGTAAGGTCGAGCTCTTCATGGGACTGCTCAAGGTCCCGCTTCAGTGTGGCGACCTCCGCCGTGTGAGCGGTAGCAGCCAGCAGCGAAGCCTGCTTATTCACATAGACATATTTTGATTAGACTCCTGTGATTATTATTTGATCCTCTGTTCGGCCTTTCTTTGTGAACACCAAATAGAGCATCAGGGGCTACTGTCTATGCTATAACATTTTCTCATAACTTGATTACTTACCTCAAAGCCTGCTAGGAGGCTGGCACAGGCTTCAGTCAATCCGCTTTTGGTGGATTGAACCTTCTTGACCACCGCACTCATGATAGTGCGGGCTCTTCGTCAATGGAAGTGCCGTGAAGCGCTTCCAACAAGTTGTCCGATGCCTCTGGATGGACAGAGGCCGTCGACATGGACGGCTTTCCCCTCTTAGCGAGGGGTCGCCTGACAGAATCTGGACCCACTGGAGGTTCCGGTGCAGTATTCGGCCGGGGGCTAGACTTGCTGCCCCCACTGTCCATGCGAGTCTTGCCCCTCCTGCGCCCAGCGTCCGGAATGTCGCCTTGGGGCGCCTCCGGAACTGTCTCCCCTTGGTTCAGTGCCCTTTGGGACAACACCTCGGCGTTGTCCATAGGGCGGGGAGAGGAGGCGGTCGGGAGTGAATCGCTCTTCATCTCCGACGAGCCCAAAGACTCCTCTAAAGAGGATACGTCGATATGGGCTCTGGATGGACTGCATGGTCATGTTCGGCACGATAAGAAGCGATAAAATAAAACATACCGAGAACTATTATGGTGTCCGAATACTTACGACTTTGCCAGGGGCTTGTCCCTGGGCAGCCACTCATCGTCACTAAAATCGGCCACCGTGGAGCAGTCCGGAAGGAGAGTCCTTCCCTTCTTGGACCCTTCGGCCTCCCCAGATAGGGGGGCCTTCCTTTTCTTGTCTCCCCTAATTGGGGGGGAGAACTTTCCTCTTCCTCCCCCTTGTTTTTGTGGGAGGAGCGCGCCTCGGTGTTTTCAGACGATGAGTCCGGTATGACCTTGCGCCGAAGACCTTTCCTGGTCATCATGGCCTTCTTCTGGGCCTTCTTCTCCGGCGCCTCATAAGGCGCTAGAACCAGCATCTCCGTTAGGAGAGCATCTGCTGGATCTTCGGGCAGGAGGGCTGGACAGTCGATCTGCTCCGCTGTCGCTACCCAGTCCTGTTAAAATGGCATGAAGGCTCAGACCCTCACACTATTATGTTGGGCAAAGAAACATTTTGTGAGATATAGAAGACTTACCGGATTGGCAGGGCGCTTTGTGCTGAGTCCACGATCCTCGGCAAGAGGAGGAGGTACCTCGGCGCCCTTGAACAGCACCTTCCAGACGTCTTTGTGCATCATGTCGAAGAGCTCTCGCAGCGTCTGGTGCTCAGCCGAGTCGAACTCCCACAAATTGAATTCCCGACTTTGACACGGGAGGATCCGGCGGAAGAGCATGACTTGGACCATGTTGACAAGCTTGATTTTCTTGCTTATCATGTTCTTGATACATTTCTGTAGTCCGGTCAGCTCCACCGACGAACCCTAGGACAAGCCCTTCTCTTTCCAGGAGGTGAGCCGCATGGGGATGCAGGATCGAAATTTGGGGGCCGCCACCCAATTGGTGTCGCTCGGCTCGGTGATGTTGAACCACCCCGATTACCACCCCTTCACAATCTCCACGTAGGAGCCTTCGAGCCAGTGACGTTGGGCATTTTGCCCACCATGGCGCCTCCGCACTCCGCCTGCTGACCGACTACCACCTTCGGCTTCATGTTGAAGGTCTTTAGCCATAGGCCGAAGTGGAGCTTGATGCGAAGGAAGGCCTCGGACACGACAATAAATGCCAAGATGTTGAGGATGAAGTTAGGGGCCTGTCGGTGTACTAAAGTAGGGGTACCTTAGTACCCCGAACTTGTGCACGGGCAGTAGTAGCGTCCCGCGGCAACGCTTGCCAGGGGAGCGACAAGAGTCTCCACGGCCCTTTCTGGGCCGGACGAAGGCCAAGTGATCGTGCCTAGAAGACCAGGCCCCGGCAAGAGGAGCTTGCCGGGCCAAGGAGGCGAGGTCCGGCAAGAGGAGCTTGCCGGGCCAAGGCGACAAGGCCCCGGCAAGAGGAGCTTGCCGGGACGACTAAGCCGAAGCACCAAGGCCCCGGCGGGAGGAGCTCGCTGGGACGGCCAAGCCAAGGCACCCCAAGAAAAGCCCGCTGCGACGCGCCACGCGCCCCGGCAAGGCCTGACGAGCGGCAAGCTTTCAGGTGCGGCAAGACAACCATCGCGGCAAGCCACTTGCCGCGGCAAACCACCACCTCAGGCCTGCGCTCCAGCTAACCCGACCACGCGTCACTCTGGAGCTTCCCCAGAGGCATGTGGCGGGGCGCCGCGCAACCTGAGGCGCGCGGTGGCATGCGACGTTGGCAGAGTCGCCCCCGTGGCAAACGGAGGCGCCCCCAACGGTCCACCTCGGTACTGTTCGGGCGATCCAGACAGGCATTTAATGCCTTTGTCCCCCGCCGACAGAGTTAGGTGCGATAGCACTGTGCGGCCACTGTTCGCGCAGTTCGTTGCCATTTTTACCCTCACCTGCGTCGCTACGTGTGGGAAACCCCTTAGCATATAAAAGGAGGCCCATGCGCACGTAGAAGGGGGACCGAGGAACCGGAAGGAGGACACCCAGTAGACCCTCGTCTACGTCCAGCTCCGACTTACTGTAGCTCCTTGCGCTCTAGAGCAAGAGCTCGAATCAACCAGACAAGCAGCAGTAGGGTTTTACGCATCCGTGCGGCCCGAAGCTGGGTAAAATCGTTGTGTGTGTGTCGCCTCGATCTGCTCTTTGTGCAACCTCCGCCCCCCGCCGAACCGACAAGGGGCTCGGTCCCCATAGGTGCTCGTGGAGGCCTATTTCCCCCGACATCTTTGGCGCGCCAGGTAGGGGGTGCGTAGAGGTTGTGTGAACCAGATCCGGCGTCCGCGCGAGCCAGACTCTCATTGTTTTCGCCGGCATGGCGCCGAAGAAGAAAGCTCCGGAGGTGACCGGTCCGTCAGTGTCGAACCCACCGCCCATGGAGCAGACGGGTGGTGGGGAGGACGCCGGCGGAGGAACGGGTGCCGTCTAACCAGTTCTTGGTCCCGCGATGTCCGAGCTCGCCCCGCGCCCCTCCCAGGAGGCGCGAAACCAGCAGCGTCATGGTACCCATGGTACCATACGCTCGCTGGACCCACACCGTGCTGGTGGGTCCCAAGGCGCTCAGGGCCAGCATGCGATCCAGCGTGCCGGAACGAGCGTCGCGCGGCTGCCTGGACCGGGTGCTGCTCCTTCTAACATAGTTAGGAGTTCGAGCACATCCCGCTCCTCGCGCCGTTCGCCGCCTCTGCCCGCCACCCCAGCGGAAGCTCTCGCGCGAGCTCAGCTACTCCTAGACTACCCTCCGACAGCGGACAAGCTCGACGACTGGAGGGCAACCATCCAGAGCCTCATCGGTTTCGCCAACGGCGACACTCCGCGGCAGCACAGCGCGTCGCAGCCGCGGCCAGTCACCCAGGCGAGAACCGATGGCGCCAAGAATGGCGGGGGTGCGACCACCGTGCACTCCCTGCCCCAGAAGCCACGGTCGCCGACTCGCCGGGCTCACCTCGACAACGACTCCACCGCATCGTCGAACCCGCGAACTCGCCGCGACCAACGCCAAGTCCTTCATGAACGAAGGGAAGAAGACGCTCGAACCCGCATCGAGCGCAGAAGAGAGGCGCGGCGTCAATCAGACCAGCGCGTTGAGCCCTCTGGAAACATGCACGCACCGGGGGAACCAGGCGAACTGCCGTATTCGGTAGGCTGCCCCGCATTCACCCACGAGCTGCGGCAAGTCCAGTGGCCCAGCACGAAGAACTTCAAGCCCGACGTGCCCGAGAAGTACGACGGCAAGTCGCACCCGTCGGAGTTCCTCAGCATCTACACCATTGCGGTGCAAGCTGCCGGGGGACGGGACGACAAGATCCTTGCCAACTACTTCCCGCTGGTATTCAAGCCCAACGTCAGATCCTGGCTCATGCACTTGCCGGACGGCTCCATCTCCTCCTGGCCAGATCTATGCCATCAGTTCGTTGGCGCCTTCACGGGCGGCCACAAACCCCATGGCCAGGCAAGCGATCTTCATCTGCTTGTTCAGAAGGAGGGGGAGCCTTTGCGCAAGTTCATCCAGAGGTTCAGCCGTGTGCACTACAACATCCCAGACGTCCACCCCGCCGCGGTGATCAGCGCGTTCCACCAGAATGTGCGCAACCGCAGGATGCGGGAGGAGATGGCGATGTGCAAAATCAAGGAGGTCAGCGAGCTTTACGCCCTGGCCGACAAGTGTGCACGCGCTGAGGAGGGGAGGAAGCTCCCCGAAGAAAGTGTTGGAGAAGGAGAATCCGACAGTAAAGGTACCGCCCCGGCAAGGAGAGGCCGGCGGCGGAACGGCAAAAAGAAGAAAAACCGAGGTACTGGTTGTCGAGAAGTCTGGCAGCGAGGGCTCCGCCAAGAAATCCCAGGCGGGAGGCCCCGGCAAGGAGGTTGTCGGGTGCGCCAACTGCCGGGCGGTGGCTGCTGCCGATAAGCGGGACGGTACCGACAAGAAGTACTGCAAGATCCATCATACCAAGGGCCACGACCTCCAGAGTTGCAAGCAAGTCGAGCGGCTCATCGAGCTGCAGAAGGCCGAGTACGCACGACGCGACAAGGAGAGAGCCCAAGCAGGCGGCGGGGGATCCGGCACGAAGCGTCCCGGCCCGGGGGAGCGCCGCGGCAAGGACAAGCAGCGGCAAGCAGACAGACCTCCCCGGGGACGCGACAAGGACGAAGACGATGACGACGACGAAGACATGGAAGACCCCGAGACCAGCGAGCAGGAGTTTTAGAAAGCCACTGAGGTCTTGTGTGTGGACGGCGGTGCCTCCCTGCACGCTTCCCACCACCAGCTTAAACTGTGGGTGCGGGAGGTCAATGCAGCGGAGCCACCCGTCGAGTCACGCAGACCCCTGAGATGGTCCAGCACGCCTATCATCTTCGACATTGAGGACCACCCTGATCGCACAACCGCGGTCGGGTGCTTGCCGATGTTGGTTTCCCCAACGGTCCGCAACCTCAGGGTCACAAAGATGCTAGTTGACGGCGGGGCTGGCTTGAATCTGATCTCCTCTGCTGTTCTCCGGAGACTCCAAGTTCCCGACAGCGAGCTCGAAGAAACCGGCACATTCCAAGGAATCAACCCGGGAAGGAGCAAGCCGAAGGGAAAGATCACGCTGCCGGTAACATTTGGCAGCGAGCTGAATTTCAGGACTGAGAAGGTCACCTTTGACGTCGCCGACTTTCCGTTGCCTTACAACGGGATCCTCGGCCGGCCAGCGCTCGCCAAGTTCATGGCGGCCTCTCACTACGCGTATAACATGCTCAAGATGCCTGACCCGATAAGCGTCATTTCTGTCCCCGGCGACAGGAAGGATGCCCTTATCTGCGCCGACCAAATATACCGGGACGCAACAGCAGCAACGGCCCGCGGCCCACTTGCCGCTGGAGCTTCGGGGGGAAAGAAGAAGTCCGGCAAGTGCTCTGGCGCCCACTCCGGCAAGCGCGCCTCTTCGGAGTGCTGCGCTGCCGTCGAGGACGTGCCATCGAGCCCCACCGGCAAGAAGAAGAAGTCCGGCAAGTGCTCTGGTGCCCACTCCGGCAAGCGCGCCTCTTCGAAGTGCTGCGCTGCCGTCGAGGACGTGCCATCGAGCCCCGCCGGCAAGAAGAAGAAGTCCGGCAAGTGCTCTGGCGCCCACTCCGGCAAGCGCGCCTCTTCAGAGTGCTGCGCTGCCGTCGAGGACGTGCCATCGAGCCCCGCCGGCAAGAAGACCAAGCCCGGCGAATGCTCTGGCGCCCACTCCGGCGAGCGCGCCTCCTCGGAGTGCTGCGCTACCGTCGAGGATGTGCCATCGAGCTCTCCCGGCAAGAAGGCCAAGCCCGGCGAATGCTCTGGCGCCCACTCCGGCAAGCACGGCTCTTCGGAGCGCTGCGCTGCCGTTGAGGACGCACCATCGAGCCCCGCCAGTAAACACAAGAAGACGACGGCTGCTCCACCAGCGACCAAGAAGGTGCCCGCCAAGGAGGACGACACTGGTGGTACCTTCACCATCAGTGCCACTCTCGACCCCAAATAGGAAGGCGCGCTCGTTGCTTTCCTGCGGGCGAATGTCGATGTGTTTGCCTGGCAACCATCTGACATCCCCGGCGTTCCCAGGGAAGTGATTGAGCACCACCTTGTCGTCTGTCCTCATGCGCGACCCGTCAAGCAAAAAGTCAGGAAACAAGCGGTGGAGCGCCAAGAGTTTATCGCGGAGGAGATCAGGAAGTTGGAAGCGGCAGGCCTCGTCAGAGGCGTGCTCCATCCGACGTGGTTGGCCAATCCTGTTGTCGTGCGCAAAGCAAACGGGAAGTGGAGGCTTTGCATCGATTTCACCGATGTCAACAGAGCTTGCCCTAAAGATCCATTTCCCTTGCCGCGCATCGACCAGATTGTTGACTCCACGGCCGGATGTGGCCTGCTTTCATTCCTCGACGCCTACTCCGGGTACCACCAGATTTTCATGACCAAAGAAGATGAAGAGAAGACTGCGTTCATCACTCCATGCGGCACGTACTGTTTTGTGTGGATGCCTTTTGGACTGAAGAACGCAGGCTCGACGTTTGCGAGGGTTGTCCACACTGCTTTCGAGCCACAGATCCACAGAAATGTGGAGGCCTACATGGACGACATTGTGGTCAAGAGCAGAGACAAGGCAACCTTGGTTCAAGACTTAGAAGAGACCTTTGCGAACTTGCGCAAGATCAGCCTCAAGCTCAACCCCGAGAAGTGCGTGTTCGGAGTTCCCTCCGGCAAGCTTCTCGGGTTCTTCGTGTCTCAGCGTGGGATCAAAGCCAACCCCGACAAGATCAAGGCAATCGAGCAGATTGAAGCACCAACGCGTGTCAAGGACGTGCGAAGACTTGCCGGCTGCGTGGCGGCTCTCAGCAGGTTTATTTCCAGGTCTGCGGAACGCGCCCTGCCGTTTTTCAAAATCTTGAAAAAGGCAGGTCCAGTAAAATGGACTCCGGAAGCGGAGGCTGCGCTGCAAGACTTGAAGAAATACCTGTCCTCCGCTCCTATACTTGTCGCGCCTAGACCGCAAGAGAAGTTGCTGCTCTACCTAGCGGCAACCAATCAAGTGGTTAGTGCTGCGTTAGTAGCGGAGAGGGAAGCTGATGACGAGCCAGCAACCACGGCAAGCACGTCCGACGACAAGCAGGGGGCTTCCCCGACAAGCTCTGGCCCCGGCAAAGGCGAATCTGCGCAAGCGCAAGGGGAAGTGCAGAAGAAGAGGATGGTGCAGCGCCCAGTTTACTTCGTCAGTTCCCTCCTGCAGGGGGCTAGGTCGAGGTACTCTGGTGTGCAGAAATTGCTCTTCGGCCTCCTCATGGCCTCGAGGAAGCTGCGCCATTACTTCCAAGCACACGAGATCACAGTGGTCACTCGCTTTCCGCTTAAGAGGATACTGCAGAATCCCGAAGCAACAGGCAGGATTGTCGAGTGGGCACTAGAACTGTCAAGCTTTGGCCTCAAGTTCGAGAGCACATCGACCATCCAGAGCAGAGCATTGGCAGAGTTCATAGCAGAGTGGACGCCGACACCGGACGAAGAAATTCCAGAGACGAGCATCCCCGGCAAGGAAGCAACCAAAGAGTGGCTGATGTACTCTGATGGTGCCTTTTCGCTGGAAGGCACCGGTGCCGGCGTGCTGCTCATCGCGCCCACCGGAGAGCACCTCAAGTACATCGTCCAGATGCACTTTCCCAAGGAGCAAGCAACCAACAATACGGCAGAGTATGAAGGTTTGCTCGCCGGTCTCAGGATCGCGGCGGAACTTGGGATCAAGAAGCTCATTGTCAGGGGTGACACGCAGCTCGTCGTCCGCCAAGTGAACAAGGATTACCAGTGCCCGTTGATGGAGGCTTACGTTGATGAAGTGAGGAAGCTGGAAGAGCGCTTTGACGGTCTGCAAATGGAATACGTTCCAAGAGCAGAAAACGACATCGCCGACGGCCTGTCAAAATGCGCCGCACTAAAGCTACCTGTGGAACCAGGGACTTTTGTGCTCAAGCTGACTCAGCCATCCGTGACACCATCGACTGGGCCAAGCAAGAAGAGAAAATCGGTCTCCGGTGACTACCTCCCGGCAGAGCTTGCCGAAGCCGCCGCCAAGACAGTCCCCAGGATCGACGCCAAGAGTGCTGAGGAGCTGCCCGCTCCGGCAAGCCCCAGGGTTTGTCCCGACGAAGTAGGCGCTCCCGGCAAGCCATGCCCCGGCAAGCTTGCCGGGGAACGTCAAGCTCCGGCTGAGCCCCAAGTCCTTGCCGTAGAAGCTGATGTTCCCGCAGCCGCCGACATGCCTTTAGTCCTCGTCGTCGAGCCACAGGCTCCGACGTGGGCACAGCAGATCGTCCGTTTCCTCCAGACAGGAGAACTTCCCGAAGAACAAGAAGAAGCGGAAAGAGTAGCCCGGCAGTCCAGTATGTACCAGTTCGTCGACGACGCACTGTACAGAAGAGGACGCAATGGGGTGAAATTGAAGTGCATTCACCGGGAAGACGGACAGGAGCTGTTGGCGGAGATACACGGAGGCATATGTGGACACCACATTGGCGCCAGAGCACTTGCCGGCAAAGCGTTCCGGCAAGGTTTCTTCTGGCCAACAGCCCTCCAGGATGCAACTGCACAAGTAACCAAGTGTGAAGCGTGCCAGTTCCATTCCAAGAAGATACACCAGCCAGCTCAACCTCTCCAGATGATCCCTTTGTCCTGGCCCTTCTCGGTCTGGGGGCTCGATATCCTCGGCCCCTTCCCCCGAGCCGTCGGGGGCTTTGGGTACTTGCTCGTTGCCACCGACAAGTTCACAAAGTGGCCAGAAGTGGAACCGGTGAGGAAGGTGACAGCCCAGTCCGCGATCAAATTCTTCAGGTCAATTGTTTGCCGCTTCGGGATCCCCAACAGGATCGTCACCGACAATGGTACGCAGTTCACAAGCCACGCTTTCATGCAGTACACCCAAGACCTCGGCACCAAGGTCTGCTTCGCTTCTGTTGCTCATCCCCAGAGCAACGGTCAAGCGGAAAGGGCCAACGCCGAGGTACTGCGCGGGCTCAAGACCAGAAGTTTTGACAAGCTGCTCAAGCGCGGACGGAACTGGATCGAGGAGCTGCCGGCGGTTCTTTGGTCGGTCAGAACGACGCCAAATCGAGCCACCGGCCAGACACCATTTGCTCTAGTCTATGGAGCAGAAGCAGTTACCCCCACGGAACTCGTATACGGGTCACCTCGAGTGCTCGCTTATGATGAGCTTGAGCAAGAGCGGTCGCGTGAATATGACGCACTGCTCCTCGAGGAGGATCGTCTCCAGGCTGCTGTGCGATCCGCTCGCTATCAGCAAGCTCTGCGTCGCTATCATAGCTGCAAAGTTAAAGCCAGGAGCCTCGAGGAAGGCGACCTTGTTCTTCGGCGCGTTCAGTCGGCCAAGATACACAACAAGTTGACGCCGAAGTGGGAAGGCCCTTACCGGGTGAAACGAGTCACGAGGCCCGGCGCCGTCCGCCTCGAGACCGAAGATGGTACTCCGGTGAGCAATTCCTGGAACATTGAGCATCTTCGCAAGTTTTACCCGTAAGGCGCGGTTGTCGGACCCCGTCCGGCAACCAACTCTTTGTACAAAAGTCATGCCGCAGTTGCATGTAATCCTTTGTACAAAGCCAGGCACAGACCCTGTCAGCAGATGATGAAGCGCTGGCGCCCCCAAGTTTTAGCATGCATGCTGAGTCGAGTCTCGTCTTGGTTAGGGTTGATAGTGCCTAACAGTCGCTAACCCCTAACTTAGAGGTCGAGTCCGCGTCTTTTTCCCGTCCTTTCCCTTTGGCTCGCAGGAATTGCTTACCCTTGCCGAGCCGCTCAAGGACGAAAAAGGGGAGAAGGGCGAGCCAGCACCCGCGCCCCGGCAAGCCAGAGTTGCCGGGGGCTGCAACCTCAGATAAGTCTTTACATCCCTTATCATGCATTCTTTCGTGAGCTGCGGAATGCGAAAACCTTGCTTCCTCCTAAAAGCTGCCGTGCTCTCTTAAGCGACAAACCCCGGAGCGCGTTCCCGGGGCCCGCTTCTGATAGTAGCCGCGGCGGAAAGAGGAGGAAGCGAAGGGCCAGAACCCGCCTTCTCCCTGCCTCCGCCAAGAGCGTGAGGAGGGACAAGGGGCGCAGGGAGACGGCAGGGTCCGTTGCCGGGCGGGGAAGTGTCTATCTTAACGATGCAAAGGGTTCGCTCCTTGCCGCGGGACGTACCCGCGAGACAAATGGTCCGGCAAACACTCCCTTTTCATTAAAAACATTCCACTCAGGTACAGCTCAGAGAGAATGAAAAACATGAAAGATGGGATTACAAGATTTAAACACAATTAAGGCCCGAGGGCTTACAAGATAAAAAGAGATAAGGTGCCCGTGATCCCTTTCTTGTCTCTCTCCTTAGGAGGTAGGGCAAGGAGGCGAGAAGGGCAAAAGGGGCGCCTAGACGAGCTACGGGTGGCAGAAGACGCCAAGAGAGCATCCGGGGCTCGCCCGGGGGCTCCAGAGGCCGGATGGAGACGGCGACGCCGGAAGCGGAACTCGAAAAGGAGGCTGCGGGACGTCAACACGCTGTCGAGGGCATCTAGCCCTCGTACTCCGAGTTGACGGCCTTGCCGCCGGCCTCTTTCGCAGCCTCGCCACTCCGGCCGCCCGAGAAGGCGAAGCCCCAGCAAGAGGAGCTTGCCGGGCCGGAGAGAAGACCCCGGTGGTCGTCGCTGCGAGCAGGGGTGGTGACGGCGTCTGGGGCGAAGCTGGAAGACGAGGCAGCGGCCTTGCCACCCGCCCTCTTCCTCTTCTGCAGCCTCCCTACGCCAGCCGCCCAAGGAGACGACCCCGGGGAGTTCACGGCGCCAGCGACGCGGACGATGGGGGTCATCGGTGCCACGCGGAGCTGCGACCGGCACCTAGTCGGACCCGTCATCCCGGCGACCGCTCCCCTCCTCGCCACTCTCGCTCGAGGAGGAGCCTTCGCTGTCGGAGGAGCTATCCACGCAGCACCGGGCCCGGGTGCCGAGGTCCCCGAAGACCTTGACGGAGAGGAGATCACCCTCCATCAGCTTAAAATGGAGGGTGAACCCCTCCATCAAGCTGTGGATCAGGGCGAACGACTTCCACCCTCGGCCAAGACACATCACGCCGGGGGCTCGGGATTCGACGTGGACTCGCGTACCACTGATCCCGCAGCCCCTCATGCGCAGTCTCAGCGTCTCGTGTTGCTCCGCTTCCAGGACGTCCCCGAAGGGAGCCGGGAGGCGGAGGCGACGGCGAGGCGCCCGGCGCAGCCTGATGATGAACTCGCAGGGGTCGTCCCCGAGATGAACCGCCGGGAGAAACGGAGCCGCCGGCGGAGGCGAGGCCGGCGCGCCGCCCCGCCCGCCTCGAGCGCCTCGGCCCCGTCCACGGCCTCGTCCACGACCTCGCCCCCTCCCCCTTCCCCTTACGGTTGGCTCCTTCACCACGGGTGCAAGGGGAGGAGGGGCACGCTGCCTGGCGGCAACCCTTGCCGCCATCGAAGAAGGCCCAGCGTTCCCTTTCTCCATGACAGTTGGGGAGAGGGGACCAGGGATCTAAGAGAAGAAAGAAGGAAGGAGTGCGGACCCTCATCACCCCCTTCCGCTCCCTATAAAGGGGCGGAGTGGGGGTTCGGCCGCCCCGCCCAACCAATCAAAGCAGAGGAAGGGCAGGCGACGGGGCCGACCCTCTACTCCGACCCGCGTCGGCCCGGTTTCCTGCCTCCACCACCGCAACCCCAAGCGCATGGAGGACGCGTGGCGGGCGAGCACGGCCGAGGCAACAGATGAGGCGACCTCTCCCCACCCCGTGATTGTGAGGGCGGGCGCCTCGAAAGCCGCACCTCGACCCCGTTCGCTCACCAAGCCGCGCCTCCACGTCTCCCCCCCCCTACTTGAAAGTGGGGGCGGACGTTTTGCCTTTCCAAATAAAGAAGTCGTGCCCGACGTGATGCGTGCCTGCGGGCCTCAGCCCCGCGCGCGCCACCCACGTCACGCACGCCTCGCACTCCTCGCCCCCCCCCACGACGCCGCGATAAGCGCGCGCCACTTGGGGAGGGCGCGACGAGCACGGAGTTAAGGAGCAGCGCAACCCAGGCCACGCGTGCCCGTGCACTGTTAGGGCCTGGCCCAACAACGCTCGGCACCGTGTATGGCCCAGACCCGGGGGCTCCTGTCGGTGTACTAAAGTAGGGGTACCTTAGTACCCCGAACTTGTGCACGGGCAGTAGTAGCGTCCCGCGGCAAGGCTTGCCAGGGGAGCGACAAGAGTCTCCACGGCCCTTTCTGGGCCGGACGAAGGCCAAGTGATCGAGCCTAGAAGACCAGGCCCCGGCAAGAGGAGCTTGCCGGGCCAAGGAGGCGAGGTCCGGCAAGAGGAGCTTGCCGGGCCAAGGCGACAAGGCCCCGACAAGAGGAGCTTGCCGGGACAACTAAGCCGAAGCACCAAGGCCCCGGCGGGAGGAGCTCGCCGGGACGGCCAAGCTAAGGCACCCCAAGAAAAGCCCGCCGCGGCGCGCCACGCGCCCTGGCAAGGCCTGACGAGCAGCAAGCTTTCAGGTGCGGCAAGACAACCACCGCGGCAAGCCACTTGCCGCGGAAAACCACCACCTCAGGCCTGCGCTCCAGCTCACCCGACTACGCGTCACTCTGGAGCTTCCCCAGAGGCACGTGGCGGGGCACCGCGCAACCTGAGGCGCGCGGTGGCATGCGACGTTGGCAGAGTCGCCCCCGTGGCAAATGGAGGCGCCCCCAACGGTCCACCTCGGTACTGTTCGGGCGATCCAGACGGGCATTTAATGCCTTTGTCCCCCGCCGTCAGAGTTAGGTGCGATAGCACTGTGCGGCCACTGTTCGCGCAGTTCCTTGCCATTTTTACCCTCACCTGCGTCGCTACCTGTGGGAAACCCCTTAGCATATAAAAGGAGGCCCATGCGCACGTAGAAGGGGGACCGAGGAACCGGAAGGAGGACACCCAGTAGACCCTCGTCTACGTCCAGCTCCGACTTACTGTAGCTCCTTGCGCTCTAGAGCAAGAGCTCGAATCAACCAGACAAGCAGCAGTAGGGTTTTACGCAACCGTGCGGCCCGAAGCTGGGTAAAATCGTTGTGTGTGTGTCGCCTCGATCTGCTCTTTGTGCAACCTCCGCCCCCCGCCGAACCGACAAGGGGCTCCGTCCCCATAGGTGCTCGTGGAGGCCGATTTCCCCCGACAGGGCCAGATCATGGAAGTCCAGCCCATAGTAAAGCATGAGCCCGCGGACAAACGGGTGGAGGGGAAATCCCAGTCCGCGGATGAAGTGGGTAAGAAATACCACCCTCTCCTGGGGTTCTGGAGTAGGGACGATTTGCCCTGCTTTTGGGAGCCGGTGCGCGATGTCTGCGGCTAGGTATCCGGCTCCCCGGAGCTTCGTAATATCCTCCTCCATAACGGAGGAGACCATCCACTTGCCCCCCGCTCCGAACATGCTTGGAATGGCTTTGCGGAGAGGATGAGAACTTGGGCGCTGGAGCTCGAGTGCGTATGAGGGGGAAGGGGAAGAGGATAGCGTGGGTGAAAAAGGTGAATCCTTGTCCCTTTATAAGGGCGGAGGAAACTATGTGCCTCCCCACCTGCCTGGTAAACTCACTTATTCCCCAAGCGCCGTAATTGATGGCGCGGTTGGGTTACCCACACCCGTATTTATGAGAATCCCGTGATAAGGGGACCCGATCTCTGCTTTGACAAGACGTGCCAAGAAAACCCCCTCGCAATATGTGCAGTAGCGGGTTGAGAAAAACGGTTCGAATAATGAACGGGCCATGGCGTGATGTCACGCTACAAAATGAGTCAGCAGATTAGATTTGTGGGATATTATGCTCTCTACGGAAGTATGTGGAATTTATTTTGCAGAGCCGGACACGATCCTTGTGTTTAAAATCTTCTATGGAGTATTTGTAAGAAGAACCCGCCTTGCAATGCTGAAGATAATCTGCGCGCTGGACTCATCGTCATTGAAGCCTGGATCAGGTGCTACTGAGGGAGTCCTGGATTAGGGGGTCCTCGGACAGCCGGACTATATCCTTTGGCCGGACTATTGGACTATGAAGATAATAGATTGAAGACTTCGTACTGTGTCCGGGTGGGACTCTCCTTTGCGTGGAAGGCAAGCTTGGCAATTCGGATATGTAGATCTCCTCCCTTTTAACCGACTCTGTGTAACCCTAGCCCCCTCCGGTGTCTATATAAACCGGAGGGTTTAGTCTGTAGGACGAGAACAATCATAATCATAGGCTAGCTCCTAGGGTTTATCCTCTACGATCTCGTGGTAGATCAACTCTTGTAATACTCATATCATCAAGATCAATCAAGCAGGAAGTAGGGTATTACCTCCATCGAGAGGGCCTGAACCTGGGTAAATATTGTGTCCCTGCCTCGTGTTACCATCCGCCTTAGACGCACAGTTCAGGAACCCCTACCCGAGATCCGCCGGTTTTGACATCGACAGCGGGTCTGCCAAGGAGGAAGAGGGGAAGGGAAGGGGGCTCACATAGCCCTGTAGTTGAGCGAGGTGTGCTCGAGGAGGAGGACGAGGAAGGGGCGGCGTCCGGGTCACCGGTGACGAGTGCGATGGGGCAACAGGGTCGAGGGCGCGGCGCAGGAACGGCGGCCTCGGCATGGGGCGAGGAGGAGCCCAAGGCACGTGGGCGATGGCAGCGTCGGCGGAGACCTCAGGCAGCGGGCACGCCAGTGAGGTGGAGCTCCATCGCGGCCAGGGGGTCGGGCGCGGGGTGCATTGGCGACGCTGGAGACGGGAGAGGGTGGGGGTCTTGGTTAGTAGGAGTGGGGGTTCGTGCGGGGTGACGGGGATGATCCCGATCCAGATCTGGATCGATGGGGGAAGTTGGGGGTGGTGGTTTCCCTAGGGTTCGATCAGGGTGGGGGATAAGGGAGGGCAGCCTAGGTTAGGTGGACTGGCCTGACAGGGAGTGGCTAGCTGAGCCAATGCCCAGTAGATTAGGTCTTTTGTTTTTCATTTTATCTTGTCCTTTTTATTTATTTTCTTTTATGTTTTCTCTTTGTTTCCTATTGTTTTAGTTTTTTTGTAAAATATATACTTGGCATCTACTTTAGTATTTCAATTTAGGCCACTGTCCCAAAAAGTCTAGTTCCCAAAAAATTTAGTTTGATATTTTATTAATTAGTAAAGGCATTTAAATAATTAGGTTTTATACTACTTAAATCATTTTAGTGCATCTTAGCATTTTCTAAACATGTGTTTTCTTCACTATAATTACCTATGTAATATTTGCACAATCCGAACATTTTAGTTTTAGTATTTGAAAACTTTTATTGTTTGCTTGATTTTGAATTTGAATTTGAATCGGTTTCGAACTAACGCGAGATTAGCAACAATAACCAAGGTGACGTGGTATCATTAGCAGAGGTACATTGTAGCTTAATTACCCGGGCATCACAAACATCATGCTGGTGCACGTGATCTATTTATCTTGCAATGGGAAGAGGTGCTTTGTAGTGGGTTCGATCTTACGGTGCTTTATCCCAGTGACTGAAGGGGAACCGACACGTATGTATCGTTGCTACTAAGGATAAAACAATGGGGTCTATCTCTACATAGATAGATCTTGTCTACATCATGCCATCGTTCTTATTGCATTACTCTGTTTTTCCATGAACTTAATACACAAGATGCATGCTGGATAGCGGTCGATGTGTGGAGTAATAGTAGTAGATGCAGGCAGGAGTCAGTCTACCAATCTTGGATGTGATGACTAATGATCATTGCCTGGATATCGTCATGATTATTTGAAGTTCTATCAATTGCCCAACAGTAATTGGTTCACCCACCGTTTGCTGTTTTTCTCGAGAGAAGCCACTAGTGAAACCTACGGCCCCCGGGTCTCTTTCTCATATATTTGCCTTTGTGATCTGCTTTTCCTTTGCATTTATTTTCAGATATATTAAACCAAAAATACAAAAATACCTTGCTGCAATTTATTCTTATTTATTTTATTTGACGTTCGATCTATCAATCTACTACAATTTTATCTCATGTCTGTTTGACTATCTTGAGGCGCTATACCCGAAAGGGATTGACAACCCCTTTAACACGTTGGGTTGCGAGGATTTGTTACCTGTGTGTAGGGGTTGTTTACATTGTGTTTCTTGGTTCTCCTACTGCTCGATAACCTTGGTTTCATATCCGAGGGAAATACCTACCGCCGTTGTGCTGCATCATCCCTTTCTCTTTGGGGAAATACTGACGTAGCTTCAAGCAACATCAAAAGGAATTTCCGGCGTCGTTGCCGGGGAGGATCTTCAACATATACCAGGTTCCTAATCACAAATCTCATCTCCTCGCAATTTACATTATTTGCCTTTTGCCTCTCGTTTTCCTCTCCCCCACTTCACAAAAATTTGCCATTTTATTCGCCCCTCTTTTTCCGTTCGCCATTTTCTTGCCGGATCTGTTTTTGAGTGCAATCTTGTTGTGTGGCCATCATGACACAAGAGAACGACAAGTTATGTGATTTCTCAAATACCAACAACAATGATTTTATCGGCACTCCGATTGCTCCTCCCGCCACTAGTGCGGAGTCTTGTGATATTAATACTACTTTGCTGAATATTGTTATGAAAGATCAATTTTTGGTACTCCTAATGAGGATGTCGTGTCCCATCTTAATACCTTCGTGGAATTATGTGATATGAAAAAGAAAAAAGACGTGGACAATGATGTTGTGAAGATGAAATTATTTCCGTTTTCTTTGCGTGATTCTGCAAAAAATTGGTTCTCCTCTTTGCCTCGCAATAGTATCGATTCTTGGAATAAATGCAAAGATGCTTTTATCCCTAAGTATTTTCCTCCTGCAAAAATTATTTCCCTTAGAACCCAGATCATGAATTTAAGGCAACTTGAACATGAGCATGTTGCACAATCTTGGGAAAGGATGATAATGATGCTAAGGAATTGCCCAACGCATGGGTTAAATCTTTGGATGATCATACAGATTTTTTATGCGGGCTTGAATTTTATTCTAGTAATCTTTTAGATTCCACCATGGGTGGTACTTTTATGGAAATTACTTTGGGTGAAGCCACCAAATTGCTTGATAATATCATGGCAAATTATTCACAATGGCATACCGAAAGGGCTCCTACTAGTAAAAAGTTAATTCAGTTGAAGAAATTTCTTCTTTGAGTGAAATAGTTGATGCTCTTATGAAATTGGTTGCTAGTAAAAGTGATCCTATTGATTTTAATGATATGCCTTTGTCCACCTTGATTGAGCAAAATAGTTATGCCATAGACGTGAATTTTATCTCTCGAAATAATTTCAATAACAATGCTTATAGAGGTAATTTTAATCCTAGGCCTTTTCCTAGTAATTCCTCTAATAATTATGGTAATTCCTATGGAAATCAATCTTATAATAATAGGAACATCTCTGATATTGAGAATAATATTTAAGAATTTATCAACACGCAAAAAGTTTTCAACACTTCCATAGAAGAAAAGTTGAGTAAGATTGATGATTTGTCTAGAAGTGTTGATAGAATTGCTCATGATGTGGAAAATCTCAAGATGAAATTTTTTGTGCCTAAGGTAGATGAATCAATTCTATGGATGAAAGTAAGAAAAGAACCGCTATGCTTAGGGCTAAAAGAGAATTTTTAGAAAAGCTGTTTTCTAGTGATTTGTTTCGCAAAAGTGATGAAGATCTTAAAATGATTGGTGTTTCTTCTATTGATTCCTTGTTTAGTAAAGTTAAGGTTGATGAAAAAGGGACTGGATAAGAAGCAACTTTAGGTAGAAGGCGTCCCAATTTTTCTGAGGGTGAAAATCTTATTGAGAAAATTGATGAAAGTGGGTTTGAAGAGGTCAAAACTTTAGCTACTGATGTGCCCACTCTTTGGGATTACAAAGACTTTAATTATGATAGTTGCTCTTTGATTGATTGTATTCCTTTTTTGCAATCCATGATAAATTCACCCCATGCTTATGTACAGAATAAAGCTTTTACTAAACATATTGTTGATGCTATGATGAAAGTTTTTGAAGAAAAAATGGAATTAGAAGTTTTAATTCCTAGAAAATTGCATGATGAGTGGGAACCTACTATCAAAGTCAGGATTAAAAATTATGAATGTTTTTCTTTGTGTGACTTGGGTGCTAGTGTTTCTACAATTTCAGAATCTTTATGTGATGTGCTTGTTTTTACCGATCTTGAAGAATGTTCTCTAAATTTGCACTTGGCGGATTCTACTATTAAAAAGCCTATGGGAAGAATTAATGATGTTCTTATTCTTTCAAATAGGAATTATGTGCCCATAGATTTTATTGTTCTTGATATTGATTGCAATCCGTCTTGTCCAATTATTCTTGGTAGACCGTTTTTACGCACTATCGGTGCCGTGATTGATATGAAAGAAGGCAATATTAAGTTCCAATTTCCTTTGAGGAGGGTATGGAACACTTCCCTAGAACAAGAATTGGGCCACCATATGAATCAATCATGAGGGCATCTTATGGATCTCAAACCAAATATGACAAAATTTAGATCCTTGCTTTCTGCCTAGCTAAGGGCGTAAAACTACAGCGCTTGTTGGGAGGCAACCCAATGAATTAAATTTATTTTTGCTTTTTGTTTTATGTTCTTGAGTGTTAGCACAATTATGATACTGTATAGATTGTGTTTTTTGTGTTTTAATTAGTGTTTGTGCCAAGTAGAACCTATAGGATCTTCTTGGGTGATAGTTGTTTGATCTTGCTGAAAAACAGAAACTTTTGGGCTCACGAAAACAATTCTATTTTTTTACCGGAGCGTGATAAAATGCCAATTCTTTTTCCAGAAGATTAATATAAAAATTGCTCAGGTCGTCCTGTTTTTCAGAATTTTTGGAGTTCCAGAAGTTTTGGAAATAGTCAGATTACTACAGACTGTTCTGTTTTGACAGATTCTGTTTCTCTTTGCGTTGTGTGCTTATTTTGATCGCTCTATGGTTTTCTTTGATGAGTTTTTGCCATAGAAAATTTGGAATACAGTAGATTTAATGCAAAAACAAAATATGAATTGGTTTGGTATAGTACTTATAGTACTAATTTGCTTTCTTTACTAACGAATCTCACGAAAGTTTTGTTGAGTTTTGTGTGATTGAAGTTTTCAAGTTTTGGGTTATCTTACGATGGATGAAGGAATAACGAGTAGAAGATCCTAAGCTTGGGGATGCCCCGGTATCCCAAGATATTATCCAAAAATGAGCAACCAACTAAGCTTGGGGATGCCCCCGAGTGGCATCCCCTCTTTCTTCTAATGACCATGGGTATTTTACTTGAAGCTATATTTTTATTCATCACATACTATGTGTTTTGCTTGGAGCGTCTTGTATGATATGAGTCTTTTCTTATTTTATTTTGTGTTTTAAGTCTTGATCCCTTGCTGGACACACCTATTTGAGTGAGCCAAATTATGTCATGACTTGCTAGAATTGCTCTCTTTGCTTCACTTAAATTTTTATGAGCTATGGACTTGCTCTAGTGCTTCACTTATATCTTTTTGAGCACGGTGTGCTTTAGTATTTTTGAAGAAATGCTCTCTTGCTTCACTTAGATTTATTTGAGAGTTAGTAAAATTTTCAAGAAATTCTCTCTTGCTTCACTTAAATTAATTTGAGAGAAAGAAAGAAATATTATGCTCATGATCTTCACTTATATTTGTTTGAGCTTATGAAAAGCAACACATGAAAATTAGTCCCAAAGTGATAGATATCCAATAAGGATATAATAAAAACTTTCATGAAGATCATTGGACAAAATAAACTTGATTCTTAGTAATAGTTTTGAGATATGATGATGTGATATGTGAGTTATGTTGATGAGTACTTATGCTTTAGTAAGAATATTGGTGCTAAGGTTTGTGATTCCTATGCAAGCATGAAAGTCAATAATTATGCAATGAAATTATATCCTACTTGTGGTGCTTTATTCGGTGTTAATTATGCTTAATGCTCGCTTATGAGATTATTCGTTTGTTGGTTGGTCGCTTCTCAATCTTTTGCTAGCCTTCATTTTGCACTAAGTATGATCTCTACTTGTGCATCCAAAATCCTTTAAACCAGTTTTGCCTCATGAGTCCATAATATCTACCTTTATGCAGTATTCTTTCGCCGTTATAAGCAAATTTGTATGTGCCATCTCTAATTTTCAAATAAACTTCTCTTTTGTGTGTTTGTTTTGCTCGCGGAGCGGTGAGGGGTGGCTAACATTTTCCATGCTAGATGTGTTATTCTCACGAGGAGTGTTTATTCACTTGTCATTGCACGAGAGTAAGGCAAAGGTTTTAGGGATGCCCGGTCCCGAAATGAAAAAAATGAATTCACTTTATGTTGTCAAATAATAAATCCCTTAGAAAGTGTTGGTATGGAGAGCACCCGTGGATACGGTTAGCCATGGAAAGTGAAAGTATGGTGGAAAAAGGAATACACTTTATTTTCTATTTGGGAACCGCCTATGATATATCTAGCATGGAAAGTGTTGGGAACTCTAGGTCGTTTTAGTTGGTGGGATGGACACCCCCCAAAATGTTTTTTATCCCTAAGTTTTTCGCTTTGAGCTCTGGCACCTCTTAAAAAAACCCTACTTCCCTCTGCGAAGGGCCTTTCTTTTACTTTATGCATTTTTTATTTTTCAATTTGAGTCTCCATCTTCTCATATAAAAGCACCAACTAGGAGGCAATATGATCGTACTTGAGTATTGGGTGTAGCTAATATGCGAGTGTGTTTCATGAATGGATCAATGGTTGAGCATGATGGGCTAGGGGTAACTTATTTTAGCGTTGATATTTTGAAAGACATGTGATGAGGACATCAATACCATTGTTACACCCACAGCCCCTACTGTTACATATATTGGACAAATTACTAGAGCTCGCGCACGCTAATTAAATTACCAGGTACTTCCGTTTCTTGGTAATGATTCCAATGTTCATGAGAATATGATACTGCCTAAATTGGATACATTTGTTTTGCTTACAAATGAAGGGCCTAGCTTGGAGAAGGATGAACATTGGAGCAAGAACACGCATGGAGTTGATGGCATGCGCAAGGGGATCAAGAACGGAGCTACAAGTGATGATTTCAGGACTTTGAAGCCACCATAAGGAGTGCATGAAGCCTTGGACGAAATATACAATATGCCACTTCATAATATTCGTCCATAGGCTATTCTAGGTGCTACGTCACCTTATTATTGGGCCAGGCCCATGTAATTTCGAAATACTTAAGTATAGGCTATTTTTAGAGTCCGTATGTGTGGGGAAACAAGAGTTAGGGTTGGTTTCGGACCCCACCCTAAAGGGCCACAAAATTCCCTCCTCTTCCTCCATATATACAACCCTTAGGGCGTCGTTTAGACTTTGGGTTTTGTTTAGATTAAAAGTTCGCCATAGCTGTAACTTCGCGTACTTCGTTTGTGTTCAACGACCAGACCAAGGCATCACAGAACCCCACCTTCATTAATAAAGCTTTCCTCTTTTATTCGCAATATCTAGATTGCAATCTCAGTTTCTTGCTTGTTCTTCGTTTGCTCGCAGGAAATAGACCCTCGTGGTCAGGTTAATCGTGCTCCGGCGTGGTCAATAACCCCTCGGAAGTTGGTTTAGCGATCGCTAAGGCGCGACGTCTTCGCACGTTCGTAGTCGGATCGTCAAAGTCGACTCCCACAGAAAACGATTGCTATCTCATTGAAACATCGAGACACCTCTGCTTCTATCAAGTGGTATCAGATTTCCAGGTTGCTCGGTGAGATTTTACAGTTTTTCGTATATTAGATCGAGTATGTTCTTCATACCTAAAGTCCACGATAAAGCCACAAAAAAATTAGGGTTAGTTCATCATATCCGAACCAATCTGAGCCTTTGCATAATCTTTTTTAGGGTTTTTGCTTTGTTGAATTTGTGGTTGCATCGTCGTGTCAAGTTGCTGGTCTTAGAGTCTAGTCTTTTAGAGTTTCGAGTTCTGGTCATAAGTTGTCACGCCGCCGCCGCACCATCATCATCGCCTTGCCATCTCCCACCATTGCTTATCCGCCACCGCTCTGAATCTGTATCCATATACCACCACCAATCTGTATCCATATACCACCACCAATCCGTATCCATATACCACCACCAATCTGTATCCATATACCACAACCGCTACCATATACCACCACCGCTGCCATATACCACCACCATATATCCACCACCAATCCGAGTTCTTCTCATATTAGGTTTGTTTTCGAGATTCATCTAAATTCCGATTCGTGTTTCCTTGCCTGCGTAGGTCTCGAAAAAAAAGAGTCTGGAGACCCCCGGGCAGTTTTTAGGCCAAAATTTCGGCGACCGAAAATATTTTTTCCCTATCCTATTTTTAGGCTGTTCTGAGTCTTTTGAGACACTCTCCATCACAGTGATTTTTGGTCACACTTTTTCATCGTCACTGCCCTGATTTCCAAAAAAAAATTGTCAAAAAAATTTCGTACCCATCCTGTCAGTTTGACCTGGGAAGAGTTTTGAGACACTCGCCATTATAGTGATTTTTCGCAAAAAAAAAAGAGGAGCGCAAAAAAAAGAGTGCAATTTTTTTCCAGAGTGTGCTTTTCCCTTGTTTCCATGCAGCGCCGTGATTTTGTTAGTTTTCTAGGCTCGCGTCTCTAGCACGGTCTAGCCTAGGACCAGCACAGTACCGTCGTTGAGCGTTTACTCAACTTTGCATCTCTGAATTGATTATTGTTGACCTTTTTGCTACCATACTATAAGCCTTCCCAGCTCCACATACATCTACGTCGTGCGTTTGACTCTCCCTGGCAATCGCTCTATCCAAGCTTTGAGAGTTTTGACTACAACGGTTCTCGTTCACCGCCTGCTGCTGGGTAAGAACTGGTAAGAATTTGAGATTTGCTTGACGGATTTGTGACTGTCCACCACACCACCACCACCACTTCCTAGTAGTCTGTCGAATCATATTCTTGTGTGTTTCTGTTGCTGCTAACCATGGCAGGATCACAAGCCAACGAGACTGACTGGGAGAACATGACAAACAAAGCGTTACATGATAAGTTTCAGCAAATGATGAGTGGACAGGTGGAAGATGTGCTAAATAGAATAGAAGAGGCCATGGAGAAGATAGATGGCATTGAGAAGGCGTTCGAAACAAAGCTCGATAACAAGTTTAATGAATTGCTCGGGCGTCTACCACCACCACCACCACCGGCTGCACCTAACGCACCTCTACAACAACAACAACAACAACGACTACCTCCACATCGCGAAACAGCCCTCCGCCGAGCGAGCCGTGTCCCTCTTCAGCCTGGCCAAGCTGCTGGTGCTGCTGTTGATACTTCTGTGGCTCCTGCTGCTGATGTGGGGGAGGATGATTATGTGGGAGATTACGAGGATGAGGTTGATCAACATCAGAACTATGTGCAACCACCAGCACCACAACCACCAGGTCGTCCACATGCAAATAATGGCAATGTTAGGGCTCCCCCTCAGGTACGAGATCTTGACCATCTCCCTAAACTGAAATTGAATATTCCACCATCTGAGGGTAGATATGTTCCTGATATATATCTTACTTGGGAGTTAGAAACTGAACAACGATTTACATGTTTACAATATCCTGAGGAGAGACGTGTTCCTGCTGTTGTTTGTGCTTTCACTATCTTTGCATGTGTTTGGTGGTCTGAATATTGTAGATTATATCTTGTTCCAGCTACTTAGGCTGCTTTGAAAACTGCTATGCGTACTCGTTGGGTTCCACCATATTATCAATGTGAATTACTTCAAAAATTGCAGCGCTTAAGACAAGGAAAAAATTCGGTAGAAGAATATTATCAGGAATTACAAACTGGCTTGATTAGATGTGGTATCGTTGAGGAGAATGAAGCTATGCTTGCACGTTTTCTGGGTGGATTAAATAGAGAGATTCAGACCATTCTAGACTATAAGGATTATAATAATATCACTCGTTTATTCCATCTTGCTTGTAAAGCTGAACGTGAAGTGCAGGATCGACAGGCATTTGCGCGAACTAACTTTTCTGCAGGTCGACCTTCATCATGGACACCACGTGCATCATCTACTTCCACACGTTCTGCTACACCGGCACCTCCGTCAGCTGCCACCTCCAACCGTGATACAAGAAAGCAGGCACAACCACCACTATCTGCACGAGCACACCTGTCGGGCCTGCACAGAGCTCTTCTTCTTCCATGGCGTCTACAGGGCACACAAGTCATATTATTTGTCGTCGTTGTAAGGGAAGAGGACATTTTGCGCGAGAATGCACATCTCAGCGTGTGATGATTGCTACTGAGGATGGTGGGTATGAGTCTGCTAGTGACTATGATGAGGAGACTTTGGCTCTTCTTACCCATGAAGTACACGGTGGAGATGATTCTGATCATGAGACGCAATACATGGCTGCTGAAGATGCTGACAGGTATGAATGTTTAGTTCCTCAACGTGTTTTGAGTGTGCAGGTCACGCAAGCTGAGCAAAATCAGAGGCATAATTTGTTCCATACAAAGGGAGTTGTGAAGGAACGTTCTGTTTGCGTCATCATAGATGGAGGGAGCTGCAACAACTTGGCTAGCATGGATATGGTGGAGAAGCTATCTCTCACCACAAGACCACATCCACATCCTTACTACATCCAATGGTTCAACAACAGCGGCAAGGTTAAGGTAACACGTACTGTTCGGGTGCATTTTAGTATCTCTACATATGCTGATTATGTTGATTGTGATGTGGTACCTATGCAAGCATGTTCCTTATTACTTGGTAGACCATGGCAATTTGATAAAAATTCTGTACACCATGGTAGAAACAATCACTATACTCTTGTTCATAAGGATACAAATATTACTTTGCTTCCTATGACTCCTGATTCCATTTTCAAAGATGATATTCATAGAGCTAATAAAGCAAAACAGGAGAAAAATAAGAGTGAAAATCAGATTGTGGCAAAAGAATTTGACCAACAAATGAAGCCTAATAGTAAACCATCTAGTGTTGCTTTTGAAATTAAATTGAAAAGTGCATGTTTACTTGCCACCAAATCTGATATTGATGAGCTAGTTTTTAGCAAATCTGTTTGCTATGCTTTTGTGTGCAAAGAGGCATTATTTTCATTCGAGGACGTGCCTTCCTCTTTGCCCCCTGCTGTCACTAACATTTTGCAGGAGTTCGCTGACGTCTTCCCACAAGACGTGCCACCGGGATTACCACCTATTCGAGGGATTGAGCATCAAATTGACTTAATTCCCGGTGCATCGCTACCCAACCGTGCACCATACCGTACCAATCCAGAGGAGACGAAGGAGATTATGCGGCAAGTACAGGAGCTGCTCGACAAAGGTTATATTCACGAATCCCTTAGTCCTTGTGCTTTTCCTATTATTCTAGTGCCGAAAAAGGATGGTGCGTCGCGTATGTGTGTTGATTGTAGAGGCATTAATAATATTACCATTCGTTATCGTCATCCTATTCCTAGGCTAGATGATATGCTTGATGAATTGAGTGGCTCTACAATATCCTCCAAAGTTGACTTGCGTAGTGGATACCATCAAATTCGTATGAAATTGGGAGATGAATGGAAAACAACATTTAAAACTAAGTTTGGTTTATATGAGTGGTTAGTCATGCCTTTTGGGTTAACTAATGCACCTAGTACTTTCATGAGACTAATGAACGAAGTTTTACGTGCTTTCATTGGACGATTTGTGGTAGTCTATTTTGATGATATACTGATTTATAGCAAATCTTTGGAAGAACATTTGGAACATTTACGTGCTGTTTTTAATGCTCTACGTGATGCACATTTGTTTGGTAACCTTGGGAAGTGCACCTTTTGCACCGACCGAGTGTCTTTTCTTGGCTATGTTGTTACTCCACAGGGAATTGAAGTTGATAAAGCCAAGAATGAAGCTATTGAGAGTTGGCCGCAGCCCAAAACGGTCACACAAGTGAGGAGTTTTCTTGGACTCGCTGGTTTCTATAGGCGTTTTGTGAGAGATTTTAGCACCATTGCTGCACCTCTCCATGAGCTTACAAAGAAGGATGTGCCTTTTGTTTAGGGTACCGCACAGGAAGAAGCCTTCACGGTATTGAAAGATAAGTTGACACATGCTCCTTTACTTCAACTTCCTGACTTTAATAAGACTTTTGAGCTTGAATGTGATGCTAGTGGAATTGGATTAGGAGGTGTGTTATTACAAGATGGCAAACCTGTTGCATACTTTTCTGAAAAATTGAGTGGGCCTAGTCTAAACCATTCTACTTATGATAAAGAATTATATGCTCTTGTTCGGACTTTAGAGACATGGCAACATTATTTATGGCCCAAAGAATTTGTTATACATTCTGATCATGAATCTTTGAAACGTATTAAAAGTCAAGCTAAACTGAATCATAGACATGCTAAATGGGTTGAATTCATTGAGACTTTCCCTTATGTCATTAAACACAAGAAGGGTAAAGAAAATGTTATTGCTGATGCTTTGTCTCGTCGCTATACTATGCTTTCACAACTTGACTTCAAAATATTTGGTTTGGAGACCATCAAAGATCAATATGTGCATGATGCTGATTTTAAAGAAGTAATGCAGAACTGTAAAGAAGGAAGAACATGGAACAAGTTCGTTGTTAATTATGGTTAAGTGTTCCGTGCTAACAAGCTATGCATTCCTGCTAGCTCTGTTCGTCTTTTGTTGTTGCAGGAGGCGCATGGAGGAGGATTAATGGGACAGTTTGGCGTGAAGAAGACGGAGGACGTACTTGTTACACATTTCTTTTGGCCAAAGATGAGACGGGATGTTGAGCGTTTTGTTGCTCGCTGCACTACATGTCAAAAAGCTAAGTCACGACTCAATCCTCATGGTTTATATATGCCTTTGCCTAGTGTTCCTTGGGAGGATATATCTATGGACTTTGTTTTAGGTTTACCTCGAACAAAGAAGGGGAGAGATAGCATATTTGTTGTCATGGATAGATTCTCGAAAATGGCACACTTTATACCATGTCATAAAAGCGATGATGCTGTTAATGTTGCTGATTTGTTCTTTCATGAAATTATTCGCTTGCATGGTGTGCCAAATACTATTGTTTCACACCGTGATACTAAATTTCTTAGCCACTTTTGGAGATGTTTATGGGCTAAGTTGGGGACTAAACTGCTTTTTAGTACTACTTGTCACCCCCAAACTGATGGACAAACTGAAGTAGTCAATAGAACATTGTCTACTATGCTTAGGGCTGTTTTGAAGACTAATAAGAAAATGTGGGAAGAATGCTTGCCTCATATTGAATTTGCTTATAATCGTTCGTTGCATTCTACTACTAAGATGTGCCCTTTTGAAATTGTGTATGGTTTCCTTCCTCGTGCACCCATTGATTTGTTGCCTCTTCCATCTTCAGAGAAGGTTAATTTTGATGCTAAACAACGTGCTAAATTGATCTTTAAAATGCATGAGTTAACTAAGGAAAACATTGAGCGTATGAATGTTAAATATAAACTTGCTGGAGATAAGGGAAGAAAACATGTGGTCTTTGCACCTGGAGATCTTGTTTGGTTACATTTGCGTAAGGATAGGTTTCCTAATTTGCGCAAATCAAAGCTAATGCCACATGCTGATGGTCCATTTAAGGTGTTAGAGAAAATAAATGATAATGCATATAAACTTGAGTTGCCTGCAGATTTTGGGGTTAGTCCCACTTTTAACATTGCAGATTTGAAGCCTTATTTGGGTGAGGAAGATGAGCTTCCGTCGAGGACGACTTCATTTCAAGAAGGGGAGGATGATGAGGACATCAATACCATTGTTACACCCACAGCCCCTGCTGCTATACATACTGGACCAATTACTAGAGCTCGCGCACGCCAATTGAATTATCAGGTACTTTCGTTTCTTGGTAATGATTCTAATGTTCATGAGAATATGATGCTACCTAAATCGGATACATTTGTTTTGTTTACAAATGAAGGGCCTAGCTTGGAGAAGGATGATCATTGGAGCAAGAACAAGCATGGAGTTGATGGCATGCGCAAGGGAGACAAGAACAGAGTTTCAAGTGATGATTTCAGGACTTTGAAGCCACCATAATGAGTGCATGAAGCCTTGGACGAAATATACAAGATGCCACTTCATAATTTTCGTCCAGAGGCTATTCTAGGTGCTGCGTCACCTTCTTCTTGGGCCAGGCCCATGTAATTTTGAAATACTTCAATATAGGCTGTTTTTAGAGTCAGTATGTGTGGGGAAACAAGAGTTAGGGTGGGTTTCGGACCCCTACTCCAAGGGCCACGAAATTCCCCCCTCTTCCCCCATATATACAACCCCTAGGGCATCGTTTAGACTTTGGGTTTTGTTTAGATTAAAAGTTCGCCATAGCTGCAACTTCGCGTACTTCGTTTGTGTTCAACGACCAGACCAAGGCGTCACAGAACCCCACCTTGATCAATAAAGCTTTCTCTTATATTCGCAATATCCAGATTGCAATCTTAGTTTCTTGCTTGTTCTTCGTTTGCCTGCAGGAAATAGACCTTCGTGGTCAGGTTGATCGTGCTCCGGCGTGGTCAATAACTTCTTGGAGTTGGTTTAGCGATTGCTAAGGCACGACGTCCTCACACGTTCGTAGTCGGATCGTCAAAGTCGACTTCCTCCAAACGATAGCCACCATCTCATCGAAAGACAGGACACCTTTACCTCTATCATCTGCCAAGAACTAAAATTGAGAAAAGGCTAGATTTTTAGTTGGTCAAGTAGTCTAATCACCCCCCTCTAGACATACTTCTGATCCTACATTTGTTCACCCACCATTCGCTATTTTCTCGAGATAAGCCACTAGTGAAACCTACGGCCCCCGGGTCTCTTTCTCATATATTTGCCTTTGCAATATGCTTTTCCTTTGCATTTATTTTCAGATCTATTAAACCAAAAATACAAAAATACCTTGCTGCAATTTAGTCTTATTTACTCTATTTGGCGTTCGATCTATCAATCTACTACAATTTTATCTCACGTCCGTTTGCCTATCTTGAGGCGCCGTACGCGGAAGGGATTGACAACCCCTTTAACACGTCGAGTTGCAAGGATTTGTTATCTGTGTGCAGGGGCTGTTTATGTTGTGTTGCTTGGTTCTCCTACTGGTTCGATAACCTTGGTTTCATATCTGAGAGAAATACCTACCGCCAGTATGCTGCATCATCCTTTCCTCTTATGGGAAATACCAACGTAGCTTCAAGCGGCATCACTTATCGCCATAGCACGAAGCCTAAAAAAGAAACAACAGTGGCTTCAAGACGAACAGGATACGCTCAACAATAGATGGACCAAGGTCCTGGCCACCGAAGAATATGGCCTCGAGCGCCCGACAAAGAGCTGCCCAAAACGCATGTTACTACCACAATTCGACGACGAGGCCTTCGGTCAAGTATTGTCAAAATACGATCACGCGAATCAACCAGAATGACCATCACGTGGATGGGACAAAACGGCCAATTACGCCGAACACGAGCCCGCTCCCCTCGCCGTAGAGGTAAGGAGATAGCGGCTCCGGGCTACATGTATGACCTACGTCAGGACATGAATAGTAGGACCGATCAGACCCGATCAATCTACGGATCAAGAGGACATGCTCCAGCATGAGATGATGGCCATCAGGCCTGACACGACAAACATAACCTAGTCCTGGGCCAGCCCCGAACTCGGATGTCATCCGAACTCCGTCGCGGTGTGCCTCGATAAAGAGGCGCCGCGCACCCCATGTGCTTCACCAATGAGGTAATGCAGCACCAGTTTCTGGAAGGGTTTAAACCTGTGAACATCGAGCCATACGATGGAACGACAGATCCCGCTGTATGGATTGAACATTTCCTTCTCCACATTCACTCGTGGAGATGATCTCCACACCATTAAATACCTCCCCCTAAAGCTAAAAGGACCAGCACGACACTGGTTGAATAGCCTCCCAAAGAACTCCATTGGCAGCTGGGAGGACTTAGAGGATGCTTTTCAGGACAAGTTTCAGGGCACTTATGTCCGACCACCGGATGCTGATGACCTGAGTCACATAGTCCAGCAACCCAGAGAGTCAGCCCCCAAACTTTGGACTTGGTTCTTAATTAAAAAGAACCAAATCATCGACTGTCCGGACGTCGAATCCTTAGCGGCATTTAAGCACAGCGTTCGTGACGAATGGCTCGCCCGACACCTCGGTTAGGAAAAGCCGAAGACTATGGCAGCTCTTACTGCACTTATGACCCACTTTTATGTGGGCGAAGATAACTGGTTGGCTCGTAGAAGCAATAGTACAAGCGACCCAGGCACCTCTGAGGCCAGGGATGGCAATGGAAAACCACGACACAACAAAAATAAGCGTTGGAACAACAACGAAGAAATCAAGGATACGATGGTAAACGCCGGATTCAGCGGCTCTAAACCCGGTCAGCGGAAGAAGCCGTTCAAAGGAAATAGAGATGGTCCATCCAATTTGGACAAAATACTGGATAGGCCCTGCCAGATTCATGGCACCCCTGACAAGCCTACCAACCACACCAACAGCAACTTTTGGGTTTTTAAACAGGCTGGTAAATTAAATACCGGACATAAGGGGAAAGGACCTCAAAGCAAGGACGATGATGAGCCCCGCCCTCCGAAGACAGGGGGATATTAGAAGTTTCCCCCCGAGGTGAAAACTGTGAACATGATATATGTCACCCACATCCCCAAGAGGGAGCGCAAGCGCGCATTAAGGGACGTCTATGCCATAGAGCCTGTCGCCCCAAAATTCAACCCATGGTCGGCTTGTCCGATCCCCTTTGATCGCAGGGACCGCCCAACCAGTATCTGTCACGGAGGTTCAGCAGCCCCGCTCCTCGATCCCAAGATACCATCTCACTAGAGTCCTTATGGACGGCGGCAGCAATCTTAACTTGATTTATCAAGGCACTGTCCATAAGATGGGCATTGACCCATCAAGAATCAAGCCTAGCAACACTACCTTTAAAGGAGTGATACCCGGCGTGGAGGCCCGCTGCAGGGGCTCCTTAATGCTGGAAGTAGTATTCGGCTCTCCAGATAACATTCGAAGTGAAGAATTGATCTTTGATATCGTCCCTTTCCGCGGTGGTTATCATGAACTGCTTGGACGAACAGCTTTTGCCCGCTTTAATGCAGTCCCACACTATGCTTATTTGAATCTCAAAATGCCCGGACCGCGCGGTGTTGATACGTCTCCAACGTATCTAAAATGTTTGATTGCTCCATGCTACATTATCTACTGTTTTGGACATTATTGGGCTTTATTATCCACTTTTATATTACTTTTGGGACTAACCTATTAACCGGAGGCCTAGCCCAGAATTGCTGTTTTTTGCCTGTTCCAGAGTTTATGTAATGAAACCTTCGGGAACGTGATTTTTAGGAAGATTATGATCCAGGAGACTTGGACCCTACGTCAAGACAGAAAAGAGGAGGTCACGAGGTAGGGGGCACGCCCACTCCCCCCCCCCCCCAGGGCGTGCCCTCCACCCTCATGGCCCCCCTGTTGCTCCACCGATGTACTCCTTCCTCCTATATATACCTACATACCCCCAAACGATCAGATACGGAGCCAAAAACCTAATTCCACCGCTTCAACCTTTTGTACCCACGAGATCCCATCTTGGGGCCTGTTCCGGAGCTCCGGCGGAGGGGGCATCCATCACGGAGAGCTTCTACATCAACACCATAACCTCTCCGATGAAGTCTGAGTAGTTTACCTCAGACCTTCGGGTCCATAGTTAGTAGCTAGATGGCTTCTTCTCTCTTTTTGGATCTCAATACAATGGTCTCCCCCTCTCTCGTGGAGATCTATTCAATGTAATCTTCTTTTTGCGGTGTGTTTGTTGAGATCGATGAATTGTGGGTTTATGATCAAGATTATCTATGAACAATATTTGAATCTTTCCTGAATTCTTTTATGTATGATTGGTTATCTTTGCAAGTCTCTTCGAATTATCAGTTTGGTTTGGCCTACTAGATTGATCTTTCTTGCATTGGGAGAAGTGCTTAGCTTTGGGTTCAATCTTGTGGTGTCCTTTCCCAGTGACAGTAGGGGCAGCAAGGCACATATTGTATTGTTGCCATTGAGGATAACAAGATGGGTTTTTTATCATATTGCATGAATTTATCCCTCTACATCATGTCATCTTGCTTAAGGCGTTACTCTGTTTTCAAGAACTTAATACTCTAGATGCATGCTGGATAGCGGTCAATGAGTGGAGTAATAGTAGTAGATGCAGGCAGGAGTCGGTCTACTTGTCTCGGACGTGATGCCTATATACATGATCATACCTAGATATTCTCATGACTATGCTCAATTCTGTCAATTGCTCAATAGTAATTCATTCACCCACCGTAAAATACGTATGCTCTTGAGAGAAGCCACTATTGAAATCTATGGCCCCCGGGTCTATCTTCATCATATTAATCTCCCAACACTTTGTTATTTCCTTTGCTTTTTACTTTGGTTTTATTTTACTTTGCATCTTTATCACAAAAATACCAAAAATATTATCCTATCATATATCAGATCTCACTCTCGTAGGTGACCGTGAAGGGATTAATAACCCTTTATCGTGTTGGTTGCAAGGAGTTATTTGTTTGTGTAGGTACGAGGGACTCAAGCGTGGCCTCCTACTGGATTGATACCTTGGTTCTCAAAAACTGAGGGAAATACTTACGCTACTGTGCTGCATCACCCTTTACTCTTCAAGGAAATCCAACGCAATGCTCAAGAGGTAGCAAAGAAGATTTCTGGCGCCGTTGTCAGGGAGTCTACGCAAAAGTCAACATACCAAGTACCCATCACAAATCCCTTATCTCCCGCATACATTATTTGCCATTTTCCTCTCGTTTTCCTCTCCCCCACTTCACCCTTGCCGTTTTATTCGCCCTCTCTTTTTCGTTCACCTCTTTTTTTGCTTGCTTGTCGTTATGGCTAGCCCTCTATCTTATCCGTTGTCTCCCGAGAATGAAGTTCTAAATTTTAAACAAAGGGAGGGATAAAATCTAAAAGACGCTTGGCATAGAATTTGCAATGCTCAAAATAGATCTGCCAGGAAGCAATCTACTTCCGTTCTTCTCCGCAATTTTTATGTAGGCGCTATTCCTTGGTATAGATATATTCTTGATACCATTACCGGAGGGAATTTCTTAGGTAGCCATACTTTTGACTCTTATAATGCTATGATAGATTTATTTGGCTCACCACCTCTTTTGGTTAATGGAAAGACTTGAAATTATTGAAAATAAAGTTGCTACTGTAGAGTTAATTGAAAATCTGGATAAAAAGATCCACAACCAAATTACCCAATATGGATCTAAGGTAGAAGTCACTTTGAAAAATATTAAGGAGAAGGAACCCATAGTTAATGAGAGAATAAATCAAGATTCCACTAGAATCGATAAACTTGAGGGTATCATTACCAATTTGGGAACCGCTTTTTCTTCCGTAAAGAATACTCCAAGTCCTCCAACTAAAATTTCCAAGCTTATGTATGTTCCTAAAAATAAGGGTGAATCCTCTAGTAAGGAAACTGCGGATCTTAAATCTATAAGTATTCATCCCAATCTTTTTGCTATCATTAAGGAACCATTTGCTACGAATGAATTTTTCAATCTTGTGCCTAAAAGTTTGATAATTACTAAAAAGAAAGAAATTTATAAGGAAGATAGATGTCTCATTGAAGAATTGCCTACCAAAGATGGCAATACCTAGATCTATCCTTGCTTTTATGCCTAGCTAGGGGCGTTAAACGATAGCGCTTGTTGGGAGGCAACCCAATTTTATTTTTAGTTTTTTTCTTTCGCTTCTGTTTAGGAATAAATCTTTGTTCTAGCCTCTGGTTAGATGTGTTTTTATGTTTTAATTAGTGTTTGTTCCAAGTTAAACCTATAGGATATTCTTGGACGATAGTTATTTGATCTTGCTGTAATTTCCAGAAACTTTCTGTTCACGCAAATAATTGTTAAAGATCACCATAACGTGATAAAATAGTGATTCAAATTGGTTCTGATCAATAAACAAATTTCCTAGGTCATCCTGTTTTGGCTGATTTTTTGTAGTTCCAGAAGTTTGCGTTAGTTACAGATTACTACAGACTGTTCTGTTTTTGACAGATTCTGTTTTTCGTGTGTTGTTTGCTTATTTTGATGAATCTATGGCTAGTAAAATAGTTTATAAACCATAGATAATTTGGAATACAGTAGGTTTAACACCAATATAAATAAAGAATGAGTTCATTACAGTAACTTTAAGTGGTCTTTTGTTTTCTTTCGCTAACGGAGCTCATGAGATTTCTGTTGAGTTTTGTCTTGTGAAGTTTTCAAGTTTTGGGTGAATTTTTTTGATGGATTATGGATCAAGGAGTGGCAAGAGCCTAAGCTTGGGGATGCCCATGGCATCCCCAAGATAATATAAGGACACCATAAAGCCAAAGCTTGGGGATGCCCCGGAAGGCATCCCCTCTTTCGTCTACTTCCATCGGTAACTTTACTTGGAGCTATATTTTTATTCACCACATGATATGTGTTTTGCTTGGAGCGTCTTGTATGATTTGAGTCTTTGTCTTTTAGTTTACCACAATCATCCTTGATGTACACACCTTTTTAGAGAGTCATACATGATTTGGAATTTGTTAGAATACTCTATGTGCTTCGCTTATATCTTTTGAGTTATATAGTTTTGCTCTAGTACTTCACTTATATCTTTTAGAGCACGGTGGTGGATTTTTTTATAGAAACTATTGATCTCTCATGCTTCACTTAGATTATTTTGAGAGTATTAAATAGCATGGCAATTTGCTTAAGTAATCCTAATATGCTTGGTATGCAAGAATAGTAAAAACTTTCTTATGAGTGTGTTGAATACTATGAGAAGTTTGATGCTTGATAATTGTTTTGAGATATAAAGATGGTGATATTAGAGTCATGCTAGTTGAGTAGTTGTGAATTTGAGAAATACTTGTGTTAAAGTTTGTGATTCCCGTAGCATGCACGTATGGTGAACCGTTATGTGATGATGTCGGAGCATGATTTATTTATTTATTTATTGTCTTCCTTATGGGTGGCGGTCGGGGACGAGCGATGGTCTTTTCCTACCAATCTATCCCCCTAGGAGCATGCGCGTAATACTTTTCTTTGATAACCTATAGATTTTTGCAATAAGTATATGAGTTCTTTATTACTAATGTTGAGTCCATGGATTATACGCACTTTCCTTCTTTCCACCATTGCTATCCTCTCTAATACCGCGCACTTTTCACCGGTATCATACACCCACCATATACCTTCCTCAAAACAACCACCATACCTACCTATCATGGCATTTCCATAGCCATTCCTAGATATATTGCCATGCAACTTACCGCCATTCCGTTTATTATGACATGCTCCATCATTGTCATATTGCTTAGCATGATCATGTAGTTGACATTGTATTTGTGGCAAAGCCACCATTTATAATTCTTTCATACATGTCACTCTTGATTCATTGCATATCCCGGTACACCGCCGAAGGCATTCATATAGAGTCATATTTTGTTCTATGTATCGAGTTTTAAATGTTGAGTTGTAAGAAAATAAAGGTGTGATGATCTTCATTATAAGAGCATTGTCCCAAGTGAGGAGAAGGATGATGGAGACTATGATTCCCCCACAAGTCGGGATAAGACTCCAGACGAAAAACAAGAGGCCATAAAAAAAGAGAAAAGGCCCAAATAAAAAAATGAGAGAAAAAGAGAGAAGGGACAATGTTACTATCCTTTTACCACACTTGTACTTCAAAGTAGCACCATGATCTTCATGATAGAGAGTCTCTCATTTTGTCACTCTCATATACTAGTGGGAATTTTTCATTATAGAACTTGGCTTGTATATTCCACTGATGGGCTTCCTCAAAATGCCCTAGGTCTTCGTGAGCAAGCGAGTTGGATGCACACTCACTTAGTTTCTTTTGTTGAGCTTTCATATGCTTATAGCTCTAGTGCATCCGTTGCATGGAAATACATACTCACTCACATTGATATCTATTGATGGGCATCTCCATAGCCCGTTGATACGCCTAGTTGATGTGAGACTATCTTCTCCCTTTTTGTCTTCTCCACAACCACCATTCTATTCCACATATAGTGCTATATCCATGGCTCACGCTCATGTATTGCGTGAAGATTGAAAAAGTTTGAGAATGTCAAAAGTATGAAACAATTTCTTGGCTTGTCATCGGGGTTGTGCATGATTTAAATACTTTGTGTGGTGAAGATAGAGCATAGCCAGACTATATGATTTTGTAGGGATAAGTTTCTTTGACCATGTTGAGAAGACATGATTGCTTTGTTAGCATGCTTGAAGTATTATTATTTTTATGTCAATATTAAACTTTTGTCTTGAATCTTTCGGATCTCAATATTCATACCACAATCAAGCAGAATTACATTAAAATTATGCCAAGTAGCACTCTGCATCAAAAATTTCTGTTTCTATCATTTACCAACTCGAGGACGAGCAAGAATTAAGCTTGGGGATGCCTGATACGTCTCCAATGTATCTATAATTTTTTATTGCTCCATGCTACATTATCTACTGTTTTGGAAATTATTGGGATTTATTATCCACTTTTATATTATTTTTTGGACTAACCTATTAACCGAAGGCCCAGCCCAGAATTGCTGTTTTTTGCCTATTTCAGAGTTTCGCAGAAAAGGAATATCAAACGGAGTCCAAACGGAATGAAGCCTTCGGGAACGTGATTTTTAGGAAGATTATGATCCAGGAGACTTGGACCCTACGTCAAGAAATAAAAGAGGAGACCACGAGGTAGGGGGCGCGCCCACCCCCCGAGGGCGCGCCCTCCACCCTCGTGGGCCCCCTGTTGCTCCACTGACATACTCCTTCCTCCTATATATACCTACGTACCCGCAAACGATCAGATACAGAGCCAAAAACCTAATTCCACCGCCGCAACCTTCTGTACCCACGACATCCCACCTTGGGGCCTGTTCCGGAGCTCCGGCGGAGGGGGCATCCGTCACGGAGGGCCTCTACATCAACACCATAGTCTCTTCGATGAAGTATGAGTAGTTTACCTCAGACCTTCGGGTCCATAGTTAGTAGCTAGATGGCTTCTTCTCTCTTTTTGGATCTCAATACAATGTTCTCCCCCTCTCTCGTGGAGATCTATTCAATGTAATCTTCTTTTTGCGGTGTGTTTGTTGAGACCGATGAATTGTGGGTTTATGATCAAGATTATCTATGAACAATATTTGAATCTTCTCTGAATTCTTTTATGTATGATTGGTTATCTTTGCAAGTCTCTTCGAATTATCAGTTTGGTTTGGCCTACTAGATTGATCTTTCTTGCAATGGGAGAAGTGCTTAGATTTGGGTTCAATCTTGCGATGTCCTTTCCCAGTGACAGTAGGGGCAGCAAGGCACGTATTGTATTGTTGCCATCGAGGATAACAAGATGGGGTTTTTATCATATTGCATGAATTTATCCCTCTACATCATGTCATCTTGCTTAAGGCGTTACTCTGTTTTCATGAACTTAATACTCTAGATGCATGCTGGATAGCGATCGATGAGTGGAGTAATAGTAGTAGATGAAGGCAGGAGTCGGTCTACTTGTCTCAAACGTGATGCCTATATACATGATCATACCTAGATATTCTCATAACTATGCTCAATTCTGTCAATTGCTCAACAGTAATTCGTTCACCCAACGTAAAATACTTATGCTCTTGAGAGAAGCAACTAGTGAAACCTATGGCCCCCGGGTCTATCTTCATCATATTAATCTCCCAACACTTTGTTATTTCCTTTGCTTTTTTCCTTTGCTTTTATTTTACTTTGCATCTTTATCACAAAAATACCAAAAATATTATCCTATCATATCTATCAGATCTCACTCTCGTAAGTGATCGTGAAGGGATTGACAACCCCTTATCGCGTTGGTTGCGAGGAGTTATTTGTTTTGTGTAGGTACGAGGGACTCGCGCGTAGCCTCCTACTGGATTGATACATTGGTTATCAAAAATTGATGGAAATACTTACGCTACTGTGTTGCATCACCCTTTCCTCTTCAAGGAAATCCAACGCGGTGCTCAAGAGGTAGCAGGTGTCATTACAGTAAATGGAAATATGGAGTGCTCCCTCCGTATTGAGGAGCACACCACGGCCCTAGCAGCTGAGGTACAGAGCGGCCTCATTAAGCCGAATATCACATCGGTCATCAAGACCCATGACACTACTATGCGAGTCTGATCAGCATTACAGAACGATAGCTCGGCGGATCCAGAGCTGGAATAGCAGTTTAGCCTCCGTGATTGCCCTATAAGGTTGCGGCATAAGTACCGTGCGTACATAATTACGCACTTAAAATACCTTGGGCATCGCCATAGGCACACCATAGAAAAGTTCTATTGTACGGCTTGGCCCTACTCGGACCTCAATATTTTTCCCACTACAAGTTCATTAAAAACCTGCCCACTCTACGGTTGTACAAGGGCTCTTTTTTAGGTCCTTCTTTCTTGCAGACGACCATCGATCTCTCCTCTCAAAGGATTTCTCAACAAGGAGAAACGGCACAGACGTGCGGCAGGGCATCATTGGGGTCTTCAAACCACTACTTTTAGGCCCTGTGTAAAACTTTCCCTTGTGTAAATTCTCGGCATGTGAAATAGCCTCGATATTTATGGCATTATCTGTAATAACACGTCTCGACGTATTGATCAGGGTGTAAAGGAAACAATTGATCACCACTTTCGTTTGGTACCGATTTACTTCATATTGCCATCTGTATTCCCTCCTTAATTCAGATTGCCACACGTGATTTGGTCCGGCCTTAACACCGGAGGCTGTATTCGGCTCCGCACGTTTTCAAGTCTAAACACCTATAGGGTACTCTTCGGCGTCCCGGATATTGCATTATATGCATCGACTCCGAGTCATGTGTTTGGTCTATAGTTGGGTTGCCCGGCTCCTGTGCTTACCACCTTACGGTCCGCTCGTTCAACTAAGGTAGTAAAGCGAGAACTACTGCGATTGTATTTCAGGTTCGTCCGGTCAAATACCTCAGTAGAGAAAGCTGAAAACCGACTATCATGATAAGCAAGAGCTGGTCAGCGATCCGGCGACTTACTATAAATTGTTAGCGATTCACTCCATGTTATACGAGGGGTTGGTCTTTGTCCAGCCGCGTGGAAAAGAAACATAGTCCGGATTGCCACACACGCACAAGGGGCTAGTACTTAGCCCCACAGTCAAACTCCTATGGCTAAGTGAAAGTAATAAAGCCGCATAGTCTGATTGCCTGGTTCACCTTGTGGACACCTCCTTTACGGACCAAGACGTTGGATAAAGTGTGGTCATGCGTCATGACGAACACCCCCATAGCATCTACGTGGGGGCTGAAGCCAACGAGTGGCAACTTTTATAAGTAAAATGACCGCACAGGAGGAAACATCGCTTGAAACAAAAGGTGCAACACATAGATATATTACAAGCATGGGTTCATAACATAGTTTTTACAACCCGAATACATGTACTCAAATATGATGTCCTTAGAACATTCGCCCTCTACTGTCCGGGCCCCTTCTAGGACGCCGTCGAAGTATCTCTCCAGCTTCCAATGATCTTTGCCTTCGAGTGGGCCTGCGGTCGCCACGTCCGTGGCCTTCATCTTTGCCCATTGCATCTTGATGCGGACGAAGGCCATCCGGGCACCTTCTATGCAGGCCGAGAACTTCACAGCATCAATCTGAGCCAGCGCGTCGACGAGCCACTTCACCAAACCGAAGTGGCTACTGGGTATTGATTCGGCCGACCATAGCTAGACTATTAGATCCTTCATGGCCAAACCGGCCACCCTATGCAGCTCCATCAGCTGCTTCAGCTGGTCGTTCAGAGGCGTCGGGTGCTCCGGCGCAAGAAATTGCGACCAGAACAACTTCTCGGTCGAGTTCCCCTCCCGGTCTCGGAAGAACTGTGCGGCATCGGCGGCACTCCTCAGAAGATCCACAAACATGTCTGGAGAACTCCACACTCGAGTGAGCAAAGCATATCTTTGACCTCCAAAAATACTATACAAAAAAGGCCTTACCAGCCGCTATCTGCCTCGCCTGACGGATCTCTTCGCGACCACTCCGGGACTCGACTCGCACCTCTTTAGCCTCTTGGAGAGCTTTGGCGAGTTCGGACGATTGGTCCGAAGTCTTCTCCTCCAAAGCCTCGCATTTGCTGATGGCATCCTTCAGCTCCTGCTCAACTTCGGCCACTCGAGCTTCGTGTTGGCGGCCGGCAACCTGCTCGGTCTTCAGTTCAACATCCGCTTTGTCAGCGGCTGCCTTGTTTGCCTTCGCCTCTTTCCGGGCTTGGGAAAGGGCACCTTTGAGGGTGTAGACCTCGATTGCGCCAACTATGCTCATAATCAAAAACTTAAATGAGTTAACCACTAAACATATATATCACTTTTGATATACAAGTAAAGCTATTAAACATTATATGCATACCTTGCGTCTCGTCGAACCGCTTGTTAATGCGGTCGATTTCTTCATCGGCCACCTGAAGCTTCCGATTGAGTTTAGAAACTTATGCGGCCTGGGCGGTCGCCGCTAACAGGGAAGCCTGTTGCAACAACAGACCAGTATATCAACTCTCCCGAATACTATGTGAATCCTTTGTCCGGTTTCTTTCAAAACGAAGAGAGCCTCAGAGGCTACTGTCTATACACAGGTATATTCCTCTATATGAAACAAAAATGTTTAGGACATTACATCGCATACCTCAAAGCCTTCCAGTAGGTTGGTGAAGGCTTTGTTCAGTCCTCTTTTTGCAGACTGAACCTTCTCCACCACCGCGCCCATCAAGGTGCGGTGCTCCTCCATGATGGAAGCATGTTGCAGTGCTTCCTCTAGAGTGTTCGGCGCCTCTGAATTAGTGGAGGTCACCGATGGAGCTGATGCTCCCCCCCTCTTTCAAAGGGGGCTAGTCACCCGATCTTGGAGCCACATTGGTCTTCAGAATGGTGTCCGGCTAGGGCCCGGATTGTTGGGGGTCCCCGCCATTGGTTGTCATAGGGGTCGCCTCCCCTAGGTCTTCGGCGACTGAGGTATTTACCTCGAGCGCTTTCTCGACAACCTTGTCCGCACCCCCTCGGCCAGGAGAGGTCCTTCGAGATAACACCTCGGTGTCATCCAGGGTGATAGGCGAGGGGGCTCATGGCGGTGTCTCACTCTCTGTCATCTCAGGCGGCAGAGAGTTCTCCTCTGATAACAGAGTGTTCGGGAGCTCGCGTGGAGGGATGAGAGGCAAAACAAAAAAATAACTTACATAATGGAAATAGGAAGGCCGAAGATAAATATTGAGTATCTGAATACTTATGATTCGGCCAGGGGCTTCATCCTACGATGCTTTATGGGGACCATTTCGGCATCTGAGTCCGAACTATCCTGGAGGATCACCTTCCCCTATCTTGGGTGCCTCCCCTTTCGGGTCATCGGAGGCCGCCCTCTTCTTCTTCCTCCCATTACGTGGGGAGTCGATTTCCACCTCCTCCTCCTCTTCTTCTTCCTCTTCTCCCTCATGGGAGGAGAGGGCTCGAGTCTCTCCGGACACTGTGTCCGAAGGACCTTTGTGGTGGGGGCCGCCCTTGGCCTCCTTGCCCTTCTTCTTCTTGGCCTTCTTCTCCGGTGCTTAATACGGCGCCGGGACAAGCATCTCCGTTACCTGGGGTGCGGCCAGGGTTCTCCGGCAGTGGCGCCTAACAGATGATCCGCTCCGCCTTGGCCGTCCATCCCTGTACGGAAGACATGCGATATAATCTTCACGGGACAAGCATCTCCGTTACTTGAAGTGTTGACTGGATAGGTCTTCGGAAAGACTGCTTACCGTTGAGGCCGGGTTCTCAGTGTCGAGTCCGATGTCCACGGTCTTCATTGGCCAACTCTTTGGGCCATGAAAAGATGCTTCCATATATCTTCGTGCGTGGTGTGGAAGAAGCGCTTCAAGGTCCGTGGTTCTTTCGGATTGAACTCCTACATGGGGGAGGCCCGGAGTTGGCAGGGAAGGAGACGGCAGAAGACCATCACTTGAATCACGTTTGTGAGACCAGTGTTTTTGCCCAACATGTTGGAGATGCGCTTCTGCAGCATCATCACCTCTGGCTGGGACCCCCAATCAAGGCCCTTGGCGGTCCATCAGGTGAGTCTCGTGGAGGGTCATGCTCTGAAGTCAGGCGTGGCCGCCCACTTGGCGTCGCGGGGTTCGTTGATGTAGAACCACACCTGCTTCCACACCTTGACTGTCTCCACAAAAGCCCCCTTGGGCCAGATGGCATTGGGAAGCTTGCTCAGCATAGCCCTTCCGTAGTCCGCGTGCTGTCCATCGACCACCTTCGGCTTCAGATTGAAGACCTTGAGCCATAGGCCGAAGTGTGGGGGGATGCGGAGTAGAGCCTCACACACGACGATGAACGCTGATATGTGGAGGAAGGAGTTCGGGACTAGATCATGGAAATCTAGCCCGTAACAGAACATGAGGCCTCAGACAAAGGGGTGGAGGGGAAACCCTAGCTGTCAGAGGAAATGGGGAATGAATATGACCCTCTCGCTGGGCTCTGGAGTGGGGATGACCTGATCTTTGTGAGGGAGCCTGTGCGCGATATCCGTGGAAAGATAGTCCGTGCCCCAGAGCTCCTTGATGTCCTTCTTGGCAACGGAGGAGACCTCCCACTTGCCCTTGGAACCGGATCCAGCCATGGCCGGGGAGGGTGGTGGCGGTGCGAAATGTTGAAGTTTTGTGCGCTGGAGCTCAGAGGTGGGAAGGCAGGAGCTACAAGAAGGTGTGGGGAAGAAAGGAGGGATTTTTTACCCTCTTATAGGTGGTGAAATACCAAATGCCCCCCCTCTCAAGCCTTAAAACTTTCCTGTTCCCAAAGAGATCGTGCGAAAGGCGCGGTTGGATTGCTCAAACCCGTATTGATGAGAATCCCGTAATGGGGAGCATGATCTCTGTTTTGACAAGACGTACCAATGGCGGTTAAGCCTCGAAACACGAAACAGGAGGCATGAAAATGTTTCAAATTGTTAAAGAGCCAAGTGTGATGCTTCGCCAAAAAAGTTGTCAGTAAAAGACATTGTTTTATTTTGACATCTTGCCTTCATGGCTAAGGATTGTATTGCCGGATACAGTTCCTTTGTGCAGGGAGTTATCCTAAAGTATTCAGGAGAAGGAACCCGCCTTAAAGTGCCGAAGACAATCCGGGTGCATAACATATCGTCATCGAAGACTGGTTCAGGGGCTACTAAGGGAGTCCTAGATTAGGGGGTCCTCGGGTGTCCGGACTATTTGATATGGGCCAGACTGATGGGTCGTGAAGATAAAAGCAGAAGACTTTTCCCCCATGTTCAGGTAGGACTCCTATATGCGTTAATGTCAAGTTTGGTGTCTGTATATGTTATTTCCTTCCCCCACAAACCAACTCTGTACAACCCTAGGTCCCACCGGTGTCTATATAAACCAGAGGGGTTAGTTCGTAGAGGCTATCAGAATTCTGATAGGCTAGACTACTAGGGTTTAGCCATTACGATCTTGAGGTAGATCAACTCTTGTGACACTTATACTCATTGAATACAATCAAGCAGGACGCAGGGTTTTACCTCCTTTAAGAGGGCCCAAACCTGGGTAAACAATGTATCCCCATCATCCCTGGTTACCATTGATCCTCAGACGCACAATTCGGGACCCCCTACCCGAGATCTTCCGGTTTTGACACCGACGGTGGTCAAGACCAAGGAAAAGTCCACTCTGATCCAAGATTTGGAGGAAACATTTGCCAACTTGTGGAAGATCAACATGAAGCTCAACCCTGAGAAGTGTGTGTTTGGTGTCTCCTCCGGCAAGCTCCTTGGATTATTTATATCACAGCGTGGCATCGAAACAAACCTCGCAAGATTAAGGCCATCGAGCAGATCCGAGGACCCAAGACCGTCAAGGATGTGAGGCGTATTGCCAGTTGCGTTGTAGCTTTGAGCAGGTTCATTTCAAGGTCTCCTAAGCGCGCCCCGCCATTTTTCAAGATCTTGAAGAAGGCAGGTCTGGTAAAATGGACTCGTAAGCAGAGGCTGCGCTGCAAGACCTAAAAAGATACTTGTCCTCTGTGCCCACTCTAGTTGCACCTAAACCATAAGAGCCGTTGTTGCTATATTTAGCGGCAACGAATCAAGTAATTAGTGCCACACTAGTTGCACAGAGAGAACCTGGTGATGAGGAAGCAACAACGGCATGGTCCTCCATCGATGAAGCAGCAATTTCCCCGACAAGGCTAGATGCCGGGAAGGAGAAAATAGTGCAAGGAGAAACAACTGGGGAACAAGTTATATTGAAAAAGAAAGTGGTACAGTGGCCAGTCTACTTTGTTAGTTCCCTTCTGCAGGTGGCTAGGTCAAGGTATTCAGGCATGGAAAAGTTCCTCTTTCGCCTACTCATGGCCTCGTGGAAGCTGCGACACTATTTTCAAGCGCATGAGATCATTGTGGTTACGCTCTTCTCGCTACAGCGCATTCTAAGAAATCCGTAGGCAACCGGCAGAATAGTGGAATGGGCATTGGAGTTGTCAAGCTTTGCACTCAAGTTTGAGAGTACATCCACTATATAGAGCAGGGCATTAGCTGAATTCATTGCAGAATGGACACCAACACCAGATGATGAGGTCCAGGAGTCAGCACTCCATGGGAAGGAAACTGAGAAGAATTGGAGTATGTACTTTGATGGTGCTTTCTCGCTGCAAGGTGCTGGTGCCGAGGTGCTACTTATCGCACTCACCAGAGAGCATCTCAAGTACATGGTTCAAATGCATTTCCCCCATGAAGAAGCTACCAACAATACTGCTGAGTATGAGGGACTGTTTGCCAGCCTCAGAATTGTGATGGAGTTGGGAATCAAAAAGGTGATCGTTCAAGGAGATTCACTGCTAGTGGTGAAGCAAGTGAACAAGGCACTACTAGGAAAAGGGCTATAGATGATATGGCCACTAATGGCGCACCAAACATGTGGTGCGCCAATACTATATACTAATGGCGCACCATGTGTTGGTGCGCCATTAGTGTCCAAATACTAATGGTGCACCACATCCACGGTGCACCATTAGTAACAAAATTTTTTTCATTTTTTTTCAAAACTAGTAATGACGCACCAGTGGATAGTGCGCGATTACTAGTTAAACTAGTAATGGCGCACCACATCCACGGTGAGCCACTAGTAAATTTTTTTCAATTTTTTTTATTTTTTTCAAAACTAGTAATGGCGCACCAGTGGATAGTGCGCCATTACTAGTTGGCGCACCGTGTGTGTGGTGCACCATTACTAACTAGTAATGGCGCACCACTCCCACGGTGCGCCATTACTAACTTGGCCCAAAAATTCCACCAAATGCACCCCCCCCCCCCCCGCCCGTGGACCGCAGTTTCAATTTTAGAAAATTAAAAGAAAATGATGGAAATGTCAAAAAAATAAAAGAAAATAAGTTTCCCATTTGATATGTGGTCTACTTGTTAGTAAAATTTACAAATATGAATTTCGACTTTATTTGCAAAATCTCTCTGGAATTTGTAAAATGGGCATAACTTTTGCATACGAACTCGGATTAAAAAGTTTTTATATGAAAAATCATCTACTCGAAAAGTTACATCCAAATTTAACAGGCCCGTTAAACATTTTCAAAATCTCCAAAAACCTAACAGAAAAAAGTTATGGGGCTTTTAAGATCTAGAGGGAAAAAAATGGAAAAAAATTCAAACTTACTAGTGGCGCACCGTTTGCTAGGTGCGCCACTAGTAACAGAAAAAAAAATTGGTTTCGAAAAAAAATGATTTTTTTTCCAAAATATGATACGTAATATGACCCGGAAGTTTGAAATATTTTTTTCAAAATTTCATCATACTCATGAACATGAACAAAGTCCTAGACATCAACAACGTTTAATAGGATTGATATGATAGATATATCAACAAGTGCCTATGAAGTGAGCTGGTGCTGGGGTTGGATAAAACTGCGAAGTTAAGCATGCTCGGGATGGAGTAGTGTGAGGATGGGTGACCTTCCGGGAAGTTTGACCACAGAGTGCGATTTGACTTGAGATTAAGCATATTGACCCAAGATTAAGCCATAGTGACCTGAGGTGCGCCATTAGTAGCGAAAACATGTGCGCCACTAGCAGCCCTTTTCCTAGTAGTGAGGACTACCAGATGGATGAAGTGAGAAAGTTGGAAGAACACTTTGACGGTCTGCAAACAAAGCACGTCCCTCGTGAGGAAAACAGTGTTGCTGATCAGCTGTCAAAATGTGCTGCCCAAAAGCTACCTATGGAACTAGGTACTTTTGCGCTCCACTTGACTAGACCCACAGTTACCCGTCAATGAGAGCCAAGAAGAGGAGGAAGATAAGTACAGGCAACTACCTTCCAGCAGAGCTCCCAGAACCCACCGACAAGGCAGCTGACGGGAACATCGACACGGCTTCCGGTGAGCAGCGGTCTCGCGCAAAATTCTAGATTCTCGCCGATGAGACCAGCGCTCCCGTAGCCGAAGAGATGCCTTTAGTCCCTGTCATCAAGCCCCAAGCTCCGACATGGGCACAACATGTAGTCTAGTTTCTCCAAACAGGATAACTTCTTGAAGAGCAAGAGCAAGCTAAAAAAGTAGCCCGTCAGTCAAGTATGTACCAGTTTGTGGATACCATCCTGTGCAGAAAATGACCCAACAGAGTGAAAATGAAGTGCATTACCCGGGAAGATGGTCAGAAGTTGTTGGTGGAGATACATGGAGATGTGCGTGGTTCCCACATGGGAGCAAGAACCCTTGTTGGGAAGGCTTTCTGACAAGGCTTTTATTGGCACACTGCCCTCCAGGATGCAATTGAGCTAGTAACAAGATGTGAAGCATGCCAGTTCCATTCGAAGATCATACCCCAGTGCAAGCCCTCCAAACAATTCCTCTATCCTGGCCCTTTTCGGTTTGGGGGCTCGACATTTTGGACCCCTTCCCCCATGCTACCGGGGGATATGAGTTCTTGTACATTGCCATTGGCAAGTTCACAAAGTGGCTTGAAGTGGAGCTAGTGAGAAAGGTAGCAGCATAGTCATCCGTCAAGTTTGTCAAAGGATTGGTTTGCCGGTTCAGAGTCTTTAACGGGATCATCACTAACAATGGCATACAATTGACGAGCTATGCTTTCATGCAATACACTCAGAACCTTGGAAGGAAGGTGTGCTTTGCATCCGTTTCCCATCCAAGGAGCAACGAGCAGGCAGAAAGAAAAATGTAGAAGTATTGTGTGGGCTCAAGACAAGGACTTTTGATAGGCTGCACAAGTGCGAGAGGTGTTGGATTGACGAGTTGTCGGTTGTTCTTTGGTCACTGAGGACGACACCAAATCGAGCCACTAGACAGACACCCTTCTCCTTAGTCTATGTTGCAGAAGCAGTGCTCCCCACTGAACTCATATACGGGTCACCTCGAGTACTTGACTATGATGAAGTAGCGCAAGAGTACGTGCAGCATGACGATGTCGTGCTTCTCGAGGAAGATCGTCTCCGGACAGCTGTGCCTGTTGCATATCATAGCCGCAAGGTTCATGCCCGAAGCCTTCAGGAAGGTGACCTTATCCTTCGGTGTATCCAGTCTGCCAAGATTACAAACAAGTTGACACCAAAGTGGGAAGGCCCTTATCGAGTAGTATGAGTCACCGGACCTGGCGCAGTCCGTTTGGAGGCCAAAGAGGGCATTCGTGTGCAAAACTCATGGAATATTGAGAATCTTCGCAAGTTCTACAGATAAGGTGCGATTGTCGGGCCTTGCCCTGGCAATCAATTTTGTACAAGCATAGTCTCCGAGACTTGTAAACCTTTGTACAAAGCCAGGCAAAGACCCTATGCAGAGCTGAATAAAACCAAGTGTTTACAAAAACATGAATGCAGGTTTTCTTACTTGCTTAAGCATGATTTTGATATGATTACACTAGTTTTAAATAAAATGACTAACATGTTGTTGAAGGCTTCATGCTACCTTCTCTCTTTGTTTTCCTGACAAAGGCAGAAGGGTCCCTCGCCAACAACTTTCTCGAGGGAAGATAGAAGTGGACTCGTTCATTTGGTCCTACGGTAGCCCTTCCTTATCTAAGTGATAAGAAGTACAACAAAGAAAGATAAGTTTGCTTCATTTAAAATTTCCTGTCATTCCATGTTATGCCTACTTGCACGTGAGGAAACCTTGCCGCGTCTATCATTCGTGCTCCTATCCTTGCCTCGAGTGCACTCGAAGGGATCAGTTGCAGCTGCGTCTGGAAAAGACCAGTAAGGGACCGGCCTCTATTCACGCTCCTAAATTACTTTGAGTCTACTCGACGGATATTACTTGTAGTTGTGTTGAGGGCCGGCAAGAGGATTGCCGGAAACCTTGCTTGTGGAAGAGCGCTGAGGGCAGGCCCTTCAAAACATCAAAAGCACGTACAAGTTCCCGGCAGGTTTTTCTTTTAGTTGTGTGAAACAACAAGTACAGATCATACAAGTGCTAACATGGATTGGGAAATACTTAAATTTTATTCAAATACCACAAGTTCCTACGTTTTTTTGATCAAAAGAGAAAAGTGCTCCGTAATGCCTTTCTTGTCCCTTTCCTCCTAGGGTTTACATCGAGAGCAAGGAGGGCAAAAGGAGTGCCTGGGCGACACCCTGGTCACCTCTGCTAGGACGAAAGGGACGTAGCCCGAGAAGATCGGGAGAGCGCCTCCTCGGTAGGGAAGATGAAGCCATGGACCGAGGGAGCGGCTAGGCGATGCCTAGGTCACCCCCGCCAGGACTGGAGGGACGTGGCTCGACAGGGACACCGGAGGGAAGACGAAGCCGGAGTCCACTAGCCTATCGGAGTCCAGCTGGAGGTGGCGGTGGAGTCCAGACCAAGCACCCCCGGCAAATCACTCTGCCGGGGTCCAGCTGCAGATGGTGGTGCTGCCGGTGCCCAGCTTGTGATGATGGTGCCACTGATGTTCAGATGGAGTCTGAGTCACCGTCTTCGGACTTGACGACCGGGGACTTGCCATCGTCGTCTTCATCGTCCGTGTCCTCCTCGTCACTATCGCTCAAGGAGGAGCTTTCATCGTTGCTCGAGCTTTCTACACAGCACCCGAAAAGAGGGCCTGAAAGCTCGAAGACCTTGATGGAGAGCATGTCAGACGCCACCAACTTGAAGTGCAGGACATGCCTCTCCGCAAGGTAGTGGGCGCGGGCGAAGGTTTTCCACCCACGCCTAAGGAGCATGATTTGGGGCGTGGGGAACTCAACATTCACCCACACAACGCCATTGCAGCAGCCGCTCATGCGCAGCCGTAGCCCAAGCGGCTGGTCGATCTCCATCACCCTGGCGAAAGGACGAGGAAGCCGCAGGCGACTATGGGGAGGACCACACAGCTTGATGATGAACTCAAGCGCCGTGTCCCCCGCATGGCCCTCTACCGGGGGTGGAGCAGTGGAGGAGAGATGACGAGCGCGCCACTCCGTCCACCTTGACCGCGGGTGCCGCGTCGACCCCGACCTCGCCTCGTCGCTCTGCCCGTGCACTAGAACCGGCCGTAATAGCTACGGCTGAAGCCGAGGCATGGTGTCGAGGAGAACCTCTCACCGCCGCAGCCGGAGCACAAGCCCGGCCTCTTCCTCTCGCCATGATAGAAAACAGAAGCAAGAAATGAGAAGAAGGAGGAGGGGGATGAGCATCTCTACCCTCACACACCTCCTTTTATAGCGGAGGCGAGGGAGGCTGGCTCTCCAGTGCCCTAGAGCAACCGCCTCGATCCACCAATCCGTCTCTCTGCATCCCTGGCTGGCGTCTTGCTTCATCAACCGTCCAACTGCACCAATCCGAGGTGTTGCGTCTCCTGCCAAGGCACACGTTCCCGAGCCCCGCTCATCCACCACCAACCCTGCACAATGCATGTGACACATGTGGCGGAAACGATAGGAGTGGTGGGTGAACTAAAGGTAAATTGGCAGTTACCGCAGCCTAATGGCATCCTATGGGTGTGGGCGCCCCTGATCTTTGACGTGAACGGTGCACGTCATCCAAAAGCCAAATATATCAAGGTGAAGCTAGCGGCTGACCCAGGTCCAAATTAATGAAGAAGCAAAGAAGATCTCAAGGCACGACATTGTTCCCGGCAAGATCGATGTGTGCCCCTGCCATGATACATCTCCAACGTATTTATAATTTATGAAGTATTCCTGCCATGTTTACAACAATTTTATACGGTTTTGGTATGATTTGAATGGAACTAACCCGGACTGATGATGTTTTCAGCAGAACTACCGTGGTGTTATTTTTGTGCAGAAATATAAGTTCTTCGAATTGGACAAAACTTTTTGACGATATTTTGGAAGAAATGAAAAATACCGGAGCAAAGAACCACTGGATGGGCCCCCCTGCTTCCCACTAGGAACTAGGGCGCACCACCCCCTGGCGCTCCCTGGTGGGTAGTGGCCCGCCTGAGGCCCATCTTCGCATGAAACCGATGCCAAAAAATCATATATATTCATAAACCCCCGAAACTTAACCTAGATCAGAAGTTCCACCGCCGCAAGTCTCTGTAGCCATGAAAAACCTATCTAGGCCCTGTTCTAGCACCCTGCCGGAGGGGGATATCATCACCGGTGGCCAACTTCATCATCCCGGCGGCCACCATGACGAGGAGGGAGGAATCCACCCTTAGGGCTGAGGGTTTGTACCAGTAGCTATGTGTTTAATCTCTCTCTCTCTCTCATGTTCTTGATTTGGCACGATCTTGATGTATCGCGAGCTTTGTTAATATAGTTGGATCATATGGTGTTTTCCCCTCTCTATCTTGTTGTGATGAATTGAGTTTTCCCCTTGAGATTTCGTTATTATCGGATTGAGTACTTTTATGAGGGCACTTGATGTATGTCGTGCTATGAATACCCGAGGTGAAAATGGGGTATCATATTGATTCACATGATATATGTTTTGGCACTCAACTCGTGGATTCCCGAGGTGAAATTAGGGTAATCTATGCATAGGGGTTGATGCACGTTTTCTTCCTTGTTTCTCCGGTAGAAATCTTGAGACACACTTTGAGGTTCTTTGTGTTGGATTGAGTATTATGAATCTAAAATTGTTTGACGCATATCATATATTCAACTCACGGATACTCGCGGTGACATTGGAGTATATAGGTGACATTAGAGTTGGTTGATGTGTATCATTTGGTGTTATTTTAGTACGAACTCTAGGGCTATTTGTGACACTTATATGGATAGCTCAAAAGATCGATCAGAAAGAATAACTTGGAGGTGGTTTCGTACCCTACAAACAATTTCTTCTTATGTTCTTTGCTAGATAAGAACTTCGGAGTGATTCTTTGTGGCACGTTGAGGGATGGTTATATGATCCAATTATATTAGCATTGTTGAGAGATTGCACTAGTGAAAGTATGGACCCTAGGCCTCATTTTCAAGCATTGCAATACCGTTTGTGCTCAATTTTGTTACTTGCTGCCTTGCTGTTTTTTATTGTTCCTATTACGAAAATCAATATGTACTATCATTACTACACTTGTATCAACATCTCTTCGCCGAACTAGTGCACCTATACAATTTACCATTGTATTTTGTGTGTTGGGGAAACAAGAGACTTTTTATTATTTGGCCGCATGGTTGTTTGAGAGACCATCTTCATCCTATGCCTCCCAGGGATTGATAAACCTTAGGTCATCCACTTGAGGGAAATTTGCTACTCTCCTTCATAACTCTGCGCCTGGAGGACCAACATGAGTCTACAAGAACAAGTTGTGTGGTAGACGTCAAGCTCTTTTCTAGCGTCGTTCCTAGGGAGGTGAGTGCTTGAAGGTATATCTTTAGATCTTGCAATTGAATATTTTAGTTTATTGTTTTATCACTAGTTTGGTTTATAAAAGAAAACTACAAAAAATATGGAATTGAGGTTTTCTCATATTATTCGTCTTTATCATGTCTTTCTTGAAAATGATGGAAAGAAAAATTGTGCTCAATTGATAGAAGAAGAATTCAATAAAATGTTTGGCATAATATCTTTGAATGATGAGCATGATTTCCATGTTGCTAGTATGAATTCTTTGAATATCTATGATGCTAGTGATAAGCAAAGCCGTAAGGTTGGGGATGCAATGTTTGATGAAGATGATATTTTTGTTGGAAATATGCCCTAGAGGCAATAATAAATAGGTTATTATTATATTTCCTTGTTCATGATAATCGTTTATTATCCATGCTAGAATTGTATTGATAGGAAACTCAGATACATGTGTGGATACATAGACAACACCATGTCCCTAGTAAGCCTCTAGTTGACTAGCTCGTTGATCAATAGATGGTTACGGTTTCCTGACCATGGACATTGGATGTCATTGATAACGGGATCACATCATTAGAAGAATGATGTGATGGACAAGACCCAATCCTAAGCCTAGCACAAGATCATGTAGTTCGTATGCTAAAGCTTTTACAATGTCAAGTATCATTTCCTTAGACCATGAGATTGTGCAACTCCCGGATACCGTAGGAATGCTTTGGGTGTGCCAAACGTCACAATGTAACTGGGTGGCTATAAAGGTGCACTACGGGTATCTCCGAAAGTGTCTGTTGGGTTGGCACGAATCGAGACTGGGATTTGTCACTCCGTGTGACGGAGAGGTATCTCTGGGCCCACTCGGCAGGACATCATCATAATGTGCACAATGTGATCAAGGAGTTGATCACGGGATGATGTGTTGCGGAACGAGTAAAAGAGACTTGCCGGTAACGAGATTGAACAAGGTATCGGGATACCGACGATCGAATCTCGGGCAAGTATCGTACCGATAGACAAAGGGAATTGTATACGGGATTGATTAAGTCCTTGACATCGTGGTTCATCCTATGAGATCATCGTGGAACATGTGGGAACCAACATGGGTATCCAGATCCCGCTGTTGGTTATTGACCGGAGAACATCTCGGTCATGTCTGCATGTCTCCCGAACCCGTAGGGTCTACACACTTAAGGTTCGATGACGCTAGGGTTATAAAGGAAGCTTGTATGTGGTTACCGAATGTTGTTCGGAGTCCCGGATGAGATCCCGGATGTCACGAGGAGTTCCGGAATGGTCCGGAGGTAAAGATTTATATATAGGAAGTATGGTTTTGGCCACCGGAAGTGTTCTGGGCATCACCGGTAGTGTACCGGGACCACCGGAGGGGTCCGGGGGTCCACCGGGAGGGGCCACGGGCCTCGGAGGCATACATGGGCCAAGTGTGAGAAGGGACCAGCCCCTAGGTGGTCTGGGGCGCCTCCCCACCAAGGCCCATGCGCCTGGAGAGAAGAGGGGGCAAACCCTAGGGCAGATGGGCCCTAAAGGCCCATGCCTGGTGCACCTCCCTCTCCCCCCCCACTTGGCCGCCACCCCAGATGGGGATTGGGGCTACCGCCGCCCCTAGGGTGGAAACCCTAGGTGGGGGCGCACCCTCCTCCCTCTCCCCTATATATAGTGAGGCCTAGGGCTGCCCATAACACACGTGATTCGATCTCTCTCTCGTTGGTGCAGCCCTGCGTCTCTTCTTCCTCCTCTCTTGCGGTGCTTGGCGAAGCCCTGCTGGATTGCCACGCTCCTCCATCATCACCACGCCATTGTGCTGCTGCTGGATGGAGTCTTCCTCAACCTCTCCCTCTCTCCTTGCTGGATCAAGGCATGGGAGACGTCACCGGGCTGTACGTGTGTTGAACGCGGAGGTGCCGTCCGTTCGGCACTTGGTCATCAGTGATTTGAATCACGACGAGTACGACTCCATCAACCCCGTTCACTTGAACGCTTCCGCTTAGCGATCTACAAGGGTATGTAGATGCACTCTCCTTCCCCTCGTTGCTGGTTTCTCCATAGATAGATCTTGGTGACACGTAGGAAAATTTTGAATTTCTGCTACGTTCCCCAACAGTGGCATCATGAGCTAGGTCTATTGCGTAGATTCCATGCACGAGTAGAACACAAAGTAGTTGTGGGCGTTGATTTTGTTCAATATGCTTACCGTTACTAGTCAATCTTGATTCGGTGGCATTGTGGGATGAAGCGGCCCGGACCGACCTTACACGTACACTTACGTGAGACAGGTTCCACCGACTGACATGCACTAGTTGCATAAGGTGGCTAGCGGGTGCCAGTCTCTCCCACTTTAGTCGGATCGGATTCGATGAAAAGGGTCCTTATGAAGGGTAAATAGCAATTGACATATCACGTTGTGGTTTTGCGTAGGTAAGAAACGTTCTTGCTAGAAACCCATAGCAGCCACGTAAAACATGCAAACAACAATTAGAGGACGTCTAACTTGTTTTTGCAGGGTATGCCATGTGATGTGATATGGCCAAAAGGATGTGATGAATGATACATGTGATGTATGAGATTGATCATGTTCTTGTAATAGGAATCACGACTTGCATGTCGATGAGTATGACAACCGGCAGGAGCCATAGGAGTTGTCTTTAATTTATTTATGACCTGTGTGTCAACATAAACGTCATGTAATTACTTTACTTTATTGCTAACCGTTAGCCATAGTAGTAGAAGTAATAGTTGACATGACAACTTCATGAAGACACGATGATGGAGATCATGATGATGAAGATCATGGTGTCATGCCGGTGACGACGATGATCATGGAGCCCCGAAGATGGAGATCAAAAGGAGCAAAGTGATGATGGCCATATCATGTCACTATTTGATTGCATGTGATGTTTATCATGTTTTTGCATCTTATTTGCTTAGAACGACGGTAGTAAATAAGATGATCCCTCATTAAAATTTCAAGAAAGTGTTCCCCCTAACTGTGCACCGTTGCGAAAGTTCGTCGTTTCGAAGCACCACGTGATGATCGGGTGTGATAGATTCTCACGTTCACATACAACGGGTGTAAGCCAGATTTACACACGCGAAACACTTAGGTTGACTTGACGAGCCTAGCATGTACAGACATGGCCATGTACAGACATGGCCTCGAAACACAAGGGACCGAAAGGTCGAGCATGAGTCGTATGGTAGATACGATCAACATGAAGATGTTCACCGATGATGACTAGTCCGTCTCACGTGATGATCGGACACGGCCTAGTTGACTCGGATCATGTAATCACTTAGATGACTAGAGGGATGTCTATCTGAGTGGGAGTTCATAAGATGAACTTAATTATCCTGAACATAGTCAAAAGGTCTTCGCAAATTATGTCGTAAGCTCGCGCTTTAGTTCTACTGTTTTAGATATGTTCCTAGAGAAAATATAGTTGAAAGTTGAAAGTAGCAATTATGCGGACAGTAGAAGGCTTGTGTCCTTAATGCACCGCTCAGTGTGCTGGACCTCGAACGTGGTCTGTGGATGTTGCGAACATCTGACATACACGTTTTGATGACTACATGATAGTTCGGTAATGTTAAATGGTTTAGAATTGAGGCACCGAAGACATTTTTGAAATGTTGCGGAACATATGAGATGTTTCGAGGGCTGAAATTGGGATTTCAGGCTCGTGCCCACTTCAAGAGGTATAAGACCTCCGACGATTTTCTTGGCCTGCAAACTAAGGGAGAAAAGCTCAATCGTTGAGCTTGTGCTCAGATTGTCTGAGTACAACAATCACTTGAATCGAGTGGGAGTTGATCTTCCAGATAAGATAGTGATGTTTCTCCAAAGTCATTGCCACCAAGCTGCTAGAGCTTCGTAATGAACTATAACATATCAGGGATAGATATGATGACCCTTGAAATATTCACGATGTTTGACACCGCGAAAGTAGAAATCAAGAAGGAGCATCAATTGTTGATGGTTAGTGAAACCACTAGTTTCAAGAAGGGCGAGGGCAAGGGCAAGAAGGGATACTTCATGAAACGGCAAATCAGTTGCTGCTCTAGTGGAGAAACCCAAGGTTAAACCCAAACCCGAGACTGAGTGCTTCTGTAATAAGGGGAACAACCACTAGAGCAGAATTACCCTAGATACTTGGTAGATGAGAAGGCTGTCGATAGAAGTATATTGGATATACATTATGTGAATGTGTACTTTACTAGTACTCCTAGTAGCATCAGGGTATTAGATACCAGTTCGGTTGCTAAGTGTTAGTAACTCGAAATAAAAGCTACGGAATAAACGGAGACTAGCTAAAGGTGAGCTGACGAGATGTGTTGGAAGTGCTTCCAAGGTTGATATGATCAAGCATCGCACGCTCCCTCTACCATCGAGATTGGTGTTAAACCTAAACAATTGTTATTTGGTGTTTGCGTTGAGCATAGACATGATTGGATTATGTCTATCGCAATACGGTTATTCGTCTAAGGAGAATAATGGTTACTCTATTTATTTGAATAATACCTTCAATGGTCTTGCACCTAAAATGAATGGTTTATTGAATCTCGATCATAGTGATACACATGTTCATGCCAAAAGATATAAGATAGTAATGATAGTACCACCTACTTGTGGCACTGCCATGTAAGTCGTATTGGTATAAAACGCATGAAGAAGCTCCATGTTGATGGATCTTTGAACTCACTCATTTTTGAAAAGTTTGAGACATGCGAACCATGTCTATTGGTGTATATGCATGAAGAAACTCCATGCAAATGGACCGTTTGGACTCACTTGATTTTGAATCACTTGAGACATGCAGATCATACCACATGGGCAAGATGACTGAAAGCTTCGGTTTTAGTAAAATGGAACAAGAAAGCAACTTGTTGGAAGTAACACATTTTGATGTGTGCAGTCCAATGAGTGCTGAGGCACGCAGTGGATATCATTATGCTCTTACTTCACAGATGATTTGAGTAGATACTGAGCATATTTACTTGATGAAACACAAGTCTGAATTATTGAATGGTTCAAGTAATTTCAGAGTGAAGTTGAAGATCGTCGTGACAAGAGGATAAAATGTCTATGATATGATCATAGAGATTTATATCTCAGTTGCGAGTTTGGTACACAATTGAGACATTGTGGAAATTGTTTCACGACTAGTACCGCCTGGAACACCATAGTGTGATGGTGTGTCCGAACATCATAACAGCACCCTATTGGATATGATGCATACCATGATGTCTCTTATCGAATTACCACTATCGTTCATGGGTTAGGCATTAGAGACAACCGCACTCACTTTAAATAGGACACCACGCAAATCCGTCAAGACAACACCGTATGAACTATGGTTTAGAGAAACCTAAGCTGTTGTTTATTAAAAGTTTGGGGCTGCGACACTTATGTGAAAAAGTTTCAGGCTGATAAGCTCGAACCCAAAGCGGATAACTGCATCTTCATAGGACACCCAAAATAGTTGGGTATACCTCCTGTCTCAGATCCGAAAGCAATAGGGGTTGTTTCTCAAATCGGGTCCTTTCTTGAGGAAAAGTTTCTCTCGAAAGAATTGAGTGGGAGGATGGTGGAGACTTGATGAGGTTATTGAACCGTCACTTCAACTATTATGTAGCAGGGCACAGGAAGTTGTTCCTATGGCACCTACACCAATTGAAGTGGAAGATTATGATAGTGATCGTGAAACTTCGAATCAAGTCACTCCCAAACCTCGTAGGATGACAAGGATGCGTACTACTTCAGAGTGGTACGTAATCCTGTCTTGGAAGTCATGTTGCTAGACAACAATGAACCTACGATCTATGGAGAAGCGATGGTGGGCCCGGATTCCAATGAATGGCTCGAGGCCATAAAATCCGAGAGAGGATCCATGTATGAGAACAAAGTGTAGACTTTGGCAGAACGGCTCGATGGTCGTGAGGCTGTTGAGTACAGATGGATTTTAAAAGGAAGATGGACAATGATGGTAAATGACACCATTAAGAAAGCTCGACTTGTCATTAAGATGTTTTCCGACAAGTTCAAGGAGTTGACTGCGATGAGACTTCCTCACTCGTAGCGATGCTAAGAGTCTGTTGGAATTATGTTAGCGATTACTGCATTATTTATGAAATTGTGCAGATAGGATGTCAAAACATTGTTTCCTCGACGATTTTCTTGAGGAAAGGTTGTATGTGATACAACCAGAAGATTTTTGTCAACCCTGAAAGATGCTAACAAGTATGCAAAGCTCCAGCAATCCTTCTAAGGACTGGAGTAAGCATCTCGGAGTTGGAATGTACGCTTTGATGAGATGATCAAAGATTTGGGTTTTTACAAGGTTTATGAGAAACTTGTATTTCCAAAGAAGTGAGTGGGAGCACTATAGAATTTCTGATGAGTATATGTTGTTGACATATTGTTTATCGGAAATGATGTAGAATTTCTGGAAAGCATATAGGGTTATTTGGAAAGTGTTTTTCAATGGAAAGCCTGGATTAAGTTACTTGAACATTGAGCATCAAGATCTATAAGGATAGATCAAAACGCTTAATGGTACTTTCAAATGAGCACATACCTTGACAAGATTTTGAAGGAGTTCAAAATAGATCAGCAAAGAAGGAGTTCTCGGCTGTGTTACAAGGTGTGAGTATTGAGCAAGACTCAAGACATGACCACGGCAGAATAGAGAGAAAGGACGAAGGTCGTCCCCTATGCTTTAGTCGTAGGCTCTAAAGTATGCTATGTTGTGTACCGCACCTGAAGTGTGCCAAACCATGAGTCAGTCAAGGGGTACAAGTGTGATCTAGAAATGGATCACAGGACAACGGTCAAAGTTATCCTTAGTAACTAGTGGACTAAGGAATTTTCTCGATTATGGAGGTGGTAAAAGAGTTCGTCGTAAAGGGTTATGCCGATGCAAACTTTGACACTAATCCAGATTATTCTAAGTAGTAAATTGGATTCGTATAGTAGAACAGTTATTTGGAATAGCTCCAAATAGAGCGTGGTAGCTGCATCTGCAAGATGACATAGAGATTTCTAAAGCACACATGGATCTGAAAGGTTCAGAACCGTTGACTATAACCTCTCTCACAAGCATAACATGATCAAACCCAGAACTCTTGGGTGTTAGTCACATAGGGATGTGACCTTGAGTGTTAATCACATATCGATGTGAACTAGATTATTGACTCTAGTGCAAGTGGGAGACTGTTGGAAATATGCCCTAGAGGCAATAATAAATAGGTTATTATTATATTTCCTTGTTCATGATAATCGTCTATTATCCATGCTAGAATTGTATTGATAGGAAACTTAGATACATGTGTGGATACATAGACAACACCATGTCCCTAGTAAGCCTCTAGTTGACTAGCTCATTGATCAATAGATGGTTACGGTTTCCTGACCATGGACATTGGATGTCATTGATAACGGGATCACATCATTAGAAGAATGATGTGATGGACAAGACCCAATCCTAAGCCTAGCACAAGATCATGTAGTTCGTATGCTAAAGCTTTTACAATGTCAAGTATCATTTCCTTAGACCATGAGATTGTGCAACTCCCGGATACCGTAGGAATGCTTTGGGTGTGCCAAACGTCACAACGTAACTGGGTGGCTATAAAGGTGCACTACGGGTATCTCCGAAAGTGTCTGTTGGGTTGGCACGAATCGAGACTGGGATTTGTCACTCCGTGTGACGGAGAGGTATCTCTGGGCCCACTCGGTAGGACATCATCATAATGTGCACAATGTGATCAAGGAGTTGATCACGGGATGATGTGTTGCGGAACGAGTAAAAGAGACTTGCCGGTAACGAGATTGAACAAGGTATCGGGATACCGACGATCGAATCTCGGGCAAGTATCGTACCGATAGACAAAGGGAATTGTATACGGGATTGATTAAGTCCTTGACATCGTGGTTCATCCGATGAGATCATCGTGGAACATGTGGGAGCCAACATGGGTATCCATATCCCGCTGTTGGTTATTGACCGGAGAACATCTCGGTCATGTCTGCATGTCTCCCGAACCCGTAGGGTCTACACACTTAAGGTTCGATGACGCTAGGGTTATAAAGGAAGCTTGTATGTGGTTACTGAATGTTGTTCGGAGTCCCGGATGAGATCCCGAACGTCACGAGGAGTTCCGGAATGGTCCGGAGGTAAAGATTTATATATAGGAAGTATGGTTTTGGCCACCGGAAGTGTTCTGGGCATCACCGGTAGTGTACCGGGACCACCGGAGGGGTCCGGGGGTCCACCGGGAGGGGCCACGGGCCTCGGAGGCATACATGGGACAAGTGTGAGAAGGGACCAGCCCCTAGGTGGTCTGGGGCGCCTCCCCACCAAGGCCCATGCGCCTGGAGAGAAGAGGGGGCAAACCCTAGGGCAGATGGGCCCTAAAGGCCCATGCCTGGTGCGCCTCCCTCTCCCCCCCCCACTTGGCCGCCACCCCAGATGGGGATTGGGGCTACCGCCGCCCCTAGGGTGGAAACCCTAGGTGGGGGCACACCCTCCTCCCTCTCCCCTATATATAGTGAGGCCTAGGGCTGCCCATAACACACGTGATTCGATCTCTCTCTCGTTGGTGCAGCCCTGCGTCTCTTCTTCCTCCTCTCTTGCTGTGCTTGGCGAAGCCCTGCTAGATTGCCACGCTGCTCCATCATCACCACGCCGTTGTGCTGCTGCTGGATGGAGTCTTCCTCAACCTCTCCCTCTCTCCTTGCTGGATCAAGGCATGGGAGACGTCACCGGGCTGTACGTGTGTTGAACGCGGAGGTGCCGTCCGTTCGGCACTTGGTCATCGGTGATTTGAATCACGACGAGTACGACTCCATCAACCCCGTTCACTTGAACGCTTCCGCTTAGCGATCTACAAGGGTATGTAGATGCACTCTCCTTCCCCTCGTTGCTGGTTTCTCCATAGATAGATCTTGGTGACACGTAGGAAAATTTTGAATTTCTGCTATGTTCCCCAACAATTTTTAGCCCCCCAAGTTTTGATGAGAATATCTACTATGATGATAGCATGCCTCCTATTTATCATGATTATATTGATGAAAGTGGGTTTGGAAGAGTGTCAACTCTAGGTCATGATCCCGCTATTTTGGAGGGTGTTGAATCTTATTATAATAATTATGAAAGTGGATTTGGAGAGGTCATGACTTTCTTTAATGATGAATCCAATATTTTGGAAGAGGTTTCAATTGATTATGACAACAAAGTTACTATCTATGATGATTATTGTGATGACACTTATGATATAAAGAATAATGATAGCCATGAAACTTGTCATCATCATTTTATTGCTTAAAATCATTATTGAAATCAAGTATCTCATGAGAGTTATTTTGTTGAGTTTGCTCCTACTATTATTCATGAGAAGAACTTTGCTTATGTGGAGATTAATAAATTTTCTATGCTTTTAGATAATTAAAAGAATGCTTTGTGTGATAGCTACATTGTTGAATTCATTCATGATGCTATTGAAAATTATTATGAGTATGATTTTACATATCTCAATAATATCAAGTTTCCTCTCTTTATGTTAAAAGTTTTGAAGTAATGTATGTTTTGCCTTCCTTTGCTAGTTGATTGTTGTTCCCATGAATTATTTGCTCACAAAATCCCTATGCATAGGAAGTGGGTTAGGCTTAAATGTGCTAGTCATATGCTTCATGATGCTCTCTTTATATTTCGATTCTTATCTTTTGTATGAGCATCATTGAAATCATCATGCCTAGCTAAAAAGGCATTAAAGAAAAGCGCTTGTTGGGAGACAACCCAACATTTACCCCTACTGTTTTGTAGTGTTAACATGACTGAGATACTTTAGTAATCATGTTTTATGGCTTTTGTTTCAGTAAAGTGCCAAGTATAGCCTTTGGGATAATGTGGATGATGGTTGACTTGATTTTGTGGAAAAAACATAAAAGTTTGCTTCCAGTAATAGAATTGTTTAAATTCACAGGAACGTGATAAAATTATGATCTTTTTACTGATGATTCATATACAAATTTCCTACGTTGTCCGAGTTGTTCATAATTCTTGGGGTTACAGAAGTATGGTCATTGTTCAGATCATTACCGACTGTTCTGTTTTTGGTAGATTCTTTTTTCAATGCATAGTTTGCTTGTTTTCTAGTTTCTATGGCTTACATTTCTCAATATAAATTGTAGAAATTATAAGGTATAGTAGGCATTGTGTGAGAACAATTATGAATCTTATCTTCATAATACCAAGGTGAATGATTTGTTTTATCATACTAATCTATCTCATGAAGTTCCGTTAAGTTTTATGTGATTGAAGTTTTCAATTTTGGGTGAGATGTTGATATGATAAGAATAAGGAGTGGCAAAACCCTAAGCTTGGCAATGCCCGACGCACCACAAGGTAGTATTCAAGGAAGACCCAAGCAACTAAGCTTGGGGATGCCCCGGAAGGCATCCCCTCTTTCGTCTTCAACACTACCTGTAACCTCACTTGGAGCTATATTTTTATTCGCCACATGATATGTGTTTTGCTTGGAGCGTCATTTTATTTTGTTGAGATTTTCTTGCTGACATTTATAATAATTTTTTGCATCTTTATTTTCAATAAAAATGTCAAGTATAGCCTTATTTTGCAAGTCTACATGTTGCTGTTTGAAAACACAAAGTTTTCTATCATTGTCTGAAATCTTCTGGAAAGTCACAACATGATAAAATCTTGAATTTTACACAATAAAGCTACTACAAATTTTCTACAGTGTGGTATTTTTTTGGGATAATTAGATTTATGCCCCTAGTTGTGTCCCACTCGTTTGTTTTACCCCTAATTCCCAAAAGTCACCGGTTCTGTCCAAGTCACTTTGCTCCTCTTATGCGTTTGCCCTTTGACCGTTTGCCTGTCAGTTTGGAAACTTCATAACTAATTCATACTAAATCAGAAAAATGCAAATAAGATACCAAAATGTTCAGAAAAACATCACCTATATGCCAGTGTCATTTGCGTTCATGAAAAGAGTGTTTGAAAGTGCACATCCGAGTTTTAGCTCTTTTGATACCACCATGAATAGTAACATCTAAAAAATTCAAAAATATTCAAAAAAATATGGTGGCAAAGAATGACAAATGTTCTAAGTGCTTGCCAAGTTTCATCAGGGAACGACATTCGTGGAAGTCGTGGCAAAAAAATAATCTATTTTGGAGTGTTGATTGTTTTTTTGCCGCGGCACCCATGAATGTTGTTCCCTGATGAACTTGGCAGGCACTTAAAACATTTGTCATTCTTTGCCACCAAATTTTATTTTGAATTTTTTGGAACTTTTTAGATTTTACTATTCATGGTGGTAGAATAAGAGCTAAAACTTGGATGGGCACTTTCCAACAATTTTTTCATGAATGCAAATGACACTCACATATAGGTGATGTTTTTTCGAACATTTTGGTATCTTATTTGCATTTTTATGATTTAGTATGAATTAGTTACGAAGTTTTCAAACTGACGGTCCAACGTTCAAAGGGCAAAAGCATAAGAGGAGCAAAGTGACTCGGACAAAACCGGTGACTTTTGGGAATTAGGGGTAAAACAGACGAGTGGGACACAACTAGGGGCATAAATCTAATTATCCCTTTTTTCAGAATTTTCGGAGTTAGAGAAGTATGAATCTTCTTGCATTCTTTACAGAATGTCCTGTTTAGACAGATTGATGTTATGTTTGCATTATTTGCATATGTTTGCTTGTTTGATTCTATTTGAGGATAGTAGTATTAAATATGCAGAGGCATTTAGTATGCAATGTTAAATAATAATTTTAGTGATTTGTTACAGTGGAGAATGATAAGGTTATTGCATTGATTTGTACTAACTTATCTCATGAGTTCTTGTTGATTTTTGTGTGGATGAAGTTTTTAAAATTTAGGGAAACTGTTATACAAAAAGAAATTAAGGAGAAACAAAATCTCAAGCTTGGGGATGCCCAAGTCATCCTAAGATAATATTTCAATAAGTCTCAAGCATCGAAGCTTGGGGATGCCCCGGTAGGCGTCCCACCTTTCTTCATCAACAATTATCGGTTAACCTCAGTTGAGCCTAAGTTTTTGCTTCTTCACATGATTTGTGCTATTCTTGGAAAGTAATTTTATTTTGTTTTTCTTGTCGTTTTAATAAAATGCTTAGATTTGGAATTTTTTAATTGGATTGAGTCCTCACATAGCTACCTATTTACTCAACTACTCACTTGATCATCACTTATATCTTTTTGGAGTAGTTTGTTGAACACTCTCATGCTTCACTTATATTATTTTGAGAGTTTATAATAGTGATGAAAGTTTGCACAAGCTATGAAATTGGTCCTAATATGATGAATATCCAAGAAGGATATAATAAAAACTTTCATATAGATCATTGGATATGATAAGTTTGATTCCTTGCAATAGTTTTGTGATATGGAGATAATAATACGTGAGTCATGTTGGTGATTAATTGTGCTTTAGTAGGAATATTGGTGTTAAGGTTTATGATTCCCTATGCAAGCACGGAAGTCAAGAGTTATGCAATGAAGTTATATCCTAATTGTGGTGCATTATTCGTTTTTAATTATGTTTAATGCTTGTTTAAGATTGTTTTCGTTTTTGGTTGGTTTCTTCTCAATCTATTTGCTAGCCTTTCCTTGTACTAAGCGAGAATACTTCTTGTGCATCCAAAATCCTAAACCAATTTGTGCCAAATGAGTCCACCGTATCTACCTATATGCGGTATTTCCATGTCGTTCCAAGTAAATTTGTATGTGCCAACTCTAATTTTGTAAATGAATTTCCTTTTTGTGTGCCCTTATAGCTCATGAAGTGGCAGGTGGTGGCCAATATTTTCCATTCTAGGTATGTTATTCTCAAGATGAATGTTTATTCACTTGTCATTGCATGAGAGTGTGCCGGTAATAGGGGCGTCCAGTCCCGAAATGAAAAAAAATACTTTATGTTGTCAAATAATAAATTCCTTGGAAAGTGTTGGTATGGAAGGCACCCGTAGATACGGCTAGCCATGTATTGTGAAAGAATGGTGTAATAAGGAATAAAATTTATTTTATTTTTGGGAAGTGCCTATGATTTATCTAGCATGGAAAGTATTGGGAATTCTCGGTCGTTCTTGTTGACAGGAAAAGCATGCCTCTCAAAACAATTTTATCTCTCAATTAATGCTATGAGCTATGGCACCTCTGCAAATCTCTCCTTCCCTCTACGAAGGGCCTATCTATTTACTTTATGCAATTTTTATTTTTATTGACTCTCCATATTCTCTTATAAATCACCAACTAGGGAACACTATTGTCATACTTGTGCAGTGGATGTAGCTAATATTTGAATGTGTTTCATGAATGGATCAATGATTGGCATAATGGGCTAGGGATAGCTTTCTTTAGCGTTGATATTTTGAAAGACATGATTGCTTGTTAGTATGCTTGAGTATTGATGTCTTCATATCCAATTATAGACCATTGCTTTGAATCATTAAAGTCCAAATGTCCATGATACAAAAGAAAAGAGTATATGATGAATATGATAGGTAGCATTCCACATAAAAAATTTCCGTTTTCAATTGCTACTTTATCATGATGAGTTCTATGAGAAAGAGTTGTTGTTATGATGCTAGGAAAGTAATTGAAATTATCATTGATCAAAGTTATGCACTATGCTAGCATTCAAACTTCATAAATTATTTCTTTTATCATTTACCTACTCGAGGACGAGTAGGAATTAAGCTTGGGGATGTTGGTACGTCTCCAATGTATCTATAATTTATGAAGTATTCATGCCATGTTTACAACTATTTTATATGGTTTTGGTATGATTTGAATGGAACTAACCCGGACTGACGCTGTTTTTAGCAGAAATACCCTGGTGCTGTTTTTGTGCAGAAATAAAAGATCTCGGAATTGGATGAAACTTTTTGACAATTATTTTGGAAGAAAATAAAAATACCAGAGCAAAAGAACCAATAGAGGGTGGCCCTGCTTCCACAAGGCACCATGGCGCACCACCCCCTGGCACGCCCTGGTAGGTAGTGGGCCCCCTAAGGCCCATCTTCGCGTGAACTGACGCCAAAAAATCCAATATATTCAGAAACCCCCGAAAGTTAACCTAGATCAGAAGTTCCACCCCCGCAAGCCTCTATAGCCAAGAAAAACAAATCTAGACCCTGTTCTGGCACCCTACCGGCGGGGGAACTCATTATTGGTGGCCATCTTCATCACCCCAGCAGCCACCATGATGAAGAGAGAGTTGTCCACCATCGGGGCTAAGGCTTTTTACTAGTAGCTATGTGTTTAAAATCTCTCTCTCTCTCTCTCGTGTTCTTGATTTGGCACAATCTTGATGTATCGCGAGCTTTGTTAATATAGTTGGATCATGTGGTTTTTTCCCTCTCTATCTTGTTATTATCGGGTTGAATACTTGTATGGATTTGAGAGCACTTGATGTATGTTTTGCTATGAATACCCGTGGTAACAATGGGGTATCGGGGTAATCTATGCATAGGGGTTGATGCATGTTTTTGTCCTTGTTTCTCCTGTAGAAATCTTGGGGAACTCTTTGAGGTTCTTTGTGTTGGATTGAGTATTAAGAATCTGATTTTTTATGCATATCGTATAAACAACTCACGGATATTCACGGTGACATTGTAGTATCTAGGTGACATTAGAGTTGGTTGATGCGTATCATTTGGTATTATTTCAGTATGAACTCTAGGGCTGTTTGTGACACTTATAGGGATAGCTCAAAAGATCGACCGAAAAGAATAACTTTGAGGTGGTTTCATACCCTATAAACAATTTCATCTTATGTTCTCCGCTAGATAAGAACTTTGGAGTGATTCTTCATGGCACGTTGAGGGATGGTTATATGATCCAATTATATTAGCATCAGTGAGAGATTGCACTAGCGAAAGTACGGACCCTAGGCCTCATTTTCAAGCATTGCAATACCATTCGTGCACATTTTTGTTACTTTCAACCTTACTGTTTTTTATTGTTCCTATTACAAAAATCAATATCTACTATCATTACTACACTTGTATCAACATCTCTTTGCCGAACTAGTGCACCTATATAATTTACCATTGTATTTGGTGTGTTGGGGACACAAGAGACTTTTTATTATTTTGCTGCATGGTTGTTTGAGAGAGACCATCTTCATCCTATGCCTCCCAAGGATTGATAAACCTCAGGGCATCCACTTGAGGGAAAGTTACTACTGCCCTGCAAAACACTATGCTTGGAGGCCCAACACGAGTCTACAAGAACAAGTTGTGTAGTAGACATACCTGCATTATGGGGCCTACCACTACGATGCCCGGTGACACGTATGGTCTAGGCCCGGGGCTCCTGTCGGTGGAACAAACATGGGTGTTTTCCGCTCAGACTTATGCAGAAGCGCAGTGCAACTCTCACATCAAGTGCCAAGTCTCATATACAACTAAACCAGAGAAGTCGCTCTTCATGAGATCAAGGTGACCATTAAGTAGACCAAACATTGGAACCAGACACAAACATCATAACGGGAGCAACCTATTTCGGTAGGAACGAGCTGGCAAGCCAAGACCCAGCAAGCCCCTTTGGCATAGGATCCCTGCCAACACCAGCGCTTCGCCTCTCTGATCAGCTGGTTGCTAATTAGTGAGGTGTCGAGCCCGCAGGTGTTTAGGTGGACGTAACCCTTGAGTGTCAGATTATTGGAGAGGTAAATCACCTTTATTGACACACGTCCAGATGGCGTGTCACGCTAATATGAGGTAGCTGAATAAGCGGCGCGACAACCTTGCTAGTATTCAACCTCCACATGACACATAGCAACACATTTAATGTGTTTTGTCCTAGCTATCAGAGTTAGGTACGATAGCACTGTTTTAGTCTAATCATCCTTGTAATGACCTTTTTGCCACTTTGGTAACCCCTTGAGCTATAAAAGGAGCGCTAGGGCAACATTAGTAGGGGTTCGAACCTTTGCAACCCTCACACATAGGTATTCGTGTAGCTGCTCTCTTTCCACCGCTTGTCGGGGGAGAGTGCTCCGTGTACTTCATGCTCGAACACCACCAATACACCCAAAGGCATGAGTAGGGTTTTACGCCTCCTGGCGGCCTGAACCTGGGTAAAATCATGTGCTCCTCGTTGTGTTTGCTCTTTGCGTCGCCACCCCCTGCTGAACCAGCAAAGGGGCAGCACTGCCCCATAGGTCGTCGACTCCATGCCGACAGAGCGTCTTGTATTATATTTGCTTTTTAGTTTGCCACAATTATCCTTGCTGTACACACCTATTGAGAGGGATACACATTAATTGTGAATTTATTAGAATACTCTATGTGCTTCACTTATATCTTTTGAGCTAGGTAGTTGCTCTAGTGCTTCACTTATATGTTTTTATAGCACGGCAATGGTTTTAGTTTGTAGAAATTGATGAAGTCTCATGCTTCACTTATATTATTTTGGGAGTCTTATAAATACTATGGCAATTTGCTTGGGTTATGAATTTAGTCCTAATATGATAAGGTATTCAAGAGGGATATAATAAAAACTTCCACGAAGATCATTGAATATATGAGAAGTTTGATTCCTTGCATTTGTTTTGAGATATAAAGATGGTGATATTAGAGTCATGCTAGTGAGTAATTATGGTTTAGTAAGAATATTTGTGTTAAGGTTTGTGATTCCCAAAGCATGCACATATGGTCTCTTGTCATGCGATGATATTGGAGCATGATTTATTATTGATTGTCTTCCTTATGAGTGGCGGTCGGGGATGACCGATGGTCTTTTCTTACGAATCTATCCCCCTAGGAGCATGCTTAGTAGTACTTTGCTTTGAGGGTTAATAAACTTTTGCAATAAGTATGTGAGTTCCTTGTAACTAATGTTGACTCCATGGATTATATGCACCCTCACCCATCCGCAATTTGCTAGTGTCGGATTTCGAGTTCCGGCAAAACCCTTGAGGTTCGAACACTGGGGTGCGCACGAAGATTTCCCCCTACCTAATCACGCCCTCAAACTCTCTGTGATCTCAAAGCCTAGCTCGACGAACCCGCAACACAAGAGACACGAGATTTATACTGGTCCGGGCCACCGTTGTGGTGTAATACCCTACTCTAGTGTGGTGTGGTGGATTGCCTCTCGGGCTGAGGATGAACAGTACAAGGGGATGAACAGCCTCCTGAGGTGAGGTGTTCTTGTGCTTGGTGAGTGTGAGGATGGTCTCAATCTGTTTGGGTTGAGTTGCCTCCTACTGTGGTGGCTAGTCCTATTTATAGAGGCCCTGGTCCTCTCCCCAAATATTGAGCAGGAAGGGAGCCAACAACGGCCAATTTGAAAGGGGACAACTAGTACAAGCTATCCTGACTAAAGGTGGTCTTCGCCTGCCAAAGGCTCTAGTGGTGACGCCGTCTTGGGCTCCATGGTGACCTCCGTCCTGCCGTCCTGCTGGTCTTGGTCTCATTGCACCGATATGGAAACCTTTGTCTGATGCCTCGTTACTCCTCGCCTGCGCTTGCCTCCTTAGCACCAATGAGGAAACGAGGACATTGTGCGCGCTGGCACCCGCCTGGCGCCCGCCTGGCCTTGGTCGTCACGGCTGACATCGTAGGAACCTCGCGAGGTTCGCCTTACCTTGCTCTCTCCGCCCCTCGCGAGCCAGTGTGGTGAGGCTGCTCCTGAGGAGGTCTTGTGTCGTCCGCCTCGCGAGGCTTGGCCCCTCGCAAGGGTCTTGGGTGTTTGTTGGTGAAGACGGGCCGTACTGGGCCGTGAGTGGAGCCACACCGCGGGCCGCAGGCAGGCAAGTCTGGGGACCCCTGTTCCCAGGAGGCTGACAACTAGCCTCTTCGGTACCGCGCATTGCCCTTTCTCACCTTGAGAGTTGGTGCAAACTTTGCCGGTGCATCCAAATCCCATGATATGATACACTCTTTCACACATAAGCCACCTTATATCTTCCTCAAAACAGCTACCATACCTACCTATTATGGTATTTCCATAGCCATTCCGAGATATAATGCAATGCAACTTCCACCATTCTATTTTATTATGACACACACTATCCTTTTCCACACTTGTGCTTCAAAGTAGCACTATTTTCTTCATGATAGAGAGTCTCCTATTTTGTCAATTTCATATATTACTAATGGGAATTTTTCATTATAGAACTTGGCTTGTATATTCCAATGATGGGCTTCCTATAATGCCCTACGTCTTCGTGAGCAAGCAAGTTGGATGCAACCAGCTTAGATTTCTTTTTAAGCTTTCATACACTTATAACTCTAGTGCATATGTTGCATCGCCATCCCTACTCCTTGCATTGACATCAATTGATGGGCATCTCCATAGCCCGTTGATGAGCCTCGTCAATGTGAGACTTTCTCCTTTTTTGTCTTCTTCACACAACCTCCAACATCATATTCTATTCCACCCGTAGAGCTATATCCAGGCCTCACACTCATGTATTGAGTGAGAGTTGAAAAAGTTGAAGCGCATTAAAAAGTATGAATCAATTGCTTGGCTTGTCATCGGGGTTGTGCATGATAAATACTTCGTGTAAGAAGATTGAGCATGACAAGACTATAAGATTTTGTAGGGATAGCTTTCTTTAGCCATTATATGAAAATACATGATTGCATTTTAGTATGCTTGAATTATTATTGTATTTATGTCAATATTAAACTTTTTTTAATCTTAAGGATCTGAATATTCATGCCACATAAAGAAAGATTACATGATAAACATGTTAAGTAACATGGCTTCTTCTCTCTCTTTGATCTTCAATATAATGTTCTCCTCGATGTTCTTGGAGATGTATTCGATTGAATCACTGGTGCGCGTCGGTCCTAAACAAACGGTTTTTTACCCTTTCTGCGACGGCATTTGGGACCATCGCCAAGTAAGTGTGGGTGAGGGAGTCCTGAATTAGGGGGTGTCCGGGTAGCCGGACTATGACCTTTGGCCGGATTCCTGGATTATGAAGATACAAGATTGAAGACTTCGTCCCGTGTCCGGATGGGACTTTCCTTGGCGTGGAAGGCAAGCTTGGCGATGCGGATATTCAGATCTCCTACCATTGTAACCGACTTTGTGTAACCCTAACCCTCTCCGGCGTCTATATAAACTGGAGGGTTTTAGTCCGTAGGACAATGACTCCAACATACAACAATCATGCCATAGGCTAGCTTCTAGGGTTTAGCCTCCTTGATCTCGTGGTAGATCTACTCTTGTACTACCCATATCATCAATATTAATCTAGCAGGACATAGGGTTTTACCTCCATCAAGAGGGCCCGAACCTGGGTAAAACATTGTGTTCCCTTGTCTCCTGTTACCATTCGCCTAGACGCACAGTTCGGGACCCCCTACCCGAGATCCGCCAGTTTTGACACCGACATTGGTGCTTTCATTGAGAGTTCCTCTGTGTCGTCGCGATCAGGAAGGATGCATCTCCCCGTCCTTAAAGACGGCGTCGTTATTAAGGGAGCCTTGGTTGTCGGCCAAACTCTCCGGCTAGGTGGTTTTCTTATGACCGCCTGTTCGGCTATTGCGCCGACGGTGACCTCTCGGGTCATCAAAAGCAATCTTCACGTCAGCTCGGAACTCGTCGAGCAGTTGGATCCAATGGAGCTCTCCTCCGTAAACGAGCTCTTGGATCGCATCGCCGCCTTGGGGGTCACTACGGATTACGACCAGGTTGGGCTTAAACCCGATCTAAGAGAGATTAATTCTCCCCAAGTCACCCATCATGTTGCCGTGGTAGAAGCGCAGTCCGGCGACCCCTCATCTATCTTAAGGACTAGCTACGTACGGATTCCCGATCCCTCCAAGCCCGATACCCGCGGAGGGGAGGATGTAACTCTAGACCTGAACTTAGAATCAGGCGACGGGCTAGATTCATTGGACAACATCCAAGAATCCAAACTTCAGAGTTCGGAAACTCCTTGGCCCCTGAGTCTCAGATTGGGTGAGGTTTCGGATTCAATTCCACCCACCCACCCGAACATAAGCGATCTATCCCAAGTAAGGCAAAAGCCCGAAGAAACAGTACATCATTACTGGGCAAGGTTCCTCCTGGTTATGAACAGGATAAAGGACTGCCGCGATGAAGACGCAATTTCAATCTTCTACAATAATTGCACGGACAAGGGAATCCTCAACGCCATAAGTCGTCATGATATTACACGCTTCGCTGACTTGGCGTCCATAGTACAGAAGTACTGTGCGATGGAGAGCGCTTGGAAAACCGAAATAAAATTTTGGGACAATCCGGCCCTGACTAGAGACCTCGTCCGAAATAAAAGGGTGCATCATCGTCAAACACCCGGGTTAAAACCAAAAAACCAAAACCCTCTACAGGGCATGGAACTATACTGGAAGGATGGCTTAACGGACCCTATAAAATTCATAGCACAGAGGACGCCACACCAACTCACAGCCTTAGAGCATGTTGGATACTCCGGCAGGTGGCCAAAATCGGCGAAGACCTCCTAATCCCAGGGGCCGCAGAAAAACATCCCAGGGACACCAGTACAGTCTTAACAGTCTTCGAGAATTTCACATCAAATAATATGCGAAAAAGAACACTCCGCAGCCTCGCCGAAGTCTACCAAATAGCAACAATAAACCCATGGAGTGACACGACTATTACTTTTAATGCCAGTGATGAACCTAAATTCCGAACAGCTCGAGCACCAGCCGCATTGCTCCTCAGTCCAATCGTGGACGACTTTCGGCTCACCAAGGTACTCATGGATGGTGGCAGCAGATTGAACCTCATTTATGAGGAAGCCCTTCAAAAATGGAAGTAGACTGGAACCGCATTGAGCGAAGCAGCACAACCCTTAGAGGAATAATCCCCAGTCGGGAAGCGCGTTGCATCGGAAAAATCACACTAGATGTGGTGTTCGGCACGCCGGATAATTATAGGTCCGAAGAGGTCACTAAGGGAGTCCTGGATTAGGGGGTGTTCGGATAGCCGAACTATATCTCCAGCCGGACTCCAGGACTATGAAGATACAAGATTGAAGACTTCGTCCCGTGTCCGGAAGGTTCTTTCCTTGGCGTGGAAGGCAAGCAAGGCGTGCGGATATTCAAGATCTCCTTCCAATGTAACCGACTCTGTGTAACCCTAACCCTATCCGGTGCCTACATAAACCGGAGGGTTGTAGTCCGTAGGACGAACACATCATAACCATCATCATACCCATAGGCTAGCTTCTAGGGTTTAGCCTCCTTGATCTTGTGGTAGATCTACTCTTGTACTACCCATATCATCAATATTAATCTAGCAGGAGTAGGGTTTTACCTCCATCGAGAGGGCCCGAACCTGGGTAAAATAAAGTGTCCCTTGTCTCCTGTTACCATCCGACCTTGACGCACAGATCGGGACCCCCTACCCGAGATCCGCCGGTTTTGACACCGACATTGGTGCTTTCATTGAGAGTTCCTTTGTGTCGTCGCGATTAGGAAGGATGCCTTTTCCCGTCTTTAAAGACGGCACCGTCACTGAGGGAGATTTGGCTATCGGCCAACCCCTCCGGCTGGGTGGTTTTCTCATGACCGCCCGTTCGGCCATTACGCCGGCGGTGACCTCTCGGGTCATCGAAAACAATCTCCGCGTCAGCTCGGAATTGGCCGAGCAGCTAGATCCGGTGAGCTCTCCTCCATAAACGAGCTCCTGGATCGCATCGCCGCCTTGGGGGTCGCTACAAACTACGACCAGGTTGGGCCTAAACCCGATCTAAGGGAAATCAACTCCCCCCCAAGCCACCCCTCATGTTGCTGTGGTGGAAACACAATGCGGTGACCCTTCATCAATCTTAAGGACCAGTTACGTCCGAATTCCGGAACCCTCCATGCCGGATATCCACGGAGGGGAGGATACAACCCAAGACCTGGGCTTGGAACCAGGCAAACCGGAAAACATACAGGACTCCGGATCTCGGAATCCGGAGGTCGTTCGGCCTCCGAACAGCAAACCGGGCGAAGTATCAGATCTAATGAATTCCGCACGTCCGATCTTAAGCGATCTCTCCCAGATCAAGCAGATGCCCGAAGAAACAGTACATCATTACTGGGCCAGATTCCTCCTGCTTATGAGCAGGATAAAGGACTGCCACGAGGGAGACGCGATTTCAATCTTCTGCAGTAACTGCACGGACAAGGGGATACTCAACGCCATAAGTCGTCGTAATATTACACGCTTTTCTGACTTGGCGTCCATAGTACAAAAATACTGTGCGATGGAAAGTGCTCGGAAAACGGAAATTAAATTTTGGGATAATCCGGCCTTGAATAGCAATCCCGTCCAAATCAAAAGGGCGCACTACAGCAAAGCGCCCGGATTAAATAAAAAATCAAAACCCTCTAGGGGGCACGGAACCATGCTAGAAAGGTGGCTCGATGGACCCTGCAAGATTCATAGTACAGAGGATGCCACCCCAACTCAGAGCCTCAGGGCATGTTGGATACTCCGGCAGGTGGCCAAAATTGGCGAGGACCTCCTAAATCTAGAGGTCAAAGGAAACCAGCCCGAGAATTTCAGTACCGTTCTCACAATCTCCGAGACTTTCGCATCAAATAACATGCGAAAAAGAACACTTCGCAGCCTCGCCGAAGTCTACCAAGTAGCGACCATAAATCCATGGAGCAATACTGCCATCACCTTCAATGCGAGCGACGAACCTAAATTCCGAACAGCCAGAGCGCCAGCCGCATTGGTTCTAAGTCCCATAGTGGACGGCTGTCGGCTCGCAAAGGTACTTATGGACGGAGGCAGCGGATTGAACCTCATCTACGAGGAAACCCTCCAAAAGATGGAAATAGACTGGAACCGCATTGAGCGAAGCAGCACAACCTTTAGAGGAATAATCCCCAGTCAGGAAGCGCGCTGCACTGGAAAGATCACACTAGATGTGTTATTCGGCACGCCGGATAATTACAGGTCCGAACAAATCACGTTCCAGGTGGCCCCATTCAGAAGCGGATATCACGCTATATTAGGACGAGAGGCATTCACAGTTTTCCAAGCCATACCCCATTACGGGTACATGAAGCTTAAGATGCCTGGACCAAACGGAATTATCACTCTCGCTAGTGATCCGGACATAGCACTCCGCGCCGAAAACAAGACAGCCGCATTGGCCCTCGAGGCACTATCTGAAGCCTTAGCGGCCGAAGAGCTGACGGCGCTACGATCCACGGTTAGCAGGGATGATGTGATACTCGATAAGAGATCCAAATCCACATCCTTCAAACTAGCGGACGAAATAGTCAAATTCCAGGTCCACCCAACGGACCCGAATAAAACAGCCTCCATCGGGGCACAATTGAGCCCTGATGTAAACGCCGCACTGCGCGAGTTCCTATGAGAGAACTGGGATATTTTCGCTTGGCACCCCTCAGATATGCCAGGAATCCCACGCAGGCTGGCCGAGCACAGCTTAAATATCCAGAAAGGATTCAAACCTGTCAAACAAACCCTTCGGCGTTTCTCCGAACCAAAGAGACTGGCCATGGGAGAGGAGCTAGCCAAATTATTGGAGGCCGGATTCATTAGAGATATCAAACACCCAGACTGGCTAGCAAACCTGGTAATGGTACCAAAGAAGGACAAATCCTGGCGCCTGTGTGTCGACTTCAAAGACCTTAATAAGGCCTGTCCAAAGGATCCCTTTCCCCTCCCTCGAATCGATCAAATCATCAATGCCACCGCAGGACACGATTCCCTGTGTTTCCTCGACGCATACTCCGGTTACCATCAAATAAAGATGGCAGAATCCGACCAAGCTGCAACAGCATTCATCACGCCATACGGCCCATTCTGCCTCAACACAATGCCCTTTGGGCTCAAAAACGCCGGCGCGACATATCAGCGCATGATCCAAACATGTTTGGCAAACCAGATCGGCAAAACAGTGGAGGCGTACGTAGATGATGTGGTCGTTAAATCAAGACACGTCTAATCTTTAGTAGACGACTTGAGACTTACATTCGACAACCTGCGAAAATACGACATCAAGCTCAATCCGGAAAAATGTGTTTTCGGCGTCCCAGCCAGAAAGCTCCTGGGCTTCATTGTATCCGGCAGAGGAATTGAAGCAAATCCAGCTAAAATCCGAGCTCTGTCACAATTGGATGTCCCAAAAGATCTCAAGCAAATTCAGAAACTCACCGGATGCATGGCGGCCTTAAGCCGCTTCATCTCCCGCTTAGGAGAAAAGGCACTACCCCTTTACTGCCTCCTTAGGCGCACCGAACACTTCGAGTGGACGGACGCTGCCATGGCCGGACTCGAGGAAATAAAGGCCATCTTGGCAACAAACCCCGTCCTGGCCGCGCCGAATACCGGCGAACCCATGCTATTGTACATTGCCGCAACCCATCAAGTTGTTAGCGCAGTACTCGTCGTCGAACGGATAACGGACGGACATAAATTACCCCTTCAAAGGCCGGTTTACTACGTGTCCACTGTCCTCACACCATGCAAATCACGGTACCCGCATTATCAAAAAATCGCGTACGCGGTATTCATGGCATCCCGGAAGCTAGGACACTACTTTCAAGAGTGTACTATTACAGTAGCCTCGGAAGTACCACTCAACGATATTATCAACAACCGCGATGCAACAGGCCGGATAGCAAAATGGGCCATAGAGCTCCTCCCGTTCAATATAACCTACAAGCCACGGCGAGCAATTAAATCGCAAGTCCTAGCCGACTTCGTCGCTGGATGGACAGAGGCCGAACTCCCCAAAGAGTACGGCACGTACTCAAACTGGATCATGCATTCCGACGGCTCCAAAATGCTGGCTGGACTGGGGGCTGGCGTCGTTTTGACGTCCCCTACAGGAGATACAGTCCAATATGTACTCCAAATTATGTACACGGACTCCAACAATGCAGCCGAATACGAGGCCCTTCTACATGGCCTCCGGATGGCGGTATCCATGGGCATTCAACGCCTGGAAGTACGCGGGGACTCAAACCTCGCGATATCCCAAATAAATGGCGACTTCGACGCCAAAGACCCAAAAATAGCAGCTTATCGCAATGCCGTACTAAAAATGTCAGCTCGGTTTGAGGGACTGGAGTTCCATCACATAGCCCGAGAAAATAATCAGGCAGCGGACGTCCTGGCACGCATTGGAGCAAAACGAGATGCAGTCCCCCCCAACATCTTCTTAGAAAGATTATTCAAACCATCCGTAACATGGGAGGGGGAACCCTCGGATAATAGCTCGGGCATAACCGCACAACCCAATGCCGAACAATCAGACATAATCGGCGGCCCCGCCACCGAACTTACACCCTCAGCCCATGCAATAATGGCGGTCATCGCCCCGTGGACGGAACCATTCCTAGCCTACCTTATTAGGCAGGAACTCCCCGAGGACCAAAACGAGGCACGCTGCATAGTGCGGCGATCTAAAGCCTATAAAGTCCATGAGGGAGAGCTATATAAGAAAAGCACTACAGGAGTCCTTCAAAGGTGTATCTCCGAAGAGGAAGGGCGGAGTCTGTTGGCTGAAATTCTTGCTGGACTCGGTGGCCATCACGCCGCGGCTCGGTCCCTTGTAAGCAAGGCTTTCCGTACTGGCTTCTATTGGCCGACGGCTAGAGCAGACGCTCAGGACCTAGTCAAACGGTGCGTCGGTTGCCAGCTCTTTGCCAACCAAAGCCATATGCCACCCAACGCCCTCCGAACTATCCCCATCACTTGGCCTTTCGCGGTCTGGGGGCTCGATATGGTGGGACCCCTTAAAGGCGGAACCCACAAGAAAAAATACTTATTGGTCATAGTGGATAAATTCACCAAATGGATAGAAGCCAAGCCTGTCAAGACGGCCGAATCCGGACCTGTGATAGACTTTGTATCCGGGGTTGTACAGTGTTATGGTGTCCCCCACAGCATTATCACCGATAACGGCACAAACTTCACCTCTGATGAAGTAAAGCTGTGGTGCAAAAACATGGGCATTAAGCTCGACTACGCTTCTGTCTATCACCCACAAACTAACGGTCAGCTCGAACGTGCAAATGGTCTCATCATGAGCGGCATCAAACCCAGACTAGTGCGGTCCCTCAAGGAATCTGATATGCACTGGGTAGAGGAGCTCGACTCCGTACTCTGGGGGCTGCGAACCGCGCCAAATCGTACCACCGGATTCACGCCATTCTTTATGGTGTACGGCGCTGAGGCGATTCTGCCCTGCGACATAATTCTTGACTCACCTCGAGTGCGCATGTACGAAGAAAGAGAAGCCGAGCTTGATCGGCAGGACAACCTGGACGCCTTAGAGGAAGAGCGTGACGTGGCTAAGGCCCGTTCCGCATTCTACCAACAGCAAGCTCGAAGATATCAAAGCAGAGAAGTACGGGCCAAAAATTACAACGTTGGGGAACTAGTTCTGCGCCTACCGGATAAGCAAAAGAACAAACTCAAGCCCAAATGGGAAGGTCCATTCATAATCGACCAAGTCCTAACTGGTGGAGCGTACCGCCTGCGAGATGCGTCGGACAACCGACTCGAGCCGAACCCATGGAACGCCACACGTCTCCGAAGATTCTATGCCTAGCGCCAGACTCTGTGTTTGTCTCCTTCCTCTATCCATTATTTACATTTATACCTTTTTTTACTTTGTCTACTACTCTTTTCTTTTCTAGCCCTTAAAAGGCTCATTATGTGACGCGCTATCCGCGCTCCTTAAACCTGGGGGCTTCTTTAACAGAAGCTTGTCTATAAGGGTTTCACACCCAACGCATGCGTCAGACTTCCGCATGCACCTTTTCTTCGCCATTATATGCATCGATATGACTTAAGTTTTGGCCAAGCTGGGTTGCCTGGCTCCTGTGCTTACCCCTACGTTCTCGATTGTTCGGCTAGGCGGTAAAGGGAGCACCTCTGCGATTATTACTGCCGGATAAGCCGGATGTGTACCTCAGACTGGGTGAAGCCGAAAACTAGCGTTCTTAAGGGAATATTCGGTCGGTGAACTAAAGATGAACATTTTTATTTTATACATGCCCCCAGATGATCTTCTGCATTTGCAGTCCGGACGTGCACTTTAGGGCACGCCACCCCAGCGAAAGGAACCCTTAACGGAACTATTCTCTCTGGAAGATGTTTCTTACTAACCATGTAATATAACATAACTAGTTGGGCACTTGTCTGATAAAGCACTAATGACCCCTACGCCTGGTCTTCATGCATACCCCGGCTTTTATATAGCCGTTATGGTATTCTGACACACTCCGGACCGTCAGGTCCTGAGGTCGAAGCGAAAAGGTCGGCAACGACAAATGATCTACAATCCGGCTAGAAGGCATTACACATGTCAATTATAAATTACATAGTCATCTTGACTGATCGTATTCCTCCTCTATACCATCTAACAGGCTGTCTAATTTACAGTTGTCGGGGGATATCAGCCTCCACGAGCACCTATGGGGACGGAGCCCCTTGTCGGTTCGGCGGGGGCGAGGATGCACAAAGAGCAGATCGAGGCGACACACACACACAACGATTTTACCCAGCTTCGGGCTGCATGGATGCGTAAAACCCTACTGCTGCATGTCTGGTTGATTGGAGTTCTTCCTCTGGAGCGCAAGAAGCTACAACGAGTTGGAGCTGGACGTAGACGAGGGTCTACTGGGCGTCCTGCTGGTTCTCCCTCCTGGCTCCCCCGGTCCCCCCCATGCGCATGGGCCTCCTTTTATATGCCAAGGGGTTTTCCACAGGTAGTGGCGCAGGTGAGGGTAAAAATGGCAAGGAACTGTGCGAATAGCGGCTGCACAGTGTTATCAAACCTAACTCTGACGGCAGGGGACAAAGGCATTAAATGCCCGTCTGGATCGCTTGAACAGTGCCGAGGCGGACCGTTAGGGGCGCCTCCGCTCGCCACGGGGGCGACTCTGTCAACGTTGCGTGCCACCGCACACCTCAGGTTGCGTAACGTCTCGCCACGTGCCTCCGGGGAAGCTCCAGAGTGACGCGTGGGCAGGTGGGCTGGAGCGCGGGCCTGAGGTGGTGGTTAGCCGCTGCAAGTGGCTTGCCGTGGTAGTTGCCTTGCCGCACCTGAGAGCTTGCCGCTCGTCAGGCCTTGCTGGGGCGCGCGGCGCGCCGCGGCGGGCTTCTCTTGGGGTGCCTTAGCTTGGCCATCCCGGCGAGCTCCTCCCGCCGGGGCCTTGGTGCTTCAGCTTAGTCGTCACGGCAAGCTCCTCTTGCCGGGGCCTTGTCGCCTTGGCCCGGCAAGCTCCTCTTGCCGGGGCTTGGTCTTCGGGGCTCGATCACTTGGCCTTCGCCCGGCCCGGAGCGGGCCGTGGAGACTCTTGTCGCTCCCCTGGCAGGCCTTGCCGCGGGAGGCTACTACTGCCCGTGCACAAGTTCGGGGTTCTAGGGTACCCCTACTTTAGTACACCGACAGGAGCCCCCGGGCCTGGGCCATACACGGTGCCGAGCGTTGTTGGGCCAGGCCCTAACAGTGCACGGGCACGCGTGGCCTAGGTCGCGCTGTTCCTTGACTCCGTGCTCGTCGCGCCCTCCCCAAGTGGCGCGCGCTTATCGCGGCGTCGTGGGGGGTGAGGCGTGCGAGGCGTGCGTGACGTGGGTGGCGTGCGCGGGGCTGAGGCCCGCAGGCATGCGTCACGTCGTGCACGATCTCTTTTATTTGGAAAGGCGAAACGTCCGCCCCCACTTTCGAGTGAGGGGGAAGAGAGGTCGCCTCACCAGTTGCCTCGGCCCTGCCCGCCCGCCACGCGTCCTCCATGCACTTGGGGTCGCGGTGGTGGAGGCAGGAAGCCGGGCCGACGCGGGTCGAGGTAGGGGGTCGGCCCTGTCGCCTGCCCTTCCTCTAGTTTAATTGGTTGGGCGGGGCGGTCGAGCCCCCACTTCGCCCCTTTATAATGAGCGGAAGGGGATGACGAGGGTCCGCATTCCTTCCTTCTTCCTCCTCTTAGATCCCTGGTCCCCTTTCCCCAGCTGTCATGGAGGAAGGGAACCCTGGCCTTCTTCGGTGGCGGCAAGGGTTGCCGCCAGGAAGCGTGCTCCTCCTCCCCTTGCACCCGCGGCGGCGGAGCCAACCGTAGGGGGAAGGGGGAGGGGGCGAGGTCGCGGACGAGGCCGTGGACGGGGCCGAGGCGCTCAAGGCGGGCAGGGCGGCGCGCCGGCCTCGCCCCCGCCGGCGGCTCCGTTTCCCTCGGCGGTTCATCTCGGGGACGACCCCTGCGAGTTCATCATCAGGCTGCGCCGGGCGCCTCGCCGTCGCCTCCGCCTCCCGGCCCCCTTTGCGGACGTCCTGGAGGCGGAACAACACGAGACGCTGAGGCTGCGCATGAGGGGCTGCGGGATCAGTGGTACGCGAGTCCACGTCGAATCCCGAGCCCCCGGCATGATGTGCCTGGGCCGAGGGTGGAAGTCGTTCGCCCGGATCCATAGCTTGACGGCGGGGTTCACCCTCCATTTCAAGCTGATGGAGGGCGATCTGCTCTCCGTCAAGGTCTTCGAGGACCTTGGCACCCGGGCCCGGTGCTGCGTGGATAGCTCCTCCGACAGCGAAGGCTCCTCCTCGAGCGAGAGTGACGAGGAGGGGAGCGACAGCGACGACGAGGGCGGGCGGTTGCCGGGGTGACGGGCACGACTAGGCGCTAGTCGCAGCTCCGCGTGGCACCGGCGGCCCCCATCGTCCGCGTCGCTGGCGCCGTGAACTCCCCGGGGTCGTCTCCTTGGGCGGCTGGCGTAGGGAGGATGCGGAAGAGGAGGAGGACGGGCGGCAAGGCCGCTGCCTCGTCTTCCAACCTCGCCCCAGACGCCGTCACCACCCCTGCTCGCGGCAACGACCACCGGGGTCTTCTCTCCGGCCCGGCAAGCTCCTCTTGCCGGGGCTTCGTCTTCTTGGGCGGCCGGAGTGGCGAGGCTGTGGAAGAGGCTGGCGGCAAGGCCGTCAACTCGGAGTACGAGGGCTAGATGCCCTCGACAGCGTGTCGACGTCCCACCGCCTCCTTCTCGAGCTCCGCTTCCGGCGTCGCCGTCTTCTTCTGGCCTCCGGAGCTCCGGGGTGGGGCCTCGGACGCTCTCTTGGTGTCTTCTGCCACCCGTAGCTCGCCTAGGCGCCCCTTTTGCCCTTCTCGCCTCCTTGTCGTACCTCCTGAGGAGAGAGACAAGAAAGGGATTACGGGCACCTTATCTCTTTTTATCTTGTAAGCCCTCGGGCCTTAGTTGCATTAAAATCTTGTAATCCCATCTTTCATGTTTTTCATTCTCTCTGGACTGTACCTGAGTGGAATGTTTTTAATGAAAAAAAGGGGTTGTTTGCCGGATCATTTGTCTCGCGGGTACATCCCGCGGCAAGGGGCGGACCCTTTGCACCGTCAAGATAGACACTTCGCCCGGCAACGGACCCTGTCGTTCCCCGCGCCTCTTGGCCCTCCTCCCGCTCTGGGCGGAGGCAGGGAGAAGGCGGGTTCTGGCCCCTCGCTTCCTCCCCTTGCCGCCGCGGCTACTATCCGAAACGGGCCCCGGGAACGCGCTCCGGGGTTTGCCGCTTTGAGAGAGCACGGCAGCTTTTTAGGAGGAGGCGAGGTTTTCACATTCCGCAGCTCACGAGAGAATGCATGATAAGGGATGTAAAGACTTATCTGAGGTTGCAGTTCCCGGCAACTCTGGCTTGTCGGGAGGCGGGTGCTGGCTCGTCCTTCTCCCCCTCTTCGTCCTTGAGCGGCTCGGCAAGGGTAGGCTGTTCCCGCGAGCCAAAGGGAAAGGACGGGAAAAAGACGCGGACTCGACCTCCAAGTTAGGGGTTAGCGACTGTTAGGAACTATCGACCCTAACCAAGGACGAGACTCGACTCAGCATGCATGCTAAAACTTGGGGGGGGGGGGCAGTGCGTAATTGCGGCCAGGGTCTGCGCCTGGCTTTGTACAAAGGATTACATGCGTCTACGGCAAGACTTTTGTACAAAGAGTTGGTTGCCGGACGGGGTCCGACAACCGCGCCTTACGGGTAAAACTTGCGAAGATGCTCAATGTTCCAGGAATTGCTCACCGGAGTACCATCTTCGGTCTCGAGGCGGACGGCGCCAGGCCTCGTGACTCGTTTCACCCGGTAAGGGCCTTCCCACTCGGCGTCAACTTGTTGTGTATCTTGGCCGACTGAACGCGCCGAAGAACAAGGTCGCCTTCCTCGAGGCTCCTGGCCTTAACTTTGCGGCTATGGTAGCGACGCAGAGCTTGCTGGTAGCGAGCGGATCGCACAGCGGCCTGGAGACGATCTTCCTCGAGGAGCAGTGCGTCATCATGACGCGACCGCTCTTGCTCAAGCTCATCATAAGCGAGCACTCGAGGTGACCCGTATACGAGTTCCGTGGGGGTAACTGCTTCTGCTCCATAAACTAGAGCAAATGGTGTCTGGCCGGTGGCTCGATTTGGCGTCGTTCTGACCGACCAAAGAACCGTCGGCAGCTCCTCGATCCAGTTCCGTCCGCTCTTGAGCAGCTTGTCAAAACTTCTGGTCTTGAGCCCGCGCAGTACCTCGGCGTTGGCCCTTTCCGCTTGACCGTTGCTCCGGGGATGAGCAACAGAAGCGAAGCAGACCTTGGTACCGAGATCTTGGGTGTACTGCATGAAGGCGTGGATTGTGAACTGCGTACCGTTGTCGGTGATGATCCTGTTGGGGATCCCGAAGCGGCAAACAATCGACCTGAAGAATTTGATCGCGGACTGGGCGGTCACCTTCCTCACTGGTTCCACTTCTGGCCACTTTGTGAACTTGTCGATGGCAACGAACAAGTACTCAAAGCCCCCGACGGATCGGGGGAAGGGCCCGAGGATATCGAGCCCCCAGACCGAGAAGGGCAAGGATAAAGCGATCGTCTGGAGAGCTTGAGCTGGCTGGTGTATCTTCTTGGAATGGAACTGGCACGCTTCACACTTGGTTACTTGTGCAGTTGCATCCTGGAGGGCTGTGGGCCAGAAGAAACCCTGCCGGAACGCCTTTCCGGCAAGTGCTCTGGCGCCGATGTGGTGCCCACATATGCCTCCGTGTATCTCCGCTAACAGCCTTTGTCCATCTTCCCGGTGGATGCACTTCAATTTCACCCCATTGCGTCCTCTTCTGTACAGTGCGTTGTCAACGAACTGGTACATACTGGACTGCCGGGCTACTCTTTCAGCTTCTTCTTGTTCTTCGGGAAGCTCTCCTGTCTGGAGGAAACGGACGATCTGCTGTGCCCACGTCGGAGCCTGGGGCTCGACGACGAGGACCAAAGGCATGTCGGCGGCTGCTGGAACATCAGCTTCTATGGCGAGGACTCGGGGCTCAGCCAGAGCTTGACGTTCCTCGGCAAGCTTGCCGGGGCGTGGCTTGCCGGGAGCGCCTGCTTCGTCGGGGCGAACCCTGGGGCTTGCCGGAGCAGGCAGCTCCTCGGCACTCTTGGCGTCGATCTCGGGGACTCCCTTGGCGGCGGCTTCGGGAAGCTCTGCCGGGAGAGAGCCGTCAGAGACCGGTCTTCTCTTCTTGCTTGGCCCAGTCGATGGCGTCACGGATGGCTGAGTCAGCTTGAGCACAAAGGTCCCTGGTTCCACAGGTAGCTTTAGTGCGGCGCATTTTGACAGGCCGTCGGCGATGTCGTTCTCTGCTCTTGGAACGTATTCCATTTGCAGGCCGTCAAAGCGCTCTTCCAGCTTTCTCACTCCATCAACGTAGGCTTCCATCAACGGGCACTGGTAATCCTTGTTCACTTGGCGGACGACGAGCTGCGAGTCACCCTTGACAATGAGCTTCTTGATCCCAAGTTCCGCCGCAATCCTGAGACCGGCGAGCAAACCTTCATACTCTACCGTATTGTTGGTTGCCTGCTCCTTGGGAAAGTGCATCTGGACGACGTACTTGAGGTGCTCTCCGGTGGGCGCGATGAGCAGCACGCCAGCACCGGCGCCTTCCAGCGAAAAGGCACCATCAAAGTACATCAGCCACTCTTTGGTTGCTTCCTTGCCGGGGATGCTCGTCTCGGGAATTTCTTCGTCCGGTGTTGGCGTCCACTCTGCTATGAACTCTGCCAATGCTCGGCTCTGGATGGTCGATGTGCTCTCGAACTTGAGGCCGAAGCTTGACAGCTCTAGCGCCCACTCGACAATCCTGCCTGTCGCTTCGGGATTCTGCAGTATCCTTTTAAGTGGAAAGCGAGTGACCACTGTGATCTCGTGTGCTCGGAAGTAATGGCGCAGCTTCCTCGAGGCCATGAGGAGGCCGAAGAGCAATTTCTGCACACCAGAGTACCTCGACCTAGCCCCCTGCAAGAGGGAACTGACGAAGTAAACTGGGCGCTGCACCATCCTCTTCCTCTGCACTTCCCCTTGCGCTTGCGTGGATCCGCCCTTGCCGGGGCCAGAGCTTGTCGGGGAAGCTCCCTGCTTGCCGTCGGACGCGCTTGCCGTGACTGCTGGCTCGTCATCAGCTTCCCTCTCTGCAACTAACGCAGCACTAGCCACTTGATAGGTTGCCGCTAGGTAGAGCAGCAACTTCTCTCGAGGTCTAGGCGCGACAAGTGTAGGGGCGGAGGACAGGTATTTCTTCAAGTCTTGCAGCGCGGCCTCCGCTTCCGGAGTCCATTTCACTGGACCTGCCTTTTTCAAGATTTTGAAAAACGGCAGGGCGCGTTCCGCAGACCTGGAAATAAATCTGCTGAGAGCCGCCACGCAGCCGGCAAGTCGTCGCACGTCCTTGACACGCGTTGGTGCTTCAATCTGCTCGATGGCCTTGATCTTGTCGGGGTTGGCTTCGATCCCACGCTGAGACACGAAGAACCCGAGAAGCTTGCCGGAGGGAACTCCGAACACGCACTTCTCGGGGTTGAGCTTGAGGCTGATCCTGCGCAAGTTTGCAAAGGTCTCTTCCAAGTCTTGTACCAGGGTTGCCTTGTCTCTGCTCTTGACCACAATGTCGTCCATGTAGGCCTCCACATTTCTGTGGATCTATGGCTCAAAAGCAGTGTGGACAACCCTCGCAAATGTCGAGCCCGCGTTCTTCAGTCCAAAAGGCATCCGCACAAAACAGTACGTGCCGCATGGGGTGATGAACACAGTCTTCTCTTCGTCTTCTTCGGCCATGAAGATCTGGTGGTACCCGGAGTAGGCGTCAAGGAACAAAAGCAGGTCGCATCCGGCTGTGGAGTCAACAATCTGGTCGATGCGCGGCAAGGGAAATGGATCTTTAGGACAAGCTTTGTTGACATCGGTGAAATCGATGCAAAGCCTCCACTTCCCGTTTGCCTTGCGCACGACGACAGGATTGGCCAACCACGTCGGATGGAGCACGCCTAACATTTTGCTTGACGGGCCGCGCATGAGGACAGACGGCAAGGTGGTGCTCAATCACTTCCCTGGGAACGCCGGGGATGTCCGATGGTTGCCAGGCAAACACATCGACATTCGCCCGCAGGAAAGCGACGAGCGCGCCTTCCTATTTGGGGCCGAGAGTGGCACTTATGGTGAAGGTACCACCAGTGCCGTCCTCCTTGGCGGGCACCTTCTTGGTCGCGGGTGGAGCAGCCGTCGTCTTCTCATGTTCGCCGGCGGGGCTCGATGGCACGTCCTCGACGGCAGCGCAACACTCCGAAGAGGCGCGCTTGCCGGAGTGGGCACCAGAGCATTCGCCGGGCTTGGCCTTCTTGCCGGCGGGGCTCGAGGGCACGTCCTCGACGGCAGCGCAGCACTCCGAAGAGGCGCGCTTGCCGGAGTGGGCGCCAGAGCACTTGCCGGACTTGATCTTCTTGCCGGCGGGGCTCGATGGCGCGTCCTCGACAGCAGCGCAGCACTCCGAAGAGGCGCGCTTGCCGGAGTGGGCGCCAGAGCACTTGCCGGACTTCTTCTTTCCCCCGGAAGCTCCAGCGGCGGGCGGACCGCGGGCCGTCGCCGCTGTTGCGTCCCGGTATAACTGGTCGGCGCAGATAAGGGCGTCCTTCTTGTCGCCGGGGACAGAAATGACGCTTATCGGGCCGGGCATCTTGAGCATGTTATACGCATAGTGAGAGGCCGCCATGAACTTGGCGAGTGCTGGCCGGCCGAGGATCCCGTTGTAAGGCAATGGAAGGTCGGCGACGTCAAAGGTGACCTTCTCAGTTCTGAAATTCAGCTCGCTGCCAAATGTTACCGGCAGCGTGATCTTTCCCTTCGGCTTGCTCCTTCCCGGGTTGATTCCTTGGAATGTGCCGGTTTCTTCGAGCTCGCTGTCGGGAACTTGGAGTCTCCGGAGAACAGCAGAGGAGATCAGGTTCAAGCCGGCCCCGCCGTCAACTAGCATCTTAGTGACCTTGAGGTTGCGGATCGTTGGGGAAACCAACATCGGCAAGCACCCGACCGCGGTTGTGCGATCAGGGTGGTCCTCAATGTCAAAGATGATAGGCGTGCTGGACCATCTCAGGGGTCTGCGTGACTCGACGGGCGGCTACACTGCATTGACCTCCCGCACCCACCGTTTGAGCTGGTGGTGGGAAGCGTGCAGGGAGGCACCGCCGTCCACACATAAAACCTCAGTGGCTTTCTGAAACTCCTGCTCGCTGGTCTCGGGGTCTTCCATGTCTTCGTCGTCGTCTTCGTCTTCGCTCTTGTCGCGGCCCCGGGGAGGTCTGTCTGCTTGCCGCTGCTTGTCCTTGCCGCGGCGCTCCCCCGGGCCGGGACGCTTCGTGCCGGATCCCCCGGCACTTGCTTGGGCCCTCTCCTTGTCGCGTCGCGCGTACTCGGCCTTTTGCAGGTCGACGAGTCGCTCGACTTGCTTGCAACTCTGGAGGTCGTGGCCCCTGGTGCGGTGCATCTTGCAGTACTTCTTGTCGGTACCATCCCGCTTATCGGCAGCCGCCACCGCCCGGCAGTTGGCGCACCCGGCAACCTCCTTGCCGGGGCCTCCCGCCTGGGCTTTCTTGGCGGAGCTCTCGCTGCCGGACTTCTCGACAACCAGTACCTCTGGGTTTTTCTTCTTCTTGCCGTTCCGTCGCCGGCCTCTCCTTGCCGGGGCGGTACCTTCACTGTCGGAGTCTCCTTCTCCAACACTTTCTCCGGGGAGCCGCCTCCCTTCCTCAGCGCGTGCACACTTGTCGGCCAGGGCGTAAAGCTCACTGACTTCCTTGATTTTGCACATCGCCATCTCCTCCCGCATCCTGCGGTTACGCACGTTCTGGTGGAACGCGCTGATCACCGCGGCAGGGTGGACGTCTGGGATGTTGTAGTGCACACGGCTGAACCTCTGGATGAACTTGCGTAAAGGCTCCCCCTCCTTCTGAACAAGCAGATGAAGGTCGCTCGCCTGGCCATGGGGTTTGTGGCCGCCTGTGAAGGCGCCCACGAACTGATGGCATAGATCTGGCCAGGAGGAGATGGAGCCGTCCGGCAAGTGCATGAGCCAGGATCTGACGTTGGGCTTGAGTACCAGCGGGAAGTAGTTGGCAAGGATCTTATCGTCCCGTCCTCCGGCAGCCTGCACCGCAATGGTGTAGATGCTGAGGAACTCAGACGGATGCGACTTGCCGTCGTACTTCTCGGGCACGTCGGGCTTGAAGTTCTTTGTGCTGGGCCACTGGACTTGCTGCAGCTCGCGGGTGAACGCAGGGCAACCCACCGAATACGGCAGTTCGCCTGGTTCCCCCGGCGCGTGCATGTCTCCAGTGGGCCCAACGCGCTGGTCTGATTGACGCCGCGCCTCTCTTCTGCGCTCGATGCGGGTTCGAGCGTCTTCTTTCCTTCGTTCGTGAAGGACTTGGCGTTGGTCGCGGCGAGTTCGCGGGTTCGACGACGCGGTGGAGTCGTCGTCGCGGTGAACCCGGCGAGTCGGTGACCGTGGCCTCTGGGGCGGGGAGTGCACGGTGGTCGCGCCCCCGCCGTTCTTGGCGCCATCGGTTCTCGCCTGGGAGACTGGCCGCGGCTGCGACGCGCTGTGCTGCCGCGGAGTGTCACCGTTGGCGAAACCGATGAGGCTTTGGATAGTTGCCCTCCAGCCGTCGAGCTTGTCCGCCGTTGGAGGGTAGTCTAGGAGCAGCTGGGCTCGCGCGAGAGCTTCCACTGGGGTGGCGGGCAGAGGCGGCAAGCAGCGCGAGGAGCGGGATGCGCTCGAATTCCTAACCACGTTAGAAAGAGCAGCACCCGGTCCAGGCAGCCGCGCGACGCACGTCCCGGCACGCTGGATCGCATGCCGGTCCTGAGCCCCCTGGGATCCACCAGCGTGGCCCGGGTCCAGCGAGCGTATGGTACCATGGGTACCATGACGCTGCTGGTTTTGCGCCTCCTGAGCGGGGCGCGGGGCGAGCTCGGACGCCGCGGGACCAAGAATTGGCTCGACGGTGCCCGTTCCTCCGCCGGCGTCCTCCCCACCACCCGTCTGCTCCATGGGCGGTGGGTTCGATGCTGATGGGCCGGCCACCTCCGGAGCTTTCTTCTTCAGCGCCATGCTGGCGCAAACGATGAGAGTCTGGCTCGCGCGGACGCCGGATCTGGTTCGCACAACCTCAACGCCCCCTACCTGGCGCGCCAAAGATGTCGGGGGATATCAGCCTCCACGAGCACCTATGGGGACGGAGCCCCTTGTCGGTTCGGCGGGGGCGAGGATGCACAAAGAGCAGATCGAGGCGACACACACACACAACGATTTTACCCAGCTTCGGGCCGCATGGATGCGTAAAACCCTACTGCTGCATGTCTGGTTGATTGGAGTTCTTGCTCTGGAGCGCAAGAAGCTACAACGAGTTAGAGCTGGACGTAGATGAGGGTCTACTGGGCGTCCTGCTGGTTCTCCCTCCTAGCTCCCCCGGTCCCCCCCCATGCGCATGGGCCTCCTTTTATATGCCAAGGGGTTTTCCACAGGTAGTGGCGCAGGTGAGGGTAAAAATGGCAAGGAACTGTGCGAACAACGGCTGCACAGTGTTATCGAACCTAACTCTGACGGCAGGGGACAAAGGCATTAAATGCCCGTCTGGATCGCTTGAACAGTGCTGAGGCGGACCGTTAGGGGCGCCTCCGCTCGCCATGGGGGCGACTCTGTCAACGTTGCGTGCCACCGCACACCTCAGGTTGCATAACGTCTCGCCACATGCCTCCGGGGAAGCTCCAGAGTGACGCGTGGGCAGGTGGGATGGAGCGCGGGCCTGAGGTGGTGGTTAGCCGGGGCAAGTGGCTTGCCGCGGTAGTTGCCTTGCCGCACCTGAGAGCTTGCCGCTCGTCAGGCCTTGCCGGGGCGCGCGGCGCGCCGCGGCGGGCTTCTCTTGGGGTGCCTTAGCTTGGCCATCCCGGCGAGCTCCTCCCGCCGGGGCCTTGGTGCTTCGGCTTAGTCGTCTCGGCAAGCTCCTCTTGCCGGGGCCTTGTCGCCTTGGCCCGGCAAGCTCCTCTTGCCGGGCCTCGCCTGCTTGGCCCGGCAAGCTCCTCTTGCCGGGGCTTGGTCTTCGGTGCTCGATCACTTGGCCTTCGTCCGGCCCGGAGCGGACCGTGGAGACTCTTGTCGCTCCCCTGGCAGGCCTTGCCGCGGGAGGCTACTACTGCCCGTGCACAAGTTCAGGGTTCTAGGGTACCCCTACTTTAGTACACCGACAACAGTCCTGCTGGGAATACTTTGCAGCCAACTCTACCTGGCCATACACCAAGCTCACAGGGATCTCCTTCCCGTCAGGCCCCACTGGTCCGACCTCGGCCATGTGATTGGGGTCAGACTTCGTAAAGCGGGTCTTCACCATGGCCTAGGCCTCCCTCGCGCCTTGTCGGCAGGCTGATATCTTCCATAACCGGATGCGCCGCTGAGCTCCCGTCAGCTTCTCCGCAAGCTCTCCAAGGCCCTCGGGCGTGGAGTGGGCAGGCCATAAGGCCCGGGCAACCCCTTGCATTGCCTGCCGAATTCGTTCGTGCAGTTGCAGGAGTTCAGGGAGAAGGTCACCCGTAGAACCAGGCATCTCCTCTGCAGGAAGACCTGTGAGCGTACCTACAGACATAATTCTGTTATTCGTCTTCCTCGCCGAACTCCTTTTTTTTCAAAGGGTTCGCTCAAGCACTTACTAAATATGCCGCATCGAAGACGCTGATTCTCCTTCGTGGAGTCAGATAGCTGGCCACGAACGTCTTTCAGTTCAACATCCAGCTTGGTGTTGGCATCCTGAAGATCATTCTTCTCTCGCCTCACCCTTGTCAACGTACTCTCGCCAACCTTTAACTGGCGTAAGAGTTGTTGCCTCTCCGGCTCTAGTCCGGCACCATCTGTAACATTAATTGTCAGATTCGCACATAAGCCGCACAATACTAATCTCTCAAAGTATATCATACCTGAGGGGGTCCCTTTGGGCTCCCCTGTTGCGGCTGGTGCGGCCTCTAGTTGGGCCTTGCACTTTTCCGGCTCCTGGGACAGCACGGTGTTCTTCTCAGTAAGAACCTACATATTATATGATCCTTAAATCAGTTAGTTTAACTGTTTCAAGTCTCGGGGGCTACTGGTATATATATATATATTTAAATTTTCTTACCCGTATGTCTTTCACATACTGCTCCGTGGCTCTGGCTAAACCATCTTGAGCAGCACGAAGGTACGCATCTCCCGAATTGAAGGCGTTTAAGGCCTCTCGGGAGAAACAAGCGTCGCGTAGAACTGTCCGACGACGCCTATGGTTCATGGCGCTCTCCACTTCTGAATTTGTGGCAGATAGCCGGTCCGCGTCCTCTGTTGGAGGAGCGTTCGGCGCAAGCCTGGTGTTTGTGCCTGCCTCCGGACCAGACGTTGGGGCCTGGCTGGTAGAGGCGCGATTGGCGGCCCCTCCGGATATAGTCCGGCGAGGCCTCTTCGTCCTGGAAACAGTACGGATGTTAACATGCCCTGACAGAATAACGCCAGGAAGACAGAGGGCGCGTTATACCTTTGTGTCGAACTCTCAGTCCGGACTTCATCCCTTTTTACCCCACGGGGCCCGGCGGCTCCTCGTTGGCTAGCCGCCGCAGGTTCGTCCTCCCTCCTCGGAAATCTCCCCTGTAAAATACGGTTGTCGTCGGAAACACCGGAATATGCAAGGACGGAATCTCTCTTGCGGGAATAAACACTCCGGTTTCTGTCACCTGGGAGGCCGGGATTAACCCGGGATAATCAGCTGTAATGGCCACCAAGGTGTTATCTTTGCTTAACTGGTGGAACACCCCGTCGATGAGCTCCACCGATATGTCCGGATCCTCTTCGGAGTCCGGATCGAGGGACCGTTCTGGGTCCTCAGGCTGTGGAGGGCAGCTGTTGATATCCTTTACCTCCTGTCGAAGCTCCTGCATTGAAATCACCAGATTACGTATCTAGTCATGGGAGCATTAAATAAGCGGGCAAGTGCAGTTGTTCACTTATCCAACTTGGAGGTTCATACATAGTGAATCCGGCCCGCGGGTTGACGCGGAGGAAGTCGTCCTTTTCTCCCTTGTACAAAGATGTTAGAATCTTTACTAGAGCGGCAGCTGTGTCTGGCCCTTGCGGCCGTAACGGGTGGCGTCATCCTCCCCGTTGAAATCCCACATGGGGTGGCTCCTATATTGAAGCGGCTGCACCCCCCGCATAATACATGCGGCCATGACTCCAATCATGGTTAGTCCGGAATGAGCCAACAGTCTTATCCGGCCCATCAGGTAAAAAACGTCTCTGTTGCTTTCTCTCTGAGAGCTCCGCGGACGCCAACTTAAGCGTTTCTTTAAGGGAGCCATGCTGAACTCAGGGAGGCCGACCCAGACAGGGTCCGGCAGCGGGACATCGTCTATGTAGAACCATTCTGAAGGCCAGTCCTCGGACGCCTTCTTTGGGGTTCCGGATAGGTATCCGGTCCCGGCGATGCGCCATATTTCGGCTCCGCCCACTTGGTATATAGACCCCTTCTGAGAACGGGGCACCAAGCAGAACAACCTCTTCCACAGCGCAAAATGAGCCTCGACGCCTAAAAATAGCTCGCAAAGGGCAACGAAGCCTGCAATATGTAGCACGGAGCCAGGCATGAGGTTGTGCAGCTGGAGGCCGTAGAACTCCAGAAGCCCGCAGAGGAATGGATGAATTGGAAATCCCAGACCCCTTAATAAATAAGGGACGAGGCACACCCGCTCTCCTTTAGAAGGATTGGGGGTGCTCTCCGCTTGCTTGCCGCCGTTGTAGGTGGCGAGTCCGGCTCGGACCGGGACCATATATGCTTGGGGAAGGAATCCTTTGGCCTGCAGTGACACTAGCTCGCTGTGTGGGATGGTGCAACTCTCCCAGTCTCCGGATTTGGGGCTGGAGGGGCGAGGGGAGGAGCTACGACGGCTGGCCATGTTGGAATGGACCTTTGCTGGAGACGCTCTGATGATAACTCGCGGGGAGAAGAAGATGTGGTTTGGATCTAGATCCCCATCCTGTTAAATAGGCGGCTCGTTTATATGACCAAGGGTGTAAATATAAAAGCACCCCCGGGCTTTTCGCATTCGTTCAACACGTGGAAGACGGCAATTATTGGGCACCGAGACCGAGGAGCGCTACGGACATTATTCATACAGGTACACAAGATTCGGAGGGGGAACCCGCCTTGCAATGCCGAAGACAAATTTGTGCGCTGGACTCGACGTCATTGAAGCCTGGTTCGGGGGCTACTGAGGGAGTCCTGGATAAGGGGGTGTTCGGATAGCCGAACTATATCTCCAGCCGGACTCCAGGACTATGAAGATACAAGATTGAAGACTTCGTCCCGTGTCCGGAAGGTTCTTTCCTTGGCGTGGAAGGCAAGCTAGGCGTGCGGATATTCAAGATCTCCTACCAATGTAACCGACTCTGTGTAACCCTAACCCTATCCGGTGCCTATATAAACCGGAGGGTTGTAGTCCGTAGGACGAACACATCATAACCATCATCATACCCATAGGCTAGCTTCTAGGGTTTAGCCTCCTTGATCTCGTGGTAGATCTACTCTTGTACTACCCATATCATCAATATTAATCTAGCAGGAGTAGGGTTTTACCTCCATCGAGAGGGCCCGAACCTGGGTAAAATAAAGTGTCCCTTGTCTCCTGTTACCATCCGACCTTGACGCACAGATCGAGACCCCCTACCCGAGATCCACCGGTTTTGACACCGACAGTCACATTCCAGGTGGCCCCGTTCAGTAGCGGATACCACACTCTGCTAGGGCGGGAAGTGTTTACAATCTTCCATGCAATACCCCATTATGGGTACATGAAGCTCAAGATGCCCGGGCCGAACGGAATTATCACTCTCGCTAGTGATCCGGACATAGCACTCCGCGCCGAAAATAAGGCAGCCGCATTAGCCCTCGAGGCACTATCCGAAGCCCTAGCGGCTGAGGAACTGACTACGCTTCGCTCCATGGTAAACAGGGACGATGTGATACTTGACAATAGATCAAAGTCCACCTCTTTTAAACCAGCGGACGAGATAGTCAAATTTCCATCCAACGGACCCCAATAAAACAGCTTCCATCAGGGTACAATTAAACCCTGATGTAGATGCCGCACTGCGAGAATTCCTACGTGAAAATTGGGACATCTTCGCTTGGCACTCCTCAGACATGCCAGGAATCCCATGCAGGCTGGCCGAACATGGCTTAAATATCTTAAAAAGATTCAAACCTGTCAAACAAGCCCTTCGGCATTTCTCTGAACCCAAGAGACATGCTATGGGAGAGGAGCTAGGCAAGCTATTGGAGGCCGGATTCATCAGAGATATAAAACATCCGGACTGGCTAGCAAACTTGGTGATGGTACCAAAGAAGGACAAATCCTGGCGCCTGTGTGTCGATTTCAAAGACCTCAATAAGGCCTGCCCAAAGGATCCCTTCCCTCTCCCTCGCATCGATCAAATTATCAACGCCACTGTAGGACACGATTCGTTGTGTTTCCTCGACGCATACTCCGGCTACCATCAAATCAAGATGGCAGAGTCAGACCAAGCCGCAACGGCATTCATCACACCATACGGCCCATTCCGCTTCAACACAATGCCCTTTGGACTCAAAAACGCTGGCGCAACATATCAGCGCATGATTCAGACATGTCTGGCAAACCAGATTGGCAAAACAGTGGAGGTGTATGTGGATGATGTGGTCGTAAAAACAATACATGTCGAATCTCTACTAGACGACTTGAGGCTTACATTTGACAACCTCCGAGCATATGACATCAAGCTAAATCCGGAAAAATGCGTTTTTGGCATTCCAGCCGGAAAGCTCTTGGGATTCATTGTATCCGGTAGAGGAATCGAGGCAAATCCAGCCAAGATCCGAGCTTTGTCACAATTAGATATACCAAAGGACCTCAAACAAATACAAAAATTAACCGGATGTGTGGTGGCTCTAAGCCGCTTTATCTCCCATTTTGGAGAAAAGGCGCTACCCCTCTATCGCCTCCTTCGGCGCACCGAACACTTCGAGTGGACGGATGCCGCCACGGCCGGACTCGAGGAAATAAAAGCCATACTGGCAACAAACCCAGTCCTGGCCGTGCCAAACATCGGCGAACCTATGCTATTGTACATTGCAGCAACCCATCAAGTTGTCAGCGCAGTACTCGTCGTCGAGCGGGAAACCGACGGACAGAAATTCCCCCTGCAAAAGCCGGTTTACTACGTGTCCACTATCCTCACCCCATGCAAATCACGGTAACCACATTATCAAAAGATTGCATACGCGGTATTCATGGCATCTCGGAAGCTACGACACTACTTTCAAGAGTGTTCAATCACAATAGCATCGGAAGTACCTCTCAACGATATTATAAACAACCGCGACGCAACGGGCCGGATTGCAAAATGGGCCATCGAGCTCCTCCCATTCGACATAACTTATAAGCCACGGCGAGCTATCAAGTCGCAAGTTTTGGCTGACTTCATCGCAGAATGGACGGAGGCCGAACTCCCCAAAGAGTACGGCACATACTCAAACTGGATCATGCATTTTGACGGCTCCAAGATGTTGGCCGGACTAGTGGCTGGCATCATTTTGACATCCCCCACAGGAGATACAGTTCAATATGTACTCCAGATTATGTACACGGACTCCAATAATGCTGCCGAATATGAGGCCCTTTTACATGGTCTCCGGATGGCAGTATCCATGGGCATTCAACGCCTAGAGGTGCGCGTGGATTCGAACCTCACGATATCCTAGATAAATGGAGACTTCGATGCCAAGGATCCAAAAATGGCAGCTTACCGCAACGCCGTCCTAAAAATGTCAGCTCGGTTCGAGGGGCTCGAATTTCACCATATAGCCCGAGAAAACAATCAGGCGGCAGACGTCCTCGCACGCATCGGCGCAAAACGCGATGCGGTCCCCCCCCCCAACATCTTCCTGGAAAGGTTGTTCAAGCCATACGTAGTATGGGAAGGGGAACATGGTAATATTAGCCCGGACCCAACCGCATTGTCCGACGCCGAACAATCTGACATAATCGGAGGCTCTACCAATGAAATCACAACTTCAGCCCACGTAAGAATGGCCGTCATCGCCCCGTGGACAGAATCATTCCTAGCCTACCTTAATAGGCAGGAGCTCCTAGAGGACCAAAACGAGGCACGTTGCATAGTGTGGCGATCCAAGGCCTATAAAGTCCATGAGGGAGAGCTCTATAAGAAAAGCACTACCGGAGTCCTTCAAAGGTGCATCTCCGAAGAGGAAGGGCAGAACTTGCTGGCTAAAATTCATGCCAGACTCGGTTGTCATCACGCCGCAGCTCGCTCCCTTGTAAGCAAAGCTTTCCGTACAGGCTTCTATTGGCCGACGGCCCGGGCAGACGCTCAGGACTTGGTCCAACGATGCGTCGGTTGCCAGCTTTTTGCAAACCAAAGACATATGCCACCTACCGCCCTCCAAACCATCCCCATCACTTGGCCCTTCACGGTCTGGGGGCTTGACATGGTTGGACCCCTTAAAGGGGGAACTAACAAGAAAAAATACTTACTGGTCATGGTGGATAAGTTCACCAAATGGATAGAAGCCAAGCCTCTTAAGACGGCTGAATCCGGACCGGCGATAGACTTTATATCCGGGGTCGTACACCGTTACGGCGTCCCCCACAGCATCATCACTAATAACGGCACGAACTTCATGGCCGACGAGGTAAAACTCTGGTGCAAAACATGGGCATCAAGCTCGATTACGCTTCCGTCTATCACCCACAAACTAACGGCCAGGTCGAACGTGCAAATGGTCTTATCATGAGCGGCATCAAACCCAGATTAGTGCGGTCCCTCATGGAATCTAACACGCACTGGGTAGAGGAGCTCGACTCCGTACTCTAGGGGCTGCGGACCACGCCAAATCGCACCACCGAATACACACCATTCTTTATGGTGTACGGCGCAGAGGCAGTTCTGCCTTGCGACATAATTCACGACTCACCTCGAGTGCGCATGTACGAAGAAAGAGAAGCCGATCTCGATTGGCAGGACAGTCTGGACGCCCTGGAGGATAAGCGCGACGTGGCAAAAGCCCGTTCCGCATTTTATCAACAGCAGGCTCGAAGATATCAGAGCAGAGAAGTGCGGGCCAAAAATTACAACGTTGGCGAATTAGTTCTACGCCTGCCGGACAAGAAAAAGGACAAACTCAAGCCCAAGTGGGAAGGTCCCTTCATAATCGACCAAGTCCTAACTGGTGGAGCGTACCGCCTACGAGATGCCTCGGATAACCGACTCGAGCCGAACCCATGGAACACAGCCCGTCTCCGAAGATTCTACGCCTAGCGCCGGACTCTGTGTTCGTCTCGTTCCTCTGTCCATTTTTTACACTTTCTGTCTTATATTTCTCCCCTTCCACCCTTTCTTTTTCTTCTTCTTTCTCTCTTATAGCCATTAAAGGCTCAACCAGTGACGCGTTACTCGCGCTCACTACACCTGGGGGCTTCTTTAAACAAAAAGCTTATTTATACGGGCTTCACGCCCAAAACATGTGTCAAACTTCCGCATGTACCTTTTCTTCACCATTATATGCATCGATATGACTTAAGTTTTGGCCAAGCTGGGTTGCCTGGCTCCTGTGCTTACCCCTACGTTCCCGATTGTTCGGCTAGGTGGTAAAGGGAGCACCTCTGCAATTGTTACTGCCGGATCAGCCGGATGTGTACCTCAGACTCGGTGAAGCCGAAAGCTAGCGTTCTTAAGGGAATATTCGGTCGGTGAACTAAAAGACGACCGTTTTTTACTTATTTATACATATGCCCCCAGATGCTTTTCCTGCGTTTGCAGTCCGGACATGCACTTTAGGGCATGCCTCCCAGAGAAAGGAACCCCTAATGGAACTATTCTCTCTGGAAGATGTTTCTTACTAACCATGTAATATAACATAACTAGTTGGGCACTTGTTTGATAAAGCACTAATGACCCCTACGCCTGGTCTCCATGCATACTCCGATTTTTATATAACCGCTAGGGTATTCTGACACACTCCGGACCGTCAGGTCCCGAGGTCGAAGTGAAAAGGTGGGCAATGACAAACGATCTACATTCCGGCTAGAAGGCATTACATATGTCAATTAAAATTACACAGTCACTCTGACTAATTGCATTCCTCTTCAATACCATCTAACAGGGTGTCTAATTTACAGTCCTGCTGGGAATACTTTGCTGCCAATTCTACTTGGCCGTACACTAAGCTTACAGGGATCTCCTTCCCATTGGGCCCCACACGTCCGACCTCAGCTATGTGGTTTGGGTCAGCCCTTGTGTACCGCGTCTTCACCATAGCCCAGGCCTCCCTAGCGCCCTGACGGCAGACTGATATCTTCCACAAACGGAAGCGTCGTCGCGCTCCCTTCAGCTTCTCGGCAAGCTCTTGAAGGCCCTCGGGCATGGAGGGGGATGGCCATAAGGCTTGGGCAACGCCTTGCATCGCCCGCCGAACTCGCTGGTGCAGTTGCCAGAGCTCGGGAAGAAGGTCACCCGCAGAATCGGGCATCTCCTCCGCAGGACGACCTGTTAACATACCTACAGATATAATTCTGTTAGTCGACTTCCTTGCCGAACTTCTTTTTGAGAGTTCGTTCAAGCACTTACTAAATATGCCGCGTCGAAGTCGCCGATTCTCCTTAACGGAGTCCGACAGCTGGGCTCGAACATCTTTCAGCTCAACACCCAGCTTGGTGTTGGCATCCTGAAGATCATTCTTCTCCCGCCTCACCTTCGTCAGTACGCTCTCGCCAGCCTTTAGCTGGCATAGGAGTTTTTTCCTGTCCGGATCTAGTCCGGCGCCATCTACAATTTCATTTGTCAGATTTGCATATATGCCGCACTTCACAATTAGTTTTTTTTAAAAGCATGTAGTACCAGACGGGGTCTCCTTAGGCTCCCTTGTCGCGGCCAGTGCGGCCTCAAGTTGGGCTTGGCACTCTTCTAGCTCCTGAGACAACTGGGTATTCTTCTCTGAAAGAACCTGCATGATCCTTAAATTAGCTATTCTCACTGCTTCAAGTCTCAGGGGCTACTGGCATATATAACCATTAAAATTTTCTCACCCGTATGTCTTTTACATATTGCTCCGTGGCTCTGGCTAGACCATTCTGAGTGGCACGGAGATATGCATCTCCAGAATTGAAGGCATCCAACGCCTCCTGGGAGAAACAGGCGTCACGAAGAACTATCCGGCGACGCCTGTGGTTCATGGCACTTTCCACCTCGGAAGGGGTGGTAGACAGCCTGTCCGCATCCTCTGTCGGAGGAGCGTCCGGTGCGCGCCTCGTGTTCGCCTCCGCCTCCGGTCCAAGCTTTGGAGCCTGGCTGGCGGAGGCACGATTGGCAACTTATCCGGACATAGTCCGGCAAGGTCTCTTTGTCCTGAACGGAGCTCGAGTATTAATATTCTTTGAAGGAATAACACCTGGGATCAAGAGGGCGCGCTATACCTTTGCACCGGCGCCTCAGTCCGGACTTCACTTCTTTTTACCCCACGGGGCCCTACTGCCCCTTGTTGGCTAGCCGCCGCAGGCTCAGCCTCCCGCCTTAAGAATCTTCCCTGCAAAATACGGTTGTTGTTAGGAAACTGAAAACACACAAGGACGGATTCCCTCTGAGGTGCAGGGACTCCGGTCTCAGCTACCTGGGAGGCCGGGAGTAGCCCCGGGTAATCAGCCGTAATGGCCACCAGGGCATTGTCCCTGCCCAACTGATGAAACACCCCGTCAATCAGCTCCACCAAAATGTCCGGATCCTCTTCGGAGGCCGGATCGAGGGACCGTTCGGGATCCTCGGGCTGTGGAGGACGACTGTTTATATCCTTCACTTCCTGGCGCAGTTCTTGCATAGGACTCGATAAGACTATATATTTAATCATGGGAATATAAAACGGATGGGCAAGCGAGATTGTCCGCTTACCTAGCTCGGAGGGTTGTACATAGTAAATCCACCCTGTGGGTTGACGCGGAGGAATTCCTCCTCTTCTCCCTTGTACAAAGAGGACAAGATCTTTAATAGAGCGGCAGCTGAGTCCGGCCCCTTACGGCCATAACGAGTGGCGTCATCCTCCCCGTTAAAATCCCACATGGGGTGGCTTCTATATTGAAGCGGTTGCACCCCCCGCATGATACATGCGGCCATGACTCCGATCATGGTTAGTCCGAAATGAGCTAGCAGTCTTATCCGGCCCATCAGGTAAAGGACGTCCCTGTCACTTTCTTTCTGAGAGCTCCATGGGCGCCAGCTTAGGCGCTTCTTCCGGGGAGCACTGTTGAACTCAGGGAGGCCGATCCGAACGGGATCCGGCAGCGGGACATCCTCTATATAAAACCATTCCGAAGGCTAGTCCTCGGACGCCTTCTTTGGGGTTTCAGATAAATATCCGGTCCCGGCGATTCGCCATACTTCGGCTCCGCCCACTTGATATATTGACCCCCTCTGAGAGCGGGGCACCAGGCAGAATAGCCTCTTCCACAGCGCGAAGTGAGCCTCAACCCCTAAGAACAACTCGCAAAGGGCGACAAAGCCCGCGATATGCCAAATAGATGTAGGCGTAAGATTGTGCAGCTGGAGGCTGTAGAACTCCAGAAGCCCCCGAAGAAACGGATGAACTAGAAATCCGAGCCCCCTTATTAGATAAGGGACCAGGCATACCCAGTCTCCTTTAGAGGGAGTGGGGGCGCTCTCCGCCTGCTCTCCGCCATTATAGGTGGCGAGTCCGGCTCGAACCGGGACCATATAGGCCGGAGGGAGGAATCCCTTGGTCTGGAGCGATACTAACTCGCTATGTGGGACGGAGCACCTCTCCCAGTCTCTGGGCTTAGGGCTGGAAAGGCGAGAGGAGGAGCTGCAATGGCTGGCCATGGTGGAATGGACCTTTGTCGGATGCGCTCTGATGAACACTCGCGGAAGGGAGGAGGTGTGGTTTGGATCTAAATCCCCATTCCTTTAAATAGGCAGCTCATTTACGCGGCTAAGGGTGTAAGTGTGAAAACACCTAGACTTTTCGTATTCGTTTCACACGTGGAAGGCGGCCATTATTGGGCGTGGAAGCCAAGGAGCGCTACATTATAAAAACCAGACATTATTCGACAGGTGCACCGAATTTGGAGAAGAACACGCCTTGCAATGCCGAAGACAATCTGCGCGCCGGACTCATCGTCATTGAAGCCTGGTTGGGGGGCTACTGAGGGAGTCCTGGATTAGGGGGTGTCCGGGTAGCCGGACTATGACCTTTGGCCGGACTCCTGGACTATGAAGATACAAGATTGAAGACTTCGTCCCGTGTCCAGATGGGACTTTCCTTGTCGTGGAAGGCAAGCTTGGGGATGCGGATATTCAGATCTCCTACCATTGTAACCGACTTTGTGTAACCCTAACCCTCTCCGGTGTCTATATAAACCGGAGGGTTTTAGTCCGTAGGACAACGGCTCCAACATACAACAATCATACCATAGGATAGCTTCTAGGGTTTAGCCTCCTTGATCTCGTGGTAGATCTACTCTTGTACTACCCATATCATCAATATTAATCTAGCAGGACGTAGGGTTTTACCTCCATCAAGAGGGCCCGGACCTGGGTAAAACATTGTGTTCCCTTGTCTCCTGTTACCATCCGCCTAGACGCACATTTCGGGACCCCCTACTCGAGATCCGCCGGTTTTGACACCGACAGTGGGTGATAGGGGGGTCCTTCCCACACGACCCAGAAACCGTCGGGGATAGGGAGCCTTGATGCATACAGTTGTCCCTATATAACCGTTTTTGATATCTCGAATATTCCAAACGCTTCATCCTTGCTACTCATTTGTTCTCGCATTGCCATCGCAGTCGGAGTTTTGTGGTTCTACCTAAAACCAGGCAGATTCTAGGCACGGAAGCTTTCCAGGCAGATTTTAGGCAGATTCTAAGCACGGGAGATTTATGATGCCTGGCACATCAAAAACCGTGTACGATAGGTAGACAATCACACACATTTAGTTTTCCCACACCGTATGTGATAGTGTCTGACATCACACATGCTTTGCGAATGACAACTATGTACATGCTTGCACATGTTTCCTCTCTATGAACCGTCTCGGATTATAGTATATATCGCAAACATTTGTGTTTTACCAACCGTGTGTGCCGTAATGACCTGCACAACGTAATTTCGCCCTAATTTAATTGTTGTTACTTAAAATTGTACCTAATTTAAACTTGAAAGTAGGCTATAGCTTTATTCATATCCATCAGGCTAAAAAACCAATGCATTATTCGATTCACAGGTACATATGTTTAAAAGTTACAGAAGCACCAAATAAAGAATGATGTACCAGGGTTCTATACTTGTACTATTACAGATGGTAAAGAAAGAGGCGACAAACATTCCAGTTGCTGAACAAGGTGAAGCGGAATGGCCCTATTGTGCTCTCCTGGATGCAGAAGGAATGCAGGACTCTAGTCCAACCCCTTGTGATGGCCGGCCGCCAATTGTAGGATCTAGAAGTAGGCGTGTCTAGAGGGGGGTGATTAGACACTTAGTGCTAAAGTTGCAGTTTTTAAGCTTTTTCGGTTTGATTGGAGTTTTAGGCACAATTTCAACACACACAATACATATCAAGCAAGCATGCAAAGAGTATATGAGCAGCGAAATATAAAGCATGCAACTTGCAAGAATGTAAAGGGAAGGGTTTGGAGAATTCAAACGCAATTGGAGACACGGATGTTTTTCCCGTGGTTCGGATAGGTGGTGCTATCCTACATCCACGTTGATGGAGACTTCAACCCACGAAGGGTAACGGTTGTGCGAGTACACGGAGGGCTCCACCCACGAAGGGTCCACGAAGAAGCAACCTTGTCTATCCCACCATGGCCATCGCCCACGAAGGACTTGCCTCACTAGCGGTAGATCTTCACGAAGTAGGCGATCTCCTTGCCCTTACAAACTCCTTGGTTCAAGTCCACAATCTTGTCGGAGGCTCCCAAGTGACACCTAGCCAATCTAGGAGACACCACTCTCCAAGAAGTAACAAATGGTGTGTTGATGATGAACTCCTTGCTCTTGTGCTTCAAATGATAGTCTCCCCAACACTCAACTCTCTCTCATAGGATTTGGATTTGGTAGAAAGAAGATTTGAGTGGAAAGCAACTTGGGGAAGGCTAGATATCAAGATTCATATGGAAGGAATGGAATATCTTGGCCTCAACACAAGGGTAGGTGGTTCTCTCTCAGAACATATGAGTTGGAAGTGTAGATGTGTTCTGATGGCTCTCTCCACGGATGAAGAGGAGGTGGAGGGGTATATATAGCCTCCACACAAAATCCAACCGTTACACACAATTTACCAATCTCGGTGGGACCGAATCAACAAACTCGGTCGGACCGAAAAGGTAAACCTAGTGACCGTTAGAGATTTTCGGTGGGACTGACATGCAACTCGGTAGGACCGATATGGTTAGGGTTTGGGCATAACGTAATCTCGGTGAGACCGATTACACAAACTCGGTGAGACCGATTTTGGTAATTAGCTAACCAGAGAGTTGGTCAGGCAAACTCGGTGGGACCGATTACTAAACTCGGTGAGACCGATTTTGGTAATGAGTTAACCATAGAGTTTGCATTGTAATCTCGGTAGTACCGATTGCCTAAACTCGGTGAGACCGATTTTGACAATGGACATACCCAGTGAGATTGCAATCCCATCTCGGTGAGACCGATATCCCTATCGGTGAAACCGATTTGCTAGGGTTTGGCAGTGGCTAATGACAAGTGAAACTCGGTGGCGCCGGTTGGAAAGAATCGGTAGGACCGAGTTTGGCTTTGGGTTTAGGTCATATGTGGATATGGGAAAGTAGCGAAGGATTTTGGAGCATATCATTAAGCACATAAAGCAAAAGGCTCATTAAGCAACACCTCATCCCTCCTTGATAGTATTGGCTTTTCCTATGGACTCAATGTGATCTTGGATCACTAAAAGTGTAAAATGAAGAGTCTTGAGCTTGAAGCTTTAGCCAATCCTTTGTCCTTAGCATCTTGAAGGAGTTCGCACAACCTTTAGTCCATGCCACTCCATTGTTGAACTTATCTGAAATATACTAGATAGAAACGTTAGTCCAACAAGAGATATGTTGACATTAATTACCAAAACCACCTGAGGAGCACTTGTGCTTTCAATCTCCCCCTTTTTGGTAATTGATGGCAACATACATCAAGGCTTTAGATAAAGATACAAAGAATAGCAAGTAAAGCTTTGGAAGAACATGTAACAAACATAGGTTCCCCCTTACATGTATGCAATCATGTGAATACAGAATATAGAAGCATGTGAGAGCATAATCATGACAGAGCAGGCAATGTGTTACATGTATCTTGGCCATATGCATCAGAGAAAACAATTATTAAGAGAAATACCTTCATGCTTATGAGTCCTTCTTGCAAACAGCATGTACAAAAAGCAAGAATTCCTCATACTCATGATTCTGATGCATATACTTACCTTGTAGTTTTGAGTTGGCTTAGGATGGAATGAACCTGCACAAACAAGGTTAGATAACACAGGTACATCCAATGGCCAGAGCAAACCAAAAGACACCACAAGAGTACCAAGACTGGGATGACATGTAAAGAGTGAGTACAAGGTACCACATTGGATTAGACATGTCCCCGAGAGTAAAGATATGCAATGAATTTGAATGATTTCTTTCCCTTAGATGTCTTGCTCCCCCTGAATCTGACATGGGATATTGGGAGAAGATAGGGAACAGAAAATCAGAGCTGAAAGCTGAAAGATATGAATAGAACTTAATTCAAATGAGTACATATGAACATGTCTTTCCCCCAAAAAGACATGTGGCATCTCTCCTCTTGAACATCAAACATCTGGGATCCTTGAGTATTCTCTCCCCCTGGAGATTTCTTTCTCCCCCTTAATATTTGGGATCCTTGAGTATTCTCTCCCCCTTAGTGCTTTCTCCTTTGTAGTAGATAAGCTTTGATGCGATCTCTCTCTCTCTCTCCGATGATAAGCTTTGATGTGATCTCTCTCTCTCCCCCTTTGACATCAATTTCCAAGAAGGTTTTTCCTGGAATCCGTCGAATAGGTTTGGTCCTTGAGATTCAGCACAAAGTAGTGGATAAAACTGTGATGCTTGTAGAGGACAAGATTCATTGAGTGAAGCTGGATTAGAAGAAATATAGAATATGTGGCAAACTGTTTTTCCTGTTACGAAATCGGTGACACCGAGTGGCATGTTTCGGTGGTACCGAAGGGATTCGGATGGACCGAAAATTACAATCCGGTGAAACCGAGTTCATCACAGAGAAAACACTTGTCACCTCAACTCACTAGTCAAGTAAAATCTCTCAAAGATTTGCAATGAATTAACTGAAGGATTTGCAAGGAATTTGATGCAGAACAAGAAGCAAAAAGAAAAGAATGAAAGTTCTAGATGAAGTTTTTTTTGAAAAAGAGGGAAACAAATATGCAAGGGACAAATGCAATAACACAGAAAAGAACACAAGAGAACTTCATCTAGAATTGGGCGGTGACATAGTCACCTATGTTAGAGTATATTGACTTAGGAGTCAAGTGAGAACACTTGATCATAGGTCATACTCATCGTTTAAGCTCAAAATGGGGTTACCATTTTTCGTTTAAGCATCTTGATGTATTCACATCTTGTGGAGTTACTTTAACTCATGACTTGGAGTAAAGCTTCTCTAAGATGGAACAACATACCTTGGGTGGTGGTGTGGATCTTGCTCATGTAATTGAACTTGTGTGAGTGCTCAAGGGTGATGTAGATCATCAAGAGTTGGGAGCACCACTTGGAGTTTGAGTTCATCTACCTACATGGGTTAGTTCTTGCAAGGAAAAGCACTTGTATATCCAAAAATGACAATCATGAAGCTCAACATAGAATTTGTCAAAGGATATGTTCGAATGGTTTCGTGCTTCCTTGTCGTCAACCACCGTTGTGTAGAGACTTGGTGATGTAGAGATTGCTCAAGATGTGAGTGAGTTGCAATCTCATAGAATTAGATTCAACCAAGTACCTACATGGGTTAGATAACATGCAAGATACAAATATATCCAAGACATAAGATAGTCATCATAAGAGATATATCATGGATTAGCCATAAGCTCATGTCTTGCATGTCTCCAACAGAGTTTCTACTACAAGTTCGAAGCATCAATGATATTCAATTCTCCTCTCAACTTGCAAAGCACTTTCTCATCAAGTGGTTTAGTGAATATATCCGCTAATTGCTTATCGGTGCGAACATGCTTAAGATAAATGTCACCCTTAGCAACATGATCTCGAATGAAATGATGACGAACTTCAATATGCTTAGTTCGAGAATGTTGCACAGGATTATGACCAATTTTGATAGCACTTTCATTGTCACAAAGCAATGGAACATGTTTCACATAGACCCCATAATCTTTAAGAGTTTGGGTCATCCAAAGTAATTGAGCACAACATGACCCAGCGGCAATGTATTCTGCTTCGGCGGTAGATAAGGATACCGAGTTTTGTTTCTTGGAGGACCAAGACACAAGAGATCTACCAAGAAATTGACAAGTACCCGAAGTGGACTTTCTATCAACCTTGTCTCCGGCATAATCCGAGTCGGAATATCCAACAAGATCAAAAGAGGACCTCTTAGGATACCAAATGCCAAAATTTGGTGTGTGAATTAGGTATCTCACTATCCTTTTCACGGCCTTAAGATGACATTCTTTAGGAACAACTTGATATCGTGCACACATGCACACACTTAGCATAATGTCGGGACGTGAAGCACATAGGTATAACAATGAACCAATCATAGAGCGATAGACCTTTTGATCAACCGGTTCACCATCTTTGGTCAAGTCATTATGTCCACTAGTAGGCATGGGTGTAGGCATATCTTTGCATTCTTGCATATTGAACTTCTTGAATAAGTCTTTGGTGTACTTCGTTTGAGAGACAAATGTACCTTCCTTAGTTTGCTTGATTTGCAAACCGAGAAAGAATTTGAGTTCACTCGTCATAGACATCTCAAACTTCTCTGACATAAGCTTTCCAAACTTTTCACTAAAGAGAGGGTTAGTTGAACCAAATATGATATCATCAACATAAATTTGGCATACAAATAGTTCTCCATTAACTCTTTTAGTAAAAAGTGTGGAATCAATTTTTCCAATTTCAAAACCACTTGCAATAAGGAACTTGGTCAAGCATTTATACCATGCTCTAGGAGCTTGTTTAAGACCATAAAGAGCTTTGTGAAGTTTGTAAACATGATTAGGTTTCTTAGGATTGACAAAGCCGGGAGGTTGCTTGACATAGACTTCCTCCTCTATTTCACCATTTAGAAAAGCACTTTTAATGTCCATTTGGTACAAGGTGATATTATGGTGATTAGCATAGGCAAGTAAGATGCGAATGGACTCGAGTCTAGCAACGGGAGCATATGTCTCACCATAGTCCATACCTTCGACTTGTGTGTACCCTTGGGCAACGAGACGTGCTTTGTTGCGAACCACTTGTCCATCTTCATCTTGCTTGTTGCGAAACACCCATTTGGTACCAATGATGTTGTGGTTGTTGTCGGGCTTCTCAACCAATGTCCAAACTTGGTTTCTCTCAAAGTTGTGTAGCTCTTCATGCATAGCGTTTATCCAATCCGGATCTTCCAATGCTTCTTCAACCTTCATAGGTTCAATGCTAGAGATGAATGAATAGTTTTCACAAAAGTTAGCTAAACGAGTTTTTGAGCGAGTAATTCTCCCGGTTTGGATATCATTGTAGATTTGCTTGACGGGATGATCTTTGGCAATTCTTGCTCGAACTTGTGAAAGCTTTTGCTTGGGTCTTTGTTGAACATCTTCTTCATCTTGTTCATCTTCTTGATCTTCTTCATTGTTGACGTTGTTGTTCTCTTGTCGTGGTGGAGAAGGAGGTTGTTGATGTTCGTCTTGATGCGTTTCCTCGTTTTCTTCATCTTGGTGTGTCCCACTTGTGGATGCTTCCGTGTCAACTCTTGGTTCATCTTGTTGTGAAGTAGAAGCTTCCACTTGGACGGACGAGGTATTCTCCTTCACCTCCATTGGACGAATTTTGCCAATAGACAAGTCTTGGATTGCTTCTGAAGGGTCTTTGTCTCCTACATCAATTGGCAATTGCTCTACTTGCGAGCCATTAGATTCATCAAACTTCATATCTACCGTTTCTTCAACCTTTCGGGTGAAAGAGTTGTAGACACGGTAAGTGTGAGAGTTTGAACCATAACCAAGTAGGAAACCTTCATGAGATTTAGGAGGAAATTTGAACGACGTTGCTTATCAAGAATGTAGCACTTTGAGCCGAATACTCGAAAGTATCCAACTTGGGGTTTGTTACCGGTGAGGAGCTCGTATGCCGTCCTGCCGAGTAGCTTGTGAAGATACAAGCGATTTGTTGCATGACAAGCCGTCTCAACCGCTTCTGCCCAAAAGTGCTTTGGCGTCTTGTACTCATCAAGCATCGTTCTTGCCATTTCGATGAGCGTCCGGTTCTTCCTCTCAACAAATCCATTTTGTTGAGGTGTGTATGTAGCCGAGAACTCGTGTGAAATTCCTTCTTCGTCAAGAAAGGTGTCCACATTTGCGTTCTTGAACTCTTTTCCGTTGTCACACCGAACCTTCTTGATCTTCATGTCAAACTGATTATGGGACTTCCTAGCGAAGTTTTTGAAGATCTTTTGGACCTGCGATTTGTCATCAAGAAAGAACACCCACGTAAATCTTGAAAAATCATCAACTATAACTAGACCAAAATAATTTCCACCGAGACTCTTGTAGGCATTGGGACCAAAGAGATCCATATGAAGTAGCTCGAGTGGCCTCCTTGTGGTCATGATGTTCTTCACGGGATGCCTTCCTCCAACCTGTTTACCTGCTTGACAAGCACTACAAAGTCTATCCTTATCAAATATGACATCGTTAACTCCAAGGATATGATTTCCTTTAATAAGCTTGTCAAGGTTTCTCATGCCAACGTGACCTAGTCGTCTATGCCACAACCAACCTTTTGATGATTTAGCAATGAAGCAAGTTTTAGGTTGTGCCTTTTTAGAGAAATCGACAATGTAAAGGTCACCTCTACGTATACCGATAAAGACCATTTTATGATTGTCTCCACGAAACACTTGGCAATCTACCTCAGTAAATAGGACATTCATACCAAAATCAGCAAGTCTAGATACTGATAGTAAGTTGTACCCAAGAGATTCAACAAGCATGACATTTTGAATGGAGCTATCGTGTGAGATGGCCACCTTACCAAGGCCAACCACTTTACCCTTTGAATTATCACCAAAGGTGACATATTTTCGAGGGCCGTCATTTTCAGCAAGCTCACGGAACATCTCTTCATCTCCGGTCATATGATCAGTACATCCACTGTCGAGAACCCATTCCTTTCCCCCTGACACATATCCTCGAAGATTAGCCATAAGACCAAAGTGTCTCATTGCATCATCAAGATCGAAGTCACTATCATCATCTTCATCATAGTATCCATGTTCAACATCATCTTGTGATTGATCATATCCTAGAGAGGGTAATTCATTAGATAAATGATCATCAAAGTGGTCACTTTTATGAATTCTTATGGATTTGGTTATGATATCACCAATGATTCCAATATTTCCTTTAGCACGCATGAGATTGGTAAGCTCAAATAGACAATTACCAAAACTAGGATCACTAGAGTTCATTTTACTCAAGGCAATAGATTTATGGAGAATTTCATCCAAAATTTCAAGGGATAGTTGGGGAATCGTTCCTCAAGAAATTTCCATATAGTATAGGCACAATTAAGAGTAGGTAAACTAGCAATCAAGTTTTTGGGCAATCCTCTAATGATGAGCTCAACGGTTCTAAGATTGCGAATCATGTCAATATCTTCATCTAGAGTGGGATGCATAGGATCAACATGAGGTGCACAAGGACTAGCAATATACATGTTTAAATGATATTGATTGAAAATCACAAGCATCTCATTTTTCCACTCATGAAAATACTCTCCATCAAGAATAGGCACTCTATGTCTAAGACTCCCTAAAGTAGACACATCCATCTTCCTCCAATGGTGATTAAACCAAGGAAATGGAGACCAAGGCTCTGATACCACTTGTAGGATCTAGAAGTAGGTGTGTCTAGAGGGGGGGTGATTAGACACTTAGTGCTAAAGTTGCAGTTTTTAAGCTTTTTCAGTTTGAGTGGAGTTTTAGGCACAATTTCAACACACACAATACATATCAAGCAAGCATGCAAAGAGTATATGAGCAGCGGAATATAAAGCATGCAACTTGCAAGAATGTAAAGGGAAGGGTTTGGAGAATTCAAACGCAATTGGAGAGACGGATGTTTTTCCCGTGGTTCGGATAGGTGGTGCTATCCTACATCCACGTTGATGGAGACTTCAACCCACGAAGGGTAACGGTTGTGCGAGTCCACGGAGGGCTCCACCCACGAAGGGTCCACGAAGAAGCAACCTTGTCTATCCCACCATGGCCATCGCCCACGAAGGACTTGCCTCACTAGCGGTAGATCTTCACGAAGTAGGCGATCTCCTTGCCCTTACAAACTCCTTGGTTCAAGTCCACAATCTTGTCGGAGGCTCCCAAGTGACACCTAGCCAATCTAGGAGACACCACTCTCCAAGAAGTAACAAATGGTGTGTTGATGATGAACTCCTTGGTCTTGTGCTTCAAATGATAGTCTCCCCAACACTCAACTCTCTCTCATAGGATTTGGATTTGGTAGAAAGAAGATTTGAGTGGAAAGCAACTTAGGGAAGGCTAGATATCAAGATTCATATGGTAGGAATGGAATATCTTGGCCTCAACGCAAGGGTAGGTGGTTCTCTCTCAGAACATATGAGTTGGAAGTGTAGATGTGTTCTGATGGCTCTCTCCACGGATGAAGAGGAGGTGGAGGGGTATATATAGCCTCCACACAAAATCCAACCGTTACACACAATTTACCAATCTCGGTGGGACCGAATCAACAAACTCGGTCGGACCGAAAAGGTAAACCTAGTGACCGTTAGAGATTTTCGGTGGGACTGACATGCAACTCGGTAGGACCGATATGGTTAGGGTTTGGGCATAACGTAATCTCGGTGAGACCGATTACACAAACTCGGTGAGACCGATTTTGGTAATTAGCTAACCAGAGAGTTGGTCAGGCAAACTCGGTGGGACCGATTACGAAACTCGGTGAGACCGATTTTGGTAATGAGTTAACCATAGAGTTTGCATTGTAATCTCGGTAGTACCGATTGCCTAAACTCGGTGAGACCGATTTTGACAATGGACATACCCAGTGAGATTGCAATCCCATCTCGGTGAGACCGAGATCCCTATCGGTGAAACCGATTTGCTAGGGTTTGGCAGTGGCTAATGACAAGTGAAACTCGGTGGCGCCGGTTGGAAAGAATCGGTAGGACCGAGTTTGGCTTTGGGTTTAGGTCATATGTGGATATGGGAAAGTAGCTGAGGATTTTGGAGCATATCATTAAGCACATAAAGCAAAAGGCTCATTAAGCAACACCTCATCCCTCCTTGATAGTATTGGCTTTTCCTATGGACTCAATGTGATCTTGGATCACTAAAAGTGTAAAATGAAGAGTCTTGAGCTTGAAGCTTTAGCCAATCCTTTGTCCTTAGCATCTTGAAGGAGTTCCCACAACCTTTAGTCCATGCCACTCCATTGTTGAACTTATCTGAAATATACTAGATAGAAACGTTAGTCCAACAAGAGATATGTTGACATTAATTACCAAAACCACCTAAGGAGCACTTGTGCTTTCAATCTCCCCCTTTTTGGTAATTGATGGCAACATACATCAAGGCTTTAGATAAAGATACAAAGAATAGCAAGTAAAGCTTTGGAAGAACATGTAACAAACATAGGTTCCCCCTTACATGTATGCAATCATGTGAATACAGAATATAGAAGCATGTGAGAGCATAATCATGACAGAGCAGGCAATGTGTTACATGTATCTTGGCCATATGCATCAGACAAAAAGATTATTAAGAGAAATACCTTCATGCTTATGAGTCCTTCTTGCAAACAGCATGTACAAAAGCAAGAATTCCTCATACTCATGATTCTGATGCATATACTTACCTTGTAGTTTTGAGTTGGCTTAGGATGGAATGAACCTGCACAAACAAGGTTAGATAACATAGGTACATCCAATGGCCAGAGCAAACCAAAAGACACCACAAGAGTACCAAGACTGGGATGACATGTAAAGACTGAGTACAAGGTAGCACATTGGATTAGACATGTCCCCGAGAGTAAAGATATGCAATGAATTTGAATGATTCTTTCCCTTAGATGTCTTGCTCCCCCTGAATCTGACATGGGATATTGGGAGAAGATAGGGAACAAAAAGTCAGAGCTGAAAGCTGAAAGATATGAATAGAACTTAATTCAAATGAGTACATATGAACATGTCTTTCCCCCAAAAAGACATGTGGCATCTCCCCTCTTGAACATCAAGCATCTGGGATCCTTGAGTATTCTCTCCCCCTGGAGATTTCTTTCTCCCCCTTAATATTTGGGATCCTTGAGTATTCTCTCCCCCTTAGTGCTTTCTCCTTTGTAGTAGATAAGCTTTGATGCGATCTCTCTCTCTCTCTCCGATGATAAGCTTTGATGTGATCTCTCTCTCTCCCCCTTTGACATCAATTTCCAAGAAGGTTTTTCCTGGAATCCGTCGAATAGGTTTGGTCCTTGAGATTCAGCACAAAGCAGTGGATAAAACTGTGATGCTTGTAGAGGACAAGATTCATTGAGTGGAGCTGGATTAGAAGAAATATAGAATATGTGGCAAACTGTTTTTCCTGTTACGAAATCAGTGACACCGAGTGGCATGTTTTGGTGGTACCGAAGGGATTCGGATGGACCGAAAATTACAATACGGTGAAACCGAGTTCATCACAGAGAAAACACTTTTCACCTCAGCTCACTAGTCAAGTAAAATCTCTCAAAGATTTGCAATGAATTAACTGAAGGATTTGCAAGGAATTTGATGCAGAACAAGAAGCAAAAAGAAAAGAATGAAAGTTCTAGATGAAGTTTTTTTTTGAAAAAGAGGGAAACAAATATGCAAGGGACAAATGCAATAACACAGAAAAGAACACAAGAGAACTTCATCTAGAATTGGGCGGTGACATAGTCACCTATGTTAGAGTATATTGACTTAGGAGTCAAGTGAGAACACTTGATCATAGGTCATACTCATCGTTTAAGCTCAAAATGGGGTTACCATTTTTCGTTTAAGCATCTTGATGTATTCATATCTTGTGGAGTTGCTTTAACTCATGACTTGGAGTAAAGCTTCTCTAAGATGGAACAACATACCTTGGGTGGTGGTGTGGATCTTGCTCATGTAGTTGAACTTGTGTGAGTGCTCAAGGGTGATGTAGATCATCAAGAGTTGGGAGCACCACTTGGAGTTTGAGTTCATCTACCTACATGGGTTAGTTCTTGCAAGGAAAAGCACTTGTATATCCAAAAATGACAATCATGAAGCTCAACATAGAATTTGTCAAAGGATATGTTCGAATGGTTTCGTGCTTCCTTGTCGTCAACCACCGTTGTGTAGAGACTTGGTGATGTAGAGATTGCTCAAGATGTGAGTGAGTTGCAATCTCATAGAATTAGATTCAACCAAGTACCTACATGGGTTAGATAACATGCAAGATACAAATATATCCAAGACATAAGATAGTCATCATAAGAGATATATCATGGATAAGCCATAAGCTCATGTCTTGCATGTCTCCAATGGAGTTTCTACTCCAAGTTCGAAGCATCAATGATATTCAATTCTCCTCTCAACCTGCAAAACACTTTCTCATCAAGTGGTTTAGTGAATATATCCGCTAATTGCTTATCGGTGCGAACATGCTTAAGATCAATGTCACCCTTAGCAACATGATCTCGAATGAAATGATGACGAACTTCAATATGCTTAGTTCGAGAATGCTGCACAGGATTATGACCAATTTTGATAGCACTTTCATTGTCACAAAGCAATGGAACATGTTTCACATAGACCCCATAATCCTTAAGAGTTTGGGTCATCCAAAGTAACTGAGCACAACATGAACCAGCGGCAATGTATTCCGCTTCGGCGGTAGATAAGGATACCGAGTTTTGTTTCTTGGAGGACCAAGACACAAGAGATCTACCAAGAAATTGACAAGTACCCGAAGTGGACTTTCTATCAACCTTGTCTCCGGCATAATCCGAGTCGGAATATCCAACAAGATCAAAAGAGGACCTCGTAGGACCTCTTAGAAAGGGTCGAAGTGTGGATTTTTGACAATGATATATGTACCTATAAGCACCAAGTTAATATTAGAATCTAAACAACAATTGAAAAATGATGTAGTACAACATTCCATCCATCCCATTATATAAGATTTTATTACATGTATATCTAGAAATCATCAGAACATTAAGGTAACACTCTTCCTTGTTGCTATGTAGCCTGGATTGCATATTTAGTCATTCAGTATAATGCATGTTGCTAAACAACAATTGAAAAAACGAAAAGGCAAGTTAACTGCAATATCCTTAACAACAACCAAATATCGTAATTCATAGTGGTATTGTTGAAACTGTTATTGATGAAATTGAACTGCACAGCAAATAGTTTGTCGGTGTACAAAAAGAGGGGGTACACTTTTTGTACCCCTATGACTGTGCACGGGCAGTCTGAGCCACGGGCGCCGCCGCACCAAGCCCGGCAAGGGAGGTAGAACCAAGGTAAGGCCGAAGCCAAAGAGGAACAGAACGACGACAAGGCCAAGACCACAAAGAGCAAAGGGGACGAAGCGGGGCCCCCCGGCAAGATCCTTGTCGGGAGGCGGTTTTAACAAACCTGGCAAGATCCTTGCCGTGGCAGCCTCGCCCCACACCTACGGAGCGGGTCACCCTTGAGTCCACTGCCCCCATGGGGCAAGAATTCGGGAGGCATCCCCGTGGTGGTATGTAGATCTTTGTGAAGACATTCAAGATCAGATGCACACTTTAGAAGATGATGGTCCTTGGCGGGATCCCAGCCAAGGAAAACCACAAGGCCCCCGGCAAGAGTCTTGCAGGGGATGGCAACAGGCGCCGCGGCAAGACCCTTGTCTGGACCCCGGCAAGACCCTTGCCGGGGCCGCGGCAAGGCCCTTGCCGAGGACACCCGCGGGGCCACCATCGGACCCGCACCAGTCGCGCCTCCACCACCGTTTGCATGCAGCTGATGACCCAACCAGCTGGGCAGGCACCTGCGTGGCGGCATGCAGACCCTCGTGGACACCTACCACTGCGCCACCTCAGCTGCCTGCCTACCTACATGGCATCGCAGGCGCCGCTGGCCAGGGCGCGTGTCGCCGCGGGAGAGAGCGGCGACGGACGAGACGGGGCTCTCCCCCGCCCCCGATAAAGCAACGACTCCTAAGCAAGGCGCATTAAATGCGCCTTGTCATGTAATACAAGGGATAACCTCGCATCGCTGTACCCTTTCCACCTCCTATGTGCCACTGTGGCAGCCCCTTTCCATATAAAAGGAGGCCCCAGGCGACCAGGAAGAGGATTCGGCTTTTTGGAGCTCCTCACGCCCCATAGCTAGCTCAAGAACACCAACATATAATCCACCAAAGCAGGAGCAGGGTTTTACGCACCTTCGCGGCCCGAACCTGGGTAAAGGAATCATGTACTGCCTGCTCGATCCGCTCTTCTCATGACCCCCGCGCCCTGCAACCACAGAAAGGGATTCTCGTGATCCCATAGGTGTCGTTTCCCACCGACATCTTTGGCGCGCCAGGCAGGGGCTGCGCAGTTGTGAGAATCGGCTTTAGCAGTCAATTCGATGCTCCTTCGTCTTCGCTATCTTTGAAGAAGAAAAGGGGCCAGGAGGTCGACGCTCGAGTGATCGCAGACGAAAGCTAAGTTGCACTAAACTCTTACCTATAATCTACTGTTTATTTTGAGGTTATTCCCCCCCCCCCCGGAGATGTTCGCTTTGTATGAAAAGAACCTGCACGCCAGGGGGCTCTACCACGATTGGCAACGCCCTCGCCCTGTTTCGAGTCCACTCAACAGCTCGAGCGGCTGCGTCGAGAGTGGCAGGGTAGCCTCCCGTAATCGGCAACGTCCTCGATTCTGACTCGAGTCAAGCTCGACAGTTCGAGCGACCGCGTTCGGAACGGGAAGGTGGCTCACCCGGTCGCACGCGTACCCGGCAGGCCATGGGGATCCATCCCCAAGACGCCGCTTGGGGCTTTCGCGCCGGCAAGCCTTCCCGATCGGCATAGGGCGCACATACAAAGAGGAATTGAACAGGGAAATAACATGCACGAAATTAAAGAGTACTTCAGAGTTATATTACATCACATCATTGCTGCGGTTCTAACTAAAGATAAAATTTATCTTGGTCAAGGGCCCGCAGCAGCGAAGGAGAACAGGACGCCTAGTCCCGGCACTGGCCTTCCACCCTCTTGATTTCGCCGATGCAGTCGGTGATGGGCCTGATGCACTCCTTGAGCACCGCGGGGTCAGCATCCTCCGGCAAGCTCTTCATCGCAGTCGCGAAGTCAAGATCGGGATTCCAGTATGCCACCTTGGTGAGGACCTTGGTCACGACCCTCCGGCAAAGACGCCGAGCCTCCTCGGCCAGCGTGGCCGTCCTGTTGGAGTGGAGATAGGCCAGGGCCCCGAGGACGCCCTCGAAAAACTGGGTCAGCTTTGCGTTGACGGTCCCGCTGCGCTCAGGAGCGTACCTCACATTTGGCAACCCCATGGTGGCCAATTGCGAGGTAACCCTGCCGGCGACGACCTCCAGATGGATGATCCACCTGTTCTCGCCCGCCACATACTCTTGGTGGGAGGCGGCCTCAGCTGCCCGCTGCTGCTTCTCCTCCTCCAGGCTTTCGGTCAAGGCCTCGTCCTGAGCTCTGCTCTCCGGCAACAGCTTCTCGAGATTCTCCAGCTTTAGCTTGAGGTCTCTGATGGAGTCTCGCGCCTCGAAGAGCTCACCAGTCCTGCTGATGACCGTTCCATGTGCCTCCACCAAGGCGCGGTTGAGCGTGTCCGTCTTGCCGGATAGCTGGAGGGCCTGCTCCTTCAGCTGGTCCCGCTCTGCCTCCAGCTCCTTCACCTTGCCGGCGTGGGCCAGGGCTTGGGCATCGAGCGCCTCTCTGTGCCTCAGCTCCAGCTCCTGGGTCCGTCGTGCGACAAGGGCCTCGAGCTCCTCGTCCTTGTCGCGGAGCGTAGCGGCAAGCTTCGCCTTGCACATGGAGAGGTCCTCCTCTTGGGAGTTCAGGGTGGCTTGATGCTGGTTCCGGATGGCTTCGGCCGCGGCGGCCAAGTTTTCCACCTTCTCCTGGGCCTTCTCGATGTCGGCCATCTTGAGGGCGAGCTCCACCTCGCGCTGGGCCAACTTCTCCTGGAAGGCCCTCTGCTCCTCGCAAGACTGGTGGAACCAAGCCTGCGTTTCAGCGACGCGCGCCTTGAAGTCCGCCTCAGCATTGTCCACTCTGCCGCCCTGGACTCAACTTTGTCCAGGCGGCCGCGGTAGAGCGCTTGGAGCTTCCGGAAGTTGGCCCCCATGGCGCGGAAGAGCTGCTCCTCTGGAGAACCGTCGCCGCCGGCGCCCGGCGCGTTGACGATCTCGAACCCGGTGGTGGCAAGCACTTCGTCATCAAAAACTTCCCCTTCGGCGGGCGCTCGGCTTGGCGCCCCTAGGAGGTGGACGAAGAGATCATCACCCACCTTCAGGTACCTGCCGGGGCCCGAGGCTGAGGAGGAGGGAGGCTGGTCATCCATCACCTCTTCCTCGGCAGGGTTCTTGCCGGCCCCCCGGCAGGACCACTGCTGGCACCCTCGGCGGAGGCCTCATCGGCAGCCTTGGCGGGCCCCGCGCCGGCCCCCTCGGCGGCCTCACCAGCGGCGGACTCGTCGGCGCTCTTGGCGGCCTCCTCGGCGGCCACCTTGTCGGCCTCAGCGGCGGCCTCTTCAGCAATATCCCTGACAACGGAGTCCACGTCCTCCGTGTCCATTGGGGGAGGGCCTGGGTGGCGGTATGAGCAATGAAGTCAAGAGAAGCACAAGAAAAAAAAGAGAACAAAGGGCGAAGGGCAAGCGACTCACCAGTGCCGGACCGTGAAGCAGAGGTCCCCTCTCCGCCAGTCTTTGGCGTCGAGGCAGAGTCACCAGTGCCCAAGTTCCCCTTTTCCTCCATGGGTGTGGGCCCCGCGCCTGGTGCCCTTGCCGGAGACGCCCCCGTGGTGGCGTAGTCGATGGGGGTGGCGTGTTGGGGGTAGCCCTCTGCGGCTCCTCCTGCTACCGCTCCCCTCCTACAAACCCGACGAGGTCAGCATCGTGGCATCGGGCCCCTACCCCAAGTCGAGTAAGAAGGGGGTGATGAACTTACGCCGGGGGCTATGCCGGGGGCTGTTGTCCGGGCTGCTCAACACCACCAATGGTGGCGTTGAAGCCCCGGCTGGGGGCTGGCCGCTCGCCAAGGTCCTCGCCCTCTTCGCCCTGTGGGCCAGCGTCTCTGCGTCCCTACAAAAGCAAAATGGATCAGGACAAGCGCCCCCCCTTCAGGGAAATGGAAATGACAATAAGAAACGGAGCGCTTAATCATCATCCGTCTCCTCCTCCTCCGCCGGCTTCCTTTTCCTCTCCGGGCTGAGGGGCCCGAAGTCATAGGGGAGCACCACGTCGTCATCCGAGTCGACGCCTGCCGGAGGGGGCAGGGAAGGCAGCGGGGTCTGCGCGCGCCCAGAAGAGGAGGAGGCTTCCGCCTTCTTCTTCCTAGCGGCCGTCGTCGGCTTCTTCGTTGCCGAGGCCCTCGTGTGGCGCCCGGACCCTTCCAGGGTCAATTGAGGCCGTGGGCCCCTGCCAGGCCGGACTGGCTCGTGGGAGCAAGCCCGCCGCAGGACTCGCCTCTTCCCCTGGTTGGCGTCGAGCCCGCCGCCATGCCCTCTTCTGATGGCGACGATTTGTCGACCGCGTCCTCGACGAGCGGAGCCCCGGTGTCGGCGCCGCTGGCCCCCGTGGTGGCCGCCGCCCACAGGGAGAACTGCTCCTCCTCCGCGGCCGCGGCGTCCTCGTCCTCCACGCCCCCGGCGTTGCCGGCCTCCAGGGCGAGCTGTGCCTCCTTCGCCCTGGTGGCGACGTAGTCCACCTCCGCCTGGGTGGTGTCCATGACGAGCCACCGCTCGGCGTCGGCATTGACGTACACCTCAGCCAAGGTGTCGAAGAACTGCCGCACGTCTGCGGCCGCCGGCTCCCTCCAGCTCGGAACGGGGCCGTGCGCATTGCAGTCCGGCATCATGCGATGATCTCGGACCGGCGCGAATTGTTGCACAGCGGGACGATTCCCGCGGGCAACCTGAAGAGAGGCCTCTTGACGGCCTTGCCAGTCTTCACGGCAACCCTCGCGGCCTTGCCGGTCAGCTCGACCTCGCCGTTACTATCCACGTCCAGCTGGAAGAGCCGCTGGCAGAAATGGGCGTGCCCCATCACCGTGAAGTTGTGATCCAGGCCGGGGCGGAGCCGCATGATGTCAGCCGGGTTCGTGAAGAGCCAAGCTGGCCTCCCCTTATTGTGCAACGGGGCAATCCGACGGCGGATGAAATCCGCCCCAATCATTTCCAGGGTGAGCCCCGCCCGGGTCAGCCGGAGGATCCTGGTGGTGGCGATGGTGAGCCTCTCGTCGGTGGCATCGACCTCGCCCCAATCGTTGCGACGAGCAGGCGGCGTCAGGCGGACCTTGCAAAATTCCGGTGGGTCTTCATCTTCGATCCAGCACCACCGGTTACGGCATTCATCCCACCTCTCCCTCATGGCGCCATCCGGGTATGCCCGTTGGACCTTGGAATCCAGGCGACACAACCAGCAATGGCACCTCCAGTTTGGATTCGGGGGTAAAAATAATGACGGGAGAGCGTCGTGTTGGGCCGCACTCCGACAAAGCCCTCGCAAAGATGCGCAAAGCAAGACATGCATGCCACCGCGTTCGGGGTAAAATCTAGAAGGCGGAAGCCAAAGGTATGCATGATATCGCAGAAGAACTCGGAGAAAGGGGGGCATAATCCACAAGAAAAGTAGTCAACAAAGAAGGGGTACCGATTTGGAGCAGGGTCGGCGCAGGCGGCAGGAATGACGCACGTCGCCGGGTGCCCCGAGTTCTCTCCCCCCGTCTTCACTCCCCACAAGGGCCTGAAAGAAGCCCGGATCTCGTGGACGTCAACCGACGAGGGGTAGAAGAAGGCGGACTTCGTCTTGTCCCCCAGCAACGTGCTCTCCGGCGGCTCCACGGTCACGAGGCCCTTGGCCACCCCCTTGCCCTTGGCGGATTTGGGCGCCATGGCGGCCAAACAGCTTAGAGGTTTAAGGAAGGGGAGGAGGGCGGGGACGAGACGGCAACGACGGGCGGCGGCGAAAAGCTTGCAAGAGAAGGGAGAAAAGGAGCGACGACTTTGAGATTGGAAAAGGTATAAAGGAACGGGGAAAGTGAGCAGCGCGCCCACGGTTATTCCTTCTTATGGGGGAGAACGCGGGCCGCCTCCTTTCACATTAACTGTGATGTGACGCATGCAAGCGGGGAGCAACCCCACGCATGCCGCCCACGTCACGCCCGCCTCCCCACGCCGCGCCACGCGCGGGAAGCATGGGAGGCGCAGCGCGCGGAGAAACTTACCGCGGTAGAAACCGCCATGCCTGCCCGCGCACCATTCTTGGGCCTGGCCCAACAACGCGTTGCGCTTATGTGTGGCCCAGGCCCGGGGGCTCCTGTCGGTGTACAAAAAGAGGGGTACACTTTTTGTACCCCTATTACTATGCACGGGCAGTCTGAGCCACGGGCGCCGCCGCACCGAGCCCGGCAAGGGAGGTAGAACCAAGGTAAGGCCAAAGACAAAGAGGAACAGAATGACAACAAGGCCAAGACCACAAAGAGCAAAGGGGACGAAGGGGGCAACCCCCGGCAAGATCCTTGCCGGGAGGCGTTTTAATAAACCCGGCAAGATCCTTGCCGTGGCAGCCTCGCCCCACACCTACGGAGCGGGTCACCCTTGAGTCCACTGCCCCCATGGGGCAAGAATTCGGGAGGCATCCCCGTGGTGGTATGCAGATCTTTGTGAAGACATTCAAGATCAGATGCACACTTTAGAATATGATGGTCCTTGGCGGGATCCCAGCCAAGGAAAACCACAAGGCCCCCAGCAAGAGTCTTACCGGGGATGGCAACAGGCGTCGCAGCAAGACCCTTGTCGGGACCTCGACAAGACCCTCGTCGGGGCCGCGGCAAGGCCCTTGCCGAGGACACCCGCGGGACCACCATCGGACCCGCACCAGTCGCGCCTCCACCACCGTTCGCATGCAGCTGCCGACCCAACCAGCTGGGCAGGCACCTGCATGGTGGCATGCAGATCCTCGTGGAGACCTACCGCTGCGCCACCTCAGCTGCCTGCCTGCCTACATGGCATCGCAGGTGCCGCTGGCCAGGGCGCGTGTCGACAAGGGAGAGAGCGGCGACGGACGAGATGGGGCTCTCCCCCACCCCCGATAAAGCAAGGACACCTAAGCAAGGCGCATTAAATGCGCCTTGTCATGTAATACAAGGGATAACCTCGCATCGTTGTACCCTTTCCACCTCCTGTGTGCCACTGCGGCAGCCCCTTTCCCTATAAAAGGAGGCCCTAGGCGACCAGGAAGAGGATTCAGCTTTTTGGAGCTCCTCACGCCCCATAGCTAGCTCAAGAACACCAACATATAATCCACCAAAGCAGGAGTAGGGTTTTACGCACCTTCGCGGCCCGAACCTGGGTAAAGGAATCATGTACTGCCTGCTCGATCCGCTCTTCTCACGACCCCCGCGCCCTGCAACCACAGAAAGGGATTCTCGTGATCCCGTAGGTGTCGTTTCCCACCGACATAGTTGCACATATAGAGCATCACATTGTGAAGAACTGAAATAAACAAGTCATAAGGACATCTCTAGGCGATCCATAAACTGGGTGCCGCACCATCTTCTTCTTCTGTTCAACTTCGCCCATCTGCGCAGACTCCGCCTTGCCGGTGTCAAGCCCCATCGGGGAGGGGCCCGGCCTATCATCTGACGACTCCGCTGCTGCTGCTGCTTCTCCCTCGAGTTCCCTCTATGCCACTAGCGCAGCACTGACCACTTGATTCGTTGCCGCTAAGTATAGCAGTAACGGCTCTTGTGGTTTAGGTGCGACTAGTATCGGCGTGGAGGAAAGGTACGTCTTCAAATCTTGCAGTGCTGCCTCTGCCTCCGGAGTCCACTTTACTGGACCTGCCTTTTTCAAAATTTTGAAGAGCACCTTATCATCACGAGCCTCGGTGGCTTGCATCGCAATGGTGTAGATGCTGAGGAACTCCGACGGGTGAGTCTTGCCGTTGTACTTTTCCCCAACATCAAGCTTGAATGTGCGGTGGGGGGCCACTAGAACTGCCTCAGCTCGTGGGTAAAGGATGGACAACCCACCTCGTAAGGTAGGTCGCCGGAGCCCCCCGGCGCTGGGTGGTCTGTAGTAGGCCCCGTGCGGCAATCCGTCTGATAGCGCGTTTCCCTTCGTCGCTCGATGGTGGTTCGAGCATCTTCCTGGGCCCGCTCCTGAAGGACTTGGTGTTGGTCGCGGCGGCCTCGCGGGTCGGATGACGCTGTGGAAGTTTTGTCACAGGCGTCAGGCCAACGGGCCGGTGGCTGCTGTCGCGGCCGCGGGGTAGGAGAGTGTACCGTGGTCGCAGCGTCTCTGGTCCCCCTACCACCGGTATGCACCAGCTCGATAGAACGCCGCGTGTGAAGGTCCCGTTGGGAGCGGCTCATCTTTGTTGGCGAAGCTGACAAGGCTTCAGATGGTGGCCCTGCACTCGTCGAGCTTCTCCGCAGCAGGGGGAAGTCGAGGAGCAGTTGCATGCGCGCCAGCGCTTCTACTGGTGTGGGCGGCGGCCAGAGCTGCGTAGACCGCGACGCGCTCCGACTTCTAACCGGGTTAGAAGGGGCTCTATCACGGTCTCGCAGTCGCACACCGCTTCCGCCGGTCTCCGAGCGTGCACGCCGGCCTGGTGCGTCCTGCGAGTGGCGCACATGGCTCTTTTCGCGGCGGTGCCCGGGGGCTCCGGCATCGCGATGTCGCTCATCGCGCGTGCCCTATGAAGGCCGCGGAGCGGGTGCCAGCTAGGGCGCCATAGAGGTTGCCGCGCCACCCATGGGCAGCACAGCCCCGCCCCCGGACCCAGCGGCGTGCGTCTCGTCATCTCGGATTCGAACGATGCCACTCTCGTGGCTCCGATCGCCAGAGTGCCGTGGATGCTCGCGGGCCACGTCTCCGGGCGACCCAATCGCTGATAGAGGCAAAGGTGTCCCGTCTTTCAATGAGATGGTGGTTATCGTTTTGGAGGAAGTCGACTTTGACGATCCAACTACGAACGTGCGAGGACGTCGCGCCTTAGCAATCCCTAAACCAACTCCGAGAGGTTATTGACCACGCCGGAGCACGATCAACCTGACCACGAAGATCTGTTTCCTGCAGGCAAACAAAGAACAAGCAAGAAACTAAGATTGCAATCTGGATATTGCGAATATAAGAGGAAAGCTTTATTGATCAAGGTGGGGTTCTGTGACGCCTTGGTCTGGTCGTTGAACACAAACAAAGTATGCAAAGTTGCAGCTATGGCGAACTTTTAATCTAAACAAAACCCAAAGTCTAAACGGTGCCCTAAGGGCTGTATATATGGAGGAAGAGGGGGAAATTTCGTGGCCCTTGGGGAAGGGGTCGAAAGCAACCCTATCTTTTGTTTCCCCACACATACGGACTCTAAAAACAGCCTATACTTATGTATTTGGAAATTACATGGGCCTAGCCCAATAATAAGGTGACGCATCACCTAGAATAGCCTCTGGACGAAATTTATGAAGTGGCATCTTGTATATTTCGTCCAAGGCTTCATTCACTCCTTATGGTGGCTTCAAAGTCCTGAAATCATCACTTGTAACTCCGTTCTTGTACCCCTTGCGCATGCCATCAACTCCATGCTTGTTCTTGCTCCAATGTTCATCCGTCTCCAAGCTAGGCCCTTCATTTGTAAGCAAAACAAATGTATCCAATTTAGGCAGCATCATATTCTCATGAACATTAGAATCATTACCAAGAAACGAAAGTACCTGGTAATTTAATTGGCGTGCGCGAGCTCTATTAATTGGTCCATTATATGTAACAGTAGGGGTTGTGGGTGTAACAATGGTATTGATGTCCTCATCATCCTCCCCTTCTTGAAATGAAGTCGTCCTCGACGGAAGCTCATCTTCCTCACCCAAATAAGGCTTCAAATCTGCAATGTTAAAAGGACGACTAACCCCAAAATCTGCAGGCAGCTCAAGTTTATATGCATTATCATTTATTTTCCCTAACACCTTAAAAGGACCATCAACACGTGGCATTAGCTTTGATTTGCGCCAATTAGGAAACCTATCCTTACGCAAATGTAACCAAACAAGATCTCCAGGTACAAAGACAACATGTTTTCTACCCTTATCTCCAGCAAGTTGATATTTAGCATTCATACGCTCAATGTTTTCCTTAGTTAACTCATGCATTATTAAGATCAATTCAGCACGTTGTTTAGCATCAAAATTAACCTTCTCCGAAGATGGAAGAGGCAACAAAACAATGGGTGCACGAGGTAAGAAACCATACACAATTTCAAAAGGGCACATCTTAGTAGTAGAATGCAATGAACGATTATAAGCAAATTCAATATGTGGCAAGCATTCTTCCCACATTTTCTTACTATTTTTCAAAATAGCCCTAAGCATAGTAGACATTGTTCTTTTGACTACTTCAGTTTGTCCATCAGTTTGGGGGTGACAAGTAGTACTAAAAAGCAGTTTAGTCCCCAACTTATCCCATAAACATCTCCAAAAGTGGCTAAGGAATTTAGTATCACGATCTGAAACAATAGTATTTGGCACACCATGCAAGCGAATAATTTCCCGAAAGAACAAATCAGCAACATTAATAGCATCATCGCTTTTATGACATGGTATAAAGTGTGCCATTTTCGAGAATCTATCCACGACAACAAATTGAAGGAAATATGCCCTAGAGGCAATAATAAAGTTATTATTTATTTCCTTATATCATGATAAATGTTTATTATTCATGCTAGAATTGTATTAACTGGAAACATAATACATGTGTGAATACATAGACAAACAGAGTGTCACTAGTATGCCTCTACTTGACTAGCTCATTAATCAAAGATGGTTATGTTTCCTAGCCATGAACAAAGAGTTGTTATTTGATTAACGAGATCACATCATTAGTTGAATGATCTGATTGACATGACCCATTACATTTAGCATAGCACCCGATCGTTTAGTATGTTGCTATTGCTTTTATCCATGACTTATACATGTTCCTTCAACTATGAGAATATGCAACTCCCATTTACCGTAGGGACACTTTGTGTGCTACCAAACGTCACAACGTAACTGGGTGATTATAAAGGTGCTCTACAAGTGTCTCCGAAGGTACATGTTGAGTTGGCATATTTCGAGATTAGGATTTGTCACTCCGATTGTCGGAGAGGTATCTCAGGGCCTTCTCGGTAATGCACATCACATAAAGCCTTGCAAGCATTGCAACCAATGAGTTAGTTGCGAGATGATGTATTACAGAACGAGAAAAGAGACTTGCCGGTAACGAGATTGAACTAGGTATTGGATACCGACGATCGAATCTCGGGCAAGTAACATACCGATGACAAAGGGAACAACGTATGTTGTTATGCGGTCTGACCGATAAAGATCTTCGTAGAATATGTAGGAGCCAATATGGGCATCCAGGTCCCGCTATTGGTTATTGACCGGAGACGTGTCTCGGTCATGTCTACATTGTTCTCGAACCGTAGGGTCCGCACGCTTAACGTTACGATGACAGTTATTATGAGTTTATGCATTTTGATGTACCGAAGGAGTTCGGAGTCCCGGATGTGATCACGGACATGACGAGGAGTCTCGAAATGGTCGAGACATAAAGAATTATATATTGGAAGCCTATGTTTGGACATCGGATGCATTCCAGGTGAAATCAGGATTTTACCGGAATACCGGGAGGGTTACCGGAACCCCCCGGGAGCATAATGGGCCAACATGGGCCTTGGAGGAGAAGTGAGAGGGCAGCCCTAGGGGCTGCGCGCCTCCCCCCTTCCCCTAGTCCTATTAGGACTAGGAGAGGTGGGCGCCCCCCTCTCCTTCTCTCCCCCCCTTGAAGAATCCTAGTCCAACTAGGATTGGGGGGGGGGGAATCCTACTCCCAGAGGGAGTAGGACTCCTCCTGCGCCTCCCTCCTTTGGCCGGCCAGCCTCCCCCCTTCATCCTTTATATACGGGGGCAGGGGACACCCCATGACACACAAGTTGATCTACGGATCGTTCCTTAGCCGTGTGCGGTGCCCCCTTCCACCAAATTCCACCTCGATTATATCGTTGCAGTGCTTAGGCGAAGCCCTGCGCCGGTAACACATCAAGATCGTCACCACGCCGTCGTGCTGACGGAACTCTTCCTCGACGCTTTGCTGGATCGGAGCCCGGGGATCGTCATCGAGCTGAACGTGTGCCAAGAACTCGGAGGTGCCGGAGTAACGGTGCTGTGATCGGTTGGATCGCGAGGAGAACGTACGACTACTTCCTCTACGTACGACTACTTCCTCTACGTTGTGTCAACGCTTCCGCTTCGGTCTACGAGGGTACGTAGACAAACACTCTCCCCTCTCGTTGCTATGCATCACCATGATCTTGCGTGTGCGTAGGAAATTTTTTGAAATTACTACGTTCCCCAACAGTGGCATCCGAGCCTAGGTTTTATGGTTTGATGTTATTTGCACGAGTAGAACACAAGTGAGTTGTGGACGATACAAGTCATACTGCCTACCAGCATGTCATACTTTGGTTCAGCGGTATTGTTGGACGAGACGATCCGGACCAACCTTACGCGTACGCTTACGCGAGACCGGTTCCCTCGACGTGCTTTGCACATAGATGGCTTGCGGAAGACTGTCTCTCCAACTTTAGTTGAACCGAGTGTGGCTACGCCCGGTCCTTGAGAAGGTTAAAACGGAGTCTATTTGACAAACTATCGTTGTGGTTTTGATGCGTAGGTAAGATGAGTTCTTGCTTAAAGCCCGTAGCAGCCACGTAAAACTTGCAACAACAAAGTAGAGGACGTCTAACTTGTTTTTGCAGGGCATGTTGTGATGTGATATGGTCAAGACGTGATGCTAAATTTTATTGTATGAGATGATCATGTTTTGTAACCGAGTTATCGGCAACTGGCAGGAGCCATATGGTTGTCGCTTTATTGTATGCAATGCAATCGCGATGTAATGCTTTACTTTATTGCTAAACGGTAGTGATAGTCGTAGAAGCATAAGATTAGCAAGACGACAACGATGTTGCGATGAAGATCAAGGTGTCGCGCCGGTGACGATGGTGATCATGACGGTGCTTCGAAGATGGAGATCACAAGCACAAGATGATGATGGCCATATCATATCACTTATATTGATTGCATGTGATGTTTATCCTTTTATGCATCTTATCTTGCTTTGATTGACGGTAGCATTATAAGATGATCTCTCACTAAATTATCAAGAAGTGTTCTCCCTGAGTATGCACCGTTGCGAAAGTTCTTCGTGCTGAGACACCACGTGATGATCGGGTGTGATAGGCTCTACGTTCAAATACAACGGGTGCAAAACAGTTGCACACGCGGAATACTCAGGTTTAACTTGACGAGCCTAGCATATACAGATATGGCCTCGGAACACAGAGACCGAAAGGTCGAGCGTGAATCATATAGTAGATATGATCAACATAATGATGTTCACCATTGAAACTACTCCATCTCACGTGATGATCGGACATGGTTTAGTTGATTTGGAACACGTGATCACTTAGAGGATTAGAGAGATGTCTATCTAAGTGGGAGTTCTTAAGTAATATGATTAATTGAACTTTAATTTATCATGAACTTAGTACCTGATAGTATCTTGCTTGTCTATGTTGTGTAGATAGATGGCTCGTGCTGTTGTTCCGTTGAATTTTAATGCGTTCCTTGAGAAAGCAAAGTTGAAAGATGATGGTAGCAATTACACGGACTGGGTCCGTAACTTGAGGATTATCCTCATTGCTGCACAGAAGAATTACGTCCTGGAAGCACCGCTAGGTGCCAGGCCTGGTGCAAGAGCTACGCCAGATGTTGTGAACGTCTGGCAAAGCAAAGCTGATGACTACTCTATAGTTCAGTGTGCCATGCTTTACGGCTTAGAACCGGGACTTCAACGACGTTTTGAACACCATGGAGCATATGAGATGTTCCAGGAGTTGAAGTTAATATTTCAAGCAAATGCCCGGATTGAGAGATATGAAGTCTCCAATAAGTTCTATAGCTGTAAAATGGAGGAGAATGGTTCTGTCAGTGAGCATATACTCAGAATGTCTGGGTATAACAATCACTTGATTCAACTGGGAGTTAATCTTCCGGATGATTGCGTCATTGACAGAATTCTCCAATCACTGCCACCAAGCTATAAGAGCTTCGTGATGAACTATAATATGCAAGGGATGACCAAAACTATGCCCGAGCTCTTCGCGATGCTAAAAGCCGCGGAGGTAGAAATCAAAAAGGAGCATCAAGTGTTGATGGTTAACAAAACCACTAGTTTCAAGAAAAAGGGCAAAGGGAAGAAAAAGGGGAACTTCAAAAAGAACAGCAAGCAAGTTGCTACTCAAGAGAAGAAACCCAAGTCTGGACCTAAGCCTGAAACTGAGTGCTTCTATTGCAAGCAGACTGGTCACTGGAAGCGGAACTGCCCCAAGTATTTGGCGGATAAGAAGGATGGCAAGGTTAACAAAGGTATATATGATATACATATTATTGATGTGTACCTTACTAATTCTCGCAGTAGCACCTGGGTATTTGATACTGGTTCTGTTGCTAATATTTGCAACTCAAAACAGGGGCTACGGATTAAGCGAAGATTGGCTAAGGACGAGGTGACGATGCGCGTGGGAAATGGTTCCAAAGTCGATGTGATCGCGGTCGGCACGCTACCTCTACATCTACCTTCGGGATTAATATTAGATCTAAATAATTGTTATTTAGTACCAGCGTTGAGCATGAACATTATATCTGGATCTTGTTTAATGCGAGACGGTTATTCATTTAAATCAGAGAATAATGGTTGTTCTATTTATATGAGTAATATCTTTTATGGTCATGCGCCATTAAAGAGTGGTTTGTTCTTACTTAATCTCGATAGTAGTAACACACATATTCATAATGTTGAAGCCAAAAGATGCAGAGTTAATAAAGATAGTGCAACTTATTTGTGGCACTGCCGTTTAGGTCATATCGGCATAAAGCGCATGAAGAAACTCCATACTGATGGACTTTTGGAGTCACTTGATTATGAATCACTTGGCACTTGCGAGCCGTGCCTTATGGGCAAGATGACTAAAACACCGTTCTCCGGTACTGTGGAGAGAGCAACAGATTTATTGGAAATCATACATACTGATGTATGTGGTCCAATGAATGTTGAGGCTCGTGGCGGATATCGTTATTTTCTCACCTTCACTGATGATTTAAGCAGATATGGGTATATCTACTTAATGAAACACAAGTCTGAAACATTTGAAAAGTTCAAAAGAATTTCAGAGTGAAGTGGAAAATCATCGTAACAAGAAAATAAAGTTTCTACGATCTGATCGTGGAGGAGAATATTTGAGTTACGAGTTTGGTCTACATTTGAAACAATGCGGAATAGTTTCGCAACTCACGCCACCCGGAACACCACAACGTAATGGTGTGTCCGAACGTCGTAATCGTACTTTACTGGATATGGTGCGATCTATGATGTCTCTTACCGATTTACCGCTATCTTTTTGGGGTTATGCTCTAGAGACGGCCGCATTCACGTTAAATAGGGCACCATCAAAATCCGTTGAGACGACGCCTTATGAACTGTGGTTTGGCAAGAAACCAAAGTTGTCGTTTCTTAAAGTTTGGGGCTGCGATGCTTATGTGAAAAAGCTTCAACCTGATAAGCTCGAACCCAAATCGGAGAAATGTGTCTTCATAGGATACCCAAAGGAGACTATTGGGTATACCTTCTATCACAGATCCGAAGGCAAAATTTTTGTTGCTAAAATCGGAAACTTTCTAGAGAAGGAGTTTCTCTCGAAAGAAGTGAGTGGGAGGAAAGTAGAACTTGATGAGATAACAGTATCTACTCCCTTATTGAGAAGTAGTACGTCACAGAAATCTATTCCTGTGACACCTACATCAAATAGGGAGGAAGCTAATGATAATGATCATGAAACTTCAGATCAAGTTTCTACTGAACTTCGTAGATCAACCACAGTAAGATCCGCACCAGAGTGGTACGGTAATCCTATTTTGGAAGTCATGTTACTAGACCATGATGAACCTACGAACTATGAAGAAGCGATGGTGAGCCCAGATTCCGCAAAGTGGCTTGAGGCCATGAAATCTGAGATGGGATCCATGTATGATAACAAAGTATGGACTTTGGTTGACTTGCCCGATGATCGGCAAGCAATTGAGAATAAATGGATTTTTAAGAAGAAGACTGACGCTGATGGTAATGTTACTGTCTACAAAGCTCGACTTGTCGCAAAAGGTTTTCGACAAGTTCAAGGGATTGACTACGATGAGACTTTCTCACCCGTAGCGATGCTTAAGTCTGTCCGAATCATGTTAGCAGTTGCCGCATTTTATGATTATGAAATTTGGCAAATGGATGTCAAAACTGCATTCCTGAATGGATTTCTGGAAGAAGAGTTGTATATGATGCAACCAGAAGGTTTTGTCGATCCAAAGGAAGCTAACAAAGTGTGCAAGCTCCGGCGATCCATTTATGGACTGGTGCAAGCCTCTCGGAGTTGGAATAAATGCTTTGATAGTGTGATCAAAGCTTTTGGTTTTATACAGACTTTCGGAGAAGCCTGTATTTACAAGAAAGTGAGTGGGAGCTCTGTAGCATTTCTGATATTATATGTGGATGACATATTACTGATCGGAAATAATATAGAATTTCTGGATAGCATAAAGGGATACTTGAATAAAAGTTTTTCAATGAAAGACCTCGGGGAAGCTGCTTACATATTGGGCATTAAGATCTATAGAGATAGATCAAGACGCCTAATAGGACTTTCACAAAGCACATACCTTGACAAATGTGGACGACTAACCCCAAAATCTGCAGGCAGCTCAAGTTTATATGCATTATCATTTATTTTCTCTAACACCTTAAAAGGACCATCAACACGTGGCATTAGCTTTGATTTGCGCCAATTAGGAAACCTATCCTTACGCAAATGTAACCAAACAAGATCTCCAGGTACAAAGACAACATGTTTTCTACCCTTATCTCCAGCAAGTTGATATTTAGCATTCATACGCTCAATGTTTTCCTTAGTTAACTCATGCATTATTAAGATCAATTCAGCACGTTGTTTAGCATCAAAATTAACCTTCTCCGAAGATGGAAGAGGCAACAAAACAATGGGTGCACGAGGTAAGAAACCATACACAATTTCAAAAGGGCACATCTTAGTAGTAGAATGCAATGAACGATTATAAGCAAATTCAATATGTGGCAAGCATTCTTCCCACATTTTCTTACTATTTTTCAAAATAGCCCTAAGCATAGTAGACATTGTTCTTTTGACTACTTCAGTTTGTCCATCAGTTTGGGGGTGACAAGTAGTACTAAAAAGCAGTTTAGTCCCCAACTTATCCCATAAACATCTCCAAAAGTGGCTAAGGAATTTAGTATCACGATCTGAAACAATAGTATTTGGCACACCATGCAAGCGAATAATTTCCCGAAAGAACAAATCAGCAACATTAATAGCATCATCGCTTTTATGACATGGTATAAAGTGTGCCATTTTCGAGAATCTATCCACGACAACAAATTGAAGGAAATATGCCCTAGAGGCAATAATAAAGTTATTATTTATTTCCTTATATCATGATAAATGTTTATTATTCATGCTAGAATTGTATTAACTGGAAACATAATACATGTGTGAATACATAGACAAACAGAGTGTCACTAGTATGCCTCTACTTGACTAGCTCATTAATCAAAGATGGTTATGTTTCCTAGCCATGAACAAAGAGTTGTTATTTGATTAACGAGATCACATCATTAGTTGAATGATCTGATTGACATGACCCATTACATTTAGCATAGCACCCGATCGTTTAGTATGTTGCTATTGCTTTTATCCATGACTTATACATGTTCCTTCAACTATGAGAATATGCAACTCCCATTTACCGTAGGGACACTTTGTGTGCTACCAAACGTCACAACGTAACTGGGTGATTATAAAGGTGCTCTACAAGTGTCTCCGAAGGTACATGTTGAGTTGGCATATTTCGAGATTAGGATTTGTCACTCCGATTGTCGGAGAGGTATCTCAGGGCCTTCTCGGTAATGCACATCACATAAAGCCTTGCAAGCATTGCAACCAATGAGTTAGTTGCGAGATGATGTATTACAGAACGAGAAAAGAGACTTGCCGGTAACGAGATTGAACTAGGTATTGGATACCGACGATCGAATCTCGGGCAAGTAACATACCGATGACAAAGGGAACAACGTATGTTGTTATGCGGTCTGACCGATAAAGATCTTCGTAGAATATGTAGGAGCCAATATGGGCATCCAGGTCCCGCTATTGGTTATTGACCGGAGACGTGTCTCGGTCATGTCTACATTGTTCTCGAACCGTAGGGTCCGCACGCTTAACGTTACGATGACAGTTATTATGAGTTTATGCATTTTGATGTACCGAAGGAGTTCGGAGTCCCGGATGTGATCACGGACATGACGAGGAGTCTCGAAATGGTCGAGACATAAAGAATTATATATTGGAAGCCTATGTTTGGACATCGGATGCATTCCAGGTGAAATCAGGATTTTACCGGAATACCGGGAGGGTTACCGGAACCCCCCGGGAGCATAATGGGCCAACATGGGCCTTGGAGGAGAAGTGAGAGGGCAGCCCTAGGGTCTGCGCGCCTCCCCCCTTCCCCTAGTCCTATTAGGACTAGGAGAGGTGGGCGCCCCCCTCTCCTTCTCTCTCCCCCTTGAAGAATCCTAGTCCAACTAGGATTGGGGGGGGGGGGAATCCTACTCCCAGAGGGAGTAGGACTCCTCCTGCGCCTCCCTCCTTTGGCCGGCCAGCCTCCCCCCCTTCATCCTTTATATACGGGGGCAGGGGACACCCCATGACACACAAGTTGATCTACGGATCGTTCCTTAGCCGTGTGCGGTGCCCCCTTCCACCAAATTCCACCTCGATTATATCGTTGCAGTGCTTAGGCGAAGCCCTGCGCCGGTAACACATCAAGATCGTCACCACGCCGTCGTGCTGACGGAACTCTTCCTCGACGCTTTGCTGGATCGGAGCCCGGGGATCATCATCGAGCTGAACGTGTGCCAAGAACTCGGAGGTGCCGGAGTAACGGTGCTGTGATCGGTTGGATCGCGAGGAGAACGTACGACTACTTCCTCTACGTACGACTACTTCCTCTACGTTGTGTCAACGCTTCCGCTTCGGTCTACGAGGGTACGTAGACAAACACTCTCCCCTCTCGTTGCTATGCATCACCATGATCTTGCGTGTGCGTAGGAATTTTTTTGAAATTACTACGTTCCCCAACACAAATATGCTATCCATCCCCTTCTTTGTTCGAGGTAAACCTAAAACAAAGTCCATAGATATATCTTCCCAAGGAACACTAGGTACGGGCAAAGGCATGTATAAATCATGAGGATTGAGTCGTGACTTAGCTTTTTGACATGTAGTGCAGCGAGCAACAAAACGCTCAACATCCCGTCTCATCTTTGGCCAAAAGAAATGTGTAGCAAGTACGTCCTCCGTCTTCTTCACGCCAAAGTGTCCCATTAATCCTCCTCCATGCGCCTCCTGCAACAACAAAAGACGAACAGAGCTAGCAGGAATGCATAGCTTGTTAGCACGGAACACAAAGCCATCATTAATGACGAACTTGCTCCATGTTTTTCCTTCCTTACAATTCTGCATTACATCTTTAAAATCAGCATCATGCACATATTGATCTTTGATGGTCTCCAAACCAAATATTTTGAAGTCAAGTTGTGAAAGCATAGTATAGCGACAAGACAAAGCATCCGCAATAACATTTTCTTTACCCTTCTTGTGTTTAATGTCATAAGGGAAAGTCTCAATGAATTCAACCCATTTAGCATGTCTACGATTCAGTTTAGCTTGACTTTTAATATGTTTCAAAGATTCATGATCAGAATGTATAACAAATTCTTTGGGCCATAAGTAATGTTCCCATGTCTCTAAAGTCCGAACAAGAGCATATAATTCTTTATCATAAGTAGAATAGTTCAGACTAGGCCCACTCAATTTTTCAGAAAAGTATGCAACAGGTTTGCCATCTTGTAATAACACACCTCCCAATCCAATTCCACTAACATCACATTCAAGCTCAAAAGTCTTATTAAAATCAAGAAGTTGGAGTAAAGGAGCATGTGTCAACTTATCTTTCAATACCGTGAAGGCTTCTTCCTGTGCGGTACCCCAAACAAAAGGCACATCCTTCTTTGTAAGCTCATTGAGAGGTGCAGCAATGGTGCTAAAATCTCTCACAAAACGCCTATAGAAACCAGCGAGTCCAAGAAAACTCCTCACTTGTGTGACCGTCTTGGGCTGCGGCCAACTCTCAATAGCTTCAATCTTGGCTTTATCAACTTCAATTCCCTGTGGAGTAACAACATAGCCAAGAAAATATACTCGGTTGGTGCAAAAGGTGCACTTCCCAAGGTTACCAAACAAACGTGCATCACGTAGAGCATTAAAAACATCACGTAAATGTTCCAAATGTTTTTCCAAAGATTTTCTATAAATGAGTATATCATCAAAATAGACTACCACAAAACATCCAATGAAAGCACGTAAAACTTCGTTCATTAGTCTCATGAAAGTACTAGGTGCATTAGTTAACCCAAAAGGCATGAGTAACAACTCATATAAACCAAACTTAGTTTTAAATGTTGTTTTCCATTCATCTCCCAATTTCATACGAATTTGATGGTATCCACTACGCAAATCAACTTTGGAGAATATTGTAGAGCCACTCAATTCATCAAGCATATCATCTAGCCTAGGAATAGGATGACGATAACGAATAGTTATATTATTAATGCCTCTACAATCAACACACATACGCGACGTACCATCCTTTTTAGGCACTAGTATAATAGGAACAGCACAAGGACTAAGAGATTCACGTATATAACCTTTGTCGAGCAGCTCCTGTACTTGACGCATAATCTCCTTTGTCTCCTCTGGATTGGTACGGTATGGTGCACGGTTGGGTAGCGATGCACGAGGAATTAAGTCAATTTGATTCTCAATCCCTCGAATAGGTGGTAATCCCGGTGGCACGTCTTGTGGGAAGACGTCAGCGAACTCCTGCAAAATGTTAGTGACAGCATGGCCAAAGAGGAAGGCACATCCTCGAATGAAAATAATGCCTCTTTGCACACAAAAGCATAGCAAACAGATTTGCTAGAATCTAGCTCATCAATATCAGATTTGGTGGCAAGTAAACATGCACTTTTCAATTTAATTTCTGAAGCAACAGTAGATGGTTTATTATTAGGCTTCATTTGTTGCTCAAATTATTTTGCCACAATCTGATTTTCACTCTTATTTTTCTCCTATTTTGCTTTATTAGCTCTATTAATGTCATCTTTCAAAATGGAATCAGGAGTCATAGGAAGAAAAGTAATATTTTTATCCTTATGAACAAGAGTATACTGATTGTTTCTACCATGGTGTACAGAATTTTTATCAAATTGCCATGGTCTACCAATAATAAGGAACATGCTTGCATAGGTACCACATCACAATCAACATAATCAACATTTGTAGAGATACTAAAATGCACACGAACAGTACGTGTTACCTTAACCTTGCCGTTGTTGTTGAACCATTGGATGTAGTAAGGATGTGGATGTGGTCTTGTGGTCAGAGATAGCTTCTCCACCATCTCCATGCTAGCCAAGTTGTTGCAGCTCCCTCCATCTATGATGTCACGAATAGAATGTTCCTTCACAACTCCCTTTGTATGGAACAAATTATGCCTCTGATTTTGCTCAGCTTGTGTAACCTGCACACTCAAAACACGTTGAGCAACTAAACATTCATACCTGTCAGCATCTTCAGCAGCCATGTATTGCGTCTCATGATCAGAATCATCTCCACCGTGTTCTTCATGTGTAATAAGAGCCAAAGTCTCCTCATCATAGTCACTAGCGGACTCATACCCACCGTGCTCAGTAACAATCATCACACGCTTAGATGGGCATTCTCTTGCATAATGACCTCCACCTTTGCAACGTCGACAAATAATATCATGTGTTTGCCCTGTTGATGCCATGGATGAAGAAGAGCTCTTTGCAGGCCCAGAAGGTGTGCTCTTGGCAGATAGTGGTGATTGTGCCTGCTTTATTGTATCACGGTTGGAGGTGGCAGCTGACGGAGGTCCTGGTGTAGCAGAACGTGTGGAAGTAGATGATGCACGTGGTGTCCATGATGAAGGTCGACCTGCAGAAAAGTTAGTTCGCGCCAATGCCTGTCGATCCTGCACTTCACGTTCAGCTTTACAAGCAAGATGGAATGAATGAGTGATATTATTATAATCCTTATAGTCTAGAATGGTCTGAATCTCTCTATTTAATCCACCCAGAAAACGTGCAAGCATAGCTTCATTCTCCTCAACAATACCACATCTAATCAAGCCAGTTTGTAATTCCTGGTAATATTCTTCTACCGAATTTTTTCCTTGTCTTAAGCGCTGCAATTTTTGAAGTAATTCACGCTGATAATATGGTGGAACCCAAAGAGTACGCATAGCAGTTTTCAAAGCAGCCCAAGTAGCTGGAACAGGATATAATCTACAATGTTTAGACCACCAAACACATGCAAAGCTAGTGAAAGCACAAACAGCAGCAGGAACACGTCTCTCCTCAGGATATTGTAAACATGTAAATCATTGTTCAGTTTCTAACTCCCAAGTAAGATATATATCAGGAACATATCTACCCTCAAATGGTGGAATATTCAATTTCAGTTTAGGGAGATGGTCATGATCTCGTACCTGAGGGGGAGCCCTAACATTGCCATTATTTGCATGTGGACGACCTGGTGGTTGTGGTGCTGGTGGCTGCACGTAGTTCTGATGTTGATCAACCTCATCCTCGTAATCTCCCACATAATCATCCTCCTCCACATCAGCAGCAGGAGCCACAGAAGTATCAACAGCAGCACCAGCAGCTTGGCCAGGCTGAAGAGGGACACGGCTTGCTCGGCGGAGGGCTGTTTCGCGACGTGGAGGTAATCGTTGTTGTTGTTGTTGTAGAGGTGCGTCAGGTGCAGCCGGTGGTGGTGGTGGAAGACGCGCGAGCAATTCATTAAACTTGTTATCGATCTTTGTTTCGAACGCCTTCTCAATGCCATCTATCTTCTCCATGGCCTCTTCAAATCTATTTAGCACATCTTCCACCTGTCCACTCATCATTTGCTGAAACTTATCATGTAACTCTTTGTTTGTCATGTTCTCCCAGTCAGTCTCGTCGGCTTGTGATCCTGCCATGGTTAGCAGCAATAGAAACACACAAGAATATGATTCTATAGACTACGAGGAAGTTGTGGTGGTGGTGTGGTGGACAGTCACAAATCCGTCAAGCAAATCTCAAATTCTTACCCGTTCTTACCCAGCAGCAGGCGGTGAGCGGCAACCGTTGTAGTCAAAACTCTCACAGCTTGGATAGAGCGATTGCCAGGGGGAGTCAAACGCACGACGTAGATGTATGTGGAGCTAGGAAGGCTTATAATATGGTAGCAAAAAGGGTCAGCAATAATCAATTCAGAGATGCAAAGTTGAATAAACGCTCAACGACGGTACTGTGCTGGTCCTAGGCTAGACCGTACGAGAGACGCGAGCCTAGAACACTAACAAAATCATGACGCTGCACGTAAACGAGGGAGGAGCACACTCTGATTTTTTTGTCTTTTTGTTTACTTTTTTTTGCACTTGTTTTCCTCTTTTTTTTGCTCTGCAACAATTTTTTTCCGAAAAATTCTACAAATGTCCTAAAAACTGCATAGCCAGAATATTCCAGACTTAGTTTTTTTGAGTTTGGAACTATTTTTCTACTGCGGGTAGCACGGATGTTGGGGAGTCCTTCTCTATCACGACTCGAAATATGGCGTGATCTGGAAATCCAAAACAGAGTAACAAAATACTGGACTCCGAACAGGGCTGGTGGCGGAGATGAATCTGGTGGAACTCGGACTAGTGGCGGAGATGAATCTGGTGGAACTCGGACTGGTGGCGGATATATGTTGCAGGTATACTCGGATTGGCGTGATGGCGGCGGATATGTGGTGGCGTATATGGACTTGGATTGGCGGTGAATATGTGGTGGTGGTATATGGCAAAGGTGTCCCATCTTGCGATGAGATGGTGGTTATCGTTTTGGAGGAAGTCAACTTTGACGATCTGACTACAAACGTGCGAGGATGTCGCGCCTTAGCAATCGCTAAACCAACTCCGAGAGGTTATTGACCACGCCGGAGCACAATCAACCTGACCACGAAGGTCTGTTTCCTGCAGGCAAACGAAGAACAAGCAAAAAACTAAGATTGCAATCTGGATATTGCGAATGTAAGAGGAAAGCTTTATTGATCAAGGTGGGGTCTGTGACGCCTTGGTCTGGTCGTTGAACACAAACAAAGTACGCGAAGTTGCAGCTATGGCGAACTTTTAATCTAAACAAAACCCAAAGTCTAAACGGTGCCCTAAGGGCTGTATATATGGAGGAAGAGGGGGAAATTTCGTGGCCCTTAGGGAAGGGGTCCGAAATCAACCCTATCTGTTGTTTCCCCACACATACGGACTCTAAAAAACAGCCTATACTTATGTATTTCAAAATTACATGGGCCTAGCCCAATAATAAGGTGACGCAGCACCTAGAATAGCCTCTGGATGAAATTTATGAAGTGGCATCTTGTATATTTCGTCCAAGGCTTCATTCACTCCTTATGGTGGCTTCAAAGTCCTGAAATCATCACTTGTAACTCTGTTCTTGTTCCCCTTGCGCATGCCATCAACTCCATGCTTGTTCTTGCTCCAATGTTCATCCTTCTCCAAGCTAGGCCCTTCATTTGCAAGCAAAACAAATGTATCCAATTTAGGCAGCATCATATTCTCATTAACATTAGAATCATTACCAAGAAACGAAAATACCTGGTAATTTAATTGGCATGCGCGAGCACTAGTAATTGGTCCATTATATGTAACAGTAGTGGTTGTGGGTGTAACAATGGTATTGATGTCCTCATCAATTGTTGTGATCCCCTTTCTCTTGGGGGCCATGGTGATGATGAAGTCGACGCGCTGACCTTCAAACCAGATTCTCACAGCTTGCGCCCCCTACCTGGCGCGCCAAAGATATCGGTGGAAACGACACCTGTGGGATCACAGGGAATCCCTTCTATGGTTGGCGGGTGCGGGGATGTGGAAAGAGCAGGTTTAAGAGACCAACACCAGAAATTTATCCAGGTTCGGGCTGCAAGTGATACGTAATACCCTAATCCTGCTAGCTTGTGTTTATCTGGTGTTCTTGGACTAGCTAGAAAGCATGCAGGGTCCAAAAAGTCCGAATCCTCTCACAGTACCCGCGGGCCTCCTTTTATAGTCAAAGGGTATGCCACAGTGGCACGTAGGAGGTAGAAAGTTGTACCGTAGTCAAGTTTATCTCTAGCATCACAGGACAAAACACATTAAATGCACTACTTAGGTGTCCTCTTACTTTATCGGGGACGGCAACAAGGCCCATCCCGTCCGTCGCCGCTTTGCCTTGCTTCGCCATGCGTCCAGGACAACAATGCATGCAACGCCATGTAGGCTGGCAGGCTGCTGAGTTGGTGTGGTAGCAGAGTCTTCATGAAGATTTGCATGCCACCACGTAGGTGCTTGACTAGTTGGCTTAGGAGCCACGTACTGCCACGTGGGTACCTGCTTAGTTGGTGGGTCGGCTGCTGAGCTGGGGCGGCGACGAGGCGGCAAGGCCTTGTCGCGGTCTTGTTGATATCCCCGGCAAGGGTCTTGCCGGGGCCTTTGTGGGTGCCCTCAGCAAGAGTCATGCCAGGGCCTCGCGGGTATCTTCGGCAGGAGCCTTGCCGGGGCCTCGTGGGCATCCTCGGCAAGGAGCCCTGCTGTCGTCTTGTCCTCTGGTTCCTACCTAGGCCTCGCAGGGCTTTTGTCTTCACAAAGATCTGCATTCCACCGTGAAGGCGCCTCCTGATCCTTGGTTCCAATGTGGTTGATGGCGCTGGAACTCTTAGACTCAAGGGTGGCAGCCTCGTTGGTGTTGGGTAAGTTGCCCCGGCAAGGCTCTTGCCGGGGCTGTGAAGGATGCCCCGGCAAGGGCCTTGCTGGGGGAGTTTCACCTCACCCCTCTGCGCTTCATGCTTTTGGTCTTGAGCACGGCTCTGGTGGTCTTGTGCCTTGGCTTCCTCTTCTTTCCCGCCAAGCGCGGCTGCGGGTGTGTGGCTGCGACTGCCCGCGCACAAGTAAAGGGGTGCAAAAAGACCCCTACTTTTGTACACCGACACCTTCCTCTAATGGGTATACACAAATTTTGGTTGCTATTGATTATGTCACTAAGTGGGTAGAAGCTATTCCAACTAGCGGTGCTGATCATAACACCTCCATTAAAATGCTTAAAGAAGTTATCTTCCCGAGATTTGGAGTCCCTATATATTTAATGACTGATGGTGGTTTACATTTTATTCATGGTGCTTTCCATAAATTTCTTGCTAAATATGATGGCAACCATAGAATTGCATCACCCTATCATCGTCAATCTAGTCACCAAATTAAACTTAGCAATAGAGAAATAAAATTAATATTACAAAAAACTGTCAATAGGTCCCAAAAAAATTGGTCTAAGAAACTTGATTATGCACTATGGGCCTATAGAACAACTTCTAAAAATCCTATGGGTGTGTCTCCATACAAAATGGTTTATGGAAAAGCTTGTCACTTGCCTCTTGAGTTAGATCATAAAGATTTTTGGCGATCAAAGAACTCAACTATGATTTCAAACTTGCTGGTGAAAAGAGGTTATTTGATACTATCTCACTAGATGAGTGGAGAACCCAAGCTTATGAAAATGCCAAAATATTCAAAGAAAAAGTCAAAAGGTGGCATGACAAAACAATCCAGAAGTGGGAATTCAAAGTTGGTGAATATGTTCTATTGTACAATTCTCATTTTAGATTTTTTGCAGCGAAACTTCTCTCCAAATGGGAAGGACCATATATCATCGAAGAAGTTTATCGCTCTGGAGCTATTATGATCAATAATGCCGAAGTCACTAATCTGAAGGTGGTCAATGGGCAAAGAATTAAACACTATATTTTAGGTACACCATTCAATGTTGAAACTAACATGATCCAAACCATGATACTAGAGGAACACATAAAATAAACCTTCCAGAATAATTTGGAACCCTAAAAAGGAAGATGTATGTGATATGGTAAGTAAATGGGCTCCGAAAAATCCATAAAAATATTTTCTGACAGTTTTGGAATATTAGAAAAAAAATAAAAATAAGAAACACTCGGGAAGGCAACCGAGGTGACCACTAGGCACTAGGGCGCGCCTGCCCCACCTGGCACGCCCTGGTGGGTAGTGGGCCCCTCGGGCACCTTCCCAACTTTGTTTTCCTTCTGTATGCTTGTTTGCAAAAATAAAAACTCTTTATATATGCACCTGGACGATTGGACCACCGCATCGCGAAAAGATCCTTTGTACTTGTTTCGTGCTATTTTCTGTCAGATCTATCAAGTCAGGCATCATGTCTACTCCCTCCTCCAACAATGTAGAAGGCGATGCTTGGTTACTATAGGTGGAGTTAAGGGGTGAGGGAATTGAGGAGGCTCCTATGGAAGAAGATGAAGGGAACTCGCGTGGAGTCCACCCTCCGGCCTCTGAGAGGGGCACACTGGCTGGCATCTCCACTATTCCTAATCCCATCAAGCCATGAGATCAATAAATGATCAAGGGAGTCATGAAGTTCAAGAAGTACTCCCTCCAAGGAGGCCTTTAAACAGGTTACATCGAAACAATTTTCGTAAATTGATTCACAACTATGGGGTCGAAAATACTCCTCGTGTGCACATACCGTCCAATTGGGACATATCTCGTCCAAGAGAAAGTGATGCAAGAACAAACTCTTGGGGACCGAAGAATAAACATATTATGGCTGAAGTGGAGAAGAATACTGAGTTGATTCATCGATCCCTCTGGGAAATTCAAAATTTTAGGAGGCACTCATGAATATTTTGGATGACAAGCCCACTACATCAACATCACCAAAGAAGGATACTTGAGTACACGTGTATGGGCACTCATCTTGGCTTGTGCCAAGCTTGGGGGAGATGCCCTGGTATTGTATCACCATCACTTTTATTTCCTTTACCTATCTTAGTTCGATCCTTAGCTATTTCGTGATTTCGTTGAATAAAAGTTTAGTATGATCTATTTTTGAGTGCTAATTTCGTGATCTATCTATCTACGTGATCGAGTGAGAGTTATATAATGAAGTTTAGTTTCTGTTTTTTCTTTACTTTTATGTTCCAATCAAAATAAAGGAAAATAATGAAAAAGATCATATGCTAATCTTATGGTAAGTGATGACATCACATAAGGAAAAGCATAAGTGGTAAAATTTGTTGAAAATTGACAAAATAGCGTTGGTCAATGATGCAATTCATGAAAGAATTAATAAGGGAAGAGAAGATTCACATGCAAACACACTATCTTGGACATCTTTTATGATTGTGAGCCCTCATTAAATATCTTATGCCAAATTGTTGACGTTGGACAAGGAAGACAACATAATGATTTATGTTTATTCATATTCACATAGAAGTTATATTGTCATAGATCCTTCAACATCTGGTGCTTGCCCAATATCTTTGCTAGCCAAAAATCTGCACTAACTAGAGATACTACTTGTGCATCCAAAAACCTTAAACCTTAAACCTATGGATTGAGTAAGATCCTTCAAGTAAGTTGTCATCCGTGCAAAAAGGGCAATAAAAATTGCTTCTAAATGTGTTTGATCTTTTAGTGCAAGGGAAAATAAGCGTTGTACTAACTTGTGATGGCAAACTAATAAAAGCGACGTACTGAATAATAAAGGTTGCTATCTTAAGGGGAAATATAACATGACATTCTTTTGCATTAAGAGATTCTACATACAAAACCAAAAAGCGCATGACAACCTCTGCTTCCTCCGTGAACGGCCTATCTTTTACTTTTATGTATTTACCTTTTATGCATGAGCCAAAGTTCTCTCCTCTATTCCTTTTTATTTTTCACTTTTGCAAGTATCATGTGGTGGGGAAAGATCTAGGAAAATATATCTAGTTGGATATGAGTGACCATGACTTATTATTGTTGACATCATCCTTGAGGTGAATAAGTTGGGAGGTGAAACTATAAGCCCCTATATTTCTATCTTTCTATATGTTGTGAGTGTTAGCGATCATAGAAGATTAAATGATGGTTGAGTATGTGGACTTGCCAAAAGGCTCTAATACAAGTCCCTTCCTGAAAATATGATGAATTATAGTTGCAAAGTTGACTAAGAACATAGTTTGTTAGTTTTCAATAATGTTTATGCTTTCTACTTCGATGTTGTGATGAATTTTCACATGTTCATGAGAAGCTATATGATAAAGTTTTATGATAAAGTTTGTTGTTGTTACAATAATAACCATGATGCTACAATGTTTGTATTTTGTTTTCATCGACACATCTCTCTCTAAACATGTGGACATGATTTCAGGTATCGGCTTTCGCTTGAGGACAAGCGAGGTCTAAGCTTGGGGAGTTGATACGTCCGTTTTGCATCATGTTTACCTACTGTTATTTATAGTGTTTTTATGCAATATAATACTTTGAGGAGTAATTCTAATGCCTTTTCTCTCATAATATGCAAGCTTTACACAAGGAGGGAGAATACCAATATCTGTATGGAACCGAAAAAGCTATGTTAGAGATACCTATTCTCCACATCTCCAAATAAGCTAAAATTTTACGGAGAATTATTTTGTAATATATAGAAAATACTTGAGAAAAGAATTACCAGAGGGGGGCCACCCGGGTGCCCACTAGGCACCAAGGCGCGCCACCCCCTCCAGGCGCGCCCTAGGGGGTAGTGGGCTCCTCGGCCCACCTACAGTGCCCATCTTCTGGTACATAAGGTCTTTTGACCTAGAAAAAATAAGGAGAGGACTTTCTGGATAGAGCATCGTCTTCTTGAGGCAGAACTTGGGAAGGAGCACTTTTGCCCTCTAGCGGAGCGGTTCTGCCAGGGAAATTCCCTCTGGGAGGGGGAAATTGAACCCAGCGTCATCACCAACAACCCTCTCATGTTTGCGAGGCCAATCTTCGTCAACGTCTTCAACAACATCATATCATCTCAAACCCTACACTACAAAAAAAAGACACATCCGTGACATTTTGGGCCGAACGATTTTTTTTCTGTCATACATAAGACACTTCTATCACGATAATTGTGACAAAACCCGGTATCATCATAGATGTGGTGGGCTCCTACTTCTATGACAAAAAATCATGACAGAAATTGGGCTTTTCGTCCTGGGCGGGCCGGAGACGCAGCTGCATGACATTCTTTGGGCCGTCCATGATGGAAAAACCGTGGTAGAAGCGAGGGCGAGGAAAATTTCGGGGAGTTCCCGCTTACGGTGGGAGGTCGGGGGCCGAGCGATGCGCGTTTCTCTTGTACACGTACGCGCGTGTGTGCGGGGCGTTGGCTCTAACAGAACCCGAGCGAGGCATTGGGCTCTAACTGAACCCGAGCGATTGCACTTCAGGCTATGCGTTACTGAACTCGAGCGATCGATCGATAGCTGTTAACTGAACCCGGTCGAGCGATTCCTTCGCTACTGCTGCTAACTGAAGTCGATGGATGCTGCCTCTTGGATGAACAGTGAGCGTTGCGGGGGGGGGGGGGGGTTGGATGAACAGTGAGCGGTGGCGTTGCCTCTGGATGAACAGGACCCCATGGTGTGGTGGAGGGCTTGATGAACAGTAGACGATGGAGGGGTGCCCGTGGAGGGGTGGTTGAACAGGACCCCGTGGTGTGGAGGGCTGGATGAACAGTAGATGGTGGAGGGGTGCCCGTGGAGGGGTGGTTGAAGAGGACCCCGTGGTGTGGCAGGCTGGATGAACAGTAGACGGTGGAGGGGTGGTTGAACAGTAGCCGGTGGAGTAGCGCGCGGTGGAGGCTGGATGAACAGGAGCCCGTGGAGGCTGGAGGAGGTCGACGGTGGAGATGAACAGTATCTCGTGGAGTCCCGTTTTGTGGTACGCCACACCCCTCCCGATGAACAGGACCCCCGTACCGACCATAGCGCTCCAACACAAGTTTGTTTCCTTTGTTTTGCAGTACGCCACACCCCTCCCGATCAACAGGACCCCCCTTTCGACCGTAGGAGGCCCGTTTTGCGGTACGCCAGACCCCTCCCGATCAACAGGACCTCGTTCCGAACATAGGAGGTCCGTTTTCCCCGTTGTGCGATACGCCAGGCCTCGTTTCCATCGCCTATTCTGTCCAAGCCCTCCCGATGAACACGACCATGCATTCCGTTCCGACCCAGCCGGTTGGCTCTCACGCGTTCTGTTGCCTCCCGATGAACACGACACATTCCGTTGCCTCCCCATGAACACGACGCATTCTGTTGCCTCCCATGAACACGACGACGATGTTGTTTCTCCGTTCCGACCCAGCCATGTACACGAGCCCTCACCGTATGTATGCGCGAGTAGGCGTTCGAGACCCCGCCCGTATGTACACATACGTGGCCGTATTTTCTTTCTTGCACCCTGGCCGTTGTACGTACGTGTACATGCTACGTGCGCGCCTGTACTACGACACGTACGCGCCTCTATTACGACACGTGCGCGCCTCTACATCCACCAGTATATATGTACGTACACGTTCGCGACCAGAATGACAACGCTACGTAAGCTTCGACCAGGTGGGTCCCGACTGTCAGGCACTTCCTTGCCTGCGAAGATGTAGCTGGTGGGTCCCAGCAGTCAGGGGGGCGAAACTTTTTTTGCCCGGACGCACTTCCTTGCGTGCGAAGATGTAGCTGGTGGGTCACAGCAGTCAGGGGCAAACGTTTTTTTCACAAAATACGGTGGCCCAACCGGTGGGTCCCCGCTGTCAAGTGGAGGAATAATTATTTTGCACGTAATAAGGAGGCACTTCCTTGCTGCGGCCGTGGACCCAACTGTCAGCCTCCTCACGTACAGTCCATGTCCGATGGAAGCCGTTCCTTGACCACGTTGACCACGCCGCGCCGAGAGCACCAGGGTGGTGGGCGACGGCGAGGCCTAGGAAGGGGATGACACGGAGCCGAGGAAGACGCGGCAGTGGATGCCCATGCGTAGAGGAGTACGAGGGTTCACTGGTTCGCTGCGGTGTGAGGCTGCCGTCGCCGCAGAATAACAGGGGGTGTGGGTGAGTAGAGGGATGGCCTGGCCAGCGGTGGGAGTAGTAGGTGGCGGCGAGGCCTCCGCCGCATCGCAGCCGGCAACGAGAGGCAGGAGCACCAGGCACAACCGACGCTGGTTTGGGCGGCTAGAGCAAGAAGACGAGAGGTTGAAGAAGCACTAGGACCGTTGGATGCACATCGTACGGTCACTGGAGCTAGAATCGTGCATATTGAATAAGTTGACAAAGCCCTCCGTCCCCGTCAACTTAGCAGGCCCACAAGTCAGCCTGCCACTATACTGGGTCCCAGCTAATAGGGGGAGTATTCATTTTTTTGTGCGTAATAAGGAGGCACTTCCTTGCGTGCGAAGATATAGCTGGTGGGTACGAGCTGTCAGCAGCGGTAACGTTTTTTTTGCGAAATACAAAGGCACTTTTGGTGGGTACCTGATGTCAGGTGGAGGAATCATTATTTTGCACGTAATAAGGAGGCATTTCCTTGCGTGCGGCCGTGGACCTAGCTGTCAGCCTCTCCACGTACAATCCACTTCAGATGCATGTCGGTCGTTGACCACGTTGACCAGGCCGCGTCGAGAGCACCAGGGCGGTGGATGACGGCGAGGCCTAGGAAGGGAATGACATGGAGGCAGGTAAGACTCGGCAGTTGTTTCCCACGCGGAGGGGAGTACGACTGTTCGAGGGTTTACTGATTCCTCTGCCGTCGCCGGAGAATAACAACATGTGTGGGTGAGTAGAGGGATGGCTAGGCCAGCGATGGGAATACGCTGGGGCGGTGAGGCCTGCGCGGCAGCAGAGCCGGCCGCGGGGAGGAGGGAGCAGGCACTCCCGCCGGCGCCTGTTTGAGCGGCTGGAGCAGGAAGAGCAGAGATTGAAGAAGCACGACGGCCGTTGGATGGCCATCCAACAGTCACTGCTTGTGCGTCAACCTTTTCTTTAGGAAAGCCTCAAATCTGTGGAAAACAGCATACAACCCATCTGCCATTATTTCTAATAATTTACAGCCCATTTGCTAATTCTTAAGGTTTTTTTCGAGCCTATATTCTTTTTGTTAGCATTACAGCCCATATTGTGGCCATGGTTAAAAAATTATACGAAATTTTGCATATTTCGGTGTGGCCCGAACTGTTTTTAATCCCGAAATTTTGACTCACCTTCAAACTGATTTTAAAAATAAATTTATATCAATATAAAATCCAACAAATTCTCCACGCATAAAAATTTATGTAATTTAAAATCTCGAAATGAAAAAAAAGATATTTGAAACTAATTGCCGGTTTGATGTGTTTTAAAAATGTACGGCCCATTTCTCATTACTGATGGGCCATTTTCTTGGCCAGCCGAATGAAAGCTCTCCTCGTCTTGAAAGATTTGCAGCCCAACAGGCGTGACAAAGCGACTTACTTGGCAAATCACAAAAAAACTGGGTTGTGGCCGTGGACCCAGCTGTCAGCCTCTCCACATACAGTACTCTTCTGACGGAATGCCGTTGACCACGTTGACCACGCTGCGCCGAGAGCACCATGGCGGTGGACAACGGCGAGGCCTAGGAAGGGGACGACGCGGAGCCGGGGAAGACGCGGCAGTGGATGCCCACGCGGAGAGGAGTATGAGGGTTCACTGGTTCGGCTGCGGTGTTAGGCTGCCATCGCCGCAGGGCTGGCTAGCGGTGGCAGTAGTAGGGGGCGATGAGGCCTCATCGGCAGCACATCCGACCACTGGAGGCAGGAGCAGGCGGTCTTCCCGGCATGGTTTGGGCGGCTGGTGCAAGAAGAGCAGCTATTGAAGAAGAAGCAGGACCGTTCGATTCAAATCCAACGGTTACTACTGCTAGAATCATTTGTTGACTAAGTTGACAAGCCCTGCGTACGCGTCAACTTAGTAGGCCCACAGGTCAGCCTCCCAACCGGTGCGCCCCAGAGGTCAGTGGGAGGATTCATTTTTTCCGCGTAATAAGGAGGCAGTTGATTGCGTGCGGCCAGGCCAGCGGAGGGAGTAGGGTGGGCCGGGGAAGCCTGCGCGGTATCATAGCGGGCCACAAGAGGAAGGAGCAGGCAGTCCCGCCAGCGCTAGTTTAGGCTGCTGGAGCAGGAAGATCAGAGATTGAAGAAGCACGGCGGCCGTTGGATGGACATCCAACACTAACTACTGCTAGAATCGTGTGTTCACTGACAAAGCCTTGCATAAACAAGTCAGCCTCAAAATCTATGGCGTGTACAGCCCATTTGCTATTATTTTTATAATTTTTACTCATTTTCTAATTCATATGGAATGGAATTTGTTGCAGCCCTTTTCCATTTTTAGAATTGCTGGCCATTTTCTAGTTAGTACCAGGGTCAAAAAATTAACTAAATATGTGGGAAATTTTGAAAATTCGCAAATTTTTGCTGGGGAACAAAATATTCTTAATCCACAAATTAATAGCCATACTAAAACAAATTTAAAAATGAATTAGTACTATGTCATGTTAAATCCAATGAAATACATATAAGATATCAGTGAAGAACAAAAACAAAAAAAGAAACTTATATCCCATTTGCTTTAATTTTTTGGAATTTTCAACCCCTTTTGATATTACTTTTAACACACATTGACCATACTCTTAAGCCAGGCCAGAATGCATCCCTCCTCATCTTGAAAGATTTGCAGCCCAGTAATTCAGAGAAAACAAATAGGCCTAGCTTGGGTATTCTTCAAAAAATAAATATTGGCCTACCTATTTTCCCAAAGAAATGGTGCATGAGCATTTAGCTTTATTTATTTATTTATTTATTTACTTATTTATGTTTAGGGGAGCATGAGCATGTACCTGGGCTAGATTCATGTGAGAGCCTCCCTTCCAGTTAATTATGGGCTTCTCTATTGGGCCTTCATCAGTGGGCTGCATGTTATCAACAAGTGGAAAATGTGTTCCGTACGAAAAATAGTATGCGCTACGTACAGTACGGGGCACTAAAGGACCGAACCGTGCAACGACTTCCAAAACATTGTGTTTGTCATTCTAACAACACATTTATTCAACCAACAGACGATATATACTACTGATTGTACATTGAAAACAGCAGCAGCAGCAACCCGGGCTGGGGGTGCAACAGAAGCAGTAAGCAGGCCAGAAGAGTGAAGACGCACCTCTGTCTTCCAAACCAAACATCAGCCATCATTACAAAAGGGCTACCAAAAAGGAACAAGTGTATGCATCAAACTAAATAAATATCCTACTACACCAAGTGTACGCATCTAACTAACTGGCTCAGTTAGATGTTACTATTTATGAAGCTGTGGAGATTGGCTAACGGCTTGAACCAGATGGGTGCCTGACGGGGGAAACTCCAGCCAGCAGGTCGAAGTCTGATACTTGCGACCCTCTCTCCTACTTTGGGCTGCAGAGCGTGGCGGCACATATCAGGGTATGGTGCATGCAAAGACGCATGGTACGCTGTGTACACACAGTTTTGCTTGATGAACGAAACCACGCTGCCATCATGATCCTTGCCGTCGGTTATCTCCTGGTTAATCGGATAATTCAGTCCGACAAACAGAGAGCATGTACCAAGGCTACTTACCAGCCTCCAGTCAAAAATTCCTGAAGGCCCAGAGAAGCTATGATCCTGCTCAAAGACCTTGCAGTGACTGTGATTGTATTCCGCGAAACAACACGTCCGGTACATGCGAACGATCATCAATCTTTCACCGTCGTCTGATCGAGCCATTAACCACCTGCAACTGTCATGCCGCTTTTCTTTGAAAGGTTCTGGGATTAGGAAGGGTAGGGACACCAGGCGGCCTACAACATCATATCAAGTTGGAGTCAAATAAAAAAGGGCTCTTGATTTAGTCAATCTTAAGAACAACATGTTATGAGCATGAATATTTTTTTCAGCAAATGTTGACAGTAATATAAGCAAGCCATCATGATATCATAGGAAAGTAACATACTACTGTAACAGCCATTTGTAGCGATGACTGGAGTAGGCCAGCAATACGTCCAGCCATAGAGGGAGTCGACAGCGTAAATGAAGCCCTTGTGTTCAATGGCATCAGAGAACAATGGAGGATGTATGATCCTGCGATGGACGTGCAGATTTATCCACTTACCGCAGTGACCTGTCAGATAGGCGAGACTGCGGTTGAAGAACGCAATTAGCCTGAAGTCTTTATAATTCGCAGATCTTGTGGACACTTGGCAGATTACAACCGTGAGCAAATCAAACTTGGTATCATGTTGGCTACTGTAAGATTCCGAGTATTCTGGGCCGCGGTGCCAAAGCAGTGTAGTGTTAATCGAAGGAAGGGGGATCAACCGCCGGGTGTAGACCTCCACGAGCATCCAGCTGTCGCGACCGTCGACGAGCACCATCCAAGACGTGTTCATGCCAGCCTAGTACATACCGTTAATGTAGTTGAGGCTGACGGGGATCGGATCGCAGTCAAGGGGGTTGATGCTCGCCAACCTACGATCGTTATGCTGCGTGGCACGCCGTTTCTGAAAATCAGGCGGCATCAGCAAGCAAGGAGCTGCCTTAAAAAGCTATGACCTGAGGGCTTTGAGTAAACGTTACAACCCCGACGAGCACGCGGCGAGCGGCATGGTACTGAGATTATGCACACGTGAAACAATGAGCTTGATTACCACTGTGGGGAGCGAATTCCAGCCACTCTTTCGGCGGACGCTGCTCGGTTATGCCATTGTTAGTGCTTGGGTTTTGGACGAGGGGGCAGGCGCCTTAGCAGGGATGGAAGAACGGACAAAGATGGAGAAGCGAATATGTGATGTTGGAAGTGGACAGGTGATGATGACTACAACACGCCGCTTGACTTACAAGACACATACCAGCAGCGTAGGTTTATATCGAAGTCAGACAACTTGCTTGAGTGATCACAGTACTGGTACTCCCTATAGTACCTGCTACTAGTATGCCCTAACTTGCTTGAGTAGAGTAGTAGTGGAGTAGGACTCTTCTCTACTACTAGCACCGGAGGAGTAGTATGTTCTAATCTAAAATAGTTACAAACTTCAATGCCCGAGCGTGGAACAACTACGAATGGCCATCGTTGCTAACTCCAATCCTGCAAGTCATGGATTTATTTCTTTTTAAATTTCTATACGAATCTATAGCCAGCCTGCAAGTCATGTACACTGTACTGACAGTGGAACCCACAGAGTACTTAGAATACAAGATTAAGGATGTGATGCCTACTACACAACCTTCTTCTTGTAGACGTTGTTAGGCCTCCAAGTGCAGAGGTTTGTAGGACAGTAGCAAATTTCCCTCAAGTGGATGACCTAAGGTTTATCAATCCGTGGGAGGCGTAGGATGAAGATGGTCTCTCTCAAGCAACCCTGCAACCAAATAACAAAGAGTCTCTTGTGTCCCCAACACACCCAATACAATGGTAAATTGTATAGGTGCACTAGTTCGGCGAAGAAATGGTGATACAAGTGCAATATGGATGGTAGATATAGGTTTTTGTAAACTGAAAATATAAAAACAGCAAGGTAAGAAGTGGTAAAAGTGAGCGTAAACGGTATTGCAAAGCTAGGAAACAAGGCCTAGGGTTCATACTTTCACTAGTGCATGTTCTCTCAACAATAATAACATAATTGGATCATATAACTATCCCTCAACATGCAACAAAGAGTCACTCCAAAGACACTAATAGTGGAGAACAAACGAAGAGATTATGTAGGGTACGAAACCACCTCAAAGTTATTCTTTCCAATCAATCCATTGGGCTATTCCTATAAGTGTCACAAATAGCCCTAGAGTTCGTACTAGAATAACACCTTAAGACACAAATCAACCAAAACCCTAATGTCACCTAGATACTCCAATGTCACCTCAAGTATCCGTGGGCATGATTATACGATATGCATCACACAATCTCAATTCATCTATTCAAACCAACACAAAGTACTTCAAAGAGTGCCCAATGTTTCTACCGGAGAATCACGACGAAAACGTGTTCCAACCCCTATGCATAGGTTCATGGGCGGAACCCGCAAGTTGATCACCAAAACATACATCAAGTGAATCAATAGAATAACCCATTGTCACCACGGTTATCCCACGCAAGACATACATCAAGTGTTCTCAAATCTTTAAAGACTCAATCCGATAAGATTACTTCAAAGGGAAAACTCAATCCATTACAAGAGAGAAGAGGTGGAGAAGAAACATAAGATCCAACTAAAATAGCAAAGCTCGCGATAGATCAAGATCATGCCAAATCAAGAACACGAGAGAGAGATCAAACACATAGCTACTGGTACATACCCTCAGCCCCGAGGGTGAACTACTCCTTCCTCGTCATGGAGAGCGTCGGGATGATGAAGATGGCCACCGGTGAGGGTTCCCCCCTTCGGCAGGGTGTCGGAACAGGGTCCCGATTGGTTTTTGGTGGCTACAGAGGCTTGCGGCGGTGGAACTCCAGATCTAATCTCTGTTCTGGAAGTTTTAGGGTATGTGAGTATATATGGGTGCAGGAAGTACGTTGGTGGAGCTTCGGGGGCCCCACGAGGCAGGGGGCGCGCCCTAGGGGCGTGGGCACGCCCCCCACCCTCGTGAGCACCTCCCTTGTCTCCTGACGTGGGGTCCAAGTCCATCTGGTAGCTTTCCTTCCAAAAATAACTTCTCTAGTTGATTTCGTTCCGTTTCGACTCCGTTTGATATTCCTTTTCTTCGAAACACTCAAATAGGAAAAAAAACAACAAATCTGAGCTTGGCCTCCGGTTAATAGGTTAGTCCCAAAAAGAATATAAGAGTGGATAATAAAGCCCAATATTGCCCAAAACAATAGATAATATAGCATGGAGCAATCAAAAATTATAGATACGTTGGAGACGTATCAAACATCCCCAAGCTTAATTCCTGCTTGTCCTCGAGTAGGTAAATGATAAAAAAGATAATTTTTGATGTGGAATGCTAGTTGGCATAATTTCATTGTAATTCTTCTTACTTGTGATATGAATATTAAGATCTGAAAGATTCAAGACAAAAGTTCATATTGACATAAAAATAATAATACTTCAAGCATACTAACTAAGCAATTATGTCTTCTCAAAATAACATGGCCAAAGAAAGTTCATCCCTACAAAATCATATAGTTTAGTCATGCTCCGTTTTCTTTACACAAGAATGCTCTCATCATGCACAACCCCAATGACAAGCCAAGCAATTGTTTCATACTTTAATAATCTCAAACTTATAAACCTTCACGCAATACATGAGCGTGAGCCATGGATATAGCACTATGGGTGGAATAGAATAATAATGATGTGGTTTATGTGGAGAAGACAAAAAGGAGAAGATCTCACATCAACGAGGCTAATCAATAGGCTATGGAGATGCCCATCGATTGATGTTAATGCGAGGAGTAGGGATTGCCATGCAACGGATGCACTAGAGCTATAAATGTATGAAAGCTCAACAAAAGAAACTAAGTGGGTGTGCATCCAACTTGCTTGCTCACGAAGACCTAGGGCATTTGAGGAAGCCCATCGTTGGAATATACAAGCCAAGTTCTATACTGAAAGATTCCCACTAGTATATGAAAATGACAAAACAAGAGACTCTCTATCATGAAGATTATGGTGCTACTTTGAAGCACAAGTGTGGTAAAAGGATAGTTGCATTGCCCCTTTTATTTTATTTTTTTATTTATTTATTTTTCTTTTTTTGGGCCTTTTTTTCTTTCGCCTTTTTTGGGACAATGCTCTATTGAATGATGATCATCACACTTCTATTTATTTACAACTCAATGATTACAACTCGATTCTTAGAACAAAATATGACTCTATATGAATGCCTCCGGCGGTGTACTGGGATATGCAATGAATCAAGAGTGACATGTATGAAAGAATTATGAACGGTGGCTTTGCCATGAATACAATCTCAACTACATGATCATGCTAAGCAATTTGACAATGATGAATATGTCATGATGAACGGAATGGTGGAAAGTTGCATGGCAATATATCTCGGAATGGCTATGGAAATGCCATAATAGGTAGGTATGGTGGCTGTTTTGAGGAAGATATAAGGAGGTTTATGTGTGAAAGAGCGTATCATATCACGGGGTTTGGATGCACCGGCGAAGTTTGCACCAACTTTCAATGTGAGAAAGGGCAATGCATGGTACCGAAGAGGCTAGCAATGATGGAAGGGTGAGAGTGCGTATAATCCATGGACTCAACATTAGTCATAAAGAACTCACATACTTATTGCAAAAATCTACAAGCCATCAAAAACCAAAGCACTACGCGCATGCTCCTAGGGGGATAGATTGGTAGGAAAAGACCATCGCTCGTCCCCGACCGCCACTCATAAGGAGGACAATCAAAGAACACCTCATGTTTCAAATTTGTTACATAACGTTTACCATACGTGCATGCTACGGGACTTGCAAACTTCAACACAAGCATTTCTCAAAGTCACAACTACTCAACTAGCATGACTCTAATATCACCATCTTCATATCTCAAAACAATTATCAAGCATCAAAGTTTTCTTAGTATTCAACACACTCATAAGAATTCTTACAAATCTTTTATGCTTAGCCTATGGAATGATTGTGTATGGTGATGGTTGTCCTACGGACTACAACCCTCCGGTTTATATAGACACCGGATAGGGTTAGGGTTACACAGAGTCGGTTACAATGGTAGGAGATCTCGAATATCCGCACGCCTAGCTTGCCTTCCACGCCAAGAAAAGATCCTTCCGGACACGGGACGAAGTCTTCAACTTTGTATCTTCATAGTCCTGGAGTCCGGCTGAAGGTATAGTTCGGCTATCCGAACACCCCCTAATCCAGGACTCCCTCAGTAGCCCCTGAACCAGGCTTCAATGACGACGAGTCCGACGCGCAGATTGTCTTCGGCATTGCAAGGCGGGTTCCTCCTCCAAGTTCTTCAAGAAGATTATAAACACCACAGAATAGTGTCCGGCTCTGCAAAATAAGTTTCCACATATTGCCATACAGAGGATAATATTAACACAAATCAAATCTGCTGACGTATCCCGCAGTGCGTCATAACACTGCGGCCAAGCCTTCTATATAAATTGTTTTCATTGTTCCACCTCAGCTCGTTTAGCGAGGCGGTTTCCTTGGCACGTCTTGTAGAAGCAGAGATCATGTGCCCTCCTTTAACGGGATTCTCATTAATACGGACATGGGTAACCCAATCGTGCCTGTTAGCACGTCTTGCCTTAATTAAAGGCTAGTCCAAGACGGTTACGGGGAGGGCGCTTGATATTCTGCCTCTTATAAAGAGACCAAGGCCCTGTTCCCCGCTTCTATTCTCAAAACGAGCTCGCCTATCGCCTCGAGTTCCAACACCCTAGGCTTCCGAGCGCACCGGATCTTCTATAATGTCCGGCTCCGACCTCCAGGGCCGATGGATGCCCTCCTCTGTTACGGAGGAGGACGTATCAAGATTGAGGGAAGCTAGATTCCTGACCAGGGAGATTCCGCATAGGCTGCCTGTTCAAGGACAGGTGATCCCTAGCCCTCAGCCCGACGAGAGTGTGGTATTCATATCCCACTTCCTTCATGGATTAGGCTTCCCCATGGATCCTTTTGTAAGGGGGCTGATGTTTTATTATGGGCTGGAATTCCACGACTTAGCTTCGGAGTCCATCCTCCATATCTCCTCGTTCATAGTTGTGTGCGAAGCGTTCCTCCGTGTTACCCCTCACTTCGGACTGTGGCTCAAGACCTTCAAAGTAGAACCGAAGATAATCGAAGGGCGTCACGCAGAGTGCGGAGGCGCTGCTATAAAAAGAAATGTCGGCGCTCCATGGCCCGAGGGCGCTTTTCAAGAGGAGCTTGGCTTATGGCAACAGGAGTGGTTCTACATCACCGCTCCTCGGGGCACCGTGTGGGTGGCGCCTCCGGCTTTTCGCTCGGGTCCCCCACCACGGTTAGCATCGTGGATTAACACGGGGTGAGATCGGGGCTTGCCCAAAGACGTTCCTCTGCTGCAGGGCCGCATTAAGGATCTCTTGACGGGAGACTTTGACCTGGTCAAGGTGACACAAGTCATGCTGATTCGCCGGACACTGCCCGGCCAACATCGCCCCCTTCGCTTGTGGGAATTCAATCCGGAGGGACCACGAGCTCTCCAGAATTTTATGGGCGTGATGCCTGTGGAGATGTATAAACTGTTCTTCGGATCTCAAGAAGTGAGTCCGGATTTGACCGAGGATGCTGGTTTAAGACGCAATCACCCGGATACTCAAGTAGGTGACCTCGCGACTGGACCTTCTATCCGCATAATTAACTTGCTTTTAACATCGCTTCTCCTTTTAAGCAGGAGTGGATAGCGAAGGCGAAGCTGATCAGGTGTCCGGCTCCCCTTCCCGAGACCACGCTGGATCCCGTGCTAGCCAGGATGCTGGAGGAAGTGCCTTTGGAGGGAAATAAGGGGGGGGACAAGGAAACCGTGGCCTCCTCGAAAGAGGCCCTTCCAAAGGGGGGAATCGACAATTCCTCTCCTAAGGGAAAGAAAAGGGCCACCTCTGATGACCCGGAGACCGTAGCCTCGAAGCGGGGGAAAGAATCCTTGTCAGAGGACAGAACGCCGGGGAGCCACTCGGCCGAACTAAACCCTAAAAGGGACCAGCTCTCTAGCGAGCCGTAAGTAGAGGAAGAGTTTTTCTTTTAAGAGAAATCCTTGATTTATATCTGAGAAGTTTTAACCGAAACCTTACTTTGTAGTTCGGACCTCAGCCCTTCTCAGCAGAACTCGTCCTCGGGGGATCTTCTTCCGAAGATGATGGAGAGCGGAACGCCTCCTCCTTCTGTATCGCCTATCAAGGCGGGCGACGCTGAAGTGTCATCGCGGGGGATTTCTCCGGATCCGCTAAGGGCGGATGGTGCTGCCCCCCAAGGTTATCCGTGTCCGGCCTTTGAGGAAGGCCATGGGACGAGTCCGGCACCGTCTGGTGTTCGGTCGGAGGAGCTAAAGACTCTGTTGGGGCGAGCCTCTGTCTCAGAGGAGCACCGTGCGTTAATGAGCACGGTGATTGAAAAGATTTCATCCGCAGAAAGCGGACTGCACGAGGCCGTCAAGAGTTTAGTGGCAGGCCTTGAGGTACATTTTAAATAACGTATATTTGTATTAATTGCGCATAAATAAAGTGCGCCCTGTGTAGATAGTAGCCCCTGAGACTCTGTGCGTCGTAAAGATGTACGGTGCGCAGAGGATCTTCATCCCAGGTCCTTTAAGTGGCACCTTTATATGTAGGTGGCTGATTGTCCGGAGTCAAGCCGGACTTGTGAATATGCCGAACTAAAGCGACAACTGGATGAGGCAGAAGCCGACATCGTGCTTGTTAACAAGCGGCTTGATGGTGCTCAAGGTATTGAAATCATTAGGCGATTGTTAGTAAGATGAGCTGTATGTCAATATCTTACCGTGTGTGTGCTTGACGCAGATCGTGCGGCCGCCGTGGAAGGTCTTAGGGCCGAACTCGCCCGAGCGAAGGATCAATCCAGAAAAAGCGATGCGGCTGCCATGAAAGCCCTTGAAGAGCTGAAAGCCGAACGGGCTGCCCATTGCCGAAGCAAGGATGAAATGGCTGATATGGCCGTAAAGTTAAAGAGCGCTACTGACCGTTGCAAGATTCTTGAAGAAGAAGATCGGGCAAAGCAAACGAGCTTAGAGAAGGCTGTTGCTGACGCCAAGGACGCCCGCTCTATAATGAGAGCGGCGAAGGAAGAGCTGCGTCAAGCCGGACAGATTGCGGATGGAAAGCCCTTCTCGCTGCAGAGAAAATTTTGTGATCCGAAGTTTGCCCCGTTAAACCGGATGTGGAGTATAGAGGACACCTATCTGGATTTGGCGGCTAGTGCCACTAATGCGACCGAACACTTTTGAGATAAAAAGGATCATGAAGTGGAGAAGCTCTTTTGGTCGCAATTCATCAACCCAGAGCGTCCGCTGGCAGTGGACGATCGCCTGGCCCAATGGGCCGAGCTGAATAGGTTCTCCGGACTCACCATGAAGTACGTCATGGATCGACTGTGTCCGGGGAGATCGAAGCCGAAGAGCTATTTCAGCTTGGTGCAGCAATTGCTAGACGTGGTGCCACGTGTTGATGCTATGAAGAGGTCAGCGTGCGTAGAGGGCGCTCGGCTGGCTCTTGCCCGTGTCAAGACATACTAGGCAGATATGGAGCCCACCACTGTTGCGTCCCAGGATTCGGACAAAAGCCGAACACCTGCCGAGCACTATTTTGAGGAAGTCCTCGAAGGCGCTCGCGTAATAGAGACGCAGTGCTCGAAGGATGCTATATTATGATAGCATATGTAATCATAAAACAGTATTTTGATAAATTGTAGTGGCATTTTTAGACTTGTGCCTTCAAGTATTAAGAACACCTCCTGTGCGGCCGTTTTAATATATATATAAATTCCGAAAGATTTCAGTCGTTGGCTTCAGCCCCCACGCACATAGTGCGGGGGGGGGGGGCGCAAAAGACGCATTTTCACACTTAACCCAACGTCTTGGTCCTACAAAGGAGGTGATAGCGCATCGGGCTAGGCAACCGGACTATAATGCTTTGACACTTTCACTTAGCCATAGGAGCTTGACAGTGGGACTCTTTAGGTAGCCCTTTAGTGGCGAATGCGCTTTGCCCGAGTTCGGAGCGCGTACGTGCCTAACCGGGAAACGACCCTTCGTCAAAGCGGAGGGATTCGAAAAATCCCTATGAGTCATCGAGTGGCGACCAGTCTCGCGCTACATCATGACAGTCGGTTTTCGGCTTTCTCTACTGAGGTGCTCACCCGGCCGAACCGGGGCACAATCGCAGTAATTCTCCTGGTGCTACCTTAGCCGATAGAGCGGAACGTAAGATGGCCGAACTTAGGAGCCGGGCAACCCAACATATGACCAAAATCATGATTCGGAGCTGATGCATATAGTGCCAAAACTCGCGACGCCGGACACTCCCTAAGGTGTTCGGTCTTTCTCAGTACGGGTGAGACAACACCCTTAAAAAAAAGGAGAGCCCCTAGTGTCCAGGTACGAGCAAAAATTTCTGGCGTGGCCACATGCCAAAACGCCAGCCTCCTCCTTGGTTAGAGTAGAAAAAACCAGGGGATGTATAGCAGCAAGAGACAGTAAAAAAGGTTTACGCAGGGTCTTAATCTAAAAAGAAGCCTTAGGACGGGTCCCTACTGCACGTCTGCGCCTGTGTCTCTGCTGTGCCGTGTCTTGGACGGGCGTCGCACGACGTTCATCTGTAAAAGAGAAGAACTGAATTGAAAACGGGTTGTGCGGGGTAAAAAAACAAAATATAAAGTAAAAAATATATAAAGTTGAGCTTTATTTTCTCTGCGTATAGCCCCCGGTACGGGGTTATATGGCATTGTGAGCCTGCGTTGATGATGGACTTGTGCCGAACTCATTGAGCCCGGGTCCGTGGCCTTTGATGACTTATATAAAAAAGTCTTTTGGCTGGCGAGGCCACTTTATTGTGCGGCTGTTTAAGCGGCCGCGCAATCCTCCGTTTAGAGGAGGCGTATTTTAGTGCGCTCCCTTTAAAGAGATGATGCCTCGTGGACCGGGCATCTTAAGTGTGAGAGATGCGTAATGCGGTATTATGTTAAAGCGAGTGAAAGCTCCGCGTCCCATTAGCGCTTGATAGCGACTTGAAAACGGGACTACATGGAAGGTCAGCTTTTCGCGACGAAAGTTATTGGGAGAGCCGAATATGACCACAAGCTGGAGAAAACCCATACAATGGGTGTCCGGACCTGGTGCTACCCCTTGAAAGGAGGTTTTGCTGTGGCGGATTCTTGCTGGGTTTATGCCCATGCGGTGGATTGTATCCCGATATATCAGGTTTAGTCCACTGCCTCCGTCCATAAGGACATTGGTAAACTGGAATCCATCGATTATTGGATCCAGTATCAGGGCAGTCCGGCCTGCGTTTTTGATATTTCTAGAATAATCTAGCTGATCAAAAATGATTGGCTTTAGTGACCAGTGGCGGGACTCCTGATGGGAAAGTTTGATTGTACGTACCTTTATGGGTGCCATACGTTTTGTGACGTGAAGTAAGTTCACTGTTTTGACTTCTTGTGGGAAGTTCTTTTGTTTCCTGGTATTCTGCCTTTGGGGTTCGTCCTCTTCTTCACTTGGTGTGTCGAGCCCCTTGTGTTCGGCGTTAAGCTGTCAGGATTGTTTAAAAACCCAACAATCTCTGTGGGTGTGATTGGCAGGCTTCCGAGGAGTACTGTGTATCTGACACATTCTGCCCAAGATTCTATTTAAGCTGGATGGATCATCCCTGTTATCCTGAGGGGGTGGTTTTGTTTGATTTTCCCGCGAGCTTTTGAATCTGGCATTGGCTGCCGCGCTCTTTGGACTTTTTCCTTTAATTCGGCGACGGTCCTTATTTCGTCGCGGTTTTCCGTTTCCATCCCTGATTTCGGATGTACTTGGGTCGCTGGGGCTGCATCGTGCCAACCAGCTGTCCTCTCCTGCGCAGAAGCGGGTCATTAGGCTTGTGAGTGCGGCCATTGTTCTTGGCTTTTCCTGGCCGAGGTGTCTGGCGAGCCATTCGTCTCGGACATTATGCCTGAAAGCTGCTAAGGCCTCGGCGTCTGGACAATCCACTATCTGATTCTTTTTAGTAAGGAATATGTTCCAGAACTGTCGCGCTGATTCTCCGGGCTGTTGGGTTATGTGACTGAGATCGTCTGCGTCCGGAGGGCGGACGTAGGTCCCTTGAAAATTTGCTCGAAAAGCGTCCTCGAGCTCTTCCCGACTTCCAATTGTGTTTTCGGGAAGGCTTTTAAGCCAGTGTCGGGTTGGCCCTTTAAGCTTAAGGGGTAAATATTTGATGGCGTGGAGATCATCTCCTCTAGCCATATGTATGTGGAGGATATAATCCTCGATCCAGACTCCGGGGTCTGTTGTTCCATCGTACGCCTCTATGTTGACGGGTTTGAATCCCTCTGGAAATTCGTATTCCAGGACCTCATCGGTGAAACATAGAGGGTGTGCGGCGCCCCTGTATTTGGGTGTGCCGAATTCTGCTGATAGCTTTTTTGCATTGCTTGTGAGAGCTTGCTTTCTTGGCCCGTAAATGGACCTGGCGGGCCATGATGCGAGTCTTTAATTGGGTCGCATGCCGCATTGAATGCGGCGCCACTTGCCGTTTTATGGTGGCCGTGTGGTCGTCTATCCGACCGTATGGCTTTTTTATTTTTCGAATGCGAGGGCTCTAGGGCCGCTTGATCAAATTCGGGCAGTAGTTTTCTCTTCGGATAGCTTTTAGTGCGGCGGCTGCCGCCGTATTTCTCTGCGGTCTTGATTACCTTGCTCCATCTTATTCTGAGTGCATCTTCCGCCGTCTTTAGCTTCCGCTTCTGCTTCTTCAGGCTGCGTGCTGTAGCAACGAGCCTTTCGTGGAGATTCTTCTGCTCCGTGGTTTTATCCGGTGTGAGATCGTCTGGAGTTCTATTATGGCCGGGGGAGGGCTGTCTGTCCTCTCTATCCGAGTTGCCCTGTTCGGACGGTTGCTCTGAGGCGCGCTCGTCATCTACCGGCTCATCCTGCACTATGGCTGGGTCTTGATCGAGGCGGGGCTTGGCTCGGCATTTTCGTCGCCGCTTTAATTGCTTTTCGGAGGGTTTGTCCCTTTTTTCGTCCCCTTTTTCCTCGTTGTCGTTTCCCTTAGGGGTATCCACCATGAATACATCATTAGGTGTGGTGGTGACCCAGCGCCTTGTAGGTGCTGGTTCCTGTTCGTGTCCAACTTGGTCGTCCATACCGTCGAAGTCTTCGGATCCGAAGTCGAGCATGTCGGTTAAATCATCGACAATGGCTATCAAGTGGGTGGTGGGTGGGCTTTGAATTTCTTCATCGTTCGAATCCCAACCTCGCAGGCCATAGTCCGGCCTGGGCTCTCCTGATAAAGAGAGAGATTTGAGAGAATTCAGGATATCACCGAAAGGTGAGCACTGAAAGATGTCCGCGGCGGTGAACTCCATTACGGGCGCCCAATCAGATTCGATCGGCGGGGGCGCGGAAGGCTCGGAGTTCGGAGAAGAGTCCGGCTCCTTGGAGTCCTGGGCCGTGCGGAGTACGGGGCTGGCGTTCGGCTCGATCGCCTTTGAAATCGCAGACCCCGAGGTGACGTCCAACCGTTCATCCTCAGAGAACGCGGCGGGCTCCGAGTCAAAGATCGGGGCCGGAGCGTGTGCGGCCTCCAGGGTGCTATTCGGAGGCAGAGCTATATCATGCCCCTCGAAATAGCGCGGCGCGCTTGGCTGTGGCTCGAACCTGTCGAAGATAAAGTCTCCGCCGATATCGGCCGTATATTTTAAGCTTCCAAACCTGACTTGACGGCCAGGGGCGTGGCTTTCGATCTGCTCCAGATGACCAAACGAATTGGCCTGCAGAGCGAAGCCGCCGAAGACGAAGATTTGTCCAGGAAGGAAAGTCTCACCCTGGACCTCATCATTGCTGATGATCAAAGGAGCCATCGGGCCTAAAAGCGATGACACAGAGGAACTCTCAATGAAAGCACCAATGTCGGTGTCAAAACCGGCGGATCTCGGGTACGGGGTCCCGAACTGTGCGTCAAGGTCGGATGGTAACAGGAGACAAGGGACACTTTATTTTACCCAGGTTCGGGCCCTCTCGATGGAGGTAAAACCCTACTCCTGCTAGATTAATATTGATGATATGGGTAGTACAAGAGTGGATCTACCACGAGATCAAGGAGGCTAAACCCTAGAAGCTAGCCAATGGAATGATTGTGTATGATGATGGTTGTCCTACGGACTACAACCCTCCGGTTTATATAGACACCGGATAGGGTTAGGGTTACACAGAGTCGGTTACAATGGTAGGAGATCTCGAATATCCGCACACCTAGCTTGCCTTCCACGCCAAGAAAAGATCCTTCCGGACACGGGACGAAGTCTTCAACTTTGTATCTTCATAGTCCTGGAGTCCGGCTGAAGGTATAGTTCGGCTATCCGAACACCCCCTAATCCAGGACTCCCTCAATTGGTTTTGACAACCAGTGGCGGGACCCTTTCGGGATAGGTCGTGTGGCGCGTACCTTTATGGGCGCTGCACGTTTTGTTATGTGAAGTAGGTTTACTGTTTTTACTTCTTGTGGGAAATTCTTCTATTTCCTGGTGCTCTGCTTTTGGGGTTCGTCCTTGTCTTCGCTTGGTGTGTCGAGCCCCTTGTGTTCGGCGTTGAGTCTGCCGGATTGTTTGAAAACCCAACAATCTCTGTGGGTATGGTTAGAAGGCCTCCCTGGAGTACTGTGTATTTGACATATCCTGTCCAGGATTTTGTTTAGGTTGGATAAATCATCTCTGTTATCCTAGAGGGGCGCCTTTTTCTGATTCTGCCGTGAGCCTTTGAATCCGGCGTTGACTGTCGTGCTATTCTGACTGTTTTCCTTAGTCCGGTGACGTTCCTTGTTGCGTCGCGGTGTTCCATTTCCATCCCTGGTTTCGGATGTACTTGGGTCGCTGGTGCTACATCTTGCCAACCAGCTGTCCTCTCCTGCGCAAAAGCGGGTCATGAGGCTTGTCAATGCGGCCATTGTTATTGGCTTTTCTTGGCCGAGGTGTCTGGCGAGCCACTCATCTCGGACATTGTGCCTGAAAGCTGCTAGGGCTTCGGTGTCCGGACAGTCGACTATCTGATTCTTTTTAGTAAGAAATCTATTCCAGAACTGCCGAGCTGACTCTCCGGGCTGTTGTGTTATGTGACTGAGGTCATCTGCATCCGGAGGACGGACATAAGTCCCTTGAAAATTTGCTCGGAAAGCGTCCTCGAGCTCTTCCCAACTTCCAATTGTGTTTTTGGGAAGGCTTTTAAGCCAATGCCGGGCTGGTCCTTTAAGCTTTAGGGGTAAATATTTGATGGCGTGGAGGTCATCTCCTCTAGCCATATGTATGTGGACGATGTAATCCTCTATCCAGACTCCAGGGTCTGTTGTTCCATCATATGCCTCTATGTTTATGGGTTTGAATCCCGCTGGAAATTCATAATCCAGGACCTCATCGGTGAAACATAGGGGATGTGCGGCGCCCCTATATTTGGGTGTGCCGGATTCTGATAATGGCTTTATTGTACTGCTTACGAGAGCTTGCTTTCTTGGCCCATAAATGGACCTGGCAGGGCCATCTTTTTGATGTGAATCCGTAAGTGGGTCGCGTGCCGGCTTTAGTGCGGCGCCGTTTGCCGCTTTATGCTGGCTATGGGGTCGTCTATCCGACCGTATGGCTTTCTTACTTTTTGAGTGCGAGGGCTCTAAGGCCTCTTCATCGAATTCAGGCAGTAGCTTTCGCTTCGGATAGCTTTTAGTGTGGCGACTATCGCCGTATTTGTCTGCGGTGTTGATTACTTTACTCCATCTGATCCTGAGTGCATCTTCTGCAGTTTTGAGCTTCCGCTTGTACTTTTTCAGGCTGTGTGCGGTTGCAACGAGCCTCTTGTGGAGGCTCTTCTTCTCCGTGGGTTTATCCGGCGTAACGTCGTCCAGAATGCCATTTTCGCCAGGGGAGGGATGTTCGGTTTCTTCACCCGGGCTACCCTGTTCGGACGGTTGCTCTAGGGCATGCTCGTCGCCTGCTGGCCCATCCTGCTCTATGGCTGGGTCTGTATCGAGGCGGGGCTTGGCTCGGCGTTTACGCCGACGCTTTGACTATTTTTCGAGGGATTGATCCTTCGTTCCATCCCCGTTTTCCTCGTGGTTGCTACCTTTAGGGGTATCCACCATGTACACATCATGAGATGAGGTGGCTGTCCGATGTCCTATAGGCGTTGGTTCATCGGTGTCTCCTGCATCGTCGTCCATACCGTTGATGTCTTCGGAGTCAAAGTTGAGCACGTCGTTTAAATTATCGACGGTGGCTACCAAATGGGTGGTGGGTGGGTTTTGAATTTCTTCATCGTCCGTATCCCATCCTTGCTGGCCATAGTCCGTTAAGGGCTCTCCTGATAAAGAGAGAGACTTTAGTGAGTTCAGGATGTTGCCGAAGGGCGAGTGCTGAAAGATGCCCGCGGCGGTGAACTCCATGATCGGCGCCCAATCGGATTCGATTGGCAGGGGCGCGGGAGGTTCGGAGTCCGAAGAGGAATCCGGATCCTCGGAGTCACGGGTCATGCAGAGTGCGGGGCTGGTGTTCGGCTCGATCGCCTTTGAGATCGCAGCCCCTCAGGTGGCGTCCAACTGCTCATCCTCGATCGGCGCCGCAGGCTCCGAATTAAGGGCCGGAACCGATGCGCGTGCAGCCTTCAGGACACTGTTCGGCGGCAGAGCTAGATCATGACCATCGAGACAGTGCGGCGCGCTTGGCTGTGGCTCGAATCCGTCGAAGATCAAGTCCCCGCGGATGTCAGCCGTGTAGTTCAAACTTCCAAACCTGACCTGATGGCCAGGGGCATAGCTTCCGATCTGCTCCAGGCGGCCAAACGAATTGGCCCGCAGTGCGAAGCCGCCGAAGACGAAGATCTGTCCGGGGAGAAAAGTCTCACCCTGGACCGCATCGTCGTTGATGATCAAAGGAGCCATTGGGCCTAAAAGTGACGACACAGAGGAACTCTCAATGAAAGCACCATTGTCGGTGTCAAAACCGGCGGATCTCGGGTAGGGGGTCCCGAACTGTGCGTCTAGGCAGATGGTAACAGGAGACGAGGGACACAATGTTTTACCCAGGTTCGGGCCCTCTTGATGGAGGTAAACCCCTACGTCCTGCTTGATTAATATTGATGATATGGGTAGTACAAGAGTAGATCTACCACGAGATCAAGGAGGCTAAACCTTAGAAGCTAGCCTACGGTATGATTGTTGTATGTTGGAGTTGTTGTCCTACGGACTAAAACCCTCCGGTTTATATAGACATCGTATAGGGTTAGGGTTACACAAAGTCGGCTACAAGGGTAGGAGATCTAAATATCCGCATCGCCAAGCTTGCCTTCCACGCCAAGGAAAGTCCCTTCCGGACACGGGACGAAGTCTTCAATCTTGTATCTTCATAGTCCTGGAGTCCGACTGAAGGTATAGTTCGGATGGCCGAACACCCCCTAATCCCGGACTCCCTCATGCACCTGCCACCTTAGCCGTCGCTCGCCGCCTGCCTACTACTGAAGAGTTTGACCAAGTCATTGCTCCTACTCCAGTCAGAGCTGCACCACCTACCGCGCCTGCACCAGTTCCTCAAACCAGTATTTTACACCTGGAGCCTATTAGTGAGGAGGAGGTCTAGTCTCCAGCACCACTGGGTCTTTCCCTCGGCGGGCCGAAGGAAGTTTCACCATCTCCGACTGAGTACACATAGCAGCCATGCGATGTGCCAGCTTGTATGATATGTTTATATGTATATAGGTTTGGTGAGAAGAAGTTTGTATGCGCATTATGTAGGAACTCGGAGAAGTGCACTAGCCTAAATAACATGTCAGGAATGTGCGCGCACATCCTGAGTGACGTATTGTATAATTATGGCTTGCGTGTAAGATATGTATTGGGCGGTCCTTCTCCATGCGCAATCAAATATTTTCTTGAAAAATGTTGGAGTCCTTAATATTTCCGCCTTTTCAAAATTATTTATTTTTGCCACTCAGTTTTTCTCATGAGTTTTGCAAAAATATCCCAAAATGGAATATGCCTCGTCCCTGGACTCGTTCCATGCCAAGTCCGCCGGAAGAAAATTATGGTACCCAGACAAGTAACAATTTCACACAGGGGCAGTCAAGTCAGCAAGGCAGTGAAACAACATTTTCTCAAGTATGCCGCCTTTATGAGCAAAGCCAGCAGCAACATCAAGAAATGATGAACCATGTTATCAATATGGGAAATCAACGTGAACCATATCAGCAGCACTCCAAATTGTCTGAACTACAGAAGACACGTCCCCCAACGTTCTCTCACACTGATAGACCTCTTGAGGCCGATGATTGGCTTCGAGACATTGAGAGGAAGTTAATTATTGCACAGTGTTCGGACCGTGAGAAAGTACTTTATGCACCTCACTACCTCACTGGAGCGGCTGCATCATGGTGGGAGAATTTCCTACACATGCACCCCAATGAAAATAATATCATCTGGGAAGATTTTAAAGAAGGATTTTGTGGGGCGCACATTCCCAGAAGCATTATGAAGATCAAGAAAAGGGAATTTTATGACCTCAAGCAGAGAAGCATGACAGTGACTGAGTACAATAGTTAGTTTACTCTATTATCTCGGTATGCCAACGAAGAGCATATGACTGAAAACAAAAAGATGGAAAAATTTCTGGACGGTCTGGCACCAGCCCTTAAATGCCAACTGGTCGTACACACCTTTCCAGATTTCAAAACACTTGTGGACAAGGCCATTACGTTGGAAAATGAGCACCACAGCTTGGAGGAATTTCGCAAGCGGAAAAGAGACAAGACTACTCATGCTCGCAACAACCGGAACAAGACTGACATTCAGAAGATTGGCACGAACAGACCCACAACCAATGTTCCATGCCCAAACACAAAATTTCACGCAAGGGCTAAGGATTTCACATACCGCCCCGGTGTTACTTGCTACGCTTGTGGAGAGGAAGGACACTATGCTAAACAGTGCCCAAAGCCAAGAAACTCGGCCCCAAAACCTAACAACAATGGAAACAGTTCAACACCCAAGCGTAACAACTTCAACCCCAATAACAATCACAAGAAGGGTCCCTTGAACCATGTGACCAAGGGGGAAGCACAGAATGCCCCGGATATCGTACTCGGTACGTTTCCTGTCAACACAATACCTGCCACGGTTTTGTTTGATTCTGGAGCTTCTCACTCGTTCATTTCAAAGAGTTTTGTTTTGCAACATGATTTTTTGATGCTTCCTTTGGAAACATCCATGATCATCAAGTCCCCCGGGAATAAGCAAATCACTCAGAGTTACTGCCAAGGTGTGGTTATTGAGTTTGAAGGACTAAAGTTTCAGGCAAACCTCATTGTGTTAGAAAATAAAGGACTGGATGTTATCCTAGTAATGGATTGGTTAACCACCAACAAAGGATTTATTGATTGTTTCAATCGAACTGTAATTCTCACTCATCATCATGGGAAGACAATAAAAGTTGCAGCTCAAGAAAGACCAATATCACGACAACCAAAGTTGAACAAAGTGGACATTTCAGAGCTAAGGAAAGTTCCAGTGGTATGTGAGTTCCCTGACGTATTTCCCGAAGAACTACCACGCATGCCGCCAGACCGGGAAATAGAGTTCAGCATTGAACTAGCACCTGGAACCATCCCCATCTACAAGAAACCCTACAGGATGGCACCCTCCGAGTTGGTAGAATTAAAGAAGCAAATAAAAGAATTACTGGACAAAGGATTTATACGAGCCAGCTCCTCACCTTGGGGTTCACCAGTATTATTTGCCAAGAAAAAGGATGGGACACTGACATTATGCATAGACTATTGAGCACTCAACATGGTCACCATCAAAAATAAATACCCGATGCCACGGATAAATGATTTATTTGACCAGCTCGCACAAGCCAAGGTTTTCTCAAAAATTGATTTAAGGTCAGGGTATCATCAATTAAAAGTACGGACAGAAGATATCCCTAAGACAGCATTCACCTCCAGATACGGATTGTATGAGTTTACAGTAATGCCGTTTGGACTAACAAACGCCCCCGCATATTTTGTCCACCTCATGAACAAAGTTTTTATGAAATTTATGGACAAATTTGTTGTGGTGTTCATTGATGATATTCTTGTATACTCTAAGACACCAGAAGAGCATGCTGAACATCTCAGAATTGTACTGGGAGAATTAAGGAAACATCAATTATACGCTAAATTCAGCAAATGTGAATTATGGTTAAGATAGGTTGGTTTTCTAGGCCACGTATTGACTCAAGAAGGTGTTGCCGTGGACCCAGAAAAAGTCAAGGCCGTACTTGGCTGGAGGCCACCAGCCAACGTAATAGATGTACGAAGTTTTCTGGGAATGGCTGGATATTACAGAAGGTTTATTGAAGGGTTCTCCACCATGGCAAAACCAATGACGCAGCTACTCAAGAAGGATAAGAGATTTGTATGGACTGAATCTTGCGAGAAAAGTTTCCAAGAACTCAAGAGAAAATTAACAACAACACAAGTATTTGTTGTACGAGACATACACAAAAGTTTTGAAGTATATTGTGACGCATCCCGGAAGGGCCTCGGATGCGTACTAATGCAAGAAGGCAAGGTAGTTGCATACGCTTCCCGGCAACTGTGAAAACATGAAGAAAATTATCCTACCCATGACTTGGAATTGGCAGCAGTCATTCATGCACTCAAAGAGTGGAGACACTTTTTGCTAGGGAATCGTTGTGAAATATATACGGACCACAAAAGTCTCAAATATATTTTCACACAGCCAGAGCTCAATTTACAGCAACGACGCTGGTTGGAATTGGTGAAAGATTACGATGTTGGTGTGACGCCCCCGATTCAATCGTACACTAATCATGCACGCAAATGTGTACAATCAAGATCAGGGACTCACGGGAAGATATCACAACACAACTCTACAAATAAAATAAGTCATACAAGCATCATAATACAAGCCAGGGGCCTCGAGGGCTCGAATACAAGTGCTCGATCATAGACGAGTCAGCGGAAGCAACAATATCTGAGTACATACATAAGTTAAACAAGTTTGCCTTAAGAAGGCTAGCACAAACTGGGATACAGATCGAAAGAGGTGCAAGCCTCCTGCCTGGGATCCTCCTAAACTACTCTTGGTCGTCGTCAGCGGGCTGCACGTAGTAGTAGGCCCCTCCGGTGTAGTAGGAGTCGGCGTCGATGGTGGCGTCTGGCTCCTGGACTCCATCGTCTGGTCGCAGCAACCGGGTAGAGAAATGGGAAAAAGGGGGAACAACGCAACCGTGAGTACTCATCCAAAGTACTCGCAAGCAAGGAGCTACACTACATATGCATGGGTATATGTGTAAAGGGCCATATCAGTGGACTGAACTGCAGAATGCCAGAATAAGAGGGGGATAGCTAATCCTATCGAAGACTACGCTTCTGGCAGCCTCCGTCTTGCAGCATGTAGGAGAGAGTAGACTGAAGTCCTCCAGGTAGCAGCGCATAGCATAATCCTACCCGGCGATCCCCTCCTCGATGCCCTGTTAGAGAGCGATCACCGGGTTGTATCTGACACTTGGAAGGGTGTGTTTTATTAAGTATCCGGTTCTAGTTGTCATAAGGTTAAGGTACAACTCCGGGTCGTCCTTTTACCGAGGGACACGGCTATTCGAATAGATTAACTTCCCTGCAGGGGTGCACCACATAACCCAACACGCTTGATCCCATTTGGCCGGACACACATTCTTGTGTCATGCCCGGCCTCGGAAGATCAACACGTCGCAGCCCCACCTAGGCACAACAGAGAGGTCAGCACGCCGGTCTAAACCTAAGTGCACAGGGGTCTGGGCCCATCGCCCTTTGCACACCTGCACGATGCGTACGCGGCCGGAAACAGACCTAGCCTAGCAGGCGTTCCAGTCCAATGCGGCGCGTGCCACTCAGTCGCTGACGTCACGAAGGCTTCGGCTGATACCACGACGCCGGGATACCCATAACTACTCCTGCGTAGATGGTTAGTGCGTATAGACCAAATGGCCAGACTCAGATCAAATACCCAGATCTCGTTAAGCGTGTTAAGTAACCGCGAACGCCGACCAGGGCCAGGCCACCTCTCTCCTAGGTGGTCTCAACCTGCCCTGTCGCTCCGCCTCAAAGTAACAGTTAGGGGCCGTCGGGAACCCAAGCCCACCTCTACCGGGATGGAGCCACCTGCCCCTTCAGCCCCCATCTCTGAACAGTATCACAGGTAATGTAACAGTGTAAAGTATATAGTATATGCCCGTGATCACCTCCCGAAGTGATCACGGCCCAGTAGTATAGCATGGCAGACGGACAAGAGTGTAGGGCCACTGATGGAACACTAGCATCCTATACTAAGCAGTACGATAGCAGGTAAGGGTAACAACAGTAGTAGCAAGGACAGGCTATGCAGTAGTATAGGATTAACTAAAAGCAATAACATGCTACACTTCTCTAATGCAAGCAGTATAGAGAAGAATAGGCGATATCTGGTGATCAAGGGGGGGCTTGCCTGGTTGTTCTGGCAAGAGAGAGGGGTCGTCAACTCCGTAGTCGTACTGGGTAGCAGCGGCGTCGGTCTCGGTGTCTAGCGAAAGAAGACGGGGGAAGAAACAATGAATACAATGCAAACAGATGCATAACGATGCATGACAAAGCAAGGCATGATGCTAGGCGTGCCCAATCGCGGTAGTAGGTGATACCGGCGAAGGGGGGGAACATCCGGGAAAGTATTCCCGGTGTTTCGCATTTTCAGACAGATGAATCGGAGGGGAAAAGTTGCGAGTTTGCTATGCTAGGGACGTGTGGCTGACAAACGGACTGCGTATCCGGATTCGTCTCGCCGTTCTGAGCAACTTTCATGTACAAAGTTTTCCCATCCGAGCTACGGTTTATTTAATATTAATTTTAAAAGATTTAAATTAAGTTTAGCATTTATTTAATTAACTTAATACAACATTATCCAGAATAGTGCATGCTGACGTCAGCATGACGTCAGTAGTCAACATAGGTGTTGACTGGTCAACTGACGTGTGGGTACCGTTCGTCATTGTCTAAGATTAACTAAAACAGATTAATTAGTTTAACTAATTCACTAATTATTTATTTATTTATTTTATTAATTCATTTTTATTTTATTTTTCATTTTCTTTTAAAACGTTCTGTGGGCTGGGCCCCTCTGGTCAGTGGCCCGAAGGGGCCTTAGCGGGCGTGTGGGAGTTGCGGGTGCGGGCGTAGGGCGCTGTGGGCAAGGCGCCCGTCGGGGCGGGGACTCGCCAGCGTGCGGCGACGGGCACGGGCCAGCGCGAGGCCTCGACGCTAGCTGCAGCACGGGCACGTGGGCGGCGAGTGGGGAAAGACAGAGCGGCGCGGGGAAGGGGCGGCCAGGGGCAGCGGTGGTGGACGCCGGTAGAGCCGCAAGCGGCGACGTGTGGGGAGGCGTAGGGTGTGGGCGAGGCACAGGCGCGGCCCTGGCCCAGCATGCGGTAGGAGCCGCGACTCGGGGCGGGCGACGCGTGCGCGATGCGGTGAGGAGCGGCGGGGCTGCGGCTATGGCCGCGCGGGCGCGCGCTGGCGTGCCAGAGCGCGGACGGCGCGATGAGCGAGCGAGGGGGAGAGAGAGGAGGGGCGCGGAGGCCGTGGCCTCACCGAAGATGTAGGGTCTAGGGCAGCGGGTGTCGGGGGGAGGACGGAGACGACTTGCGACGGTGAAGCAGACCGGTGGGGGAGCTCCTGGCGCCGGCGCGGTCCAGGCGGCGACGGGCACGCAGGGGGAGAGGGGCGAGGGGAAGATGAGGATGAAGCGGTCCGGCGGGGGGGGGGGGGGGGGGGCGGTCGAGGCGGAGGGCGACGGTGGCAGCTCCGGCATAGTGGCCGCGGGGATCGGCGGCGGTGTCAACGGGATCCCGATCCAGATCTGATCGGGAGGGAGTGGACCGAGCGGGGTGGGGGGAGTGGACCGAGCGTGGGGGGAGTGGGGAATATGGGCTAGGGTTCGGTGGGAGTGGGGGGTTAAGCAGGGGGTAGGGTGGGCCGGTCGGGTAGCCTGGTTGCCCATTTGGGCCGAACGGCCGGGGTGGTTTCCTTTCCTAATTTTGCCTTTTTTGGTTTTGCCTTTTTTCCTTTTATTTATGTTTCCTTACTGTTTTCTTTTAGTTTTGTATTTTATTACAGTTTTTTAAAAATACCAAAGTTGTACCTAATTTAGTTTTAATAAACATGCCACTGCCCTAATAGTTTTGGGCAATTAAATAACTTAGTTAATATTTTATTAATTGAAAAAGGCATTTATTTATGTGTCTAAGCTGCAGTTTTATTTAACTAAGGGCATTTAAATATTTTATAAAAAGTTGATTCCTTTACCAATAAGCCTTTGCATTTATTTTTCACACTTAGAACATTTAAGTTTTAATGTTTGAGAACTTTTAGTGTTTGGCTTTAGTTTAAATGTGAATTTGAATTCCGCTTGAATCAATGCGAGTTTAATTTAACGGGAATCATGGTGACGTGGCATCATTAGCAGGGAATTACTGTAGCTCAATTGTCCGGGCATCACAATTCTCCTCCACTACAAGAAATCTCGTCCCGAGATTTAAGAGGTAGAGAAGGGGGGAAAGGTCTAGTTACGGAATGCTAACGGACCTCCTCGGTCTTGGTTCCTCTGCTCAAAGTGGTTGATCCATTATATTGATGCCTTCCCTTTTCTGCTCCAAGTCATCAAGATGAAGTCGGCATCTTTTCTTCGGGGGTCCCATCGTACTTACGAAAGAATAAGGGGGTATTCCGGGAGAGCGAACCTGTACAAGGTTGACTATCTGGTCGATAACATCGGGGAAGGTGGCAGAAAGTAACTCTTGAATTGAAACTTAAGAAAATATCGAGAGCAAAGTAATGAGGTCTCATGGGATGTTTCGAGCGAGCAGGCAACCGTTCGATGCCTGCAACAGGGCTCGAAAGGGTCTCAAAGCAATGGGAATAAGTGTTGCGTCTGATACCAGAATAGATCACTAGGAAGGTGGCCCGTGAATTACATATGAGGCCACGCGCGAGGAAAAACCTTGGGAACAACGGGTGTACAGGAGAGTCAGGTTTCGGTCCTGTGGAACTGTGGGTTATGGGCCCACCATGTGGGTTAAAAGTAGGAAGAGGGGTGACTTCTTGCATGATCATGTAAGCAAGGCATGTCAGAGAATAATCGGCCAGTTATGTTGGCAGCATCGTTGGTACCAAGGGCGAGGGACGAAGAGAACTATTTTCCCTCTCGCTGAAACGAGGCGGGCCAGTAGGCAAAGTTCTCATCCATCTGTGGTTACCGGAATGTCATCAACAATATAAACAGGGTCTCACTGACCGAGTTGTACACCGAGGTGTTTACATAAGCAGTGAATTAATACTGCTTAGTTCATATAGATCACAACAAGATTAATCAAAACAATAGAGATGAAAAGATGATCATCAGATTAAACAGAACAATGGAAAGGACAATGTGTTTAAACACATATTTTAGGGGTATATCCTTCCCAAGGATAAACAGAGCATGATATCCACGACAGGATATAATGTAGAAAACCCTTTAGGAAAGGGGAGAGAAACTTCATGACATTACCCATACAACGGTGTTTGGATAATTGATAAAGAAAAATTAGCATTGTGCTTCGAATGTTCTTATTGAAAATCGGAGCACCATAGACATGCTTCGAGATAGCATTGACATGGACTTCAAGCAAAGGTCGTACTTTTGATACATGAAGGATTCATCAGGAACAACTTGTAGAATAAGTCTTACTGTTTCCTCATGGAAGAATGGATAACATAGCAAAAGGGAACTATAACAATAGGGTCTCCGGCCTGGTGGGCTAGGTATGACACCACCTTACCGGGTCATATAAAGACCAATGTTATAATTCTTGGAAATATGTTCCAACCATCATATCTGACCGAGGTTCAGATCCGATTGGTGTCAGGATAACTCAGAAGAAAAGGTGCAACACAATTTACGAGATCACAATGTAAGATTCTCGGGAAATGAGCTATGGAGCGAGTTCCGACACACAAGTTCATCATTTAATCAAGGAGAGGTGAGGAGGTGGCTGATTGACTCAGCGACAATCCGTTGACATTTCCAAAAAGGATGGATTTCCACAACTATGTGAACAAGGAGATAACATTTGTCAGATCAAATGATATGATGAGGTATGCTGGAGGTAAACATACACAGTTAAACATTGGTAGAGGCGCCCGAAATATGGGTTGGGCTGCACGACCAGTATCAGAATCGTGATTCAATAATCAGTCTAAGAATGAATGGCTAGAAAGGCAGAATCCAAACAGCACCGTTCACTTGTTGGTACCCCGGTTCGAATCAACGCGAGGACCAAGAAAGAATGGTGATGGTGAGAAGTATCATCATGCCAAGAATTTGTAAGAGGTGGAGCAATCCCAACAACATTCTCGACATAATAGACAGTAATACTTCAAGGCAGAACACAACACTAGCTATAGAGCAAGTTGCATTCATTGTGTGGACAAGTTCGCGATGAAAGGAAGTCAAGGGTGTTGTCGATGATAATAAAATTCATCGAGGGCAAGGAGGGTATTTCTCATCGTGAACACAGTTGACATCTCGAAAGAAGTCAAAGTGTTGAAGGTGATCCGACACACTTGTCGGGATGCTTCAAGAGAATGCAATCAAATAACAACGGCAACAAGTAAGGAAATGACGAAGTGGCAAGTTGTAGGATCAATATATGAGAGGCAAGCTCGGAACCAAAGTTGCCTTTCAAGGCAAGCAACAAGATGTTGAAAGCTTGACGTAAGTCGTGCTCACACACTGAAGAATACGTGCACCAGAGAAGGACAAGGTAGAACAGTCAAAGGTAGCAAGACGAGGATGCAGCCGATAGTCTAGGAATGACCAGATAGAGTTTAGAATTTCCTAGTAAAATACTAGGGGTATTTGATTTGTAGTGAGGAATAATTTCACTAGTCGGTGTCCTCGGTTGATAACAACCCAGAACCCATAGAGTGATTATGATAAGGAGACATTACTTCAACAAAGTTAGTAAACTGTGGTGCAATGGCAAGACATCTCCGAGATACCAGGAGGTAATACTCAAAGGTAGAACATGATAGAAGTAGAACCGGTTCATTGACCTATGACAGTAGATACTTCAACCTTGCCAAAAATAGACGAGGCACTGGAATGAATTCCCATGAGATATATCAGATCAGGACAGCATGGTCGGAACCATAACTGTAAGGAATCAATTTCAAGAATACCGAACGAATCAAAGCTGGATAATCATTTTGCAAGAAGCTTCCGAGACGGTCTACATCATTTTCATGGGCATGAACACAAGTTCAAGGTTGACTCCCACTTCTTTAATGCATATCATTTCATTCACCTCTCACTTTGATATAGTTGTAGTGTTGGAATTTTATCTGGTAGAACACCAGAAGAGTATGAATTGTGAAAACTTTCGGGTTCTCACGGATTAGGGGAAGGCATAGGTTCAACCCATCGGGCATCTTAGTAACATATACCACAAGTTTCAAAAGTAAATACACAAGCTCGAAAGCAGAACATGGTTGGCCAGGCAGAGAATACAATTTACCAAAGGCATTATGTATCAGGGGATGAACTCACAAGGTGATTGAATATGAAGGACACTGTCGGATAAAAAAATCCAACAATGGATCGGGCGATCCACAACAAAGCTGATGTGAGTATCGGTACTCACTCAGAGAAAGAGAGAATGCAGAGGCATCAGATTCAAGAATCATCTGATTAGTCTGATGCTTAGGTAGAAAGAAATTGTGGTTCCCAAAATGAAGGATCAGAAGCTTCTTTGATCAAGGATGGGTAAGTTGAAAACACTTAGTTGAACAATCAATAAAGGTTTGAATTGCCGAGAACCAACTCATGTCCGGAATGATGTCTGAGCCGGAAGGATGATCTTAAAAAGGATAACCTGATGACTGCGTGCGTACGCACATATTGAATCAATAGGCTCAAAATAACTAAGACAGGGGATGTTATCGAGGACTACTATTCATATGGGATTAACCATAATGCAAGCAAGCAAGAATTTCAGGAGCAATAGGTTTCTCAGGATTTTCGAAAGATCGAATGGTAATTCGAAGAATTTTGTGATATACATAAATCATCTGGGGATGAGCGGATACTCGATAAAAGCGAGAAAGTATCCGTAGGGGTATTCATGTGGCAAAGAACTGCAAGGCAGTAGGCACAAAGTATTCTCGGGGTATCTTATAATAACAAGATCGACTGGGAATAAAAGTAAGCACGACATGTGTAATTACTTATCCATAGGGATATTTCGGTGGTAGGGAACTGCAAAAGCAATGGCACAAAGTCTCGGGAGAACATCGGAGAGTATTGTCAGAATCTTCTATTGAAGCAGTCGATCATCTGTAATGAAGGGGCTCTCCGGCAGGGAGTGATAACGAGAACCTAGAGTTAGATTTTAGCAAAATCATTTAATCCGAATAGAAGAGAGATCAGAATCCCATACTATAGACGAGGAATAAAAGATCCTAATACCACCCAAATGGCGACGTGGGCCTGTAAGACACACAGCCTTGTTAGTAGAAAGTTTTTGCACTGTCTAGACTCGACTTCGGCCAAGGAGTGTGGAAGGGGGATTCCTACAGGCAGTCGGCTCTGATACCAACTTGTGACGCCCCCGATTCAATCGTACACTAATCATGCACGCAAATGTGTACAATCAAGATCAGGGACTCACGGGAAGATATCACAACACAACTCTACAAATAAAATAAGTCATACAAGCATCATAATACAAGCCAGGGGCCTCGAGGGCTCGAATACAAGTGCTCGATCATAGACGAGTCAGCGGAAGCAACAATAACTGAGTACAGACATAAGTTAAACAAGTTTTCCTTAAGAAGGCTAGCACAAACTGGGATACAGATCCAAAGAGGCGCAGGCCTCCTGCCTGGGATCCTCCTAAACTACTCTTGGTCGTCATCAGCGAGCTGCACGTAGTAGTAGGCCCCTCCGGTGTAGTAGGAGTCGTCGTCGACGGTGGCGTCTGTCTCCTGGACTCCATCGTCTAGTCGCAGCAACCGGGTAGAGAAATGGGAAAAAGGGGGAACAAGGCAACCGTGAGTACTCATCCAAAGTACTCGCAAGTAAGGAGCTACACTACATATGCATGGGTATATGTGTAAAGGGCCATATCAGTGGACTGAACTGCAGAATGCCAGAATAAGAGGGGGATAGCTAATCCTATCGAAGCCTACGCTTCTGGCAGCCTCCGTCTTGCAGCATGTAGGAGAGAGTAGACTGAAGTCCTCCAGGTAGCAGCGCATAGCATAATCCTACCCGGCGATCCCCTCCTTGATGCCCGGTTAGAGAGCGATCACCGGGTTGTATGTGGCTCTTGGAAGGGCGTGTTTTATTAAGTATCCGGTTCTAGTTGTCATAAGGTCAAGGTACAACTCTGGGTCGTCCTTTTACCGTGGGACACGGCTATTCAAATAGATTAACTTCCCTGCAGGGGTGCACCACATAACCCAACATGCTTGATCCCATTTGGCCGGGCACACTTTCCTGGGTCATGCCCGGCCTCGGAAGATCAACACGTCGCAGCCCCACCTAGGCACAACAGAGAGGTCAGCACGTCGGTCTAAACCTAAGTGCACAGGGGTCTGGGCCCATCGCCCTTAGCACACCTGCACGTTGCGTACGCGGCCGGAAGCAGACCTAGCCTAGCAGGCGTTCCACTCCAATCCGGCGCGCGCCACTCAGTCGCTGACGCCACGAAGGCTTCGGCTGATACCACGACGCCGGGATACCCATAACTACTCCCGCGTAGATGGTTAGTGCATATAGACCAACTGGCCAGACTCACATCAAATACCCATATCTCGTTAAGCGTGTTAAGTAACCGCGAACGCGACCAGGGCCAGGCCACCTCTCTCCTAGGTGGTCTGAACCTGCCCTGTCGCTCCGCCTCAAAGTAACAGTCGGGGGCCGTCGGGAACCCAGGCCCACCTCTACCGGGATGGAGCCACCTGCCCCTTCAGCCCCCATCTCTGAACAGTATCACAGGTAATGTAACAGTGTAAAGTATATAGTATATGCCCGTGATCACCTCCCGAAGTGATCACGGCCCAGTAGTATAGCATGGCAGACGGACAAGAGTGTAGGGCCACTGATGGAACACTAGCATCCTATACTAAGCAGTAGGATAGCAGGTAAGGGTAACAACAGTAGTAGCAAGGACAGACTATGCAGCAGTATAGGATTAACTGAAAGCAGTAACATGCTACACTACTCTAATGCAAGCAGTATAGAGAAGAATAGGCGATATCTAGTGATCAAGGGGGGGCTTGCCTGGTTGCTCTGGCAAGAGAGAGGGGTCGTCAACTCCGTAGTCGTACTGGGTAGCAGCGGCGTCGGTCTCGGTGTCTAGCGGAAGAAGAGGGGGGAGAAACAATGAATACAATGCAAACAGATGCATAACGATGCATGACAAAGCAAGGCGTGATGCTAGGCGTGCCCAATCGCGGTAGTAGGTGATACCAGCGAAGGGGGGGAACATCCGGGAAAGTATTCCCGGTGTTTCGTGTTTTCGGACAAATGAATTGGAGGGGAAAAGTTGCGAGTTTGCTATGTTAGGGACGTGTGGCTGACAAACGGACTGCGTATCCGGATTCGTCTCGCCGTTCTGAGCAACTTTCATGTACAAAGTTTTCCCATCCGAGCTACGGTTTATTTAATATTAAATTTAAAAGATTTAAATTAAGTTTAGCATTTATTTAATTAACTTAATACAACATTATCCAGAACAGTGCATGCTGACATCAGCGTGACGTCAGCAGTCAACAGAGGTGTTGACTGGTCAACTGACCTGTGGGTACCGTTCGTCATTGTCTGAGATTAACTAAAACAGATTAATTAGTTTAACTAATTCACTAATTATTTATTTATTTATTCATTTTTTATTTTATTTTAAAACGTTCTGTGGGCTGGGCCCCTCTGGTCAGTGGCCCGAAGGGGCCTTAGCGGGCGTGTGGGCGTTGCGGGTGCGGGCGTAGGGCGCTGCGGGCAAGGCGCCCGTCGGGGCGGGCACTCGCCAACGTGCGGCGACGGGCACGGGCCAGCGCGAGGCTACGACGCCAGCTGTAGCACGGGCGCGTGGGCGGCGTGCGGGGAAAGACAGAGCGGCGTGGGGAAGGGGCGGCCAGGGGCAGCGGTGGCGGACGCCGGTAGAGCCGCAAGCGGCGACGTGTGGGAAGGCGTAGGGTGTGGGCGAGGCACAGGTGCGGCCCTGGGCCAGCATGCGTAGGAGCCGTGACTCGGGGCGGGCGGCGCGTGCACGATGCGGTGAGGAGCGGCGGGGCTGCGGCTGTGGCCGCGCGGGCGCGCGCTAGCGTTGGCTATGCGCGGGCGTGCCGGAGCACGGACTGCGCGATGAGCGAGCGAGGGGGAGAGAGAGGAGGGGCGCGGAGGCCGTGGCCTCACCGGAGACGTAGGGTCTAGGGCATCGGGTGTCGGGGGGAGGACGGAGACGACTTGCGACGGTGAAGTAGACCAGTGGGGGAGCTCCTGGCGCCGGCGCGGTCCAGGCGGCGACGGGCGCGCAGGGGGAGAGGGGCGAGGGGAAGACGAGGATGAAGCGGTCTGGCGGGGGGGGGGGGTCGAGGCGGAGGGCGACGGTGGCAGCTCCGGCGTAGTGGCCGCGGGGATCGGCGGCGGCGTCAACGGGATCCCGATCCAGATCGGATCGGGAGGGAGTGGATCGAGCGGGGTGGGGGGAGTGGACCGAGCGTGGGGGGAGTGGGGAATATGGGCTAGCGTTCGGTGGGAGTGGGGGGTTAAGCAGGGGGTAGGGTGGGCCGGTCGGGTAGCCTGGTTGCCCAGTTGGGCCGAACGACCGGGGTGGTTTCCTTTCCTAATTTTGCCTTTTTTGTTTTTGCCTTTTTCCTTTTATTTATTTTTCCTTACTGTTTTCTTTTAGTTTTGTATTTTATTATAGTTTTGTAAAAATACCAAAGTTGTACCTAATTTAGTTTTAATAAACATGCCACTACCCTAATAGTTTTGGGCAATTAAATAACTTAGTTAATATTTTATTAATTGAAAAAGGCATTTATTTATGTGTCCGAGCTGCAGTTTTATTTAAGTAAGGGCATTTAAATATTTTATAAAAAGTTGATTCCTTTACCAATAAGCCTTTACATTTATTTTTCACACTTAGAACATTTAAGTTTTAATGTTTGAGAACTTTTAGTGTTTGGCTTTAGTTTAAATGTGAATTTGAATTCTGCTTGAATCAATGCGAGTTTAATTTAACGGGAATCATGGTGACGTGGCATCATTAGCAGGGAATTACTGTAGCTCAATTATCCGGGCGTCACAGTTGGCATCCACTACCATCCAGCAAAAGCAAATGTAGTGGCAGATGCTCTTAGTCAAAACCTCAGCTCAGGCAACGACAGTCCACCTAACTTGAGACCTGAGTTTCAGCGGGAGTTCGCCAAGCTCAACTAGGTAATGGTCACAGAAGGCAGTGTGACAAACTTGGAAATACAACCCACCCTAATAGAACATATTAAGAAGGCTCAACATGGACATCCCAGCATCGAAGGCATAAAAAGAAAAGTGAGTATGGGAAAAGCCTCAGAATTCGTCGTAGACGATGAGGGAATATTATGGTACGGAGACAGACTTTGCGTGCCAAATATAGAGGACCTCAAACAGCAAATTCTAGCTGAAGGCCACACCGCTCCATATTCAATCCATCCTGGAGGAACCAAAATGTATAAGGACATTCAGGAAAAAATTTGGTGGCACGGTATGAAGAGGGATATAGCCACCTTCATTGCATGTTGTGATTCTTGTCAACGCATTAAGGCCGAGCACCAAAAACCAGCAGGGCTATTACAACCAAACCGGATACCTGAATGGAAATGGGACGAGATTGGAATGGATTTTATTGTTGGACTACCTCAGTCACAACACGGAAATGATGCCATATGGGTCATCACAGATAGATTAACCAAGGTGGCACATTTCATTCCAGTAAAGACAACCCACACCACTCAGAAGCTTGCCAAGCTTTATCTCTCCCGTATAGTTTGTCTGCATGGAGTTCCAAAGACTATAATATCCGACAGAGGCACATTCTGGGATCACTTACAACAGGCCCTGGGAACTCAACTAGCATTCAGTATAGCATACCACCCCCAGACTGATGGACAAACGGAATGCGTGAACCAAATTCTAGAGGACATGCTGAGAGCATGTGTTCTCACCTATGGAACCAGTTGGGAAGAAAGCTTGCCATGCGCCGAGTTCGCATACAACAGCAGTTACCAATCCAGTCTACAAATGGCACCTTTTGAAGCCTTGTACGGGCGGAGATGTCGTACCCCATTAAATTGGTCAGAAACAGGGGACAGTCGTATCTTCGGCCCAGACATGCTCAAGGAAGCTCAGGAGAAAGTTAGACTAATCAGGGACCGACTCAAGACAGCTCAAAGCCGAAAAAAGAGTTATTACGATCGAAAACATCGTGAAGTCAGCTTTGAACCCGGTGAATATGTGTATCTACGAGTATCTCCTATGAGGGGCCTGCAACGATTCAAAGTTAAAGGAAAACTAGCACCACGGTTTATTGGACCCTTCTGTGTGGTTGCACGGAGAGGCATAGTAGCCTACCAGCTAGACCTACCCAAAGAGCTGTCAGACGTCCATGACGTGTTCCACGTCTCACAGTTGAGGAAATGTGTAAGCGACCCGGAGAAGCATGTATCACATGAGAACATTGACATACAACCAGACCTCACCTACGCGGAACGTCCAATAAAATATTGGAAGAGTCTGAAAGAAGGACCCGTCAGAAAACAATTAAGTTTTTCAAAGTTCAGTGGAGCAATCACACCGAGGATGAAGCAACATGGGAAAGAGAGGATTTCCTTCGGGCAGAGTACCCACACCTATTTGAGGATCAGCTAAAATCTCGGGGGCGAGATTTTTCCTAAGGGGGTAGGTGTTGTGATACTCCAAAAATTTTGATTTGTTTTTTTATCAAATTCTTTATTTGATTTGAAGGAGGCTATTTAAAAACTTTCTAAAAAGGCTCTCCTTCTCAAAAAAATTCTTTTATGACAAATAGTTTGTTTTGTGTCATCCTCAACCTTGATTTTTGGTCTTGAAGGCTTTTCATTTGGTGTTAACTCAACACAATTATTTTTTGGAAGGTTTTTCAATTAAAAAGAAATCCTATGGGTTTGGATCTATCTTTGTTCTTATTCAAACCATTCTCTTTTGCCATGCCTCTTGTTGAAAACTTCCTTCCAAACCCACCTCCCTACTTTGGGACAAGCCAAGCACTCAATTCCAGCAAGTTTCAACTTCATCAAATTTTTATTTCTATTTATTTAACCTCAAAATCTTTTCTGTCAATTATTTTGGACCCCAGGGATTTACAAAGGAACTACCTTTTTCCCTTTGAGTTTTGACTCCAAATAGATTTCTCTGGCTAGTACTTAGCACCCTCAACCAAGATCCACCAAGATTCACTGATCCACATTTCAAAATTTTCAAACTATGCTTGCTGCAAGTTTGGACCAGATTTGCCAGTTTTGGTAAAATTCATACTTTTTCTTCTCCTAAAAATCTGAGATAAATCGTGCAGCGTCCAGATGCATCAAGAGACCACCTCACCAAAGATCAGCTCAAGAAAAATTTCCCACATGCCAAAATCATTTCATCGAACAGTTGGCAGGCACTGTTGCTGTTCATATTCAGAGTTCAGTGTTTAAATTCAGACGATAGTGTCATTTTCTTCAGAACTTGGCGTCAATCTCGCCAGTGCTCGCGCTGGCCTCTTGCTCACTGCTCCCCCTCCTTATCCAGAGCGCCGCAAGGTCGTTTGGACGGGCGCGAGCTTCGGTGGCGACGTGGCTCGCCTGCGCCGGCGTCTTCCGCGGTGGCAGAGCCACCCGTGGCGGCCAACAGGGGCCAGCCCTGCCTTTCGGCGTCGTCCAGCACCGCCCAAACCACCGGAAGCCTACGCGTGGCCATCCCCTTCCCTGTGCACGCTGCAGCACGACCGCCGTGGCCTGAGAGGCGCAGAGCCTGCTCTCTGCCGCCGCCGTGCCCGTAAGCCTTTCTGTCGAGATCGTGGAGTAGCGCCCAAGTTTTGTCAAGTTCAGCCTCTGGATGGAACCAGTAGACCCGCACGTTGATGCCCAACCGCCTAAAACCCCCGTTCGGCCACTGCCCCGCCGTACTCACCACCGGAGTTATCCCGTTCATGGCAACCGCCTCGGATCTGCTATAAAAGGGGCCCCCGAGCTCGCCTTCGACCCTGCACCACACCTCCACCTCACCAGAGCCACGCCAAGCCACTAGGAGGACCTCAAGGAGGTCTTCTTCCTCGAGTCCGGCCGCCCCAATCCGCTTCGGGCGCCGGTGTGATTCACTCTGGTGAGACCACCCCCGCCTCCCAGACCATGCCAGTCGCCCCCTACTACACCCAATACTCTAACCCAAGCCCCAATTTGAAGTTTGCAGCCCTCCCTGGCGAGATCGACCACCGCCCGAACCACCATCCGCCGGAGTAGAGGCCGCCGTCGACGTGGTGCTCGCCGACGACCAACTCCACCACCCACAGACATGGGAGAGCGCCACGAGTCTGTAGGTACCCTCCTTTCCTCCTACCTCGCCGTGGATCGTCGCCGGCGACCACTGCGGCCTTCGGGCGTCGGCATTCCCTGTTTTTCCTTTTCGAATATTCAAACCTGACGGGTGGGACCCCCTCATCAGCCTCTCTTTTCTATTCGAACCGTTTTCCTGGAAAACGCCTTCGGGCAAAGTACACTTTCTCTATTGGGTGGCGTATTCCTTAACGAAACGTTTTCTGTTTTTATAAACTAAACCCTGGAAACTTTCTGTTTCATTACAGATAAGGCCATGGGCTAAAACCTTAATAACTCTTTAACAAAAGATGATTTTTAATTGATTCTTTTTCTGTCATCTTTATTTTTCTGTCTAGTTTTTTATCATTTTTATTTGAAAAAAGCTTGGAACAATTTTTTTATACACACACGGTATTTATGTTAGTATACGATTTCTTTATCCCATAGATACCGGAGGAGGTGACGGAACCGCGAACTTCGCCGAGCTAGACTCCGACTACTCCGAACCAGGCAAGCATGTTTGAACCTTTGATATGATGAGTGTCTTTGCATGTTTGCTTGAGTAGTTAGTTCATGGCATGGTTATATGAGTATTTGCAAGTGTGATATTGCATGCAAAACAAGCTACACGTGAGCTTCAAAAGTTGATTATTCATAAGGTGGTGAGACAACCTGATCATGTGGTGGCATGATAGGTTGTAGCTGGTATTGTTGAAGCATGCCAGTCTTATGTCAACCATTTAACTTTGGTGTTAACATGGATCAAGCCATGTTTTCGTCCGTCCCCTTTCCGTACTACCACATGTCTTCTGCAAGGAATAAGGTTTAGTAAGTCGCAACCTCTTTCCGTGTACACACCAAATAGAGGGGCCGGGATGAGGGTTCCATGGCCCTGGATTAAAGCCCGTCATCCGGTCAGGGGGCATGGGTGTTTCCGGTTGGGACCGAGAGGGGGGCACCCCTTAGAGCGCGCGATATAAATTTGATGGTATGGTAGAAATATATTTTTATAATCTGAATAAATAAAACAGCAAGGTAGCAAATAGTAAATGGGCAAAAAAATGGTATTGCAATGCTTGAAAATGAGGCCTCGGGTCCGTACTTTCACTAGTGCAATCTCTCAACAATGCTAATATAATTGGATCATGTAACCGTCCCTCAACGTGTAACGAAGAATCACTCCAAAGTTCCTATCTAGCGGAGAACATAAGACATAATTGTTTGTAAGGTATGAAACCACCTCAAAGCTATTCTTTCCGATCAATCTATCCTAGAGTTCGTACTAGAATAACATCAAGCTATTCTTTCTGATCGATCTAACCAAGAGTTCGTACTAAAATAACACCAAAAGCAAATTCAGATTCATAATATTCAATCCAACACAAAGAACTCCGAAGAGTGCCCCAAGATTTCTACCGTAGAAACAAAGACAAGAACGTGCATCAACCCCTATGCATAGATTACCCCAATGTCACCTCGGGAATCCGCAAGTTGAGTGCCAAAGCATATATCAAGTGAATCAATACGATACCCCATTGTCACCACGAGTATCCAATTGCAAGACATATATCAAGTGTTCTCAAATCCATTAAAGTCTTCAATTCGATAACAACGAAACTCAAAGGGAAAAACTCAATTCATCACAACAAGATAGAGAGGGGAAAACACCACATGATCCGACTATATTAAAAAATCCCGTGATACATCAAGCTCGAGACATCTCAAGAACACGTGAGAGAGAGATTAAACACATAGCTACTGGTACAAACGCTCAGCCCCAAGGGTGGGCTATCCCCTCCTCATCGTGGTAGCTGCTGGGATGATGAAGATGGCCATCGGATATGATTCCCCCCTCCAGCAGGGTGCCGGAAAGGGTCTAGATTGGTTTTTGGTGGCTACAGAGCCTTGCGGCGGCAGAACTTCTGATCTAGGTTAACCACGAGGGTTTCTGGAATATTTGGGAATCCATAGGGTAAAGAGGGGGTGCAGGAGGCCACCGAGGTGGGCACAACCCACCTGGGCGTGCCCGGGGGGCGCGCCCCCCTCGAGGAACCCACCAGGTGTTGCTCTGGCCCATCCCAGGTGTTCTGGTCCATAAAAAATCTCCAAAAAGTTTCGTGATGTTTGAACTCCGTTTGATATTGATTTCCTACGATGTAAAAAACAAAAAAAACAGCAACTGGCACTAGGCACTGGGTCAATAGGTTAGTCCCGAAAAATGATATAAAGTTGCTATAAAATTAATGTAAAACATCCAAGAATGATAAGACATCAACATGAATACTTCATAAATTATAGATACGTTGGAGATGTATTAGCATCCCCAAGCTTAATTGCTACTTGTCCTCGTGTAGGTAAATGATAAAAGAAATAATTTATGGAGTGTGAATGCTAGCAACGTGCACAAGTTTGATCAATGATAATTTCAATCACTTTTCCTAGCGTCATCACAACAACTCTTTCTTATAAAATTTCTCATGTTTAAAGTAGCAACCAATTCACATATTAAGGTTCAAACAATGAATTCTCTTGAAACTCAACAACCTATGTTCTCAGTCACCAAGCAATTGTAATTCAACTTATTCAACAGATTTTAAGTAAGAGCTCCACATACTCAACCATCATATAGTCTTCTATGATTTCTAACACTCACTGCATACACATGATCAAAGCGTTTAAACCGGACACATAGAAACATAGGGGCTTATTGTTTTTCCTCCCAACGTATTAACCTCAAGGGTGATGTCAACAATAATAACTCATGCTACACATATTCAGCTGGATATATGTGCCTAGATCTTTCCTCACCACATGATGCTTGCCAAAAGATAAAAATAAAAAGAAATAGAGAGAAAAACTTTGAATCTTTGCATAAAAGTAAATACTAAAAAGTAAAAGATAGGCCCTTCGCAAAGGGAAGCAGAGGTTGCCATGCGCTTATTTGTTTGTATGTTCAACCCCTTAGTGCAAAAGAATGTCACGTTATATTGCCCCTTATGATAGCAACCTTTATTATGTAGTCTATCGCTTTTATTCTTTGCCATCACAAGTTCGTATAACGCTCAGTTTTCTATTACACTAAATGAACTAACACTTTTTGAAGCATTTTCTATTGCCTTATTGCACCAATGACAACTTACTTGAAGGATCTTGTTCAATCCCTAGGTAGGTATGGTGGACTCTTGAGAATAAGATTTGGGCTTAAGGGTTTTTGAATGCACAAGTAGTATCTCTACTTGGTGCGGAATTTTTGGCTAGCAAAGATGGGGGGCAAGCACCACATGTTGAAGGATCTATGACAATATAACTTCTATGTGAATATGAACAAACATAAACCATTATGTTGCCTTCCTTGTCCAATGTCAACAATTTTGGCATATAATATTTTGTTGGGGGCTCACAATCACAAAATATTTCGAGGATAGTATATTTGCATGTGAAAGTTCTCTTCCTTCTACTTATTATTCATGAATTATCAAGCTTCAAAAGATTTCACTTTCTAAACCCAATGTGAAACTACCACTAGGCATGATATAATTTCAACTTCATGATAGGCCAATGGGCGTCATTTCCATCCCATCAGACAAGAAGGATGCACTTATTTGTGTGGATCAGATGTATCGATACACGACAACAGCTGAGGCTGCAGAAGCCACATCTGCCGCCAAAGAAACAAAGAAGGGAAAGAAGACTAGTAGAGATACCAACAAGGAATCCGGGAAGCGCGCCCCTCTGGAGTGCGCTACACTTGTTGATGACCTGCTAGAAAGTTCCACTAGTAAGAGGTCCAAGGTTGCTTCACCTGTTGTAAAGAAGGTCTCGGCAAGGCAGGATAATGGTGATGGTACATTCACCATTAGCGCCACCCTCGATGACAAATAGGAAAGCGCGTTCATTGCCTTACTGTGGGCGAATGTCGATGTGTTTGCTTGGCACCATCTGACATCCCCGGTGTTCCGAGGAAGGTAATCAAGCACCACCTAGCTGTCTATCCTCATGCTTGGGTCGTCAAGCAGAAGGTCAAAAAGAAAGCCTTAGAGAGGCAACAGTTCATTGCCGAGGAAATCAAGGAGTTGGAAGCAGCTAGTTTGGTCAGGTGAGTGTTGCATCCAACATGGTTAGCAAACCCAGTGGTAGTGCGCAAGGCGAATGGGAAATGGAGGCTTTGCATTGACTTCACAGACCTGAACAAGGCCTGCCCGAAGGACCCTTTCCCCCTGCCGCACATCAATCAGATTGTAGAATCCACTTCTTGGTGTAATCTGCTTTCCTTTTTGGATGCGTACTCCGGATACCACCAGATATTCATGTCCAAAGAATACGAAGTGAAAACCGCGTTTATAACTCCATGTGGCACGTACTGCTTCGTATGTATGCCTTTCGGGTTGAAAAGCGATGGGTCCACCTTTGCAATAGCAGTACAAATTGGTTTTGAATCTCAATTGCACAACAATGTATTGCTTACATGGATGATATAGTGGTCAAGACCAGAGACAGATCAACACTCATTCAATATTTGGAGGAGACCTTTGCAAACTTATGGAAGATCAACTTGAAGCTAAACCCTAAGAAGTTTGTGTTTGGTGTTCCATCCGGCAAACTCCTTGGTTTCTTTGTATCCCAGCGGGGGATAGAGGCCAACCCAGACCAAATCAGGGCAACTGAGCAAATCCAGGCACCCAAGACTGCTAAGGATGTGAGGTATTTGACTAGATGCATTGCCGCGCGGAGTAGATTCATTTCTAAGTCTGTCGAGCGTGCCTTGCCCTTCTTAAAAATTTTGAAGAAGACATGGCCAATGAAGTGGACCCCGAAGGCACAAGCAACGCCGCAGGACCTAAAGGCCTACCTTTCCTCTACTCCCACCTTGGTCGCTCCTAAACCACAAGAACCATTGCTACTATATTTAGCGACAGCAAATCAAGTGGTTAGTCAGCACTGGTGGCACAGTGAGAAGTGGATGAGGAAGCAGATGCAGCTACTGTCCCCCCCCCCCCGAGATGAAACCGAACCAGTCACGGCGGTATTAGACACAAATCAAAGAGAAGCAGAGCAGGTTAGCGAAGGCAGTCCCAAAACCGTGGTAAAGAAGAAAGTGGTACAACGACTAGTGTACTTTGTCAGCTCCATGTTATAGGGGGCTAGGTCAAGGTACTCCAGGGTACAAAAGTTGATCTTCGACCTTGTCATGGCCTCGAGGAAATTGTGCCAATACTTCCAAGCCCATAAGATCACATTTGTCACCCGTTTTCCATTACAACGCATACTAAGGAACCTTGAAGCTACCGACACGATAGTTGAATGGGCACTTGAGCTGTCAACCTTCGGCCTGAAGTACGAAAGTACTACAACTATTCAGAGTAGAGCGTTGGTAGAATTCGTTGCAAACTGGACGCCCACTCCATATGAAGAAATACCAGTGACAGCAATCCCTAGTGTCAGGGATATATCCCGCGGTATGACCCAGCTAGATATATGACCCGGCCGAGACTTGGCGCTTCATTGGTAACCCGCCCGAAGACTGGCGACTCACCAATGACCCCGACGGCGGGTCAGATGGAAGACAAGGCCCAAGCCCCAGTAGGCCGACTCATGTTATGGTAGGCCAGTTTAAGAAGGAAGGCATAAGTAATATTTCCCTTACAAGGGAAGCAAGACTATGATTCCATTTGTAATAGAATAGTCCTAATCCTATTAGGACTCCAAATGTAACCCGCCCCTTCAACTTATATAGGGAGGAGCAGGGCACCCTAAGAGGGACAAGTTGAGACACACAAGTCAATAGCTCTCGAGAGAGAGGTAGCCAAAGAGCACCCTTGTGATCTTGAGCACCATGATCAATATCAATGAAGCAGGATGTAGGCTTTTCCCTCCACCGTGAGGGGCCCAAACTGGCTAAAAAAACCTCGCATCTCTCGTCCCACTCAACCCCTCTCAAGGTACTACCTAGTTGTGATGGCCTCACGACAAGTCCTCACTCTAGGACATCTGCCGTGACAAAATCACGACAGTTGGCGCCCATCGTGGGGCTAGTGCATGGTGGTTTGAGTTCTTGGAGGGTTTTTTTCCAGGATTCAAGAAGTTTGCGATTTTTTGGATGAAGAAAAGATTTCTTGGTGATCAGAGTCATGATTAAATTTGGGGTTTACAGTATGGGGTTTTGAGGTCAAGAGCATAGGGTTCCATCGTTTGAGTCGTCAGACGTGATGAGATCCATCGAAGTTGCATCTACGCCAAATCCGAGATCGAAGGAGTTAATCTGTTGTACTTATGTGAAAAAATCGCTACAAGGTTATGGCAAGATCCGCTGAGTTCCCTTACTCCTCCTCGCCTCCACATATACGCTTCAAGTCCTGAGGGGGCCACCAGCTATTACGCACTTTTCAATCGACTGGTACAACTTACCGCTCCTGGGATATTACAAGACCAGATTTTTGGGTCTTCAAACATTGCCTACTATCGAAAACATCAATGCAAGATTCTAGTGTGAAAACAATTGAATGAGTCGGTCAAACCAACTACGACCCGGAGGGGGTTTGGAGGTGTCCGCGGACTCATGTTGCTGTCGAGCCAGCCTCACCTCTGAGGCGCTCACCGCTGCCTATAGAAGCCCCTAGTATTCATCGTCGTTTCTAGGCCGGCCACCGCCACGCTAAGTCGCCGCCAAAACCCCGCATTGGCTTTGCTCCTCCCCAGCCATGGTGTCACCTCAGTGTGCATCCGTCGGCGCGTCAAGTTACCGTTGAGCTCTCTACATCAGGCCATTTCCTCCATGTTTGAGATGTTGTTTCCACGGCCTCCCTGCATCCTGAGTCGTTGCATCTCAGGTCGTGAGCCTCCGTCCTCGTGGCCTAGGAAGCCTCGCCTTGCTGCGGTGACCCGCCCCAGCTCCAGGACGCTGCCGCGGGCCCGCTTCAGACGCTGTTGTGAAGCACCATTGAGGGAGTCCTGGATTAGGGGGTGTCCGGATGGCCGGACTATACCTTCAGCCGGACTCCTGGACTATGAAGATACAAGATTGAAGACTTCGTCCCGTGTCCGGAAGGGACTTTCCTTGGCGTGGAAGGCAAGCTTGGCAATGCGGATATTTATATCTCCTACCATTATAACCGACTTTGTGTAACCCTAACCCTCTCCGGTGTCTATATAAACCGGAGGGCTTTAGTCCGTAGGACGACATACAACAATCATACCATAGGCTAGCTTCTAGGGTTTAGCCTCCTTGATCTCGTGGTAGATCTACTCTTGTACTACCCATATCATCAATATTAATCAAGCAGGACGTAGGGTTTTACCTCCATCGAGAGGGCCCGAATCTGGGTAAAACTTCGTGTCCCTTGTCTCCTGTTACCATCCGCCTAGACGCACAGTTCAGGACCCTCTACCCGAGATCCGCCGGTTTTGACACCGACATTGGTGCTTTCATTGAGAGTTCCTCTGTGTCGTCGCTTTTAGGCCCGATGGCTCCTCCGATCATCAATAGCGATCCAGTCCAGGGTGAGACTTTTCTCTCCGGAGAGATCTTCGTCTTCGGCGGCTTCGCACTGCGGGCCAATTCGCTTGGCCATCTAGAGCAGATCGAAATCTACGCCCCTAGCCATCAGGTCAGATTTGGAAGTTTAAACTACACGGCTGACGTACGCGGGGACTTGATCTTCGACGGATTCGAGCCACGACCGAGCGCGCCGCACTGTCACGATGGGCATGATCTAGCTCTGTCGCCGAACAGTGCCCTGTAGGCTGCGCACGCATTGGTTCTGACCCTTGATTCGGAACCAACTGCGCCGATCGAGGACGAGTGGTTGGACGCCGCCTCGGGGGTTGCGATCCCAACGGCGATCGAGCCAAACACCAGGACCGTGACTCCGTGGGGCCGGACTCCTCTCCGGACTCCAAGCCCTCCGCGCCCCTGCCGATCGAATCCGATTGGGCGCCGATCATGGAGTTTACCGCCGCGGACATCTTTCAGCACTCGCCCTTTGGCGATATTCTGAAGTCATTAAAGTCTCTCTCTTTATCAGGAGAGCCCTGGCCGAACTGCGGTCAGCAAGGTTGGGATACGGACGACGAAGAAATTCAAAGCCCACCCACCACCCTCTTTGTAGCCACTGTCGACTATTTAATCGACATGCTCGACTTCGACTCCAAAGACATCGACGGTATGGACGTCGATGTAGGAGACGACCAAGAACCAACACCTATAGGGCACTGGAAAGCCACCTCGTCATATGGCATATACATGGTGGATACCCCAACACAAGGAGATGTCGATGGAACAGCGGGGGATGACCCCTCCAAGAAACAACCTAAGCGCCGGCGTCAGCGGCGCCGCCCTAAATCCCGCCAAAGCAAAAACAGTGATTCTGGCACAGGAGATAATAATACTCCGGATAGCGCCGAAGAACATCCCCTCCAGCAAGATTCAGCGCAGGAGGATGGAGAAGCCAGCCCTCACGAGAGAGCGGCAGCAGAGAGGTCGAGAATGATAATTATATGCCTCCCTCCGAAGACGAGGCAAGCCTCGACGACGAGGAATTCGTCGTGCCAGAGGATCCCGTCGAACAAGAGCGTTTCAAACGCAGGCTTATGGCCACGGCAAGCAGCCTCAAGAAAAAACAGCAACAACTTAGAGCTGATCAAGATTTGCTAGCCGACAGATGGACTGAAGTCCTTGCGGCCGAAGAGTATGAACTCGAACGCCCCTCCAAGAGCTACCCAAAGCGCAGGCTGCTACCCCGATTAGACGAGGAAGCACCTAAACCTACATCACCAGCGCATGATACGGCCGATCGACCACCTCTTGGTCGCGACAGAGAGGCCTCTCGGCCCTCCACTCAAGCCGCACCCCGGCACCGTTCAAAACATTTTAAGGCACGGGAAAATGCGCCAGACCTGCGAGACATATTGGAGGACAAGGCAAAGCAAACAAGATCGATCTATGGATCACGCAGACGCCCCACGGCACGTGACGGTGATCGTCACTCCGGATATAATAAATCCGGCCGGGCCGAACATAATAGACAAAGCTCATTTGAGATGCGTCGTGATATAGCCCAATACAAAGGCGCTGCACACCCCCTATGCTTCACAGATGAAGTAATGGATCATCAAATCCGTGAGGGTTTCAAACCCGTGAACATCGAATCATACGATGGCACAACAGATCCCGCGGTATGGATCGAGGATTATCTCCTTCATATCCACATGGCCCGCGGCGACGATCTACACGCCATCAAATACCTCCCACTCAAACTCAGGGACCAGCTCAGCATTGGCTTAACAGCTTGCCAGCAGAATCAATCGGGTGTTGGGAGGACCTGGAAGCCGCATTCCTCGACAATTTCCAGGGCACCTATGTGCGACCACCAGACGCCGATGACCTAAGCCACATAATTCAGCAGCCAGAGGAATCGGCAAGGCAATTCTGGACACGGTTCCTAACAAAGAAAAACCAAATAGTCGACTGTCCGGACACAGAGGCCCTAGAAGCCTTCAAGCATAATATCCGCGACGAGTGGCTTGCCCGGCACCTTGGACAGGAAAAGCCGAAATCTATGGCAGCCCTCACGACACTCATGACCCGCTTTTGCGTGGGAGAAGACAGCTGGCTAGCTCGTAGCAATAACTTGACCAAGAACCTTGGTAATTCGGACACCAAGGATAACAGTGGCAGGTCGCGTCGGAACAAGCAAAAGTGCCGTGTTAACAGCGACAGCAACAAGGATACAGAAGTCAATGCCGGATTCAGAGGCTATAAATCCGGTCAGCGGAAAAAGCCATTCAAAAGAAATACTCAGGGCCCGTCCAATTTGTACCGAATACTCGACCGCTTGTGCCAGATACATGGCACCCCCGAAAAGCTAGCCAATCACACCAACAGAGATTGTTGGGTGTTCAAGCAGGCAGGCAAGCTAAATGCCGAAAACAGAGACAAGGGGCTGCATAGCGATGACGAGGAGGAGCCCCGGCCGCCGAACAACAGTGGACAGAAGGGTTTTCCCCCACAAGTGCGGACGGTGAACATGATATACGCAACCCATATCCCCAAGAGGGAGCGGAAGCGTGCGTTAAGGGACGTATATGCGATGGAGCCAGTCGCCCCAAAGTTCAACCCATGGTCCTCCTGCCCGATCACCTTCGATCGAAGGGACCACCCCACTAGCATCCATCATGGCGGATTCGCCGCATTGGTTCTAGACCCAATTATTGACGGATTTCATCTCACAAGAGTCCTTATGGACGGCGGCAGCAGCCTGAACCTGCTTTACCAAGATACAGTGCAGAAAATGGGCATAGATCCCTCGAGGATGAAGCCCACCAAAACGACCTTTAAAGGCGTCATACCAGGTGTAGAGGCCAACTGTACAGGCTCAGTCACACTTGAAGTGGTCTTCAGATCTCCAGATAATTTCCGAAGCGAGGAGTTAATCTTTGACATAGTCCCGTTCCGCAGTGGCTATCACGCACTGCTCGGGCGAACCGCATTTGCAAAGTTCAATGCGGTGCCACACTACGTATACCTTAAGCTCAAGATGCTAGGCCCTCGAGGAGTAATCACGGTCAATGGAAACACTGAACGCTCCCTCCAAATGGAGGAGCACACGGCGGCCCTCTCAGCGGAAGTACAAAGCAGCCTCCCAAGGCAGCTCTCCAGTCCGGCGGTTAAACCTCCAAACATCGCAAGCGTGGCCGGAGTAACCTACAACAAGACCGCCTGGCACGCTCCGAGCAGGCGTAGCAACGCGGCCCCAACCCCAGCCCTCGCGAATTAGCGAAACCAGTGCTTCGCGTACATAACTACGCTCTCAAAATACCATGGGCACAGGGGGGGCACCATCACGGCACGCCCGAAACACGGCTTAAACCGCACTAGGGGCTGCCGATTTCTTTATTTTCTCTTACTTACAGGACTCCATACTTCGGAAGACCTGTTCGGCAATCCAACTGCTGCTCAAACGATGCACGAACCAGGGAAGCAGAAAAGCTACGCCGCATTATAGAACTCCCAGGTGGTCTCTATCACGAGCAGTATACCCGTTTTGCATACTATTCCGCAGCCTGCCCCTACTGCGATTGTGCCCTAGTTGAGCTGGGCGGAGCACCTCAGTAGAGAAAGCTAAAACTGAATGTCATGATTAAGCGAGAGACTGGTCACTGTTCGAGAGGTTCTTCGAGTCCCGAAAGACTTATGCCGCTTAGAGCGAGGAGTCGGCTTTGCCTGGCCAAAGGCGTGGATAGCGCCCCGAACTTGGTCTTCCGAACACTAGGGGCTTCGCCGAAATTTAAAATTATATAATTCTATGGCTAAGTGAGAGTGTTCAAGCACTATAGTCTGATTGCCTTGTTCGTTGTGCTGAGCGCCTCCCTCGAAGGACCCAAACATGGGGAAAAGAGCACTCAGGTTTATCCCGAACACCCTAGCACTAGTGGCATGGGGGCAGAAGCCGACGACTCGCCATCTCTCAAATTTGATAAACGGCCGCACAGAAGGTAATATTTTAAATTCAAAACGCATTGCTTAAGCGCACATGAACAAGTTTTCAGCGCACAGGATAAAACGAGCGAGTTTACTCCAAAATTACATCCCTGGAACATTCATTCGCCATTAGGCGGGCACCCTTCAGAACATCCTTATAATATTCTTGGGCATGCGATGCTCTTTCCCCGGCGGTGGCCCGTCCTTCACAAGCTTCTCAGCATTCAGCTTGCCCCAGTGCACCTTAGCGCGGGCAATGGCCCTACGGGCACCTTCGATGCAGACGGAGCGCTTGATGACTTCGAGCCTTGGACAGGCCTCCACCAGCCATCGCACCAGCCCGAAGTAGCTCCCAGGCAAAGCCTCGCCAGGCCACAGCCGAACTATGAGGCCCTTCATGGCCTGTTCGGCCGCCTTGTGGAGCTCGACCAGCTGCTTCAGCTGGTCGCTCAGGGGCACTGGGTGTCCGGCCTCAGCTTACTAAGACCAGAACACCTTCTCCGTCGAGCTGCCCTCCTCGGCTCGGTAGAATGCGGCGGCATCGGACACGCTACGGGGAAGATCTGCGAATGCTCCTGGAGAGCTCTGGATTCGGGTAAGTAACACGAAGCTCACTTTCACATGTTTGCTTTGCATAAACAATGCCTTACCCGCCGCTATCTTTTTCACCGCATCCAACTCCTGGAGGGCCTTCTAGGATTCGGCCTTGGCAGACTTGGCATTTTCAATAGCCACCGCGAGCTCGGACGCTCGCGTCTTTGAGTCAAGCTCCAAACTCTCATGTTTTTCCATGAGAACCCGGAGCTCTTGCCGCACCTTGCCAACTTGTGCCTTATAATTCTCCCGCTCGGTGCGCTCCGTGGCCGCTCTCTTCTCGGCCTCGGCCAGCGCTTGCTTGAGGGTCGCCACCTCAGTCGTGTCCCCTACAATAACCATGTTAATCCTGTCATATTTTTGCAATTGCACTTTTATATTTTCTTTTGTTTTTTCTATAAGGTATCTCTTACCTTCTTTCTCCTCGAGCTGCCTCTTGGCAAGGCCGAGCTCTTGCTCGGACCACTCGAGGCCCTGCTTCAGTGTGCCCACCTCCGTAGTCAGTGCGGCGGTCGCCAGCAGCGAAGCCTGCATACACATATTGACTCTTTTTCTGTTAGACTCCTGCGAATTTTATTAGATCCTCTATTCGGCTTTTCTTTCCGAACGCCAAATAGAGCATCAGGGGCTACTGTCTATGCGGTTATATTTTTTATATATTATGTACTTACCTCGAAGCCTGTTAGAAGGCTGGCACAAGCTTTAGTCAGTCCGCTCTTGGCGGACTGAACCTTCTGGATCACCGCACTCATAATAGTGTGGTGCTCCTCGTCGATGGAGGCGCCGTTAAGCACCTCCAGCAGATTGTCCGGCGCCTCCGGTTGGACGGGGGCCGCCGACTCAGTTGGCTTGCTCCTCTTTGAAGGAGTTCGCCTACCGCGGACCGGAACCGTTGACGATTCCGGCGCGGTGTCCGGCTCAAAGCCGGACTTGGAGCACTGGGGGGTTTTATCCCCTTTACTCCTGGAGTCCAGGAGGTCGCCTTGTGGCGCCTCCAGGACCACCTCCTCCTGGCTTGGAGCCCGTTGGGACGCCACCTCGGCAAATTACTCGGGTATCCGGATGCTTACGATTCCGCCGGACACTTGGCCCTGTGCGGCCACTCCTCTTCGTCGTCGGCGGCGTCGATGGGGTAGTCCGGAGGAAGGGTCTTCCCCTTCTTGGACCCTTCGGCCTCCTCGGTTGGGGCGGCCTTCCTTTTCTTTCCTCCCCCCGCTGGAGGGGGAGAGGTTTCTTCTTCCTCCTCCTCGTTTTCACGGGAGGAGCGCGTCTCGGATTTGTCGGATGACGAATTCGACACCTCCAGGCGCCGGGAACTCTTTCGAGTCCCCGTGGCCCTCTTCTTGGCCTTCTTCTCCGGCACCACGTAAGGTGCGGGAGCCAGCACCTTCGCTAAGTGAGCATCGGCTGGGTCTTCGGGCAAAGGGGCCGGACAGTCGATCTGTCCGGACTTCGCCTACCAATTCTGTCAAAGGAAAGGGAGTTTAGATCCTGCATAGGGTCAAACTATGGAAAACTAACATCATGTAAAAGGTCAAAATAGCTTACCGCACTAGCGTGACGCTGCGTGCTGAATCCGCGGTCCTCGGAAGCGGATGTGGGAGCCTCGGCGCCTTTGAATAGCACCTTCCAGGCGTCTTCGTACGTTGTGTCGAAGAGCCTGCTCAGGGTTGGGTGCTGCGCCGGGTCGAACTCCCACAAATTGAAACCCCGTCGCTGACACGGGAGGATCCGGCGGACGAGCATAACCTGGACTACATTGACAAGCTTGAGGTGCTTGTTCACCAGGTTTTGGATGCATTTTTGCAGTCCGGTTACTTCTCCTTGGTTGCCCCACGATACGCCCGTCTCTTTCCAAGACGTGGGCCGCGTAGGGGGTCCGGATCGGAACTCGGGGGCTGCGACCCACTCAGGGTCGCGCGGCTCGGTGATGTAAAACCACCCTGGTTGCCACCCCTTCAAGGTCTCCACAAAGGAGCCCTCGAGCCTTAGGACGTTGGCTATCTTGCCCGCCATGGCACCTCCGCACTCCGCCTGGTTGCCGCGCACCACCTTACGCTTGACGTTGAAAGTCTTGAGCCATAGGTCGAAATGGGGGCGGATGCAGAGGAAAGCCTCGCACACGACGATAAACGCCGAGATGTTGAGGACGAAGTTCGGGGCCAGATCATGGAAATATAGGTTGTAGTAGAACATGAGCCCCCGGACGAATGGGTGGAGAGGAAAACCCAGTCCGCAGAGGAAGTGGGGGAGAAACACTACCCTCTCATGGGGCCTTGGGGTGGGGAGGAGCTGCCCTTCTTCGGGAAGCCGGTGCGTGATGTCGTTAGACAAGTATCCGGCTTTCCTCAGTTTTTTGATGTGTCCCTCCGTGACGGAGGAGACCATCCACTTGCCTCCCGCTCCGGACATGGCTGGAGAAGGTTGAGGTGGGAAGTGTGTGCTTGGGCGCTGGAGCTCGAGTGCGCGGAAGATGGATAGGCAAAGGAGGAAGAAGGCTAGGTAGAAAGGTGGATCCTTATCCCCTTATATGGGCGGATGCGGTTAAGCGTCCCCACCAACCTGGTAAAACTCACTTATCTCCCAAGCACTGTGATAAATGGCACGGTTGGGTTACCCACGTCCGTATTGATGAGAATCCCGTAAATGAGGGGACACGATCTCTGCTTTGACAAGACGTGCCAAGGAAACCGCCTTGCAAAATGTGCTGAGGTGAGGGAGTAAAAACGATTCGAATAAAGGCTTGGCCGTAGTGTGATGCCACGCCACGGAATACGTCAGCAGATTAGATTTGTGTAAACATTATTCTCTCTATGGCAATATGTGGAAACTTATTTTGTAGAGTCGGACACTGTCTTTTGTGTTCAAAATCTTTTATGAAGTACTTGGAGGAGGAACCGGCCTTGCAATACCAAAGACAATCTGCGCGCCGGACTCGTCATCATTGAAGCCTGGTTCCGGGGCTACTGAGGGAGTCCTGGATTAGGGGGTGTCCGGATGGCTGGACTATACCTTCAGCCGGACTCCTGGACTATGAAGGTACAAGATTGAAGACTTCGTCCCGTGTCCAGAAGGGACTTTCCTTGGCGTGGAAGGCAAGCTTGGCGATGCGGATATTTAGATCTCCTACCATTATAACCGACTTCGTGTAACCCTAACCCTCTCCGATGTCTATATAAACCAGAGGGCTTTAGTCCGTAGGACGACATACAACAATCATACCATAGGCTAGCTTCTAGGGTTTAGCCTCCTTGATCTCGTGGTAGATCTACTCTTGTACTACCCATATCATCAATATTAATCAAGCGGGACATAGGGTTTTACCTCCATCGAGAGGGCCCGAACCTGGGTAAAATTTTGTGTCCCTTGTCTCCTGTTACCATCCGCCTAGACGCACAGTTCGGGACCCCCTACCCGAGATCCTCCGGTTTTGACACCGACAACCATGGTCTCCGCCTCCTCCGTCTCCAAGGCACTACCTCAACCCGCCGCCTGGCCTCGTGCTCCCTCGCCCTCGTGCGCCTTGTGCTTCCGTGACCGTCTCACCCATGCGGAGAGCCACCGCAGCCTCACCCTCAAACCACTGCAGCCTCGCCCCACCTCGAGCGCTGCCCCTGTGCTGCTCCTCGGCGAGCCGCCATTCGCCTCAGACTCCGTCGCCGGTCGGCCGCTCTCAACCCCGTGTTGAGCCGCTCTCTACCCTGCGTTGAGCCGCTCTCGCCTTCCCTGCCCTGTGCTGCGCCTCGCCTTCTGCGCCTCGAGACATGCTTCTCCATTTCTTATGCTGTGGTGAGCAGTCGCTCGACTCCACTGCTGCAGCCGTGGCCCTGCCTCAGGACACCTCCGAGCCGCCAGGCACCACATCCGCCCTTGTGGCTGCCTGTGGCCAGGTGTTGTCCACCCGCGCGCCACCACCGTCGCCCTGACAAAGCTGCTTGATAAGGCCCATACAATATTTGAAAGAATGAGTGAGAGAGAAATTGCTTTCCACATGGAAGAAAGAAGACGGGCATAAGATTTTCAAAGACATGATCCAAGGATGCCAGCCTGATCTCATCCTACTTAAACGCATATATGGATTGAGAGTGAAAAGGGAAAAGCAATTTTGAAGATATCAAGAGTTATGGGTCTCTTCCTGATATTCGATGTTACTCCATTTTTTGGTTAATGATCTCGCAAAAGCTAGCCAGACTGGAGAAATGTCCAATATTTTTTATGCAACGAGTCAGCGAGGTTTGGTACTTTATGCTCAGACTTACCATGGTGTTATTGATGGGTTATGCAAATCTAGCAAAGTAGCCAGGGCCTATGAAGTTCTTAAGGAGATGAAGCTAAAACATATCTCTCCAACGGTTGCTACATATGGATCAATTATTGATGGTCTAGTTAAGATTGATATGGCTGGTAAGATAGATGAGATGTGTATCAAATATTTGAAGAAACCCATCTCAGGGCATGCAGAGTCAATGTGACGGCATGCGTCAGTCTTTTGGATGATTTGAACGAAGTTTGAATGTCTCGAGCAAGCTATGCTTGTTGGTACAGTTGTGAAATTTCCATCTTGGTTGTAACTGAGTTGATAAAAAAGGATTGGTCAAGACACGACTTAGAGGGCCTATTCCAAACCATCCAGCTCCGGCTCTGCTACGGTTGTGTCCACGTAAACCCCATGGCGAATATTTTGGTTGATGCTTTCAGGGGTAAATTGAGTGTTGTTCATAGAAGGGGTGTCTCTGATATTGGTTTAAGTTTGAGATGATGTGTCAAAAGAGAAAAGGTCCAGGATTCCAAGACTGTTCGCAGATCAACTGATGGCCGAAGAAGTTCATTATGATGGACAAATACAACCTCGTTTTTGAGGAAAATTAGGCCGAGCCAATTTCAGAATATAATTCTACATGGTCGTGATTCACCTTATGTGAACGTACAATAAAAACATCCACATTTATACTGCTGGGTGGTGCTTGCACATATGAAAGTTTGGTCAAATTGGAACCTAGTCTGCCATCAAAAAGGAGGCATGAATACTAGTGCATGATGTTGCCATAGTTCAACCAAAGGCAATCCGCCGAAGAGTGAATGTGAAATAAAATACTTAATGTAATGGGACCGGCCACGGATGCGTCGCATTAAGCTGCTCCTGCCGCATTGAGCCGCCGGGGCCGTATTGAGTTGTCGATATGCCTGAGCCGCCAGGGCTGTATTGAGTCGCCGGTCAGCTTTGTTGAGCCGCCCCTGCTCGCTAGTCCTTGTTGTAGCTTTCAGATAATTTAGGTGAATTCTGTCCATTCAATTTTCATTGATATGTTCTTATTTTTTAAAGAACAAGTACTCTCGTTTGTGATATTTTTTGCACGACAATTATCCACTACAAGAGCAATGGTCGTGTCATGGATATATAGCCCGCGCCACCATTGTCATGCCCTAGCATCTGACTGTGGCATGATGCTTGATGAATATATGTGCAAACCGCCCCCTGTGCGCCCCAATTTACATCAACATGGCGTGGCTGACTCGCCCGTCCACAAGGTTTACCGCGCCTGCAATTGACTCGCCCGTCCGGACCGAGAGGGATCGACAATACCAACTACGCTCGTTCCATTCAATCCACCAAGTTGGGGACACCGCTAAGTTTAGAGGTGATCTGCTGACACCATTGGGTTTTGACATCACGATCGTATAATTCATGTCAGCCATCGAACTACTCGGCAAAAAATCAGGTGATAACCTTCTTATGTATTTTATTATCCATTTGTATAATAATTCATCCAAGAGCAATTACTCTAGATTGCAAATTCTTTCATGCAGGACAAATTGTCTACTACAAAGGTGACTGTCATGTCACAGAGTTTGTTGAATGATTCATACTGGGAGTATACATTGATTGTTGCGAAGATCATCAACTCGCATCCAGCTTGAACATATTCTAGCGTTCGACTGTTCAACTATATGCCGGTTTACATCACGGTCAAGCATGGAGAATCTCAAGCCAACTCCTCGAGTCATCTTAAGACTTGGGGGCTACAGTGACATGACTCAGCAAATTCAAGACCCCGGTTCATCGGAGGGAAAATAACCCGGTCCTAGAGGCTACTACCATATTGGTGAAAAATTCAAAGGGGCTGTCAGACAAGTTCCGGCTTAAAAAAGTGCCTGGCAGTAAAAAAGTTCTGGTTCCATAGAAGAGTTTCGGGTCATAAGAAAAGATTCCGACTAAATATCCAGCTCAAAGGAAATCTCTCTCCCATAATGTTTTGAGCTCTCAATATCCGGCTCAACATCCGGTTCAAGAGGAATTCATCTCTCGCAAGTTCAAGTTCTCATAAAAATTAAAGGTTGCCAAAGAGAACTTTCTGCGGTGCGCAGTTCAAACATGGGTATCCTGCTTTATGGGCTTATCTTATTATGATCAACACAATAAAGTCGGCATCCCTTAAATTTGGGGCCTCTGCCGTTTCATCTCCATGTGTGCATGAGTCGTTCATTGGTTGATTATAAGGTCACTTGGGGGCTTCCAACCCACCGGGTTTAGCTTTCATACCCTCTTGACTAGGCGTAAACGTTGAATTCCGGGTTATCCTGCCTGTATGTCGATGCTACTCCGCCCAGGTAATCCTGGAATGACCCACCGTACTCTTGACAGTCAATCTTTTAACTAAGACCCTGAACTCGTTAAGGTTAAAATGGCGGTTTGTCGTGTGAGGGCCGACTTATGGTGTGCAAGGGTTAACTCAGTGGCTGTGGGGGCCCTGAAAGCACTTGGGTTTTAGGCTTGGCGGCCTATGAAAGCCTCGATTTTTCTAGATTTCTGTTTTTCTGAAAATTTTGGATTTGTATCCTACTTTCATATGGTTTCTCAATTCGGGCCATGCAGCCCTGATCATATAACTCATAATTGAGCATTTTGGGTTTGGTAACCCACGCTGATAGCGGATTCTAAGTCGCCAGGATATTTTTTGCCTTGAGCAAACACAATCATGACAATTCATGATTTCGGGATGATACCCACTATGGATTATAATTATCAACGTGTCACCATGGTGTCAATCTAGAGGTATGTCTTTTAGTAATTGTATGAATATTTTGGGTTTGGTAATCCGCCCTGGCTATGGACTTTAAGTCGCTAGCATACTTTGGATTGCACAATTGAAATCATGCACTTACAAATCTTTGGTTTGTCACCCGCACTGGATATGGCGTTGTAAGCTGACGGTATAAGTCAATTCTACAGGTATGTTTTCCTGGTTATAAGAATATGCGAGGTTTGATAACCTGCCCGGCTTTTTACTTTAAGTCGCCAGTATATTTTGGCTTCGATGGCCTTAATTCTAGTCTTTTCCATAATTGCATAAGACTATTATGTTTGGGTTGTTACCCGCCCTGGCTTTTGACGTTAAGTCACCAGGGCATATGTTGTTTAAATTTTGTGCAGGATATGCAGAGCTATGGTTTACATAAATGATTAAATTCAAGCCCATCATCAAAGATTAAAATTGGTGTTTCAAAAGGGTTATGAATTCTTGACTTTTCTTTACAAAGGCTATAATCCGCCGGGTTACAAAAATCCCGGATTACAACGAATGCACATTAAGTCGCCATCGGCTAAGAGTCGCCAGGTATTTAACTCCGGATTTACTTGTCAACAGACAAAGTATTCAAATCTTTAATGGCCAAACATGGTTGTATTTTCATTATGGTATTGAATGACTAAGGTTTTCATACCGGATTATGTTATTCAAAGCTTTAATAGCCAACATGGTGGGATTTTTATTATGATTATCATAACCAGTGTTGACAATTGAGGTTTTCAAAGCCACTTCAGAATAATGGCTATTATTCCTTCATCCAAAAATACGAGCTCATAGTAGAGAGCATGGTTCAATATTGGTATGCAAAGGCTTTCAACAACATCATCCGGACAATGGATATGGTTCTATTTTACAATGGAAGGTATAGTCCCGAGTCGCTGCAGACATACGACCTGACACTTGGGGTCTACATGATTCAAATCAAGATTACATCAAGTATGCAAGTCCCATGTCACTCCAAGCATGCACCATGGCACTTGGGGGCTAATGCAAGGTCATTTTTAACTCGCCTTATTGAAGAGCCGACCCATCATATCGTGATGAGCCGGCCCTTGGGGGCTACTAATTGCTCCTGTCAAAGGTAACTGGAAACTTGAGGGCTACGTCATATTATGTTATTTTCAATGAAGTACATGTAAAGTCCCAGCTCGGTATTATCTTACCGAGCCAGCCCTTGGGGGCTACATGTTGCTGTTCAAGTCTACATAATTAGATCTATAAAGTCCCTGCTCATTATTGTATAATGACCCGACACTTGGGGGCTACACATGGGAAGTTCAAAATGTGCAGTTTATGATTGGCGACTTACATGAACAACCCGGTTTTCTCCAAAGTTGCAGCATTTATATTAAAGCAAGTCTTAAGCTATCACTACGTTCTCATGTAAAGACTTGGGGGCTAGAGGTAATATGCATATAAGCGAGGACTTCACATTCACAGTTTTGAGCAAACCTGGTATTATATTATTATTGGAGAAATTTGCAAAGTTTATTTCCTCTAAGCTATTCATAGAAAGTTTTAGAGAGCCGACTCAATGATTGGAAAGCTACATTTACAAAAGCAAGCACTAAGTCACCATAATATTGACCCGACATCATCTGTTTTATAACCCGACGATTTTGGCAATCATAACTTGGCAAGATCTACATCTTCAAGCCGGCTGAAAATTAGATTAGTATTTCAAGACCAATATTTTTATCAAACTAGAGCATTGGAGGCCGGCTCAAATGGTTTCACAATATTTTTCTACAAGCAAATTGACTGTGAAGCCAGTCTATTGACCCGGACTTTCTAGAAGAAGGAGATGACAAGGACTTGAGGATGATCAGGTGCCAGCTCGGAAAAACTTTAATTTGGTGCACAACCTGTCAAATTTGTAGGATCAGTTTAACATGGATAAACCCAAATTAAACTGGGGGCTAATGTCGGGGATATACCCCATGGTATGACCCAGCCGGATATATGACACGGCCGAGACTTGGCGCTTCATCGGTAACCTGCCCGAAGACTGGCGACTCACTGGTCTGGCGACTCACTAATGACCCCGACGGCGTGTCAGATGGATGACAAGGCCCAAGGCCCAGTAGGCCGACTCATGTTATGGTAGGACGGTTTAAGAAGGAAGGCATAAGGAATATTTCCCTTACAAGGGAAGCAAGACTAGGATTCTATTTGTAATAGAATAGTCCTAATCCTGCTAGGACTCCACATGTAACCCACACCTTCAACTTATATAAGGAGGGGCAGGGCATCCCAAAAGGGACAAGTTGAGACAGACAAGTCAATAGCTCTTGAGAGAGAGGTAGCCAAAGAGCACCCTTGTAATTGTGAGCACCATGATCAATATCAATGAAGCAGGATGTATGCTTTTACCTCCACCGTGAGGGGCCGAACTTGGACCAAAAACCTCGCGTCTCTGATCCCACTCAACCCCTTCCAAGCTACTACCTAGTTGCGATGGCCTCACGACAAGTCCTCACACTAGGACATCTACCGTGACAAAACCACGACACCCGGCAAGGAAGCGCCTCAGGAGTGGATCATGTATTTTGACGGTGCTTTCTCGTTACAAGGCGCTCGAGCTAGTGTGCTTCTTGTAGCGCCAACTATAGAGCATCTTAAGTATGTGGTTCAAATGCACTTTCCCCGGGAAAAGGCAACCAACAACACTGCTGAGTATGAGGGGCTCCTCGTCGGGCTCAGAATTGTGGTGGAGTCGGGAATCAACAAATTGATCATCCGCTGAGACTCACAGCTCATGGTGAGACAAGTCAACAAGGATTACCAGAGCCCATTGATGGAGACATACATAGAGGAGGTGAGAAAACTGAAGGAACACTTTGATGGGTTGCAAGCCGAGCATGTGCCACGTGCGGAGAACAACATTGCCGATCACTTATGAAAGTGTGTCGCACAAAAGCTCCCTATGGAACTAGGGACTTTTGTCGTCCACCTAACTCAACCATCAGTATCCCCTTCAATGATGGCTAGAAAAAGAAGGAAGTTGGACTCGGGCAAGTATCTCCTGGCAGAGCTCCATGAAGCCGCCGGTAGAGAGGCTATTGGGGACAACCCTACTTCGGTTGGTGAGCAGCACTCTCTTGCGGAACCACAAGTTCTTATGGTCGAGGTGAGCGCTCCACTGAACAAAGAAGTGCCTTTAGTCCTTGTTGTCGAGCCGCAGGCTCCAACTTGGGCGCAACACATAGTCCACTACCTTCAAACAGGAGAACTTCACAAAGAGCAAGAAGAAGCTAAAAGAGTAGCCCGGCAAGCCAGTATGTATCAGTTTGTCGATGACACTCTATACGGAAAGAGGCCAAATGGTGTGAAATTGAAGTGCATTTGCCAGGAAGATGGACAGAAGCTACCGGTAGAAATACATGGAGGTGTGTGTGGCTCCCACATTGGATCAAGAGCCCTGGTTGGAAAGGCTTTCCGGTAGGGTTTCTACTGGCCCACAGCCCTCTAGGATGGGACCGAGCTAGTCACCAAATGTGAAGCCTGCCAGTTCCACTCCAAGAACATCCAAAACTAGCTCAAGCTCTCTAGACGATCCCTTTATCTTGGCCATTTTCAGTATGGGGGCTTAACATCTTTGGCCCCTTCCCCCATGCTACCGGGGGCTTTGAATTCTTGTACGTTGCCATCGACAAGTTTAAAAGTGACCAGAAGTGGAACCGGTGAGGAAGGTGACCGCATAGTCACCTATCAAGTTCATGAAATGATTGGTGTGCCGATTTGGAGTGCCTGCCAACATAATCACTAACAATGACACCCAATTCACGACCCATGCCTTCATGAAGTATATCCAAAACCTTGGAAGCAAGGTATACTTTGCTTCTGTTGCTCATCCTTGGAGCAATGGGCAAGCTGAGAGCATGAATGATGAAGTGTTGTGAGGACTCAAGACCAGAACTTTTGATAGTGATAGAGGCAAAGGTGTCTGGTCTTTCGATGAGATGGTGGCTATCGTTTTGGAGGAAGTCGACTTTGACGATCCGACTACGAACGTGCGAGGATGCCGCGCCTTAGCAATTGCTAAACCAACTCCGAGAGGTTATTGACCACGCCGGAGCACGATCAACCTGACCACGAAGGTCTGTTTCCTGCAGGCAAACAAAGAACAAGCAAGAAACTAAGATTGCAATCTGGATATTGCGAATATAAGAGGAAAGCTTTATTGATCAAGGTGGGGTTCTGTGATGCTTTGGTCTGGTCGTTGAACACAAACGAAGTACACGAAGTTGCAGCTATGGCGAACTTTTAATCTAAACAAAACCCAAAGTCTAAACGACGCCCTAAGGGCTGTATATATGGAGGAAGAGGGGGGAATTTCGTGGCCCTTGGAAGAGGAGTCTGAAACCAACCCTAACTCTTGTTTCCCCACACATACGGACTCTAAAAACAATCTATACTTAAGTATTTCGAAAATACATGGGCCTAGCCCAATATTAAGGTGATGCAGCACCTAGAATAGCCTCTAGACGAAATTTATGAAGTGGCATCTTGTATATTTCGTCCAAGGCTTCATGCACTCCTTATGGTGGCTTCAAAGTCCTGAAATCATCACTTGTAACTCCGTCCTTGATCCCCTTGTGCATGCCATCAACTCCATGACGATAAATCGCGCGTCATAGAAGTGCTTTCGTCAAGGGTGACCGACACGTGGCATCCACTGTAACGGAACGCCGTTAAGCTATCGGGTCGGGTTTTGGATCCGATAACCCGTTAACAACCCTGACCAATGGGAAATTTCCACGTGTAAAATTCTTATTAGCCGGACGAAACACGTGTCAGCTCGTCAGTGGGTCAGATAGGCGCCTATGATACGTCGACATGTGGCACGGCCCAACAGAGGCCCATTCCTGTGAAAAGGTCGGCCCGTTTGACTTGGTCAAAAGGTGGCGGGCCGGCCCATGTAAAGCCTGTTAATGGCCAGTTCGCATATAGCCCATTTACAGCCCGCTAACCCAAGGCCCGTTACGCCCTATCCAAATTAGGCCTAGTAGCGTCATCTGGGCCACCCAATATGATTCCAGCCCATTTTCACTTCTGGCCCATGTATGGCCCATGACGTCTTTCGGCCCATATGAGGACCTATGTAACTCTTGGCCTATTAACGGTCTGTGGTGAAACTGGCCCGTAATGAACAGTGTATCACTTTACACCCATTAACAGCCCGTGGTGAAACTGGCCCGTAATGAACAGTGTATCACTTTATACCCATTAACGGCCCGTTATTCTGTTGGGCCGTTTCCAGCCCATGTTATCTTTCGGCCTTCTCAGAGCCCATTTATTCTTGGGCTCATTTCCAGCATTCGTTTACTTACGGCCCGTTACTGTCATTTTCTGCTTGTGGGCCAAATTCAGCCCGTGGTTACAGTCGGCCCGTTTGTGGTCCGTTAATACGTTGGGCCGTTTTCATAGCATCGTCAACTACAGCCTATTAACAATGGCCCGCTATGGTCGGCCCATGAACGGATGATTCCAACTCTAGCCTGTTTACGGCCATAATGCGGCCTATTATTGGACCATGTTTGGCCAATCGATCATACTGCCCGTATAAGGCCCATTGATGATATGGCCCGTAGAAGGCCCATTGTTTCTACAGCCCGTAGAAGGCCCATTTTGCTATGGCCCGTAGAAGGCCCACTGTTTCTACGGCCCGTAGGAGGCCCAGTGTCACTACAGTAAATATTAGCCCATGGTTATTGTGGCCTAGTTTTAAAAAATAGGTTATTGTAGCCACTAGCAAACCGCGGAAAAAGAACTGCAATGACTACAAGCAAACAAATAAACAAGACAACAAAGAAATAAATAAGCAAGCAAATCACATATTACATCCACTGGGCATCAAAGTTCGCCACCAGTACAAATAAACACGCCGACAAAAGAATATACAAAACTGAGAGCACTTCAGAAGGCACTAGGCCTGGCCAGGTCGCCCCCCCCCCCCAAACAGCTGAAGAAGCTGAGTAGACCTCAGTTGTGTCAACGATAGATGCATCAACACTAGATTTAAGGCATGATGGTGCGCACGGCAGTCCTCTAACATCTTCATTGCATCTTTGACTTCAAGTCGGAGCTGAGCTGAAGCAAGCCTTTCCGCTTTAAGTTGAGACTGAAGAAGTCGAACTGATTGAGGCAGCGACTGCCCAGAGGTTGTCTCACACCTGCTGGTGAGTAGCTTCAACTCACTGTCTTCATCAAGACAGGACCTTGGGGCCATCTCACTGTCCTCAAGATGGTTTATCTCACTATCTTCCCTAAAGTTCTGCCTGGCGTAAGAGATACGAGTCTGAAAGAGAAACAAGGAGACACGTAACAGGTTTCACAATTATATAAGCAAATAAATGGATCTGTTCTGCATAAGGAACATGTTTTTACAACTACAATTTGGAACTGGTAGTTGTTGCAAACATCCAATCAGATGTAAACAGCAAAGCAAACAGAAGTGGAGGAAATGATGCCTATCCAAATCTATACTAGAACAAAGTTTGAAGGCTTGAGAAGGATGAACTTACATTACATGTTAACACGGGCTAGGCAAAGCCCTTCTCCATGTTGATGGAAGGATAATTCAATAAATTCCCCAAAGAAAATTCTTTATAAGCGTTGCCATTATTCTACATTTTGCAAAGAGTAAATATAGATCAAATAATATTGGAAGAAACAAAGGATAATGAAGCTCAGGTGCAGACTGATGATACATAATCAAATAGCAATTAATTAAGTACAACGTTACAAGGCAAAAGGGAGAGAGGTACTGACAAGAGCAATGCAGAGCCCATTATTGTTTTGAGATCGTATGATCCTTTGAGCAAGGAGATTCATCTGAAATTAGTTTTCATACAAGAGAGAAGGTAAGGCATAAGCAGAAATTTAGGAGTTCAAATTTTGAATTGATATCATAGACAGTACCTGACGCTGGGCTCCCAGCAGTTCTAATAGGGGTTTGGCCACTGGAGTAGGGGTAAAGTGTGGTACAGTTGGGCCTGTGTTTTCTGTGGCTGTTGATCTATCTGATTTAACAGGTATCACTACCTTTTCCAAATACCTAGTTTGTACTCCTTGAGGAACTGCACTCACCCTCTTCCTTTTGGACATCTATTACGAAAGAACAACATTTGACTGGAAAACATAGTGTGACGACACATGGAATAGGTACAGAAAATGGATAGGTATGGCATATACTCATATATGATGCTTAAACTAAGCAGATGATGTAACAAAGTAGAAGTAATGCAAGAGGTCAGATACAAAATATGTGCGACCAATACAACTTTGCAAAGTTAGAGCAAGCACCTTGATGGGTGAATAAGATAGGCCATCCTCCACCATGCCAAGTTTGTTAGCCAGTGGATCATTCCGCAATATTCCTCTCGTGCGCCCATTCTCATATTCATTTTGATAATGTTCAATATCTGACATGCATGAAAACATAAAAACAAGTGAGATTTTCTTTGTAATGCCTCCCTATAAACCCCTTTGTGCTATCTCTGTAATTCTTTTAAAAGATGCCATGCATGCTGTAATTTGTTGTGTGCATTAATATAATGTGGCCTACTACTCAAAATATGGGAGCTCCAGAAGTTATGACACTTTGCAGATGATAGCTTCAACATATAGTAAAGAAGAACAAGTCGACCTGACCTGACAGATTCAAAATATACTAAGGGAGAACAACTCGACCTGACCAATCGACCGCAAGAGAAGAGTATCATCTTAAAGAAGAGCAGAAGAGCAAGCAGATTGAAGATATTACAAGTCTTTTAATACAATGTCAGTTGGCCACCCATGATGAACCAGAGCGCACAGTGAAATACTATTCTTTCCGGTCTCTCCATATGTGGCTCACTTGCATTTCAAAACTAAAGCAGGAACATTTAGCTAACCAATTAAACATCTCTCAGTTTTACTAATATCAGCAATAATATCATATATGAATTTGTACAACTAAGCTTGTTTAGCTCGATGGGTGGAGCAGTGCTATTACGACACGAACCACATAGGATGATTGTGGTCATCATAAAATGGGGAAAACATAAGCATGATGAGTACAGTGTTGACCGTGGCAGTGGGATGGCAGATCTGAAGCTGCAAACCGCGCAAAGGGTAGTTAGCAACCGATGTTTGCTTTGACATAACAACTAAAATTTGGTATGGACAAGAAAGTACGGTCAACAAGTGACAAAGAAATGCAATTATGCTGTCTCTCTATATGTCGCGACATGCATTTGGAAACTCAAGTGGGACCTTTAGCTAACCAATTAAATGTGTCAGTTAACTAATATCAGTATCATATCACAATCATATTTGAACAACTAAGCTTTCGAATTCTGAGTGTTGTGTTGTTTAGCTTGAAGGGTGGAGTAATGCTAGTACGACAAAAAGCACTTACGCAGATCATAGTAGAGTAGATAAAAGGGGAAAACCCTAAGCATCAAGAGAAAAATCAGGAAAGTGGAACTAGCTCGACCAGTGGGTGGCGCACATGCTTTTCGAAACGAATATAGGAACATTAGGTGACCAATTAAACGTTCTCTGTTTTAGTGATATGAGCATCATATCAGATTCGTATTTCAACACGTAAGCTTTGGGTTGAGGTCTTGAGGAGCAGTGCTAGCATGACACGAAGCACCTACGATGATGGTAGTGAATATAAAGGGGGGAAACCATAAGCTTTACGAGTATAGTGTCCGTGCCATGGCGGATCTGAAGGTGCAAACCGGACAAAGCTACTTCGCAACCAATGTTTGCTTTCAACTAGCCATTATGATTTGGTACGGACAAGAAAAGTACAGTAAACAAATTACGATCTATTTTCCGGGTGAGATCAATAACTTAAGCACATATGGAAGAGTACCACCTCTCTTGCGACGCCGTGTAGGCATATGCTGATACGTTGAGGGTGTTGCGGGTACGATGGCTGTTGGCGGCGGGGAAGAAGACTTTAGATGGCAGTCGGCCGGGTCGAGGGATATATCCTGTTGCCGTGGACGAGGCGGTCATAGGAGCGGCAACGGCAAGGTGGACGACGGCGCCGATAAAGCGAGAGGAGGCGATGAAAGGATCCTGGTCCAGTGCAGTTGTCGGGGGAAATCGGCCTCCACGAGCACCTATGGGGACGGAGCCCCTTGTCGGTTCGGCGGGGGGCGGAGGTTGCACAAAGAGCAGATCGAGGCGACACACACACACAACGATTTTACCCAGCTTCGGGCCGCACGGATGCGTAAAACCCTACTGCTGCTTGTCTGGTTGATTCGAGTTCTTGCTCTGGAGCGCAAGAAGCTACAGTAAGTTGGAGCTGGACGTAGACGAGGGTCTACTGGGTGTCCTCCTTCCCTCTCTCCCTCTCTCCCTCCGTCCTCCCCTCCTACATGCGCATGGGCCTCCTTTTATATGCTAAGGGGTTTCCCACAGGTAGCGACGCAGGTGGGGGTAAAAATGGCAAGGAACTGTGCGAACAGTGGCCGCACAGTGCTATCGCACCTAACTCTGACGGCGGGGGACAAAGGCATTAAATGCCCGTCTGGATCGCCCGAACAGTGCCGAGGCGGACCGTTAGGGGCGCCTCCGCTTGCCACGGGGGCGACTCCGCCAACGTCGCATGCCATCGCGCGCCCCAGGTTGCGCGGCGCCCCGCCACGTGCCTCCGGGGAAGCTCCAGAGTGACGCGTGGGGCAGGTGAGCTGGAGCGCATGCCTGAGGTGGTGGTTTGCCGCGGCAAGTGGCTTGCCGCGGTGGTTGTCTTGCCGCACCTGAGAGCTTGCCGCTCGTCAGGCCTTGCCGGGGCACGCGGCGCGCCGCGGCGGGCTTCTCTTGAGGTGCCATTGGTTTGGCCGTCCCGGCGAGCTCCTCCCGCCGGGGCCTTGGTGCTTCGGCTTAGTCGTCCCGGCAAGCTCCTCTTGCCGGGGCCTTGTCGCCTTGGCCCGGCAAGCTCCTCTTGTCGGACCTCGCCTTCTTGGCCCGGCAAGCTCCTCTTGCCGGGGCTTGGTCTTCTAGGCTCGATCACTTGGCCTTCGTCCGGCCCAGAAAGGGCCGTGGAGACTCTTGTCGCTCCCCTGGCAAGCCTTGCCGCGGGACGCTACTACTGCCCGTGCACAAGTTCGGGGTACTAAGGTACCCCTACTTTAGTACATCGACAGGAGCCCCCGGGTCTGGGCCATACACGGTGCCGAGCGTTGTTGGGCCAGGCCCTAACAGTGCACGGGCACGCGTGGCCTGGGTTGCGTTGCTCCTTGACTCCGTGCCCGTCGCGCCCTCCCCTCTTCCGGCCATCAGACCCGCCCACCGCGGACCCGATGGAGACCGAGGTCGTCGTCGGGGAGGGCGCGCGCGGCGACGCCGACGACGTCATTGTCATCGAGGAGGCGGACGGCACCGACGATCCCGCAGGCGGCGGGGAGGCCGAAGCCGCCAAGGCCGCCGCGGGGGCAGATGGCGAGGGGACCGGCGACCGTGCCGACAGCCCCGGGGAGGCAGGGGCGTCAAGCACTCCGCCGTCCGGCGATCCCGCTGCTGCCGCCACGTCGGGGCTCGAGGAGCCCCCGGCGGGTGCCTACCTGAAGGCCGGCGATGGCGTCTTCATCAGGCTCCCCTGGGAGCCTAGCTCCAGGGCGCCGGTCGAGGGGGAGGCCTTGGACGGAGAAGTGCTCGCCTCCGTCGGGCTGACAGTGGTCGACGCGCCAAGCACCAGCAGCGGCGAGCCCGAGGAGGAGCGGCTGCTCCGGAAGCTTGTGTCGCTCTACCGCGCCCGGCAGGCTAAGGTGGAGCGCCAGGAGGCACTCGTCGCGAGGGCCGGCGCGGACATGGAGAAGCGTGCCGAGGAGCTCCGGGAGCTCAACCAGGAGGCTCTCCGGTCTTTGGCGGAGGAGCGGAGGCTGCTCGACGAGGCGCGGACGGCCTTTCTCCTCGAGAAGGCAGAGGCCAAAGAGCAGCAGAGGCTTGCCGCTGCGGGGCTATCCGCGCGGGAAAGCCAACTGGTGCAGCAGAAGGCCTGCCTCGCCAGCCACGAGGAGGAGGTTGCCGCGCGCGAGCAGGCGCTTGGCGGGGCCCTGCAGGAAGCGCAGGACGCTGCCGCGGCCGCCGAGGTCGTCAAGGGGGAGCTGGAGACGAGGGTGGTGCAGCTCGTCAGCGACCTCAAGGCGAGCGGCGAAGAGCTTGCCGCGCTCAAATAGGAGCGCGAGAAGGGCGCTCACACCCTTGGCGAGCTGCAGGGCCGCTTCACCGAGAAGATCCGGGAGCTCGACGCCGCCAAGGATTCCAAGGCCGACCTCGAGCTGAAGCTGGACACCCTGGCCAAGGCGCTGGAGAGCGCCAAGGGGCAGGAAGCGACCTTGCGGAAGGAGGTTGCTGGCAACAAGGAGCTATTGAAGCGTGCCGCCGTTACCCAGAACGCCTTCCAGGAGACGGTGGAGCGGTGGACCGAAGGCCTCGTCGACATCGCCACCACCATCGACAAGGAGCTGAAGCTGCTGGGGATGGAGGGCCACGAGTTCCCCTCTGGCGAGAACGTCCCGCCGAGCGTCAAGCTCACTTCCTTCTTCAAGGGCTTGGTGGGGGTGCTCCAGCATCTCCGGGAAACGATCCCAGAGCAGCTGGCCGAGGAGATGCGGGAAGCCGTCTCCAGGGCCCTCGAGAGGGTGCTGGTGAAGATCGTCTTCCGCAACCCCACCATCAGGCTTACCAACGTCCTCAGGCACCTGTCGGAAGACGCCGACCTGACGGAGATCAGGGCCCTCGTCACCCCCATTGTGGAAAGGGTGGCCGGGATCAGGAGGGTCGAGGGTGACCGCGCGGATTAGGCCGCCCACCTCTTTCTTTCTTCTCTTGTCGCTGCTGAGCATGTCATAGAAACAGCAGATTAGAGCAGCGGCAAGTCATTTTGGAATATAACTTTTATCTTAGGCAGTTCATTGCGCTGTTATCTCCCTCGTTCGACTTTATGCTTCGTACGTTCGCGCCCTACGCTCCCGGGAACTTGTCGGCGCAAGCCTCCGCCTTGCCACGGGTGCCGAGTGCGGGACATCAGCAACCCGCTGGCGGTGCCTCCACCGGCAAGAAACCTTGCCGCGGCTGGCGCAACTCACTTAAAATGTTGAGCAGGCTCAGGACGAGGTAAGCGTTGCGACTGCAGTCGCGGCACACTTAAGCTGCCGAGCAAGCTCGAAACAAAGTAAGGACGCCACTCTGGATGTAGCACACTTAAGTCGTTGAGCGGACTCGAAACGAAATAAGGGCGCAACCAGCCACGAGCCGGCCCCTCCGCGCACAGGTTTCCCATACGAAGCTCGGCCATTCGAGGAAGATAACTTAAGGATAAAAAGGAGCTTAATTGCTCAAACTTTGGCAACTTAGCTTTTCTGTTGTTTGCAGTCCGGCAAAGCGCAGCTTCCTCGGGCAACGCCCAGCCTATCCTGTCATCCCCCCTTTTCGAGGTAAGGGAATAACGAGGGCTTGGGGCTTCATGGCCTGCCATCGCTTGCCGGAGTCGAGTGCTGCACAATCTTGTCAAATAATGCATGCGCAAAGCGGAGAGGCGCGAAATCGACAAGATGCGCGGGGCACACAAGCTATGCTTGGGATCTGCGCCCGTCTCTGTACCAAGAATTACATGCAATTGCGGCAAGACTTGGACAGAGAGGATGGCCGACGGAACGGGTTCCGACTACCGCGCTGGCAAGGTCCCTCCCACGGTCGGCGTCGACTCGATTGGATCTTGGCGGCCTGGGCGCGCCGAAGAACGAGGTCGCCTTTCCCGCAACTTCCGGCGCTAACTTCTGCGGCTACGGGAGCGGCGCAGAGTTTGCTGGAGGCGAGAAACTCGCTCAGCGGCCGGAAGGCGGTCCTCCTCAAGGAGCAGCTGCTCTTGCCTGGGCTCTGCGTGAGTGGGTACTCGAGGAGGGCCGTGCACGAGTCCGTGAGGAGGAATGCCTCCGCTCCGCGGGTTGGAGCGGAAAGGTACCTAGCCATACCTGAGCTTACCTGTGGTCGCCAAATCTGGTTCGCACAACCTCGACGCAGCCCCCCTACCTGGCGCGCCAAAGATGTCGGGGGAAATCGGCCTCCACGAGCACCTATGGGGACGAAGCCCCTTGTCGGTTCGGCGGGAGGCGGAGGTTGCACAAAGAGCAGATCGAGACGACACATACACACAGCGATTTTACCCAGCTTCGGGCCGCACGGATGCGTAAAACCCTACTGCTGCTTGTCTGGTTGATTCGAGTTCTTGCTCTAGAGCGCAAGAAGCTACAGTAAGTTGGAGCTGGACGTAGACGAGGGTCTACTGGGTGTCCTCCTTCCCTCTCTCCCTCTCTCCCTCCGTCCTCCCCTCCTATGTGCGCATGGGCCTCCTTTTATATGCTAACGGGTTTCCCACAGGTAGCGACGCAGGTGGGGGTAAAAATGGCAAGGAACTGTGCGAACAGTGGCCGCACAGTGCTATCGCACCTAACTCTGACGGCGGGGGACAAAGGCATTAAATGCCCGTCTGGATCGCCCGAACAGTGCCGAGGCGGACCATTAGGGGCGCCTCCGCTTGCCACGGGGGCGACTCCGCCAACGTCGCATGCCACCGCGCGCCCCAGGTTGCGCGGCGCCCCGCCACGTGCCTCTGGGGAAGCTCCAGAGTGACGCGTGGGGCAGGTGAGTTGGAGCGCATGCCCGAGGTGGTGGTTTGCCGCGGCAAGTGGCTTGCCGCGGTGGTTGTCTTGCCGCACCTGAGAGCTTGCCACTCGTCAGGCCTTGCCGGGGCGCGCGGCGCGCCGCGGCGGGCTTCTCTTGGGGTGCCATTGGTTTGGCCGTCCCGACGAGCTCCTCCCGCCGGGGCCTTGGTGCTTCGGCTTAGTCGTCCCGGCAAGCTCCTCTTGCCGGGGCCTTGTTGCCTTGGCCCGGCAAGCTCCTCTTGCCGGACCTCGCCTTCTTGGCCCGGCAAGCTCCTCTTGCCGGGGCTTGGTCTTCTAGGCTCGATCACTTGGCCTTCGTCCGGCCCAGAAAGGGCCGTGGAGACTCTTGTCGCTCCCCTGGCAAGCCTTGCCGTGGGACGCTACTACTGCCCGTGCACAAGTTCGGGGTACTAAGGTAACCCTACTTTAGTACACCGACAGCAGTGGATGAGAGACGTCCATCTCTTGCAGTGGACGACGGGGTAGGGGTAGCGACTCCGGCAAGGTGGAGGATGGGGTGGCGGACGGAGGAGGCTGGCCGTAGTGCGGAGGTTTTCGTGCCGCCGACGGTGTATGAATGGGGAAATGGAGGGGAGGGGGATCTCAAACTTTAGGACGCGCTTCTCTGAAATGGTGGAAAGTTACGACCTTATCCCCCGTTTAAATCTTTGGACATCGCGTTGGTTGGGGATAGGACGGTAATCTCGCATCTCCCAAATATTTGCCGGTAACTATTTCGGACAAGGAGAGGGTATTTTGCCTCCCACGGTTGGCGCCCACGGTGTATGAACGACGCTGACAGGTAGGGCGGTTGTGTCACGCCTGATGGAAGTTACACATCTGCCCCTATTTAAAATATTAGCCTACATCGATTTCGGGCGAGTAGAGGGTGTTTTGCCGCCCACGGTTGGCGCCCATGATGTATAAACGGGGCTGACAGGTAGGGCGGTTGTGTCACGTCTGATGGAAGTTACACATCTGCCCCTATTTAAAATATAAGCCTACATTGATTTCGGACGAGGAGAGTTTGTTTTGCCGCTCACCGTGTATGAATGGGGAAATGGAGGAAGAGACACATGTCTTTCGGACGAGCTTGAATCAAATGTGTTTTGTCGCCCACGTTTGGTGCCCACCGTGTTTGAATGGGCTCAGAGGCCATCGTGTCTACCCCTATCGACAGCACTGTAAATCCGGTCGATAAGGATGTCAAGTGTCAGGGGTAGACAGTAATTTCCATCTCGCAAACACTTGCTTCGGGCAGCCCACAAATTATAGTGGGTGTTTAGCCGCTTCGTTCAAAACTTGGGAGAATTAGCATTCACGTTTGCCCTGGGACCTGGCAAACTAAATTCAAATCCAATTTGTATTCGATTACGAATATCCACATATAATTATATGTTTTTTATTTATTTCTTCAAAACCACAACAAAGATTTATTCCACCTTTATATATGATTATGATTTAAAATGTCGTGATCTTCGAATTCAGTAGGTTGGATACACTCTGAGTCAAACAGTTATTTCATCCAATACAATATGCTCACACGAAAAACAGTTCACCTTGTGTCAATCATACAAGTACTAATGATTACCTCGCCTAAAAAATTCGGATCATTACAACACATGGACAACATAGGGGGTCTTGCAACATAATCCATTCAGAGACATGACACAACATGCAAGTACAATAATCTAATGACAATTTCAACTGGTATCTAAAGAAGAACCGGGATTATCTTGGGCTTCAGATAGCAGAAACAGCAGGACCTCCTCCATCTTCAAATGCAACATTCTTACTTCCTCCAATTCTTGGGTTGCTTGCATAATGCGTGCCGCTAATTCCGTAATTTCCATCCTCAAGATAAAGATTACCTCATTCATGGCAACCACACCATCTCTTTCTGCCTCTAGTAGAGCCTCAAGCACTATAATATCTGTGCTCAGACTGCTCTCCAGCGGTGTTGCCTCTGAACTGCTACCATCTGTTAACATGGATGGCGCACTGCTTCCACAAATAGATTCTGGGGTTGTACATTATGTGCTAGTGTGAACGACATCCTGAAAGGTTTCCGCTGGACATCAGTAAGAGATAGTTATCGTATGATCCAGGCAGTAAGCTTACATTTACATGGTAAATGACGGACGAATTATTGCCGAGCATGGCAAACTATATTTAAATGGTTCGAAGCAGCATCAGCCGAAAAGAAATTAAAATGGTAAGATGAAACTAGGGATGTAAGTGGCAAATAGACGACATCCGCCAGTCCCATCTAGTTAGTTTTTGCTACCTCCCTAGTTCATTTTCCTCAAAAAACAAAAACTCTTTTGAACTATCATACCACTAGTGGACTTTAATCGGGATTAAACTGGACCCAGTTGACATCCCTAGTTGAAAGGGAGTGTACAACCGCTATATTTAAGTTGCCAAGGCATCTAAGCAGTTGAAATAATCTGAGAAAGCACTTAACAGTGTGGCCTCATATAAACTACGAAGACAGTCTTGTTATGAAGTTGAGAGGAAAAGTTAAGGACTCAAATGAAATAGGCATGCATTTCTTTACGATAGTACAATAGGCACTGCTGACATATTGGCCAACTCAGGTATAGCGTAACAACAAATAAGCATTCGAATCAAGCAATACAGCAAAGCAGACAACTGAAGTATTTGTAATTCGGTAGGATTACACGTTGAGGGAACAAGCCAAGAAAGCAGCCCACCCGCACTACATTTAACATGTACTAAAACACACTGGCTTACAATATGTTGTTGTGAAGCCTAGCTGCTGTTGCAATGTTCTTTGAAGATATCGTCAGCATCCCGTGGTTGCAAATCTAGTTGTTATAGTTTATTCTGCACCATCTATTTAGGTAAAATTAATTTTAATCGCATGCACTGGTCCGAATTGATCATCAATGGTTCATCTAAACTAATGAAAGAAGGGTGTGTGCATACACGACAATACTCCCCCCGATTCTTTTACTTTGCGTATAACTTTTTCTCAGTTTTCTCGTATTAGTCTGCGCGTTGCCGATTCCTAGCGCTGGTTTCCTTTTGTGCCCCGCCCCATCCGCATCTGCCCTAATTAATTGGCAAATTAGTCCAGAAAAATTAAACCAGTGCCCTCCTTGGTATGCGGGTCAAGAGTTATGCGCAGAGTAAATAGAATCGGAGGGAGTATATCTGCTTCCCTCTAATTTTTATGCTTGTTCGAGGTGCCAGCCCCAAAAGAACAAATATTTTGCTTGATGGGGTTGGCAGCTCCATAATTAATAGAAGCATCAAATTAGTCATGCAACTTGGGAAGATCAAGAACACACAAACAAGTAATGAACAGAGGCTCGGAGCAATGATGTAATAGCTAGCATCAGAAAATGTTGGGTAAAACGAACAAAAAGCAGCGGAACCACATGCTAGTTTGCTGATGTGTAATTAAGCATAGAGAACATTAAGTAGTCTGATGGAACCAACAGGTGGTATCAGAACAAAACTAAAGCATATTAACCATATGTGCACTGGTATGTAATTTAGCACATGTAACATGTTCACTGCCAGAAGTAAGGCCCTACAGGTGCAAGCAGAATAACGCATCTCATGAAAAACTGAATGATACACTGAAGAAATTGAAAGGTGCGGTGCTTATGCTAGGAAAGTGAACGTAGGTGCCGGCCGTTGGATAATTGTACCTGATTCTCGGCGGCGTATGGGTATCGTTGTCATACTTGATAGCTAAGGATCGTCGATGGTGCTCGTGTTGCGGTTGAGTTTGGGCCGGCTATCACCGTCGCTGAAGCGGCTCCGGTGCTACGGTTGCGGCGCCTGTCGACATACAAGAAAGCTCATCTGTGGTAACTGAATAGTTTCACGATAAAGAGAAAAACCGAAGGAGTACAAATCGAAATAACCTGATGAGGCTGCGGCGTCGGTAAAGCAAGGCCGGTGGAGTTGAATATGGCGTCCGTGGAGCGGGTCCGGTGCAGTGGACGAAGGCTTCGGCGGACGCGTTGTACAGTGCTTTCGGTGAGGTGGATCTGTTGCGGCGGACGAGGGCTTGTATGAAGGGCCAGCGAAGGGGCGGATGAGGGAGTCAGTGAAGGGCCTACGCTGCGGTGGACGAGGGCGCCGGTTAAGAAGATCCGATGCGGTGGACCATGATGGCGGTCAAGGAGATCTGGAGCGGTGGACAAGCCAGTCGCTGAAGCGGCTCCGGTGAAGTGGTGAGTTGGCAGTTGGGGGTTCGAAGGTGCGGAAGGTAGATCCGGCGGGGTGTGAGGTCCACCGTTGCGGCAGAGGACTAGATTCGGCGGCTTGCCATGATTGGGGGGTCGGGGAGGGGAAGGGGAGGGGCTCTGGGGAAGAATGTTGGGGGCAAAGAGGAGGAAAACAATGGAGTTACCAAAGCAGCCCTTTTCCGTTCATGTGGTAGGGGTAAAACAGGAATACCGCAAGGCTAAACTTTCGGGCGTGTGATATTTCGATGTGAGCGGAAGTTTGAAAGCTTTTGGCGCCTAAAATTATAGGTATTCTGTTCTCGTACGGCCGACTATGATATCATGGCCGACAATTTGTTTGTTTTGCACGCAAAAAAATGTGCAAGTTTTGAAAATCATTGTCTCCAACTCAAAACTTAGATTGTCCATTCAATTCAAATATGGATCATTGAGCTACTACAAGCAATTACCATCATATGGTCCAATTCAAATGAATTCCAAATGTGTTTATCCTAAATACGATGACAAAAGCAAAAATGTGTATGTGTATGAATAAAGTGGATGATTATAAAGTTTGAACATGCCCGTATGTGTATATCTCTAGGTTTGATATATGAATTTTGAAATCATGAAATCCCGACTTAAAAAATGTACCTCCGTTTAAATGAATTACAAAAGCTAATGATGGAGTCGAATTCCAAAATTCCAATCTTAGGTTTGTAATTCTGGTACATCAAGGTATATCACGCATGTTCAAAAGTATCGTTATCTCATAGTACAAACTGTGAAACAAATTGATCAACCATGAGTGCACAATATCTCAATTACGCTAAAGTCCCTCAAATATAGACACCTCACTCTTTATCTAAAGTCAACCCCCCCACCACCACCACACACACACACATAGAGAAGTCATTCTCTCCCCCAAACACCAACACACGAGCACATTAACACCCCTCTTTCTTGTAAAGTCCGGACCCCAACATAGGTCTCTATCACTTTGTCTCTCCAGCATGCACACATCTCTTCCCTCACTCTCTAGGTCTCCCGCTATCTCTCTTACCCAAGCACAAACACTATGTAGAGCGTATATTTCCCATACACACAAAACGTCACCCCCAAACGTCTATCTCCCTAGTTATGTGGTTCTCGCGCACTCACCTCACACACCACCCCACTGCAAACAAGCACACTTTGTCTCCTTGTGCACCACTCTCCTCTTTCTATCTCTCCCACATGTGGACCCGCCCCAGCTCCTTCCCTGTATACATATATGTCGTGACTCTTTGCATAGCTCCCTAATGTATAATCGTTCTCGATTTCGCACATTGTTCTCTACACCATCTATTCTAGATCTCTCATGAAGTCCCTATCACACACACGATGACTCGCTTCCCTTGCGTCTCCGTTCATAGGCCAATTTTGGACAACATCAACATTGTCTCCCTATCTATACGCCATTTATGGACACAAACGACCCCTCTCGCCCCCTCTCTTCCTCTCTCTCTCTCTCTCTCTCTCTCTCTCTCTCTCTCAATCTCTCCGTCGCTAGCTCTCTCTTTCTCTCGCTCTCACAACCCTCTCCCACACACACACACTCGATGTCTCTTCCAAATAGTCTGCTCCCCCCGCCCGCACCCGTGCTATCTCGCTAGTACATGTCACACCATTCCCCCTTCCCTTATACTAGGTATACATCATCAGTGGTCTCTCTACTCCACATACACTCTCTCCCTCTCACACACAAACGCGTGCACAAACACACACAGACACGCACAAACACCCATTTACCTGGATCCTCATCTCTCCTCATGTCCGCATGTGTATCTCACACACTCGCTCTCTAATTATGTATATGTGTCTCCACGTTACACAACACAAAGCCCCATGTACATGTCTCTATCTATCCTCCACACACCTAGACACAAAGAATCTGTTATCATTGCCTCAGTCTCTAACACATCACACACGCACACTGTCTCTCTCTCTCTCTCGCAAACACGCTCAACAAGGGTTTCCCCGTGAATAAGTTACCTTCTATTCATCAACAGTCGTGGCAGTACGGCGAACACAAGACATGAAAAAGAATAAATCTACACGTGCTTAGACCACCTAGTATGACTACTAGGACTAGATCAAGCCAAAAAGCGCGCCACCGTCACCCCTCCTTGTCGGCGACGGGAAAATCTTCGTTTTACACAGTCGAGCCCCACATGCCGAGGCATTGAATAGAATGTAGATTCTAGTTTACGGAAGCAAGTATCGATAATACGTTTGTATCTCCATACTTATATTTCTTCTCTTATAAAAAACCGAGTTGGTGATGATGGTACGTGTGCCATCTTGCAATATAGACCGTCCGATCTATATCTGACGGAAGGAAATTAAACTAAAAGATACCCGCACCCCTCTCCACATTTGCAGACAAGGCCTTCCCTCGTTCATACTTATCTCCAACAAACCTCATTGTTCAGCAATTAAGAAAGGAAGCCTCTGGAACAAACTGGCCTGGTGGCCGCTGGCGGCGTCGTCAATCCCCATGCCTCCGCTCAGTCCGACCACCAACCACCACCACACCCCACTCCTCTTCACCTTATCTCATATTTCTTGAGATATCATTAGTTTTTACACATGGGATTACTCCCGCAAGGGTCAATCAGAACAAGTGTTTTATAAAAAAATGCATCTTGATGTTCCGTGCAATGCACGGATCTTGCTAGTATTCCTACACAAGAGTAAGTTGGTGATGCTGGTGTCTCTACCATCCGTCGTTTCTGACCATTAGATCTACATCTAGCGATTGTGAGGTAAGTTGTTTCCTTTTCTCACCAGCATCCCGCTTGTCTACCAATTTGCAGAAAAACCCATAATTAGTTTCCTAAAACCAACCACATCCCTCCCTGACCTCACCAAAACAGCCCAAGGAATATATTCTAATTGAAACATAATATATCTCTAGTGACATATGTATATCAAAATTAGAGTGTTTTGTACCAAGTTTGTGAATAAGTATTATTCTAATTATGATTCGTTGCAACGGACAAGAACATTGCTAGTATTTCCAACCATCATTTATTTTCCTAGTATTCCATAGTTTCGAGTTTTCCATCAAGATATTAGTCACTCATGGTTGATATTTACTTTCAATCATGTACACATATGCATTATGTAACTAGCCTTGCTTATTGGCTTCCAAAGCTTAACTTCCACTCCTACTTACAATATGTAGACTATTTAACAAAAAACTACCACTTTCAACCAGCCCTAGGAAGAATCTATTGTACAAAAAATAGCAAAAACATACCCAAAATTTCTTAATCCATGCCAAAAACTACCTAGTACTCCTACCGATTAGGTTCATTTAAACCCATTTATGATAGGGTTGGCCCACATGTCCATGTTGATGAGGCAGCTTAAACGAACACATTTTGTTTGACCGTTGACACGAGGGACCCACATCTGACCTTCTATCCTATTATTCCCCCTCAACTCATTATTTTTCCTGAACATTACTTCAAACAGTACTGATGCGTGTTCGTTGGTGGCACTGGTGATGAGCGAGTTGGCCGCCGCTCTGCCGGACGGGCCGGACGCCACGCTGGCCTCTGCACGGGTTGGCAGGCTGGCCCGAGCGTGACTCGCGAGCGAGCAAGACACCGCGCTGGCCTTCGCTCGAGCCAGATGGCTGGCCTTAGCGAGGGGCGTGCGAGCAAGCTGCCGCGCTGCCGTGCCAATCTAGCTAGCAAACCTTGCAGACAAGCAGCTGGACGGAGCTATCTTGGCTAGCTAGAGGCCGCGAGCGCCGGACGGAGCTGGCATCCGGGTTGCCACAACATGGGCTCCGCACCGCCGGCGGTTTTGACCTCACCTTCTGTTAGCGGCGGTAGCTGCGTCCCATGGCTGAGGATGACTAGGTGGACGGGCCGGAGGTATGAGGTCACTCGAGGATTTTTGTTGGTAAGAGCATGTACAATGGTTGATAAGGTAGTCTTATCTTAAGTCTGCCACGTATGCAAGTGGTAGTAGTTTCTTGTCATTTTAGTGGTTTCTTGCATTATTAGAGCAAGTACAATAGAGATGAGTCAACAGGCTATAAGAAATAAACTACTCCCTCCGTCTAGGTGTGTAAGTCATCTTACGAAAACCAAATAATCCCAAAACACTTAGGCGTGGTGCATTAACTTCTACCTCGTTTCTTGTTTCTTGACATATCAGAGATATGGGTGTGCATGCTTTTAATGACTTGAAACTACCAAACACGACATGCAATGGTTAATTCATTGCATGCAATGCTATTAATTAGCAAATAAACATTAAGTTCTCTAGTTTTCCCCTCCTCCTTGGTCATGGTGCACAATCTAAGATGACTTATTCACCTAGACGGAGGGAGTAGTATATTTCTGCTTAGTTGGAGGAAAGAGAAGAGGAGAGAGAAGGTAAGCGGGCTCTTCGTGAAGAGCCAGCTCTAGCACGTGCTCCTAGGCACTTTGTTAGAATGAGAAGTGGGCCACATAATAAAAAAGTAGTACACTCTTTTGATCTATTATTGTACTACATGTTGGCTATAAGATGGGCTGTAGATGACATGGCACTGGCTTATAGCCTGCAGCTGGCTATACTATTAACCATGCTCTTAGGGGTTTCTTGTAAGGAACAATGTACGTACTATTAGCGACAAAAGGCGATTCTAGGTTGCGTTGTACTCCAACGAGTACTACTAGTGGTCACCGGAGTGTATACCTTGTTTTGTGGGTTCGATACCGGCCGAACACACGACGACCTTTTTTTAAAAAATAGTACTACTCCCTCCTTTCCGGTTTATAGGGCTTATCTCAAAATTTTAGTTTTTTCATTTTATAAGGCTTAATTTGGTTGTTCCCCATCGCATGTTCAGATTCCAAGGTGCATTAAATCATTGCATGCAAGTACTAAGAGAAAATTGGCCAATGCATGTAATTTATGCATGCATGCATTGCAATTAATGCATTGGTAAACATATTTTTTTGAGAGAAACAAGAGCATTAATCCGGTACTTCTGCAAACTACAAAAAGTATTCCACCACTCACCATCTACCTTGGTTGGTGAGATTTTTGAATTGAGCCTTATAAACCGGAAAGGAGGGAGTACTACACTTCGCTGCGAGCCAATATTTTACATGGGTAGTTTGAGTTTTGAAGTCAAACGGACGTGCGGCCCCACAATCTGGGTGCACTGGACAGCCTAGCCACGTGAACGGGTTTTCCTTCCCAGCATCCCGTGGCTCGCGTGCTCGCCCTAGCTGCGCCTCGCTTGCAGCTTCCAGCTAGTAGCATATTTAAACTAGCGCCTCCCAATTAAGCCCGAGGAGCCGGAAAAGCCTGGCTCTGTACGTAAAGTGCTCTACCACTACTCTGTAGCTTGTGGCGTTGCATGCATGGACTTCACTCCATTATCGGCTCTACTATAAAAGAAATTCCTCTTGATGTTTTTTTAAACGGAGGCAAAAGCTTTGCTTCATCTCATTCATAAAGAAGGAACTACTAACAAAGTTCAACGAGATCCATTACACCTCCACAAATGGAAGCGAAAAGCCTAGTCTCACTGTATCAAATAACTCAAATGTTCTGCCCCCGCAGTAACCGTTGCTTATAAACAGGTTGCTAGTGTGTGCGTGAGAGGAGTGGCTGAGTAGGCCAGGTACGTGAGAGGAGTGGGCTGAATAGAGCACCGAGAGTACCCACTAGGCCACTACGCAGGTGTACTTCCCCTGCATTGATAGTACAACGATGGTTCTAGAGAACAGTAGTACCCTCCACTTCCAACTGTAGCTCCTTGGCCCTGAGATTCAAGAGTTCAAAACTGGTGCACTATACTAGACTAGACTAGAACTACACTACATCACAGATCGCACTACTAGTTGAGAAAAGTAGTACTAGTACTGCTACAATACGAGTATGTACTCCTCCGTAACATAATGTACGACGTTTTTTGACACTTGTTGGCGTGTACAAAAATGGCAAACACATACCCAAAATTTCTTAATCCATGCCAAAAACTACTACCTAGTGCCAAAAATTTCTTACTAGTGCTATTATTTACAGTATAATGCAATCCCATAATGTTCCATAATGCTAGTCCTAGTAGTAAATAATAGCCTCACCCCTTCGCTGAGGAACGATCTACAGTTGGAAGGGACGAGGCCCTGCGGTTACTACGCTCTTATCTTCTCCTCGCCAGTTCCCCTCCCCCCGAAGAGAAGGCAGTTCGTCGCTGCTCCCATGCATTCGCCAGGCGGTTCTCCTCCTCGTCGGGGCTGGGAGACCTTGGACGATGATTCTCTGAGAGAAATCGCATGCCGCTCCGACGTCCTCACAGCTGCAAGACTCGGTGCTTCCTGCAACAACTTTTTCAAGACGCTGCTTAAACAGGCTTGGGAAAAGGCCATGCTTGTTGGTCTTCCATGCGTCCTCGAGGAGAAGGTTCTTCTATGGGACAATTCTTCGAACAGTCCACCGCTCCCTGGCCATGGTTGCACGTTGACTCTGCTAGAGTTGACGACATTGAGAGGTTGTCGGATTTTGTCCGATGAGCAGGTCAGTAATGGAGTTTGATCATGTAGTACTTAGTTATTCCATTTCCATCTCGTAATTTCTCCGTTGCCCACCGTCTTATATATAGGTCTGGGTCGGTGCCAACGAAGATTGGCTTGCATACCTCCAGGCGGATACCACCATGATTTTGCACAACATCCACAGCAGTGCGGCCGTTCTGGTAGACCCCTTCTCCACCATTGGGATGGGCCTTCCGGACTGGCAGGGCAAGAATACGTATGATGATGCCTACATGAGATTGAAGAAGATAGCAATTGCGGACCCGCCGACAAAGCGACACGGCTACGATGATTACTATCTCATCGCGGTGTTCGATATAAGGATTGCCATCAATGCAGGAGGCAGTAACAGCAGCGGGTGGCGCATGTTGGCAGCGGCAGATTTGTACCCCTACACGTTCGAAGATGCCGTGCGCCATCTAGGCCGCATCTTCGCGGTGACAAGCTAGGGGAGTTGTTTCATCTGGTTGACATCGTACGGTACGGGAGATTACAAACGGAATGCACAAACCATCATTTGCATCCCTAATGGTACTCCATTATTTTGCAGGGACCAGTCATCCCCCGATCAAAATAAGATCGCTGATCCTGGATGTGCATTTGCATCCGCGATTCAGTCTAACCTGGAACCTTGTAGTTGACTTTGGCATATTGGTATCAACTATCTTAGCAGTCATTACCCATGGTACCACTAATGTGCAATATGGTCACACAATCTACCACGATCGGACCGTCACCATCTACCCAGGTATTCCATTTTTTAATCCTCTCGCCTTCTCTTTCATTGTTGTACTAGTAGTATACTTTGTAGTACTAGCAGGAGTACTTTTTACCTTGGAGGACGCGTATAGCTAGCTAGGCCCTTGAAGACTTGAACCCAATAGCTGCCACCATTTTTGTTTTTCCATGTCTTACTATCTCATCCATGTAGCCAAGAGTGGCTATATATAATAAGCCGGTTATTTTACTTCCTCTATACCGGAGTAGTACTATTTGCTGCACAGTATTACTGACCGCCATATTTGAGCACAACATTATTATGCATGGACCTTGACTATGTACGTCACCATGTGTCCAGATCTGGGATGCCGCGTGTACCAGATGAACGGCGTCGAGTTCGACCCCCGTGATGCTACGTGGGTGCCGAGGAACACTCTTGGAGAGTACTCGCTTTTCATCGGGGACAGCTACCCCATTGTGAAGCGGATGCCACCTTCCGTGCACGACACGGAAGGCCTGCCGTTCATGAAGCATGGTTGTGTCTTCAGTGCGCACCGCCGGATGAATGACATGCTGGGACACGCTATCCCTGATTTATGCCGCTTCAGCTTTTGGATGAGTCTCCATCGTGTGGAACCGGACTAGAAAGCTGCGACAATGATTCCCGTTGCCCACCACTATGGATCGTGCCATCCATGAAGAACACCTGGGACTGGAACCTGGAGGAGGACATGTAGCCCATCTATGACGTGTAAGTGGAGTACGGTAATTGTGAACGGTAGTGCTGTGAATATATGTAGACTAGTCATGCACAAATTTATCACATGAGTTGGAGATGAACTTGTGTGGCATACTGGCATTTGTCCTTGAGAATTTATTACTAGTAAATGTGTTATGTGTACGTGCAACTTGTGTGGTTGTTGCACGGGCTCCAACACGCTCTTTGAGAAAAAAAGGTGGCACAACTTTGGATATACGTGACGTGGCGGCATCATACAGTAGCATCGTTCGCTATAGTTGTAGTACACTCCTACTAGGACGATACCTCATATAAAACCTTGCGCTTCGGTCTTTGCCTCTTCGGGGGGTTCAACAGTTCGTACTCGTGTGAACCTTGCACTTGGCTCTTCGCCTCTTCGGAAGGTCCAATAATGATGATACTACAGTACAATATGCTTCTGGCAATCTGACACCGATTGAACTGCTGCACGTCCACCGCGAGGGCGGGGGCGAGGGAGAGGGCGCTGTAGTCAAAACCCTGTCCTCGTCCTGCGAACCACCGTGCGCGTGGGCGAGGGAGAGGCGTAGTAAGCAAGCTTCTCCTCGTTCGGCGAGTTGACGGGACACATCAAAGCAGTACTAGTAGTACTAGTAGTAGTGCATACTGCATCCTTTCCGATTAATATGGCTTAATTTGAAACGAGAAAAATACACTGGCGGTCAACGTATGTAACAATATGCTCTTTATGGTCACTATATATAGTTTTGCGGCGGCGATTATACGATCACTAGCTCATCGTAGAGCGCCGTATTGCACCCTACTGACCGGCCACATAGTCGACGTGGCACTTTGTTGACTGGTTAAATTGTCACCTGGTTTCTGGGTCCCACCTGTCAGTTGGCAGAGCAAAGAAATCAGTTAAACAAAACTTTACGCAGGCGCGACACGAGTCCAACCCTTGTGCAAGAACCGCCCTGGATGTGTATGTGAGTGCATGCACGTGTCCTCCCTCGGTCTTCCAACAAAGAGTGTACTACATGATGTACATCTACACTTCCAATGCATTTAGCCTTTAATCTAAATCGATATTGATTGAGTAATGCACCAACTTGTGTTGTAGGTATAGGCTACATGTCTATCCTTAATTACAGCATGCAACGGCCTTCATTTAATCTTCTTATCTCAATGGTCGCATGCACACATAAGTCTGCTACTTTTGGGCGTTAATTATGCCCTGGTCAATGTGTAAATCTCTAAATGTACAGCCTTTCACGGACATAGGGAGTAGGTTGACCACCTGAGCGTGAGCGTGTGTGTTGCGTCGTGTGCTGTGTGCCGCATGGGTGCGTGAGTGTTGCGTGCGTCCATGTGTACGTGTGAGTGTTGCATGTTGCATGCATGCATGCATGCATGGGGCTTACTCCCTCCCATTCACATGTTCATATTTCAAGCTTCCTCTGTTCCCTCCATATGGTGATATTCCCTCTGTTCCCAAATAGTACGGAGTAAAAGCCTCCCTCTGTTCCCAAATACGGAGTATTTGTCTTTCTACATATTTCAACAAGTGACTAGGTACAGAGCAAAATGAGTGAAGTGAGCGTAGAGGCATAGGGATACTGTAGAAAGGAAGTACTCACAATCCATTATTCCCCATCTCGGTCAGAGAGAACTATTCAACTAGTCTTTGCATTGAAGTGACAATACACGCTGCAACAGATGGGACACGTAATTAATAAGCTGAACCAGCGTGTTGTGTTACTAAATCAGCCTTACCCAGTACTGCCATCATGTTTGCCAGTAGAGCACGCTTCCGCAAATACGCCGACGCACCTCTGTCCTCCATTAACTGACATATTGGCCCTGTTGTGGTAGACCAACATGTCATCGGTGTAACTATTTACACTCCGAAGGACGGTATATCCTGGTAGTAGTACTAGTAGAATTGAGATTGAAATTTCATTCCCATTTCTGCCATGGGACCTAGAAATTCACTCAAGGACACACATGTGATTTTTCAACCAACTTTTGTGCACAGGAGCATGTGCTTGTAGTTCAAATTTGAATTATGCACATTAAATGACCAGAAAATCAATTAATGTATAAAAAAGGCCACATGAACCCGGGATAATTCCTCACAGGGCCCTCATGTAGTTTTATGTTGCCTCTGTAAATAAACTCAAGCGGGGCAGCGTATATCTTTTCATCCTCAAAGGTGACACATTCCCTTTCAAAACCATGAACCTTCTTGAGAGAAGCTCCGGTTCGCAATAAGCTTATACCAAAACTTGTTCCAAATCGGCCCAACTTTTTACCACAACATGTTAGTGCCATGATATGACACCATGCCAACTTTCATGATTTCCAGGGGAGTTTTGGATTTACATGAATTTAAAAACCAAGTTTCTCGATGTTCTCGGCCGAGTCACGACGACCAGATGTTTGAATTTCATTCCCATTTCTTGCATGGGACCTAGAAATTCACCTAAGGACACACATGTGATTTGTCAACCAACTTTGGTGCACCGAAGCATGTGCTTGCAGTTCAAATTTAGATTATGCACATAAAATGTCCAGAAACTCAATTAATGTATAAAAAGGCCAAACGAACCCGGAATAATTCCAAAATTTAATAGGGCACTCATATAGTTCTATGTTGCCACTGTAAATATCAGGGGGAGGCAGCGTATATCGTTTCGCACACAAAGGTGACACGTTCCCTCTCGGACCACGAGGCTTGTTGAGAGAATCTCCGGTTTTGCAAGTAACTTATACCAAACTTGTCCCAATTCAGCCAAAAATTATACATATGAAAACAGGGTTTAGATAATCCCAAACATCTCGCTACCTAGACCAATGTACTCTTATTTGAATTCAATATAAAATGGATACAAATATTTGAATTGGAGATTGTATGGTACATGTAGTTCACAGTGAAATATGATTACTGCTATATGCATCTTTTTTGTAATCAAGATAACATTTAAATGATTGTATAAATCGTATTCAAATAAGGAAAATTGATTCAAATTTAGTCCATATGGTAGACGACAATATATATGTTCATAGGGTGGAGTAAAATGTACATATATGAGGGAAGATCAAAATGTAGGATTACATCCATTATAAACAGCAAGGTCACCTAATGATATATTCGAATTGAACATAACGTGGATTCAAAAATTGAAATTCGAGATCTTGGCATTTGTAATCATATAAAAAGGGACATGACTCTTTCTATTGGTGGGAATTGATTTGTTTTTTGTTGTTGTAGAGGGAAGTGCGAATCGGTTAGGTACTGTACAGGGTAATCTTGTTCTCCCGATTTTTTTACATTTTTCTTATAGATTTTTCAATGACATTTATAGCAATATAGTAAAAGGGGACATGACTCTCTTGTGTCTTGTATGAATTGTTTTTTGTACACGTTAAGTTTGTTCTATCGAACAAGGAATCCGTGCCTTGTTATCCCGAAATTTTCAAGCTCGAGTATCTTTTGTCTCATCTGCTTTGAAAATTCCGCCTCTTCAACCCGCGCCACGCCTTGTTATCCCGAAATTTCGACGCGCATGAAAACTCCCTCCTCATCCGAAATCGGTCCCGCAGCCCAGACACACGAAATCCCCCTTCTACCCCTTAGCCGAAAATGTCGGCTCGACGTTGTGGTGTCAAAACCGGTGGGGGTGCGCTGGTAACTAACCCTACATTTCGGACAAGCGCGTCCCTAAGACATGGCTCCCCCTACCTTCCCCTTCGTACCCCCCCCATTTGTACACCGAGGCCGCCAAAACCCGCGAAACCCCACGCTCCTCCGTCGGCCTCCTGACTGCCGCCCAGCCGGAGACTCTTCCCCGACAACATCGTCCACCGCAACAGCTCACTGCCCCTCATCCACCGTGCCGGATGAGGATCCGTCGTCGATCTCATCATCCCGCTGGATCAGCCACCCCGTCCTCCACCTCCAAGGAGCTGCCTCGACGTTCTCCTCCTCTATCGCACCACCTCCATCCCCACAGCACCGTCTTAACCTGCCCCACCGGAACCGCAACACCCTCACCAATTCCACCGATGAAGCCGAGGCCAACTCGGCGCCACCAAGGAGGTTCTGCACTCACCGCTGCATTTTATCTTGTATTCGATCTCACGGCGCTGCCGGTGCTTGATACCGATCAGCCATGGCGGGTCTCCATCGACGGTGCCGTCGCCGGCCACTTCATCCACGACGTCTCTCCCCCATGTCGTTGCTTCCTCGGCGGCGACTTCCACACCGGCACTAGCTGCAGTTGCTCCGGCTCTCGCTCGTGTTGTGGATCTGTTCTTGCTATCGGTCATGCTGCTACACCGCTCTTGCTTTCGTCCGTGTTGCTGCTCTGCTCTGCTATTGTTGTCGGTCGCGCTGCTGCTCCACTCTTGGTCTCTTTCGTGTTGCTTATCTGCTCTTGCTCTCGCTCGTGCTGCTGCTGCTGCACGACCTCCGGCAGCTACATGAGTTGCTTCTTTAGCACTCGCTCGCGGTGCTGCCGCACGACTTGCTCTCTGCTAGTGCGTTCCCTGCTCGAGCGTCTACTGGTTTAGATCACTTCTTCTCTGCTACTAGTGCTCGAATGCCCTAAACATCTATTGCAATGCTCTGCTACTAGTTCAATTAGTTTTGATAGTAAAATTCAGTTTCGATTGTAAAGTTCAGTTTCTTCAGTTAAGTTCAGAGTGAATAGTATTTATAGCATCTGTCGGAGCAGCCCTGGCGCGGCTGATGCGTTTTATATCTAGCACTTTTTGGTGATGTATTTTACACCATCTATTGCAGATGATATTAGAGTCCCACTTTAGATTAACGTTGTCTGTCTTGTCCTGCTTCAGCCTCGCCGCCGTACACCTCAGAGGAGCTGCTCCAACGACGGAGCCGTCCATCACAGCGGAGCAGTACCCTCGACGTCGTTTCTAGAGGCCTCATATCTTCTTCCCCGCCTTCGACCATCACACCAGCATCACCATCCTCCACGTCCAACCCAATGATGTTGAGGTCGACAAGGCTATGCCAAAGAGGTTGTACACTCGTTGCATCACTTTGTTACTCTGCATTCATGTCGACCCCTCAGGGATCCTTTGCTATGGAACTACTATTCGTGCATTTGATTAGAAGGAGTGGAGCAAAGAAAAACTGGAGGATTTTTTTCTTTTGGTGTCCCTTTCAAAGAAAAAAAACATAGGAATTTTAATATCCACTTTGACGTCATTTTCAAATTAATATGCATGAAGAATATGACTAATTGCATTACTGGCATAATAAGATTCTTTTTTTTTCATTTTCACGTGGTTTGACTTTAATTTGACCATCTTTCTCCATTCCTGTGTTCTTCCAATTCATGTGAACCACACACCCAGGTTGATAGAAATCCTATGTTTCCAAATGCTCTGTTTGCACATGCATTCCTATCCTATTCCTGTGTTTTTCCTGTCACTGCGTTTATAGAATCCTCCAATTCTAAGGAGCCCTTACAGATTTACTTCATTTTCACATAGGCGTCAAAGAAAACTCTGTGTGTTATGCCCTGCTCTTGCCGTGCCGTCATCCACCCCACCTAACGTGCACCAACGAGAGAAGCGTTCACTGCAGTAGAGATTGCCCGTTGCCGGCAGCCACGCCAACTGCATTACCATCATCGACTGAGAAAATGAACCTGAGGACTACACCGTTCCGGAAGAGAGGTCGTAGTCTTTCGTGTTTGCTTATGTTATACATCGGTTATTATTACCTGCTACTTTATTATTCAAACTTGAGTTTTAAAATGCCCATGGGTCTCATATCGAGGCAACAATGAATAGTATTTGTCTACTATCTGGTTCATCTGGGGTCTTCTATGTGGTTCATATTGGGTGGGCAACAAACAGTAGATGACCCATTGTCTATCTTTTTAAACTGAAGCCATAATCTACCTACTATCATTAGTTTGGATCTATCCACTCGTTTGCTACCATCAGTCTTGATTTCTGCATGCACCCCTTAGGCCTTACAAAATCTAACTTTTTATTATTATGCATGTCAGCTATTGTACACAATCGTACTGAACATGTAGAGAAAAAGAGAAGACCGTTGAGTGGGAATATATTGTCATGCAGACACTGCTCCATGGTGGGCGAAGTGCCCCCCTCCCGCCATTCTAGATTGTATTCCAGAGGAAGATAACTATCCAGATGGGGATTCAGAGGGAGCCGACCACTCCTACTTGCCACCTGACGTGTTTGCTCTAACCTGGCATGCTGATGTTGGTCATATCATGCATATGGTGCCTCGCACTGCTTACATTATACATCTTATATGCCATCAGCTTAGTTTAGATTTGCTTTGTGTGAATGCCACCTGTTTGGTTTCTATATCATACTCCCAGCGTTCCTAAATATTTGTCTTTTTAGAGATTTCAACAAGTGACTACATACGGAGCAAAATGAGTGAATCTACAGTCTAAAATATGTCTATATACATCCGTCTATGGTAGTCCATTTGAAATCTCTAAAAAGACAAATATTTAGGAACGGACGGAGTATATGGGAATTATGCAATGCCATCTTCTTTATCCAGGCATCATATACATGAATCATGCAATGCCATCCTGTTTAGCCAGTCATCGTATATGTGAATTGTATCGTGCCATATATTTTCATAATGTATTCCATTTGTCAACAATGTTTATACATTCATCTACTCTTCCTATGCATCAGCCATTTGAATCGGTCATGGGAAAATCTGAAGAGAAAACAAGGTCTACTGAGCAGTCAGTGCTACCTGTCGATGCAGATTTCTTGCTGGTTATAGATAGCTCCTCAGAGGAGGATTCAGAGATAGATGACCAGTCGTATCCCCCCCGAGGTGCATGCTCTAACTTGGCAGGGTTATATTGCTCATATCATACATATGGTGTCTTGCATTGCCATGCCATCTACTTAGATTAGACATGCTTTGTGTGAATGCCTCCTGTTTGCTTTCTATATCTGATATGTGAATTATGCAATGCCATGTTTTTCAGCCAGTTATCATATGTGGATTATGCACCGACATGTAGCGAGGCATCATATACATGAATTATCTAATGCCATCTTTTTTTCATTACGTATTCCATTTGTCGACAATCTGTGTATATTGAACTACTCTTCATGTGTATCAGCCATTTGAGCCGGTTATGGAAAAATCAGGAGTGAACACAAGGTCTTCTGAGCAGGCAATGGTACCTGTTGAAGCATATATCTCGATGGTTACAGGGAGATCCTCAGAGGAGGATTCAGAGATAGATGACCAGTCCTATATCCCACCTGAGGTGTATGCTCTAAGTTGCAATGTTTATATTTCTCATATCATGCATATGGTGTCTTGCATTGCTTAGTTTAGACATCATATGCACAATATTGAATTCCATCTGCTTAGTTTCGAGATCATACATGCGAGTGCCAGCTGCTTAGTATATGAATCAATTATGTCAATTATATCATGCCATCATGTATACTTAGACAACATGTATGTGAATTATTTCATCCCAACCTATTTTAGAAAGACATCATATAGTTTTGTCATGTCATCCTGTTTAGATACTCATCGTACGTTGAATTCTGCCATTGTATCTTGTTAAGTTATCCATCATATATCTGAAACTGTGTCATGCTATCCTGTTTAGTTAGGCATCATATATGTGAAATTGTGTCATGCTGTCATGTTTGGTTAGACAACATATATGTGAATTACCACATATGTCTAGCATACAATGTATGTACATTCAATTTCTTTTCTTTTTTATATGTGATGGCAGTATCTAAGGGAGCAAAAACCCGTTCTTCACAAAAGGCAGTGCTACCCGTCGATGCAGATAGAACCATGGTTGTACTGGCCCACAAACTAGCCCCACCACACATAATCGAGACTCTTCCAGATTGCACACTTACACCGTTGGGCAGAGAACTAGCTATAACCCATCTAACCCCAACCCCAACGGATAGTAACCCACTTCTAGTTGACAAAGCACCATGTCCACCACACAGTACCCCCACACGAGCAGTTTGTAAAGCAACTGCAGTGCCAAAAGCACGAAGACCACCACAGCGAACCCAAACTCCACGTTTAAAGCAGAAGAGCAATTGTTCACATGTCAGATTCCGTAGCTATAGTCCATAGTCCTTTGCTGTTGCATCACTGTATTTACTCATACCAACTACTTTCGAATTTGAAGGATCCAATTGGAACTCCAATGGCACAACATGTATGTTTTAAATCTATTTCTTTAACTGGATTGTTGTTCTAACTTCTTGCTCTACGTTGATTTCAGTTTCGGTTGTATCAATAGTTATGTTCTCATGTGATGCAGATTGCAAGTGTTGCCAATGTTGTGTAGTTTCTCACACTTATATTCTGTCTATGCTGCTGTGTCTTAAAAATATACGAGTTGAACTTTGTCTCTATCTTGATTTGGCAGCATAAACTAGAATGATATGGACAACACAGTGACTATAGTACATAGATATATGTTTGTTTCATGATGTTATCCTGTCCACCTTACTACTGAATTGGTTTATCAAAATGAGTTTCGTATACTACATGCTAAACTTGTGATGTGTCTGCTTGTTTCTCTTGTAGTATGCGAACAGAATATTGGAGAAGAGCACCCCACTATGCAATGGTAGAGAAAGTAATGCAGATAAGGTTCAAGATAGTGAGATAGCCCTATTGGTCTCCAAGAAAGGTGATAAAAACGATCTTGTAGACAGTGAGAAAACCCCACAGTCATGCGTTGATGTAGTGTTCGAGTTACTGGCTAGTACCGCTGGCACAAGCTCTTCGAACTTGATGCATGAATCACTTCGGCTTCTTCAATCCCAGCTATAAGATGAAAGGCTTCAGGCAACTGTGCTGTGGCAAGAAGCCGAAGGACTGACGAAGTCCCTGTAGAATTCAGATGCATACTTTCTTGTGCAATAGCAAGTGTTGGAGGATTTAAGCGCCAAACAAGATAAAGTTAATAAGCTTGCTAGGCATCTTGTCGGCATTATGGGTACCCAGGATATTGTTTCTTGAGCTCTTATGAAGTGGTTTCAGTTCTGGACTTGTTTTGCTGCAGCATTTATTTGCACTGGTCGCCAACTTTGACCCCAGTGTATATGATATGATGCTTTGTTCCCTATATTTGCACTAGTGGCAAACTTTGATGCCCAGTGGATGTAATATGTGTAATAGCCGTGATAGCCTAGCGTAAGTTACTTGCTTATGTATTTCCTTGTTGTCTTGTCTATTTGTTTGCTTGTAGTCAGTGCAGTTCTTTTTCCGCGGTTTGCTAGTGACCGCAATAACATATTTTTTTAAACTAGGCCACAATAACCATGGGCTACATATTTACTGTAGTTACCATGGGCCTCCGACGGGCCATAGAAACAATGGGCCTTCTAAGGGCCATATAAAGAATGGGCCTTCTACAGGCCATAGCATCAATGGGCCTTCTACGGGTCGTATGATCAATCGGCCAAACATGGGCCAACAACGGACTTCATTATGGGCCTTAAATGGGCTAGAGTTGGAATCGTCCGTTCATGGGCCGACCATAATGGGTCGTCGTTAATCGGACGTATTTGATAATGCTATGAAAACGGCCTAACGGATTAACGGGCCACAAACGGGCCGACTATAACCATGGGCTGAATCTGGCCCATAATCAGAAAAGGCCAGTAACAGGCCGTAAGTAACCGAATGCTGGAAATGAGCCCAAGAATAAATGCACCCTGAGAAGGCCGAAAGATAACACGAGTTGGAAATGACCCAATGGAATAATGGGTCGTTAATGGGTATAAGGCGATACACTGTTCATTGCAGGCCAGATTCACCATGTGTCGTATATGGGCCAAGAGTTACAAATGGCCTCGTATGGGCCGAAAGACATCATGGGCCATACATGGGACGGAACTTACAACGGGCTAGAATCATACTGGACGGCCCAGATGAAGCTACTGGGCTTAATTCTGATAGGACGTAACAGGCCGTGAGTTAGCGGGCCGTAAATGGGCCATATACGAACAGGCCGTTAATAGGCTTTCCGTGGACCATCCCGTTACCTTTTGACCAAGTCAAATGGGCCGGCCTTTTCACCAGAATGGGCCTCTATTGGGCCGTGCCACGTGTCGACCTATGATAGGCGCCTCTTGTCCAATGAATGGGTGACATCTGTCCCAACGGTGAGCCAACACATGTTTCCTCCGGCCAATGACAATTTTCCACGTGGAAAATCCTTATTGGTCCGGGCTGTTAACGGGTTATCGGATCCAAAACCGGACCCGATAGCTTAACAGTGACCCGTTACGGTGGATGCCACGTGTCGGTCACCCCTGACGAAAGCACTTCTATGACGCACGATTTATCATCATGGAAGTGGACACTTCCGTGATGATAATTTTGGTAATGTCAGGGAACACTTCTATGACAACACATGTATGACTGTCTTGATTTTGTCATAAAATCGTCCTGGATGTACATGCATGACAGAAAACGTGACCTACTGTGACAAACACGTATCATCACGGAATTGTATTTTTTTTGTAGTGTTACCTAGACCGCACAGCCATGGATCACCACCATTTCAGTGATAACAATTCTCCTGGCATCCCTATTCCTTATAACCTGGTTTTTAGCATTGAAACTCGTGATATTATTCCATTGCCTACTCCTACTTTGTTTGATCCTCTTGCCAGGGGCGGATATAGGATTATGCCTGCGGATATCATCGCCTACCGGAACGATCAGGCTGCAGCAGAGGAGGAAAATGAGCCTCGGTAGTGGGATTTGTGGATGCCCGCTCCTCAGTACCCCAACTACTATCCAGGCTTCTGATCGACTACCAAGTTAGGCCAAAAGCCTAAGCTTGGGGAGTACGTGTTTCTCACCGACATTATAGTCATGTTCACTTATTCCATTTGTCGGTGTTCACAATTTTTCATTGTATCATCCATGCTTAGATTTATTTTCTCGCTTTCATCTTTTGTGTTTGAAAAACTTGAGAAAAACAAAAAAATAGTTGTAGTTAGTTTACTTTCTATGCATGCTTAGTTGTAATACTAAAAAGAAACCCAGAAAGATTTCCTTGTTCTTCTTTTGCTTGTTGGGAGCTTTCCCGTGTAAATAGTTTTCTCGTTTTTTTTCTTTTCTCTTTTATTTGCTTGTTCTAGAAAATCAAAAACTCCAAAAATATTTTTGTGTGTTTCTCTGAATTCCTTTTCTTTTTATTTGAGTCATATCAAGGAGAAGATCACGATGAAAATGTTGAGTGGCTCTCATATGAATAACTGTTGATCTAATAAAGAGCCCATTTTACATTGTCTTCTCCTGTTGAATAAAATGTTTGTAGATTCCAGCTTAGTCCACGACACTCTTGCACTATTATTATTTTCATATCGTTCGGTCATGCAAGTGAAAGGCAATAATGACGATATTCGATGAACTGGTCATGGCAGAGAGAAAAGGGTATGAACTCGACTAGTTCTGTTTGTGTAAATATGTTTAACCTAGTATCCATGATTCAGCCCATTATGATTAAACATGTTTGTAATAAAATTAGGGATTACAGTTTCTCATGTCATGCATAAGTATCTAGGAGTGGATAATGATTTATCTTGGATATCAACATTGCATTAAAATGATTTTGATGTAGTATGATGATACGGTATCCTCCTCTGAATGTTCGAGTGGCTTGACTTCCCACATGTTCATGCATGTAGTTGAATCAAAAACCAACATAGTCTCTATGATATTTATGTTCATGGTGTTCATATCCTACTCATGCTAGTGTCCAATGTTACTTATGCATAATGCATGTACTTGCTAGCCTTCGCCTGTACTAAGTGGGAATTCTGCTTGTGCATCAAAAACCTTGAACCCAAAAGTTATTCTAGATGAGTCCACCTTACCTACCTATATGTGGTAGTACTCTGCCACCCTATGTAAATTTGCACGTGCCACCTCTAAAACTCCTAATAAATTTCCTATTTGTGTGCCTGGATCGTTCATGGAACGACAGGAGGTGGTCACTAAGCGGGTTATTCTATGGTCGAGTGTTTATTCACTCGCCATCACATGAGAAAAGGGCGGTAATAGGGATGCCCAGTCCCAAACTACAAACAAAAAAGCTTACAATTAATCAAACAAAAACTCCCAATGGAGTCAAAACCTTTACTTTTATCGCTTGGGAACCGCCTTTAGCGTGCTTAGCATGGAAGATATTGATAACTGATAGTCATGAAGTAAATGAGAAGGGTGCATGTCTCAAAATATCATTTACCTCTGTTTTAAAAACTCGAGATCTGCACCTCTGCAAATCACTTCTTCCCTCTGCGAAGGGACTATCTATTTACTTTTATGTTGTGTCATCACCTTCTAAAACAAGCGCCAGAACCTAAGACCACTACTGTCATGACTTATGCATTGTGTGTAGCTAATGTTGGGTGCATCATGACTGGATCTTTTCCACCATGAATAACAATGTTTAGTCGCTACTTGAACTTTGGAGGTGCTCTGCATTTATGTTTTGCGGTCCCAAAAAGGGCTAGCGAGATACCACAATTGTCATATTATATCATGGTTGTTTTGACAACGTGTTGCCATTTGAGATATGTTATTATTGCTCGCTAGCTGATTATGTCATTGATATGAGTAAATATAATCTTCAAGAGTTATTATCGGCATGATTGTTATAATGTTGGCTGAAAACCTGGGTGTTGTTTAAGCTTATTTATGCAAACAAGAGCAAAAGAGTTCATAAAAGTTTTTCTTTTTCACTCTCAGTTTATCAACTGAATTGCATGAGGACAAGCAAAGGTTTAAGCTTGGGGGAGTTGATATGTCTCCAACGTATCTACTTTTCCTAACGCTTTTCCTCTTGTTTTGGACTCTAATTTGGATGATTTGAATGAAACTAACCCCAGACTGACGCTATTTTTAGCAGAACTACCATGGTGTTGTTTTTGTGCAGAAATAAAAGTTCTCGGAATGGAACGAAACTTTGCGGGGATTTTTTATTCAATAAATAAGAATTTCTGGAGCCAAGATCCAATGGAGTGGGGCACCTGGGTGGGTAAAACCCACCAGGGCGCCCCCTCCTGGCATGCCCGGGTGGGTTGTCCCCACCTGGTGGCCCCGCAGACCCTGAAACCGATGCTATGAAATCCTATTTTTCCAGAAAAAATTCAGGGAGAAAGAATTATCGCGACCCACGAGACGGAGCCGTGGTCACCTCCTGTTCTTCATTGGGAGGCCAGATCTGGAGTCCGTTTGGGGCTTCGAAGAGGGGGATATTTGTTCTTCATCATCACCAACCCTTCTCGATCGCCAATTCCATGATGCTCCCCACCGGGAGTGAGTAATTCCTTCGTAGGCTCGCGGGTCGGTGAGGAGTTGGATGAGATTCATCATGTAATCGAGTTAGTTTTGTTAGGGCTTGATCCCTAGTATCCACTATGTTCTAAGATTGATGTGGCCATGACTTCTCCATGCTTAATGCTTGTCACCTTTGGGCCCGGGTGCCATGAACTCAAATCTGAACCGTTTATGCTATCACAATTATATCCATATTCTAGATCCGATCTTGCAAGTTATAGTCACCTACTACGTGTTATGATCCGACAACCCCGAAGTGACAATAGTTGGGACCACTCCCGGTGATGACCGTAGTTTGAGGAGTTCATGTATTCACTATGTGTTAATTCTTTTGTTCCGGTTCTATATTAAAAGGAGGCCTTAGTATCCCTTAGTTTTCCATAGGACCCCGGTGCCAGGGGAGGCCAGGACAAAAGATGTCATGCAAGTTCTTTCCATAAGCACGTATGACTATTTACAGGATACATGCCTACATTATATTGATGAACTAGAGCTAGTGCCGTATCGCCCTAGGTAATAGCTGTCTCATGATGAATATCATCCAACAAGTCACTGATCAAATGCCTACGAAATTATCTTATATTGTTCTTGCTAAGTTACTACTGCCGTCGTTACTGTTGCACGTGTTACAGAACTACTGCTATCACTGTTACCATTACTGTTACTGCTGTCACCATTATCAAAACTATCATATTACTTTGCTACTAATCACGTTGATGTGGATAATTAATCTCGAGGTGTGGTCGAATTGACAACTCAGCTGCTAATACCTTCAAATATTCTTTGGCTCCCCTTGTGTCGAATCTATAACTTTGGGTTGAATACTCTACCCTCGAAAACTGTTGCAATCCCCTGTACTTGTGGGTTATCAACTACTTCTCCCCCTTAGACATCAACAAGTAAAAAGGGGCGAAGAACTAGAAGAACTTTATCACCCCTGGAGGATGTCATCATCATCATCAAAGAACTCGGCATACTCATCACGAGATGGGAAACCGAAGGTGGAAGTGGACGGTGCTGCGGGAATAGGATCATCATCACTCACGGGACTCCCACGGTCACGAAGGCACTACTTGAGCTGATTCTTGGAGATGATAAGATGCTTCTAAACATCATGATTTTGCTGACAGTTAAATGTGATAGCCTTCATGATAGCAGACTGAGCCTTGACCAGAAACAAGGCAAGACGGCCACGAGGCGCAGTCGAGGAGGAGGGCACGGAGGAAACCCATGGGTTGTGACCCACTAGCAGACCTCCCAGGCAGACGGGGTGCAGCAGATGGTGCAGGAGCTACCATGTGCATATGAGTAGGAGGTTTTCAAATGGCATGCACTGTCATCTTTGCAGCCTCAAATGGAGCAGTGTGATCAATGAGCGCCTGAATGAATGGAGCATGAGGGAACTGGTGCGTCTGAAGGAAGCTGGAGACACGGGTCTCATGCCAAATATAATGGCTGTGTCAACAGGCTCGCCAGGCTTTTCACGCATATGAACCATCAAGTCAATGTAGTAGTTGCGAGCCATTGAGCGATCTCCCTTCTTAGGATAGAGTGTGTGAAGCACACACTGATTGAGAATGTAGTAGGGTGACTTGAAGATGGATACCTCATTGGGTGGATACCCACGTTCCTCCTCAGTGAGCTGAGTGACGGGCTTAACAAGGGGCAAACAGTCATCAATCCCCTTCGGCTTATGTAGTGGATCTAGACTGTGAATTTTATGGCCAACACCAGAGAGACCCAAAATCTGAACAAAACGCTCATAAGTGATTCTCAGCACCGTGTCGTCGGTCATCTAGGTGAGAGTGTTGTTTGGGCCAAAGAAGCGCGTGGCATAGAACTGGAGGATGGCAGCTTCATTCCAATCACACCTAAAGGTCATTGCTGGACCGAGAGTCATGTCATCAATGATCTTGATTGTGTTGTCAGGGAACATGGCAGGATTGTCACGCAAGAACTGAGGATCTAGGTATTTGTGAGGAGCAAGTCCACGGTTGTGGACGAAGCTAGAATAGAGGTCCTGTTGCATGCGAGTACGGAACCATGGATCCTCAGCATCAGCCCTCATCTCAAATTGGTTGATATCCCGTTGAAACTCAAAGTAAGGACCAGCCCCCATTGTCGTGAAGTTGTGAATGGGACGATCCCCGCTGAAAGGAAACTCCATGGAGATGTGGTGACCATGAACAATAGGCATAGCAGAGCCTCGGACCTAAGGTAGGGGCCCCCTCCGGGTGCCCGGTTTTGACTGTCCAACAGAGCTCCTAGGCGCAATGTCATCCTCTTCCTCCCCAACATAGTCCTCATCATCCGGATCATAGGCTGACGGACTTGGTGATGGTGCCCGACACTTCTTCTTACGATCGTGGTGGTCTTCTTCTTAGGACGAGCATGTTCATCGCAGTTGGTGGAACCTTGCCGGCTATCGGTTGAAACGGATACATGATAAGCGTACCGATGAGAAGGAGTCAAAAAGTATGAACAAGGATAAACCAAATTAAATAGTGGGATGAATATTTTCGAACATGACCATAGGACAAGTCCAAGTGGTAGATCAAAATATTGACATGCCCATGATTAAGTTGTTTAGCAAAGTACATAGAGAGGATTTTAGGCTAGGCAAGTGACATCAAATCTCTAGAGAGATATATACACCAAGATAGTTGTGAGAGATAATGAAAACCTAGGATGGCTGGGCCAAACACAAAAGAGGAAAGAGTAGATAGTAACCATACCCCAGGAAGAAGGAGGAGGGCCGCATTGCTCGGTACACGCCATGAAGAACTCCGACGGTCGATCCACAAGTCAACACCCGAACCGGTCCCTCCCGAGTGATTCACACCGCCACCCAAAGAATGGATTGGATGGAAATGTAGATCGGGAGGAGATGAAGGCGTGGGCAGGAGATCGGGGCCAGTGGATGGAGGAGATGTCCGGGGCAGCGCCGGAGCACAGCCCAGCGGCGGCAGTGGTTTGAGAGAGATGGGGAGATCAAGAGAGGTAGAAAAGAGGATAGCCCCCAAATCTCGTGCGCTCCCCCGTTTTGTGAGTCTGCGGGCGACGGGCCGGACATCCGGGGGCCAAGCCCGGATATCCGGCGAGTAGAGGTCAGAGAGCAGATTTCCAGGGCCCGAATTTCCGGTAGAGGCCCAAATGTCCGGCCACTGTAGGCGCCTGACGATTTTGAGCAAAAGAGAATTGGCAGGGCCCAGATGTCCGGCAGTGGAGCTGGATGTTCCGCCACTGGACAAAGATATCAACAAGGAGAAGACAGTGAATGGGGGGGGTCATATAGTAATATTTTGTGATATAGACTCCGCCAAGGAGAATTTAGAATTTGTAGAGATGAAAAACAAATTAATTTTATGGCCATACTAAGATGCGCAAAATAACCCAACAACATTAAGAGAAGAAAGGTTCATATTTAAGCAATGCACAAGTGGTGACCGAAGTCACCATGTTTGAGCATATGGGACATACTACCACAAAGATTTCGACTTTGGGTACATAGTCACGACTCCATCATTTAAATCACCATAGTTCGAAAACCATGATAACTTTGAGAGTGTTTGTTCTATTTATGCATTAAGTAGGGTGAGAGTACTCATGAATTGAATGGCTCCCCCTAAATATATGCCTACATCAAGACAATGCATTAAGTGCATGCATGAATGGGTACTAGATTTCACATAATGTTGTCAAGCTCCAAGATACCAAGTTCACGCCTAAGTTGACAAAACCTTGCTTCATCCAATGGCTTGGTGAAAATATCTGCGAGTTGCATATCTGTGCCAACATGAGCAATATCAATGTCACCCCTTTCCACATGATCTCTCAAGAAATGATATCTAATATCAATGTGCTTGGTGCGGGTATGATCTTTGGGATTCTCAGCAATATTGATGGCACTTTCATTATCACATAGAAGAGGCACAATTCTATAGGTGATACCGTAATCCTTCAAAGTTTGCCTCATCCATAGTAATTGAGTTGCACAACTGGCGGTTGCTATGTATTCGGCTTCAGCGATGGAGAGGGCAACACCATTTTGTTTCTTCGAGGACCAACTTACAAAGGAGCGTCCAAGAAATTGACATGCACCGGAGGTGGACTTACGATCCACTTTGTCTCCAGCCCAATCTGCATCCATGTACCAAATGAGATCAAAATTGGCATCCTTGGGGTACCATAGACCCAACTTTGGGGTGTGAACAAGGTATCTAAGAATATGCTTAACCGCCTTATGATGACATTCCCTAGGGGAATCTTGAAATCTAGCACACATGCATACACTGAACATGATGTCTGGTCTAGATGCACAAAGTTAAAGCAATGAACCAATGATAGAGCGGTAAGTAGATGGGTCAAAAGGAATACCGTCTGTGTCTTCAATGAGTACAATTTTTGTAGGCATGGGTGCCTTACATGGACTAGCATCAGACATTCCAAACTTCTCTAGAATATCCTTGAGATACTTTGCTTGAGACAAGAAAATTCCTTCTTCAAATTGTTGAATTTGGAAACCGAGAAAGAACTTCAAATCTGCATTGAGTGACATCTCAAAGTTCATGGTCATTGAAGCCACAAAATTCTTGCACAAATGAATGTTAGGAGAACAAAAAATGATATCATCTACATAGATTTTGCATAAGATCAAATCACATTTGTCCCTCTTAGTAAAAAGAATGGGATCGATCACCCCTCTCACAAAACGATCATGGAGTAAAAACTTCTTAAGATGATCATACCAAGCACGAGGTGCTTGTTTGAGGCCATACAAAGCCTTATGAAGTTTATACACATAGTCTTTGTGATCGGGATCAATGAACCCAGGTGATTGTGATACATATACTTCTTGTTGAGTACCGTTAAGGAAAGCACCTTTCACATCCATTTGATGTAATGTAAAACCATTGAAAGCAGCATAAGCAAGTAAGATGTGAATAGATTCAAGACGGGCAATGGGAGCAAAGGTCTCACTAAAGTCCAAACTTAACTTGTGAGTACCCTTATGCCACTAGCCTTGCCTTGTTGCGGATGGTTACACCATTCTCATCTTGCTTGTTCTAAAAAATCCATTTTGTTCCAATGACATTGTGTTCCGTAGTTGGCCTCTTGACTAATGACCACACTTGGTTGCGTTGAAAATTGTTCAATTCTTCTTTCATAGCAACGAGCCAATCGTTGTCCATCAATGCATCTTGTACCTTGAGAGGCTCAACACTAGACACAAACGAGAAGTGAGCACAAAAGTTTGTCAATGTTTACGAGTGACTCTACCTTCTGATATGTCAGTGAGAATTTTGTCAACATCAACACGACTGGCCACTCGAGGCATGATGGAGGTTAGGGTTTCGCAAGGTTCAACTTCATGTCCATCATCCACGTCCTCAACATATGGATCATTAATGTGTGGTGGAATATCTTGTTCTTCATATTGCATTTGTTGAGGTTCATCATCAATGATTGCACTTTCTTGTTCTTGCCCTTGATGATGATCTTGTTCTTGAAAATTATCATGAAGAGGGACTTGATCATCTTCTTGTGCTTGAACTAAGGGCATGGGTTGAGCAATAGGAGCTTTTGGTGGTATGGGTGTTGCAGTAGTTTGATGATGTGTGAGGCTTCCATCTTCTTCTTCTTCATCATGAGGTTCTTGTTCCATTGGAAGAAGTGCACCAACACCCATGGTCAAAATATCTTGAGACGAATCTTCTTCACCTACATCACTTAGATCAACTTTCTCCCCATGGGAGCCATTAAATTCATCAAACACCACGTCACAAGTTTCTACAACACATCCATTAGATTTGTTGTAGACTCTATAGGCGTGAGAGTTTGATCCATATCCAACAAATATGCTCTCAATTGTTTTGGATTGGAATTTTTCTAACCGTTCTCTTTTGTTGAGGATGAAACATTTGCACCCAAATACACGAAAGTACTTGACATTAGGCTTGTTCCCAGTTAGGAGCTCATATGGAGTCTTTTCCAATATTGTGCGGAGGAAGAGCCGGTTTGATGCATGGCATGCGGTGTTGACAGCCTCGGCCCAAAAACAATGTGGCGACGTGTATTCATCCAACATGGACCTTGCCATCTCCACAAGTGTACGGTTCTTCCTTTCGGCTACACCATTTTGTTGAGGAGTGTGTGGAGCTGAATATTGATGCTCAATCCCTTCATCACTAAGAAATTCTTCCAAGGAGTATTTCTTGAACTCAAAGCCATTATCACTTCTTATTCCCAAGATTTCTTTGTCAAACTTGTGTTGTGCTTGCTTGGCAAAATCAATGAAGGTGATCTTTATCTCGTCCTTGGACTTGAGGAAGAACACCCTTGTATATCTTGAGTAATCATCAACAATGACGAGCCCATAATTTATCCCACCAAGACTATCCCATGAAGGAGGCCCAAAAAGATCCACATGAAGGAGCTCCAAAGGCCTTGAAGTAGACACAATATTCTTGGGTGGGTGCTTTGATTGATGTGTCTTCCCGGCTATGCATGCACTACACACACGATCTTTCTCAAAAGAGACATTGGTTAGTCCAAGGATGTGGTTACCCTTTATGAGATCTTGAAGATTTCTCACACCGACATGGGCTAGCCGGCGATGCCAAAGCCACCCCTTGTCGGCCTTGGCCATTAGACAAGTTGAATGGAATGCGATCTCTTTCGAGAAATCAATCGTGCAAAGGTTGCCATCCAACTCTCCAACAAAGGCCACTTTGAGAGTATCTCTCTTAAAGACTTTCACATCTGTTAGTCCAAAGAGTGTATCATAACTAACAGAAGCCAATTGGCGAACGGAAAGCAAATGGTATTTAAGGGATTGGACAAGCATGACATTTGCAAGAGACATGCCATTTGTGATAGCCACCTTGCCCAACCCGAGTACCTGTCCTATTGATCCTCTCCCAAACATAATGCTCATAAAAGGTTGAATAGCTTCCATGAAATTGTAGAGCAATTTGCTATCTCCGGTCATATGATTGGTACATCCACTATCGATCACCCATTTTACTCCACCAGAGAAAGCAACCTACACACAATTATGACTTGGTTAGAGGCACCCATTTTGCAATGGGACCTCTCAATTTAGTCACAAGGGACTTAGGGACCCAAATAGCATAAAATCGGAATGCATTTCGAGGACCAACAAACTTTGCATACACCTCTCCATCCTTAGTTTTACAGAGTACGTAGGATGGAGGCATGAACTCTTCTGGCTTGTTGATACTGGGCATGCCCCTTGTGGCCTTCCCACTAACAACCTTACCTTTCTCCTTGTGCCCTTCTCGTACAAATGTTTCTTTTAGAGGAGTGGTGCACTTTTCAGAAGACGTTTTCTTCTTGCTTGTGCTTGGGTCAAACCCGAGCCCTTCTTTGGCAAACACTTCATTGTGTTGGCTTAATATCTCATTTAGGTCCTTTTGTCCTTGAGCACATGTCATGAGACCTTTCTCAATTTGAGCCTTGAGAAAGCGACTCTCCTCAAGAATAGATGCTAGGTCACTACTAGAGTTAGTAGTACAAGCATCAACATTAATAATAGGAGAGGAGTAAGCCTTGGCTAGAGTTTCAAGATAAGTAAGCTTGACCGTCTCAAAACTCTTTGTAAGAAGGGTGAGCTCTCCTTCCTTAGTCTTGAGGGACACTGATAGGAGCTCACAGTCCTTAGAGAGAGAAGTTTGAGACTTCACAAGCTTACTTTTATCATTCATCAACTCTTCAAAAGAGTCCTTAGCCTTTTTCAAGGAGGCAAGATCTTTAGCAGGAACATCAATGTTTGCACCAATATTCAAGCATAGTTCATCATTTCGTGCTTCCTCATATTGGACTTTCCGCTCAAGGATTTCATATTTTTCCTTTTCCTCGGTTATGAGGGTTTCGAGTTCCTTAATGGTGACAGTGTGCTTACCCACCATCTCCATAAGCATACGAAACATAGTGAGCTTCTTTCCTTTGAGGGAGCACATGACCTTATTTAATTTAGAAAACATGGGGTCATCTATATCATTATCATCATAATTATCTTCCGCATCAAGGTACTCATCTGTCGGGGGATATTGGCCTCCACGAGCACCTATGGGGACGGAGCCCCTTGTCGGTTCGGCGGGGGCGGAGGTTGCACAAAGAGCAGATCGAGGCGACACACACACACAACGATTTTACCTAGCTTCGGGCCGCATGGATGCGTAAAACCCTACTGCTGCATGTCTGGTTGATTGGAGTTCTTGCTCTGGAGCGCAAGAAGCTACAGTAAGTTGGAGCTGGACGTAGACGAGGGTCTACTGGGTGTCCTCCTGGTTTTCTCTCCTCTAGGGTTCGATCCTCTCCTCTGGGGTCTCCCTCCAGTCTGCCTCCCCCCTTTCTCTACGTGCGCATGGGCCTCCTTTTATATGCTAAGGGGTTTCCCACAGGTAGCGACGCAGGTGAGGGTAAAAATGGCAAGGAACTGTGCGAATAGTGGCCGCACAGTGCTATCGCACCTAACTCTGACGGCGGGGGACAAAGGCATTAAATGCCCGTCTGGATCGCCTGAACAGTGCCGAGGCGGACCGTTAGGGGCGCCTCCGCTTGCCACGGGGGCGACTCTGCCAATGTCGCATGCCATGCGCGCGCCCCAGGTTGCGCGGCGCCCCGCCACGTGTCTCCGGGGAAGCTCCAGAGTGACGCGTGGGCAGGTGAGCTGGAGCGCATGCCTGAGGTGGTGGTTTTGCCGCGGCAAGTGGCTTGCCGCGGTGGTTGTCTTGCCGCACCTGAGAGCTTGCCGCTCGTCTGGCCTTGCCGGGGCGCGCGGCGCGCCGCGGCGGGCTTCTCTTGGGGTGCCTTGGTTTGGCCGTCCCGGCGAGCTCCTCCCGCCGGGGCCTTGGGGCTTCGGCTCAGTCGTCCCGACAAGCTCCTCTTGCCGGGGTCTTGTCGCCTTGGCCCGGCAAGCTCCTCTTGCCGGGCCTCACCTTCTTGGCCCCGGCAAGCTCCTCTTGCCGGGGCTTGGTCTTCTTGGCCCGATCACTTGGCCTTCGTCCGGCCCAGGAAGGGCCGTGGAGACTCTTGTCGCTCCCCTGGCAAGCCTTGTCGCGGGACGCTACTACTGCCCGTGCACAAGTTCGGGGTACTAAGGTACCCCTACTTTAGTACACCAACAGGAGCCCCCGGGTCTGGGCCATACACGGTGCCGAGCGTTGTTGGGCCAGGCCCTAACAGTGCACGGGCACGCGTGGCCTGGGTTGCGCTGCTCCTTAACTCCGTGCTCGTCGCGCCCTCCCCAAGTGGCGCGCGCTTATCGCGGCGTCGTGGGGGGCGAGGCGTGCGAGACGTGCGTGACGTGGGTGGCGTGCGCGGGGCTTGAGGCCCGCAGGCATGCGTCACGTCGGGCACGATCCCTTTATTTGGAAAGGCGAAACGCCCGCCCCCATTTTCAAATGGGGGAGGGGGCGTGGAGGCGCGGCTTGGTGAACGAACGGGGTCGAGGCGCGGCTTTCGGGGCGCCCGTCCCCACGATCACGGGTGGGGAGAGGTCGCCTCATCCGTTGCCTCGGCCCTGCTCGCCTGCCACGCGCCCTCCATGCACTTGGGGTCGCGGTGGTGGAGGCGGAAAACCGGGCCGACGCGGGTTGATGTAGAGGGTCGGCCCCGTCGCCTGCTCTTCCTCTGCTTTGATTGGTTGGGCGGGGCGGCCGAGCCCCCCCACTCCGCTCCTTTATAAGGAGCGGGAGGGGGCGATGAGGGTCCGCACTCCTCCCTTCTTTCTTCTCTTAGATCCCTGGTCCCCTCTCCCCAACTGTCATGGAGAAAGGGAACCCTGGTCCTTCTTCGGTGGCGGCAAGGGTCGCCGCCAGGCAGCGAGCCCCTCCTCCCCTTGCACCCGCGGCGGCGGAGCCAACCGTAAGGGGAAGGGGGAGGGGGCGAGGTCGTGGACGAGGCCGTGGACGGGGCCGAGGCGCTCGAGGCGGGCAGGACGGCGCGCCGGCCTAGCCTCCGCCGGCGGCTCCGTTTCCCCCGGCGGTTCATCTCGGGGACGACCCCTGCGAGTTCATTATCAGGCTGCGCCGGGCGCCTCGCCGTCGCCTCCGCCTCCCGGCTCCCTTCGCGGACGTCCTGGAGGCGGAACAACACGAGACGCTGAGACTGCGCATGAGGGGCTGCGGGATCAGTGGTACGCGGGTCCACGTCGAATCCCGAGCCCCCGGCGTGATGTGTCTTGGCCGCGGGTGGAAGACGTTCGCCCGGATCCACAGCTTGATGGAGGGGTTCACCCTCCATTTTAAGCTAATGGAGGGCGATCTCCTCTCCGTCAAGGCCTTCGGGGACCTCGGCACCCGGGCCCGGTGCTGCGTGGATAGCTCCTCCGACAGCGAAGGCTCCTCCTCGAGCGAGAGTGACGAGGAGGGGAGCGACAGCGACGACGAGGGGAGCGGCCGCCGGGATGACGGGTCCGACTAGGTGCCGGTCGCAGCTCCGCGTGGCACCGGCGGCCCCCATCGTCCGCGTCGCTGGCGCCGTGAACTCCCCGGGGTCGTCTCCTTGGGCGGTTGGCGCAGGGAGGATGCGGAAGAGGAAGAGGGCGGGCGGCAAGGCCGCTGCCTCGTCTTCCAACTTCGCCCCAGACGCCGTCACCACCCCTGCTCGCAGCGACGACCACCGGGGTCTTCTCTCCGGCCCGGCAAGCTCCTCTTGCCGGGGCTTCGTCTTCTCGGGCGGCCGGAGTGGCGAGGCTGCGGAAGAGGCGGGCGGCAAGGCCGTCAACTCGGAGTACGAGGGCTATATGCCCTCGACAGCGTGTTGACGTCCCGCCACCTCCTTCTCGAGCTCCGCTTCCGGCATCGCCGTCTCCATCCGGCCTCCGGAGCTCCGGGGCGGGGCCTCGAACGCTCTCTTGGCGCCTTCTGCCACCCGTAGCTCGTCTAGGCACCCCTTTTGCCCTTCTCGTCTCCTTGCCGTACCTCCTGAGGAGAGAGACAAGAAAGGGATTACGGGCACCTTATCTTTTTTTATCTTGTAAGCCCTCGGGCCTTAGTTGCATTTAAATCTTGTAATCCCATCTTTCATGTTTTTCATTCTCTCTGAACTGTACCTGAGTGGAATGTTTTTAATGAAAAGGGGATGTTTGCCGGATCATTTGTCTCGCGGGTATATCCCGCGGCAAGGGGCGGACCCTTTGCACCGTTAAGATAGACATTTCCCCGCCCGGCAATGGACCCTGCCGTCCCCGCGCCCCTTGGCCCTCCTCACGCTCTTGGCGGAGGCAGGGAGAAGGCGGGTTCTGGCCCCTCGCTTCCTCCCCCTTGCCGCCGCGGCTACTATCCGAAGCGGGCCCCGGGAACGCGCTCCGGGGTTCGCCGCTTAAGAGAGCACGGCAGCCTTTTAGGAGGAAGCAAGGTTTTCACATTCCGCAGCTCACGAGAGAATGCATGATAAGGGATGTAAAGACTTATCTGAGGTTGCAGCCCCCAGCAACTCTGGCTTGCCGGGAGGCGGGTGCTGGCTCGTCCTTCTCCCCTTCTTCGTCCTTGAGTGGCTCGGCAAGGGTAGGCAGTTCCCGCGAGCCAAAGGGAAAAGACGGGAAAAAGACGCGGACTCGACCTCTAAGTTAGGGGTTAGCGACTGTTAGGCACTATCAACCTTAACCAAGGACGAGACTCGACTCAGCATGCATGCTAAAACTTGGGGGGGGCCAGCGCGTCATTGCAGCCAGGGTCTGCGCCTGGCTTTGTACAAAGGATTACATGCGTCTGTGGCAAGACTTTTGTACAAAGAGTTGGTTGCCGGACGGGGTCCGACAACCGCGCCTTACGGGTAAAACTTGCGAAGATGCTCAATGTTCCAGGAATTGCTCACCGGAGTACCATCTTTGGTCTCGAGGCGGACGGCGCCGGGCCTCGTGACTCGTTTCACCCGGTAAGGGCCTTCCCACTTCGGCGTCAACTTGTTGTGTATCTTGGCCGACTGAACGCGCCGAAGAACAAGGTCGCCTTCCTCGAAGCTCCTGGCTTTAACTTTGCGGCTATGATAGCGACGCAGAGCTTGCTGGTAGCGAGCGGATCGCACAGCGGCCTGGAGACGATCTTCCTCGAGGAGCAGTGCGTCATCTTCACGCGACCGCTCTTGCTCAAGCTCATCATAAGCGAGCACTCGAGGTGACCCGTATATGAGTTCCGTGGGGGTAACTGCTTCTGCTCCATAGACTAGAGCAAATGGTGTCTGGCCGGTGGCTCGATTTGGCGTCGGTGAAATCGATGCAAAGCCTCCACTTCCCATTTGCTTTGCGCACGACGACAGGATTGGCCAACCACGTCGGATGGAGCACGCCTCTGACGAGGCCTGCCGCTTCCAACTTCCTGATCTCCTCCGTGATAAACTCTTGGCGCTCCACCGCTTGTTTCCTAACCTTTTGCTTGACGGGCCGCGCATGAGGGCAGACGGCAAGGTGGTGCTCAATCACTTCCCTGGGAACACCGGGGATGTCAGATGGTTGCCAGGCAAACACATCGACATTCGCCCGCAGGAAAGCAACGAGCGCGCCTTCCTATTTGGGGTCGAGAGTGGCACTGATGGTGAAGGTACCACCAGTGCCGTCCTCCTTGGCGGGCACCTTCTTGGTCGCGGGTGGAGCAGCCGTCGTCTCCTCGTGTTTACTGGCGGGGCTCGATGGTGCGTCCTCAACGGCAGCGCAGCATTCCGAAGAGGCGCGCTTGCCGGAGTGGGCACCAGAGCATTCGCCGGGCTTGGCCTTCTTGCCGGCGGGGCTCGATGGCACGTCCTCGACGACAGCGCAGCACTCCGAAGAGGCGCGCTTGCCGGAGTGGGCGCCAGAGCACTTGCCGGACTTGGTCTTCACGCCGGCGGGGCTCGATGGCACGTCCTCGACGGTAGCGCAGCACTCCGAAGAGGCGCGCTTGCCGGAGTGGGCGCCAGGGCACTTGTCGGGCTTGGTCTTCATGCCGGTGGGGCTCGATGGCACGTCCTCGACGGCAGCGCAGCACTCCGAAGAGGCGCGCTTGCCGGAGTGGGCGCCAGAGCACTTGCCGGGCTTGGTCTTCATGCCGGTGGGGCTCGATGGCACGTCCTCGACGGCAGCGCAGCACTCCGAAGAGGTGCGCTTGCCGGAGTGGGCGCCAGAGCACTTGCCGGGCTTCTTCTTTCCCCCGGAAGCTCTAGCGGCAAGTGGGCCATGGGCCGTTGCCGCTGTTGCGTCCCGGTATATTTGGTTGGCGCAGATAAGGGCATCCTTCTTGTCGCCGGGGACAGAAATGACGCTTATCGGGCCAGGCATCTTGAGCATGTTATACGCGTAGTGAGAGGCCGCCATGAACTTGGCGAGCGCTGGCCGGCAGAGGATCCCGTTGTAAGGCAACGGAAAGTCGGCAACGTCAAAGGTGACCCTCTCAGTCCTAAAGTTCAGCTCGCTGCCAAATGTTACCGACAGCGTGATCTTTCCCTTCGGCTTGCTCCTTCTTGGGTTGATTCCTTGGAATGTACCGGTTTCTTCGAGCTCGCTGTCGGGAACTTGGAGTCTCCGGAGAACAGCAGAGGAGATCAGATTCAAGCCGGCCCTGCCGTCAACTAGCATCTTAGTGACCTTGAGGTTGCGGATCGTTGGGGAAACCAACATCGGCAAGCACCCGACCGCGGTTGTGCGATCAGGGTGGTCCTCAATGTCGAAGATGATAGGCGTGCTGGACCATCTCAGGGGTCTGCGTGACTCGACGGGCGGCTCCGCTGCATTGACCTCCCGCACCCACCGTTTAAGCTGGTGGTGGGAAGCGTGCAGGGAGGCACCGCTGTCCACACACAAGACCTCAGTGGCTTTCTGAAACTCCTGCTCGCTGGTCTCGGGGTCTTCCATATCTTCGTCGTCGTCGTCGTCTTCGCTCTTGTCGCGTCCCCGGGGAGGTCTGTCTGCTTGCCGCTGCTTGTCCTTGCCGCGGCGCTCCCCCGGGCCGGGACGCTTCGTGCCGGATTCCCCGCCGCCTGCTTGGGCTCTCTCCTTGTCGCGTCGTGCGTACTCGGCCTTCTGCAGGTCGACGAGTCGCTCGACTTGCTTGCAACTCTGGAGGTCGTGGCCCCTGGTGCGGTGGATCTTGCAGTACTTCTTGTCGGTACCGTCCCGCTTATCGGCAGCAGCCACTGCCCGGCAGTTGGCACACCCGACAACCTCCTTGCCGGGGCCTCCCGCCTGGGCTTTCTTGGCGGAGCCTTCACTGCCGGACTTCTCGACAACCAGTACCTCTGGGTTTTTCTTCTTTTTGTCGTTCCGCCGCCGGCCTCTCCTTGCCGGGGCGGTACCTTCGCTGTCGGATTCTCCTTCTCCAACACTTTCTCCGGGGAGCTTCCTCCCCTCCTCAGCGCGTGCACACTTGTCGGCCAGGGCGTAAAGCTCGCTAACCTCCTTGATTTTGCACATCGCCATCTCCTCCCGCATCCTGCGGTTGCGCATGTTCTGATGGAACGCGCTGATCACCGCGGCGGGGTGGACGTCTGGGATGTTGTAGTGCACACGGCTGAACCTCTGGATGAACTTGCGCAAAGGCTCCCCTTCCTTCTGAACAAGCAGATGAAGATCGCTTGCCTGGCCATGGGGTCTGTGGCCGCCCGTGAAGGCGCCAACAAACTGATGGCATAGATCTGGCCAGGAGGAGATGGAGCCGTCCGGCAAGTGCATGAGCCAGGATCTGACGTTGGGCTTGAGTACCAGCGGGAAGTAGTTGGCAAGGATCTTATCATCCCGTCCCCCGGCAGCCTGCACCGCAATGGTGTAGATGCTGAGGAACTCAGACGGATGCGACTTGCCGTCGTACTTCTCGGGCATGTCGGGCTTGAAGTTCTTTGTGTTGGGCCACTGGACTTGCCGCAGCTCGCGGGTGAACGCAAGGCAGCCTACCGAATATGGTAGTTCGCCTGGTTCCCCCGGTGCGGGCATGTTTCCAGAGGGCTCAACGCGCTGGTCTGATTGACGTCGCGCCTCTCTTCTGCGCTCGATGCGGGTTCGAGCGTCTTCTTCCCTTCGTTCGTGAAGGACTTGGCGTTGGTCGCGGCGAGCTCGCGGGTTCGACGACGCGGTGGAGTCGTTGTCGAGGTGAGCCCGGCGAGTCGGTGACCGCGGCTTCTGGGGCAGGGAGTGCACGGTGGTCGCACCCCCGCCATTCTTGGCGCCATCGGTTCTCGCCTGGGTGACTGGCCGCGGCTGCGATGCGCTGTGCTGCCGCGGAGTGTCGCCGTTGGCGAAACCGATGAGGCTCTGGATGGTTGCCCTCCAGCCGTCGAGCTTGTCCGCCGTTGGAGGGTAGTCTAGGAGCAGCTGAGCTCGCGCGAGAGCTTCCGCTGGGGTGGCGGGCAGAGGCGGCGAACGGCGCGAGGAGCGGGAAGTGCTCGAACTCCTAACCATGTTAGAAGGAGCAGCACCCGGTCCAGGTAGCCGCGCGACGCTCGTCCCGGCACGCTGAATCGCATGCTGGTCCTGAGTGCCTTGGGACCCACCAGCCCGGTCTGGGTCCAGCGAGCGTATGGTACCATGGGTACCATGACGCTGTTGGTTTCGCGCCTCCTGAGAGGGGCGTGGGGCGAGCTCGGACGTCACGGGACCAAGAACTGGTTCGACGGCGCCCGTTCCTCCGCCGGCGTCCTCCCCACCACCCGTCCGCTCCATGGGCGGCGGGTTCGACACTGACGGACCGGTCACCTCCGGAGCTTTCTTCTTCGGCGCCATGCCGGCACAGACAGTGAGAGTCTGGCGCGTGCGGACGCCGGATCTGGTTCACACAACCTCGACGCATGCCCCTACCTGGCGCGCCAAAGATGTCGGGGGATATTGGCCTCCATGAGCACCTATGGGGACGGAGCCCCTTGTCGGTTCGGCGGGGGCGGAGGTTGCACAAAGAGCAGATCGAGGCCACACACACACACAACGATTTTACCCAGCTTCAGGCCGCATGGATGCGTAAAACCCTACTGCTGCATGTCTGGTTGATTGGAGTTCTTGCTCTGGAGCGCAAGAAGCTACAGTAAGTTGGAGCTGGACGTAGACGAGGGTCTACTGGGTGTCCTCCTGGTTTTCTCTCCTCTAGGGTTCGATCCTCTCCTCTGGGGTCTCCCTCCGGTCTGCCTCCCCCCTTTCTCTACGTGCGCATGGGCCTCCTTTTATATGCTAAGGGGTTTCCCACAGGTAGCGACGCAGGTGAGGGTAAAAATGGCAAGGAACTGTGCGAATAGTGGCCGCACAGTGCTATCGCACCTAACTCTGACGGCGGGGGACAAAGGCATTAAATGCCCGTCTGGATTGCCTGAACAGTGCCGAGGCGGACCGTTAGGGGCGCCTCCGCTTGCCACGGGGGCGACTCTGCCAACGTCGCATGCCATGCGCGCGCCACAGGTTGCGCGGCGCCCCGCCACGTGTCTCCGGGGAATCTCCAGAGTGACGCGTGGGCAGGTGAGCTGGAGCGCATGCCTGAGGTGGTGGTTTTGCCGCGGCAAGTGGCTTGCCGCGGTGGTTGTCTTGCCGCACCTGAGAGCTTGCCGCTCGTCAGGCCTTGCCGGGGCGCGCGGCGCGCCGCGGCGGGCTTCTCTTGGGGTGCCTTGGTTTGGCCGTCCCGGCGAGCTCCTCCCGCCGGGGCCTTGGGGCTTCGGCTCAGTCATCCCGGCAAGCTCCTCTTGCCGGGGTCTTGTCGCCTTGGCCCGGCAAGCTCCTCTTGCCGGGCCTCGCCTTCTTGGCCCCGGCAAGCTCCTCTTGCCAGGGCTTGGTCTTCTTGGCCCGATCACTTGGCCTTCGTCCGGCCCAGGAAGGGCCGTGGAGACTCTTGTCGCTCCCCTGGCAAGCCTTGTCGCGGGACGCTACTACTGCCCGTGCACAAGTTCAGGGTACTAAGGTACCCCTACTTTAGTACACCGAGATCATCACTAGGAGTAGGAGGAGTGAAGAGAGGAGGATTTGATCATGGGGTTATCTTGACCTTGTCAGGAGAGTTTCAGTCCTCTCCATCTTCTACCACAGCCTTTGCCATTATGCACTTGTGAGAGTTTCCCTTGTAGTCTTTCATATAGTTGTAGGTGACAACATCACCACTCTTGTTGACTAGCCTCAAAGTGTTTTGAGAATCTTGAGCAACTCCAACAACACCACTAACATCATCCGGATCGGATTCTTCATGAGCAACCATTGCTTTCCCATCTCTCTTCTTGAGCTTTGAGTTCAAAGGGTTTGGCAACTTCTTCATGGGAAAGGTCTTGGGAAACCTTGGTTTTTCTTCTCTTTTCTCATAAGGGCAAACGTTGGAGAAGTGGTTGGCTTCTTCACAGTTGTAACATTTTCTCACTTTCTTCTTCTGGAATCTTCCCTTGAATTTTCCCGCGCTAAACTATTTGACAAAGAGGGCAATGTCTTCATATGAAGGGCTCTCATCGGAGTCAATTTCATCACCATCTTCATCATCATCATCTTATTCTTCTTCGCTTTGTCTTCTTCATATACATGCTTGGCCTTGAATGCAAGATTGATTTTTGATGTTGAGGTACCATACATGGCAAGATGTTTTGTCGCATTTGCCTTTGACTCTTCAAATAGTTGGAAAGTGGATATGATGTCATCCGGAGTCATTTCCTTGAATCCATGGTGTTGTCTTATGTCACACGCCATTTGGTGATGATACGGAGCAAGAGTATGAAACAACTTGTCCACGAGAAATCGCTTAGTCAAGTTGAATCATCCTGTGTCTTGTCACACTCACATGAATCGATGTCAGCGGTGAGAGTCATGAGACACTCAAGGAGTTTCTTGGGAGATTCACCTTTCTCCATACAAATTTTTTATAGTTGACCATTGGCAATTTCATATTGAGCAAGCCAAAGAGTGGAGGTATCGGTCTTGGTCCTCACAATGATATCCCATAATTCCTTGGCACTTGTGATATGTATGTATGGTCTCCTTTGCTTGTCAGTCATACCTCTCCTTATGCACATGGTTGCTGTGTCATTGAGATTCTTGTCATATACCTCTCTTGGAGTAAGATTCTTCGGGTCAACGGCTTGGTAGCCATACTCGAAGATCTCCAACATCTTATCATTTCCATATCAAAGATGATCCTGCATAGCAACTGTCCACAAAGCAAAATCGGTAGTGTCATCAAGTAAAGGAGGTTTTCCTTGAGGGTTATACTTTGGTTTCTCTATTTGAGGTCTTGCATAAATCCAAGGAACACTGGAGTGTTCATTACTAGGAGGTTGTTGGCCAAGTGAAGGAGTAGGCAGAGCTAGCCTCGAGGCCGCGCCACCGAAAAGAGGTGCAAGCATCGTGGTTAGTGTGGCTAGTCTCATTTGGACCAAGGCCACAAGAGAAGCATCATGCTCCTCTTATTGCTTAGCAAGTGCATGTTCCAGATCCTCAGAAGTGAAGGACTTAACTTCCGTGGAAGTCGCGCCCGTATTCTTTGAATCCGCAACAAGGGGTGTCCCATCGGGGTTCATCTCACTCTAGGGCGGTTAAGCCACAAGAATAGAGCACGAGGCTGTGATACCAGTTGAAAGGATCGAGATGGACCTAGAGGGGGAAGAATTGGTACAATTACAAATTTAATTATTACTTAGCAAATTAGGCAATAATGCGGAATATGAAAGTGAGCCTAATAATTGCAAGTACGATGCTAAGAGCTAAGCAAGATAAACAAGTAACACATATATGTGAGTAAGCAAGCACAATATGATATAAGTAAGTGCTAAGAGACAAGTAACCACAAGTAGAGAGTTAGGGTTAGGAATAACCGCAACTCCGAGCGATGAGGATGTATGCCAATGTTCACTTCCTCGGAGGAAAGCTACATCACTGTGAGAGAGGTGGATGTTATCATGAAGGCACACTAATGCCACGAAGGCTCACCCTAGTCTCCCTTTGAGACAACACCACGAAGGCGTTTCTCAACCACTAGTGGTAGACCTTGTGGTGGTCTCCAAACCCTCACAAACTTTTTCGGGGGTAATCATAATGGTCGATTCCTCTCCGAAAGACTCCTATCGCCTAGGAGACTCCAACCTCCAAGAGTAACAAGAACGATGGGGAAAAGCTCAAGACTTGCTCAAATCACGAATTCCTTTGGTGCAAAGAAGGGGAAGGAGTGGATCTATCACTTGGACGGACAACTTCTTTCAAATGCTCTCAAATCCCTTAGGGATCTAAGATTTAGTGTGGAAGAGTGATAGAGAGAGAGAGTGTGTGAAATGTGTTCTAGGGTTTGCTCAGTGTGAATGGTCAAACCTCTCCTGTGGGGGAAGAGGGCTATATAAAGGGTGAGAGCAAATATGGCCGTTGTAGTGCAAATGATAGGGTAGTCCGAACATCCGGGACTGGGGCCAGACATCTGTCCTAGTGTAGCACTGCTACCTCTTGAGCTTACGTTGGTTTTTCCTTTGAAAGAGATAGGGTCATCCAGCAAAGTAGCGTAAGTATTTCCCTCAGTTTTTGAGAACCAAGGTATCAATCCAGTAGGAGACTACACACAAGTCGCCTCGTACCTACACAAACAAATAAGAACCTTGCAACCAACGCGATAAAGGGGTTGTCAATCCCTTCACGGCCACTTGTAAAAGTGAGATCTGATAGAGATAATAAGATAAATATTTTTGGTATTTTTATGATATAAACTGAAATTAAAGAATGCAAAGTAAAAATAGATTGGAAACTTATATGATGGAAAATAGACCCGGGGGCCCTGGGTTTCACTAGCGGCTTCTCTCAAGATAGCATAAGTATTACGGTGGGTGAACGAATTACTGTCAAGCAATTGATAGAAAAGTGCATAATTATGAGAATCGCATGATCATGTATATAGGCATCACATCTGCGACAAGTAGACCGAAATGATTCTGCATCTACTACTATTACTCCACACATCGACCGCTATCTAGCATGCATCTAGAGTATTAAGTTCATAAGAACAGAGTAAGGCATTAGGAAAGATAACATGATGTAGAGGGATAAACTCAAGAAATATGATATAAACCTCATATCTTTATCCTCGATCGAAACAATACAATATGTGCCTTGCTACCCCTGTTGTCACTGGGAAACGACACCGCATGATTGAACCCAAAGCTAAGCACTTCTCCCATTGCAAGAAAGATCAATCTAGTAGGCCAAACCAAACTGATAGTTCGAAGAGACTTGCAAAGGTAACAAATCATACATAAAAGAATTCAGAGGAGATTTAAATATTGTTCATAGATAATCTTGATCATAAACCCACAATTCATCGGATCTCGACAACACTCCGCAAAAAGAGTTACACCGAATAGATCTCCAAGAAGATCGAGGAGAACTTTGTATTGAGATCCAAAGAGAGAGAAGAAGCCATCTAGCTAATAACTATGGACCCGAAGGTCTATCGCAAACTACTCACACATCATCGGAGAAGCTATGGTGTTGATGTAGAAGCCCTCCATGATCGATTCCCCCTCCGGTGGAGCATTGGAAAAGGCCCCAAGATGGGATCTCACGGGTACAGAAGTTTGCGGCGGTGGAAATAGGGTTTCGTGGTGCTCCTGGATGTTTTTTGGGGTATATGGGTATATACAGGAGGAAGAAGTAGGTCAGTGTAGCTGCGAGGGGCCCACGAGGGTGGGGGGCGCGCCCAGGGGGCAGGCGTGCCTCCCTTCCTTGTGGCCTCCTCGCTTCTTTCTTGACGTCCACTCCAAGTCCTCTGGATCACGTTTGTTCCAAAAATAACTCTCCTGAAGGTTTCATTCCGTTTGGACTCCGTTTGATATTCCTTTTCTACAAAACACTGAATTGGCAAAAACAAACAGCAATTTGCACTGGGCCTTCGGTTAGTAGGTTAGTCCCAAAAATAATAGAAAAGTGCTTAGTAAAGCCCATTAAACATCCAAAACAGATAATATAATAGCATGGAACAATAAAAATTTATAGATACGTTGGAGACGTATCAAGCATCCCCAAGCTTAATTTCTGCTCGTCCTCGAGTAGGTAAATGATAAAAACAGAATTTTTGATTGGAATTCTACCTAGCATATTTCCCAATGTAATTTCCTTTATTGTGGCATGAATGTTCAGATCCAAAAGATTCAAGACAAAAGTTTAATATTGACATGAAAATAATAATACTTCAAGCATACTAACAAAGCAATCATGTCTTCTCAAAATAACATGGTCAATGAAAGTTACCCTACAAAATCATATAGTCTGGCTATGCTCTATCTTCATCACACAAAGTATTTAATCATGCACAACCCCGATGACAAGTCAAGCAATTGTTTCATACTTTTGATGTTCTCAAACTTTTTCAATCTTCACGCAATACATGAGTGTGAGCCATGGACATAGCACTATATGTGGAATAGAATGGTGGTTGTGGAGAAGACAAAAAAGGAGAAGATAGTCTCAAATCAACTAGGTGTATCAACGGGCTATGGAGATGCCCATCAATAGATATCAATGTGAGTGAGTAGGGATTGCCATGCAACGGATGCACTAGAGCTATAAGTGTATGAAAGCTCAACAAAAGAAACTAAGTGGGTGTGCATCCAACTCGCTTGCTCACTAAGACCTAGGGCATTTTGAGGAAGCCCATCATTGGAATATATAAGACAAGTTCTATAATGTAAAATTCCCACTAGTATATGAAAGTGACAACATAGGAGACTCTCTATCATGAAGATCATGGTGCTACTTTGAAGCACAAGTGTGGAAAAAGGATAGTAACATTGTCCCTTCTCTCTTTTTCTCTCATTTTTTTATTTGGGCCTTTCTCTCCCCTTTTTATGGCCTCTTTTTTTTCATCCGGATTCTCATCCCAACTTGTGGGGGAATCATAGTCTCCATCATCCTTTCCTCACTTGGGACAGTGCGCTAATTATGATGATCATCACACTTTTATTTTCTTACAACTCAATACTTGGAACAAAAATATGACTCTTTTGCTTCGTCTCTCGCCTTCTGCAAGTTCTCTTGGGCAAGCTTCAAGTCAAGGTTGAGCTGGATCTATTTGTTTTCCAATTCCGTATAGCGAGCCACAAGCTCGCAGGATTTCTGCGAAGAATCAGTCGACAGATGTCAAAGGTAGGTTGCTTCCGAGCAACTAAGAAAAAAAATCGTGACGTTTCTAAGACTACAGCTAAATCAAAAATATTCGACAGTAGTCTCGGGGACTACACCCAGTGGGTGCACTCAGCATGCCCCCACTGGTTCGACCAAAAAAAAGTCGACTGCCCGCAGTCGACCATATCCAGTGGGTGCTCTCAGCGTGCCACCACTAGTTACAAGATTCCATTCGACATGGCCTGACCAGACCGAGTGAAGAAGCTCAAGTAAAGCAACACAATATAAAGACTACAGTCGACTGCCAGCAGTCCACCGTAGTCTCGGGGAGTACACCCAGTGGGTGCACTCAGCGTGCCCCCACTAGTACCAAAAATCCAATCGACACACCCAGTGGGTGTATAGATACAAAGATCTTCGGAAAAGAGAGTCTTCAGATAGCATATCCTAACAGAACAAGCGGTGATCGACTGACCTGGACATTGCTTTGAAGGGCTGAACTAGCATCATAGGCTGCTTGGCTGGCTTCCCGGACCACCTTCACCTGCTCCATCATGATCCCCGCCTGGCGTATAGCCTCCTTAGCAGCACCCACTTGATCCTTAGGGACGTGGTGTGTGGCAAAAAGGGAGGGCGGATCAGCAGTCGAGGATGAAGGCCGAACACTCATCAGAGGTACAACGAAGGTCACAGAAGTCCGAGTGGTATTACCACCCTCCTGAACTACTGCTTCAGGCGCTGATGCGATTTGTGAGGCCTTGCCAGTTGATGCCTTCCTATTCCTCCTCTCCCTCAGCGGCACTTAGTCATCATCATCAGGGAGATCAATGACATGAGGAGGAGCTATAAGAAAAATCCAAAGTTAAAGATGAAAATCCAATCGACCGGAAGAGACCGTCAGTCGACTAAGAGAGGAACATCAGAAATCATACCAAGGTTGGAGGTAACAGCATCTTCCATTTCCTGGTCATCGTTCTTGGCAGAGATCTCAGAGGTAGCGGCACTGCAAATTTCAAAAATCAGTCAGTTTATTCAATGAGTCGACCAAGAGTCCGTCCATGTTCAACAAAAAAAAGCAAGTTCTATTGTTACCCGGAAATGGTGGGAATGGTCATCCTCATCTTGGGCAGGGCCTTTGGTGGCTTTGACGGCGTCGCTCGTGGATACTTTGGAGCTTTTTCTGTCGGTGTTGGGGAAGACGTCCGAGGGCGTTTTGACGACTGCCCAACAGGCACAGTCGCCTTACCACGTTCGCGTGCAGGATCGTGGGTGAGCTTGGATCGCCTTTCCTAGCGGGGAGGTTCAACTTCTTCCTCCTCCTCTTCACTGGAGTCGTCGTCGTCATCCCCCTCCCCTTCGCCATCAGATTGCCACTCCTCCCCACTTTCGCCTCCCCCTCCTCGGCCTGCTCTTGCGCTCCGTTGGGCATCGAATACATATCAGTAATGGCCTGGAGGACAGCAAACAAGACAAAAGTCAATCGACTGATTCTAAGAAAACAAAATGAAGAAAGCAAGATTACAGTCGGAGATGCAGAATCGGACCTGGTCTACTTCATATGACTGGTCGAGTGGAGGAATCCTCCTGGCTCCTCTGGGGTTGTCCTTGTTCCCGGTGATACTCAACAGCCACCCTTCCAACATCTCGTTGTCGACCTCCCCTGGATGAATCTGAGTGGTGTCATCGAGGCCCGAATACATCCACATCGAATGGTCACGAGCCTGGAGCGGCTGGATGCGCCTCCGGAGGAAGACCTCTAATAAATCCATGCCAGTCACCCCGTCACGAACAAGCTGAACCACTTGACCGACTAGCACTTTGACTTGCGCCTTTTCTTCTGGCGTCACTTTCAGAGAGGAGGGTTTTTCTGCTCGGTTCAAGGAGAAAAGGGGAAGCCCAGTCGATTGACCTGGAGTTGCCTGGTCTTTGCAATAGAACCAGGTCGACTGCCACCCGCGGACCGACTCGGGAAAGGTCATAGCTGGAAAAGAACTTTTGCCTCTCATCTGGATCCCAAGAACCCCGCACATCTGAATCACTTGCGTCTTTTCATCACTCGACTTGGCTTTCTTAACCGAATGAGAACGACAAGTGAAAATGTGCTTGAAGAGGCCCCAATGGGGGCGACAACCCAAGAAATTCTCGCACAAAGATACAAAGGCAGCGAGGTACACGATGGAATTTGGAGTAAAGTGATGGAGCTGCGCTCCGAAAAAGTTCAAGAAACTCCGGAAGAAAGGATGAGGAGGCAGAGAAACTCCGCGATCGATGTGGGTGGTGAGGAGAACACACTCACCCTCGCGAGGCTGCGGCTCGATCTCGTTCCCCTCGAGACGCGCAGATCCATAGGGAATGAATCCCCCTTTCATCAGATCATCAAGGTCATCCTGCCGAATCGCCGAGGGCATCCAGTCGCCCTGGATCCAGTCCTTGGTCAGAGCGGACCTCGAAGAAGATCCGCCCCGACCAGACTTCCTCGTTTTCGCCTGCGTCGTCGCCTTCTTCGCGCGCTCCAGGGCCGCCGTCTTCTCCTTCCCCATTGTCGCGGACGAAGCTCGAACAGGCCGGCGACGCCGAGACGAGAGCAGAGGTGGCAGAAGGTTTCGTGGAGGAAGGGGAAAAGTGAAGGCGCACAGTTCAAAAGCCCTGGGCCAGCAGCTTATATGAGGTCGCTTCCGAGTGACTGCCTTGTAGGCCCAGGTGATCCTGTCGAATCCCGCAACAGTCGCGCGCGCGATACGTGGCGAAAAAGGTGGTGCGAAGATCGAGGAGGCTCCAGTCTATCCCATCCGATTACTGCAGCCTCCCACGTCCCACGCGCTTCCCGAAATTCGAATCCCGCGAAATCCACGGACAGCGGAACAACTCATTAGACGGAGGATCTCCTCCATGCTACCACTCGGGAGTCTACAAGTAAAGAAATTCACTCGACTAAAGAAAACTAAGAATGGATCAAGGCGACTGAAAAAGAAGTTGGTGACATCACCCATGTCCATTGATCCGAAACAAGATATGTTTATGGCACGAAAAATGAGTCGGAGAAGTTCTCAACTCCTTCCCCACTCAAACCTCGATCCATTCGGGGGCTAATGATGAAGCCATGTACCTAGGGTAGGGTCATGGACCTGTCCTAACTACCCTACCCAAGGGCATCCCTAGAAGAAATCACCTTTCAATCGACTTGGAGGTGTTCCACTCGATGGACTCGAAGACACTCGACCATGAAGCAATCACTCGACCAAGATCAAGCCACTCGACGGCCAGGAGATCTAAAGCCACTCCGCACACTAACAGTCGGTCATTTAGTAGCTTTTATGGTCATCATAGCACTTTATTAGAGGCGTTACCAGTAACGCCCAGCCTTAATGTACTTAAAACCCTGCATAACTGAGGGACAGACGGGTCTGGCGAACTCTATATAAGCCACCCCCTCCTTAGTGTAAAGGGTTCGTACCCCTGTAATTCATACACACATAATCCAGTCGACTGCCTCCGGGCTCCGAGACGTAGGGCTATTACTTCTTCTGAGAGGGCCTGAAAACATCGTGTGCTTACAACTACTCCATAGCTAAGATCTTGCCTCTCCATACCTACCCCCCTACATTACTGTCAGAGTTAGAACCACGACAGGCGGTGATCGGCAACCGTTGTAGTCAAAACTCTCAAAGCTTGGATAGAGCGATTGCCAGGGAGAGTCAAACGCACGACGTAGATGTATGTGGAGCTAGGAAGGCTTATAATATGGTAGCAAAAAGGGTCAGCAATAATCAATTCAGAGATGCAAAGTTGAATAAATGCTCAACGACGGTACTGTGCTGGTCCTAGGCTAGACCGTGCTAGAGACGTGAGCCTAGAACACTAACAAAATCACGGTGCTGCATGGAAACAAGGGAAAAGCACACTCTGGAATATTTTTTTGCTCTGTTTTTTTTTTGCGCTCCTCTTTTTTTTGCGAAAAATCACTATAATGGCGAGTGTCTCAAAACTCTTCCCAGGTCAAACTGACAGGATGGGTACGAAACTTTTTTGACAATTTTTTTTCAGAAATCAGGGCAGCGGCGACGAAAAAGTGCGACCAAAAATCACTATGATGGCGAGTGTCTCAAAAGACTCAGAACAGCCTAAAAATAGGATAGGGAAAAAATATTTTCGGTCACCGAAATTTTGGCCTAAAAACTGCCCGGGGGTCTCCAGACTCTTTTTTTTCCGAGACCTACGCAGGCAAGGAAACACGAATCGGAATTTAGATGGATCTCGAAAACAAACCTAATATGAGAAGAACTCGGATTGGTGGTGATATATGGCAGCGGTGGTGGTATATGGTAGCGGTGGTGGTATATATGGATACAGATTGGTGGTGGTATATGGATACGGATTGGTGGTGGTATATGGATACGGATTGGTGGTGGTATATGGATACGGATTCAGAGCGGTGGCGGATAAGCAATGGTGGTAGATGGCAAGCCGATGATGATGGTGCGGCGGCGGCGTGACAACTTATGACCAGAACTCGAAACTCTAAAAGACTAGACTCTAAGACCAGCAACTTGACACGACGATGCAACCGCAAATTCAACAAAGCAAAAACCCTAAAAAGATTATGCAAAGGCTCAGATTGGTTCGGATATGATGAACTAACCCTAATCTTTTTTTGGCTTTTTCGTGGACTTTAGGTATGAAGAACAGACTCGATCTAATCTACGAAAAATTGTAAAATCTCACCGAGCAACCTGGAAATCTGATACCACTTGATAGAGGCAAAGGTGTCCCGTCTTTCGATGAGATGGTGGCTATCGTTTTGGAGGAAGTCGACTTTGACGATCCGACTACGAACGTGCGAGGACGTCGCGCCTTAGCAATCGCTAAACCAACTCCGAGAGGTTATTGACCACGCCGGAGCACGATCAACCTGACCACGAAGGTCTATTTCCTGCAGGCAAACGAAGAACAAGCAAGAAACTAAGATTGCAATCTGGATATTGCGAATATAAGAGGAAAGCTTTATTGATCAAGGTGGGGTTCTGTGACGCCTTGGTTTGGTCGTTGAACACAAACGAAGTACGCGAAGTTGCAGCTATTGCAAACTTTTAATCTAAACAAAACCCCCAAGTCTAAACGACGCCCTAAGGGCTGTATATATGGAGGAAGAGGAGGGAATTTTGTGGCCTTTGAGGGTGGGATCCGAAACCAACCCTAACTCTTGTTTCCCCACACATACAGACTCTAAAAATAGCCTATACTTAAGTATTTCAAAATTATATGGGCCTGGCCCAATAATAAGGTGACGCAACACCTAGAATAGCCTATGGACGAATATTATGAAGTGGCATCTTGTATATTTTGTCCAAGGCTTCATGCACTCCTTATGGTGGCTTTAAAGTCCTGAAATCATCACTTGTAACTCCGTGCTTGATCCCCTTGCGCATGCCATCAACTCCATGCGTGTTCTTGCTCCAATGTTCATCCTTCTCCAAGCTAGGCCCTTCATTTGTAAGCAAAACAAATGTATCCAATTTAGGCAGTATCAAATTCTTATGAACATTAGAATCATTACCAAGAAACGAAAGTACCTGGTAATTTAATTGGCGTGCGCGAGCTCTAGTAATTGGTTCAGTATATGTAACAGTAGGGGTTGTGGGTGTAACAATGGTATTGATATCCTCATCAGAATTTCGTCTAAGTTTTTCAAGGAATAACTTGGAAATCGTTCCTCAAGAAATTTCCATATAGTATAGGCACAATCAAGAGTAGACAAACTAGCAATCAAATTTTTGGGCAATCCTCTTATGATAAGATTGATGGTTCTAAGATTGCGAATCATGTCAAGATCTTCATCTAGGGTAGGGTGCAAAGGATCAACATGAGGTGCACAAGGGCTAGCAATGTACTTGCTCAAATGATATTCATTGAAAATCTCAAGCATCTCATTTTTTCACTCATGAAAATACTCTCCATCAAGAATAGGCACTCTATGTCTAAGACTTCCCAAAGTAGACACATCCATCTTCCTCCAATGGTGTTTAAACCAAGGCAATGGAGACCAAAGCTCTGATACCAATTGAAAGGATCGAGAAGAGGTGTCTAGAGGGGGGTGATTAGACACTAGGTGCCAAAAGTTGCAGTTTTTAATATTCTTAAGTTTAAGTGGAGTTTAAGCACAAGTTTAACGAATACAATACATATCAAGGAAGCATGCAATGAGTATATGAGCAGCGGAAAGTAAAGCATGCAACTTGCAAGAATATAAAGGGAAGGGTTTGGAGTATTCAAACGTAATTGGAGACACGGATGTTTTTGTCATGGTTCCGATAGGTGGTGCTATCGTACATCCACGTTGATGGAGACTTCAACCCACGGAGGGTAACGGTTGCGCGAGTCCACGGAGGGCTCCACCCACGAAGGGTCCATGAAGAAGCAACCTTGTCTATTCCATCATGGCCGTCGCCCACGAAGGACTTGCCTCACTAGCGGTAGATCTTCACGAAGTAGGCGATCTCCTTGACCTTACAAACTCCTTGGTTCAACTCCACAATCTTGTCGGAGGCTCCCAAGTGACACCTAGTCAATCTAGGAGACACCACTCTCCAAGAAGTAACAAATGGTGTGTTGATAATGAACTCCTCGCTCTTGTGCTTCAAATGATAGTCTCCCCAACACTCAACTCTCTCTCACGGGATTTGGATTTGGTGGAAAGAAGATTTGAGTGGAAAGCAACTTGGGAAAGGCTAGAGATCAAGATTCATATGGTAGGAATGGAATACCTTGACCTCAACACAAGTGTAGGTGGTTCTCTCTTAGAACATGTGTATTGGAAGTGTAGATGTGTTCTGATGGCTTTCTTCACGAATGAAGAGTGGGTGGAGGGGTATATATAGCCTCCACACAAAATCTAACCATTACACACAATTTGCCAAACTCGGTGGGACCGAATGGTTAAACTCGGTCGGACCGATTCAGCAAACCTAGTGACCGTTAGGATTTTCGGTGGGACTGAGATGCAACTTGGTAGGACTGATATGGTTAGGGTTAGGGCATAACGTAATCTCGGTGTGACCGATTACACAAACTCGGTGGGACCGATTTTGTTAATAAGCTAACCAGAGAGTTGGTCAGGCAAACTCGGTGAGACCGATTACACAAACTCGGTGGGACCGATTTTGGTAATAAGCTAACCAGAGAGTTCGCATTGTAATCTCGGTAGTACCGATAGCTCAAACTCGGTGAGACCGATTTTGGTAATGGACATACACAGAGAGATTACAGTCCCATCTCGGTGAGACCGAGATCCCTTTCGGTGAAACCGATTTGCTAGGGTTTGTGGCAGTGGTATGCCATTTGAAACTCGGTGGCTCCGGATAGAAAGAATCGGTGGGACCGAGTTGGACTTTTGGTTTAGGTCATATGTGGATGTGGGAAGGTAGTTGAGGGTTTTGGAGCATATCACTAAGCACTTTGAGCAAGCAAGCCATTAAGCAACACCTCATCCCCTCTTGATAGTATTGGCTTTTCCTATAGACTCAATGTGATCTTGGATCACTTAAATAGAAAGTGTAGAGTCTTGATCTTGAAGCTTGAGCCAATCCTTTGTCCTTAGCATCTTGAAGGGGTTCCACATCCTATAGTCCATGCCACTCCATTGTTGAACTTATCTGAAACATACTAGGTAAAAGTGTTAGTCCAACAAGAGATATGTTGACATTAATTACCAAAACCACCCAGGGAGCACTTGAGCTTTCAATCCCCCCTTTTTGGTAATTGATGACAACATACATCAAAGATTTAGATAAAGATATAGAGAATAGCAAGTAAAGCTTTGGAAAGACAAGTAACATGCATAGGCTCCCCTTACATGTATGCAAACATGTGAATATGGAATATAGGAGCATGTGAATGCATAAGCATGACAGAGTAAGCAATGTGTTACATGTATCTTGGCTATATGCATCAGAGCAAATGATGTGAATATGAGAAATGTACCTTCATGCTCATGAGTCCTTCTTGCAAACAGTATGTACATAAGCAAGAACTTCTCATTCACATGACTGTGATGCATATACTTACCTTGTGGTCTCGAATTGGCTTAGGATGGGATCAACCTGCGCAAACAAGGTTAAATAACACAGATACACCTACTGACCAGAGCAAACAAGAGAAACCACAAGAGAACCAAGACTGGGATGACATGTAGAGTGAGTGAGTACTAAGTACCACATTGGATATAGATATGTCCCCAAAGGTAAAGATATGCAATAAAATCAGAGATTTCCTTCCCTTAGATGTCTTGCTCCCCCTGAATCTGCATGGGATATTGGGAGAAGATAGGGAACAGAAAATTAGAGCGATAGAAAAAGAAACAACAGAGCTTGAGCTAAAGCAAGCAAATAAACAAGTCTTTCCCCTCTTGAAGACATGTGACATATCTCCTCTTGAACACCAAGCATCTGGGGTCTTTGATGATATTACTTTCTCCTTGTTGAGAAGCTCTCTCCCCCTGAGTATTCTCTCTTTCTCCCCCTATAGGAAAGATTAAGCTTTGATGTCATCTCTCTCCCCCCCTTTGACATCAATTTCCAAGAAGGGCTCTTCTGGACATGTGATACAAATGGGTTGGTCCTTGAGGCACAGAGCAAAGCAGCATGTCTAATATGATGCTGGTAGAGGACAAGAATCATTGAGTGGAGCTGGAGCAAACAGAAATCAGGAATAAGTGGCAAGTTGGTTTTCCTGTGGTGAAATCGGTGACTCCGAGTTGTGTGCTTTGGTTGCACCGAAAGATTTTGGTTGGGCCGAAGAGAACAAACCGGTGTGACCGACTCCATCAGAGTGAAACCACCTGTCACCTCAGCTCACTAGACAAGTAAGATCTCACAAGGATATGCAATGAATTAACTGAGAGATTTGCAATGAATTGGATGCAGAAAGTGCAGAACACAAAGCAAAGAAAAGAAACTAAAAGATCTAGATGAAGTTTTTTTATTTGAAGAGGGAAACAAATATGCAAGAGACAAATGCAATAACATAGAAAAGAACACAAGAGAACTTCATCTAGAGTTGGGCGGCGACAAAGTCACAGAGTATATTGACTTAGGAGTCAAGTGAGATCACTTGATCATAGGTCATACTCATCGTTTAAGCTCAAAATGGGGTTACCATTTTTCGTTTAAGCCTCTTGATGTATTCAAATCTTGTCGAGTTGCTTTGACTCATGACTTGGAGTAAAGCGTCTCTAAGATGGAATAGCATACCTTGGGTGGTGGTGTTGATCTTGCACATGTAGTTGAACTTGTGTGGGTTGCTCAAGGTTGATGTAGTTCATCAAGAGTTGGGAGCACCAGTTGGAGTTTGAGTTCATCTACCTACATGGGTTAGTCTTGCAAGGAAGAGCACTTGTGTATCCAAAATGACAATTATAAGATTTAATCATAGAATTTGTCAAAGGATATGTTTGAATGGTTTCGTGCTTCCTTGTCTTCACCCACCATTGTGTAGAGACTTGGTGATATAGAAATTGCTTGAGATGTGAGTGTGTTGCAATCTCATAGGATTAGATTCAACCAAGTACCTACACGGGTTAGATAACATGCACGGTACAAATATGTCCAAGACACATGAATAGCATCATAAGAGAAATATCGAGGATTAGTCATAGGCTCATGCCCCGCATGTATCAAATGGAGTTCCTACTCCAAGTTTGAAGCATCAATGATGTTCAATTCACCTCTCAACCTGCAAAACACTTTCTCATCAAGTGGTTTAGTGAATATATCCGCCAATTGCTTATCGGTGCGAACATGCTTAATGTTAATGTCCCCTTTTGCAACATGATCTCGAATGAAATGATGACGAACTTCAATATGCTTAGTTCGAGAGTGTTGCACGGGATTTTGAGCAATCTTAATAGCACTTTCATTGTCACATAGCAACAGAACATGTTTCACATATATCGCATAATCTTTAAGAGTTTGGGTCATCCAAAGTAATTGAGCACAACATGAACCAACGGCAATGTATTCCGCTTCGGCGGTGGATAAGGATACCGAGTTTTGTTTCTTGGAAGGACAAGATACAAGATATCTACCAAGGAATTGACAAGTACCCGAAGTGGACTTTCTATCAACCTTGTCTCCGGCATAGTCCGAATCGGAATAACCAACAAGATTAAAAGAGGACCTCTTAGGATACCAAATGCCAAAATTTGGTGTATGGATTAGGTATCTCACTATCCTTTTCACAGCCTTAAGATGACAGTCTTTAGGAGCAGCTTGATATCGTGCACACATGCACACACTTAGCATAATATCGGGATGTGAGGCACATAGATATAACAATGAACCAATCATAGAGCGATAAACCTTTTGATTAACCGGTTCACCATCTTTGGTCAAATCAAGATGTCCACTAGTAGGCATGGGTGTAGTCATACCTTTGCATTCTTGCATATTGAACTTCTTGAATAAGTCCTTGGTATACTTTGTTTGAGAGACAAAGGTACCTTCCTTAGTTTGCTTGATTTGCAAACCGAGAAAGAATTTGAGTTCACTCATCATAGACAGCTCAAACTTCCCCGACATTAGCTTTCCAAACTTCTCACTGAATTGAGGGTTAGTTGAACCAAATATGATATCATCAACATAAATTTGGCACACAAATATTTCTCCATTAACCCTTTTAATGAAAAGAGTAGAATCAATTTTACCAATTTCAAAGCCTTTTTCAATAAGGAACTCGTCCAAGCATTTATACCATGCTCTAGGAGCTTGTTTAAGACCGTAAAGAGCTTTGTGAAGTTTGTAAACATGATTAGGTTTCTTAGGATTGACGAAGCCGGGATGTTGCTTAACATAAACTTCCTCCTCAATTTCGCCATTTAGAAAAGCACTTTTAATGTCCATTTGGTACAAAGTGATATCATGGTGATTAGCATAGGCAAGTAAGATGTGAATGGACTCAAGTCTAGCAACGGGAGCATATGTCTCACCATAGTCCATACCTTCAACTTGTGTGTAGCCTTGGGCGACGAGACGTGCTTTGTTGCGAACCACTTGTCCATCTTCATCTTGCTTGTTGCGAAACACCCATTTGGTACCAATGATGTTGTGGTTGTTGTCGGGCTTCTCGACCAATGTCCACACTTGATTTCTCTCAAAGTTGTGTTGCTCTTCATGCATAGCATTTATCCAATCCGGATCCTCCAATGCTTCTTCAACCTTCATAGGTTCAATGCTAGAGATGAATGAGTAATGTTCACAAAAGTTAGCTAAACGAGTTTTAGAGCGAGTGATTCTCCCGGTTTGGATATCTTTGTAGATTTGCTCGACGGGATGATCTTTGGCAATTCTTGCTCGAACTCGTGAAAGCTTTTGCTTGGGTTGAGGTGGAACATCCTCTTCATCTTGTTCTTCTTCTTGGCCTTCTTCATTGTTGACATTGTCGTTCTCTTGTCGTGGTGGAGAAGGAGGTTGTTGATGTTCATCTTGGTGTACTTCCTCGTTTTGTTTATCTTGGCGTGTCCCACTTGTGGATGCTTCCGTATCGACTCTTGGTTCACCTTGTCGTGAGGTAGAAGCTTCCACTTGGATGGACGAGGTACTCTCCTTCACTTCCGTTGGACGAATCTTGCCAATGGACAAGTCTTGAATTGCTTCCGAAGGGTCTTTGTCTCCTACATCAATTGGCAATTGCTCTACTTGCGAGCCGTTAGATTCATCAAACTTCACATCTACCGTCTCTTCAACCTTTCGGGTGAAATTGTTGTAGACACGATAAGTGTGAGAGTTTGACCCATAACCAAGTAGGAAACCTTCATGAGATTTAGGAGCAAATTTAGAACGACGATGCTTATCAAGAATGTAGCACTTTGAGCCGAATACTCGAAAGTATCCAACTTGGGGTTTGTTACCGGTGAGGAGCTCGTATGCCGTCTTGCCGAGTAGCTTGTGAAGATACAAGCGATTTGTTGCATGACAAGCTGTCTCAACCGCTTCCGCCCAAAAGTGCTTTGGCGTTTTGTACTCATCAAGCATCGTTCTTGCCATCTCGATAAGAGTCCGGTTCTTCCTTTCAACAACTCCATTTTGTTGAGGTGTGTACGTAGCCGAGAACTCGTGTGAAATCCCTTCTTCGTCAAGAAAGGTGTCCACATTTGCGTTCTTGAACTCCGTTCCGTTGTCGCTCCGAACCTTCTTGATCTTCACGTCAAACTGATTTTGGGCCTTTCTAGCGAAGTTTTTGAGGATCTTTTGGACCTACGATTTGTCATCAAGAAAGAACACCCACGTAAATCTTGAAAAATCATCAACTATGACTAGACCAAATGAGTTACCACCGAGACTCTTGTAGGCATTTGGACCAAAGAGATTCATGTGAAGTAGCTCGAGTGGTCTTCTTGTGGCCATGATGTTCTTCGCGCGGTGACTTCCTCCAACTTGTTTTCCTGCTTGACAAGCACTACAAAGTCTATCCTTGTCAAATATGACATCTTTTATTCCAAGGATATGATCACCTTTAATAAGCTTATCAAGATTTCGCATTCCAACATGACCTAGTCTTCTATGCCACAACCAGCCTTTACAAGATTTGGCAATTAAGCAAGTTTTAGGTTGAGCCTTTTTAGTGAAATCAACAATGTAAAGATCTCCTCTACATATACCGGTAAAGACCATTTTATAATTGTCTCTACGAAACACTTGGCAATCTACTCCAATGAATAAGACATTGAAACTGAAATCCGCAAGTCTAGAAACTGAAAGTAAATTGTATCCAAGAAATTCAATGAGCATGACATTTTGTATGGTGCTATCGTGTGAGATGGCCACCTTACCAAGACCAACCACCTTACCCTTTGAATTATCACCAAAAGTGACTTATTTTCGAGGGCCGTCGTTTTCAGCAAGCTCATTAAACATATCTTCATTTCCGGTCATATGATCAGTACATCCACTATCAAGGACCCATTCCTTTCCTCCAGCCATGTAGCCACGAAGATTTGCCATAAGACCAAAATGTCTCATTGCATCATCGAGATCATAGTCACTACCATCATCCTCATCATAGTATCCATGTTCAACATCATCCTGTGATTGATCAATTCCTAGAGAGGGTAATTCATTAGATAAATGATCATCAAAATGGTTACCTTTATGAATTCTAATAGCTTCGGATATGATATCGCTAATGATTCCAACGTTTCCTTTAGCACGCATGATATTGGTGAGCTCAAATAGACAATCACCAAAGCTAGGATCACTAGAGTTCATCTTACTCAAGGCAATAGACATATGGAGAATTTCGTCTAAGTTTTTCAAGGAATAACTTGGAAATCGTTCCTCAAGAAATTTCCATATAGTATAGGCACAATCAAGAGTAGGCAAACTAGCAATCAAATTTTTGGGCAATCCTCTTATGATAAGATTGATGGTTCTAAGATTGCGAATCATGTCAAGATCTTCATCTAGGGTAGGGTGCAAAGTATCAACATGAGGTGCACAAGGGCTAGCAATGTACTTGATCAAATGATATTCATTGAAAATCTCAAGCATCTCATTTTTCCACTCATGAAAATACTCTCCATCAAGAATAGGCACTCTATGTCTAAGACTTCCCAAAGTAGACACATCCATCTTCCTCCAATGGTGTCTAAACCAAGGCAATGGAGACCAAAGCTCTGATACCAATTGAAAGGATCGAGAAGAGGTGTCTAGAGGGGGGTGATTAGACACTAGGTGCCAAAAGTTGTAGTTCTTAATATTCTTAAGTTTAAGTGGAGTTTAAGCACAAGTTTAACAAACACAATACATATCAAGCAAGCATGCAATGAGTATATGAGCAGCGGAAAGTAAAGCATGCAACTTGCAAGAATGTAAAGGGAAGGGTTTGGAGTATTCAAACGCAATTGGAGACACGGAAGTTTTTGTCATGGTTCCGATAGGTGGTGCTATCGTACATCCACGTTGATGGAGACTTCAACCCACGGAGGGTAACGGTTGCGCGAGTCCACGGAGGGCTCCACCCATGAAGGGTCCATGAAGAAGCAACCTTGTCTATTCCATCATGGCCGTCGCCCACGAAGGACTTGCCTCACTAGCGGTAGATCTTCATGAAGTAGGCGATCTCCTTGCCCTTACAAACTCCTTGGTTCAACTCCACAATCTTGTTGGAGGCTCCCAAGTGACACCTAGCCAATCTAGGAGACACCACTCTCCAAGAAGTAACAAATGGTGTGTTGATGATGAACTCCTTGCTCTTATGCATCAAATGATAGTCTCCCCAACACTCAACTATCTCTCACAGGATTTGGATTTGGTGGAAAGAAGATTTGAGTGGAAAGCAACTTGGGAAAGGCTAGAGATCAAGATACATATGGTAGGAATGGAATATCTTGACCTCAACACAAGTGTAGGTGGTTCTCTCTCAGAACATGTGTATTGGAAGTGTAGATGTGTTCTGATGGCTTTCTTCATGAATGAAGAGTGGGTGGAGGGGTATATATAGCCTCCACACAAAATCTAACTGTTACACACAATTTGCCAAACTCGGTGGGACCGAATGGTTAAACTCGGTCGGACCGATTCAGCAAACCTAGTGACCGTTAGTATTTTCGGTGGGACTAGGATGCAACTCGGTAGGACCAATATGGTTAGGGTTAGGGCATAACGTAATCTTGGTGTGACCGATTACACAAACTTGGTGGGACCGATTTTGGTAATAATCTAACCAGAGAGTTGGTCAGGCAAACTCGGTGAGACCGATTACACAAACTCGGTGGGGCCGATTTTGGTAATAAGCTAACCAGAGAGTTTGCATTGTAATCTCGGTAGTATGGATTGCTCAAACTCGGTGACACCGATTTTGGTAATGGACATACACAGAGAGATTACAATCCCATCTCGGTGAGCCCGAGATCCCTTTCGGTGAAACCGATTTGCTAGGGTTTGTGTCAGTGGCTATGATATTTGAAACTCGGTGGCTTCGGATAGAAAGAATCGGTGGGACCGAGTTGGACTTTTGGTTTAGGTCATATGTGGATGTGGGAAGGTAGTTGAGGGTTTTGGAGCATATCACTAAGCACTTTGAGCAAGCAAGCCATTAAGCAACACCTCATCCCCTCTTGATAGTATTGGCTTTTCCTATAGACTCAATGTGATCTTGGATCACTTAATAGAAAATGTAGAGTCTTGATCTTGAAGCTTGAGCCAACCCTTTGTCCTTAGCATCCTGAAGGGGTTCCACATCCTCTAGTCCATGCCACTCCATTGTTGAACTTATCTGAAACATACTAGGTAAAAGTGTTAGTCCAACAAGAGATATGTTGACATTGATTACCAAAACCACCCAGGGAGCACTTGTGCTTTCAATCTCCCCCTTTTTGGTAATTGATGACAACATACATCAAAGCTTTAGATAAAGATATAGAGAATAGCAAGTAAAGCTTTGGAAAGACATGTAACATGCATAGGCTCCCCTTACATGTATGTAAACATGTGAATATAGAATATCGGAGCATGTGAATGCATAAGCATGACAGATTAAGCAATGTGTACATGTATCTTGGCTATATGCATTAGAGCAAATGATGTGAATATGAGAAATGTACCTTCATGCTCATGAGTCCTTCTTGCAAACTGTATGTACATCAGCAAGAACTTCTCATTCACATGACTGTGATGCATATACTTACCTTGTGGTCTTGAATTGGCTTAGGATGGGATGAACCTGCGCAAACAAGGTTAAATAACACAGATACACCTACTGACCAGAGCAAACAAGAGAAACCACAAGAGAACCAAGACTGGGATGACATGTAGAGTGAGTGAGTACTAAGTACCACATTGGATATAGACATGTCCCCAAAGGTAAAGATATGCAATAAAATCATAGATTTCCTTCCCTTAGATGTCTTGCTCCCCCTGAATCTGCATGGGATATTGGGAGAAGATAGGGAACAGAAAATTAGAGCGACGGAAAAAGAAACAACAGAGCTTGAGCTAAAGCAAGCAAACAAACATGTCTTTCCCCTCTTAAAGACATGTGACATCTCTCCTCTTGAACACCAAGCATCTGGGGTCTTTGATGATATTACTTTCTCCTTGTTGAGAAGCTCTCTCCCCCTGAGTATTCTCTCTTTCTCCCCCTATAGGAAAGATTAAGCTTTGATGTCATCTCTCTCCCCCCTTTGACATCAATTTCCAAGAAGGGCTCTTCTGGACATGTGATACAAATGGGTTGGTCCTTGAGGCACAGATCAAAGCAGCATGTCTAATATGATGCCGGTAGAGGACAAGAATCATTGAGTGGAGCTGGAGCAAACAGAAATCAGGAATAAGTGGCAAGTTGGTTTTCATGTGGTGAAATCAGTGACTCCGAGTTGTGTGCTTCGGTTGCACCGAAAGATTTCGGTTGGGCCGAAGAGAACAAACTGGTGTGATCGAGTTCATCAGAGTGAAACCACCTGTCACCTCAGCTCACTAGACAAGTAAGATCTCACAAGGATATGCATGTCGTGACCGGTTTTCCGGGTATTAATTTCTAAAAAATGGTCGTCGTGCTCATCAGCCCCAGGATTACTGTTAGCTGATGAGGCATCAACTTGATACAGAAATTCCAAGCAAGAAAAAAATACAGAATGTGCAGTACAAGGCCATTTTGGCCTATGAGTACAACAAAGGTTTCTAGTGGTTGATGGCGGAAGCTGTTTTTGAAACATCAATGCCTGTGGAACTCCATTTCCCACAGGAACAGCTGACTAGCTCGACTCCTATCTTCGTGAGGCTGCTATCACCGTTGGCTTAGTTTCCGGGCTACCATCGCAACGCTCCTCTCCATGCAGAAATCTGGCCAAGACAATAGGCAGGGACAAGCTAGTGAGTACTTTGAATGTACTCGCAAACATTATGAGCACTGGGATAATATAATTGATAATCACGCACTGAAATATTCTATGGTCACATCGTCAGTCATAAAATAAAATCTCTTATGCATGCAAGCAGGTTATGTATATGGATAGGCAACAAGGTAGTGGAGGTAAAATGCCGCAGACGGGCGTCTGTGCGACACCACATAAAGGACTTATAGATTAAATAAGTAACAAACCAGGCCACAGTCGGACGTCTCAGCGACACCACATAAAGGGCTTATAAGGTAAATAAATAACAAGCATGCCACAGTCGGGTGTCTGGGCGACGCCACATAAAGGGCTTATAAAGTAAATAAATAACAAGCATGCCACAGTCGGGCGTCTGGGCGACGCCACATAAAGGGCTTATAAAGTAAATAAATAACAAGCATGCGACAGTCGGGCGTCTGGGCGACGCCACATAAAGGGCTTATAAAGTAAATAATCGCATTGAATATCCAGGAGGTAGAACCGTCCCAGGGATACTCAATAGTATAATGGGTTAGTTCGTAATAATAACAATAATCATAATCATCATAGCAGTACAAGTCACAAGTCATGATCCATGTTGTGTTTAAGCAATTTCTCCTCTGAAGACCGACACCAAGACCGACACTTGACCCATCCCAGACTGTAATCCTTAACCATGGACACAGCTATTCGAATAGTTTTAATCTCTGCAGAGGGTGTACTCTTTACCCACGAGTAACGGATTCCTTTAGTCCATCGGGACTAATTCCGTCTACGACCTTTTTATTGAAAACACACCAATCCGCACACACCAGCCTAACTTACTGGTGTCTGGAAATCACCCACGACACCCGTTAAGCAAAACTCTGAGTAGGGAGGCCACAACCTCGACGTAGCATGGGATCACAAAATTTATACCGCGTGCAAACTAGGGGGGCTACCCCTTCGGCTACAACCGAAACACCCATGCCCCCGGGTCAGGTGGCATGCCTACCGGATGCCTCTAGTATCTTACACCATGGCCTCTTTGTACGGTGTGTGCTAGGAAAGGGGTTGACAACTTACTGAACCGTACCCTACCTATGGTAGGGACAAGTGGTAGTACGAAACAAGCATGGGGGTTACCGGAACAAGACTCGATCTATGGTCGACTCGGGAGGTTTTAGGTATTCCCTGCATGATTAGCATAACGAATATATTTCATCAAATAGACAGACTCGCCACTCATCGTACCCTTCATGCCATGCCGGACACACTCGTCTCGACGAGGAACTAGGGACAAGCTCGGGTCTACCCAAGACAGAGACTTTCCTGTTTTCCTTCCGGTAGGCACGAACGGCATACGAGGATGATCATTATTACAAACATGTCCATTTCCAACAGCAAGGAAATTTCAAATAAGCTTTTATGCAAATGATCACATCACCACATAAAATAACGAGTCCCACGTATTGAGGTGGTGTCATAAACGTGTCAAACAATGCATGCAAAATATTATGCCAGGGCTCAGGATGCTTGCCTTCAAGGTGTAGAAAGTCAGGGTGCGTCCAAACTTTTGAAAGCTTGCTTCTCTCTCTCCAAGGTCCTATTTTAAATAATTTGAATCAACACACAAATTTAAAAACAGCACAAAAAGTTGTCTGAATTTTTTTTCAAATAAATCTTAAAATAAACTAGACAATATTTGAGAGAGGTAGGAAAAGGAATCAACTCATTTGGAGTTATAATTGAAAAGTTATAGGCAGTCAAAGTTGTTGTCAAAACTGTTTTTTTTAAATCGGAAAAGAAAACGGTTCGAACGGGTTTACGCTTTCACACAGAGGAGACGTACTTGAGATTTTACGCCTCCACTTATCCAGCATGGACGGTGCGTGAGTCACTGACAATGGGCCCGGGGGACCCACTGGTCAGGTTTGACTATTCGACCTCCCTCCTCTTCCTCTGCCCCGAGCGGAGGCGGAACTCCGGCGATGCTCGCCGGCGAACGGCGGCACCGTTCGGGAAACGGAGGTCACCCGCGGGCTTAGGGGATCGAGGCGCTCACGCCGGTAGTTGCTACGGTCTCGGGGGTGGACGGACGGATGGTGGCCGTCGAGCAAAGTGATTTTTCTCCCGCGGCGAGTCCCGATCAAAATCGAGCAGGGGGATGGATACACTAGGAGGAGAGGGAGTTCCTGGTGAAGAGAGTGGAGAGGAGGAGGCTCTGGTGGCGCCGGAATGGCCAGGGCAGTGGCGGCGGCTGCAGTCGTCGGAGGTGGGGAAGAAGACCTCCCCGGGTCGATTGGCTGCCATGGAAGAACTAGGGGAGCATGCTGAGGCTGTCTCGCGAACGGAACGTGCTCGGGGGCCTCTCTTTATAGTGCAACGAGGTCGGTTTGCGGCGGCCGTGGATAAGTCCGCCGACGAACCGCCTCCCTGTAGCAGCAGGGTGCCGTGGCGGCGACGAGAGCTAGAGGACACGCGAGAGGATGAGGCTGAGCTGTTCCAGGGGCAGGTGGCGAGCAGCTGAGGCTTGGGCGGCATCGACCTAGCAGAAACGCGCTGCTGACGCCGGCGTGCCGCCAAGGGCTCTGACGGCGGTGCTGCAGGGCACCAGGGCTGCTTGGCGTGTTGCGGAGAGAGGGAGAGTGCATGGCGCGGCTCTGTGGTATGGGCAAAACTAGGGGCACGACGTGGCGACTCGGGCGCGGCACGTGCAAAACGCGCGCTCTGCTCGCGCCCAGAGCACGCACTCAACGTGCTCGACGAAAAGCCAGTGTATGCTAGAGGTTGCAGGTGAGGCTGGAAAGAAACAGGGCTAGGCTGGGGTTAGTCAGAGGGTAAATGGACATGGTGGTTAGGTCAGGTGGCCAAGTTCACAAAGTAAACTTGAAATCATGCCAAATCTGGCTATGCACTCAGGGTGTTTGTCAAAATGCCACAGGCACCTAGGCTTTACTTGGGGTGGCCAAATTCCCCAGATCAGTGTCTCTTTGGATGGATAAGGGGGGGTGAAGCTAGTTTGACAAAAGCAAAAACTTGTTAGTGCAAGTTTTGCCAAACTTCAGTTTTTGACAGAAAGAAGAGGGCATGATTGCAAGCACTTAGAATCATCCAATGGGTCCACTCTCCTGGACTTAAGGGTTTGGCAAGGTGCAATATAAGCAGGAGAAAGCTCAAGGGTAAAGGAGCAAGCAAGAATATGGTTGTTGTACAAACCATCATGTTGGACCAGAATGAAGATGAGGTTGTTTCACTCAAATCTTTCAAAGAACACCACTGGGTTTTTGCATAAAGTTGAATGATAAGCTACTACCAGCATCCCAAAGTTTTGGTGGAGGCTAGAAAGAAGTATTTAAATGAGTTGTAGTGCAAATTTGCACTCTGGACCAGAGAAGAAAATTGGGTGTAGAGCTCAGAATATTTCATGAATAAAAGATATTTTTGTATAAAAGTGATTTAAAAACATCACATGACATCTCCAAATTTTGGTTGGAATTTTAAGTGAATTTATCAAATGGTTGTAGTTCAAATATGGCCATATAACCTTGGAAAACCATTTTTCAGGAAAATAAAGATTAAGCATATTAATTATGTAATTAGCTCCACTAATAAAAGAAGAGTTTTCTTGAGAGGGTAAACAAGTCCAATAACATATTTGAAAAGTTTTCACTCAAGGAAACAACTCCATACTAACAAGGGATAAAATTGTTCAAAAATAAAAAGGGAGCCCAGAAAATAAAAGTTTTAATCTCCTGGCAAAATTTTAATTTATTAAAACAAGGCCAAAATTTTGGGGTGTCACAACACTACCCCCCTTAAAAGAAAATCTCGTCCTCGAGATTTGCTAAGAGTTGTTTTAATAAAGATAATCCACGTCGTGAGAAGGTGTAGATGCAGCATCTCAGGGAAAAGAAATTTCACTCGAGGATTTTTCGCGAGAGAAAACGGAAATGCACTAGAGTCAAACCGCAACAGAGCTAATCACATTAATAGAAACTAAATGATTTACTCGTCGCGCAAACTCGGGGGTACCACGCATAAGTCATCACACATAAACAATATTGCAGTAATAAACACAGCAGTGACGTCCAAAATGAAAACGGTAACTGGACGGGGTCCCGAGAAATTGTCTATGGTACTGGGATACACTCCTCTTCTATTGGGGAAAGTGGATTGACCAGTCGATGAATGTGTCTCTCCTGATCGGGCCTCAGTGGTGCCGATGGCGATCTGAGGGTTTAGATCCGCGAGGCTCTGGAGATAACCCATCACACGTTGGGTTAAACGTTCTTGAGCGATGACGTACTGGACAAGATTGGCCAGGACTGGGTCTCTCTCAATTCGTCCATCGGGAAAAGATGTTACTCCTCCGGGCGCTGCACGGCTCGGGAAGTAATAATACCCTCATTCGCTGGCATAGGGTACCGCGAATCGAAGGCGAGCAAGCGCTTCATATGCAGCAGTTTCTACGGCCATATGTGGGGTTGGCATAGATTTCCCCACGAAGGAGACCTCCGTTGGGTCTTGATTTGAGTTTACGGGAGGGATGTGTACTGCAGCCCAATATCTCAAGGTGGACTGGGTGATTCTCGATTTGAACAGCTCGTACTGGGGTGGCTGAGTAGCGCCCATGGTACTGCAGGTAAAATCCCACAATATCTTGACAAAACTACCCGGGGTTGCATCTGGAGTTCTCAGATAAATACTAGGGCTCGGTATGGCAAGAAATGGTTGTGAGGATGGTGCACAATATGAGGGGTGCTTGGCAAGGTCACGCGGTGGCCTTTTTATAGCACCGGAGCTGGGTTGTTTTACCGTGGTGAAAGGTAAAGAATTTGCCAGCTCTACTCCAAGGGTCGGAGTCAAGCCACAGATACACACATTTCACTAAAGTGACGTATTACTGTAGGGATTGTCGAGGTAGTTTTGGAAACTGTGCCTGGGGCAAAAATTTATACCGCATGCTGACATATCCATGCAAGGCTACTATTTAAAACAGAGGCACGACGACAGGCTGCGTTAATATATAAGGTCACATGATTACAAAGCGAGGATACACTAGGGCTCGACACTACTCGAGTGACTTAGTCTACCTCGTTTACATCCAAGCGGGCGTGCCTTGTGGATGTCGAGGCTTCTCCACGGGTCTCACCGTCGGAATTAGCTGGAGTGGGTTGAGGGGCTGCAGGCTCGAGGTAGCGATGATGACCATCTCGAGGATTGTTGGCCACAATCCCGTTGGAGTGTGCTCCCAAGAGGCGACGAAGCACTTCTGGGGTCATCAAGGCACCTTGGTTGATGGATGGGGCTGACCTCAGGGTCTCGATCGGTTGTCCGAACAGCACGACTGGGCTGTCGGTGTCGGGCTCGTTTTCTTCTCTCGCCGGGGCTTGACGAACCAGCTCTCCACAAGCTGCGATCGGATCAATGGTGATTTGATCGAACAGTTCCTCTAGTGCACCTACATAGCGCACTAGGTGCAGCAATGCTGGATCTGTCTCGTGATCTCCGTTGGCAACTTGGGGTGGTCTACCATACCCTTCACGTCTGGGGTAGTAGTGGAACGAGCGACAGTTAACTCTGGGCGACAAGTGCCGGAGATGAACTATAGCTTCTCGAGCAGCTAGCTGGATGGCTTGGGGCTCAAAGGAAGTTGTCCTTCCGGTGAACCTGTAGGGGCGCTCGGGCGCTAGACCCCTGCCGTAGATGTGCACAGTGGCCCAGAATTGACGGTCCTCACCGCTCATGGGTCCTTGGTACACAACATATTCTGGGGGCTCTTCTAACGCATAGGCACGACGGGTGAAGTTTGCGAGTATGGTCACAAAGCCTCCAAGGTTGGTTGTTGTGGTCTCATAGTGCATGACATGGCCAGGCATTAAAGCTCAGTTTGGTGTAGCGGTTGTGCTGTGCTGGGTTGGGGCTAGCGTGCCCTTTTTATAGGGAGAGGGGACAGAGTCTTCCTTCGCACGCTTGCGAATGGGGCAATTTTAGGTGTTGGTCACTGGCGCGTGATCGACGGGCTAGGTTGATAGGTTGGGCACCGACTGCCAAAAGGTGTCGGGTCACTGTGTGGCTATCTTGCACGAGAAGCTTGGATGGGGTTCGGCTATGGTCTGGTGGGTTGGTTTGCCTAAGATTATAGACCTGGCTAAGATAGGATTAGCCAATGGTCAGCCTGGCTCTGATACTAAGTCTGTCGCGACCGGTTTTCCGGGTATTAATTTCCAGAAAATGGCCGTCGTGCTCATCAGCCCTAGGATTACTGTTAGCTGATGAGGCATCAACTTGATACAAAAATTCCAAGCAAGAAAAAAATACAGAATGTGCAGTACAAGGCCATTTTGGCCTGTGAGTACAACAAAGGTTTCTAGTGGTTGATGGCGGAAGCGGTTTTTGAAACATCAATGCCTGTGGAACTCCATTTCCCACAGGAAAAGCTGACCAGGTCGACTCCTATCTTCGCGAGGCTGCTATCACCGTTGGCTTAGTTTCCGGGCTGCCATCGCAATGCTCCTCTCCATGCAGAAATCTGGCCTGGACAATAGCCAGGGACAAGCCAGTGAGTAGTTTGAATGTACTCGCAAACATTATGAACACTGGGATAATATAATTGATAATCATGCACTGAAATATTCTATGGTCACATCGTCAGTCATAAAATAAAATCTCTGATGCATGCAAGCAGGTTATTTATATGGATAGGCAACAAGGTAGTGGAGGTAAAATGCCGCAGTCGGGCGTCTGTGCGACACCACATAAAGGACTTATAGATTAAATAAGTAACAAACCAGGCCACAGTCGGGCGTCTCAGCGACACCACATAAAGGACTTATAGATTAAATAAGTAACAAACCAGGCCACAGTCGGGCGTCTCAGCGACACCACATAAAGGGCTTATAAGGTAAATAAATAACAAGCATGCCACAGTCGGGTGTATGGGCGACGCCACATAAAGGGCTTATAAAGTAAATAAATAACAAGCATGCCACAGTCGGGCGTCTAGGCGACGCCACATAAAGGGCTTATAAAGTAAATAATCGCATTGAATATCCAGGAGGTAGAACCGTCCCAGGGATACTCAATAGTATAATGGGTTAGTCCGTAATAATAACAATAATCATAATCATCATAGCAGTACAAGTCACAAGTCATGATCCATGTTGTGTTTAAGCAATTTCTCCTCCGAAGACCGACACTAAGACCGACACTTGACCCATCCCAGACTGTAATCCTTAACCATGGACACGGCTATTCGAATAGTTTTAATCTCTGCAGAGGGTGTACTCTTTACCCACGAGTAACGGATTCCTTTAGTCCATCGGGACTAATTCCGTCTATGACCTTTTGATTGAAAACACACCAATCCGCACACACCAGCCTAACTTACCGGTGTCTCGAAATCACCCACGACACCCGTTAAGCAAAACTCTGAGTGGGGAGGCCACAACCTCGACGTAGCATGGGGTCACAAAATTTATACCGCGCGCAAACTAGGGGGCTACCCCTTCGGCTACAACCGAAACACCCATGCCCCCGGGTCAGGTGGCATGCCCACCGGATGCCTCTAGTATCTTCCACCATGGCCTCTCTGTACGGTGTGTGCTAGGAAAGGGGTTGACAACTTACTGAACCGTACCCTACCTATGGTAGGGACAAGTGGTAGTACGAAACAAGCATGGGGGTTACCGGAACAAGACTCGATCTATGGTCGACTCAGGAGGTTTTAGGTATTCCCTGCATGATTAGCATAACGAATATATTTCATCAAATAGACAGACTCACCACTCATCGTACCCTTCATGCCATGCCAGACACACTCATCTCGACGAGGAACTAGGGACAAGCTCGGGTCTACCCAAGATAGAGACTTTCCCGTTTTCCTTCCGGTAGGCACGAACGACATACGAGGATGATCATTATTACAAACGTGTCCATTTCCAGCAAGAAGGAAATTCCAAATAAGCTTTTATTCAAATGATCACATCACCACATAAAATAACGAGTCCCACGTATTGAGGTGGTGTCATAAATGTGTCAAACAATGCATGCAAAATATTATGCCAGGGCTCAGGATGCTTGCCTTCAAGGTGTAGAGAGTCAGGGTGCGTCCAAAACTTTTGAAAGCTTGCTTCTCTCTCTCCAATGTCCTATTTTAAATAAATTTGAATCAACACACAAATTTAAAAACAGCACAAAAAGTTGTCTGAAAAAAATTTCAAATAAATCTTAAAATAAACTAGACAATATTTGAGAGAGGTAGGAAAATGAATCAACTCATTTGGAGTTATAATTAAAAAGTTATAGGCAGTCAAAGTTGTGGTCAAAACTGTTTTTTTTTAATCAGAAAAGAAAACGGTTCGAACGGGTTTACGCTTTCGCACAGAGGAGACGTACTTGAGCTTTTACGTCTCCACTTATCCAGCGTGGACGGTGCGTGAGTCATTGACAGTGGGCCCGGGGGACCCACTGATCAGGTTTGACTAGTCGACCTCCCTCCTCTTCCTCTACCCCGAGCGGAGGCGGGACTCCGGCGATGCTCACCGGCGAACGGCGGCACCGTTCGGGAAACGGAGGTCACCCGTGGGCTCAGGGGATCGAGGCGGTCACGCCGGTAGTCGCTACGGTCTCGGGGGTGGACGGAGCTGCCGGTGGCGAGCTTTGCAGCAGACGGTGGCCGTCGGGCAAAGTGATTTTTCTCCCGCGGCGAGTCCCGATCAAAATCGAGCAAGGGGATGGATACACTAGGAGGAGAGGGAGTTCCTGGTGAAGAGAGTGGAGAGGAGGAGGCTCTGGTGGCGCCGGAATGGCCGGGGCAGTGGCGGCGGCTGCAGTCGTCGGAGGTGGGGAAGAAGACCTCCCCGGGTCGATTGGCTGCCATGGAAGAACTAGGGGAGCATGCTGAGGCTGACTCGCGAACGGAACGTGCTCGGGGGCCTCTCTTTATAGTGCAACGAGGTCGGTTTGCGGCGGCCGTGGATAAGTCCGCCGGCGAACCGCCTCCCTGTAGCGGCAGGGTGCCGTGGCGGCAACGAGAGCTAGAGGACACGCGAGAGGATGAGGTTGAGCTGTTCCAGGGGCAGGTGGCGAGCAGCTGAGGCTTGGGCGGCATCGACCTGGCAGAAACGCGTTGCGGACGCCGGCGTGCCGCCAAGGGCTCTGACGGCGGTGCTGCAGGGCACCAGGGCTGCTTGGCGTGTTGCGGAGAGAGGGAGAGTGCGTGGCGCGGCTCTGTGGTGTGGGAAAAACCAGGGGCGCGACGTGGCGACTCGGGCGCGGCACGTGCAAAACGCGCGCTCTGCTCGCGCCCAGAGCACGCACTCAACGTGCTCGACGAAAAGCCGGTGTATGCTAGAGGTTGCGGGTGAGGCTGGAAAGAAACAGGGCTAGGCTGGGGTTAGTCAGAGGGTAAATGGACATGGTGGTTAGGTCAGGTGGCCAAGTTCACAAAGTAAACTTGAAATCATGCCAAATCTGGCTATGCACTCAGGGTGTTTGTCAAAATGCCACAGGCACTTAGGCTTTACTTGGGGTGGCCAAATTCCCCAGATCAGTGTCTCTTTGGATGGATAAGGGGGTGGTGAAGCTAGTTTGACAAAAGCAAAAAACTTGTTAGTGCAAGTTTTGCAAAACTTCAGTTTTTGACAAAAAGAAGAGGGCATGATTGCAAGCACTTGGAATCATCCAATGGGTCCACTCTCCTGGACTTAAGGGTTTGGCAAGGTGCAATATAAGCAGGAGAAAGCTCAAGGGTAAAGGAGCAAGCAAGAATATGGTTGCTGTACAAACCATCATGTTGGACCAGAATGAAGATGAGGTTGTTTCACTTAAATCTTTCAAAGAACACCACTGGGTTTTTGCATAAAGTTGAATGATAAGCTACTACCAGCATCCCAAAGTTTTGGTGGAGGCTAGAAAGAAGTATTTAAATGAGTTGTAGTGCAAATTTGCACTCTGGACCAGAGAAGAAAATTGGGTGTATAGCTCAAAATATTTCATGAATAAAAGATATTTTTGTATAAAAGTGATTTAAAAACATCACATGACATCTCCAAATTTTGGTTGGAATTTTAAGTTAATTTATCAAATGGTTGTATTTCAAATATGGCCATATAACCTTGGAAAACCATTTTTCAAGAAAATAAAGATTAAGCATATTAATTATGTAATTAGCTCCATTAATAAAAGAAGAGTTTTCTTGAGAGGGTAAACAAGTCCGATAACATATTTGAAAAGTTTTCACTCAAGGAAACAACTCCATACTAACAAGGGATAAAATGGTTCAAAAATAAAAAGGGAGCCCAGAAAATAAAAGTTTTAATCTCCTGGCAAAATTTTAATTTATTAAAACAAGGCCAAAATTTTGGGGTGTCACAATGCAATGAATTAACTGAAAGATTTGCAATGAATTGGATGCAGAAAGTGCATAACGCAAAGCAAAGAAAAGAAACTAAAAGATCTAGATGAAGTTTTTTTTGTTTGAAGAGGGGAAACAAATATGCAAGAGACAAATGCAATAACACAGAAAAGAACACAAGAGAACTTCATCTAGAGTTGGGCGGCGACAAAGTCACCTATGTTAGAGTATATTGACTTAGGAGTCAAGTGAGATCACTTGATCATAGGTCATACTCATTGTTTAAGCTCAAAATGGGGTTACCATTTTTCATTTAAGCCTTTTCATGTATTCACATCTTCTCGAGTTGCTTTGACTCATGACTTGGAGTAAAGCTTCTCTAAGATGGAATAACATACCTTGGGTGGTGGTGTTGATCTTGCTCATGTAGTTGAACTTGTGTGGGTTGCTCAAGGTTGATGTAGTTCATCAAGAGTTGGGAGCACCACTTGGAGTTTGAGTTCATCTACCAACATGGGTTAGTCTTGCAAGGAAGAGCACTTGTGTATCCAAAATGACAATTATAAGATTTAATCATAGAATTTGTCAAAGGATATGTTTGTCGGTGTACAAAAAGAGGGGTACACTTTTTGTACCCCTAAAACTGTGCACGGGCAGTCTAAGCCACGGGCGCCGCCACACCGAGCATGACAAGGGAGGTAAGCCAAGGTAAGGCTAAAGCTGAAGGGAAGCAGAACGACGCCAAGACCACAAAGAGAAAAAGGGACAGAGCATACCCCCCAGGCAAGATCCTTGCCGGGGGGCAGCTTTAGCTAACCCGGCAAGATCCTTGCCGTGGCAGCTCGCCCCACACCTATGGAGCGAAGTCCCCCTCGAGTCCACTGCCCCATGGGGCAAGGATTCGGGAGACATCCCCGTGGTGGCATGCAGATCTTTGTGAAGACATTGAAGATCAGATACCCACTTTAGAAGATGATGATCCTTGGCGGGATCCCAGCCAAGGAGGACCACAAGGCCCCCGGCAAGAGCCTTCTCGGGGATGACAGCAGGCGTCGTGGCAAGAGCCTTGCCGGGGCTGCAGCAAGACCCTTGTCGGGGCCGCGGCAAGGCCCTTGCCAAGGACGCCCGTGGGGCCACCATCTGGCCTGCGCCAGTCGCACCCCCACCGCCATTCGCATGCAGCTGCCGACCCAACCAGTTGGGCAGGCACCTGCGTGGCGGCGTGCGGATCTTCGTGGAGATCCACCACTACGCCACCTCAGCTGCCTGCCTGCCTACATGGCACCGCGGGCACCGCTGGCCAGGGCGCGTGTCGACGCAAGAGGGAGCGGCGACGGACAAGACGGGGCTCTCCCTGCCCCCGATAAAACAAGGACACCTAAGCAAGGCACATTAAGTGGTCCTTTCATGTAATGCGAAGGATAGCCTCGCATTACTGTACCCTTTCCACCTCCTGTATGCCACTATGGCAACCCCTTTCCTATAAAAGGAGGCCCGAGGCAACCAGGAGGAGGATTCGGCTTTTTGGAGCTCTCGACGCCCCATAGCTAGCTCAGGAACTCAGATATACAATCCACCAAAGCAGGAGTAGGGTTTTACGCATCCTTGTGGCCCGAACCTGGGTAAAGGAACCGTGTGCTACCTGTTTGATCCGCTCTTTTCACAACCCCGCGCCCCGCAACCGTAGTAGGGATTCTTGTGATCCCATAGGTGTCGTTTCCCACCGACATCTTTGGCGCGCCAGGTAGGGGGTGCGCAGTTGTGAGAATCGGCTTTAGTAGATAGTTCAATGCTTCTTCATCGTCATGGCGCCCAAGAAGAAGAAGACGGTGGCGGTTGGCCCGTCGGAAGCCGGGCATCCCGTCCCAACGCGGGCAAGCAGCGGACCGGTCACAGAAAGGACCCGGGGCTCTGTTCGCGAACACCAACACCGTCCCAGCAGCCGGAGTTTGGGAGGCGGCGATGTTCATGCGCCTTGTGACAGGCCGCACGCCGCCAAATCCAAAGACAGAGCCGGGCCCTCCGCGGGTGGCGCAGGGCCTTCCAGGATCGCTGCCGCCCCGCCCGAGGGCGACCCAAGGGCGTCCAAGACTCCCACGCCGGTGCCGATGGCGTGCTCCTCTCAAGCGGCGCGTGACAAACGGCGTAATCGCACCGAAGACCCCGGGCGTCGCCGCGGGAAGAGCCCCGAGCGCCACTCCCGGGATGTAGAAGACCTGCCCGCCCGCCGAGGCGCTGGTGAAGATGGCATGCGACCGCGCGATCGTGATAGAGCTCCTTCTGACATGGTCAGAAGTCGAAGCGCGTTGTGATCTGTGCAGGTTTCGCTACCACCGACGCAGCAGAAGCCCTGGCGCGCGCGCAGTTGCTCCTCGATTTTCCTCCCACTACGAGGAAACTCGACGAATGGAGAGCCACCATCTGAAGCCTTGTTGCGGTGGCCAACAAAGACGAACCAAGTCCGGCGGAGCCCCCGGGTCGACGTTCCGACGGAGTCCCGCGTACCAGTGGCAGGAAAGCCGGCGACGCCGCGACCACGGTGCATTCGTCTCCTCCTCGCCCGGTACCGCGAACACCTGCCCGTCGCGACGTTACGGGCGACGAAATCTCCATAGCATCGTCCGACCCGCGGACCCACTGTGACCAGCGCCAGGTCCTTCGGGATCGGGAACATGAAGATGCTCAGACCACTATCGAGCGCCGGCGCGGAGCGCGCCACTAGTCAGATAGGCGAGCAGGGCCTGCTGTGGACCACTCGGCACCGGAGAGCCCTGGAGGCCTGCCTTACGAGGTAGGCTGCCCATCTTTTACCCGTGAGCTGCGGCAGTTCTAGTGGCCCACTCACCGCACCTTCAAACCTGACGTGGGCAAGAAGTACGGCAGCAAGACCCACCCGTCCGAGTTCCTCATCATCTACACGATCGCGATGCAGGCTGCCGGAGCCCGCGACGATAAGGTGCTTGCGAATTACTTTCCGTTGGCTCTTAAACCCAACGCCATGTCATGGTTCATGCACTTGCCGGTAGACTCCATTTCCTCCTGGTCGGATTTGTGCCATGAGTTCGTGGGCGCCTTCACTGGCGGTCACCAAGCTCATGGCCAAGCAAGCGATCTGCATGTCATTCCCCAGAAGGGAGGCGAGAGTCTCCGCAAGCATATACAGAGGTTCAGCCGGATACAGTACAACATCCCTGATGTTCATCCTGCCGCCATCATCAGCGCGTTCCATCAGAACGTGCGTAACCGCAAGATGTGCGAAGAGCTGGCAACGAACAAGGTGAAAGATGTAGCAGAACTCTATGTTCTTGCTGACAGATGTGTCCGGGCTGAAGAGGGAAGGAAGTAACCCGGTGAAGATGCCGGCGTGGAAACAGACTCCTCAGATGAGGATACTGTCGCCCCGGCGAAGAAAGGCCGACGCCGCAACAGGAAGCGCAAAGGGAAAGCCGTGCTTGCCGTCGAGGGATCTGATGACACCGGCTCCACCAAGAAAACCAAGGCAGATGACCCCGGCAAGGAAATTGCCGGATGTGTCACCTGCCGGGCCTTGGCGGCTGCCAAGAAATCAGGAAACTCCGACAAGCGGTACTGCAAGATCCATCGCACCAAAGGCCATGCTCTCCAAGACTGCCGACAGGTTGAGCTCCTCGCTGAGAAGCAGAGGGCTGAATATGAGAGGCGGGACAAGGAGAAGGGCCAAGACGGTGCTGAGGGGTCCGGCAAGAAGCATGACGGCTAGGCGGGCCATCGCGGCAAGGATAAACAACAGGAGAGGACGACGATAGATAGCCAAAAGACGACGATCACGAAGAGGACGACGAGTCCGGCGACCAAGAGTTTCAGAAAGCTATAGAGGCCATGTGCGTTGACGGCGGCGCCTCGTTGCATACTTCTCACCGCCGGCTTAAACAGTGGGCGTGAGAGATTACAGCGGCAGAGCCGTCGTTTGATGCCCAAAGGCCGCTGAAGTGGTCCAGCACACCTATCATCTTTGACACTGAGGATCACCCTGATCGCACTACTGCAGTCGGGTGCTTGCCATTGTTGGTTTCACCAACAATACGCAACCTCAAGGTGACAAAGATGCTAGTCGATGGCGGGGCCGGTCTGAACTTAATCTCGCCTGCCGTGATCGAGAAACTGCAGATTCCTGACGGAGACCTCGAAGAGACGGGCACGTTTCAAGGGGTCAACCCGGTAAGAAGCCAACCCAAGGGAAAGGTCACGCTGCGCGTGACTTTTGGAAGCAACCTAAACTTCAGGACGGAGAGGATCGTGTTTGATGTTGCCAAGATCCCCTTGACCTACAACGGATCCTTGGCTGCCCAGCGCTGGCCAAGTTCATGGCAGCGTCACACTACGCATACAACACCCTTAAGATGCCAGGGCCCGTGACAATCATTACCATCCCCTCCGACAAGAAAGATGCACTGATTTGCACTGACCAACTATACCAGCAAGCAGTTGCAGCAGCTGCCGCCACTAAGGCACTTGCTCCTGCCGCTGGGACCCCGGGAGGGAAGAAGAAGAAGAAGACCGGTGAGACCTCGGGCACCCACTCCGGCAAGCGCACCTCTTCGGAGTGTAGCACTGCCGTCGAGGACGTGCCAGAGAGCTCCACCGGCGGGAACAAGAAGTCCAGGGCCATACCGCGGGGAACCAAGAAGGTTTCCGTCAATGAGGACGACACGGGAGGAGCTTTCACCATAAGCTCCACCCTTGACGACAAATAGGAAGACGCGCTCGTCACCTTCCTGCGGGTGAATGTCGATGTGTTTGCATGGCAAGCTTCCGACATCCCTGGCGTTCCCAGGGAGGTGATTGAGCACCACCTTGCTGTCTATCCTCATGCGCAGCCCGTCAAGCAGAAGGTCAGAAAGAAAGCCTTGGAACGACAAGAGTTCATCGCAGAAGAAATCCGGAAACTGTAAGCAACGGGTTTGGTAAGAGGAGTGCTCCATCCAACGTGGTTGGCCAATCCGGTCGTAGTGCGCAAGGCAAATGGGAAGTGGAGGCTGTGTATTGATTACACAGATATCAATAAGGCTTGTCCTAAAGACCCCTTCCCGTTGCCGCGCATGGACCAGATTGTTGACTCCACGGCTGGGTGTGATCTGTTGTCATTGCTCGATGCCTACTCCGGCTACCACCAAATCTTCATGACAAGAGAAGGCGAAGAGAAAACTGCATTCATCACCCCATGTGGTACGTATTGTTTCATACGGATGCCTTCCGGGTTGAAGAGTGCTGGTTCGACGTTTGCAAGGGCGGTCCAGATTGGTTTTGAACCCCAGCTCCATAGAAATATGGAAGCTTATATGGACGACATAGTGGTCAAAACCAAGGACAGGGCAACCCTCATCACAGATTTGCAAGAAACATTTGCAAACTGCGCAAGATCAATCTCAAGCTGAACCCTGAGAAGTGCGTCTTTGGCGTCCCGTCCGGCAAGCTTCTCAGGTTCTTTGTGTCACAGCGTGGGATAGAGGCCAATCCGGACAAGATTAAAGCTATACAGCAGATTGAAGCACCCAAGCGAATCAAGGATGTGCGTCGACTTGCTGGTTGTGTCGCTGCCATGGGCAGGTTCATATCCAAGTCTGCCGAGCGCGCCTTTCCCTTCTTCAAGATCCTGAAAAAGGTGGGCCCGGTGGAGTGGACGCCAGAAGCCGAAGCAACATTGCAAGATTTGAAGAAGTACCTCTCCTCCGCGCCAACACTAGTTGCGCCTAGGCCCCAGGAGCCGTTGCTGCTATACCTAGCGGCAACGGACCAGGTGGTCAGCGCTGCACTAGTAGCACAGAGAGAGGTTGACGACGAGGTGATGGCGGCGACAGAGCCTGACACCACCAATGCGGAGACGACACAGCCAGTCGAAGTGCCGCTGAAGAAGAAAATGATGCAGCACCCGGTCTACTTTCTTAGCTCCCTCCTGCAGGGGGCTAGATCAAGGTACTCCGGCATGCAGAAACTGCTCTTCGGCCTCCTCATGGCCTCGAGGAAGCTGCGTCACTACTTCCAGGCACACGAGATCACTGTCGTCACTCGCCTCCCTCTGCAACGGATATTGCACAATACAGATGCAACGGGGAGGATTGTGGAATGGGCATTGGAGCTGTCCAGCTTTGGCCTCAAGTTTGAAAGTACTTCGACGATCCAGAGCCGAGTCCTGGCAGAGTTCATTGCGGAGTGGACCGCAACACCTGACGAGGAAGCCCAAGGGACTGCTCTCCCCGGCAAGAAGGCAAGTTGCAATTGGATCATGTACTTTGATGGAGCTTTCTCCCTACAAGGTGTCGGGGCTGGCGTACTGCTTGTCGCCCCCACCGGAGAGCACCTCAAGTACGTGATCCAGATGCACTTCCCCAAGGAGGCGTCAACAAACAATACGGCAGAGTATGAAGGGCTACTTGCTGGTCTTAGGATCGTGGCGGACCTCGGAATCAAGAAGCTCATCGTCAGGGGCGACTCGCAGCTTGTCGTCAAGCAAGTCAACAAGGATTACCAGAGCCCGTTGATGAAGGCCTACGTTGATGAAGTGAGAAAGCTGGAAGAGCGTTTCGACGGTATACAGGCTGAATACATTCCCGAGCAGAGAACGATATCGCCGATTACCTGTCGAAACGCGCTGCCCTCAAGCTACCTGTGGAACCAGGTACCTTTGTGCTTCAGCTAACTCAGCCATCCGTTGATCCATCAACAGAGCAGAACAAGAGGAGGAAATCAGGGCCCGGCAAGTACTTTCCTGCCGAGCTCCCCGGAGCCACTGGCAAGGATGTTGTCGGGGACACTGAGCCCGCCACGGGACGGCTAGCTCCGGCGGAGCGTCAAGCTCTTGCCGTCGAGACAGCCGCTCCTATAGCGGAGGAGATGCCTTTAGTCCTCGCCGTCGAGCCCCAGGCTCCAGCGTGGGCATAGCATACCGTCCGATTCCTCCAGACAGGGGAACTTCCTGAGGAGCAGGAAGAAGCGGAAAAAAGTAGCCCGTCGCTCTACCATGTACCAGTTCGTCGATGACGTCCTGTATAGGAAGAGGCCGAACGGTGTGAAATTGAAGTGTATCCCTCGAGAGGAAGGACTGGAGTTGTTGGCGGAGATACACGGAGGCATATGTGGATCCCACATCGGGTCAAGGGCCCTTGCCGGCAAGGCATTCCAGCAAGGTTTCTTCTGGCCCACCGCCCTCCAGGATGCGACGACACTCGTCACCAGGTGTGAAGCGTGTCAGTTCCATTCAAAGAAGCTTCATCAGCCAGCTCAAGCCCTTCAAACCATTCCTCTCTCCTGGCCCTTCTTGGTCTGGGGGCTCGACATACTGGGCCCTTTCCCCCGCGCTGTCGGGGGCTTTGAGTACTTGTATGTTGCGATCGACAAGTTCACAAAGTGGCCAGAGGTGGAAGCAATGAGGAAGGTCACAGCTCAGTTAGCCGTCAAGTTCTTCAAGGGGCTAGTGTGTCGTTTTGGTATACCCAACAGGGTCATCACCGACAACGGCACACAGTTCACAAGTCGCACCTTCATGCAATATACTTAAGACCTCGACAGCAAAGTCTGTTTCGCTTCCGTTGCTCACCCGTGAAGCAATGGTCAAGCTGAGAGGGCAAATGTTGAAGTGCTGCGAGGCTTAAGGACCAAGACCTTTGACAGGCTGCACAAGAGCGGAAGGCGCTGGATTGATGAGTTGCCGACGGTTCTTTGGTCGATCAGGACGACACCAAATCGAGCCACCGGCCAGACACCCTTTGCCCTGGTATACGGGGCAGAAGCAGTTATCCCCACTGAAATCATATACGGGTCACCTCGAGTGCTCGCTTATGATGAGCTTGAGCAAGAGCAACTGCGGCAAGATGATGCACTGCTCCTTGAGGAAGATCGTCTTCGGGCGGCTGTGAGAGCAGCACGCTACCAGCAAGCCTTGCGCCGCTACCATAGCCGCAAGGTTCATGCCCGAAGCTTTGAGGAAGGCGACCTTGTCCTTCGGCGCGTTCAATCGGCCAAGAATTCCGACAAGTTGACACCAAAGTGGGAAGGCCCTTACCGGGTAATACGAGTCACCAGGCCCGGTGCAGTCCGCTTGGAGACCGAAGATGCCGTTCCGGTGAGTAACTCCTGGAACATTGAGCATCTTCGCAAGTTTTACCCGTGAGGCGCGGCTTGCCGGGCCCCCCGGCAAGCCACCTTTTGTACAAGCATTGCCGATGATGCATATAACCCTTTGTACAAAGCCAGGCGCAGACCCTGAGCATAAATAAACGAAGCGCTGGCGCCCTAAGTTATAGCATGCATGCTAGGTCGAGTCTCGTCCTTGGTTAGGGTTGATAGTGCTTAGCGGTGACTAACCCCTAGCTTAGAGGTCGAGTGTGCGTCCCTTTGCCGTCCTTTTGCCTTCTTTGGCTCGCAGGACTCGCTGATATCCTTGCCGGATCACTTGAGGACGAAGAAGAGAAGGGGGACAAACTGGCATCTAAACCCCGGCAAGCCAGTATTGCCAGGGGCTACAAGCGCAAAGATTCACCCACGGCAAACCAGAGTTGTCGGGGGCTACAGCTTCAGATAAGTTCTTCATCCCTTATCATGCATTCCCTTATGGACTGAGGTATGTGAAACCTCGTTTTTCCTAAAAGCTACCGTGCTCCCCTAACTCTAGGCCCTAGGGCTCGTTCCTGGGGCCAGGATTGGTCATAGTCGCGGCAGCGAAAGGATGAAACGAGGAGCCTGAACCCGCCTCATCCCTGCCTCCGCCAAAGGCGTGAGAAAGGTCGAGTGAAGTGGGGAGACGACAAGGCCTGTTGCCGGGCAAGGAAATGTTTATCTTAAAGATATCAAGGATTTACTCCTTGTCGTGGGTTTTACCCGCAAACAAATGGCCCGGCAAGCATCCCTTTTTCATTAAAAACATTCCACTCAGGTACAGTCCATAGGGAATGAAAAACATGAATGATGGGGTTACAAGTTTCAAATTAAGCTAAGGCCCGAAGGCTTACAAACTAAAATGAGATAAGGTGCCCGTAATCCCTTTCTTGTCTCTCTCCTCAGGAGGCAGGTCAAGGAGGCGAAAAGGGCAAAAGGGGCGCCTAGGCGAACTACGGGTGGCAGAAGACACCAAGAGAACATCTCGGTGGCCGTCCAGAGGCTGGATGGTGATGGCGGCACTGGAAGCAGAGCTCGAAGACGAGGCGGCGGGACATCAGCACGCGTCGAAGGCGTCGATGCCCGCGTACTCCGAGTTGACGGCCTTACCGCCCGCCCTCTTCCTCTTCCGCAGCCTCCCAACGCCAGCCGCCCAAGGAGACGACCCCGAGAAGTTCAGGGAGCCGACGACACGGATGATGGGGTCGCCGGTGCTGCATGAGACGGCGCCCGACACCTAGTCGGACCCATCATCCTGCCGCCTACTACCCATATCATCGCTGCTGCTATCCTCCTCGTCATTCCCGCCCGAGGAGGAGTCTTCGCTATCAGAAGAGCTCTCCACACAGCACCTTGCCCGGGTCCCGAAGCACCCGAAGACCTTGACGGAGAGGAGGCCGCCCTCCATCAGCTTGAAATGGAGAGGAGCCCCTCCGTCAAGCGGTGGATATGAGCGAACGTCTTCCATCCCCGACAAAGATACATCACATGAGGGGCTGGGAAGTCAACGCGAACCCGCGTACCACTGATCCCACAGCCCCTCATGTGCAGCCGCAATGATTCCGGCGGATCCAACTCCATCTCCCGCGCGAATGGGGTCGGGAGACGAAGGGGGCAGCGAGGCGGCCGGCGCAGCCTGACGAAGAACTCACAAGGGTCGTCCCCAACGTGGCCCTCCATGGGGGGAGGTGCTGCTGGCGGAGGCGAGGCCGACGCGCCACCCCGTCCTCCTCTTCCTCGAGCGCCTCGGCCTCGCCCACGGCCTCGCCCCCTCCCCCTTCCCCTTGCGGCTGGCTCTGCCATCGCAGGTGCAGGAGAAGGAGGGACGCGTTGTTGAGCGGCGACCCGCGCCGCCACCGTTGAAGGACCAGGGTTCCCTCTCTCCATGGCGAATGGAAGGGAGGGGAGCAGAAACTGAAGAAAGAAGGAGATGAAGGAATGCGGGACGCCATCCCCCCTCCGCCAATCAAGATGCGGAAGGCGCAGGGAACTGGGACCGACCCGCTGCCCCAGCCCGCGACGGCCCGGTTTCCCACCTCCACCGATCGCCACCCCAAGCGCATGGGAGCCATGTGGCAAGCATGCAGGACCGAGGCGGCGGGTGAGGCGACCTCTCCGTACCCCATGATCGCAGGGAGTGGACGCCTTGAAGACCACGCCTCGGCCCCGTTCAGTAAATGGGTCGTGCCTCCACGCCTCCCTCCGTTTATGGGGAAGGCGCGAACCGCCCCCTTTACTACAACGTGACGCATGCGTGCAGAGCTCAGCCCCACGCATGCCGCCCACGTCACGCGCGCCTCCCCACGCCGCACCACGTGCGGGACGCGTGGGAAGAGCAGCGCGCGAAGGAACTTACCGCGGTAAAAACCGCCCCACCTGCCCGCGCACCGTTTTTGGGCCTAGCCCAACAATGCGATTGCGCTTCTGTGTGGCCCAGGCCCAGGGGCTCCTATCGGTGTACAAAAAGAGGGGTACACTTTTTGTACCCCTATAACTGTGCACGGGCAGTCTGAGCGATGGGCGCCGCCACACCGAGCACAGCAAGGGAGGTAAGCCAAGGTAAGGCCGAAGTTGAAGGGAAGCAGAACGACGCCAAGACCACAAAGAGCAAAAGGGACAGAGCAGACCCCCCCCCCCCCGGCAAGATCCTTGTCGGGGGCAGCTTTAGCTAACCCGGCAAGATCCTTGTCGTGGCAGCTCGCCCCACACCTACGGAGCGAAGTCCCCCTCGAGTCCACTGCCCCCATGGGGCAAGGATTCGGGAGACATCCCCGTGGTGGCATGCAGATCTTTGTGAAGACATTCAAGATCAGATACCCACTTTAGAAGATGATGACCCTTGGCAGGATCCCAGCCAAGGAGGACCACAAGGCCCCCGGCAAGAGCCTTGCTGGGGATGACAGCAGGCGCCGCGGCAAGACCCTTGCCGGGGCCGCGGCAAGACCCTTGTCGGGGCCGCGGCGAGACCCTTGCCAGGGCCGCAGCAAGGCCCTTGCCAAGGACGCCCGTGGGGCCACCATCAGGCCCGCGCCAGTCACACCCTCACCGCCGTTCGCATGCAGCTGCCAACCCAACCAGTTGGGCAGGCACCTGCGTGGCGGCGTGCAGATCTTCATGGAGACCCACCACTGCGCCACCTCAGCTGCCTACATGGCACCGCGGGCACCGCTGGCCAGGGCGCGTGTCGACGCAAGAGGGAGCGGCGACGGACAAGACGGGGCTCTCCCCGCCCCTGATAAAACAAGGACACCTAACCAAGGCACATTAAATGGGCCTTGTCATGTAATGCGAAGGATAGCCTCGCATTACTGTACCCTTTCCACCTCCTGTGTGCCACTGTGGCAACCCCTTTCCTATAAAAGGAGGCCCGAGGCAACCAGGAGGAGGATTCGACTTTTTGGAACTCAGATATACAATCCACCAAAGCAGGAGTAGGGTTTTACGCATCCTTGCGGCCCAAACCTGGGTAAAGGAACCGTGTGCTACCTGTTTGATCCGCTCTTTTCACAACCCCGCGCCCCGCAACCGTAGTAGGGATTCTTGTGATCCCATAGGTGTCGTTTCCCACTGACAATGTTTGAATGGTTTCGTGCTTCCTTGTCTTCAACCACCATTGTGTAGAGACTTGGTGATATAGAAATTGCTCGAGATGTGAGTGTGTTGCAATCTCATAGGATTAGATTCAACCAAGTACCTACACGGGTAAGATAACATGCAAGGTACAAATATGTCCAAGACACATGAATAGCATCATAAGAGAAATATCGAGGATTAGTCATAGGTTCATGCCCCGCATGTATCAAATGGAGTTCCTACTCCAAGTTTGAAGCATCAATGATGTTCAATTCACCTCTCAACCTGCAAAACAATTTCTCATCAAGTGGTTTAGTGAATATATCCGCCAATTGCTTGTCGGTGCGAACATGCTTAAAGTTAATGTCCCCTTTTGCAACATGATCTCGAATGAAACGATGACGAACTTCAATATGCTTAGTTCAAGAGTGTTGCACGAGATTGTGAGCAATCTTAATAACACATTCAGTGTCACATAGCAATGGAACATGTTTCACATATATCCCACAATCTTTAAGAGTTTGGGTCATCCAAAGTAATTGAGCACAACATGAACCAGCGGCAATGTATTCCGCTTCGGTGGTGGATAAGGATACCGAGTTTTGTTTCTTGGAAGACCAAGATACAAGAGATCTACCAAGGAATTGACAAGTACCCGAAGTGGACTTTCTATCAACCTTGTCTCTGGCATAGTCCGAATCGGAATAACCAACAAGATCAAAAGAGGACCTCTTAGGATACCAAATGCCAAAATTTGGTGTATGGATTAGGTATCTCACTATCCTTTTCACAGCCTTAAGATGACATTCTTTAGGAGCAGCTTGATATCGTGCACACATGCACACACTTAGCATAATATCGGGACGTGAGGCACATAGATATAACAATGAACCAATCATAGAGCGACAAACCTTTTGATCAACCGGTTCACCATCTTTGGTCAAATCAAGATGTCCACTAGTAGGCATGGGTGTAGTCATACCTTTGCATTCTTGCATATTGAACTTCTTGAATAAGTCCTTGGTGTACTTCGTTTGACAGACAAAGGTACCTTCCTTAGTTTGCTTGATTTGCAAACCGAGAAAGAATTTGAGTTCACTCATCATAGACATCTCAAACTTCTCCGACATTAGCTTTCCGAACTTCTCACTGAATTGAGGGTTAGTTGAACCAAATATGATATCATCAACATAAATTTGGCACACAAATAATTCTCCATTAACCCTTTTAATGAAAAGAGTAGAATCAATTTTACTAATTTCAAATCCTTTTTCAATAAGGAACTTGTTCAAGCATTTATACCATGCTCTAGGAGCTTGTTTAAGACCGTAAAGAGCTTTGTGAAGTTTGTAAACATGATTAGGTTTCTTAGGATTGACGAAGCCGAGAGGTTGCTTAACATAAACTTCCTCCTCAATTTCGCCATTTAGAAAAGCACTTTTAATGTCCATTTGGTACAAAGTGATATCATGGTGATTAGCATAGGCAAGTAACATGCGAATGGACTCAAGTCTAGCAACGGGAGCATATGTCTCACCATAGTCCATACCTTCAACTTGTGTGTAGCCTTGGGCGACGAGACGTGCTTTGTTGCGAACCACTTGTCCATCTTCATCTTGCTTGTTGCGAAACACCCATTTGGTACCAATGATATTGTGGTTGTTGTCGGGCTTCTCGACCAATGTCCACACTTGATTTCTCTCAAAGTTGTGTAGCTCTTCATGCATAGCGTTTATCCAATCCAGATCCTCCAATGCTTCTTCAACCTTCATAGGTTCAATGCTAGAGATGAATGAGTAATGTTCACAAAAGTTAGCTAAATGAGTTTTAGAGCGAGTGATTCTCCCGGTTTGGATATCTTTCTAGATTTGCTCGACGGGATGATCTTTGGCAATTCTTGCTCGAACTCGTGAAAGCTTTTGCTTGGGTTGAGGTGGAACATCCTCTTCATCTTGTTCTTCTTCTTGGCCTTCTTCATTGTTGATGTTGTCGTTCTCTTGTCATGGTGGAGAAGGAGGTTGTTGATGTTCATCTTGGTGTACTTCCTCGTTTTCTTTATCTTGGCGTGTCCCACTTGTGGATGCTTCCGTATCGACTCTTGGTTCACCGTGTCGTGAGGTAGAAGCTTCCACTAGGATGGATGAGGTACTCTCCTTCACTTCCGTTGGACGAATCTTGCCAATGGACAAGTCTTGAATTGCTTTCGAAGGGTCTTTGTCTCCTACATCAATTGGCAATTGCTCTACTTGCGAGCCGTTAGATTCATCAAACTTCACATCTACCGTCTCTTCAACCTTTCGGGTGAAATTGTTGTAGACACGGTAAGTGTGAGAGTATGAGCCATAACCAAGTAGGAAACCTTCATGATATTTAGGAGCAAATTTAGAACGACGATGCTTAACAAGAATGTAGCACTTTGAGCCGAATAATCGAAAGTATCCAACTTGGGGTTTGTTACCGGTGAGGAGCTCGTATGCCGTCTTGCCGAGTAGCTTGTGAATATACAAGCGATTTGTTGCATGACAAGCTGTCTCAACCGCTTCCGCCCAAAAGTGCTTTGGCGTTTTGTACTCATCAAGCATCGTTCTTGCCATCTCGATAAGAGTCCGGTTCTTCCTTTCAACAACTCCATTTTGTTGATGTGTGTACGTAGCCGAGAACTCGTGTGAGATCCCTTCTTTGTCAAGAAAGGTGTCCACATTTGCGTTCTTGAACTCCGTTCCGTTGTTGCTCCGAACCTTCTTGATCTTCACGTCAAACTGATTTTGGGCCTTTCTAGCGAAGTTTTTGAGGATCTTTTGGACCTGCGATTTGTCATCAAGAAAGAACACCCACGTAAATCTTGAAAAATCATCAACAATGACTAGACCAAATGAGTTACCACCGAGACTCTTGTAGGCATTTGGACCAAAGAGATACATGTGAAGTTGCTCGAGTGGTCTTCTTGTGGTCATGATGTTCTTCGCACGGTGACTTCCTCCAACTTGTTTTCCTGCTTGACAAGCACTACAAAGTCTATCCTTGTCAAATATGACATCTTTTATTCCAAGGATATGATCACCTTTAATAAGCTTATCAAGATTTCGCATTCCAACACGACCTAGTCTTCTATGCCACAACCAGCCTTTAGAAGATTTAGCAATCAAGCAAGTTTTAGGTTGAGCCTTTTTAGTGAAATCAACAATGTAAAGATCTCCTCTACGTATACCGGTAAAGACCATTTTATAATTGTCTCTACGAAACATTTGGCAATCTACTTCAGTGAATAAGACATTGAAACCGAAATCCGCAAGTCTAGAAACTGAAAGTAAATTGTATCCAAGGGATTCAACGAGCATGACATTTTGTATGGAGCTATCGTGGAGATGGCCACCTTACCAAGACCAACCACCTTACCCTTTGAATTATCACCAAAAGTGACATATTTTCGAGGGCCGTCGTTTTCAGCAAGCTCATTAAACATATCTTCATTTCCGGTCATATGATCAGTACATCCACTATCAAGGACCCATTCCTTTCCTCCAGCCATGTAGCCACGAAGATTTGCCATAAGACCAAAATGTCTCATTGCATAATCGAGATCATAGTCACTATCATCATCCTCATCATAGTATCCATGTTCAACATCATCATGTGATTGATCAATTCCTAGAGAGGGTAATTCATTAGATAAATGATCATCAAAATGGTTACCTTTATGAATTCTAATAGCTTCGGATATGATATCGCTAATGATTCCAAAGTTTCCTTTAGCACACATGAGATTGGTGAGCTCAAATAGACAATCACCAAAGCTAGGATCACTAGAGTTCATCTTACTCAAGGCAATAGACTTACGGAGAATTTTATCTAAGTTTTTTCAAGGAATAACTTGGAAACCGTTCCTCAAGAAATTTTCATATAGTACAGGCACAATCAAGAGTAGGCAAACTAGCAATCAAATTTTTGGGCAATCCTCTTATGATAAGATTGATGATTCTAAGATTGCGAATCATGTCAAGATCTTCATCTAGGGTAGGGTGCAAAGGATCAACATGACGTGCACAAGGGCTAGCAATGTACTTGCTCAAATGATATTCATTGAAAATCTCAAGCATCTCATTTTTCCACTCATGAAAATACTCTCCATCAAGAATAGGCACTCTATGTCCAAGACTTCCCAAAGTAGACACATCCATCTTCCTCCAATGGTGTTTAAACCAAGGCAATGGAGACCAAAGTTCTAATACCAATTGAAAGGATCGAGAAGAGATGTCTAGAGGGGGGTGATTAGACACTAGGTGCCAAAAGTTGCAGTTTTTAATATTCTTAAGTTTAAGCGGAGTTTAAGCACAAGTTTAACAAACAAAATACATATCAAGCAAGCATGCAATGAGTACACGAGCAATGGAAAGTAAAGTATGCAACTTGCAAGAATGTAAAGGGAAGGGTTTGGAGTATTCAAACGCAATTGGAGACAGGATGTTTTTGTCGTGGTTCCGTTAGGTGGTGCTATCTTACATCCACGTTGATGGAGACTTCAACCCACGGAGGGTGACGGTTGCACGAGTCCACGAAGGGCTCCACCCACGAAGGGTCCACGAAGAAGCAACCTTGTCTATTCCATCATGGCCGTCGCCCACGAAGGACTTGCCTCACTAGCGGTAGATCTTCATGAAGTAGGCGATCTCCTTACCCTTACAAACTCCTTGGTTAAACTCCACAATCTTGTCGGAGGCTCCCAAGTGACACCTAGCCAATCTAGGAGACACCACTCTCCAAGAAGTAACAAATGGTGTGTTATGATGAACTCCTTGCTCTTGTGCTTCAAATGATAGTCTCCCCAACACTCAACTCTCTCTCACAGGATTTGGATTTGGTGGAAAGAAATTTGAGCGGAAAGCAACTTGGGAAAGTCTAGAGATCAAGATTCATATGGTAGGAATGGAATATCTTTACCTCAACACAAGTGTAGGTGGTTCTCTCTCAGAACATGTGTATTGGAAGTGTAGATGTGTTCTGATGGCTTTCTTCACGAATGAAGAGTGGGTGGAGGGGTATATATAGCCTCCACAAAAAATCTAACCGTTACACACAATTTGCCAAACTCGATGGGACCGAATGGTTAAACTCGGTCGGACCGATTCAGCAAACCTAGTGACCGTTCGGATTTTCGGTGGGACTGAGATGCAACTCGGTAGGACCGATATGGTTAGGGTTAGGGCATAACGTAATCTCGGTGTGACCGATTACACAAACTCGGTGGGACCGATTTTGGTAATAAGCTAACCAGAGAGTTGGTCAGGCAAACTCGGTGAGACTGATTACACGAACTCGGTGGGACCGATTTTGGTAATAAGCTAACCAGAGAGTTTGCATTGTAATCTCGGTAGTGCTGATTGCTCAAACTCGGTGAGACCGATTTTAGTAATGGACATACACAGAGAGATTACAATCCCATCTCGGTGAGACCGAGACTCCTTTCGGTGAAACCGATTTGCGAGGGTTTGTGGCAGTGGCTATGACATTTGAAACTCGGTGGCTCCGGATAGAAAGAATCGGTGGGACCAAGTTGGACTTTTGGTTTAGGTCATATGTGGATGTGGGAAGGTAGTTGAGGGTTTTGGAGCATATCACTAAGCACTTTGAGCAAGCAAGCCATTAAGCAACACCTCATCCCCTCTTGATAGTATTGGCTTTTCCTATAGACTCAATGTGATCTTGGATCACTTAAATAGAAAATGTAGAGTCTTGATCTTGAAGCTTGAGCCAATCCTTTGTCCTTAGCATCTTGAAGGGGTTCCACATCCTCTAGTCCATGCCACTCCATTGTTGAACTTATCTGAAACATACTAGGTAAAAGTGTTAGTCCAACAAGAGATATGTTGACATTAATTACCAAAACCACCCAGGGAGCACTTGTGCTTTCAATCTCCCCCTTTTTGGTAATTGATGACAACATACATCAAAGCTTTAGATAAAGATATAGAGAATAGCAAGTAAAGCTTTGGAAAGACATGTAACATGCATAGGCTCCCCTTACATGTATGCAAACATGTGAATATAGAATTTAGGAGCATGTGAATGCATAAGCATGACAGAGTAAGCAATGTATTACATGTATCTTGGCTATATGCATCAGAGGAAATGATGTGAATATGAGAAATGTACCTTCATGCTCATGAGTCCTTCTTGCAAATAGTATGTACATCAGCAAGAACTTCTCATTCACATGACTGTGATGCATATACTTACCTTGTGATCTTGAATTGGCTTAGGATGGGATGAACCTGCGCAAACAAGGTTAAATAACACAGATACACCTACTAACCAGAGCAAACAAGAGAAACCACAAGAGAACCAAGACTGGGATGACATGTAGAGTGAGTGAGTACTAAGTACCACATTGGATATAGACATGTCCCCAAAGGTAAAGATATGCAATAAAATCAGAGATTTCCTTCCCTTAGATGTCTTGCTCCCCCTGAATCTGCATGGGATATTGGGAGAAGATAGGGAACAGAAAATTAGAGCAACAGAAAAAGAAACAACAGAGCTTGAGCTAAAGCAAGCAAACAAACATGTCTTTCCCCTCTTAAAGACATGTGACATCTCTCCTCTTGAACACCAAGCATCTGGGGTTTTGATGATATTACTTTTTCCTTGTTGAGAAGTTCTCTCCCCCTGAGTATTCTCTCTTTCTCCCCCTATAGGAAAGATTAAGCTTTGATGTCATCTCTCTCTCCCCCTTTGACATCACTTTCCAAGAAGGGCTCTTCTGGACATGTGATACAAATGGGTTGGTCCTTGAGGCACAGAGCAAAGCAGCATGTCTAATATGATGCTGGTAGAGGACAAGAATCATTGAGTGGAGCTGGAGCAAACATAAATCGGGAATAAGTGGCAAGTTGGTTTTCCTGTGGTGAAATCGGTGACTCCGAGTTGTGTGCTTCGGTTGCACCGAAAGATTTCGGTTGGGCCGAAGAGAACAAACGGGTGTGACAGAGTTCATCAGAGTGAAACCACCTGTCACCTCAGCTCACTAGACAAGTAAGATCTCACAAGGATATGCAATGAATTAACTAAAAGATTTGCAATGAATTGGATGCAGAAAGTGCAGAACACAAAGCAAAGAAAAGAAACTAAAAGATCTAGATTAAGTTTTTTTGTTTGAAGAGGGGAAACAAATATGCAAGAGACAAATGCAATAACACAGAAAAGAACACAAGAGAAGTTCATCTAGAGTTGGGCGGCGACAAAGTCACCTATGTTAGAGTATATTGACTTAGGAGTCAAGTGAGATCACTTGATCATAGGTCATACTCATCGTTTAAGCTCAAAATGGGGTTACCATTTTTCGTTTAAGCCTTTTGATGTATTCACATCTTGTCGAGTTGCTTTGACTCATGACTTGGAGTAAAGCTTCTCTAAGATGGAATAACATACCTTGGGTGGTGGTGTTGATCTTGCTCATGTAGTTGAACTTGTGTGGGTTGCTCAAGGTTGATGTAGTTCATCAAGAGTTGGGAGCACCACTTGGAGTTTGAGTTCATCTACCTACATGGGTTAGTCTTGCAAGGAAGAGCACTTGTGTATAAAAAATGACAATTATAAGATTTAATCATAGAATTTGTCAAAGGATATGTTTGAATGGTTTCGTGCTTCCTTGTCTTCAACCACCATTGTGTAGAGACTTGGTGATATAGAAATTGCTCGAGATGTGAGTGTGTTGCAATCTCATAGGATTAGATTCAACCAAGTACCTACACGGGTTAGATAACATGCAATGTACAAATATGTCCAAGACACATGAATAGCATCATAAGAGAAATATCGAGGATTAGTCATAGGCTCATGCCCCGCATGTATCAAATGGAGTTCCTACTCCAAGTTTTAAGCATCAATGATGTTCAATTCACCTCTCAACCTGCACAACACTTTCTCATCAAGTGGTTTAGTGAATATATCCGCAAATTGCTTATCGGTGCGAACATGCTTAATGTTAATGTCCCCTTTTGCAACATGATCTCGAATGAAATGATGACGAACTTCAATATGCTTAGTTCGAGAGTGTTGCACGGGATTGTGAGCAATCTTAATAGCACTTTCATTGTCACATAGCAATGGAACATGTTTCACATATATCCCATAATGTTTAAGAGTTTGGGTCATCCAAAGTAATTGAGCACAACATGAACCAGCGACAATGTATTCCGCTTCGGCGGCGGATAAGGATACCGAGTTTTGTTCCTTGGAAGACCAAGATACAAGAGATCTACCAAGGAATTGACAAGTACCCGAAGTGGACTTTCTATCAACCTTGTCTCCGGCATAGTCCGAATCGCAATAACCAACAAGATCAAAAGAGGACCTCTTAGGATAGCAAATGCCAAAAATTGGTGTATGGATTAGGTATCTCACTATCCTTTTCACAGCCTTAAGATGACATTCTTTAGGAGCAGCTTGATATCATGCACACATGCACACACTTAGCATGATATCGGGACGTGAGGCACATAGATATAACAATGAACCAATCATAGAGCAATAAACCTTTTGATCAACCGGTTCACCATCTTTGGTCAAATCAAGATGTCCACTAGTAGGCATGGGTGTAGTCATACCTTTGCATTCTTGCATATTGAACTTCTTGAATAAGTCCTTGGTTTACTTTGTTTGAGAGACAAAGGTACCTTCCTTAGTTTGCTTGATTTGCAAACCGAGAAAGAATTTGAGTTCACTCATCATAGACATCTCAAACTTCCCCGACATTAGCTTTCCAAACTTCTCACTGAATTGAGGGTTAGTTGAACCAAATATGATATCATCAACATAAATTTGGCACACAAATAGTTCTCCATTAACCCTTTTAATGAAAAGAGTAGAATCAATTTTACCAATTTCAAAGCCTTTTTCAATAAGGAACTTGTTCAAGCATTTATACCATGCTCTAGGAGCTTGTTTAAGACCGTAAAGAGCTTTGTGAAGTTTGTAAACATGATTAGGTTTCTTAGGATTGACGAAGCCGGGAGGTTGCTTAACATAAACTTCCTCCTCTATTTCGCCATTTAGAAAAGCACTTTTAATGTCCATTTGGTACAAAGTGATATCATGGTGATTAGCATAAGCAAGTAAGATGCGAATGGACTCAAGTCTAGCAACGGGAGCATATGTCTCACCATAGTCCATACCTTCAACTTGTGTGTATCCTTGGGTGACGAGACGTGCTTTGTTGCGAACCACTTGTCCATCTTCATCTTGCTTGTTGAGAAACACCCATTTGGTACCAATGATGTTGTGGTTGTTGTCGGGCTTCTCGACCAATGTCCACACTTGATTTCTCTCAAAGTTGTGTAGCTCTTCATGCATAGCGTTTATCCAATCCGGATCCTCCAATGCTTCTTCAACCTTCATAGGTTCAATGCTAGTGATGAATGAGTAATGTTCACAAAAGTTAGCTAAACGAGTTTTAGAGCGAGTGATTCTCCCGGTTTGGATATCTTTGTAGATTTGCTCGATGGGATGATCTTTGGCAATTCTTGCTCGAACTCGTGAAAGCTTTTGATTGGGTTGAGGTGGAACATCCTCTTCATCTTGTTCTTCTTCTTGTCCTTCTTCATTGTTGACGTTGTCGTTCTCTTGTCGTGGTGGAGAAGGAGGTTGTTGATGTTCATCTTGGTGTACTTCCTCATTTTCTTTATCTTGGCGTGTCCCACTTGTGGATGCTTCTGTATCGACTCTTGGTTCACCTTGTCGTGAGGTAGAAGCTTCCACTTGGATGGACGAGGTACTCTCCTTCACTTCAGTTGGATGAATCTTGCCAATGGACAAGTCTTGAATTGCTTCGGAAGGGTCTTTGCCTCCTACATCAATTGGCGATTGTTCTACTTGCGAGACGTTAGATTCATCAAACTTCACATCTACTGTCTCTTCAACCTTTCGGGTGAAATTGTTGTAGACACGGTAAGTGTGAGAGTTTGAGCCATAACCAAGTAGGAAACCTTCAAAATGGTTATCTTTATGAATTCTAATAGCTTCGGATATGATATCGCTAATGATTCCAATGTTTCCTTTAGCACGTTCATCACAAAGCTAGGATCACTAGAGTTCATCTTACTCAAGGCAATAGACTTATGGAGAATTTCGTCTAAGTTTTTCAAGGAATAACTTGGAAATCGTTCCTCAAGAAATTTCCATATTGTATAGGCACAATCAAGAGTAGGCAAACTAGCAATCAAATTTTTGGGCAATCCTCTTATGATAAGATTGATGGTTCTAAGTTTGCGAATCATGTCAAGATCTTCATCTAGGGTAGGGTGCAAAGGATCAACATGAGGTGCACAAGGGCTAGCAATGTACTTGCTCAAATGATATTCATTGAAAATCTCAAGCATCTCATTTTTCCACTCATGAAAATACTCTCCATCAAGAATAGGCCCTCTATGTCTAAGACTTCCCAAAGTAGACACATCCATCTTCCTCCAATGGTGTTTAAACCAAGGCAATGGAGACCAAAGCTCTGATACCAATTGAAAGGATCGAGAAGAGGTGTCTAGAGGGGGGTGATTAGACACTAGGTGCCAAAAGTTGCAGTTTTTAATATTCTTAAGTTTAAGTGGAGTTTAATCACAAGTTTAACAAACACAATACATATCAAGCAAGCATGCAATGAGTATATGAGCAGCGAAAAGTAAAGCATGCAACTTGCAAGAATGTAAAGGGAAGGGTTTGGAGTATTCAAACGCAATTGGAGACACGGATGTTTTTGTCGTGGTTCCGATAGGTGGTGCTATCGTACATCCACGTTGATGGAGACTTCAACCCACGGAGGGTAACGATTTCGCGAGTCCACGGAGGGCTCCACCCACGAAGGGTCCACAAAGAAGCAACCTTGTCTATTCCATCATGGTCGTCGCCCACGAAGGACTTGCCTCACTAGCGGTAGATCTTCACGAAGTAGGCGATCTCCTTGCCCTTACAAACTCCTTGGTTAAACTCCACAATCTTGTCGGAGGGTCCCAAGTGACACCTAGCCAATCTAGGAGACACCACTCTCCAAGAAGTAACAAATGGTGTGTTGATGATGAACTCCTTGCTCTTGTGCTTCAAATGATAGTCTCCCCAACACTCAACTCTCTCACAGGATTTGGATTTGGTGGAAAGAAGATTTGAGTGGAAAGCAACTTGGGAAAGGCTAGAGATCAAGATTCATATGGTAGGAATGGAATATCTTGACCTCAACACAAGTGTAGGTGGTTCTCTCTCAGAACATGTGTATTGGAAGTGTAGATGTGTTCTGATGGCTTTCTTCACGAATGAAGAGTGGGTGGAGGGGTATATATAGCCTCCACACAAAATCTAACCGTTACACACAATTTGCCAAACTCGGTGGGACCGAATTGTTAAACTCGGTCGGACCGATTCAGCAAACCTAGTGACCGTTAGGATTTTCGGTGGGACTGAGATGCAACTCGGTAGGACCGATATGGTTAGGGTTAGGGCATAACGTAATGTCGGTGTGACCGATTACACAAACTTGGTGGGACCGATTTTGGTAATAAGCTAACCAGAGAGTTTGCATTGAAATCTTGGTAGTACCGATTGCTCAAACTCGGTGAGACCGATTTTGGTAATGGACGTACACAAAGAGATTACAATCCCATCTCGATGAGACCGAGATCCCTTTCGGTGAAACCGATTTGCTAGGGTTTGTGGCAGTGGCTATGACATTCGAAACTCGGTGGCTCCGGATAGAAAGAATCGGTGGGACCGAGTTGGACTTTTGGTTTAGGTCATATGTGGATGTGGGAAGGTAGTTGAGGGTTTTGGAGCATATCACTAAGCACTTTGAGCAAGCAAGCCATTAAGCAACACCTCATCCCCTCTTGATAGTATTGGCTTTTCCTATAGACTCAATGTGACCTTGGATCACTTAAATAGAAAATGTAGAGTCTTGATCTTGAAGCTTGAGCCAATCCTTTGTCCTTAGCATCTTGAAGGGGTTCCACATCCTCTAGTCCATGCCACTCCATTTTTGAACTTATCTGAAACATACTTGGTAAAAGTGTTAGACCAACAAGAGATATGTTGACATTAATTAACAAAACCACCCAGGGAGCACTTGTGCTTTCAGTGTCCCATTCAGCAAACTTCTTCGGTACTTTGTGTCTCAACGCGGGATCGAAGCAAATCCCGACAAGATCAAAGCGATTGACCAGATTGAGGCGCCAAGACGGGTCAAAGACGTCCGTAGGCTTGCCGGCTGCATTGCTGCTCTAAGTAGGTTCATCTCCAAATCTGGTGAGCGTGCCTTCCCATTTTTCAAAGTTTTGAGAAAGGCGGGTCCGATGAAATGGACTCCGGAGGCAGAGGCAGCGCTACAGGATTTGAAGAAGTACCTCTCCTCCACGCCAATACTAGTCGCACCTAAACCACAAGGGTCGTTGCTGTTATATATAGCGGCGATGAATCAAGTGGTCTGTGTTGTGCTGGTGGCGCAGAGGGAACTTGAGGAAGAAGCAGCAGTAGCAGCCGAGCCGTCGGATGGTGGGTCGGGGATCTCCCCGGCAGGGCCTGACGCCGACAAGGCGGAACCCCCGGCAGGGCCTGGTCCTGGCAAGGCAGAGTCTGCGCAGATGGGCGAAGTTGAACAGAAGAAGAAGAAGGTGGTGTAGCACCCGGTTTATTTTGTAAGTTCCCTCTTGCAGGGGGCTAGATCAAGATTTTCTGGTATGCAGAAGCTACTTTTTGGCCTCCTTATGGCCTCGAGAAAGATGCATCACTATTTTCAAGCGCACGAGATCACCGTTGTCACCCACCTCCCTTTGCAACGAGTCTTGCACAACCCAGATGCGACTGGGAGGATTGTGGAGTGGAAATCAATGCCCGACGAAGAGATTCAAGAGACCACCCTTCCCGGCAAGGAGATGAGCCGTGATTGGATTATGTACTTTGACGGAGCCTTCTCACTGCAAGGTGCTGGTGCCGGCGTGCTACTCGTCACACCCACCGGAGAGCGCCTCAAGTACGTAGTCTAGATGCACTTTCCCCGGGAAAAATCAACAAACAACACAGCAGAGTACGTAGTCCAGATGCGCCGGTCTTAGGATCGTGACAGACCTCGGAATCAGGAAGCTCATCATCAGAGGTGATTCGCAACTCGTCGTCAAGAAGGTTAACAAGGATTACCAGAGCCCGTTGATGGAGGCCTATGTGGATGAGGTGAGGAAATTGGAGGAGCATTTTGACGGTCTGCAAGTAGAGCATGTTCCCCGAGCAGAGAACAGCATTGACGACGACTTGTCAAAGCGCGCTGCCCTCAAGTTGCCTGTGGAACCAGGTAACTTTGTGCTTCAATTAACCCAGTCGCCCGTTGAACCATCAGCAGGACAGAACAAACTAAGGAAGGCGGGCCCCGGCAAGTACTTTCCTGCTGAGCTCCCAGGAGCCGCCGGCAAGGACGTTGTCGGGTGCCCCAAGCTTGCTAAGGGGCAGCAACCTCCGGCAGGGCCCCAAGCCCTGGCCGTAGAGGCAGCTGCGCCTACGGCCGAAGATGAGCCTTTGGTCCTTGCCGTTGAGCCCCGGGCTCCAGCATGGGCGCATCACACAGTCCGTTTCCTCAAAACAGGGGAACTCCCTGAGGAACAGGAACAAGTAGAGAAAGTAGCATGTCGGTCACGCATGGACCAGTTTGTGGATGATGCCCTATACAGAAGGAGACCGAACGACGTGAAATTGAACTGCATTCCTTGGGAGGACTGACTGGAGCTGTTGGTAGAGATACATGGAGGCATGTGTGGCTCCTACATAGGGTCAAGAGCCCTTGCCGACAAGGCGTTCCGGCAAGGTTTCTTCTGGCCCACCGCTCTCCATGATGCAACTGCACTAGAAACCAAGTGTGAAGCGTGCCAGTTCCCTTCAAAGAAGCTTCATCAACCGGCTCAAGCTCTTCAGACAATCCCTCTTTCCTGGCCATTTTCAGTCTGGGGGCTCGACATACTGGGCCCCTTTCCCCGTGCTGTCAGGGGCTTTGAGTACTTGTACGTCGCAATCGACAAGTTCACAAAGTGGCCATAAGTGGAGCCGGTGAGAAAGGTGACAGCACAGTCAGCCGTCAAGTTCTTCAAGGGACTAGTCTGCCATTTTGGTCTACCAAACAGAATCGTCACCGACAAGACACGTTGTTCATGAGCCGCACCTTCATGCAATATATCCAAGACCTCGGCGGCAAGGTTTGTTTTGCTTCTGTTGCTCATCCCAGAAGTAACGGCCAAGCTGAGAGGGCGAACACAGAAGTATTGCGAGGCCTCAAGACCAGAACTTTTGACAGGCTACACAAGTTCGGAAGGTGCTGGATTGATGAGTTGCCAACGGTTCTTTGGTCTACCAGGACGACACCAAATCGAGCCACTGGCCAGACACCCTTTACCCTGGTATACGGGGCAAAAGCAGCTCCCCACAGAACTCATATACCGGTCACCTCGAGTGCTCGCTTATGATGAGCTTGAGCAAGAGCAGTTGCGCCAAGATGGTGCGACGCTCCTTGAGGAAGATCGTCTTCAGGATGCTGTGCGAGCCGCTCGCTACCAAAAAGCCTTGCGTCGCTACCATAGCCGCAAGGTTCACGCCCGAAGCCTTGAGGAAGGCGACCTTGTTCTTCGGCGAATCCAATCCGCCAAGAATTCAAACAAGTTGACGCTAAAGTGGGAAGGCCCTTATCTGGTAACGCGAGTCACCAGGCCCAGTGCAGTTTGCCTGGAGACCAAAGATGGCATTCCGGTGAGCAATTCCTGGAATATCAAACATCTTTGCAAGTTTTACCCCTAAGGCGCGGTTGCCGGGAGCCCCGCCAACCCCCATTTTGTACAAGCCTTGCCGGCAAGGCATGTAACCCTATGTACAGAGCCAGGCGCAGACCCTGTGCGCAGTCAGGGAAAGAAATCCCTTAGTATGTATAGTTTCTCGTTGATTTCCATGTTTATGTGTATACGTATATGCATGCTTGTCCAGGATATTATACTGCTTTTTGATTCCAACAAATATTAATGGACCGCCAAGGTTCCGCGCTCTTGTCATTTCTTCTTTCCAGCCACGGCGAGGACGCGCGATCCCGCCAAGGACCTCGCTCCGGCAAGAAGCTGAGAAGACCGCCTGGCACGGCGATCCCCGGCAAACCAAACGGATAAAGTTTACCTCTTGCCCATTCACGTTCGTAACATATGACTTGTGCATTAGAAAACCTCGCCACTCTTCTTTAAAAACTCGGGTGCTCCCATTCCCGGCCGAACGCTGCTTCGGTTGGAGTGGTCGTAGTAGGCCTTGCTAAAAGGAGGTGGACGTGGGGCTGGACCCTTTGTCTATAACCTGGCAGATGTGATTCTCCGGCAGGCGCTGAGGGCACCGACAGGATAGCTTGCTGGGAGGACTCATTTTTTACATTAAGGAGGCGTTTCGCCTCTCCACGAACATACGCGGGCACAGGTTCCCGGCAAGGCTAGTCTTTTTCATTAACATGCTAATACAAGTACGAAGGTTACATGACATAAGCATGGGCTCGAGAGATTAAATTATCTAGATATTAAGATTTGGCAAGTGCCTATAACTTAAAAGAAAGATAAGTGCCCCGTGATCTCCATTCTTGCCCCTTTCCTCCCAAGTACGGCACGTGAAGGCAAAGAAGGGGCAACGGGGAACGCGTTGATGGAGAGCTTGATGGGGAAGACCCTCGGCAAGGCGCGTGGCCGAGGGAGGAGGGTAACGTAGATGATGGAGCTGCTGCGAATGGTTAGCCGGAGTCGGAATCAGCGTCCTCCCGCTTGATGCCCTCGTCGTTGTTGTCATTGTCCTCCTCGTCACTCTCACCCAAGGAGGAGGTTTTGTCGTCGGTGGAGCTCTCCGCGCAACACCTTAGGCGAGTTCCCAAGTGCCCGAAGACCTTGACGGAGAGCAGCTCGTTGTCCATAAATTTGATGTGGAGGACGAGCCCCTCCGGCAGGTCATTGGCGCGAGCGAAGGTTTTCCACCCACGGCAGAGATACATATGACATGAGGGGCGGGGAAGTCGACGTCGACCCGCATGTTGCCATTCCCGGAGCCCCTCATATGCGGCTTCAAAGCCTACGGCAGGTCAAGCTCCATTACCCGAGCAAACGGGGTGGGGAGGCGGAGGTGACCGCACACCGACTTGTAAAGCCTGATGAAGAACTCGCAGGGCTGGTCTCCAACATGGCACTCCATTGGGGGAGGAGCCGCGGGCGGAGGCGCGGCCGGTGCACCGCCCTGTCCTCCTCTCCCCCGAGCGCCACGGAGACCCAGGCCTCACCCCCTTCCTCCTCGTCCTCTTGCAGCAGGGTCTGCTGCTATGGGCTCCGGAGGAGGGAGGACATGCTGTCGGGCAGAAGCTTTCGTCGCCACTACTGGAGCACCGGCGCGCCCTCTCGCCATGGCAAAGGGAAGAAAGAGGCTAGGTGAGGAGGATACGAATGCAAAAGGACGTCGTCCCTCTCCCCTCTTTATAGAGGGGCGGGACCCGGGCTCGGCCCTCCAACCTGAGGGCGGCCGCCCCAATCGACCAATCTGGCTGCCAGGGGCGTGAGGAATTAGGACCGACCCGCTGCTCCAATCAGCGGCGCCCGGCCTCCCGCCTCGGCATTAAATCCCGTGCCCTCCGTGTCCACCACCTACCGTTCTTGAGGCATGTGGGAAACATGGTGGGCGAGCCAGGATTCAGGAGGCAGGCGGAACGGCCGTTTCCCGCCCCTTGATCATGGGGCACGGGCGCCATGATGGCCACGACCCGAGTTCGCTTAGTAAATGAGCTGCGCCCCTGTGGCTTCCTCTTTTTTATGGGGAAGACGTGCGCCGCCTCTTTGCTATTCACCACGATGTGACACAAGCGTGCTGAAACCGCTATACGCATGACCCCCACGTCACACACTGAATGCGAATCATGGGGAAGCGCAATTGGCGAAAGGAGTTACCGCAGATAAAACTCTGTCACGCGTGCCCGCGCACCATTCTGGGCCTAGCCCAACAACGCTTCGCGCTTATGTGTGGACCAGGCCCGGGGGCTCCGGACAGTGTACAAAAGTAGGGGCCTTTCTGTACCCCTTTACTTGTGCACGGGCAGTCGTAGCCACACCTGCGGCCACGCTTGGCGGGGTAGTGGAAGCCAAGATACAAGACTACCAAGGCAGTGCTCAAGCCAGAGGCGCGAAGAGCAAAGGGACAAGATGGGTTTAACTTGGCACAAACACTAATTAAAACATAAAAACACATCTAACCAGAGTCTAGAACAAATATTTATTCCTAAATAGAAGCAAAAAGCAAAAAAACTAAAAATAAAATTGGGTTGCCTCCCAACAAGCGCTATCGTTTAACGCCCCTAGCTAGGCATAAAAGCAAGGATAGATATAGGTATTGCCATCTTTGGTAGGCAATTCTTCAATGAGACATCTATCATCCTTAGGAGTTTCTTTATTTTTAGTAATTATCAAACTTTTAGGCACAAGATCTAAAAATTCATTTGTAGCAAATGGTTCCTTAATGATAGCAAAAAGATTGGGATGGATACTTATAGATTTGAGATCCGCAGTTTCCTTACTAGAGGATTCACCCTTATTTTTAGGAACATACATAATCTTGGCAATTTTAGTAGGAGGACTTGGAGTATTCTTTACGGAAGAAAAAGTGGTTCCCAAGTTGGTAATGATATCCTCAAGTTTATCGATTCTAGTGGAATCCTGATTTATTTTCTCATTAACTATGGGTTCCTTCTCTTTAATATTTTTCAAAGTGACTCCTAGTTTAGACCCATATTGAGTGATTCGGTTGTGGATCTTTTTATCCAAATTTTCAATTAACTCTATGGTAGCAACCTTATTTTCAATAATTTCAAGTCTTTGCATTACATGCTCCAAAGTTAACATAGTTCCATTAACCAAAAGAGGTGGTGAGCCAAATAAATCTATCATAGCATTATAAGAGTCAAAAGTATGGCTACCCAAGAAATTCCCTCCGGTAATGGTATCAAGAATATATCTATACCAAGGATTAGCGCCTACATAAAAATTGCGGAGAAGAACGTAAGTAGATTGCTTCCTGGCAGATCTATTTTGAGCACTGCAAATTCTATACCAAGCGTCTTTTAGATTTTCTCCCTCCCTTTGTTTAAAATTTAGAACTTCATTCTCAGGAGACAACAGAGAAGATAGAGGACTAGCCATAACGACAAGCAAACGAAAAATAGGCGAACAAAGAAGAGAGGGCGAATAAAACGGTAGGGTGAAGTGGGGGAGAGGAAAACGAGAGGCAAATGGCAAATAATGTAATGCGGGAGATAAGGGATTGTGATGGGTACTTGGTATGTTGACTTTTGCGTAGACCTCCCCGGCAACGGCGCCAGAAATCCTTCTTGCTACCTCTTGAGCACTGCGTTGGTTTTCCCTTAAAGAGGAAAGGGTGATGCAGCAAAGTAGCATAAGTATTTCCCTCAGTTTTTGAGAACCAAGGTATCAATCTAGTAGGAGACTACGTGCGAGTCCCTCTCACCTACACAAAACAAATAAATCCTCGCAACCAACGCGATAAGGGGTTGTCAATCCCTTCACGGTCACTTACGAGAGTGAGATCTGATAGATATGATAGGATAATATTTTTGGTATTTTTGTGATAAAGATGCAAAGTAAAATAAAAGCAAAGTAAAAAAGCAAAGGAAATAACCAAGTTTTGGAAGATTAATATGATGAAGATAGACCCGGGGGCCATAGGTTTCACTAGTGGCTTCTCTCAAGAGCATAAGTATTTTTACGGTGGGTGAACAAATTACTGTTGAGCAGTTGACAGAATTGAGCATAGTTATGAGAATATCTAGGTATGATCATGTATATAGGCATCACGTCTGAGACAAGTAGACCGACTCCTGCCTGCATCTACTACTATTACTCCACACATTGACCGCTATCCAGCATGCATCTAGAATATTAAGTTCATAAGAATAGAGTAACGCCTTAAGCAAGATGACATGATGTAGATGGATAAATTCATGCAATATGATAAAACCCCATCTTGTTATCCTCGATGGCAACAATACAATACGTTCCTTGCTGCCCCTTCTGTCACTTGGGAAAGGACACCGCAAGATTGAACCCAAAGCTAAGCACTTCTCCCATTGCAAGAAAGATCAATCTAGTAGGCCAAACCAAACTGATAATTCGAAGAGACTTGCAAAGATAACCAATCATACATAAAAGAATTCAGAGAAGATTCAAATATTGTTCATAGATAAACTTGATCATAAACCCACAATTCATCGGTCTCAACAAACACACCGCAAAAAGAAGATTACATTGAATAGATCTCCACGAGAGAGGGGGAGAACATTGTATTGAGATCCAAAAAGAGAGAAGAAGCCATCTAGCTACTAACTATGGACCCGAAGGTCTGAGGTAAACTACTCACACTTCATCGGAGAGGCTATGGTATATATGTAGAAGCCCTCCGTGACCGATGCCCCCTCCGGCGGAGCTCCGAAACAGGCCCCAAGATGGGATCTCATGGGTACAGAAGGTTGCAGCGGTGGAATTAGGTCTTTGGCTCTGTATCTGATCGTTTGGGGGCACGTAGGTATATATAGGAGGAAGGAGTACGTCGGTGGAGCAACAAGGGGCCCACGAGGGTGGAGGGCTGGGGGGTAGGTGCACCCCCCTACATCATGGCCTCCTCCTTTATTTCTTGACGTAGGGTCCAAGTCTCCTGGATCATATTCGTTCTGAAAATCACATTCCTGAAGGTTTCATTCCGTTTGGACTCCGTTTGATATTCCTTTTCTGCGAAACTCTAAAATAAGCAAAAAACAGCAATTTTGTGTTGGGCCTACGGTTAATAGGTTAGTCCCAAAAATAATATAAAAGTGAATAATAAAGCCCAATAATGTCCAAAGCAATAGATAATATAGCATGGAGCAATCAAAAATTATAGATACATTGGAGACGTATCACTTGCCGGGGCTTGTCTTCCTTCGCTTGTTCTGCCCTGCTGATGGCTCTACGGATGGTTGTATTAACTAAAGTACAAAGGTACCCGGTTCCACAAGCAACTTGAGGGCAGCGCATTTCAACAGTTCGTCGGGAATGTTGTTCTCCGCTCGGGGAACTTGTTCTGCCTGTAGGCCGTCAAAACGTTCTTCCAACTTCCTCACTTCATTCACGTAGGCCTCCATCAACGGGATCTGGTAATCCTTGTTGACTTGCTTGACAACGAGCTGCAAATCATCCCTGATGATGACCTTCTAGATTCCGAGGTCTGCCGCGATCCTGAGACCGGCAAGCAACCCCTCGTACTCCACCGTATTGCTCATTGATTTTTCCCGGGGTAAGTGCATCTGGATTACGTACTTGAGGTGCTCTCCGGTGGGTGCGACTAGTAGCACGCCAACACCAGCACCTTGGAGGAGAAAGCTCCAACAAAATACATAATCCATTCACTGCTCGTCTCCTTGTCGGGAAGGGAGGTCTCTTGAATCTCCTCGTCGGACATTGCGGTCCACTCTGCTATGAACTCTGCCAAAGCTCGGCTCTTGATTGTTGAAGTACTTTCAAACCTGAGGTCAAAGCTCGACAGCTCCAATGCCCACTCCACAATCCTCCCTGTCGCATCTGGGTTGTGAAAACTCTGTTGCAAAGGGAGGCGGGTGACGACGGTAATCTCGTGCGCTTGGAAATAGTGGTGCAGCTTTCTCGAGTCCATCAGAAGGCCGAAAAACAACTTCTGCATCCCAGAATATCTCGACCTAGCCCCTTACAAGAGGAAACTGACAAAATACACTGGGTGCTGCACCATCTTCTTCTTCTGTCCCACTTCGCTCATCCGCTCAGGCTCTGCCTCGCCGTGTTCGGGCCTTGCCGGGGGAAGACCCCGGCCCACCATCCGACGGCTCTGCTGCAACTGCTTGCTCTCCCTCAGGTTCCCTCTGCACCACTAGTGCGGCACTGACCACTTGATTCGTTGCTGCTAAGTACAACAGCAACGGCTCTCGTGGTTTAGGCGCGACTAGTATTGGCGTGGAGGAGAGGAACCTCTTCAAACCTTGCAGTGCTGCCTCTGCCTCCGGGGTCCATTTTACTGGACCCGCCTTTTTCAAAACTTTTAAAAAGGGGAGGGCGCGCTCAGCAGATTTGGAGATGAACCTACTCAGGGCAGCAACGCAGCCGGCGAGCCTACGACGTCTTTGACCCGTTTCGGCGCCTCAATCTGCTCAATCGCTTTGATCTTGTCGGGATTTGCTTCGAATCCGCGTTGAGACACAAAGAACCTGAGAAGTTTGCCGGAGGGGACACCGAACACGCACTTCTGTGGGTTGAGCTTGAGGTTGATCTTGCGCAGGTTTGCGAATGTTTCTTCCAAGTCTTGCACGAGCGTGGCCCTGTCCTTGGTTTTGACCACTATGTCATCCATATAAGCTTCCATATTTCTATGTAGCTGGGGCTCAAAACCAATCTGGACTTCTCGGGCAAACATCGAACCAACACTCTTCAACCCAAAAGGCATTCGTACAAAATAGTACGTACCATATGGGGTGATGAACGCGGTCTTATCTTCATCTTCCTTCATCATGAAGATCTGGTGGTACCCTGAATAGGCATCGAGGAATGACAGCATGTCACACCCGGCAGTGGAGTCTACAATCTGGTCGATGCATGGCAGAGGGAAAGGATCCTTTGGACAGGCTTTATTGATGTCTGTGTAGTCAATACACAGCCTTCACTTCCCGTTTGCTTTACGTACCACCACCGAATTGGCCAACCACGTGGGGCGGAGTACTCCTCTTACCAGGCCTGCCACCTCCAACTTCCTGATCTCTTCAATGATGAACTCTTGCCGCTCCAAAGCTTGCTTCCTGACCTTCTGCTTGACGGGCCGCGCGTGAGGACAGACAACAAGATGGTGCTCAATCACCTCCCTGGGAATGCCGGGGATGTCAAATGCTTGCCATGCAAATACATCGACATTCGCCCGCAGGAAGGCAACGAGTGCGCTTTCCTATTTGCTATCGAGGGTGGAGCTTATGGTGAAAGCCCCGCTCATGTCGTCCTCCTTGACGGGCACCTTCTTGGTTTCTGGTCGTGCAACCTTGGAATTTTTGTTCTTGCCGGTGGAGCTCTCTGGCACGTCCTCAACGGGAGCACAACACTTTGAAGAGGTGTGCTTGCCGGAGTGGGTGCAAGAGGTCTTGCTGGAAGAGGTCTTGCCGGAAGGATTCTTGCCGGCCTTCTTCCTCCCTGGGGCTTCAGCGGCAGGAGCAAGTGCCCTAGCGGCAGTTGCTGCAACTACCTCTCGATAGAGTTGGTGAGCGCAGATGAGCGCGTCTTTCTTGTCAGAGGGGACGGTGATGATGGTCAGCGGCCCCGGCATCTTCAACGTGTTGTAGGCGTAGTGGGCCGCCGCCATGAACTTGGCCAGCGCTGGGCGGCCAAGGATCCCATTGAATGGCAAGGGGATCTCGGAGACATCGAAGACGATCTTCTCCGTCCTATAGTTCAACTCGCCCCCAAATGTAACGGGCGGCGTGATTTTACCTTTAGGCTGGCTCCTTCCCGGGTTGACCCCTTGAAACGTGCTCGTCTCTTCGAGGTCTCCATCAGGAATCTGCAGCTTTTCGATCACAGCGGGCGAGATCAAATTCAGACCGGGCCCACCGTCAACCAGCACTTTTGTCACCTTGAGGTTGCGTATTGTTGGTGAAACCAACAACGGCAAACACCAAATTGCGGTTGTGCAGTCAGTGTGATCCTCGGTGTCAAAAACGATGGGCGTGCGGGACCACTTTAGTGGCTTCTGGGCATCGAACGACGGCTCTGCCGCAGTGACCTCATGCGCCCACTGCTTCAGCTAGCGGTGTGAGGTGTGCAACGAGGCGCCACTGTCAATGCACATAGCCTCTATAGCCTTCTAGAACTCATGCTCGCCGGACTCGTCGTCCTCGTTGTCGGTGTCAAAACCGGCGGATCTCAAGTTGGGGGTCCCGAACTGTGCGTCTAAGGCGGATGGTAACAGGAGGCAGGGGACATGATGTTTACCCAGGTTCGGGCCCTCTCTATGGAGGTAATACCCTACTTCCTGCTTGATTGATCTTGATGATATGAGTAGTACAAGAGTTGATCTACCACGAGATCGTAGAGGCTAAACCCTAGAAGCTAGCCTATGGTATGATTGTTGTGGTCCAACGGACTAAACCCTCCGGTTTATATAGACACCGGAGGGGCCTAGGGTTACACAGAGTCGGTTACAATGGGAGGAGATCTACATATCTATATCGCCAAGCTTGCCTTCCACGCCAAGGAGAGTCCCATCCGGACATGAGACGAAGTCTTCAATCTTGTATCTTCATAGTCCAACAGTTCGGCCAAAGGGTATGGTCCGGCTGTCCGGATAACCCTAATCCAGGACTCCCTCAGTAGCCCCTGAAGCAGGCTTCAATGACGATGAGTCCGGTGCGTAGATTGTCTTCGGCATTGCAAGGCAGGTTCCTCCTCCGAATACTCCATAGAAGATTTTGAACACAAGGATAGTGTCCGGCTCTGTAAAACAAGTTCCACATACCACCATAGAGAGAATAATATTTCCGATCTGCTGACATATTTGATATCATGACATCATGCCATGGCCCGGTTATTATCGAACCATTTTTCTCAACCAGCCTTGGCGCATATCGCGAGGCGGTTTCCTTGGCATGTCTTGTCGAAGCAGAGATTGTGTCCTCTTATCACGGGATTCTCATCAATACGGGCGTGGGTAACCCAACCGCGCCATCAATCGCGGTGCTTGGGGAATAAGCGAGTTAACAGGCTAGTGGGGGCGTATAGTTTAATCCGCCCTTATAAAGGGATAAGAGTTCACCTTTTTCACCCACGCCTTCTTCCTATTTGTCTATCCATTCTCGCGCACTCGAGCTCCAACGCCCAAGTTCGCACCTTTCTCCTCATACCGCCCCAACCATGTCTGGAGCGGGAGGAAAGTGGATGAAATCCTCCGTCACGAAGGAGGACATTGAAAAGCTACGGGGGGGCGGATACTTGGCCGCAAATATCGTGCACCGGCTGCCCAACGAGGGGCAGATCGTCCCTACCCCGGAGCCCTACGAGAGGGTAGTCTTTCTCACCCACTTCGTCCGTGGACTGGGGTTCCCCCTCCACCAGTTCGTTCGCGGCCTCATGTTCTACTACGGGCTGGACTTCCACGATCTGGCCCCGAACTTCATCCTCAACATATCGGCGTTTATCGTCGTGTGCGAGGCCTTCCTACGCGTCCAGCCCCACTTCGGCCTGTGGCTGAAGACCTTCAATGTTAAGCCGAAGGTTGTAGGCGGCCAGCAAGCGGAATGCGGAGGTGCCGTGGTGGGCAAAATGCCCAACGTTACATGGATCGAGGGCTCCTATGTGGGGACCATAAAGGGGTGGCAGTCGGGTGGTTCTACATCACCGAGCCACGCGACACCAACTGGGTGGCGGCCCCCGAGTTTCGATCCGGAATCCCGATGCGGCTCACCTCCTGGAAAGAGAAGGGCCTGTCATGGGGCTCACCGATAGAGCTGGCCGGACTCCAGAAATGTATCCGGAACATGATAAGCAAGAAACTTAAGCTTGTCAACGTGGTCCAGGTCATGCTCTTCCGCCGGATCCTCCCGTGTCAACAACGGGCGTTCAATCTATGGGAGTTCGACCCGGCCCAGCACCAGACCCTGCGCGAGCTTTTTAACGCGACGCACAAGGACGTCTGGAGGGTGCTATGCAAGGGCGCCGAGGTCCCCCTTCTCTTACCGAGGACCGCGGACTTAGCGCGAAGCGCCCTGCAAATCCGGTAAGTTTTTTACACCTTATAAGGTTTTTACTTCCCCTGGCTTGATCACGTGCGGGATCTGAGCTCCCATGCCTTTCACAGGACTGGGAGGAGAGAGCGGAGCAAATCGACTGCCCGGCGCCCCTGCCCGAAGATCCAGCCGACGCTCTTCTTACGAAGATGCTGACTCTGGCGCCTTATGAGGTGCCGGAGAAGAAGGCCAAGAAGAAGGCCGCGGGGACTCGAAAGAGCTCCCGTCGTCAGGTGATATCGGACTCATCGTCTGATACTCCGAGACGCACTCCTCTCGTGAAGACGAGGAGGAGGAAGATGAAGATTCTCCCCCTCCGGTCGGGGGAGACAGGAAAAGGAAGGCCGCCCCAACCGGGGAGGCCGGAGGGTCCAAGAAGGGAAGGACTCTCCTTCCGGACTACTCCACGACTGCCACTCATAGCGACGATGAGTGGTTGACCAGGGACAAGCCCCTGGCGAAGTCGTAAGTATTCGGATACCTAGAGTAATTCATGGTATGCTTTTTACTGCACCGCTTCTCCTTATGTTGAATATTATTGTGCAGTCCGCCTCAAGCCCGCATCGACGTATCCTCGTCGGACGGTTCTTTGGACCCGTCGGCTATGAGTAGCGGTTCGCTTCCGATCGCCTCTACCCCTCGCCCTACGGACAACGTCAAGGTGTTGTATCAAAGGGCACCAAGTCGAGGGGAGGTAGTCCTGGAGGCGCCCAAAGGCGACATTCTGGACCCTGGGCGCAAAGGGAGCAAGACCCCCGTGGGCTCCAAGTTCGGTCCCAAGCCGAACACCGCACCGGGACCACCAGTGGTCCCGGACTCCGGCAGGCGGCCTCCTGCTAAGGGTGGCAAGCCACCCGTGCCGGTGACCTCCGTCCATCCGGAGGCACCGCACAACTTGCTGGAAGTGCTTAGCAGCGCTTCCATCGACGAGGAGCACCGCACTATAATGAGTGCGGTGATTGAGAAGGTTAGGTCCGCCAAAAGCGGCCTAACCGAAGCTTGCGCCAGCCTCCTAACAGGCTTTGAGGTAAGTAGTCGAAGTATATAAAAATATTACTGCATAGCCAGTAGCCCCTGGTGCTCTGTTAGGCGTTCGGGAAGAAAAACCGAATAGAGGATCGAATAATAACTGCAGGAGTCTAATCCAAATATGTCTATATGCGTATGCAGGTTTCACTGTTGGCCCCTGCCGCACATACTGCGGAGATCGCCGCACTGAAGCTGAACCTTGAGCGGTCCGCGGAAGAACTCGGCCTTGCCAAAAAGCAGCTCAAGGAGAATAAAGGTAAGCAATACCTTGTCTATATAAAAAAGGTTTTGGTTGCAAGATAATAGGATCATCATGGATGTACCAGGGTCCATGACCGAAGTGGCGACCCTAAAGCAGTTGCTCACCGAGGCCGAAAACAAAGCGGCCAAGGAGCGACCGAGCGAGAAAGACACGAAGCCCGGGTAGGCAAGGTGCAGCAAGAGCTCCAGGCGCTCGTCAAGAAGCATGAGTCCTTGGAGCTTGACTCGAAGACGCGAGAGTCCTAACTTGCCAAGGCCCTCGAAAGCGCAAAAAATGCCAAGGCCGAAGCCCAAAAGGCCCTCCAGGAAATTGAGGCGGTGAAGAAAATAGCGGCGGGTAAGGCATTCATTATGCAAAGTAGGCATGCAAAAGAAAATTTCCTTTTACTTACCCGAGTTCGGAGATCTCCAGGAGCGTTCGCAGATCTGCCCCGCAGTGTGTCTGATACCGCGGAGTTCTACCGGGCCAAGGAGGGAAGCTCGACGGAAAAGTTGTTCTGGTCTCAGTATACTGGGACCGAACACCCGATGCCCGTGAGCGACCAGCTGAAGCAACTAGTTGAGCTCCACAAGGCGGCCGAACAGGCCATGAGGGGCCTTATAGTCCGGATGTGGCCTGGCGATTCCCTTTCCAACAGCTACTTCGGCCTGGTGAGGCGGCTTGTGGATGCCTGCCCACGGCTGGAAGTCATCAAGCGGTCCGTCTGCATCAAAGGTGCACGCAGGGCTTTTGCCCGTGCAAAGGTGCACTGGGCGAAGATGGACGCCGAGAAGCTGGTGAAGGAGGGGCCGCCACAGGGCAAGGAGCATCGCCACCCCGAAATGTATTATGAAGGTGTCCTGAAGGGTGCCCGTCTCGTGGCGGACGAGTGTACCAAAGATGTAATCTTTGAATGAACTTGCTCATGTGATCCTGTATTTATGAAAACTAGTTAATGTTCGTTATGCAACGCTTTTGTATTTAAAATATTACCTTATGTGCGGCCATTTATAAATTCTGAGAGTTGCTAGTCGTCGGCTTCTGCCCCCATGCAACTAGTGCTGGGGTGTTCGGGATAAATCTGAGCACTCATTTTCCCATTTTTGGGTCCTTTGAGGGAGGTGTTCAGCGCAACGAACCAGGCAATCGGACTATAATGCTTTATCGCTCTCACTTAGCCATAGAAGTCTACAATTTTAAATTTTGGCGAAGCCCCTAGTCTTCGGAAGGCCGAATTTGGGGCACTATACACGCCTAAGTCAGACAAGGCCGACTCATTGCCCGAAGCGGAAAAAGTCTTTAGGGACTTGAGACCTCTCGAACAGCGACCAACTCTCGCCTCATCACGATAGTCAGTTTTAGCTTTCTCTACTGAGGTGCTCGGCCGGAAGAACCGGGGCACAATCGCAGTAGTTCTCCCAGTGCTACCTTAGCCGATATAGCGGAACGTAAGGTACCAAAACATGGGAGCCGGGCAAACCCAACTATTGACCCAAGACATGATTCGGAGCTGATGCATATGATGCTATAAGTTCGGGGTGCCGCACTGTCAAAAGTGTTCGGACTTCTCACGCCGAATTATGGGGTATACGGAAGCCCCTGGCGTATTAGCCGTACCAGAGTGTATGGGTGCTGATTGTCATAGATGAACATATATATAAAAGAATATAGAATGCAATAAGAGACTAATGCTATGCATTGTTTATTTAAGAAATGCGTTGATGCATACTGATACAAGCAGTGCGATAAGCAAAAAATGGGAATATTTGACATGTCCCGTCCAAGGGCAAGCTGCGAGCTGGTATTTAAAGCAGGTATTTCACTCGTTATCAGAGACCACCTGGGGATTCCATTGCACGACGTAGCTTCCTGCCTCCTTGGGTGTTGTATCATGTATCCGGCTATCGTACTGCCGGATAGGGCTTCCAGAGAGTAAAGTCCTGAAAGAGAGAGGATGATAAAGGTGGTAAGCCCCTAGTGCGGTTGAGCCGCATTGTGGGACGTGCCATGATCGTGCCCCCACCGACACCCATGGTATTTTCAATGCGTAATTATGTACACGTGGGACAGATTTTGCCGTTCTACTGAGACTAGGGCGGGGGCCGAATTGCTAGGCAAGCTCTGAGCGTGCCAGGCGATCCTGTTGCAGGTTACTCCGGACGCGTTTGACGGTGTCCGGGGGCTTGATCGCCGAACTGGTGGATTGCCTCAAAAGGCTGCTTTGTGCTTCTGCTGTGAGGGCCGCAGTGTGCTCCTCCGTACGGAGCAAGCATTCTGTGTTTCCATTGACTATGATGACCCCCTAGGTCCTGGCATCTTGAGCTTGAGGTATGCGTAATGCGGTACCACATTGAATCTTGCAAATACAGTGCGCCCGAGCAGTGCGTGATAGCCGCTGCGGAACGGGACGATATCGAAGATTAGCTCCTCGCTTTGGAAGTTGTCCAGAGATCTGAAGACCACTTCCAGTGTGATTGAGCCGACGGGCTCCATCGCATATACGTCCCTTAGTGCACGCTTCCGTTCCCTCTTGGGGATGTGGGTTGCGTACATCATGCTCACCGTCCTTACTTGTGGGAGGAACCTCTTCTGTCCTCCCGTGTTCGGCGGCCGGGGCTCGTCATCGCTGTGCAGCCCCTTATCCTTATTTTCGGCGTTTAACTTGCTAGCCTGCTTGAACACCCATCATTCTCTATTGGTGTGATTGGCTGGTTTGTCGGGGGTGCCGTGTATTTGGCACGAGCGATCGAGTATGCACTCCAGACTGGACGGGCCTGGAGTGCTTCTTTTGAATGGCTTTTTTCGCTGACCGGGTTTAGAGCCTCTGAATCCGGCATTGACTGCCGTATCCTCGGCGTTATCGCCGTTATTGCGGCGTTTGTGTTTTTTGCGACGTGGCTTGCCGTTACTATCCTTGGTATTCGAAGTGCCAAGGTTCCTTGATATGTTGTTGCTGCGAGCCAGCCAGCTACCCTCTCCCGCGCAAAAGCGGGTCATGAGTGTCGTGAGGGCTGCCATCGATTTCGGCTTTTCCTGGCCGAGGTGCCGGGCGAGCCACTCGTCACGGATGTTGTGCTTAAATGCCGCTAAGGCCTCTGCATCCGGACAGTCGACAATTTGATTCTTCTTGGTTAAGAACCGCGTCCAGAATTGCTTGGCCAATTCCCTTGGCTGCTGAATTATGTGGCTCAAGTCATCGGCATCTGGTGGTCGCACATAAGTGCCCTAGAAGTTGTCGAGGAATGCATCTTCCAGATCCTCCCAACAGCCGACGGAGTCTGCTGGCAAGCTATTCAGCCAATGCCGAGCTGGTCCTTTAAGTTTTAACGGGAGGTACTTGATGGCATGTAGATCATTGCCGCGAGCCATGTGGATGTGGAGGAGGAAGTCCTCGATCCATACCGCGGGATCTGTTGTACCATCATATGATTCGATATTTACGGGTTTAAAACCCTCTGGGAATTCATGATCCATTACTTCGTCAGTGAAGCATAGGGGGTGTGTGGCGCCTCTGTGCTGGGCTATATCGCGGCGCAGCTCGTATGAGTCTTGCCTGCTGTATTTGGCCCGGCCGGATTTACTTTTACTGTATCCGGTGTGACGGTCACCGTCTCGCATAGGGGCGCGCCCTCGTGATCCATAGAACGATCTTGCGTGTTTTGCCCTGTCTTCCAATGCGTCTCGCAGGTCTCGCGTGTTTCCCGATGCCTTGGTATGTTTGTTTGAGTGGCGGCGGGGTGCGGGCTGAACTTCTGGCTGAAATGCCTCTCTGTCTCTGCCACGAGGTGGCCGATCAGCTGCGTCATACGCTGGTGATGTAGGTTTTAATGCTTCCTCCTCAAGTCGGGGTAGCAACCTGCGCTTTGGGTGACCCTTGGAGGGGCGTTCGAGTTTGTATTCCTCGGCTGCAAGGACTTCAGTCCATCTATATGCTAGCAAGTCCTGATCAGCTCGAAGCTGTTGTTGTTTTTTCTTCAGGCTATTCGTTGTGGCTATAAGCCAGCGCTTGAAGCGCTCCTGCTCGACGGGATCCTCAGGTATGACAAATTCTTCGTCTTCGAGGATCACTTCGTCTTCGAAGGGAGGCATGTAATTATCCTCATCTCCCTCTGCCGCTTGCTCCGGAGGGCTAGCTTGTTCATCCTCCGGCTCTGCATCCTGCTGGAGGGGATTGTCATCGTCTTCGGCACTGTCCGGAGTACTATTATCTCCTGTGCCGGTATCACTGCTTTTGCTGTGGCGAGACTTAGATCGGTGCCGCTGACGTCGGCGCTTAGGTTGCTTCTTGGAGGAGTCATCCTCTGCTGTCTTGTCGCCATTGCCTTCTTTGGGTGTATCCACCTGTATATATCATGTGATGAGGTGGCGGTCCAGTGCCCCGTGGGCAGTGGTTCCTGTTCGTCTCCTTCATCGTTGTCCATACCATCGATGTCTTCAGAGTCGAAGTCGAGCATGTCGGTTAGATCATCGACAGTGGCTACTAAGTGGGTGGTGGGTGGAGCATGAGTTTCTTCATCGTTTGCATCCCATTCTAGCCAGACATAGTTCGGCCAAGGTTCTCCTGACAAAGAGAGAGACCTTAACGAGTTTAGTACATCGCCGAAGGGCGAGTGCTGAAAGATATCCGTGGAGGTGAACTCCATGACCGGCGCCCAGTCGGATTCGACAGGCACGGGCGCAGGCGGTTCAGAGTCTATGGCCGGAGACGAGTATATAGGTTCGGCATCACGGCTCTCGTGAGGGGTAGGGTCAGTATCCGGCTCTATTCGCCGCTGAGAGTGCGGCCTCCATGGCGGGGTCTATCCGCCCGTCCTCGGATGGCGCGATCTGTTCCGGATTGAAGGCCGGAGTTGTTGCTGGTGCGATCTCCTGAACACCGTCCGACGGCAGAGCTAAATCGTGCTTGTCGTGATCGTGCGGCGCACCTGGCATGGGCTTGAATCCGTCGAAGATCAAGTCTCCGCAGATGTCGGTCGTGTAGTTCAAGTTTCTAAACCTGACCTGGTGGCCAGGGGGTAGCTCTCGATCTGCTCCAGATGGCCAAGCGAGTTGGCCCGCAGTGCGAAGCCGCCGAATACGAAGATCTGTCCGGGGAGGAAAACCTCACCCTAGACCGCATCGCTACCGATGATCGAAGGAGCCATCAGGCCTTATGGTGATGACACAGTGGAACTCTCAATGGAAGCACCAATGTTGGTGTCAAAACCGGCGGATCTCGGGTAGGGGGTCCCGAACTGTGCGTCTAAGGCGGATGGTAACAGGAGGCAGAGGACATGATGTTTACCCAGGTTCGGGCCCTCTCTATGGAGGTAATACCCTACTTCCTGCTTGATTGATCTTGATGATATGAGTAGTACAAGAGTTGATCTACCACGAGATCGTAGAGGCTAAACCCTAGAAGCTAGCCTATGGTATGATTGTTGTGGTCCTACGGACTAAACCCTCCGGTTTATATAGACACCGGAGGGGGCTAGGGTTACACAGAGTCGGTTACATTGGGAGGAGATCTACATATCCGTATCGCCAAGCTTGCCTTCCACGCCAAGGAGAGTCCCATCCGGACACGAGACGAAGTCTTCTATCTTGTATCTTCATAGTCCAACAGTCCGGCCAAAGGGTATAGTCCGGCTGTCCGGATACCCCCTAATCCAGGACTCCCTCACTCGTCGTGATCATCATCCTCCTCTTTCTTGTCGTGGCCCCGAGCGGGCCTCTCTTGTTGGTTATCTTTGCCGCAGCGACCCCCTTGGCCGCCACGCTTCTTGCCAGATCCCTCAGCACCATCCTAACCCTTCTCCTTGTCTCGCCTTTCATATTCAGCCTTTTGCTTTTCTGCAAGCAGCTCAACTTGTCGGCAGTTCTGGAGGTCATGGCCCTTGGTGCGGTGGATCTTGTAGTACTGCTTGTCGGAGCCTCCTGGCTTGCCGGCAGCCGCCAAGGCCAAGCAGGTGACGCACCCGGCAACCTCCTTGCCGGGGTCGTCAGCCTAGGACTTTTTGGCGGCGCCGAGCTCGCCGGATCCCTCCCTCTTGCGCTTCCTGTTGCGGCGCCGGACCTTCTTTGTCGGGACGATGGTGTCTTCGTCTGTGGAGTCGGTTTCCGCACCGGCGTCCTCACTGGGGTACTTCCTCCCCTCTTCAACTCGAGCACATCTATCGACCAGAACATAAAGTTCGTCCACATCTTTGACCTTGTTCATTGCCAACTCTTCACGCATCTAGAGTTTGCGCACATTCTGATGGAATGCGCTGATAACGGCGGCGGGATGAACATCTGGGATATTGTAGTGCACCCGGGTGAACCTTTGTATGTACTTGCACAAGTTTTCACCTTCTTTCTGGGGGATGATATGCAAATCGCTTGCCTGGCCATGAGCTTGGTGGCCTCCAGTGAAGGCGCCAACAAACTCATGACACAAATCCGACCAAGAAGAAATGGAATCCACTGGCAAGTGCATCAACCATGACATGACATTGGGTTTGAGTGCCAACGGGAAGTAATTGGCAAGCACCTTGTCACCGCGAGCTCTAGCAGCTTGCATCGCGATGGTGTAGATGCTGAGGAACTCCGACAGGTGGGTCTTGTCATTGTACTTCTCACCAACATCGGGCTTGAACGTGCGGTGGGAGGGCCACTAGAACTGCCGCGGCTCTCGGGTAAAGGCCGGACAACCCACCTCATAAGGCAGGTCGCCGGGGCCCCCCGGTGCCGAGTGGTCCATAGTAGGCCCCGCACACCGATCTGACTGATGGCGCGTCTCACGTCGTCGTTCGATGGTAGTTCGAGCGTCTTCCTGGGCCTGCTCCCGAAGGACTTGATGTTGGTCGCGGCGTGTTCACGGGTCGGACGACTCTGTGGAAACGTTGTCACCGACGTCGGGTTGACGGGCCGGTGGCTGTTGTCGCGACCGCGGGGGGGGGGGGGAGGGAGTGCACCGTGGTCGCAGCGTCTCTGGTCCCCCCACTGCCGGCATGCACCGGCTCATCAGCATGCCGGTGCGAGGGTCCCACCAGGAGCGGCTCTTCTTTGTTGGCGAAGCTGACAAGGCATCGGATGGTGGCTCTCCACTCGTCGAGCTTCTCCGCAGCAGGGGGAAGTCGAGGAGCAGCTGCACGCGCGCCAGCGCTTCTGCTGGCGTAGGCGGCGGCGAGATCTGCGTAGACCGTGACGCACTCCGACTTCTAACCGGGTTAGAAGGGGCTCTGTCGCGGTCTCACAATCGCACGTCGCCTGCACCGGCGTCTGAGCGCGCACGGCGGCCTGGTTCGTCCTGTGAGTGGCGCACAAGGCTCTTTCTGCGGTGGTGCCCGGGGGCTCCAGCATCGCGGTGCTGCTTGCGCGCGACCTGGGAAGGGTGTGGCGCAGGCGCCAGCTGGGGTGCCTTAGAGGCTGCTGCGCCGCCCGTGGCCAGCACGGTCCCGCCCCCGGACCCAGCGGTGCATGGCTCGTTGTCTCGGATTCGGACGATGCTGCTCGCCTGGCTCCGATCGCCAGAATGTCATGGATGCTCGCGGGCCACGTCCTCGGCCTCATCCGTGGGCACCCGGCCGCGTGCTCGCGCTGGCACGGACGGGCCGGACCCGGACGAGCCTATCGCTGTGATCCCCTTTTTCTTGGGGGCCATGGTGATGACGAAGTCGATGTGCTAACGTTCAAACAGGATTTTCACAACTTGCGCCCCCTACCTGGCGCGCCAAAGATGTCGGGCGAAACGACACCTATGGGATCACGAGAAATCCCTTTTGCTACGGTTGGCGGGTGCGGGGTTGTGGAAAGAGCAGAATTGAGAGGTCAACGTGGGGGGGGGGATTATCCAGGTTCGGGCCGCGAGGATGCGTAATACCCTACTCCTGTTGGTTTCTGTTTATCTGGTGTTCTTGGACTAGCTACAAGGCATGCAGGGACCGAAAAGTCTGAATCCTCCCCGAGTATGCAGCGGGCCTCCTTTTGTAGACAAAGGGGTTGCCAAGGTGGCACACAGGAGGTGGAAAGCTATACAGTGATCGAGTCTATCCTCTGGCACCGTAGGACAAACGCATTTAATGTGCTGCCGACGTGCCCTTCTTGCTTTATCGGGGACGGCAAGGAAGCTCGTCCCAGCTGTCGCCGCCTCGGCTGGCTTCGACGCGCGTCCGAACTAACGAGGCGGGTAGTGCCACGCTGGCTGGCTGGCTGCTGAGTTGGTGCGGTGGCAAAGCCTTCACAAAGATCTGCATGCCACCATGCAGGTGCTTGCTGAGTTGGCCTAGAGGCCGCACATCACCATGCAGGTGCCCGCCTAGTTGGTGGGCTGGCAGCTGCATGGGAACGGCGGCGGAGCTTTGGCAGATGTGGGCCTGGCTGCGGCCCCGCGGATGTCTTCGGCAAGAGTCTTGCCTGGGCCCTGGCAAGGGTCTTGCCGTGGCATCATGGTCGTCCCCGGCAAGGGGCTTGCCGAGGGTCTCGTGGGTATCCTTGGCAAGGATCTCGCCGAGGATCTTCGTCTTCTGGTCATTCGTCTAGTCTTGTATGCTCTTGGTCTTCACAAAGATCTGCATGCCACCACGCAGGCGCCTCCCGAGCCTTGGTTCTAGTGTCGTTGAAGGCGTTGGAACTCTCAGGCTCAAGGGTGGCAGCCCTGCTGGCGTTGGGCGAGTTGCCCCAGCAAGGCTCTTGCCGAGGCTGTGGAGGCCGCCCCAGCAAGGGCCTTGCCGGGGGTGTCCACCTTGCCCTTCTTCTCTTTATGTTTCCGGCTTGGCATTGGTCTGGTCGTCTTGTGCCTTTGTGATGAGGACATCAATACCATTGTTACACCCACTGCCCCTACTGTTACATATACTGGACCAATTACTAGATCTCGCGCACGCCAATTAAATTACCAGGTACTTTCATTTCTTGGTAATGATTCTAATGTTCATGAGAATATGATACTGCCTAAATTGGATACATTTGTTTTGCTTACAAATGAAGGGCCTAGCTTGGAGATGGATGAACATTGGAGCAAGAACACGCATGGAGTTGATGGCATGCGCAAGGGGATCAAGAACGGAGTTACAAGTGATGATTTCAGGACTTTGAAGCCACCATAAGGAGTGCATGAAGCCTTGGACGAAATATACAAGATTCCACTGCATAATATTCGTCCATAGGCTATTCTAGGTGCTGCGTCACCTTATTATTGGGTCAGGCCATGTAATTTCGAAATACTTAAGTATAGGCTATTTTTAGAGTCCGTATGTGTGGGGAAACAAGAGTTAGGGTTGGTTTCCGACCCCACCCTCAAGGGCCACGAAGTTTCCTCCTCTTCCTCCATATATACAGCCCTTAGGGCGTCGTTTAGACTTTGGGTTTTGTTTAGATTAAAAGTTTGCCATAGCTGCAACTTCGCTTACTTCGTTTGTGTTCAACGACCACACCAAGGCGTCACAGAACCCCACCTTCATTAATAAAGTTTTCCTCTTTTATTCGCAATATCCAGATTGCAATCTCAGTTTCTTGCTTGTTCTTCGTTTGCTCGCAGGAAATAGACCCTCGTGGTTAGGTTGATCGTGCTCCGGCGTGGTCAATAACCCCTCGGAAGTTGGTTTAGCGATTGCTAAGGCACGACGTCTTCGCACGTTCGTAGTCGGATCGTCAAAGTCGACTCCCACAGAAAACGATTGCTATCTCATCGAAACATCGGGACACCTCTGCCTATATCAAGTGGTATCAGATTTCCAGGTTGCTCGGTGAGATTTTATAGTTTTTCCTAGATTAGATCGAGTCTGTTCTTCATACCTAACGTCCATGAAAAAGACACAGAAAAAATTAGGGTTAGTTCATCATATCCGAACCAATCTGAGCCTTTGCATAATCTTTTTAGGGTTTTTGCTTTGTTGAATTTGCGGTTGCATCGTCGTGTCAAGTTGCTGGTCTTAGAGTCTAGTCGTTTAGAGTTTCGAGTTCTGGTCATAAGTTGTCATGCCGCCGCCGCACCATCATCATCACCTTGCCATCTACCACCATTGCTTATCCGCCACCGCTCTGAATCCGTATCCATATACCACCATCAATCTGTATCCATATACCACCACCAATCCGTATCCATATACCACCACCGCTACCATATACCACCACCGCTGCCATATACCACCACCATATATCCACCACCAATCCGAGTTCTTCTCATATTAGGTTTGTTTTCGAGATCCATGTAAATTCCGATTCGTGTTTCCTTGCCTGCGCAGGTCTCAGAAAAAAATAAAAAAAAAGAGTCTGGAGACCCCCGGGCAGTTTTTAGGCCAAAATTTCGGCAACCAAAATTATTTTTTCCTATCCTATTTTTAGGCTGTTCTGAGTCTTTTGAGACACTCGCCATCATAGTGATTTTTTGTCGCACTTTTTCATCGTCGCTGCCCTGATTTCCGAAAAAAGAAATTTGTCAAAAAAAATTCATACCCATCTTGTCAGTTTGACTTGGGAAGAGTTTTGAGACACTCGCCATTATAGTGATTTTTCGCAAAAAAAAGAGCGCAAAAAAACAGAGCGAAAAAAAATTCTAGAGTGTGCTTTTCCCTTGTTTCCGTGCAGTGCCGTGATTTTGTTAGTGTTCTAGGCTCGCGTCTCTAGCACGGTCTAGCCTAGGACCAGCACAGTACCGTCGTTGAGCGTTTATTCAACTTTGCATCTCTGAATTGATTATTGCTGACCTTTTTGCTACCATACTATAAGCCTTCCCAGCTCCACATACATCTACGTCGTGCGTTTGACTCTCCCTGGCAATCACTCTATCCAAGCTTTTGAGAGTTTTGACTACAACGGTTGTCGTTCACAGCCTGCTGCTGGGTAAGAACTGGTAAGAATTTCAGATCTGCTTGACGGATTTGTGACTGTCCACCACACCACCACCACCACTTCCTAGTAGTCTGTCGAATCATATTCTTGTGTGTTTCTATTGCTGCTAACCATGGTGATAGAGGCGGGGGTGTCCCGATCTTTCGATGAGATGATAACTATCGATTTGGTGGAGACGACTTTGGCGATCCGACTACAAACGTGCACGACGTTGCGCCTTAGCAATCGCTAAACCAACTCCGAGAGGTTATTGACCACGCCGGAGCACAATCAACCTGACCACGAAGGTCTATTCCTGCAAGCAATCGAAGAACAAGCAAGAATATGATAAAGCAATCTGAATATTGCGAATATATATGAAGTATTGATAATGGTGGGGATCCGTAAGCGGTCTTGGTCTGGTCGTTGGACACAAACGAAGTACACGAAGTTGCAATGGCTAACTTTTAACTAAACAAATCCCAAGGAAAAAGCTACTAGATGGATCTACTTATATAGGAGCAAGGGGTGGCGGCCAAGGAGGTGGGAGGACGTCCCAAGGCAGCCTAGAACTAACCCTAGGTCGTACAAGGCCAATGGGCCCAAGTGGAGGTGACGTAACACCTTTGGACGTGTAGTTTGACTCGGATTCTGCTGCAGCGTCAGATTGTTTCGTCCATAACTCAACGCTCCGGACGAATTTAAAGGTGATTCCAATTGGAGTGGAAAGAGGACGAAATCTACTTTCCAACAAAAAAAGAAACACCCAATTTGGAGTCCGTATGGAAAAGTTATTGCCGTTTTGAGTCAGGTATGTCTGTGCAGTGCGAATCTGAATCCAGGACGTGAGAGACTTGGACTCTATCTTCTCTTGGCCCAAAAGTGACGTGAAAGAACTTTTTGAACAGCAAGTAAACATCTCTTTCTCCCTTATCTTCATATGTGTGTTGTACAAATGTCCCATACACCTGCAATTAGACAAAACACAAAAGTGTGTGAAGTATTTTTGTTCTGGATAACAAAAATAGATTATTGAATAGTTTGCACTAGAAATCACCTGACAAATATGCATGTATGCAATATTTTTGGTCGTATCCAAGGTAGTCATGTCCTCATCATCCTCCCCTTCTTGAAAACAAAGCCGTCCTCGGCGTTGCTTAATCTGAAATGTGGCTAACAAAAAAGACAATGTGTACATGTTGTATATGTATATGTCATCCATTTTTACTTTCCTTAGTTTTTGCACATATGGCACATGTATACATGAGTAACCTTCATAATTCATAAAATATAAAGCCAAAATATTATCACAAGAAGTAGAAGGCATGAAAATATTGCAACTCAGTTTGCACATATAAGCGAAGCTCTTATTCATTTTAAAAGGTTGACAATGTTCATCATTAAACCATCCCAACATTGGTGAATAAACCTTACTTGCGTCAAATTTACATGCTACAACATGCTTAAATAAGCAAACATGCAATAAGTCATTGGACACAGAATCATCACCAAGATTAGAGGTCATATCAAAATGATTAAACATTGGTTCTTTTGCATCAACAGTTAATTCAATGGGTGCACTCAAAATTGTTGGTATTTCAGTTGTTTGATCACATGGCAAAGTCAAATTGTCAACATAGTCCTCTAAAATAGGTAGTGTGATCAAAGTAGTGGGTAGCTCATCAGATGGTGCATTCAAATTGACAAGGCATTCATCATTCTCATGTAGAGATGGAAGATCACTACCTTTCTCATTACCTCTTATGATCAACTCAGATGGTGTAGCCACTCTCGGGGGCGATGTGTCACATGGTGGAGGTGATGTAGTCCTCACAACAATGGATGTGGATGTCATAGTATGCCTAGTAGTTGAAGGAACAATCATATCAACTCTTGGAATATGCACCGTGCGCTTGTTCTCCTCGTGAGCAACACGTCGTTTTATTTCCTGTTCAGCTTTGCAAGCAAGGCGAAACAAATGGTCCATAGGATAACACTCTTCATGAATTAATATCTCTTGAATATCACGGTTTAATCCTCCCCAAAATCTATCCATAAAATCATCTTCACTTTCTTCTAAAGAGGAATGCAACAAGGTAGTTTGTAAATCATCATAATATTTTGTTATAGTGTCACTACCTTGTTTTAAATGTTGCAACTTCTTAATCATGTCACGAGTATAGTAAGCGGGGACGAAAGTATGTCTCATGGCAAGTTTCAAATCATCCCAAGTAGTAGGTATATAATCAGGGTGTAACCGACAATATTCAGTCCACCAAACCAAAGCATAACCAGTGAAAGAACCAACTGCAAGCTTAATCTTTTTATGTTCATCAAAATTATGGGAAGCAAATATATTTTTTATGTTGAACTCCCATTCAATATATAAAGCAGGTCTAAAACGGCCATTAAATGGTGGTATAGATACATTAACCTGATCATGTGCATTTGGATGTTTGTGCACCTCTCGTGACGGTTGTTGTATTTGCAAAGGTGGTGGCACGTCTCCCGCGATCGACAAAGCCCATGAATTGACTCTAGATCCTGGCATGATTAGTAGAAACAAGAAACAAAATCCAAAATAATGTTCCTATAACTACTAGTATGTGGTGGTAAAACGCTCACAGTAAAGCAAATATCAATGTCTTACAAGTTCTTACCATGCAGCAGGCGGCGATCGGCAACCAGTGGTGTCAAGTAACTCCAAAAGTTGGGTAAAGCGATTGCCAGGTGAACGTATGTATACACGGTGTAGAAATATGTGGAGCTGGGTTGGCTATATATGGTAGCAAAAGATTAGCAATAATCAATTCAAAGATGCAATGTTGAATAAACGCTCAACGACGGTACTGTGCTGGTCCTAGGCTAGACCGGATTAGAGACGCGAGCCTAGAAAACTAATGAGGTCACGACGTAGCAAAACTAGCATCAATAAAGGATATGAAGTAGCTCTGGACAGCAAGATATAAGTGAAGATCACAATAGCAGTAAAGATAATGATGTGAAACAAGCAGGATATACAACAACTCTCTCTCCAACTTTCCTCTTGAAAAGTTTGAGCAAATTTTCTGATAACTTTTTTCAAAGAATGCTACTAGCTCAAGCTTTCCAATGCAAAAAGAATCACTCAATTCCGAATTGATATGAGGAGTCAAAGAATTCGCAAACTGGCCTGAAAAGTGGAAGAAGCTGTGTCCGCAAACTTCGGAGGGCAAAAAGACCTATTTAGAAGACGATTTTGAGGTGTCAAATATTGAACTAGCTTCTGCAACTATTTAGATGCGGCTCGTCGCTAGCTTTAATTTGAGTACTCGTGGAGCCAAAACGGACTTCGTATGAGGAAGTTATGCCTCTTTTACTGAACAGTGCACAAAACAGATTCGAATCCGAATTCAACGACGAGATTGAGTCTAAATAGATCCGAATTTTGTTTTTTCTCTTCTCTTTTTTTCTCCTCACACTTTTTTTTCTCTTTTTCTTTCTCTTTTTTTTTCTCTGACCTTTTTTTCTCTCTCTCTCTTTTCTCTTTTTTTTTCTCACTCGCTATTTCCAAACAAACTAGATAAGATGCAGATTGGATCAGGCGAAGATGTGAACGATCTCAACTATGATTAGACAATGAACGGTGGGTAGCACGTGGTGGAAATTGATGGATGGGTGGTGGACAACGGAAGGGATAATGATGCAGCGGCGGCGTGACTAATGTGAACAGAACTCGAAACTCTAAATGAACTAGACACTAAGACCAGCAACTCGACACGACGATGCAACCGATAATTCAATAATGCAAACAATGAAAAGAAAATTGCAAAGGCTCAGACTAGCTTGGACAAAAGGATGAATAGATCTAACTTTTTTTGTGGCTTTTTCTTGGACAATAGGTAAGAAAAATAGATCTAATCTAGGGAAAACTGGAAATTCTCACCGAGCAACCTGAAAACTGATACCACTTGATAGAGGTGGGGGTGTCCCGATCTTTCGATGAGATGATAACTATCGATTTGGTGGAGACGACTTTGGCGATCCGACTACAAACGTGCACGACGTTGCGCCTTAGCAATCGCTAAACCAACTCCGAGAGGTTATTGACCACGCCGGAGCACAATCAACCTGACCACGAAGGTCTATTCCTGCAAGCAATCGAAGAACAAGCAAGAATATGATAAAGCAATCTGAATATTGCGAATATATATGAAGTATTGATAATGGTGGGGATCCGTAAGCGGTCTTGGTCTGGTCGTTGGACACAAACGAAGTACACGAAGTTGCAATGGCTAACTTTTAACTAAACAAATCCCAAGGAAAAAGCTACTAGATCGATCTACTTATATAGGAGCAAGGGGTGGCGGCCAAGGAGGTGGGAGGACGTCCCAAGGCAGCCTAGAACTAACCCTAGGTCGTACAAGGCCAATGGGCCCAAGTGGAGGTGACGTAACACCTTTGGACGTGTAGTTTGACTCGGATTCTGCTGCAGCGTCAGATTGTTTCGTCCATAACTCAACGCTCCGGACGAATTTAAAGGTGATTCCAATTGGAGTGGAAAGAGGACGAAATCTACTTTCCAACAAAAAAAGAAACACCCAATTCGGAGTCCGTATGGAAAAGTTATTGCCGTTTTGAGTCAGGTATGTCTGTGCAGTCCGAATCTGAATCCAGGACGTGAGAGACTTGGACTCTATCTTCTCTTGGCCCAAAAGTGACGTGAAAGAACTTTTTGAACAGCAAGTAAACATCTCTTTCTCTCTTATCTTCATATGTGTGTTGTACAAATGTCCCATACACCTGCAATTAGACAAAACACAAAAGTGTGTGAAGTATTTTTGTTCTGGATAACAAAAATAGATTATTGAATAGTTTGCACTAGAAATCACCTGACAAATATGCATGTATGCAATATTTTTGGTCGTATCCAAGGTAGTCATGTCCTCATCACATGGCAGGATCACAAGCCGACGAGACTGACTGGGAGAACATGACAAACAAAGCGTTACATGATAAGTTTCAACAAATGATGAGTGGACAGGTGGAAGATGTGCTAAATAGATTTGAAGAGGCCATGGAGAAGATAGATGGCATTGAGAAGGCGTTCGAAACAAAGCTCGATAACAAGTTCAATGAATTGCTCGCGCGTCTACCACCACCACCACCGGCTGCACCTAACGCACCTCTACAACAACAACAACGACTACCTCCACATCGCGAAACAGCCCTCCGCCGAGCGACCCGTGTCCCTCTTCAGCCTGGCCAAGCTGCTGGTGCTACTGTTGATACTTCTGTGGCTCCTGCTGCTGATGTGGGGGAGGATGATTATGTGGGAGATTACGAGGATGAGGTTGATCAACATCAGAACTATGTGCAACCACCAGCACCACAACCACCAGGTCGTCCACATGCAAATAATGGCAATGTTAGGGCTCCCCCTCAGGTACGAGATCATGACCATCTCCCTAAACTGAAATTGAATATTCCACCATTTGAGGGTAAATATGTTCCTGATACATATCTTACTTGGGAGTTAGAAACTGAACAACGATTTACATGTTTACAATATCCTGAGGAGAGACGTGTTCCTGCTGCTGTTTGTGCTTTCACTAGCTTTGCATGTGTTTGGTGGTCTGAACATTGTAGATTATATCATGTTCCAGCTACTTGGGCTGCTTTGAAAACTGCTATGCGTACTCGTTGGGTTCCACCATATTATCAACCTGAATTATTTCAAAAATTGCAGCGCTTAAGACAAGGAAAAAATTCAGTAGAAGAATATTATCAGGAATTACAAAATGGCTTGATTAGATGTGGTATTGTTGAGGAGAATGAAGCTATGCTTGCACGTTTTCTGGGTGGATTAAATAGAGAGATTCAGACCATTCTAGACTATAAGGATTATAATAATATCACTCGTTTATTCCATCTTCTTGTAAAGCTGAACGTGAAGTGCATGATCGATAGGCATTGGAGTGAACTAACTTTTCTGCAGGTCGACCTTCATCATGGACACCACGTGCATCATCTACTTCCACATGTTCTGCTACACCGGCACCTCCGTCGGCTGCCACCTCCAACCGTGATACAATAAAGCAGGCACAATCACCACTATCTGCCAAGAGCACACCTTCTGGGCCTGCAAAGAGCTCTTCTTCATCCATGGCATCAACAGGGCAAACACATGATATTATTTGTCGATGTTGCAAGGGTGGAGGTCATTATGCGAGAGAATGCTCATCTAAGCGTGTGATGATTGTTACTGAGGATGGTGGGTTTGAGTTCGCTAGTGACTATGATGAGGAGACTTTGGCTCTTATTACACATGAAGAACACGGTGGAGATGATTCTGATCATGAGACGCAATACATGGCTGCTGCAGATGCTGACAGGTATGAATGTTTAGTTGCTCAACGTGTTTTGAGTGTGCAGGTTACACAAGCTGAGCAAAATCAGAGGCATAATTTGTTCCATACAAAGGGATTTGTGAAGGAACGTTCTATTCGCGTCATCATAGATGGAGGGAGTTGCAACAACTTGGCTAGCATGGAGATGGTGGAGAAGCTATCTCTCACCACAAGACCATATCCACATCCTTACTACATCCAATGGTTCAACAACAACGGCAAGGTTAAGGTAACACGTACTGTTCATGTGCATTTTAGTATCTCTACATATGCTGATTATGTTGATTGTGATGTGGTACCTATGCAAGCATGTTCCTTATTACTTGGTAGACCATGGCAATTTGATAAAAATTCTGTACACCATGGTAGAAACAATCAGTATACTCTTGTTCATAAGGATAAAAATATTACTTTGCTTCCTATGACTCCTGATTCCATTTTGAAAGATGATATTAATAGAGATAATAAAGCAAAATAGGAGAAAAATAAGAGTGAAAATCAGATTGTGGCAAAAGAATTTGAGCAACAAATGAAGCCTAATAATAAACCATCTAGTGTTGCTTCTGAAATTAAATTGAAAAGTGCATGTTTACTTGCCACCAAATCTGATATTGATGAGCTAGATTCTAGCAAATCTGTTTGCTATGCTTTTGTGTGCAAAGAGGCATTATTTTCATTCGAGGACGTGCCTTCCTCTTTGCCCCCTGCTGTCACTAACATTTTGCAGGAGTTCGCTGACGTCTTCCCACAAGACGTGCCACCAGGATTACCACCTATTCGAGGGATTGAGCATCAAATTGACTTAATTCCCGGTGCATCGCTACCCAACCGTGCACCATACTGTACCAATCCAGAGGAGACGAAGGAGATTATGCGTTAAGTACAGGAGCTACTCGACAAAGGTTATATACGCGTATCTCTTAGTCCTTGTGTTGTTCCTATTATACTAGTGCCTAAAAAGGATGGTAAGTCGCGTACGTGTGTTGATTGTAGAGGCATTAATAATATTACTATTCGCTATCGTCATCCTATTCCTAGGCTAGATGATATACTTGATGAATTGAGTGGCTCTATAATATTCTCCAAAGTTGATTTGCGTAGTGGATACCATCAAATTCGTATGAAATTGGGAGATGAATGGAAAACAGCATTTAAAACTAAGTTTGGTTTATATGAGTGGTTAGTCATGCCTTTTGGGTTAACTAATGCACCTAGTACTTTCATGAGACTAATGAACGAAGTTTTACGTGCTTTCATTGGACAATTTGTGGTAGTCTATTTTGATGATATACTGATTTATAGCAAATCTTTGGAAGAACATTTGGAACATTTACGTGCTGTTTTTAATGCTCTACGTGATGCACATTTGTTTGGTAACCTTGGGAAGTGCACCTTTTGCACCGACCGAGTGTCTTTTCTTGGCTATGTTGTTACTCCACAGGGAATTGAAGTTGATAAAGCCAAGATTGAAGCTATTGAGAGTTGGCCGCAGCCCAAAACGGTCACACAAGTGAGGAGTTTTCTTGGACTCGCTGGTTTCTATAGGCGTTTTGTGAGAGACTTTAGCACCATTGCTGCACCTCTCAATGAGCTTACAAAGAAGGATGTGCCTTTTGTTTGGGGTACCGCACAGGAAGAAGCCTTCACGGTATTGAAAGATAAGTTGACACATGCTCCTTTACTTCAACTTCCTGACTTTAATAAGACTTTTGAGCTTGAATGTGATGCTAGTGGAATTGGATTAGGAGGTGTGTTATTACAAGATGGCAAACCTGTTGCATACTTTTCTGAAAAATTGAGTGGGCCTAGTCTAAACTATTCTACTTATGATAAAGAATTATATGCTCTTGTTCGGACTTTAGAGACATGGCAACATTATTTATGGCCCAAAGAATTTGTTATACATTCTGATCATGAATCTTTGAAACATATTAAAAGTCAAGCTAAACTGAATCGTAGACATGCTAAATGGGTTGAATTCATTGAGACCTTCCCTTATGTCATTAAACACAGGAAGGGTAAAGAAAATGTTTGTTGATGCTTTGTCTCGTCGCTATACTATGCTTTCACAACTTGACTTCAAAATATTTGGTTTGGAGACCATTAAAGATCAATATGTGCATGATGCTGATTTTAAAGAAGTAATGCAGAACTGTAAAGAAGGAATAACATGGAACAAGTTCGTTGTTAATGATGGTTTTGTGTTCCGTGCTAACAAGCTATGCATTCCTGCTAGCTCTGTTCATCTTTTGTTGTTGCAGGAGGCGCATGGAGGAGGATTAATGGGACACTTTGGCGTGAAGAAGACGGAGGACGTACTTGCTACACATTTCTTTTGGCCAAACATGAGACGGGATGTTGAGCGTTTTGTTCCTCGCTGCACTACATGTCAAAAAGCTAAGTCACGACTCAATCCTCATGGTTTATATATGCCTTTGTCTGTGCCTAGTGTTCCTTGGGAGGATATATCTATGGACTTTGTTTTAGGTTTACCTCGAACAAAGAAGGGGAGGGATAGCATATTTGTTGTCGTGGATAGATTCTCGAAAATGGCACACTTTATACCATGTCATAAAAGCGATGATGCTGTTAATGTTGCTGATTTGTTCTTTCATGAAATTATTCGCTTGCATGGTGTGCCAAATACTATTGTTTCAGACCGTGATACTAAATTTCTTAGCCACTTTTGGAGATGTTTATGGGCTAAGTTGGGGACTAAACTGCTTTTTAGTACTACTTGTCACCCCCAAACTGATGGACAAACTGAAGTAGTCAATAGAACATTGTCTACTATGCTTAGGGCTGTTTTGAAGAATAATAAGAAAATGTGGGAAGAATGCTTGCCTCATATTGAATTTGCTTATAATCGTTCGTTGCATTCTACTACTAAGATGTGCCCTTTTGAAATTGTGTATGGTTTCCTACCTCGTGCACCCATTGATTTGTTGCCTCTTCCATCTTCAAAGAAGGTTAATTTTGATGCTAAACAACGTGCTAAACTAATCTTAAAAATGCATGAGTTAACTAAGGAAAACATTGAGCGTATGAATGTTAAATATAAACTTGCTGGAGATAAGGGTAGAAAACATGTTGTCTTTGCACCTGGAGATCTTGTTTGGTTACATTTGCGTAAGGATAGGTTTCCTAATTTGCGCAAATCAAAGCTAATGCCACGTGCTGATGGTCCATTTAAGGTGTTAGAGAAAATAAATGATAATGCATATAAACTTGAGCTGCCTGCAGATTTTGGGGTTAGTCCCACTTTTAACATTGCAAATTTGAAGCCTTATTTGGGTGAGGAATATGAGCTTCCATCGAGGACGACTTCATTTCAAGAAGGGGAGGATGATGAGGACATCAATACCATTGTTACACCCAGAGCCCCTACTGTTACATATACTGGACCAATTACTAGAGCTCGCGCACGCCAATTAAATTACCAGGTACTTTCGTTTCTTGGTAATGATTCTAATGTTCATGAGAATATGATACTACCTAAATTGGATACATTTGTTTTGCTTACAAATGAAGGGCCTAGCTTGGAGAAGGATGAACATTGGAGCAAGAACAAGCATGGAGTTGATGGCATGCGCAAGGGGATCAAGAACGGAGTTACAAGTGATGATTTCAGGACTTTGAAGCCACTATAAGGAGTGCATGAAGCCTTGGACGAAATATACAACATGCCACATCATAATATTCGTCCATAGGCTATTCTAGGTGCTGCGTCACCTTATTATTGGGCCAGGCCCATGTAATTTCGGAATACTTAAGTATAGGCTATTTTTAGAGTTCGTATGTGTGGGGAAACAATAGTTAGGGTTGGTTTCGGACCCTACCCTCAAGGGCCACGAAATTTCCTCCTCTTCCTCCATATATACAGCCCTTAGGGCGTCGTTTAGACTTTGGGTTTTGTTTAGATTAAAAGTTCGCCATAGCTGCAACTTCGCGTACTTCGTTTGTGTTCAACGACCACACCAAGGCGTCACAGAACCCCACCTTCATTAATAAAGTTTTCCTCTTTTATTCGCAATATCCAGATTGCAATCTCAGTTTCTTGCTTGTTCTTCGTTTGCTCGCAGGAAATAGACCCTCGTGGTCAGGTTGATCGTGCTCCGGCGTGGTCAATAACCCCTCGGAAGTTGGTTTAGCGATTGCTAAGGCGTGACGTCTTCGCACGTTCGTAGTCGGATCGTCAAAGTCGACTCCCACAGAAAACGATTGCTATCTCATCAAAACATCGGGACACCTCTGCCTATATCACTTTGCTTCCTCTGCCCCGCCAAGCGTGGCCAGGGGCGTGGGGCTGCGACTGCTCGCGCACAAGGGGTGCAAAAAGGGACCCCTACTTTTGTACACCGACATCAATACAGTAGCATAATCATGTGAACACACAAAAACAGTAGGTAAAAGTGTTGGGTTGTCTCCCAACAAGCGCTTTTCTTAAATGCCTTTTAGCTAGGCATGATGATTTCAATGATGCTTGCATAAAAGATAATAATTGAAACATAAAGAGAGCATCATGAATCACATGACTAGCACATTTAAGTCTAACCTACTTCCTATGCATAGGGATTTTGTGATCAAACAATTCATGAGAGCAAGAATCAACTAGCATAGGAAGGCAAAACAAACATAACTTCAAGATTTTCAACACATAGAGAGGAAACTTGATATTATTGAGATATGTAGAAGCATATGTTCCTCTCTCATAATAATTTTCAGTAGAATCATGAATGAATTCAACAATATAACTATCATATAAAGCATTCCTCTCATGATCCACAAATATAGAAATTTTATTACTCTCCACATAAGCAAATTTATTCTCAGCAGTAATAGTGGGAGCAAACTCAACAAAATAACTCTCATGTGATTGGAAATTAAAATCATGATGACAATTTTCATGTTTATAATTATTCAATATAGCATACATGTCATCACCATAATCATGAGGAACTTTGTTGTCATAATCAATTGCAACCTCCTCCAAAATAGTGGATTCATCATTAAATAAAGTAACGACCTCTCCAAATCCACTTTCATCAATATAATCATCATAAATAGGAGGCATGCAATCATCATAATAAATTTTCCAATCAAAACTTGGGGGACTAAAAATATCATATTCATCTAATATAGAATCCCCAAGCTTATGGCTTTGCATATCACTAGCATCATGGATATTCAAAGAATTCATACTGACAACATTGCAATCATGCTCATCATTTATACCAAACATTCTGTTGAATTCTTCTTCTATCAACTGAGCACAATTTTCATTTCCATCATTTTCACGAAATACATTATAAAGATGAATAATATGATGCAACCTCAATTCCATCTTTTTGTAGTTTTCTTTTATAAACCAAACTAGTGATAAAATAAGAAACTAAAAGATTCAGTTGCAAGATCTAAAGATATACCTTCAAGCACTCACCTCCCCGGCAATGGCGCCAGAAAAGAGCTTGATGTCTACTAAGCAACTTTATTCTTCTAAACACGTGTTGGGCCTCCAAGCGCAGAGTTTTGTAGGACAACAACAATTTTCCCTCAAATGGATGACCTAAGGTTTATCAATCCATGAGAGGTGTAGGATGAAGATGGTCTCTCTCAAACGACCCTGCAACCAAATACAAGAAATCTCTTGTGTCCCCAACACACCCAATACAATGGCAAATTGTATAGGTGCACTAGTTTGGCGAAGAGATGGTGATAAAAATGTAATATGGATGGTAGAAATATATTTTTATAATCTGAATAAATAAAAACAGCAAGGTAGCAAATAGTAAACGGGCACAAAAACGGTATTGCAATGCTTGAAAATGAGACCTAGGGTCCGTAGTTTCACTAGTGCAATCTCTCAACAGTGCTAATATAATTGGATCATATAACCGTCCCTCAACGTGCAATGAAGAATCACTCCAAAGTTCCTATCTAGCAGAGAACATAAGACAGAATTGTTTGTAGTGTACGAAACCACCTCAAAGCTATTCTTTCCGATCAATCTATCCTAGAGTTCGTACTAAAATAACACGAAGCTATTATTTCTAATCGATCTAACCAAGAGTTCATACTAAAATAACACCAAAGCAAATTCAGATTCATAATATTCGATCCAACACAAAGATCTTCAAAGAGTGCCCCAAGATTTCTACCAGAGAAACAAAGACAAGAACGTGCATCAACCCCTATGCGTAGATTACCCCAATGTCACCTCGGGAATCCGCGAGTTGATTGCCAAAACATATATCAAGTGAATCAATAAGATACCCCATTGTCACCATGAGTATTCAATTGCTAGACATATATCAAGTGTTCTCAAATCCATAAAAGTATTCAATCCGATAACAACAAAATCTCAAAGGGAAAAACTCAATTCATCACAACAAGATAGAGAGGGGAAAGCACCATATGATCCGACTATATTAACAAAGCCCACAATACATCAAGATCGTGACATCTCAAGAACACGAGAGAGAGAGAGAGAGAGAGAGAGAGAGAGAGATTAAACACATAGCTACTGGTACAAACCCTCAGCCCCGAGGGTGGACTACTCCCTCCTCATCATGGTGGCCGCCGGGATGATGAAAATGGCCACCGGAGATGATCCCCCCCCCCTCTGGCAGGGTGCCGGAAAGGGTCTAGATTGGTTTTCGGTGGCTACAGAGCCTTGCGGAGGCGGAACTTCTGATCTAGGTTAACCCCGAGGGTTTCTGGAATTTTTAGGAATTTATAGGGTAAAGAGGAGGCGCGGGAGGCCACCGAGGTGGGCACAACCCACCTGGGCGTGCCTGGGCCCCCAAGCGCGCTCTGGTGGGTTGTGCCCCCTCGGGGCACCCCCCAGGTGCTGCTCTAGCCCATCAGGAGTTTTGTGGTCCATAAAAAATCCTCAAAAAGTTTCGCGATGTTTGGACTCCGTTTGATATTGATTTCCGGCGATGTAAAAAACAAGCAAAAAACAGCAACTGGCACTGGGCACTGGGTCAATAAGTTAGTCCCAAAAAATGATATAAAGTTGGTATAAAATGATTGTAAAGCATTCAAGAATGATAATAAAACAGCATGAATACTTCATAAATTATAGATACGTTTGAGATGTATCATGTACCGTCCGAAGGCAACCACTACATGCATATGTATGGAGGCGATGCGTGCCTGCTTTTGGATTTCCAGAAAATCAGTACCAAACGGAGTCCAAACGCTACGAAACTTTTTGATGATTTTTTTTGGACAAAGGAGACCCTATAAGCTTTAGGAGGAGACCAGACATGAAGCGAGGATATGACAAGGCAACAAGGCGTGCCTAGGGAATAGGTTGCACCTTGTTACCTTGGGGCCCCACGTGGCTCCATCTGACCTAATTCCACTTCTATAAATTCTCAAATATTGGGAAACCCCAGAGAGCCACCCAAAACACTTTTTTCGTCGCCACACCATTATGTTCTTCCGCGATCCCATTTGGAGGATTTTCCGGTACTATGCTGCAGGGGGGATCGATCATGGAGGCTCTACATCAACCTTGCTGCCCTTTCGATGATGCGTGAGTAGTTCTCCATAGACCTACGGGTCCATAGCTAGTAGATAGATGGCTTCTTCTCTCTCTTTGATCTTCAATACAATGTTCTCCTCGATCTTGTTGTAGTTCTATCCTATGTAATCTTCTTTTGTAGTGTGTCTGTTGGGATCCGATGAATTGTGGGTTTATGATTAGATTATTCATTGAAATTAATTGAGTCTTTCTGAAATTTATTATGCATGATGATGATAGCTTTCTATTTCTCTCCAATCTATCTGTTTGGTTTGGCCAATTAGATTGATTTATCTTCAGTGGGAGAGGTGCTTTGTAATGGGTTCAATCTTGTGGTGTCCTCATCTTGTGATAGAAGGGGTAGCGAGGCACATATTGTATTGTTGCCATTAAGGGTAAAATGATGGGTTTATTCATATTACTTGAGTTTACTTTGTCTACATCATGTCATCTTGATTAAGGCGTTACTCTGTTTGTCATGAACTTAATACCATTGGTGCATGCTGGATAGCCGTCGATTGGTGGAGTAATAGTAGTAGATGCAGGCAGGAGTCAATCTACTTATCACGGACGTGATGCCTATATGTGTGATCATTGCCTTAAATAGCGTCATAACTATGCACTTTTCTATCTATTACCCAACGGTAATTTGTTTACCCACTGTATGATATTGTTTCAAGAGAGAAGCCTCTAGCGAAAACTATGCCCCCTGCGTATACTTTTATCATATTACTAAAACCAAAAATACCTTCCTGCAATTTTATCCCTTTTATTTTACTTTTATTTTTTCTATCTATCAGTACCAGAATTAATCCTTGCAGGTAACGAGTTCAAGGGGATTGACAACCCTCTTGCCCGCGTTGCGTGCAAGTATTTGCTTTTGTGTGTGTAGGTGCTGAAGACGATAATTTGCGTGGTTCTTCTATTGGTTCGATAACCTTGGTTCTCACTGAGGCAATACTTATCTCTACTGCACTGCTCCACCCTTCCTCTTCAGGAAAAATCCCAACGCAGCTTACAAGTAGCAGATAGCTCGAAAAAAGTTTGAACACATCTACAATCGAGGGCGTTAATTATGCCCTCATTGTAGCAGTTGTGGTGAAAAGCCTCCATGATAGAGGCGAGGGTGTCCCATCTCCCGATGAGATGGTGGCTATCGTTTATGGTGGAGTAGACTTCAATGATCCGACTACGAACGTGGGAGGACCTCGCGCCTTAGCAATCGCAAACCAACTCTGAGAGGTTACTGACCACGCCGGAGCACGCTCAACCGACCATGAAGGTCTATTTCCTGCAAGCAAATGAAGAACAAGAAAGAAACTGGAATTGCAATCTGGATATTGCGGATAAAAGAGGAAAAGCTTTATTGATCAAGGTGTGGTTTTGTGACATCTTGTTCTGGTCGTTGAACACAAACGAAGTACGCGAAGTTGCAGCTATGGTGAACTTTTAATCTAAACAAAACCCAAAGTCTAAACAACGCCCTAAGGGCTGTATATATGGAGGAAGAGGGGGGAATTTCGTGACCCTCGGAGGAGGGGTCCGAAACCAACCCAAACTGTTGTTTCCCCACACATACGGACTCCAAAAATAGCCTATAATTAAGTATTTCGAAATTACATGGGCCTGGCCCAAAAGTAAGGTGGCTCAGCACCTAAAATAAGCTATGGACGAAATTTATGAAGGGACATCTTGTATATTTCGTCCATGTCCTTATAGGTCATCACAGAGGCTTCAAAGTGATCAAATATGGACTAGAAACACCATTCTGGATCCCTTCGCGCGTGCCTTCGTCTCCATGCTTGATCCTGCTCCAGTGTTTATCCCTCTTGTCCATGCTAGGCCCTTCATTAGTAATCAACACAAATGTATCCAATTTAGGCAGCATCATATTCTCATGAACATCAGAATTGTCACCAAGAAACGAAAGTACCTCGTAATTCAATTGGTGTGCGCGAGCTCTAGTAATTGGTCTAGTATGTATAGCAGCAGGGGCTGTGGGTGTGACAATGGTATTGATGTCCTCATCATCCTCAGAAATTGTTATTCGTCACCAAAAGGTGTCCCGATGTTTCGATGAGATGGTGGCTATCGTTTCTGTGGAGTCGACCTTGACGATCCGACTACGAACGTGTGAGACGTCGCGCCTTAGCAATCGCTAAACCAACTTCCGAGGGTTATTGACCACGCCGGAGCACGATCAACCTGACCACGAAGGCCTGTTTCCTACGAGCAAACGAAGAACAAGCAAGAAACTAAGATTGCAATCTGGATATTGCGAATATAAGAGGAAAGCTTTATTAATGAAGGTGGGGTTCTGTGACGCCTTGGTCTGGTCGCTGAACACAAACGAAGTACGCGAAGTTGCAGCTATGGCGAACTTTTGATCTAAACAAAACCCAAAGTCTGAACGACGCCCTAAGGGCTGTATATATGGAGGAAGAGGGGGGGGATTTCGTGGCCCTTGAGGAAGGGGTCCGAAACCAACCCTAACTCTTGTTTCCCCACACATACGGACTCTAAAAACAGCCTATACTTAAGTATTTCAAAATTACATGGGCCTGGCCCAATAATAAGGTGACGCAGCACCTAGAATAGCCTCTGGACGAAATTTATGAAGTGGCATCTTGTATATTTCGTCCAAGGCTTCATTCACTCCTTATGGTGGCTTCAGAGTGCTGAAATCATCACTTGTAACTCCGTTCTTGTTCCCCTTGCGCATGCCATCAACTCCATGCTTGTTCTTGCTCCAATGTTCATCCTTCTCCAAGCTAGGCCCTTCATTTGTAAGCAAAACAAATGTATCCAATTTAGGCAGCATCATATTCTCATGAACATTAGAATCATTACCAAGAAACGAAAGTACCTGGTAATTTAATTGGCGTGCGCGAGCTCTAGTAATTGGTCCATCATATGTAACAGTAGGGGCTGTGGGTGTAACAATGGTATTGATGTCCTCATCATCCTCCCCTTCTTGAAATGAAGTCGTCCTCGACGGAAGCTCATCTTCCTCACCCAAATAAGGCTTCAAATCTGCAATGTTAAAACTGGGACTAACCCCAAAATCTGCAGGCAACTCAAGTTTATATGCATTATCATTTATTTTTTCTAACACCTTAAAAGGACCATCAGCACGTGGCATTAGCTTTGACTTGCGCAAATTAGGAAACCTATCCTTACGCAAATGTAACCAAACAAGATCTCCAGGTGCAAAGACAACACGTTTTCTACCCTTATCTCCAACAAGTTTATATTTAGCATTCATGTGCTCAATATTTTCCTTAGTTAACTCATGCATCTTTAAGATCAAATCAGCACGTTGTTTAGCATCAAAATTAACCTTCTCTGAAGATGGAAGAGGCAACAAATCAATAGGTGCACGAGGTAGGAAACCATACACAATTTCAAAAGGGCACATCTTAGTAGTAGAATGCAATGAACGATTATAAGCAAATTCAATATGAGGCAAGCATTCTTCCCACATTTTCTTATTATTCTTCAAAACAGCCCTAAGCATAGTAGACAATGTTCTATTGACTACTTCAGATTGTCCATCAGCTTGGGGGTGACAAGTAGTACTAAAAAGCAGTTTAGTCCCCAACTTAGCCCATAAACATCTCCAAAAGTGGCTAAGAAATTTAGTATCACGATCTGAAACAATAGTATTTGGCACACCATGCAAGCGAATAATTTCACGAAAGAACAAATCAGCAACATTAACAGCATCATCGCTTTTATGACATGGTATAAAGTGTGCCATTTTTTAGAATCTATCCACGACAACAAATATGCTATCCCTCCCCTTCTTTGTTCGAGGTAAACCTAAAACAAAGTCCGTAGATATATCCTCCCAAGGAACACTAGGCACAGGCAAAGGCATATATAAACCATGAGGATTGAGTCGTGACTTAGCTTTTTGACATGTAGTGCAGTGAGCAACAAAATGCTCAACATCCCGTCTCATCTTTGGCCAAAAGAAATGTGTAGCAAGTACGTCCTCCGTCTTCTTCACGCCAAAGTGTCCCATTAATCCTCCTCCATGTGCCTCCTGCAACAACAAAAGACGAACAGAGCTAGCAGGAATGCATAGCTTGTTAGCGCGGAACACAAAACCATCATTAACAACGAACTTGTTCCATGTTCTTCCTTCTTTACAATTCTGCATTACTTCTTTAAAATCAGCATCATGCACATATTGATCTTTGATGGTCTCCAAACCAAATATTTTGAAGTCAAGTTGTGAAAGCATAGTATAGCGACGAGATAAAGCATCAGCAATAACATTTTCTTTACCCTTCTTGTGTTTGATGACATAAGGGAAAGTCTCAATGAATTCAACCCATTTAGCATGTCTACGATTCAGTTTAGCTTGACTTTTAATATGTTTCAAAGATTCATGATCAGAATGTATAACAAATTCTTTGGGCCATAAATAATGTTGCCATGTCTCTAAAGTCCGAACAAGAGCATATAATTCCTTATCATAAGTAGAATAGTTCAGACTAGGCCCACTCAATTTTTCAGAAAAGTATGCAACAGGTTTGCCATCTTGTAATAACACACCTCCTAATCCAATTCCACTAGCATCACATTCAAGCTCAAAAGTCTTATTAAAATCCGGAAGTTGGAGTAAAGGAGCATGTGTCAACTTATCTTTCAATACCGTGAAGGCTTCTTCCTGTGCGGTACCCCAAACAAAAGGCACATCCTTCTTTGTAAGCTCATTGAGAGGTGCAGCAATGGTGCTAAAGTCTCTCACAAAACGCCTATAGAAACCAGCGAGTCCAAGAAAACTCCTCACTTGTGTGACCGTTTTGGGCTGCGGCCAACTCTCAATAGCTTCAATCTTGGCTTTATAAACTTCAATTCCCTATGGAGTAACAACATAGCCAAGAAAAGATACACGGTCGGTGCAAAAGGTGCACTTCCCAAGGTTACCAAACAAACGTGCATCACGTAGAGCATTAAAAACAGCACGTAAATGTTCCAAATGTTCTTCCAAAGATTTGCTATAAATCAGTATATCATCAAAATAGACTACCACAAATCGTCCAATGAAAGCACGTAAAACTTCGTTCATTAGTCTCATGAAAGTACTAGGTGCATTAGTTAACCCAAAAGGCATGACTAACCACTCATATAAACCAAACTTAGTTTTAAAAGCTGTTTTCCATTCATCTCCCAATTTCATACGAATTTGATGGTATCCACTACGCAAATCAACTTTGGAGAATATTGTAGAGCCACTCAATTCATCAAGCATGTCATCTAGCCTAGGAATAGGATGACGATAACGAATAGTAATATTATTAATGCCTCTACAATCAACACACATACACGAGGTACCATCCTTTTTCGGCACTAGAATAATAGGAACAGCACAAGGACTAAGGGATTCGCGTATATAACCTTTGTCGAGTAGCTCTTGTACTTGACGCATAATCTCCTTTGTATCCTCTGGATTGGTACGGTATGGTGCGCGGTTGGGTAATGATGCACCGGGAATTAAGTCAATTTGATGCTCAATCCCTCGAATAGGTGGTAATCCGGGTGGCACGTGTTGTGGAAAGACGTCAGCGAACTCCTGCAAAATGTTAGTAACAGCAGGAGGCAAAGAGGAAGGCACGTCCTCGAATGAAAATAATGCCTCTTTGCACACAAAAACATAGCAAACAGATTTGCTAACATCTAGATCATCAATATCAGATTTGGTGGCAAATAAACATGCACTTTTCAATTTAATTTCAGAAGCAACACTAGATGGTTTATTATTAGGCTTCATTTGTTGCTCAAATTCTTTTGCCACAATCTGATTTTCACTCTTATTTTGCTCCTGTTTTGCTTTATTAGCTCGATTAATATCATCTTTCAAAATGGAATCAGGAGTCATAGGAAGCAAAGTAATATTTTTGTCCTTATGAACAAGAGTATACTGATTGTTTCTACCATGGTGTACAGAATTTTTATCAAATTGCCATGGTCTACCAAGTAATAAGGAACATGCTTGCATAGGTACCACATCACAATCAACATAATCAGCATATGTAGAGATACTAAAATGCACACGAACAATATGTGTTACCTTAACCTTGCCGCTGTTGTTGAACCATTGGATGTAGTAAGGATGTGGATGTGGTCTTGTGGTGAGAGATAGCTTCTCCACCATCTCCATGCTAGCCAAGTTGTTGCAGCTCCCTCCATCTATGATGATGCGAACAGAACGTTCCTTCACAACTCCCTTTGTATGGAACAAATTATGCCTCTGATTTTGCTCAGCTTGCGTGACCTGCACACTCAAAACACATTGAGCAACTAAACATTCATACCTGTCAGCATCTTCAGCAGCCATGTATTGCGTCTCATGATCAGAATCATCTCCACCGTGTTCTTCATGTGTAAAAAGAGCCAAAGTCTCCTCATCATAGTCACTAGCGGACTCATACCCACCATCCTCAGTAGCAGTCATCACACGCTGTGATGTGCATTCTCGCGCAAAATGTCCTCTTCCCTTACAACGACGACAAATAATATCACTTGTGTGCCCTGTAGACGCCATGGAAGAAGCAGAGCTCTGTGCAGGCCCGGCAGGTGTGCTCTTGGCAGATAGTGGTGGTTGTGCCTGCTTTCTTGTATCACGATTGGAGGTGGCAGCTGACGGAGGTGCCGGTGTAGCAGAACGTGTGGAAGTAGATGATGCACGTGGTGTCCACGATGTAGGTCGACCTGCAGAAAAGTTAGTTCGCGCCAATGCCTGTCGATCCTGCACTTCACGTTCAGCTTTACAAGCAAGATGGAATAAACGAGTTATATTATTATAATCCTTATAGTCTAGAATGGTCTGAATCTCTCTATTTAATCCACCCAGAAAACGTGCAAGCATAGCTTCATTCTCCTCAACGATACCACATCTAATCAAGCCAGTTTGTAATTCCTAATAATATTCTTCTACCGAATTTTTTCCTTGTCTTAAGCGCTGCAATTTTTGAAGTAATTCACGTTGATAATATGGTGGAACCCAACGAGTACGCATAGCAGTTTTCAAAGCAGCCCAAGTAGCTGGAACAGGATATAATCTACAATATTCAGACCACCAAACACATGCAAAGCTAGTGAAAGCACAAACAGCAGCAGGAACACGTCTCTCCTCAGGATATTGTAACATGTAAATCGTTGTTCAGTTTCTAACTCCCAAGTAAGATATATGTCAGGAACATATCTACCCTCAAATGGTGGAATATTCAATTTCAGTTTAGGGAGATGGTCATGATCTCGTACCTGAGGGGGAGCCCTAACATTGCCATTATTTGCATGTGGACGACCTGGTGGTTGTGGTGCTGGTGGTTGCACGTAGTTCTGATGCTGATCAACCTCATCCTTGTAATCTCCCACATAATCATCCTCCTCCACATCAGCAGCAGGAGCCACAGAAGTATCAACAGCAGCACCAGCAGCTTGGCCAGGCTGAAGAGGGACACGGGTCGCTCGGCGGAGGGCTGTGTCGCGATGTGGAGGTAGTCGTTGTTGCTGTTGTAGAGGTGCGTTAGGTGCAGCCGATGGTGGTGGTGGTAGACACGTGAGGAATTCATTAAACTTGTTATCGAGCTTTGTTTCGAACGCCTTCTCAATGCCATCTATCTTCTCCATGGCCTCTTCAAATCTATTTAGCACATCTTCCACCTGTCCACTCATCATTTGCTGAAACTTATCATGTAACGCTTTGTTTGTCATGTTCTCCCAGTCAGTCTCATCGGCTTGTGATCCTGCCATGGTTGGCAGCAATAGAAACACACAAGAATATGATTCTACAGACTACTAGGAAGTGGTGGTGGTGGTGTGGTGGAGAGTCACAAATCCGTCAAGCAAATCTCAAATTCTTACCAGTTCTTACCCAGCAGCAGGCGGTGATTGGCAACCGTTGTAGTCAAAACTCTCAAAGCTTGGATAGAGCGATTGCCAGGGAGAGTCAAACACACGACGTAGATGTATGTGGAGCTGGAAAGGCTTATAGTATGGTAGCAAAAAGGTCAGCAATAATCAATTCAGAGATGCAAAGTTGAATAAACGCTCAACGACGGTACTGTGCTGGTCCTAGGCTATACCGTGCTAGAGACGCGAGCCTAGAACACTAACAAAATCACGGCGCTGCACGAAAACAAGGGAAAAGTTTTTTTTTTGCTCTTTTTTTTGCGCTCCTCTTTTTTTTTGCGAAAAATCACTATAATGGCGAGTGTCTCAAAACTCTTCCCAGGTCAAACTGACAGGATAGACACGAAATTTGTGCGAATTTTTTTTTCGACTGCCCGGACCCAAAAACTGGAAATGGCTCAAAAAAAACTTTCAATAACGGCGACTGTCTCAAAAGGCTAAGAAACACCTAAAAATAGGGTAGCCAGAATTTTTTTTGTCAAGTGCGTTTTTGGAAAATTTTGGGCCTAAACGGAGGGTGGTTTCCAGACTCTTTTTTTTTGGAAACCAACCTCTTCTACGGACGGCAAAAGATTGATGGAATCCCAAACCTACTCAAACAAGGAAACACGAATCTGGCAACAGATGGATCTCGAAAGCAAACCTAATATGAGATGGACTCGAAGTGATGGTGGTATATGGATACGGATCGGTGGTGGTATATGGACTCGGAGCGGTGGCGGATAAGCGGTGGTGGAAGATGGCAGGGACAATGATGATGGTGCGGCGGCGGCGTGACTAATATGACCAGAACTCGAAACTCTAAAAGACTAGACGCTAAGACCAGCAACTTGACACGACGATGCAACCGCAAATTCAACGAAGCAAATACAGAAAAGATTATGCAAAGGCTCAAATTGGTTCGGATAGGATGAACTAACCCTAATTTTTTTTGGCTTTTTCGTGGACTATAGGTATGAAGAACAGACTCGATCTAAACTACGAAAAACTGTAAAATCTCACCGAGCAACCTGAAAAATCTGATACCACTTGATAGAGGCAAAGGTGTCCCGATGTTTCGATGAGATGGTGGCTATCGTTTCTGTGGGAGTCGACCTTGACGATCCGACTACGAACGTGCGAGACGTCGCGCCTTAGCAATCGCTAAACCAACTTCCGAGGGTTATTGACCACGCCGGAGCACGATCAACCTGACCACGAAGGCCTGTTTCCTGCGAGCAAACGAAGAACAAGCAAGAAACTAAGATTGCAATCTGGATATTGCGAATATAAGAGGAAAGATTTATTAATGAACGTGGGGTTCTGTGACGCCTTGGTCTGGTCGTTGAACACAAACGAAGTACGCGAAGTTGCAGCTATGGCGAACTTTTGATCTAAACAAAACCCAAAGTCTGAACGACGCCCTAAGGGCTGTATATATGGAGGAAGAGGGGGGGAATTTCGTGGCCCTTGAGGAAGGGGTCCGAAACCAACCCTAACTCTTGTTTCCCCACACATACAGACTCTAAAAACAGCCTATACTTAAGTATTTCGAAATTACATGGGCCTGGCCCAATAATAAGGTGACGCAGCACCTAGAATAGCCTCTGGACGAAATTTATGAAGTGGCATCTTGTATATTTCGTCCAAGGCTTCATTCACTCCTTATGGTGGCTTCAGAGTGCTGAAATCATCACTTGTAACTCCGTTCTTGTTCCCCTTGCGCATGCCATCAACTCCATGCTTGTTCTTGCTCCAATATTCATACTTCTCCAAGCTAGGCCCTTCATTTGTAAGCAAAACAAATGTATCCAATTTAGGCAGCATCATATTCTCATGAACATTAGAATCATTACCAAGAAACGAAAGTACCTGGTAATTTAATTGGCGTGCGCGAGCTCTAGTAATTGGTCCATCATATGTAACAGTAGGGGTTGTGGGTGTAACAATGGTATTGATGTCCTCATCACATGTAGCTTGTGTTTAAAACAAGCATGTGCCTCATGTCTAAGAGCAAATAATCAAAAGTGGAGACAAGAAATAGAATTAGAACCAGAAGAACGAATATTATGCAGTAGGGTTAGAAATTTAGAAAATAGAATAAATAAGCTAGAAGCAGAACTAGAAACACTTAAAGATGAGTTAGAAAATAGTAATAAGCAAGACAATAATGTTGCTGAAATCACGGAAATGAAAGAACAAATGGTAACAGTAAGGGATAAAAAAGGAGACAAATTAATACAACTGAAAGATGCAGTTACTAGTTTTGGAAACAAATATATTGTTCGATTACCATTCAAAGAAGTGTTAGGAATAAGGATCCCAGTTAGGATTGTTCTTAAGCCAAATATTTCATATAAAATACTGGCACTATTAGATACTGGTTGCACTAAGAACATCATCCATGATAAATATTTTATGAGATGTCCCGAAATAGTTAAAACTATAGATGATAATAAAGCTGAAGTATCTATCGATATGTCAGGAATAAAGAAGATACATAATCAGCTAGCATATAATATTGAAGCTTACATAAATGGAACAAAATATATAATAGATGAAATTACAATAAGAGATTTGTCAGTAATAAATGATGATATGATAATTGGGCTAAGCTTTTTACAACAATCTTTACAAACCACAATCATACATGAAGAAGGGGTAACATTTATCCCTTATCAAGATAATGTTCCATACATATCTGAAGTAAGAAAACAAAGAAAGTCCTTACAAAATGTAGAAATATCTAATTTAGATGATGAATATGGCGCAAGTCCAGATCCCCTTGAATTCTGTAAAGACAAAGAACTTAGTGAGACCATAGAAGAATATCATATAGAAAATACATGTACAGAATGCATTGGGTTACAATCATTCTCTCCAAATTGCTATAGAGATATAAAATCTAAAAAAGATATAGATAAGATTGTGCAAAGACTAGAAAGCATACAAATTATTGGAGAAATACCCATGAAACATTGGGATAAGAACTCTATAGTTTGCAAAATAAATATCATAAATCCAGATTATATAATTAAGTCAGGACCAATAGAAGCTACTCCAAAAGATATTGAAGAGTTTAAAATGCATATTGAAGAGTTATTAAAGTTAAAAGCTATAAGAGAAAGCAGAAGCCCTCATCGGTCTGCTGCTTTCATAGTTAGAAATCACGCTGAAGAAGTAAGAGGTAAATCCAGAATGGTAATTAACTTTAAAAGGCTTAATGATAATACAGTTGACGATGCATACAATATACCTAATAAGCAGGAATGGATTAACAGAATACAAGGAAGTAAATAGTTCTCTAAATTCGACTTAAAGGCAGGATTTTGGCAAGTAAAAATGGCTGAAGAATCTATTCCTTGGACAACATTTACTTGTCCACAAGGCCACTATGAATGGCTAGTAATGCCATTAGGCCTAAAGAATGCACCTGCACTATTTCAAAGAAAGATGCAAAATATATTTAATGAGAATCAAGCATTTATATTAGTATATGTAGATGATTTATTAGTATTCTCAAAATCATACAAAGAGCATATAGCCCATCTTGAAGTGTTCTTTCGAAAGGTGGAACAAAATGGGCTCATATTATCTAAAAAGAAGATGGAAATTTGCAAAGAGAAAATAAATTTCCTTGGTCATGAAATAGGAGAAGGAAAGATATATCTACAAGAACATATTGCAAAGAAAATATTAGAGTTTCCTGATAATATGAGTGATAAAAAGGTTTTACAATAGTTCTTAGGAATTGTAAACTATGCGCGAAACTATATAGATAACCTAGCTAAGCTAGCAGGACCTTTATATGCTAAATTAAGAAAAAATGGTCAAAGATACTTCAATTCTGAAGATATAAAATTAGTAAAGGCCATCAAGGAAAAGGTAAAGAATTTAAAACCCCTAGAATTGCCTCTAGAAGACAATTATTTTATAATTGAGACAGATGCATCTAAGGTAGGATGGGGTCCGATACTAAAACAAAAGCCCAATAAATACTCTCCAAAGGCAGATGAAAAAATATGCAGATATGCTTCAGGAAGTTACAAATTAAAAATGGTAAATAATATTGATAGAGAAATTCTTGCAGTTGTAAATGCAATAAATGCATTTAGGCTATATCTAGGATTCAAAGAATTTACAGTGCGAACAGACTATGAAGCCATATGTCGATATTACAATAAAATTAATAGTAAGAAAAGCTCAACTAGAAGATGGGTCTTATTTGAAGACACCATAGCTGAGAATGGTTATAAAGTTATTTTTGAGCATATTAAGGGAAAGGATAATACCTTACCTGATATATTTTCTCGTGCATCAAATTTGCAGATATGAGGAAAGGATTATTCCACACCAAGGAGGAATATATCTTCTTTGGAGAAGAAAATAGGCTGAAAGAATTTCAGCCAAATACATTCAATTTCAAGCCAAAGGCTCATATCAAGCTTGATGAAGTTCAACGCTGCATATTGGATAATTTATGGTTCCAATATACCACCAAAACAGAGGAAATGGGATATATGTTATCAATCCTGAATAGCTTGGCAGAATATTTTAGCGAACTAAACAAAAAATTGCCAAAGCCAGAAAAGACTGAAATACCAAAAGGAGAAACACTATATCTTATATTTGATGGAAATAAACCTGGCATATATTTGGAATGGGAAAATATAATGATTGAAAAATTAGATGGAAAAAGAAAAGGACAAGATTTAACATTCAAAAGGTATTATAATATAGATGATGCCTTACTTTGGGCAAGAAAGGTATTAGGACCAGATTACTATATTGACCCAAAGGCTAAAGACTATATCCAAATGAAAAGAGGCGTACATGCTTCACCAACTCCCACAAAGGGGGAGGCATCAAGCTCAAAAAATATAAAGAAGGAAGAATCTCCAAAATATAAGACATATCAAGAATGCCTTCTAAAGGGGCTTGACCCTTTAGACAGTGAATACATAGATCAAGAAAATGGATAAAAGGTTTGAAGAATTTTCGAAGATAATAAAGAAAGAATTAAAGGAGGAAATATTAAAAGAATTAAGGCAAGAAATGGATGAAAAATTTGAAGAAATAAAGAAAGAATGTGATGAAAAATATGATTTCAATCTGTTAAATGATGATGATCATATGGACATAGCAGGGCATGGGCAGCGGCCTGAATAAAGCCCAAACCACATATATTGATATTGCTATCAATTATTCGGGCGCGGAGGACCTATACCCGAATATTGATAGAAATCCCAAAAATAGATGTTTTGAATATTGATAAGGTATTATCAATCATATGGGCAGGGAAGACCCCCTGTAGAAAAAAAAGCAATGTTGAATATTTAAGAAAGTTAAATTAAAAATAAATAAAGCAATGCTAAATATTTAAGCAGCCTTGGCATGTATGTGCGCATACACTGGCACATGTATTCTTGAAGGCAGAAGAAGCTCTGAAGGCTAATCGCATGATGAGCTGTATATCCGAGGAGCAAAGACGGGTACACAGAGGCCAGCCAACTATTCACCGAGAGACAATGCCACGTGAAGAAAGCAAAGTTTCCTGAAGATTGAAATTTGTCGGCACTCTCTCGCACTTTTCTATATTATTAGAAGGACACGCATGTACCCTAGTAGGACACGCGTGCATACTATGGTGTACTTTTCTATATTATTAGAAGGACACGCATGTACCCTAGAAGGACACGCGTGCATGCTATCTTGTGTAAAATAAGTGAAGGAAGGCTCCCGAAGGCCTCCCTCGCGGCTATAAAAGGAGACGCTGGGCTCAATAACACACACACAAGACGGGAGAGCACGAAGCACTCAGAGCATCAAGACTCTCCACCAGAGCACCGTTTTCTTCATAGTTTAGCCACCACCACTACTAGTAGAATAGCCAAGAAGGTGCTTCGATCGCCAAGAGTTTGAAGGTAATTTCCTAGTTGTGTGTAGTCCCTTCGGGGCCTCCCGAAAGGGAAAACCATATGTAAATTATGTTGTGGAAATGATGTAGTTTCTTGGTTCACTTGGTATTTTTATTTATGAATTTATGGGACGAGTTCTTATGCTAGGGATCCTATAGGAGAAACCTCTGCGTGTGTAGTTCTCTGTGTAGCCCAGAGTGGCGTTTGAATGAGAACCTTGTGGCCGTAGAGAAGTGTTCCCTTCGGGTGGAACTGCCTGGGAAGACGATAGGAATTTACCCCATAAATTTGCAATTAAAACTGCTAAGTGAACGTAATTAGCTACATCTGATACAACATAATGATAAATATGGTGAGTACTGAGTAGGATTTTACACCTCGGCGCACACCGTCGGACGAATTGTTGGCCTCGCCAGCCCAGAATAGATCCTGCAACAAATATATAATCAAGTCAGAATGTGAAGGTAATCATATTGAATTAAATATTGCTGTGAATAGTAGAATACTATTCCAAATAGTGTATTCAATAGTGGAGCACTATTGTGAATAGTGCCCTACCTAGTGAATAGTAAATACTATTCAAGATAAAAAGCATACCTGTCTACCACTTTCACCTAATCACATATTAACCTAATCAAAATCTTAATTAATATTGATTAGAATATATTAGTAAAAAAATTATTTCCCTATATTGTTGGAATATATATATATATATATATATATATATATATATATATATATATATATAACCATGAGGATTGAGTCGTGACTTAGCTTTTTGACATGTAGTGCAGCGAGCAACAAAACGTTCAACATCCCGTCTCATCTTTGGCAAAAAGAAATGTGTTGCAAGTATATCATCCGTCTTCTTCATGCCAAAGTGTCCTATTAATCCTTCTCCATGCGTCTCCGGCAACAACAAAAGACGAACGGAGCTAGATGGAATGCATAGCTTGTTAGCACGAAATACAAATCCATCATTGACGACGAACTTGTTCCATGTTCTCCCTTCTTTACAATTCTACAATACATCTTTAAATGCAGCATCATGCACATATTGATCTTTGATGGTCTCCAAACCAAATATTTTAAAGTCAAGTTGTGAAAGCATAGTACAACGACAAGACAATGCATCAGCAATAACATTTTCTTTACCCTTCTTGTGTTTAATGACATAAGGGAAAGTCTCAATGAATTCAACCCATTTAGCATGTCTACGGTTCAGTTTTGCTTGAATTTTAATGTGTTTCAAAGATTCATGATCAGAATGCATAACAAATTCTTTGGGCCATAAATAATGTTGCTATGTTTCTACGGTCCGAACAAGAGCATATACTTCTTTATCATAAGTCGAATAGTTCAGACTAGGCCCACTCAATTTTTCGGAAAAGTATGCATTAGGTTTGCCATCTTGTAATAACACACCTCCTAATCCAATTCCACTAGCATCACATTCAAGCTCAAAAGCCTTACTAAAATCAAGAAGTTGGAGTAAAGGAGCCTTACTAAAATCCAAGAGCCTGGGAGAAGACGATGCAGAACCATTGAACAGGCTTTGCGAGGAAAAGAGGAGGAGTAAAGGTTGTTGAGGGGCGAGGGACACGGGCGATGAAAGGAGAACAAGCGGCGGCCAGGAGGAGCAAGAGTGCGAGGGGGCCGTAGCTGGGCGCGATGCACACGGGAGAGGAGGAGCACCCGAGGTGCAGCGAGGAAGAGCGAGTCCAACGGCGGTTAGGTGGTTTGCCGCGAGAGGGGGCCGCAGCTTGGCGACGACCGCCATGGCCGGAGGCACACAACTTGGCCAACACGCTAGCGGGAGATGAGGAGCAAGAGTGCGAGGGGGTCGCAGCTGGGCGCGATGCACAGCGGGAGAGGAGGAGCACCCGAGGTGCGGCGAGGAAGAGCGAGTCCAACGGCGGTTAGGTGGTTCTCCGCGAGAGGGGGGCGCAACTTGGCGACGACCGCCATGGCCGGAGGCGCACAGCTCGGCCATCACGCTAGCGGGAGATGAGGAGGACACAAAGGTGCCGCGAGGAAGAGAGAGTGCAACGACGAGGGGCCATGCACATGCATCACCCTCTGCGAGTGTGCGAGGCATGCTAGCGGGAGATGAGGAGGACACAAAGGTGCGGCGAGGAAGAGAGAGTGCAACGACGAGGGGCCATGCACATACATCACCCTCTGCGAGTGTGCGCATGTGTGTAGTGGCGCACACAAGATCGGGAGACAGAGACGACAGGAAGTGGGAGGAGGCTACCGTTGGCCAAAAGGAAACACAGGGAAGAATTTTAGAATTTTAGAGAGAGTGGTTTTGAAGGAACTTGAAACTATTTTATTTGGCCTTTTGGGGTGTGTCAAATCCACATAAATCATCCCACGTGGGTTATGCTTGATTCAAAATGAATGGGATTGTTATTTTTAGCTCCCTAATATTTTCGGGGAGGGGGGGGGGACTATCTTCATGAGTTATAAAGAGAACCACCATGTGAATTCCCTCGATTTAGATAGATCGAAGATCGAGAAAATTTACTTATTGAATTTCATATGGTAGGCTAATTTAAGAAAATTCAAGTGAGGGATTTTTTAAAAACCTCAGTTCAAATCAAAGCATGATCACATGACCAGCAAAAATAAAATGAAACAAACATTATAATTTGGTAGATGCAGTATTGATGCAATAATAGAAGTCTAAGATGCCCAGACATGTTTGCACTTGAAAAAAGTAAAGTATCAGGAATAAGAAAACTTCAAGGGAAAGGCCTGGTTGACTCGGTCCTTATACACGTTGTTCCGAAAACCACACGAAGCCAAGCCGCAACTACCGTCATTGAGAAGCAGTGCACCGACGGACCGTCACACAAAGTTATGTGTTTTTTATGTATTGCACTTTTTACTGTGTGAATTTCCTAAGTTTTCAACAGCGATAATGATGTCTTCGTAGATAAAATAGGCATGTTTAACAGAACACAACCCGTTCAAAAAAAAAAACAGAACACAAGGACGTTAGTGGTGATATGATAAACCGATCAGCTTTATGCACATGCTCATAATAGAAATACCTTTAAGTTGATGCTTTAAGATTTTTTTCCTCCATTGCAATGCACGTAGGACGCTGCCCCATCCCAGACCATCTTTTCTCTTTCTTTATTACTTTTGTTCCTTCTATTTATTTATCTCCACCAATCACGTGCAAGTGACCAGACATATGAGAAAGAAAATGAGGAGTGTGGTTGCACGGACGGACAAATATGGGCTTAAAATGGACACGCTCGGTCACTGATCGGGCGAGTCCTTGGATGTTTAGGGGATCATAATTGCTAAGTTCGCCTGTAGATACTCTAAAAAACCCGAAGCGAGAGAGTATATCTCAGCGGAGAAGTTTGTAATATTTACGCATGCCATTATGTCGCTTTGGTAGACTTTTTGATGGACATACACCAAATTTCTCTCCCGTGCAACGCACGAGCATTTATGATCCGGGACAATACGCTTCTTCCTGTGAATTTACGCTTTCAGTTTCGAAAAAACCCATATTCGAGGTGGTACTAATTTTTTGCTTAGGTAATTTTCGGTTTCTTCTTTTTTAGGGGAACTTGCAGCTTTATTTAAAATTAAACAAAGGGTGGGACCTCGTCCGCTACAATCTGGATAATGCAGTCTGGAGGAAAATCATAAAATAACGAGCTATCGTTGCACACCCCCTCCCTAGCCAAGCCGTGCGCCGCTCCATTAGCAGAGCGCCTAACCCACGTGATTTTGACCTCTTGCCTCGTCCTCAGCATCCTCTTGATCTCCTCAACAACCGGGCCAAAAGTCGACAGGTTCCTGCCACCGCCCTGTAGCATGGCCACCACCTCCTGACTATCCAACTCGACATGTAGCCGTTGCACACCCATAGAGATCGCCATTTGCACTGCGCTTTTTGCCGCTAGAATCTCCAATAGCTGGGGGATGCCGGCACCTGGGAAGCATATTGCAGCCCCTCCTCTAAAGGCACCATGGTGATCCCGAAGGACCACTCCTCCTCCCCCCTTGTCATCCGTTCGTGACGTCGCTCCATCCGCGTTATCCTTGATCCATCCCGGGTCCGGTGGACACCACCTTTCTGGTCGCCTTGGCTCCTTCACCATCGCCTCCCTGAAGTGAACTTGACGCCATTCATGGATATGGGCGTGAACTTTTTCTGCCAACTCTCGAGCGTCTTGGATCCTTCTACCGTCCCTAGTATCATTTCTCGCGCACCAAAGCCCGTACAATGCCTGGATCATTGTTTCCCATTCAGCTACGCCCGCTTCCGCCAGCCACGCCTTGAACCACGCCACCAGAACAGCCAGGGACCCGTCCATCACCGGTGGCATGACAACCGGCTCCGCCATGCGCTCGCACAAATGTTTCCAGAATAGCAGGGAGTGGGGGCACGCCCAAAAACGATGATATATAGTTTCTTCCCTACCACAAGCGCAGCAAAAAAACACCAGGCTTGATACGTCGACGATGCAACTCGGTTCCAACAGCGAGGCCATTCTTCAGAAGCCTCCAGGTATGTATCTTGGCCTTCCCCGGCGCATTAGTGTCCCATAGGGCAAGCCAAGCCTTGTGTTCAATGCTAGGCATCGACGATCCCGGCTGTCCGGTTTTCGCATCCCGCAAACTCAATCCAAAGTGGTAAGCTGACTTGACAGTAAACTCACCGTTCTTGGTGAAATTCCATGCAATGTAATCTTGCATGTTCGGCCCGCCCACTACTATGTGTCTGATATCCTCAATATCACTCGGTGTAAACATGAGCTGCAGCTTGTCCACGTCCCATGCATCCCCAGGTTCGTTTAACAAGTGTCGTATATGTGTGATCCCTGGAATGAATTGCTGCCCGAGTGGTTGAAGGCTGCCTTGGCGCGGAATCCAGTTATCATGGTGGATTTTGATGGATGACCCATCTCCAACACGCCACACTATGCCCTCCCTCAAAAGCTCTCTTCCATGTATGATGCTTCGGAAAGTGAAGGAACCACCAGATGGGCAAGTTGCATTCATGATTGATCCCCCCGGGAAGTATCTTGCCTTAAGAACCCTTGCACACAACGAGTTTGGGTACTGAAGTATTCGCCATGCTTGCTTCGCAAGAAGAGCTTGGTTAAACACCGCCGTATCCCGAAAACCCATTCCTCCATCTCTTTTTGCCTTACACATTTTTTTCCAAGCCAACCAATGCACCTTCCTCTCTCCATTTGCCTCTCCCCACCAGAAGTTAGACGAGATCGAATTCAGGTTCCGGCACATGTTCTTGGTGAGGTGGAAACAGCTCATAGTGAGAGTTGGTGTGGATTGTAGGCCTGACTTAACAAGAACCTCTCTTGCCGCCTTAGACAATCCTTGTCCCTTCCATCCCGAGACCTTACCCGCTGCACTTTCCTTAACATACTTAAACGTCCCATCTTTGGATCTACCAACCAGTGTTGGCAGTCCTAGATATTTTTCACTCAACGCTTCAGAGTTAATTCCAATGATGCGTTGAAGTTCAGCCTTGCGTGTATTTCCACATCCTTTACCAAAAAATATAGATGATTTTTGAAGATTAATTTTCTGCCCCGAGGCCTCCTCATAAACCTGCAAAATATCCCTTAATGCCTCAAAATTGCTGCTTTTCCCTTCGAGGAACACAATACTGTCATCTGCAAAAAGAAGGTGTGTGATATGGGGGCCAGTGCCGCCAAAAGACACTCCTTTAAGACTGTTATCCTGCTGGGCCGCTTTCAACAGCGCCGAGAAGCCTTCCACACAGAACAAAAACAAATATGGAGACAGCGGATCACCTTGTCGCAAGCCTCTAGAAGGAAGAAAGCCTCTCGAGAAACCACCATTTAATTTAACCGAGAACCTGGCAGAGGTGACGCACCTCATAATCATGCGAATCCAGGGTTGAGCGAAGCCAAATCTACCAAGCACCTGCTCCAAAAAAATCCACTCCACCCGGTCGTACGCCTTCATCATATCCAACTTCACTGCACATAGCGGTGTCTTCCTCCTCCGCACCCTAATTGCATGTGTGCATTCGTATGCCACCAACACATTATCTGTCATAAGCCTTCCCGGGACGAATGCACTTTGTTCCTCAGAAATGAGCACCGGAAGGATAACCTTAAGCCTGTTAGCAAGCACCTTGGTGGCAATCTTATACATCACGTTGCATAGACTAATCGGCCGAAACTGGGTCAGAAGTTCCGGGGAGTTTACTTTAGGTATCATCACAATCACCGTATCATTAAAAGAATCGGGAGTAACTTCGCCCGAAAGAAAACCTCTAACCGCGGAACACACGTCTTCTTTTAACAGTGACCAGTGTCGCTGATAAAACAGAGCCGGCAATCCATCAGGGCCGGGCGCCTTTGTAGGCCCCATCTGGATGAGAGCCCGCTGGATTTCGTCATCCGATATAGGGGCCGTTAACTTATTATTCGTCTCCTCAGAAATAACCGGGACAAAATGATTGAGAAGTCTCTCCGCATGTGCTGACCCTTCTGACCTGAACAACTTTTCATAGAAGGAGGCCGCCAACTCCCTCATTCCTTCATCATCCGTACACCTACTGCCGTTCTCCCCAACCAGCGCTTTGACAGTGTTCTTTCGCTTACGATGAGACGCCCGGTTCTGAAAGTACTGCGTATTCCGATCTCCCGCCTTGAGCCAATCCACCCTCTCACGTTTTCGGTTTCATCGGCTCCTAAGTAACGTTTTCCCGTGTTCTAAAAAAAGTCACGTTTTCCCATTGGTACATAGCGGAAGATTCACTCGGTCACGCCTCCCTCTCAGCCCACACATCACCTACATGGGCCTCAGCCCACCGAATCGAATCCAGCAGCCAGGCAAGCCGATAGGAGAGACATAAAAAAATATACAGCTGTCCACACACGGAGCACGGGCTCTCGCCTCCTCTCCCTCTCGCCCACGAACCCGCCGCCGCCACCACCACCCACGTCGGCCGCTTCTCTGGCGACCTCCAGCGCCGTGAACCACGCCCCCGAGCTCCCCACGGTCCATGCCTCCCTTCCCTCCGGCCAGAGTCTCCGCTCCCGTCCTCTACCGTCCGCTCGCAAGCCCATCCCCCATGGCTAGGGTTTCGGGTAGGGATTCGCCGCCGCGTCTCCGGCTGCCCCAAGTTCGTTCCTCGTTCCTTCTTGGTCTCCCTTTATCTAACTAATAATGTTTAGGTTTTTTAGGGGAGAAACGAGGGGAGGTATAGCAGGGCGTTGTGCTGCTGGTTGCTCTGGTGAAAGATGGGGTGCGGAAATTTGCGGGAGTGGGGGAGATCGATGAGGACGAGGACGGTCTGGTGCGCTGCTGGTGCGGAGAGGGCAGGGGAGAGGGATGGCTGATGCGCTGCTGTTAGCTGCATATAATACTGCTCATTTCCTGTTGGTTTGTTGATTGATGCTGCTGCTGCTACTACTTTGATGCAGTTGCTGCTAATCTGATGTGGAGGACGTGCAGGGACGGACGACGAGCGAGCGGAGGATTTATCCGGGACCTAAATTTGGCAGGTAAAAATTGGTCTGTTTGCCGCTAGCTGGCTTCATGTGATGCTATAGTGTGCTATGGAGAGGTACAGAGGTTATTGTACAGGACCATGAAGGTTCATGATTGGCAATTGATTTTGGGCTATGGAACTGCAATGTCTACTCGGTAAGTTCCCTTACCACTGTATCTTTTTTATGCCAGCAAGAATTTATTTTACAAGCAAAGCCAGCATTTGAGTGTGTGCAGAGATGTCTCAAAAGGATAATAGCTCTGCCGGAGCTATACATTTGAATGAGCCATCTAAATATTTTGGACTTACAAAATTATAGTGTAGAATTGGCTTTGATCTTGCTAATTCAAATTTACTTATTGTAAAAACTCTGTAATAACTCTAAACAACATATGTTGTACAATCCAGGAAGTTTATTTACATTTGATTATATCACTTTGATGTGAGATGGGTTGTAAATACTGGTCACTAAATAATATCAACACTGGTTCCCCATCCCACACCTTCTTCCGTTGCAACGCAGAACCGGTTCGCCATCCCGCACCTTCTTCCGTTGCAACGCACAACCGGTTACCCATCCCGCATTTTCTCCTGTTGCAACACACAGGCTCAGTGTTACATTACCGTAATGTATTCTGAAGCTTCAAGTTTCATTGTTGCTTAAAACCAACAAGGAACAATTAGCATTTCCCCTAACACTGCAAGCTTGGCAGACTTTGTTGTGCATGCAATGCAACTACATATTCTCTCATTACTTTAGTCTAATTTTTTGTCTATGTGTTTCTGGGTCTGCTTCTTGCATTTTTTGTGAAACTAAGACAGTGAAGGCTGGTGAAGAAAAAACACTTGATTTCAACTGTTCTGTATTGACAGTTTCTGGAAAAAAATGACTAAATATTTCTGTACAATAATTTGACAAATTTTAGTGCATGTGCTGCATGTTGTAAGTTGTGCCATGATTTTGGTCTACTGTGTCATAAAGTTCATACCTGGCTGATAATGTGTGCCATGATTCTCACTAATAATGTCAGAAAGATTCCAGGCAGAAATGAAAGTCTATAGTCGACCCCCCAACCAAAAAGAAAACAGAACCACTTATTCTGCACAGATTGAATGTAAAGAGTTATACATGCTTTTTTGTTGATAATCTTTAGTGTAAACTCTTCTCTTTTTGCTCGATTTCCAGATTTATGCACTTTTCATATGGTATAATATGAAACAAAATCCGTTTATTGGCTTCTTATGATCAAAACTGAGAGTATATGCGCCACTGTTAGTGGTCTTATAGAGTTGGAATGTTATGCTTCACTGTAATTCCTTTACTGAATCTATAGACTAAGAAAATTTCTATGTCTTGTGTCAGGCAAATGGGTGAGCTCTCACATCCCTCTCGGTTTCCTTTGATTTGTTGCAGATCTCTTGATAGTCCATGACCTCTCTGTATGTTGATTGCACCCATGTACTATATACTTCCAATTTCTTCTGTATCGTGTATATGCCAATTGTTTTCCTTTACTTTGTGCACAATGATTATGCTCTAGCACTAATATAAATTTTGGATTCATAATTGCAGCCTATCATTAATTTGCTGCAAAACTACAACCAATGTCAAAATCCTTATTTTAGTCATGACAATTAACTATTTAAAAACCCAAAACTAGCTGCATTCAGTATTTGACATGTTAATTCCATCATTCAGTATTTGGAGTAGATGCTACAGTTATAATTAAACAGTAGGATTCCAGTAATTGTGCACAACAGCAGCGAGTCGCTCTAAATTTCTACATGACACCGAACTTCAAACAGAACGCCTCCATAGTTGATGATGTGCTCTTAGATTATTAGTTTCTTTGAATTGCCCTGCGTCCATTAGATTAAGGTTATATGCAAACGTATAGATAGATGTATCAATCCATTCAGGCACAGTTTTTTATTTCCTGGCCTCCATGTGTATGTAATATTATTATTTTGGAAAAGGATCATTTATTAAGGCAACAAGCCAACACAAATAAGAAAACCTGGCCGCTACATGTTACTAACTCTAAACTGAAAAGGTTCTAAATCAACTGACTTGACCGGAGCTCTATCTTAAAGATTTGATCATAACAGAGTTTGGCAGGTTTCCCCGCAAAGTAAAAATTAGAGTTTGGCAGGTTAGGTGAGACACGTCATTAGATTCGTTATGAGCATTGCGATATCCTATGTTAGACAGGTAAGCAAATTAATCAAAATTTTCACTTAACATGCAGTAGAAACAAATATATGTAATTGTCAATATCAGTGTGCCAGTGAAGAAACTCAGTCACTGCCAAAGTATTGTCGTCCCATGCTAAAGCTGAAAAAAAACTACATGCACATTTGTTTGTTTCGTCACAAGAAAACGTTCAAACTTAATATACCTATCGCATCTCATGGTGTATGATTAACTAGCTCTTCGTTGTTTCTATTTCCAAACAAGTTAGGGTAGGCTAGAGGTGAAACCCATAAGATCTCGTAACCAACTCATGGCTCTGGCACATGGATAGCAAGCTTCCACGCACCCCTGTCCATAGCTAGCTTTTTGCCATTTTAATACAATCAACCTTTTCAAATATATTTGGATTATATTAGGAAACTGCAGCTATGTGTTTCTGAGTTAGAGCTCATAACAGACCGACTGCTTCTGCTTCCTTACTTGCTTCCATTCTAACTTTAGATCGTTATTAAGATGGACCTTTGAGCCATATAGTCCATACGGAAGTGTTGAGATACTTGTAGATCATGCAAGTGAAGAGTGGCTTTAATACATTTGAGTGGACATAAAGTAATTTTAAGATCAATAGTTGATGTTCTCTCTTAAAAAAAGACTGACAATTGATGCCAACGACCCGAATGGCCCAACACACAATATTTATTCTTTTTCGTAAAAGAATTATGTTTTCTAATTATTATATAGGAGAGCACATCAAATGTTTTCATTAGGTGCATCAGTTCAAAGCAAGCCAAAAACATTAAGTCTTCTATTTTTGTAGATCAGAATCCTAGACGTGGTCAGTTTATATCATTTTTCTGGTACCTCTGTTCTGCATATATTTCTCAAACGAATTCTGCCATCGATTAGGAGTGAAATCACCATGACATTTACAAGCTTTGTCTTCCATGCTCAGGTCAATGATACCTGAAATTCTTGGGACTTCTTTCGAATTGAAACATTAGAAGATAAGCTTGTGGTGACTTTATGAGGTTTTGGCATTGGACCGTTTGAAACTTTAGATTGGCAGAGAGATAGAGACCCTGGTGCTTTGATAGAGGCAAAGGTGTCCCGATGTTTCGATGAGATGGTGGCTATCGTTTCTGTGGGAGTCGACCTTGACGATCCGACTATGAACGTGCGGGACGTCGCGCCTTAGCAATCGCTAAACCAACTTCCGAGGGTTATTGACCACGCTGGAGCACGATCGACCTGACCACGAGGGCCTGTTTCCTGCGCAAACGAAGAACAGGCAAGAAACTAAGATTGCAATTTGGATATTGCGAATATAAAAGGAAAGCTTTATTAATGAAGGTGGGGTTCTGTGACGCCTTGGTTTGGTCGTTGAACACAAACGAAGTACGCGAAGTTGCAGCTATGGTGAACTTTTGATCTAAATAAAACCCCAAAGTCTAAACAATGCCCTAGGGGTTGTATATATGGAGGAAGAGGGGGGAATTTCGTGGCCCTTGGAGGAGGGGTCCGAAACCAACCCTAACTCTTGTTTCCCCACACATACAGACTCTAAAATAGCCTATATTGAAGTATTTCGAAATTACATGGGCCTGGCCCAAAAAGAAGGTGACGCAGCACCTAGAAAATAGCCTTTGGACGAAAATTATGAAGTGGCATCTTGTATATTTCATCCAAGGCTTCATGCACTCATTATGGTGGCTTCAAAGTCCTGAAATCATCACTTGAAACTCTGTTCTTGTCTTCCTTGCGCATGCCATCAACTCCATGTTTGTTCTTGCTCCAATGATCATCCTTCTCCATGCTAGGCCTTCATTTGTAAGCAAAACAAATGTATCCAATTTAGGCAGCATCATATTCTCATGAACATTAGAATCATTACCAAGAAACGAAAGTACCTGATAATTCAATTGGCGTGCGCGAGCTCTAGTAATTGGTCCAGTATGTATAGCAGCAGGGGCTGTGGGTGTAACAATGGTATTGATGTACTCATCATCCTCCCTTTCTTGAAATGAAGTCGTCCTCGACGGAAGCTCATCTTCCTCACCCAAATAAGGCTTCAAATCTGCAATGTTAAAAGTGGGACTAACCCCAAAATCTGCAGGCAACTCAAGTTTATATGCATTATCATTTATTTTCTCTAACACCTTAAAAGGACCATCAGCACGTGGCATTAGCTTTGATTTGCGCAAATTAAGAAATCTATCCTTACGCAAATGTAACCAAACAAGATCTCCAGGTGCAAACACAACATGTTTTCTACCCTTATCTCCAGCAAGTTTATATTTAGCATTCATACGCTCAATGTTTTCCTTAGTTAACTCATGCATTTTTAAAATCAATTCAGCACGTTCTTTAGCATCAAAATTAACCTTCTTCGAAGATAGAAGAGGCAACAAATCAATAAGTGCACGAGGTAGGAAACCATACACAATTTTAAAAGGACACATCTTAGTAGTAGAATGCAATGAACGATTATAAGCAAATTCAATATGAGGCAAGCATTCCTCCCACATTTTCTTATTATTCTTCAAAACAACCCTAAGCATAGTAGACAATGTTCTATTGACTACTTCAGTTTGTCCATCAGTTTGGGGGTGACAAGTAGTACTAAAAAGCAGTTTAGTCCCCAACTTAGCCCATAAACATCTCCAAAAGTGGCTAAGAAATTTAGTATCACGATCTGAAACAATAGTATTCGGCACACCATGCAAGCGAATAATTTCACGAAAGAACAAATCAGCAACATTAACAGCATCATCGCTTTTATGACATGGTATAAAGTGTGCCATTTTCGAGAATCTATCCACGACAACAAATATACTATCCCTCCCATTCTTTGTTCGAGGTAAACCTAAAACGAAGTCCATAGATATATCCTCCCAAGGAACACTAGGCACAGACAAAGGCATATATAAACCATGAGGATTGAGTCGTGACTTAGCTTTTTGACATGTAGTGCAGCGAGCAACAAAACGCTCAACATCCCGTCTCATGTTTGGCCAAAAGAAATGTGTAGCAAGTACGTCCTCCGTCTTCTTCACGCCAAAGTGTCCCATTAATCCTCCTCCATGCGCCTCCTGCAACAACAAAAGATGAACAGAGCTAGCAGGAATGCATAGCTTGTTAGCACGGAACACAAAACCATCATTAACAACGAGCTTGTTCCATGTTATTCCTTCTTTACAGTTCTGCATTACTTCTTTAAAATCAGCATCATGCACGTATTGATCTTTGATGGTCTCCAAACCAAATATTTTGAAGTCAAGTTGTGAAAGCATAGTATAACGACGAGACAATGCATGAGCAATAACATTTTCTTTACCCTTCTTGTGTTTAATGACATAAGGGAAAGTCTCAATGAATTCAACCCATTTAGCATGTCTACGGTTCAGTTTAGCTTGACTTTTAATGTGTTTCAAAGATTCATGATCAGAATGTATAACAAATTCTTTGGGCCATAAATAATGTTGCCATGTTTCTAAGGTCCGAACAAGAGCATATAATTCTTTATCATAAGTAGAATAGTTCAGACTAGGCCCACTCAATTTTTCAGAAAAGTATGCAACAGGTTTGCCATCTTGTAATAACACACCTCCTAATCCAATTCCACTAGCATCACATTCAAGCTCAAAAGTCTTATTAAAATCAGGAAGTTGGAGTAAAGGAGCATGTGTCAACTTATCTTTCAATACCGTGAAGGCTTCTTCCTGTACGGTACCCCAAATAAAAGGCACATCCTTCTTTGTAAGCTCGTTGAGAGGTGCAGCAATGGTGCTGAAATCTCTCACAAAACGCCTATAGAAACCAGCGAGGCCAAGGAAACTCCTCACTTGTGTGACCGTTTTGGGCTGCGGCCAACTGTTAATAGCTTCAATCTTAGCTTTATCAACTTCATTTCCCTCTGGAGTAACAACATAGCCAAGAAAAGATACTCAGTCGATGCAAAAGGTGCACTTCCCAAGGTTACCAAACAAACGTGCATCACGTAGAGCATTAAAAACAGCACGTAAATGTTCCAAATGTTCTTCCAAAGATTTGCTATAAATTAGTATATCATCAAAATAGACGACCACAAATCGTCCAATGAAAGCACGTAAAACTTCGTTCATTAGTCTCATGAAAGTACTAGGTGCATTAGTTAACCCAAAAGGCATGACTAACCACTCATATAAACCAAACTTAGTTTTAAATGCTGTTTTCCATTCATCTCCCAATTTCATACGAATTTGATGGTATCCACTATGCAAATCAACTTTGGAGAATATTGTAGAGCCACTCAATTCATCAAGCATATCATCTAGCCTAGGAATAGGATGACGATAACGAATAGTAATATTATTAATGCCTCTACAATCAACACACGTACGCGACGTACCATCCTTTTTAGGCACGAGTATAATAGGAACAGCACAAGGACTAAGAGATTCGCGTATGTAACCTTTGTCGAGCAGCTCCTGTACTTGACGCATAATCTCCTTTGTCTCCTCTGGATTGGTACGGTATGGTGCACGGTTGGGTAGCGATGCACCGGGAATTAAGTCAATTTGATGCTCAATCCCTCGAATAGGTGGTAATCCCGGTGGCACGTCTTGTGGGAAGACGTCAGCGAACTCCTGCAAAATGTTAGTGACAGCAAGGGGCAAAGAGGAAGGCACGTCCTTGAATGAAAATAATGCCTCTTTGCACACAAAAGCATAGCAAACAGATTTGCTAAAATCTAGCTCATCAATATCAGATTTGGTGGCAAGTAAACATGCACTTTTCAATTTAATTTCAGAAGCAACAGTAGATGGTTTATTATTAGGCTTCATTTGTTGCTCCAATTCTTTTGCCACAATCTGATTTTCACTCTTATTTTTCTCCTGTTTTGCTTTATTAGCTCTATTAATATCATCTTTCAAAATGGAATCAGGAGTCATAGGAAGCAAAGTAATATTTTTATCCTTATGAACAAGAGTATACTGATTGTTTCTACCATGGTGTACAGAATTTTTATCAAATTGCCATGGTCTACCAAGTAATAAGGAACATGCTTGCATAGGTACCACATCACAATCAACATAATCAGCATATGTAGAGATACTAAAATGCACACGAACAGTACGTGTTACCTTAACCTTGCCGCTGTTGTTGAACCATTGGATGTAGTAAGGATGTGGATGTGGTCTTGTGGTGAGAGAAAGCTTCTCCACCATATCCATGTTAGCCAAGTTGTTGCAGCTCCCTCCATCTATGATGACGCGAATAGAACGTTCCTTCACAACTCCCTTTGTATGGAACAAATTATGCCTTTGATTTTGCTCAGCTTGTGTAACCTGCACACTCAAAACACGTTGAGCAACTAAACATTCATACCTGTCAGGATCTTCAGCAGCCATGTATTGTGTCTCATGATCAGAATCATCTCCACCGTGTTCTTCATGTGTAAGAAGAGCCAAAGTCTCCTCATCATAGTCACTAGCGGACTCATACCCACCATCCTCAGTAACAATCATCACACGCTTAGACGGGCATTCTCTCGCATAATGACCTCCACCCTTGCAACGTCGACAAATAATATCATGTGTTTGCCCTGTTGATGCCATGGATGAAGAAGAGCTCTTTGCAGGCCCAGAAGGTGTGCTCTTGGCAGATAGTGGTGATTGTGCCTGCTTTACTGTATCACGGTTGGAGGTGGTAGCCGAAGGAGGTGCCGGTGTAGCAGAACGTGTGGAAGTAGATGATGCACGTGGTGTTCATGATGAAGGTCGACCTGCAGAAAAGTTAGTTCGCGCCAATGCCTATCGATTCTGCACTTCACGTTCAGCTTTACAAGCAAGATGTAATAAACGAGTGATATTATTATAATCCTTATAGTCTAGAATGGTCTGAATCTCTCTATTTAATCCACCCAGAAAACGTGCAAGCATAGCTTCATTCTCCTCAACAATACCATATCTAATCAAGCTAGTTTGTAATTCCTGATAATATTCTTCTACCGAATTTTTTCCTTGTCTTAAGCGCTGCAATTTTTGAAGTAATTCACGTTGATAATATGGTGGAACCCAACGAGTACGCATAGCAGTTTTCAAAGCAGCCCAAGTAGCTGGAACATGATATAATCTACAATGTTCAGACCACCAAACACATGCAAAGTTAGTGAAAGCAAAAACAGTAGCAGGAACACGTCTCTCCTCAGGATATTGTAAACATGTAAATCGTTGTTCAGTTTCTAACTCCCAAGTAAGATATATATAAGGAACATATCTACCCTCAAATGGTGGAATATTCAATTTCAGTTTAGGGATATGGTCATGATCTCGTACCTGAGGGGGAGCCCTAACATTGCCATTATTTGCATGTGGACGACCTGGTGGTTGTGGTGCTGGTGGTTGCACGTAGTTCTGATGTTGATCAACCTCATCCTCGTAATCTCCCACATAATCATCCTCCCCCACATCAGCAGCAGGAGCCACAGAAGTATCAACAGCAGCACCAGCAGCTTGGCCAGGCTGAAGAGGGACACGGGTCGCTCGACGGAGGGCTGTTTCGCGATATGGAGGTAGTCGTTGTTGCTGTTGTAGAGGTGCGTTAGGTGCAGCCGGTGGTGGTGGTGGTAGACGCGCGAGCAATTCATTGAACTTGCTATCAAGCTTTGTTTCGAACGCCTTCTCAATGCCATTTATCTTCTCCATGGCCTCTTCAAATCTATTTAGCACATCTTCCACCTGTCCACTCATCATTTGCTGAAACTTATCATGTAACGCTTTGTTTGTCATGTTATCCCAGTCAGTCTCGTCGGCTTGTGATCCTGCCATGGTTAGCAGCAATAGAAACACACAATAATATGATTCTACAGACTACTAGGAAGTGGTGGTGGTGGTGTGGTGAACAGTCACAAATCCGTTAAGCAAATCTCAAATTCTTACCAGTTCTTACCCAGCAGCCGGCGGTGATCGGCAACCGATGTAGTCAAAACTCTCAAAGCTTGGACAGAGCGATTACCAGGGAGAGTCAAACGCACGATGTAGATGTATGTGGAGCTGGGAAGGCTTTTAGTATGGTAGCAAAAGGGTCAGCAATAATCAATTCAAAGATACAAAGTTGAATAAACGCTCAACGACGGTACTGTGATGGTCCTAGGCTAGACCGTACTAGAGACGCGAGCCTAGAACACTAACAAGATCACGGCGCAGCATGTAAACAAGGGAGGAGCACACTCTGAATTTTTTTCTTTTTTTTGCACTTTTTTCCTCCTTTTTTTTTGCTCCGCAACAATTTTTTTTCGAAGAAGTCTACAAATGTCCTAAAAACTGCCTAGCCAGAATTTTCCAGACTTAGTTTTTTTTTTAAACTGGAACTATTTTTGTTCTGCGGGTAGCACGAAAGTTGGGGAGTCCTTCTCTCTCACGAGTCAGAGTATCGCGTGATCTGAAAATCAAGAACAAATCAACAATTACTGGACTCAGACTAGGACTTGTGACGGAGATGAATCTGGTGGAAACTCGGACTGGTGGCGGATATTTGCAGGGCGATGGAACACGGACTGGTGGCGAATCTGTGATGGAGGTGGACTCGGATTAGCGTGATGGCGGTGGATATGTGGTATATGGTAGCGGCGATAACGATGGTGGTATATGGCAGCGGTGATGACGATGGTGGTATTTGGCAGCGGTGATGATGATGATGCGGTGGTGATATATGGCAGCGGCGACGTGACAACCTGTGAACAGAACTCGAAACTCTAAAGGACTAGACGCTAAGACCAGCAACTTGACACGACGATGCAACCGCAAATTCAACAAAGCAAATACAGAAAAGATTATGCAAAGGCTCAGATTGGTTCGGATAGGATGAACTAACCCTATTTTTTTGGCTTTTTTCGTGGACTGTAGGTATGAAAAACAGACTCGATCTAAACTATGAAAAACTGTAAAATCTCACCGAGCAACCTGAAAATCTGATACCACTTGATAGAGGCAAAGGTGTCCCGATGTTTCGATGAGATGGTGGCTATCGTTTCTGTGGGAGTCGCCCTTGACGATCCGACTACGAACGTGCGAGACGTCGCGCCTTAGCAATCGCTAAACCAACTTCCGAGTGTTATTGACCACGCCGGAGCACGATCAACCTGACCACGAGGGCCTGTTTCCTGCGAGCAAACGAAGAACAAGCAAGAAACTAAGATTGCAATCTGGATATTGCGAATATAAGAGGAAAGCTTTATTAATGAAGGTGGGGTTCTGTGACGCCTTGGTCTGGTCGTTGAACACAAACGAAGTACGCGAAGTTGCAGCTATGGCGAACTTTTAATCTAAACAAAACCCCAAAGTCTAAACGATGCCCTAGGGGCTGTATATATGGAGGAAGAGGGGGGGGGATTTCGTGGCCCTTGGAGGAGGGGTCCGAAACCCACCCTAACTCTTGTTTCCCCACACATACGGACTCTAAAAATAGCCTATATCGAAGTATTTCGAAATTACATGGGCATGGCCCAAAAAGAAGGTGACGCAACACCTAGAATAGCCTCTGGACGAAAATTATGAAGTGGCATCTTGTATATTTCGTCCAAGGCTTCATGCACTCATTATGGTGGCTTCAAAGTCCTGAAATCATCACTTGAAACTCTGTTCTTGTCTCCCTTGCGCATGCATCAACTCCATGCTTGTTCTTGCTCCAATGATCATCCTTCTCCAAGCTAGGCCCTTCATTTGTAAGCAAAACAAATGTATCCAATTTAGGGAGCATCATATTCTCATGAACATTAGAATCATTACCAAGAAACGAAAGTACCTGATAATTCAATTGGTGTGCACGAGCTCTAGTAATTGGTCCAGTATGTATAGCAGCAGGGGCTGTGGGTGTAACAATGGTATTGATGTCCTCATCATGCTCTGAAGGATGGTGAATTTGAGATCAAAAATTATTGTTGTTAAATAATCTTTTCTTCTTTCAGTTGGAAAAGTTAGCGTTGTTGGGAGTTTGATGTTGCATTGGGCCTTGGCAGTGGCGAGCTAGGTGACGGCGAGGTAGGCGACATCGTCAATGATGGCCATCATGGCTTCCACCTGCGCCCTCTTGCAGGTGGACTGCTGGTCATCGATGCGGCGGGTTGGGCTCTTGCAGCAACATCTATGATATTCTCTGGACGAGCTGCAGGTAGGCCAGGTTGTAGATGAGGATTCAACGACCACCACCGAGGTATGGCCTTCTCTCCTTGCCCTTGGGCTGGCATCTCTGATCAGGTTGTAATCTGCTGCTGAAGTGTTGCTCTTCTTTGATTTGGGGATTCCTATGGGATCTATTTTTGATTGGTCAAAGCTGGTTTGTTGGCCACCTGTTGGTTTAACATGATGCTATAATGCGCTATGGAGAGATATGTTATTCCAGTACAAGTGGCCGGTCAGTTAATTTGAGGATTTTTGCCTTTTGTTCTTCAGGCCTATAGCTTGTGGTTTCAGTCCGACAGTTAAAAGTTGCATTGGCTTGTAAAAATTCACGTGACTGGACCAGTAGGTGAGGATGATCTCATATGGAAAATACTGCTCCATGGTACTAAAATCTTTTATAGGTGTTGGAAGTCAATGCTAGGAGCTCCTGGGATGTGCTCATGCATGCTTGGTTGGATCCTTTTCTTTGAATCAATTCATGAACCGATGGCATCAGATATGCCGTATGTGTACTCCACTACATACGACAGGGTGAAAACAAGTTTGATCGATGGAGATGGATTTCTATCCTGTTGGTGCAATTGTATGTTCAGGTGGTTCTTTCATGTCCATTTTCTCTCAGCTTCTTGATGTTTTCTTTCTCAGGTGTAATTTAGTTGCCATTTGTAATAGCCAAATTTTCATGTCAAACATGATTTGAAGATTTTTTATGCCAGTTGACATGTCATTTATTTTCTAAACAACCTATTGTTGATGGTGTTTGATATCCTTTCTGACATCTTCCAAGAATAAGTTCTCATGTTCAGTAAATGCAATTCAGTTGATTATTTTGAATTATTGTAGTAGGTCAATAGGATTTGATTGTACTTAAATTTTGTTTTCCACAGGGATACAAACAACAGCGTAACGACTCTAGAAATCTACATCTTAATACTGCCCTATTTTCGGGGATTCGAATCTTCATGGCTACCATATTGGTTCAAAACTCCATTTGACCTTGGAAGGGATATGTTCTTCATATGTTTTTGTAGCCCTTGCCTGAACTATTTTAAGACATGTTATTTACATTAAGGTCACCAATGTGCACCTTTCAGTCGAAACACAGTGCAAGGCTCCTTTCTTATGTTGATAATATACTTGGCAAACATTTCAGAAATAACATTTTATAGTTCTGGTTTGACCTACATGACACAAATTAAATTTTGTTTGTACTTTTCCTTTACTTGTCCACTTTTAGAAAATTTAATGTCATTTTTTTGTCAATTTTTCACACTGTGAATCCGACAAGCACCTTCAGATAAAATAAATAAGAGGTATTATATGTCTGTTTACTAAAGCCTTCAGAGGCAATGGCAGACTGGCACTAAATAGCCTTATTTACATTCTGTACATCGCTGAATACATGCACAAGTAAACCAAAGTCGCAATCATGCGAAGGTATAAACGGGACCAACACATTCCAATAGAGCTACAAACCTGGTGTGCAATCATTGCATCATGAGGATCAGAAGAAGATCGTCTAGACTAAACCCAATGTCTTGTGAGATTGCAGAAACCTCTTGTGAGGCTTTGCATACAGACATTGTTGTGAGTTTTACGAGTTTGTATTACGTTTTCTGCTTTGGAATTGCGTCGTGCATCTTGGTGAGTAACTTCAATGAGTTTGTTTTGCATAGACTTATACAAATAACAAATGTTTGCTTCCATTGAGCATCTTGTGTAGAGTTAATTCTACACTTTGAAGGTTTTTTTTTGCTTTTCGGTAAACTAAAGTTGTTTATCTCGATCCAAATCTAATAACAAATTTTGGCCAGTTCCGGTATAATCAATGGAAGTGGCATATATTTTCCTGGATTAATCAGCTTGATTGATAAGCTGTTTTTTTTGCAATATGTATCTGATGAAATAACAATGTTTTGTCGAGTTTCTCCATCCAGGCTGAGTGCCAGGCACGCTTGTCCTTGTTGCAGGAATCCTTCATGTCTCTGTAGTAGGGGTCGATGATGGCCTCGGTGAGGTGAACCAGTGAGTCCTTCTCATGCTCCTTGCTTCCCAGACCTTGTATTGGCCCTGGATGTCAACAAGATTCTGGCAGGCGATCCCGAATTCTTGAGCACCTTTATATCATTGGTGATGTCCACTGTAGCGAACATGTAGTGGGGGCTGTTGACGAACCTGGTGAAACGCTCGCAAGGCCTTGTGGCCAAGCAGTAGTGGTAGACGAGGACGTGGTTGCGCACGCACATCTGGGCGACTGCGACCTTGGGACGAGACCTGGCACGAGCGCGGGTGTACTTGAGGTCGAACCCGACCACCTTGTACTTCTCCTCGGCAAGCAATAGCTCCATGATGTGGATGGAGTGCTCCACCCAGACCGGGTTGTTGGTGTACACCACCGAGAGCTCTGAGAACCTTCTTTGGGTGTCCACAACGGCATCCATGGTGAACTGCTCATCGTCGTCGGCAGCCGCTCGGAGCGCCATTGGAGCCGCGCAGGATACCCTCTAAGAATTTTCGTGGTGGGTGTGCTTCTTGCAATGGTGGGGCGCGATCGAAAGGTTGAAGAGACACAAGGGTTAAACGGCCGCTGTAATAAATGGGGGCCGGTCGGCCTGTAATCGTCACGTCTTGTCACGGTGTTCATAGCGGACGGTTCCAGTGCAGGCTTGACAACACCGCACCGCATGCGTTTCGTTTGACCACGTGTGGGCTCGAACAGGCGCCAAATGTATCGTTGGTGAGCTTGTTCCTGCGCTACCGCACAGTTTACCACGCAAGCTTCCCGCCTGGCTAGTTTGGCCACCCGTCAGCTAGAAGAGGGACAGATCACGGACGTTTATTGGCAAAAAGCTTTGTAAAAACAAAGTGTGTGGAATGACTTCAATCATAAGTTTACCCGTGGGTGATGAGGTCAAAGTTACATAGAAGGGTGATGATGGACACTCGAGTGCGATAATTAATTCTGCGCTCTACAGGGCACATGGTTGAAGAAACCAATTGTGTGCAATAATGTCGAAGATCGCCGTTGAGTTAGCTATACAGATCGTGTGCTATGAGATCGACAAGGTAAACGGATTCGAGAATGGTTAATAAAATCTAAGACCATTGCATATTAAGGTCAAAATAGTGCTACCAATATACGAGTCTCATACGATGCCATTTGAACAATTGTACCACAAAAGCTCAAAATATTACAAGGTTCAAATTACAGAGTTATATGGCTCAAGTTCGAGTCATATAAGATTGCAAGGTTCAAACTGATATTAGAAATGAAATTCAGCTCATCATCTGCAAACGCTCGCGCTGATCCGGTGAACATGGATATCAGAGAGTGTCAAACTAATATTACCACTTCTAAGTCTGGTTTCGAAACCTCATAATTTTTGTAAAGGGGTTAGCCACTGAGAAATCATGTATGGGGTTGACATGATGACTTTTGATTACTCTATCATCTGAAGTTCCAAAATGAAATTCAGCATTTTTTGGAGCCTATTCCATTCTGCTACAGCCGCCGGCGCTGATCAACAAACCATTCAGTTTTGCAAAATAAATGTAGGGCAAACCTCATTACCTTCAGCACCCTTACTCTGACAACAAAGAACCTGGGGAATATAATCTCTGGTAAGGTCCCTTGGTAGGAGTTCAAAGTAATTTCTGAGAGATGCAAATCTAGGCATTCGACGTGATTGTTATATTGTATCACATTATCCACCACTGGGCCTAATCTTATCTCCAAAAGAAGAAAACGTGTTACTGCCTACATGAAGTTTTGAACATTACTACAGGCCTAGCTTTTTGGTTTGCATGATTTGTAAAATGCACTAACATGCCATCTTCGATCTGACATGATTAACATGGGCATTTGATTACATTCTAGAAAAATGTAGCCTTCTTCACAAGAGGTTGGAGTGGATGAAAAGTTCCCTAAGACAACTAGTGCAGATGAATCCAAAGGAGAAATGCTTATGGATTGTAACCATGTGGATCAAGCAACCAATATGGGGGGGACATGTATGTACTGAAATCCTCCAAAAGAATCCTTCAGAAATTGTAGTACATTGTCATTGTAAACTTGGAAAAAGGTGTCACAAGTTGAACTCCTTTATGGTTAACATTTAACAGGGAAGGAACATCACCTCGATATATAGCTTCTCCAGGCACGGAAAGCATCTCAGGAAACTGACAACTTGCTCCAGGTTGCCGATAGATTCTAGTGCCAAGACCTTCGCTGTACACAGTTTGGGGGTCAAGCTTGTCGGAATCATTTTCTGGATGACAGACGAACATACATCTTCAAAATTAGAAATAATGTTAATTTGTAGAAGGAGAGGTAGAAGGCGGCTGTTGTACTTGATCGGCTGTGGATCCAATAACAAGTTCGGAGAATTTGTCAGATGAGTAGCCCACCACTGTCAATTTTGGCGCAAAAATGACATTGATTCTTGTTGGACCTTCTTGATCAACTACAAGTAATCTCTCAAGTGCAGGTGTGTCCTCAATGACCATACTGTGGTACACATCTTGTGATGTCTTCTTGCCGCACCAGCAACACACATAAATAGTTCGGAGAGTCATGAAGGTGATATGGAAGCTGCATGTCACCGTCTGGGAGTCAGACAACGACGAGCTCGAGGTGTTTCAGTCGTGGTAGAATAAGAGCAGGCGCGCCATTAAGCTTGGCTCGGTCCTGAACTTGGCGTATGATGGCAGTTCTTGAACTTGGCGACACGCAGCATGGGCGTGAGGCGGAGCGTAGACGTTGGCAGCGAGCGCATATGCCCATCATGAAACATGAGATCCTTGAGCTGATCTAGGGCGGGGGATCGGAACTAGTCATCAAGCTTGACTCGGTCCTTGCCGTTGGAATGGAACTTGCCCATTCTAAGGCCTCTGGCTGGGCCAAGGTGACTGCTGAGGATCTTGGAGAACGCATCCAAGCTTTTGCGATAGCCATGGCAGAGATCATGGGCGTCGATGAGGTCGAGAGGGGTGGAGTTCCATAGGGGGGCGCCACCGCCGGGAAAGGACAGTTTTCCGTGCCCCATATTTGATTGGGAGGAGGGAGATGATGACTGTCAACATATCATCGAGGAGGCTGCAGATGAAGTCTAGGCCTGTTAGAGTTGCTTGCGATTCTTGCTCGCGCCGCCTCCGCTTGTCGGCATCCCCGTTCTCCACCTCTGGAGTCTCCTTGTCAGCGGCGCTTTCTGATATAAGTGGGAGTACAGGGAATATTTAGTTAAAACAGGGTAATAGAGAAGTGTATTAGTAACTAGAAGTTATTAGGTAGGAATATAGTAAGAAAATGGAATAACAATTGGTTGCTTAAATACTACACAATTCATTTGATATTGATGGGTAAGTCAACCTGCAGATACTTGAAAAGAAAACTTACTTCGAACAAACTCTGGACGGATGATATCCTCGGGGAAGTTAGCATATATCTCATGACTAGGCTTTTTTATGTGCAGTGCAATTATAGTGCCAGCTTTTAGTACATAAAACTTAGAAATTTCTTTCCAAAGGCTAGTGCCAAAATAGTAGTCACCACATTCATCAAGTTTTACAGTAGCAACGATTGTAAATCCATGGTTTGTGTTGAGTATGACATCCCTGCAGTCTTGATTTATGTAAAGGGAAAGATTGTGCACTACAGATTTTGTTGCATAGCAAGGGACGCGCTGCAGAAAATGGTAGGATTGTTAAAGAAAATATGCTAACAATATGGGACCAAATTGAAAGAATTGTACAAAAGTTGAAATCGAAGGACAAAAATCTATAATTAAACAGTCAGGATAAACATGATGTGATGGAAATATGAGAGTAATCAAAAGAACAATACATCATTAATTTGCCTAATATAGAAAGAAGAGGGGGAAAATCCCCTTTGACGTATATGGTGCATGTGGCACCTTTTATCCAAATGTGGCAATATTTAGTATATGTTCAGGATAGTAGGCCATGCCAACCGATTTAGGGTGATACTGAACATACCGCGCACATCCTCAAGTCATCTGGTATGGTGAGATGGAACTACATGAATGTCTGGCGGAGGCCCCATAGTCCTGATGTGTCCATGCACTGTACACTCTATGAATGAAAGAAAACCCTCAAATCAGCTCACGGCGATTTCGGCCAGGTGATTAAAGGAGGCAGATGAACTGGGATAAGGGATGAGATAATATCTCATTAAATTAGTTACCTTGTTTTCCATGAGAAATAACCCTCAGTACGGTGGATTCCCCAACCGAGTGGAGCTGGGTCGACCGCGAGCTGCGTCGAGAAAGTCGATGGCGATAGGCGGCGGCAAGCAGAAGTGGCAAAATGAAATGGGATTTGCCGACAGCCTGGCAGCGGCGGCATGCATCGAGCTAAGTTGTTGCCGCCGTGATAGGCGGTGCCATGCATAGACGTGGAGGAGCTTGTGCAGGTGTGAATGGGGACCGGAGGGGGTGGCGGGCGGGGTGAGGGTTTTTGTGACATGGGGATGGTGAGGTTTTCCTTTTTTTTCTTTTTTGAATTGGATGGTGAGGGTTTTCTGTCCCACAAAGAATTTTGGAGGCAACGGTTTGCTAGAGCCAACTGTGTGTGATTGACGCAACAAGCAAAATGAAAGTCATTGCACATGGTTCCAATTTTGGGAACCGTGTGATTGACGTACTACCTCCGTCCTGATTTATTGGTCCCCTTTGTAATTTGTACCGAATTTTGACCAAATATTTAACTAAGAAATGTTTATGCATGTCACCCAAAATTATATCATTGAACACTATGCTCAAATACGCATCCAATGATATATTTTTTGCTGACCTGCACTAACATTTTGTCAGTTAAATATTTGGTCAAAATTTAACACAAATTACAAAGGGGACCAATAAACCAGGACGAAGGTAGATTCCATCAACCGAACTGATTGCATCCATATCCCACATTTAGACATAAGTAAACATATTAAACATACTCAAACATAGATAATAAGTGCACACAAGCATAGTTCAACCATCATTAAGCATACTCAAGCGTACATAGTTCGATCCCACATCTCATCTCATCTGCCGGCACGATCCTGAAGCTTCTCCAGGTACTCGGCGTACATGGCGTGCGCCACCCTGCGAGAATACTTCTGCTTGAAGGAGCCAACGACTTGTCCTCTTGCATGCGCCAGAACACTTTCATACATGTCATCAAGCTTTTGGTTGCAAAATGGGCATCGATAGCCGCCGTCCCAGGTCCTAATATGCCTTTTATGCATTCCCGCATAAAGCTCCCTTAGGATTTGCCTCTTGTACCTCCTCTGTCCATCTTCATCCGCGCCGTCCACATTGTCAGACAACACCTATACAAATAGTAAAAAAATGTGGCGTCAAATTAATGTTTACAAACTAATCTCTAGCGAACGTTTGGCAGTTGCCAAAATTTGGCATCAAATCAATGTTTACATGATGTGAAGTAGGATTAGGAATTTATGGCTATTTTTTATACATATCCAGAGATTATGGTTTTATTTTTAAGCACATTCGTCTATGTACAGACCAACCTTGAATAAAATAATGGCACAAACATATATGTAGGTCATTCAAAATCAATTGTCAAGTCCTGGCTAGGAACTATTAGCACGAACACTAACCCTATTTGGATTACTAGCAGAAATCATTTGCACTGATGAAACAACTAATCACTTATGATTTGGACCATTCAAACAATCAGTACACTACACGGATCTAATGAAACTTACTCAGATTTCATGCATTGGGAGAACATAACCATAGGATTTCTATTCCAAAAAGGGGGAGGCAGGAGTAACCAGAGAAACCCTAGGATCTATTTGACACATAAATGGGTATAGATGACGAACCAGTTGTCCGTCGTCGTCGTCGGAGTCATCGCCGGAGTGGTCGTCAGAGTCGCTGTCGGGTCGTCGCCCGAGTCGTCACCAGAGTCGGTGTGGAACTCTGCCTCCGGTTGTGGAACCTCGACGCCATCGACGATGTCAATATGCGGCGATACCTCGCCGGTGGTGACGGCCACCTCTGTCTCCATCTCCACGCCATGCTCCGGTGCTTCAGCGGCCCCGGCGTCGTCACTCCCTCTGATTGGGTGCTTCAGCGGCATCCTCATACACTGACGGCTTTGAGGATGAGAGCGGCCTCGAGGATGCAAACGGAGAGAGAGGATTGTGTGTGTGGCGAGGATGGGGGTGCGGCCGCTCGGGCGCACCATTAATGTGGAGTAGTGGGAGAGAGGCGGGCGGCGGTCAAACCGCTGGCTCGCCTCCCCGTGAGCCTGCGCACCAGACTGCTGGCATGCCTACCGTCATTTCACACAGCTACTCGCATGCCTCCCTATGACACTATGCAGCGAGCATGCCTCCGTCAATTCACACACCTCCATGCATGCATCCCGGACTGCCTGCACATTGGACTGCTCGCATGCGTCCTGTCAACTCACGCCTGCTCGCATGGCACACGGGTCATGTGGCGGCATGTATATTGTTTTTCTATTTGGATGATTAATGTTGCCGCTTTATTGCTTAAGCGAAGCATGACACGTATCCATTGTTGGTCTAACACTCATGGTTTGAATAAATAATCTATTTGGATAATGGTTCCCAATTATTAATAATCTCCCGTTTGTAAGAAGATAAAGATTACATCAAAACTGGTCTCAAATTTGACAAAAAAGGTACAATGCCACTTTGTATTGGTGTCCATATGACAACACGATAAGTTTCATGAACTTACAAGTAAATTTTGGATGTATTAGAATTTAAAAATCAAGATTCTCAATGTTTGAAATTTCTTGCACGAGGAGTAAACATGCCCCCAGTGAGACACATGTGTTTTTGCAATCCACTTAGGTGCACTATCACGTGTGCATGTAGCTCAAATTTGATTTTTGCACATTATACCCCTAGAAAGTCAATCAGTGCACTAAAACGTCTTAATGATCTCTGTTTTTTTAAATTAAAACGTCCCTCCTTTGGTAACATATGTTCACCCGCGGGATAACTTAACATGCATCGTAGTTGCAGTGGATTCATGGTGTGTGTGTGTGTGGGTGTGTGCATCTAGGGGTGGCGGGTGGTTCGCAGTACACTACGAGTTGTGAGCCACCGTGTGGGGTTTGCTGTTTTGTTAGGCAGGTGCCACATCAGAGTCGTGAATTTGTTATTTAAAACATTACACAACCCTTTCATACATACATGTTTTGGCTACATGCAGTCGATGGTTGTCCTACATGACACTCGATACTCACGTGTGACGCTTTCTATGGGCCCGCGAGGTTGCCGTCCATCACTTTGATGAATAGCTGACAGTGAGGTTAATTTGACCAGCAAGGTAGAATATTTTTTGTGTGTTATGGTGTGAGTATGTATATAGTACGCGTCGAAGAGGTGGGAGGGGACTAGCTTATATACTATACGTACGCGTCCGCGAACAAGTACACCTCACTCAGTGTCGGGACTTTTTGGTTTCTGAGGCACATGCCACATCAAAGTTGTGAAATTGGCTATTCAAACATCACCACAACACCTCTTTGGGCCACATGCATGCAGGCGGTGGTTATGCTAGCTAGGACACTCACGTGTGATGCTTCCATCTGTGGGTCCACCAGGCCATCGTTGATGCATGCATCACTTTGACCTACATCGGGAGAGGTTAATTAATTTCACCATCGAGGAGGATTCTTTTTGGGTTTTATTATGGTAGGAGCATATAGTATGCATCGAAGAGGGGGAAGTAGACCATCATATGTAGTACGCTTCATGAACCTTGCTCTATGTGGGGACTTTATGGCTTTTGAGGCATGTGGCACATGAAAGTAGTGAATTTTGGGTGTTTAACATATGTTTGGCCCACATTCAAAGCGATGGTGGTTGTCCTCTCGCACCCACTAAAGTGGTTATTAGCGATATCGATGCTTTCCATCTGTGGCCCCGCTTGGTCCATCACTACTTTTTGCCTCACAATGAGAGAGGTTAATTTGACTTAGGAGGGGATTCTTTTTTGTTTGTAATACGGTATATATTCATAGGTCATGCTCTGGGATGACAGGATACAGTTTGAGCACACACACATGCATCGCCTGAATCCCTCCCATCGAGTCGAAGTGGCTAGTACAACGACACGTCATGAACCCATCTCGCTCTGTGTTGGGACTGTACGATTTTTGACGCACGCGCCACATCAATGTCGTGAAATGGTATTCAAACATGCATGCACGCATCACCTCCATACATATGCTTGTAGTGGTTGTGTTCGAACGGTACAGTCCCTCGCGTGGTTATCAGCGACAAGCCTATATATTTGTGGGCCCGCGTGGACATCCATGATCACCTTGACCGACAACAAGATAGGTTACCATGGCGGATTCTTCCTTTGGTTCATGTTATCGTAGTATAAGTCATGGTGAGCTTTAGACCTAATTAAGTTTGAGCGCATACTATGCACGCATGCATGCATGAATCCTCGTCATCGGCTTGAAGTGTGGTGTGACATACATATGCATCGTCAACCTAACCCTCACTCAGTGTGGGGATTTCTGGTTCGAAAGCACGGTGCCACATCAAAGTTGTTCCATTGTGTATCCAAAACACACCTCTACATACATATGTTTGGGCCACACACATGTAGTGGTTGTCTTCCGGGACTAGCTACTTGCATGATTATTGGCGAGCTAGCCCATCTCCGGGGTCACATGGACGGCCATCACTTTGACCAACAACAAGAGAGAGGTTGTACGACCAAGGTGGATTATTCTTGGTCCGTTTTACGATCCATCTGGTGAGATGCCTCTGTGGCCCGCCGATCGAAAGTGGGTGGGTGTGCGTGTGTGTGTGGGCGGGGGGGGGGGGGGGGCTGCTACTTCGCACTTTGCTAGGTGAACCTCGGTTGGGGGCATGCAGTCATAGCTTACGATTCCCTTCGTGCCGACACGAGGGGGCAAGCAATACCGTGCACTTTGCGAGATAGGTGCCGCATCGAAGTTGCCTTTGGTATTTGAACATCAAACCAACCTTTTCATACATAAATTTGGTCCACATGCAAGTGTTTTCGTGTTCTGACCCTCTCCCGTGTCATTTTTCGCCAAATTTATGAACAATAGACAAGTCGGATGACGCAACAGACACCGTTCACTCACAATAACCGTGTGCCATGCCGGTCCCCTTCACGCACATCCACATAGTACATTCGGCTCCACGAGGCTTCCCCTCTCAAAAATATCTACCCGCCTGCATGATTTTTTGATTTAATAACACACGGTTATTATGTTTCGACTGTGTGTGATGTTTCTTGTTCCCAATCTCGACTGCATCCCTCGAAAATATCTGCCTGCCTCGAGGGTTTTTCTGTGTCATAACACACGGTTGTTATCTCCGGACCGTGTGCGATGCACCATCATCCAAATTTTCGATAGCCCTGGCATTCCACTCCCACATTTGACACCCGCCTAGTAAAATTTTGAGTAGCCGCGTCATTTCCTCAAACACACCCCCGCCCCCATCCACACACACACACCAAAGCCTCCTCGGGCGCACGTGTGCGCACGCACACACACACACCCTCCCTCGCTTGAAACCCTGGCAAGGTCACCGGTGCAAGGCCTCCATTGTCAACATCTGCCGATTTGCCCATGCAGCTTACCCACCGATCTCGATACCCAAGCCGCCCTGAGTTTCTTAGATGATGCCTGCCAAACATCCCCTTTCCCATAGATCCCCATCCCCCACTTTAGAGCGTCGTAGCCTAAGCCTGGCTACGCTTCTCGAGGAGCTCGAGGAGCGACTAGCCCAAAAGAGGTGTATCGTGGTCTCTTCGCCCAACGTCGTCGAGGAAGCTGGTGATCATTACTGGCTGCAGGCACTCAATCAACGGGCTAGAGTATGCAAGTATGTCACGAACACCGGCTACGACATCGAGGTCGTCGACAGCGACGTCCTGAGGCGGGCTATGTCACAGGTTAAGTGGCCCACCCCAACCCTCGGGTTCAACCATCGTCGATCTCATCCATGGCCCCGTCGCTGATCTCCTCTGGATCGCTGTCAAGAATTTGCCATCCTACGTTGCTATCGAGCCCTTTTGTCATTTCTGAAGGAAATTTTCTACGACGTTGGCTTGGGATCCAGATCTTCCAAGTCAGACCTCGTCGACGGCGACCATGAGGATGGCACCCTCTCTAGCTCTTCCAAGGGGAAAGAGCCCATCTGCTCTTCCAAGGGGAAAGAGCTTGTCTGCGACATCAGGGAGGGCACCCTACAGCCATGCTCTTCCAAGGGGAAGGAGCGCATCTGCGACAACATGTAGCGCATCCAGGGTCCGTGCTCTTCTCACGGGAACGAGCCCATCTGTGACAAGTGAGGAAACCCATGATTTGTTTTGCCGTGCTCTTCACAGGGGGGACACATGATTTGTTTTGTCGAGTCCCTTTTGTAGTGTAGTGAGAATATGTCCAATTTTAATTGCTATATTTGGTTGTTTGCAGTATGCCTTGTTTTCAGTTGTTCACAATGTGATGCTCTATATGTGCAATTATTTACTGTGCAGTACATTTCACCAATCCAGTTTTACATGCCGATAGGAATGCATATATTTGCTTGCTGTTAAGCCTGTTATAGCTAGCATATGCCTCTTTTAAAGTTTTTTGATTGTTCGGTTGTTTGTAGTTAGCATATGTCCAGTTTCAAATGCTATCTTTGGTTTTTCGTAGTATGCCTTGTTTATTCCAGTTATTCACAACATGATGTTCTATATGTGCAAGTATGAACTGTGCAGTTCAATTTCATCAATACTAGTTTCAACAATACCACTATGAATGACTACATTTGTTGCTGCATCTTGCAGTTAACACGCCTTTCCATTTTATTTAACAATAACCGGTGTACTTAGACCAGTATAATACCAATTTGAATGACTATGTTTGCTTGTTGTTAAATGTTAGGCCTGTTGCAGTTAACACACCTTTCCACTTGTTTTGCTTTACTAGCGTGCTTAAACCTGCACACTGAAGCTATCTTTTGGAGATTATTTTATCTGCCATGGATAATTTTGGTTGATGTTTAGCCTGTTGTGCTTAACATGCCTCTCGACATACCTATACAGGACAATTTTTGGAACGACTGTTGTTTTCCATCGAGGTTAGTTTCATCCCATGGCTTATATATACTCTGTATTCAGGATATCGGTAGCTGGTACCATATAGGCTGGGGGCCGATAAGTGTTAGTGTACGAAAGTAGGGGCTCTCCTTTCGTACCCCTTTACTTGTGCACGGGCAGTCGGAGTCGTGCCCACGGCCACACTAAACAGGGCAGGGGAGGGGAGCCGAAGCACGAAGCGATCGGAGCAACGCCAAGACCAAGAGACACAAAGAGCAAGAGGGCGAGGTGGACTCCCTCGGCAAGACCCTTGCCGGGGCAGCCTCCGCAGCCCCGGCAAGAGTCTTGACAGGGCAGCTTGCCCAACACCAGCAGAGCGAGCCACCCTTGAGCTCGAGGGTTACAATGCCGCCAACAACCACATTGGAACCAAGCCTCGGGAGGCGCCTCCATGGTGGCATGCAGATCTTCGTCAAGATAAAGAATATACAAGATCAGATGAGGACCAGAAGACGACGATCCTCGGCGGGATCCTAGCCGAGGAAATCCACGAGACCCCCGGCAAGACGTTTGCCAGGTGAGGGAGTCTTGGATTAGGGGGTGTTCGGGTAGCCAGACTATACCTTCGCCGGACTCCTGGACTATGAAGATACAAGATTGAAGACTTCGTCCCGTGTCCGGATGGAACTTTCCTTGGCGTGGAAGGCAAGCTTGGCGATGCGGATATTCAGGATCTCCTACCATTGTAACCGACTCTGTGTAACCCTAACCCTATCCGGTGTATATATAAACCGGAGGGTTGTAGTCCGTAGGCCAATCAACTCCATACACAACAATCATACCATAGGCTAGCTTCTAGGGTTTAGCCTCCTTGATCTCGTGGTAGATCTACTCTTGTACTACCCATATCATCAATATTAATCAAGAAGGAGTAGGGTATTACCTCCATCTAGAGGGCCTGAACCTGGGTAAAAACATCGTGTCCCTTGTCTCCTATTACCATCCGGCCTTGACGCACAGTTCGGGACCCCCTACCCGAGATCCGCCGGTTTTGACACCGACATTGGTGCTTTCATTGAGAGTTCCTCTGTGTCGTCGCCTTTAGGCCCGATGGCTCCTCTGATCATCAACAACGATGAGGTCTAGGGTGCGACTTTTCTCCCCGGACAGATCTTCGTCTTCGGCGGCTTCGCTCTACGGGCCAATTCGCTTGGCCACCTGGAGCAGATCGATAGCTACGCCCTTGGCCATCAAGTCAGGTTTGGAAGCTTAAACTACACGCCTGATATCCGCGGAGACTTGATCTTCGACGGGTTCGAGCCACAGCCAAACGCGCTGCACTATCTCGAGGGGCATGATCTAGCTCTGCCTCCGAACGGTGTCCTGGAGGCCGCACACGCACCGGTTCCGACCCTTAACTCGGAGCCTATTGCGCCGATCGAGGATGAGCGGTTGGACGTCACCTCGGGGGCTGCGATCTCAAAGGCGATCGAGCCGAACGCCAGCCCCGCACTCCGCGTGACTCACGACTCCGAGGATCCGGACTCTTCTCCGGACTCCGACCCCCCGCGCCCCTGCCAATCGAATCCGATTGGGCGCCGATAATGGAGTTCACCGTCGCGGACATCTTTCAGCACTCGCCTTTCGGCGACATCCTGAATTCTCTCAAGTCTCTCTCTTTATCAGGAGAGCCCTGGTCGGACTACGGTCAGCGAGGATGGGATACGGACGATGAAGAAATTCAAAACCCACCCACCACCCACTTTGTAGCCACTGTCGACGATTTAACCGACATTCTCGACTTCGGCTTCGAAGACATCGACGGTATGGACGACGATGTAGGAGACGAACAGGAACCAGCACCTGTAGGGCGCTAGAAGGCTACCTCGTCATATGACATATACATGGTGGACACTCCAAAAGATGGAGATGGCGATGGAACAGCGGGGGACGACCCCTCCAAGAAACAGTCAAAGCCCCGGCGTCAGCGGCGCCGCTCTAAATCCCGCCAAAGCAAAAACGGTGATTCCGACACGGGAGATAATACTACCCCGGATAGTGCCGAAGAACACCTACCCCATCAAGATTCGGCGCAGGAAGATGGAGAAGCTAGCCCTCATGAGAGAGCGGCAGACCGAGAGGTTGAGGATGATAACTATATGCCTCCCTCCGAAGACGAGGCAAGCCTCGATGACGATGAATTCGTCGTACCATCAGACCCCGCCAAACAAGAGCGTTTCAAACGCAGGCTTTTAGCCACGGCAAACAGCCTCAAGAAAAAACAGCAACAACTTAGAGCTGACCAAGATTTGCTAGCTGATAGATGGACTGAAGTCCTTGCGGCCGAAGAGTATGAACTCGAACGCCCCTCCAAGAGTTACCCAAAGCGCAGGCCGCTACCCCGATCAGAGGAGGAAGCGCCTACATCACCAGCACACGACATGGTAGACCGGCCACCTCGCGGCCGAGACAGAGAGGTCTCTCGGCCCTCCACCCAAGCCATGCCCCAATGCCGCTCAACTAACGCACGGGAAAACGCGCCAGACCTACGAGACGTACTGGAGGATAAGGCAAGACAAACAAGATCGATCTACGGATCACGCAGGCGCCCTACGACATGTGACGATGATCTTCACTCCGGATACAACAAATCTGGCCGGGCCGAACACAACAGACATAGCTCTTCCGAGCTGCGTCATGATATAGCCCAGTACAGGGGCGCCGCACACCCACTATGCTTCATAGATGAAGTAATGGATCATAAAATCCCAGAAGGTTTCAAACCCGTAAACATCGAATCATACGATGGCACAACAGACCCGGCGGTATGGATCGAGGATTATCTCCTCACATCCACATGGCACGCGGCGATGATCTACACGCCATCAAATACCTCCCGCTCAAACTTAAAGGACCGGCCCGGCATTGGCTTAACAGCTTGCCAGCATACTCAATTGGTTCTTGGGAGGACCTGGAAGCCGCATTCCTCGACAACTTCCAGGGCACCTACGTGCGACCACCGGATGCCGACGACTTAAGCCACATAATTCAGCAGCTAGAGGAATCGGCCAGGCAATTCTGGACACGGTTCCTGACAAAGAAAAACCAGATAGTCGACTGTCCGGACACAGAGGCCCTAGCAGCCTTTAAGCATAACATCCACGACGAGTGGCTTGCCCGGCACCTGGGACAGGAAAAGCCGAAATCTATGGCAGCCCTCACGACACTCATGACCCGCTTTTGCGCGGGAGAAGATAGCTGGCTAGCTCGCAGTAATAACTTAGCTAAGAACCCTGGTAATTCGGATACCAAGGACAAAAGTGGCAGGACACGTCGGAATAAGCAAAAACGCCGCGTTAGCAGCGACAGTAATGAAGATACGGCAGTTTATGCCAGATTCAGAGGCTATAAATCCGGTCAGCGGAAAAAGCCATTCAAGAAGAATACTCAGGGCCCGTCCAGTTTGGACCGAATACTCGACCGCTTGTGCCAGATCCATGGCACCCCCGAAAGGCTAGCCAATCACACCAATAGGGATTGTTGGGTGTTCATGCAGGCAGGCAAGTTAAGAGCTGAAAACAAAGACAAGGGGCTGCATAGCGACGACGAGGAGGAACCCAGGCCGCCGAACAACAATGGACAGAAGGGCTTTCCCTCCCAAGTGCGGACGGTGAACATGATATACGCAACCCACATTCCTAAGAGGGAGCGGAAGCGTGCGCTACGGGACGTATATGCGATGGAGCCAGTCACCCCAAAGTTCAACCCATGGTCCTCCTGCCCGATCACCTTCGATCGAAGGGACCATCCCACTAGCATCCGTCATGGCGGCTTCACCGCATTGGTTCTCGACCCAATCATCGACGGATTTCATCTCACAAGAGTCCTCATGGACGGCGGCAGTAGCCTGAACCTGCTTTACCAGGATACAGTGCGAAAAATGGGCATAGATCCCTCAAGGATTAAGCCCACAAAAACGACCTTTAAAGGCGTTATACCAGGTGTAGAAGCCAACTGTACAGGCTCAGTAACACTTGACGTGGTCTTCGGATCTCCAGATAATTTCCGAAGCGAAGAGTTAATCTTTGATATAGTCCCGTTTCGCAGTGGCTATCACGCCCTGCTTGGACGAACCGCATTCGCAAAGTTCAATGCGGTGCCGCACTACGCATATCTCAAGCTCAAGATGCCAGGCCCTCGAGGAGTAATCACGGTCAAAGGAAACACCGAATGCTCCCTCCGTACGGAGGAGCACACGGCGGCTCTCGCAGCGGAAGTACAAAACAGCCTTCTTAGGCAACTCTCCAGTACGGCCGTTAAAAAGCCGGACACTGCCAAGCGCGCCCGGAGTAACCTACAACAAGACCGCCTGGCATGTTCCGAGCAGGCGTAGCAATGCGGCCCCAACCCCAGCCCTCGTGACATAGCGAAACCAATACCTCGCGTACATAACTACTCCCTTGAAATACCATGGGCACAGGGGAAGAGGCACAATAACGGCACACCCAAAATACGGCTTAAAACGTACTAGGGGCTGCCGGATTCTTTTTTTTCTTACTTTCAGGACTCCACACTTCGGACGACCTGTTCGGCAATTCGACTGCCGCACAAATGATGCAAGATCCAGGGAAGCAGACAAGCCATGCCGCATTATGGAACCCCCAGGTGGTCTCTGTTATGAGCAGTATACCTGTTTCGAATTATTTTCCGCGGCCTGCCCCTGGTCAGGACATGTTAAATAGTCCAATATCTTTTTCCTTATCGCACTACCTATATCGTTCGGCTTTGATAAATAGCCGCTCTATAAACAATGCATAGCTTTTCGTCTATTTTTTGCATTATCCTATTTTTCATATATATGATTATTAAATGACATGATTGCACCCGTACACCATGGTACGGCAAACACGCCAGGGGCTTCAGTACCCCTCATTACGGTGTGAGAAGTCCGTATACTTTCACAAGTGCGGCACCCCGAACTTATAGCACTATATGCATCGTCTCCGAATATGATTTGGGTCAATAGTTGGGTTTGCCCGGCTCCTATGTTTTGGTGCCTTACGTTCCGCTATATCGGCTAAGGTAGCACTAGGAGAACCACTGCGATTGTGCCTTGGTTCAGCTGGGTTAAGCACCTTAGTGGAGAAAGCTAAAACTGACTGTCATGATGAGGCGAGAGACCGGTTGCTGTTCGAGAGGTTTTTCAAGTCCCTAAAGACTTATGCCGCTTCGAGCGAGGAGCTGGCTTTATCCGGCCAAGGCGTGGATAGCGCCCCGAATTCGGTCTTCCGAACTAGGGGCTTCGCCGAAATTTAAAATTATAAAGTTCTATGGCTAAGTGAGAGTGTTCAAGCATTATAGTCCGATTGCCTGGTTCGTTGTGCTGAGCGCCTCCCTCGAAGGACCCAACCATGGGAAAAAGAGCGCTCACGTTTATCCCGAACACCCCAGCACTAGTGGCACGGGGGCAGAAGTCGACGACTGGCCATCTCTCAATTTTTGATAAACGGCCGCACAGAAAATAATATTTTAAATTCAATAAGCATTGCTTAGCGCATATGAACAAGTTTTCAGCGCACAGGATAAACACGAGTGAGTTCATTCAAAAATTACATCCTTGGTACATTCATCCGCCACAAGGCGGGCACCTGCAAGAACATCCTTGTAGTAGTTCTTGGGCTTGCGATGCTCCTTCCCCGGCGGCGGCCCGTCCTTCACAAGCTTCTCACCGTCCAGCTTACCCCAGTGCACCTTTGCACGGGCAAGGGCCCTCCGGGGACCTTCAATGCAGACGGAGCGCTTGATGACCTCGAGCATTGGACAGGCCTCCACCAGCCACCGCACCAGCCCGAAATAGCTCCCAGGCAGGGCCTCTCCGGGCCACGACCGAACTATGAAGCCCTTCATGGCCTGTTCGGCCGCCTTGTGGAGCTCGACCAGCTGTTTCAGCTGGTCGCTCAAGGGCACAGGGTGTCCGACCTCAGAATACTGAGACCAGAACACCTTCTCCGTCGAGCTGCCCTCTTCAGCTCGGTAGAATGTGGCGGCGTCGGATACGCTGCGGGGAAGATCTGCGAATGCCCCTGGAGAGCTCCGGATTCGGGTAAGTAACAAGTAGTTTACTTTTATATTTCTGCTTTGCATAAAGAATGCCTTACCCGCTGTTATCCTCCTCATCTCCTCCAACTCTTGGAGGGCCTTTTGGGCTTTGGCCTTGGCAGACTTGGCGGTCTCAAGGGCCGACGCGAGGTCGGATGCTTGCGCCTTTGACTCAAGCTCCAAACTCTCATGTTTTTTCATGAGAGCCTGAAGCTCTTGCTGCACCTCGCCGACCTGAGCCCCAAGTCTCTCTCGCTCGGTGCGCTCCACAGCCGTTTTCTTTTTGGCCTCAGACAGCGCCTGCTTGAGGGTCGCCACCTCAGTCGTGGCCCCTACAATAAGCAGTACAATCCTATTATTTTTTGCAATCACGCCTTTTCATAGGCACTTTTTCTGTAAGGCATTTCTTACCTTCCTTCTCCTCGAGCTGCCGCTTAGCAAGGCCGAGCTCTTGCTCGGTCCGCCCGAGGTCCTGTTTCAGGACACCCACCTCCGCAGTCCGTGCGGCGGTGGATAGCAGTGAAGCCTGCATACGCATATTGACTCTTTTTTGTTAGACTCCTGCGAAATTTAATAGATCCTCTATTCGGCTTTTCTTTCCGAACGCCAAAAAGAGCATCAGGGGCTACTGTCTATGCGGTTATATTCTTGCATATTTTTTGCTTACCTCGAAGCCTGTTAGAAGGCTAGCGCAAGCTTCGTTCAGTCCGCTCTTGGCAGACTGAACCATCCGGATCACCGTACTCATGATAGTACGGTGCTCCTCGTCGATGGAGGCGCCGTCAAGCACCTCCAGCAGATTGTCCGGCCCCTCCGTTTGGACGGAGGACGCCGGCTCAGAAGGCTTGATCCTTTTGGAAGGAGTTCGCCTACCGCGGTCCGGAACTATTGAAGATTCCGGCGCGGTGTCCGGCACAAAGCTGGACTCGGAGCCCTGGGGGGTCTTGTCCCCTTTATTCCTGGGATCCGGGAGGTCGCCTTTCGGCTCCTCCAGGACCACCTCCTCCTGCCCCGGAGCTCGTTGCGACGCCACTTCGGCATCGTCTGCAGTGCGGGGGGAGACAGCGGGCGGAACTGAGTTCACGTCCGACGAATCCAGGGAGCCGCTTGACGAATCGTCGAGTTCGGCCCGGGGCGGGCTGCACAAGCATATTCGGCATTATGGAAAGCTGAACGACCTAGGAATATCATGAGTCACTCTGGTATCCGAATACTTACGATTTCGCCGGGCGCTTGGCCCTGTTCGACCACTCCTCGTTGTCCTCGTCGGTGTCGGGGGAGTAGTCCGGCGGAGGGGTCTTCCTCTTTCTGGACCCTCCGGCCTCCCCCATTGGGGCGGCCTCCCCCGTTGGGGCGGCCTTCCCTTTTTCTCCTCCCCCCCGCTGGTGGGGGAGAGGTTTTTTCTTCTTCCTCCTCCTCGTTTTCACGGGAGGAGGGCGTCTCGGACTCGTCGGATGACGAGTCCGACACCACCACATTACGGGCACTCTTTCGAGTCCTTGTGGCCTTCTTCTTCTTGACCTTCTTCTCCGGCACCACGTAAGGCGCCGGAACCAGCAGCTTCACTAGGAGAGCAGGGGCTGGGTCTTCGGGCAAGGGAGCCGGACAGTTGATCGGTCCGGACGTCGCCTGCCAAGCCTGTCAAAAGTAGGGGAGTTTAGATCCCGCATAGATTCAAACTATGAAAAAAGAAAAACTTAACATCCTGTAAAAGATGAAAGTAGCTTATCTCTCTAGCATGACACTGCGAGTTGTATCCGCGGTCCTCGGAAGCGGATGCGGGAGCCTCGGCGCCCTTGAACAGCACCTTCCAGGCATCTTCATACGTCGTGTCGAAGAGCCGGTTGAGAGTTTGGTGCTGCGCCGGATCAAACTCCCACAGATTAAAATCCCGTTGTTGGCACGGGAGGATCCGGCGGACGAGCATAACCTGGACTACATTAACAAGTCTGATTGGCTTGTTCACCAGGGACTGGACGCATGACTGCAGCCCGGTCGCCTCTTTTTCGTCACCCCACGATAGGCCCGTCTCTTTCCAGGACGTGAGCCGCGTGGGGGGCCCGGATCGGAACTCGGGGGCTGCGATCCATTTCGGATCGCGTGGCTCGGTGATGTAAAACCACCCGGATTGCCACCCCTTCAGGGTCTCCACAAAGGAGCCCTCGAGCCATAGGACGTTGGCCATCTTGCCCGCCATGGCACCTCCGCACTCCGCTTGGCTGCCGCGCACCACCTTGGGCTTGACGTTGAAGGTCTTGAGCCAGAGGCCGAAATGGGGGCGGACACGGAGGAAGGCCTCACACACGACGATGAACGTCGAGATGTTGAGGATGAAGTTCGGGGCCAGGTCGTGGAAATCCAGGCCGTAGTAGAACATGAGCCCCCGGACAAATGGGTGGAGTGGAAAACCCAGTCCGCGGAGGAAGTGGGGAAGGAACACTACCCTCTCATGGGGCCTTGGGGTGGGGAGAAGCTGCCCCTTCTCGGGAAGCCGGTGCGGGATGTCCTTGGACAGGTATCCGGCCTTCCTCAGCTTTTTCACTTGGACCTCCGTAACGGAGGAGACCATCCACTTGCCTCCCGCTCCGGACATTGCTGGAGAAGGTTGAGGTCGGAAGAGCGGGCTTGGGCGCTGGAGCTAGAGTGCGCAGGAGATGGAGAGGCAAAGGAGGAAGAAGGCGTAGGTAAAAAAGGTGGATCCTTATCCCCTTATATGAGCGGATGCGGTTATGCATCCCACCTGCCTAATAAAACTCGCTTGCCTCCCAAGCGCCGTGGTAAATGGCGCGGTTGGGTTGCCCACGTCCGTATTTGATGAGAATCCCATAAAAATGGCACACGATCTCTGCTTTGACAAGACGTGCCAAGGAAACCGCCTCGCAAAATGTGCTGAGGTGGAAAAGTAAAAACGATTCAAGTAAATGACTTGGCCGTAGTGTGATGATGCACTGCGGAATACGTCATCGGATTTGATTTGTGTTAATATTATTCTCTCTATGGCGATATGTGGAAATTTATTTTGTAGAGCCGGACACTATTCTTGGTGTTTATAAATCTTCTATGAAGGACTTGGAGGAGGAACCCGCCTTGCAATGTCGAAGATAATCTGCGCGCCGGACTCGTCGTCATTGAAGCCTGGTTCAGGGGCTACTGAGGGAGTCCTGGATTAGGGGGTGTTCGGGTAGCCGGACTATACCTTCGCCGGACTCCTGGACTATGAAGATACAAGATTGAAGACTTCGTCCCGTGTCTGGATGGAACTTTCCTTGGCGTGGAAGGCAAGCTTGGTGATGCGGATACTCAGGATCTCCTACCATTGTAACCGACTCTGTGTAACCCTAACCCTATCCGGTGTCTATATAAACCGGAGGGTTGTAGTCCGTAGGCCAATCAACTCCATACACAACAATCATACCATAGGCTAGCTTCTAGGGTTTAGCCTCCTTGATCTCGTGGTAGATCTACTCTTGTACTACCCATATCATCAATATTAATCAAGCAGGAGTAGGGTATTACCTCCATCGAGAGGGCCCGAACCTGGGTAAAAACATCGTGTCCCTTGTCTCCTGTTACCATCCGGCCTTGACGCACAGTTCGGGACCCCCTACCCGAGATCCGCCGGTTTTGACACCGACACCAGGGAAGACCACGATGCCGCGGCAAGACCCTTGTCGGGGCCCCGACAAGGCCCTTGCCGGAGACATCTACGGGGCAGCAGCAGGGCCCGCGTCTGCCAAGACTCCACCGACGTCCCCATGCAGCTGCCAGCTCGACCAGCTGGGCAGGCACCTGCGTGGCGACAAGCGGCCTCCATGACCAACTTAGCAAGCACCTGCGTGGTGGCATGCAGATCTTCGTGAAGGCTCCACCACCGCGCCAGCCCAACAACCAGCGAACTTGGCGCCACGACGCCTCATCAGCTCGGACGCGTGTCAAAGCCAGGCGAGGCGGCGACAGCTGGGACGTGCTTCCTTGCCGTCCCCGATAAAGTGAGAGGGGCACGTCGGCAGTGCATTAAATGCGTTTGTCCGACGGTGCCAGAGGATATACTCATCCACTGTACACCTTTCCACCTCCTGTGTGCCACTGTGGCAACCCCTTTTTGTCTATAAAAGGAGGCCCGAGGCGACCAGGAGAAGGATTCGGATCTTTTTGACTAGAGATACACCGTAGCTAGTTCAAGAACTCAAGAACACTCAAATACATACACCAAAGCAGGACTAGGGTTTTACGCATCCTCGCGGCCCGAACCTGGGTAAACAATCCTTGTGCTGACTTCTGGACCTACTCTTTGCACAACCCCGCGCCCTCCAACCGTAGAAGAGATCCCGGTGATCCCATAGGTCTCGTTTCCACCGACATCTTTGGCGCGCCAGGTAGGGGGGGCGCAGTTGTGAGAATCTGGTCCAGCAGTTAGTTTAGCAAATTTTCATCACCATGGCTCCCAAGAAGAAGACGATCATGGCGATCGGCTCGTCGGGAGCCGAATGGCCCGTACCAGTGTGGGCAAGCAGCGGGCCGGTCATGGACAAAACCCGAGCCGCGGCCCGCGAGCACCAACATCGCTCCGGCAGTCAGAGCCTGGCGAGCGCGTCGTTCGTGCGCGAGATGACGGGCCGCATGCCGCCAAATCCAAAGACGGAGCTAGGCCCTCCGCAGGCGACGCTGGGCCCACCAGGGTGGCGTCGTGCCACTTACGGGCGGCGCAACAACCGCCAAGACGCCTACGCCAGCGCCCGCGACGCACTCTTCCCAGGGTGTGCACGATTAGCAGCATCACCATGCTGGTGACCTCAGATGCCGCCGTAGAAAGAGTCCTGTGCATCATTCGCGGGACGGAGGAGGCCACCATACCCACCGAAGTGCTGGCGAAAATGGCGCGCGGCCGCCAGACCATGATAGAGCTCCTTCTAACGTGGTTACAAGTCGGAGCGCGTCACGGTCCATGCAGCTTTCACCGTCACCCACGCCAGCAGAAGCTTTGGCGCGCGTGCAGCTGCTCCTCGACTTCCCACCTGCCACGGAAAAGCTCGGCGAGTGAAGAGCCACCATCCGGAGCCTCGTCACTGTCGCCAACAAAGATGAACCGCGACTGGCGGGGCCCTCGGGCCAACGCTCCGTCGAGCCACCACATGCCAGCGGTGGGAAGACCGGAGGTGCTGCAGCCACGGTGCACTCTCCTCCCCCACGCCAGTTGCCGCGAGTGCCGGTCCGTCATGATGACGCTTGTGATAACATTTCCATAGCGTCGTCCGACCCATGGACCCATCGCGATCAGTGCCAAATTCTTCGGGAGCGAGCCCATGAAGATGCTCGAACCACCATCAAGCGCCGGCGCGACACACGCCACCACTCAGATAAGCAGTCGGGGCCCGCTATGGACCCCCCAGCACTGGGAGGCTCCAGCGGCCTACCTTACGAGGTGGGTTGCCCAGCCTTTACCCGTGAACTGCGGCAGTTCCAGTGGCCGTCCCACCGCACGTTCAAGCCTGACATCGGCGAGAAGTACAACGGCAAAACCCACCCGTCAGAGTTCCTCAACATCTACACCATCGCGATGCAAGCCGCTGGAGCTCGCGATGACAAGGTGCCTGCCAATTACTTCTCGTTGGCGCTGAAGCCCAATGTCATGTCTTGGTTGATGCACTTGCCGACGGATTCCATTTCTTCTTGATCGGATCTGTATCATGCGTTCGTTGGTGCCTTCACTAGAGGCCGCCAAGCTCATGGCCAGGCCAGTGATTTGCATATCATTCCCTAGAAGGAAGGTGAAACCCTACGCAAGTACATACAGAGGTTCAGCCGGGTGCAATACAACATCCCAGATGTTCATCCCGCCGGCGTGATCAGCGCGTTCCATCAGAATGTGCGCAACCGCAAGATGTGTGAAGAGCTGGCGATGAATAAGGTTAAAGATGTGGCCGAACTTTATGTTCTGGCCGATAGATGCGCCCGGGCTAAAGAGGGAAGGAAGTACCCTGGCAAGGACGCCGGCGCAGAAACCGACTCTACGGACGAAGACACCTCTGCCCCGACGAAAAAGGGCCTGTGCTGCAACAGGAAGCGTAAGGGCAAGGCCGTGCTTGCCGTCGAGGGATCCAACGACACCGGCGCCGCCAAGAAGGCCAAGGCAGACGACCCCGGCAAGGAGATTGCCGGATGCACCGCTTGCCGGGCCTTAGCGGCTTCTGACAAGCCAGGGGGCTCTGACAAGCAGTATTGCAAGATCCACCGCACCAAGGGCCGCGACCTCCTGAACTGCCGACAAGTCAAGCTGCTTGCTGAAAAGCAAAAAGCCGAGTATGAGAGGCGGGACAAGGAGAAGGGTCAGGATGGTGGTGAAGGATCCGGCAAGAAGCATGGTGGCCAAGGAGGCCCTCGCGGCAAGGATAACCAGCAAGAGAGGCCCGCTTCAGGCTGCGACAAGAAGCAGGAAGACGATGATCATGACGAGGACGACGAGTCTGGCGGGCAAGAGTTTCAGAAAGCTACGGAGGCCATGTGCATCGATGGTGGCGCCTCGCTGCATACTTATCACCGCCAGCTCAAGAAGTGGGCGCGTGAGATCACAACAGCGGAACCATCGCTCGACGCTCAAAGGCCACTGAAGTGGTCCAGCATGCCTATCATTTTTTATGCCGAGGACCACCCTGATCCCACGACTGTGGTCGTGTGTTTGCCGTTGTTGGTTTCACCAACAATACACAACCTCAAGGTGACAAAGATGCTAGTTGACGGCGGGGCCGGTCTGAACTTGATCTTGCCAGTTGTGATTGAAAGGCTGCAGATCCCTAATGGAGACCTCAAGGAGACGGGCACGTTCCAAGGGGTCAACCCAGGGAGGAGTCAGCCAAAGGGTAAAGTCACGCTGCTTGTGACGTTTGGAGGCGAGTTGAACTACAGGACGGAGAGGATTGTCTTCGATGTAGCCGAGATCCACTTGCCCTACAATGGGATCCTCGGCTACTCGGCACTAGCCAAGTTCATGGCGGCGTCGCATTACGCCTACAACACGCTGAAAATGCCTGGGCCGATGACCATCATCACCGTCCCCTGTGACAAGAAGGATGCGCTCATCTGCGCCGACCAACTCTATCGGGAAGCAGTTGCAGCAACTGCCGCCAAGGCACTTGCTCCTGCCACTGAATCCTCGGGAGGGAAGAAGAAGACCAGCAAGACCTCTCGCACCCAATCCGGCAAGCGCACCTCTTCGGAGTGTTGTGCTACTGTCGAGGACGTGCCAGAGAGCTCCATCGACAAGAGCAAGAAATCCAGAGCTGCACCGCCAGAGACCAAGAAGGTGTCCGTCAAGGAGGATGGCACGGGAGGGGCTTTCACCATAAGCTCCACCCTCGACAGCAAATAGGAAGGTGCACTCGTCACCTTCCTGCTGGTGAATGTCGATGTGTTTGCGTGGCAAGCATCCGACATCCCCGGCGTTCCCAGGGAGGTGATTGAGCACCAGCTTGCTGTCTGTCCTCATGCGCGGCCCGTCAAGCAGAAGGTCAGGAAGCAGGCTTTGGAAAGGCAAGAGTTCATCACAGAGGAGATCAGGAAGTTGGAAGCGGCATGCTTGGTGAGAGGAGTACTCCATGCAACGTGGTTGGCCAATCTGGTGGTGGCGCGCAAGGCATATGGAAAGTGGAGGCTGTGTATTGACTACACAGATATCAATAAGGCTTCTCCCAAAGACCCTTTTCCGTTGTCGTGCATCGACCAGATTGTTGACTCCACGGTCGGGTTTGATCTGTTATCATTCCTCGATGCCTACTCAGGATACCACCAGATCTTCATGACAAGAGAAGACGAAGAAAAGATAGCATTCATCACCCCATGTGGTATGTATTGCTTTTTACGGATGCCTTTCGGGTTGAAGAGTGGTGGCTCAACGTTTACAGGAGTAGTCCAAATTGGTCTTGTGCCCCAGCTACATAGAAATATGGAAGCATATATGGATGACATAGTGGTCAAAACAAAGGACAGGGCAACACTTGTACGGGATCTGTAGGAGATGTTTGCAAATTTGCGCAATATCAACCTCAAGTTGAACCTTGAGAAGTGTGTCTTCGGAGTTCCCTCTAGCAAATTCTCGGGTTCTTTGTGTCACAGCATGGGATCGAGGCTAACCCAGACAAGATCAAGGCTATCGAGCAGATTGAGGCGCCCAAGCGGATCAAGGATGTGCGTCGGCTCACGGGTTGCGGTGCCGCCATGAGCCGATTCATCTCCAAGTCTACTGAGCGTGCCCTTCCCTTTTTCAAGGCGGGCCCAATGGAGTGGACCCCGGAGGCCGAAGCAACACTGCAGGATTTGAAGAAATACCTCTCCTCTACACCGATACTGGTTGCGCCTAAACCACAAGAGTCGTTGCTGCTGTATCTGGCGGCGATGAATCAAGTGGTCAGCGCTACGCTAGTGGCGCAGAGGGAGGTCGACGAAGAGGCAGTGGCAACGGCAGGACCGGCGGATGGCGAGCCAGAGATTCCCCCGGCAGGGCCTGGTGCTGGCAAGGCGGGCCCTCTCGGCAGAGTTTGACGTTGATAGGACAGGGCCTGGACGGCCGAAAGAAGTGATGCAAAAGAAGAAGATGATGCAAGACCCAGTTTATTTTGTCAGCTCCCTCTTGCAGGGGGCTAGGTCAAGGTACTCCGGTGTGCAGACATTGCTCTTCGGCATCCTTATGGCCTTGAGGAAGCTGCGCCATTACTTCCAAGCACACAATATCATCGTCGTCACCCGCCTCCCGTTGCAACGAATATTGCATAACCCAGACGCAACCGGGAGGATTGTGGAGTGGGCCTTGGAGCCGTCGAGCTTTGGTTTGAAGTTTGAAAGCACTTCAACGATCCAGAGCAGGGTCCTGCGGAGTTCATTGCGGAATGGACCTCAACGCCCGACGAAGAAATCCAGGAGACCACTCTCCCCAGCAAGGAAGCAAGTCGCAACTGGATCATGTACTTTGACGGGGCTTTCTCGCTACAAGGCGCCGGTGCTGGGTGCTGCTCGTCGCACCCACCGGAAAGCACCTCAAGTATGTAATCCAGATGCACTTTCCCAGGAAGATGTCCACAAACAACACTGCTGAATACGAGGGGTTGCTTGCTGGTCTCAGGATCGCAGCAGACCTCGGGGTTAAGAAGCTCATCGTGAGGGGTGATTCACAGCTTGTCGTTAGGCAAGTCAACAAAGATTATCAGAGCCAGTTGATGGAGGCCTACATAGATGAGGTGAGGAAGCTCAAAGAGCGCTTTGACGGTATACAAGTAGAGCATGTTCCCCGAGCGGAGAACGACATCGCCAATTACTTGTCGAAGCGTGCTGCCTTCAAATTACCTGTGGAACCAGGTACTTTTGTGCTTCGGTTAACTCCACCATCCGTTGAACCATCGACAGAGCAGAACAAGTGGAGGAAATCAGGCCCCGTCAAGTACTTTCCCACCGAGCTCCCAAGAGCTCCCAGCAAGGATGCTGCCATGGACACTAAGCCTGTCATGGGGAAACGATTCCGACAGGGCGTCAAGCCCTGGTCGTAGAGACGGCCGCTCCCATGGCGGAGGAAATGCCTTTCGCCCTTGTCGTCGAGCCCCAGGCTCCGGCATGGGCACAACATACCGTCTGTTTCCTCCAGATAGGGGAACTTCCTGAGGAGCAGGAAGAGCGGAGAAAGTAGCCCATCGGTCTGCCATGTATCAGTTCGTCGATGACGTCCTGTACAGAAAAAGACCGAACGGTGTGAAATTGAAGTGCATCCCTCGAGAGGAAGGACTAGAGCTATTGCAGAGATACATGGAGGCATATGTGGCTCCCACATAGGGTCGAGAGCCCTTGTCGGCAAGGCATTCTGGCAAGGTTTCTTCTGGCCCACTGCCCTCCAGGATGCAATGGCACTAGTAACCAGGTGTGAAGCGTGCCAGTTCCATTCGAAGAAGCTTCATCAACCAGCTCAAGCCCTTCAAAAAATTCCTCTCTCCTGGCCATTTTCAGTCTGGGGGCTCGACATACTGGGCCCTTTCCCCCGCGCTGTCGGGGGCTTTGAGTACTTGTACGTTGCAATCGACAAGTTCACAAAGTGGCTGGAGGTGGAGGCAGTGAGGAAGTGACAACACAGTCAGCCGTCAAGTTCTTCAAGGGTCTAGTCTGCCGTTTTGGTGTGCCAAACAGGGTCATCACCAACAATGACACGCAGTTCACAAGCCACACCTTCATGCAATACATCCAGGACCTCGGCAGCAAGGTCTGTTTCGCTTCCGTGGCACACCCACGGAGCAACGACCAGGCAGAGAGGGCGAATGCTGAAGTACTGCGAGGCCTGAGAACAAAGACTTTTGACAAACTGCACAAGAGTGGAAGGCGCTGGATTGATGAGTTACCGGCGGTTCTTTGGTCAATCAGAACGATACCAAATTGAGCCACCGGCCAGACACCCTTTGCCCTGGTATACGGGGCAAAAACAGTTCTCCCCATAGAACTCACATACGGGTCACCTCGAGTGCTCGCTTATGACGAGTTTGAGCAAGAGCAATTGTGGCAAGGTGACGCAACGCTCCTCGAGGAAGATCATCTTTGGACGGCTGTGAGAGCAACACGCTACCAGCAAGCCTTGCGCCTCTACCATAGCCGTAAGGTTCATGCCCGAAGCTTTGAGGAAGGCGACCTTGTTCTTCGACGCATTCAATCGGCCAAGAATTCCAACAAGTTGACGCCGAAGTGGGAAGGCCCTTATCGGGTAATACGAGTCACCAGGCCCGGCACAGTCTGTCTGGAGACCGAAGATGCTATTCCGGTGAGCAACTCCTGGAAGATTGAACATCTTCGCAAGTTTTAACCATAAGGCGCAGTTGTCGGGCCTCCCGGCAAACCACCTTTTGTACAAGCCTTGCCGGCAAGGCATGTAACCCTCTGTACAAAGCCAGGCACAGACCCTGAGCATAAATAAATGAAGCGCTGGCGCCCTAAGTTTAGCATGCATGCTAGGTTAAGTCTCTCCCTCGGTTAGGGTTGATAGTGCTTAGCGGCGACTAACCCCTAGCATAGAGGTCGAGTGCGCGTTTCTCTGTTCCTTTCCGTCCTCTTTGGTTCGCAGGGTACATGGACGTTTCTGCTGAGCTGTTTGGAGGAAAGAGAACGAGCCGGCGCTCCGGCCTCGGCAAGCCAAGGTTGCCGGGGGCTGCAGATGCAAAAATCCAACCACGGCAAGCCAAGGCTGCCGGGGGCTGCGGGTTCAAATAAGTCTTTTATCCTCTATTGTGCATTTTCGTATGAAGTTGGGGCATATGGAACCTAGTTTTGCTCCTAGACCACCGTGCTCCCCCTTTTTCCTGTACCCAAGTCCCTGGGTCGGAACCGGGTCGTAGTCGAGGTGGCGAGGAAATAAACGAAGGGCCTAGCTCTACTTTGCCCTGCCTCCGCCAAGAGTGTGAGAATGATCGAAAGAAGTAAAGGGGACGGCAAGGCCTGTTGCCGGGTGACAGTGTTTATCTTAAAAATAACAAGGATTCGCTCCTTGGCATGGGCCTCGCCCAGACACAAAGAACCCGGCAAACACCCTTTTTCATTCAAAACATCCCATACAGTTATAGTTCACACGGAATGAAAACATGAGCAAGGGGATTACAAGTCTTACGATTAACAAGTGCCCACGGGCTTACAAACTAAAAAGAGATAAGATGCCCGTAATCCTTTTATTGTCCCTCTCTTCAGAAGGTGGAACAAGGTAGCAGGAGGCCAAAAAACGCGCCTAGGCGAGGTACGAGGAGCAGAAGGCACCAAGAGAACATCCCGGTGCCGGGAGGGGAGCTGGAAGATGAGGCCGCGGGCCGACAATACGCGACGAAGGCGTCGGTGCCCGCGTACTCTGACTTGATGGCCGCCACCCGCCTTATTCGCCTTCTTCGACCCTCCTACGCCAGCTTCCCAAGGAGGCGATGGGGAACGCGCCGATGGAGAGCTTGACGAGGAAGGCCCTCGGTAGGGCGCGTGGCCAAGGGAGGGGCGACACGGTCAGTCAGAGTTGAGGTCGGCGTCCCGCCGCTCGACGCCCTCGTCATCGCTGTCCTCCTCGTCACTCCCGCTTGGGGAGGAATCTTCATCGCCGGAGGAGCTCTCCATGCAATACTTTAGGCGAGTTCCAATATATCTGAAGACCTTGACGGAGAGCAGGTCGTCCTGCATTAAATTGAAGTAGAGGACGAGTCCCGCCGTTAGGCTGTGGACACGAGCGAACGTGTTCCATCCGCGATGGAGGTACATGACGTGAGGAGCGGGGAAGTCGATGTCGACCCGCATGCCGCCGTTCCCGCAGCCCCTCATGTGCAATCTGAGGGTATGGGTGGATCGAGCCCTATCTCCCGAGCAAATGGGGAAGGAAGACGAAGACGACGATGCGGTGGCCGGCGCAGCCTGATGAGGAACTCACGGGGCTGGTCCTCGACGTGGCCCTCCATCGCAGGAGGCCTCGCTGGCGGAGGCAAGGCCGGCGCGTCGCCCCGTCCCCCTCTCCCCTGAGCGCCACGGCGACCTCGGCCTCGCCCCTCCCTCTTCCTCTCGTGGCCGGCTCCGCCATCGCGAGCTCTTGGGAAGGAGGAACGCACTGTCGAGCAGCGACCCTTGCCGCCACCGTTGAAGGCCGGCGCCCACTCTCGCCATGGCAGATGGAAGAAAGGAGCAGAAGGGGAAGGAGATGGATGATGGAAGAATGTGGGATGACATCCCCCTTTGCCCCTTCTTATAAAGGAGCGGGGACGGGGCTCGACCGCCCCACTCAACCAATCCGACCATCGGGGGCACGAGGAATCAAGACCGACCCGCTGCCCCAATCAGCGACGGCCCGGTTTCCCGCCTCCACCGCCTGCCACCTGCATGGGGGACACGTGGCGAGCAAGCAGAATTGAGGGGACGGGTGAGGCGACCGCTCCCCACCCCGTGATCGTGGGGCGCGGGCGCCTTGAAGACCACGAACCGAGTCCACTCAGTAAATGAGCCGCGCCTCTGCGTCTCCCTCTTTTTATGGGGAAGGCGTGAGCCGCCTCTTTACCATGATGTGACGCATGCATGCGGGAGCCGCCCCACGCATGACCCCCACGTCATGCACGACCCTCCACGACGGGCGTCAACGCGGGTCATGGGGAAGCGCAGCGGACGAAAAGTTAACGCGGTAAAAATCCACCCCGCCTGCCCGCGCACCATTCTGGGCCTGGCCCAACAACGTGTCGCGCTTATGTGTGGCCCAGGCCCGGGGGCTCCTGTCGGTGTACAAAAGTAGGGGCTCTCCTTTTTCTACCCCTTTACTTGTGCACGGGCAGTCGGAGCCGCGCCCACGACCACACTAAGCAGGGCAGGGGAGGGGAGCCGAAGCACGAAGCGATCGGAGCAACGCCAAGACCAAGAAACATGAAGAGCAAGAGGGCGAGGTGGACTCCCTCTGCAAGACCCTTGCAGGGGCAGCCTCTGCAGCCCCGACAAGAGTCTTGCTAGGGCAGTTTGCCCAACACAAGCAAAGTGAGGCACCCTTGAGCTCAAGGGTTCCAACGCCGCCAACAACCACATTGGAACCAAGGCTCGGGAGGCGCCTCTGTGGTGGCATGCAGATCTTCGTCAAGATCAAGAACATATGATATCAGATGAGGACCAGAAGACGACGATCCTCAGCGGGATCCTAGCCGAGTAAATCCACGAAACCCCCGACAAGACATTTGCCGGGGAAGACCACGATGCTGTGGCAAGACCCTTGTCGGGGCCCTTGCAAGGCCCTTGCTGGAGACACCTACGGGGTAGTAGTAGGGCCCGCGTCTGCCAAGACTCCACTACCGTCCCCATGTAGCTGCCAGCTCGACCAGCTAGGCAGGCACCTGCGTGGCGACGAGCGGCCTCCACGACCGTCTCAGGGAGCACCTGCGTAGTGGCATGCAGATCTTCGTGAAGGCTCCACCACCGCGCCAGCCCAGCAGCCAGCCAACATGGCACCACGATGCCTCGTCAGCTCGGACGTGTGTCGAAGCCAGGCGAGGCGGCGATAGCTGGGACGTGCTTCCTTGCCGTCCCCGATAAAGTGAGAGGGGCACCTCGACAGCGCATTAAATGCGTTTGTCCGACGGTGCCAGAAGATAGACTCATCCACTATACACCTTTCTACCTCCTGTGTGCCACTGTGGCAACCCCTTTTTGTCTATAAAAGAGGCCCGAGGCGACCAGGAGAAGGATTCAGATCTTTTGGACTAGAGATACACCGTAGGTAGTTCAAGAACTCAAGAACACTCAAATACATACACCGAAGCAGGACTAGGGTTTTACGCATCCTCTCGGCCTGAACCTGGGTAAACGATCCTTGTGCTGACTTCTGGACCTGCTCTTTGCACAACCCCGCGCCCGCCAACTGTAGAAGGGATCCCGGTGATCCCATAGGTGTCGTTTCCACTGACAATAAGGGACTAATCGGTGAATCGGACTTTTAGCTGAATATATCTCTAACCCATTTATCATTAGGTTAACTAGGGACATATGTAATATATCTGATGCTACGTAGCAACATGCACTGTACTTAATGTCTAAATATGCAATCCTAAGCTACATAGCAACAAGGAAGAGTGTTACCTTAATGTTCTGATGATGTCTAGATATACATAGAAGAGCAGCAGCAGAAACAACAACAACACAACCCTGTTTGGATACTCAACTTAGCTAGAGGTTAGAGTTAGTTTCTAGCTCATGACTAACCCTGAACTAACTCCATCCAAAGAGGTGTTTGGATGACAGGGTTAGATTAACAATAAATGCACTAGGTGAACTAACTCCAATTAGCAACTCTTGGGTTGGATAGTTTTTTTTGGGTGGGTTAGATGCAACAAGCTCAAACTAGCCCTCATGTTTGGATATACTTTACGGGTATTTGAGCCCGAACTAACTCAAACTAACTCTAACCCATGGATACAACAACAGTTAATCAACCGATATTTGTAAGAATGCAATAAACTCCTTCCGGCCCATAATATAAGATGTTAATTCATCTAATATGTGAGTATATTGGACGTTATAGGATATTATAAAAGAGTGTTGTGCTACATCATTGTGCAATTGTTGTTTAGCTTCTAATATTAACTTGGCACTTTTAGGTACATATGTCATTGGTAAAAATCTGCGCTTCGACCCTTTCTGCATATGGGGCAATGAGATATCGACGAACCAGCATCAAGTGAGGAAGCTGATAAAGATTGTTAGTAAAATGGGTTAAAAGATGGCAATTAAAGTATTTGTTTACACTTTATCCAAGACAATAACGAACTGCAGGATGTTAAGTAAGAACTTTGCAGCCTTCTTTTTACAGCCCATAATGAGTTGTGTTAGATGACAATGTTTGAATCTTTTTCCTTTGCAGTGTGTCAGTGCAACACATCCTGGGTCTGTTGCCCAGACTGTGCACAGGCAAGGGACCAAGATTCGAGCACCAGCCCAAGTCAGAGTACAAGGGACTAAGAGGTTAGAAGGACCAACATGCAGATCAAAGGGACCAGGATCAAACCAGAGAAGCAAGATACCATCAAGAGACAGGCCTCCCTTGCCGGGCAGGCGAGCCCGGCAAAGGGAGCTGACAGCCAAAGCGTCCCGGCAGGGCCTGTCGGGACTCACGGAGACGAGACCACCTCACCAACCACTCCACCATGACCCACGTCGTCGATCAGTGCGGTGTCAAGCCGCAGAGTGACTAAGTGGCATCCATTCGCCACATGGCAGCCTCTCCCTACACGAAAAACCCACAGATGACACCCGTCCTGCAAAGTGTCAAGACAACAGACGTGGAGCTGGAAAGATGGCCTGGCAAGCCTTGCCATGCAACCAACGATGTGACGTTGAGCGGTGCATTTAATGCGCCCTGTCAGCTTGCAGAGTTAGGTATGATAGCACTGTTTGCTATCTTATCAGTGTGTAATGACTACTTTGCCATTGTGGTAACCCCTTGATCTATAAAAGGAGGCCCATGTCAATTGTAGAAAGGGTTAGAAGGTTGGATAACTCACACCCCCATACACGCGTAGTCGCTGCTGCCCTGAGGCAACCCCTGCTGGGCAAGTGTACTATGCTCCACGACCACCTTTCCACCATCAATCCACCAAAGCAGGAGTAGGGTTTTATGCCTCATAGTGGCCCGAACCTAGGTAACAATGCACGCGTGTTCTCTGCCGTGCTGCCCCTCGCTCGTCTGCTCTTCGTGCAACGCGACGCCCCCCTGCCGAACCAGCAAGGGGCCTCCTGGTCCCATAGGTGGCCATGGTTTCTCGCAACATCTTTGGCGCGCCAGGTAGGGGGATCGCTTGTGCAAACTTGAAGGCGTGTGCATCGCGTCATCTTCATAACCATCTTCATCTTTGACGGTGCTATCGACCATGGCGCCCAAGAAGAAACCCGGTCCTTTGGCTCACCCGTCCACCTTGAAGGCTCCGTCGCCCGTGGCCTCCATTGCTATGGGGGGTTCGGAGAAACGCAAGGACATGGACGCTACTGGGGATGTGGTCGGAACAGGTGGTGCCGTCAACACTTCCCTCGCGGCCGATGCAGGAGTAGGAGACATCGAAGGAGAGCAACATCAGCAACACCCCGACAGCCACACTCCACAAGGTACGGGTGAAGGGGTTACTCCATTTGCGCCCCTTTCCCCCGCCGACGGGCATAGCTGCAGCAACGACACATGGACCGGGGCGAATCGCCGCCCTCCGGCTGCTCCCACCATGGGTGCGGTCACAGCGCGTGCACCTCCCCCGGAACGGGTCGACCAAGCCGTTGTGCCCGACGGAGCCACTGGCCCTCGAGTGCCTTCTTCGCACCACATCCAAGTGGTCGCCTCGCAGCAGCAGCGGGGGCGCAGTGTTGCTACCACTGACACCATCAGGAGCCGAGCGACGGTGTGATTGACTTTATCATCACCCATGCCAAGTACAGCTTCGGAGGCCATAGCGCAGGCTCAACTGCTGCTGAGGTTTCCGCCAGCAGCCGAGCAGATGGACGAATGGCGTGCCACCATCCAAAGTCTACTCGGTTTCCCCAAAGCTGGGGGCTCACGGCAAGCTGGCACACCATGGCCTCCCCAAGCGACAGGAACGGCTCATGCTGCTGACCGTATGGAAGGGGCCATCCCCACGGTGCAGTCCCCGCCATGGCAACTAGTGCGAGCGCAACAGAATCAAGACCCCGATGACGTATCGATGGCCTCTTCTAACCCTTGAGCACGTCCAGGCCAACGACAAGCCCCAGAGGATAGGTGGAGAGGAGACACGCGCGTCGTCATCGAGCCATGCCGCGACAACTTCCGCCGGACCGATGGGTGCGACGGCCCCTACGTCGACGAGCCCGCGCTTGGTATTGGCGGGTGCCTACCTTTCGAGGTTGGCTGCCCTGCCTTTATGCGTGAGCTGCGGGAAGTCCGTTGGCCGCCCGTTCGCATGTTCAAGCCAGAGATACCTGAGAAGTACGATGGGAGGTTGAACCCGGCAAAGTTTCTGAGCATCTACACCATCCCTGTTCAGGCTGCCGGGGGAAGAGACGAGAAGGTGTTTGCCAACTACTTCCCTTTGGCCCTCAAGTCCAATGTGAGGTCTTCGTTGATGCACCTACTGGAGAACTCCATTTCTTCATGGGCTGACCTATGCCATGAATTTATTGGCGCCTTCACTGGCGGTCATCAAGAACCCGGCAGACCCAGCGACTTGTAGCTTCTCCAACAGAAGGAAGGAGAAACCCTCCATAAGTATTTACAGAGATTCAGCAAAGTTCTTAGAAATATCCCAAATATCCATTCGGTAGCCATAATAGCTGCCTTCCAGTCCAATGTGCGCAACTGCCGGATTTGTTCCAAGATGAACGTACGGTTGCCCAAGAATGTGAAGGAGCTCTACACATTGGTGGATAAGTGTGCTCAGATGGACGAGGGAAGGAAGTTGCCCAAAGAGGAAGATTGCACCAATGTTGATTCAGAGGATGATGATGGATCAACCAGTCAGAAGAAGTGCAAGAAACACAGTAAGAAGCGGAGGGATAAAGCAGTGATGACTATTGAAGGATCGGGTACGCCTAGTACCGGCAAGAAGGCCAAAGCCGAGGCCCCGGGCAAGGAAGCTGCCGTGTGCACCGACTGTCGGGACGCCGCCGCTGCAGAGAAAGCCGGGAAAGGTGATGGGCCATACTGCAAGATTCATCGGATCAAGGGCCACAACCTTCAAGAGCGTTATCAGGTTGAGTAGCTTGTCAAGAGATAGAGAGTAGAGTATGAGAAGCGTGACAAGGAAAAGGGTCAGAATGTTGCTGGCGGTAAGGGCTGAGGCGGTGAAGTAAATCGCCCCCGCAAACCCCTTTAGAACCAAGGAAAGCCCGCCAGAGGTCGAGAGAAGGAAGTCTGTGATGATGAGAGTGGTGGGGGATGAAGAGGAAACCAGTGAGCAAGAGTTTTAGAAGGCCACTGACGCCCTGTGCATTGACGGGGGTGCATCTCTGCACACCTCTCACCGCCAACTCAAGCGGTGGGCGTGAGGAGTCAATGCCATGGAACCAGCGGCAGAGGCTCGGAAGCCGCTCAAATGGCCCCGTACGCCCATCATCTTTGACGAGGAGGATCATCCTAGCCGTACCACTACGGTAGGGTGTTTGCCATTGTTGGTCCCCCCAACAATTCGCAACCTCAAGGTCACAAAGATGCTGGTGGACGGTGGGGCCGGGTTGAATCCAATTTCCCCAGCAGTTATTGACAAGCTTCAGATAGCAGAGGAAGAGCTAGAGGTTACAGGCACGTTTCAAGGAGTTAATGCCAGCAGGATCCATCCTAAGGGAAAGATCACATTGCCGGTAACATTTGGGGGAGAACTGAACTACCGAACCGAGAGGATTGTTTTTGATGTGGTCGATCTCCCCCTGCCATACAATGGGATTCTTGGACGCCCGGCCCTGGCTAAGTTCATGGCGGCATCCCACTATGCCTACAACACCTTGAAGATGCCTGGGCCACTAGGAGTCATCACCATCCCATCAGAAGAGAAGGATGCAACCATTTCTGTGGACAAGATGTACCGGGACGCGGTCGCAGCAGAGGCATCGGCAGGAGCAACTCCCGCTAAGGAAAGCAAAGGAAATAAGCGAGATTGTAGGAGCTCCGGCAAAGAGTCTGGGAAGCATGCCCCCACCGAGAGCACGACACCCGTTGACGACGTGCCGGAGTGTTCTAATAGCAAAAGATCCAAGGTTTCTGCACCCCAAGTGAAGAAGGTCCCGGCAGGGCTGGCTGGCATTGATGGTACTTTCACTATCAGCGCCACCCTCGAGGACAAATAGGAAAGCGCGCTTGTTGACTTCCGGCGAGCGAATATCGATGTGTTTGCTTGGCAACCATGTGATATCCGCGGTGTTCCCAGGGAGGTAATCGAGCAATACCTTAATGTCTGCCAACACGCCCGACCTGTCAAGCAGAAAATCTGGAAGCAGGCCTTGGAGAGGCAGCAATTCATTACGGAAGAGATCAAAAACTTGAGGCAGCTGGTTTGGTTAGAGGAGTGTTGCATCCCACGTGGTTGGCAAATCCAGTGGTAGTCCGGAAGGCTAATGGGAAGTGGAGGCTTTGCATAGATTTCACAGATCTCAACAAGGCTTATCCAAAGGACCCGTTTCCCTTGCCGTGTATCGACCAAATTGTGGACTCCACTTCAGGTTGTGATTTTCTCTCCTTTCTAGATGCATATTCTAGGTATCACCAAATCTTCATGTCCAAGGAAGATGAAGAGAAGACGTCGTTCATTACTCCATGTGGTACGTACTGTTTTGTCCATAGGCCATTCGGATTGAAGAGTGTTGGGTCTACTTTTGCAAGGGCAATCCAGATTGGTTTTGAGATACAGCTGCGCAAAAACATAGAAGCTTATATGGATGACAGTATGGTCAAGACCAAGGATAGAGCCACCCTTATCCAGGATTTGGATGAGACGTTTGCTAATGTGCGCAAGATCAATTTGAAGCTCAACCCGGAGAAGTGTGTATTCGGTGTTCCCTCCGGCAAGTTGCTTGGGCTCTTCGTATCCCATCGTGGGATCGAAGCCAACCCCGACAAGATCAAAGCTATCGAGCAGATCCAAGAGCCATAGATAGTTAAGGATGTGAGTCGTCTGGCAGGATGCGTTGCCGCGCTAAGCAGATTCATCTCCAAGTCTGCCGAGTGCGCCCTACCGTTCTTCAAAATTTTGAAGAAGGCAGGGCCTATGAAGTGGACCCCGGATGCAGATGCAGCTTTGCAAGAGTTGAAGGCCTACTTTTTCTCTGTGCCTACCTTGGTTGCCTCCAAACCCCAGGAGTCGTTGTTGTTGTACTTAGTGGAAACCAACCAAGTGGTCAATGCAGCCTTGGTAGCGCAGCGAGAAGTGGATGAGGCAAAGAGTGAGCAGAGACTGACAGAGTCAGAGAAGGATCAAGACAGCAATGGGCACGACAATGAGAGCAACCCTAAGGACACGACAAGGAAGAAAGTGGTGCAGCGCCCAGTGTACTTCGTCAGCTCCTTGTTACAAGGGGCTAGATTGAGGTACTCTGGCATGGAAAAGTTGATCTTTGGTCTCATCATGGCCTCAAGGAAACTACGCCACTACTTACAAGCCCATGAGATCACGGTTGTCACTCGTTTCCCGTTGCAAAGGATACTCCGAAACACTAAGGCTACCGGCACAATAGTGGAGTGGGCTTTGGAGTTATCCAGTTTTGGTTTGAAGTTTGAGAGCACATCAACTATTCAGAGCAGGGCATTGGCAGATTTTATTGCAGAATGGACGCCAACCCCTGATGAGCAAGTGACGGAGACAGTTATTCCCGGCAAGGAATCGCCCCAAGAATGGATTATGTATTTTGATGGTGCTTTCCCCCTACAATGTGTAGGAGCTGGCGTGCTTCTTGTTGCCCCCACCGGGGAGCACTTGAAGTACATCGTCCAAATGCATTTTTTCCAGGGAGAAGCAACCAACAATACAGCTGAGTATGAAGGGCTCCTTGACGGGCTCAGGATTGCAGCTGAATTGGAATTAAGAAGCTGATCATTCAAGGATATTCACAGCTTGTGGTGAGACAAGTCAACAAGGATTACCAAAGTCCATTGATGGAGGCATACATCGAGGAAGTGATGAGATTGGAGGAACGCTTTGATGGATTGCAAACAAAGCACGTACCCAATGCAGAAAACAGCGTAGCTGATCATCTGTCAAAGTGTGCTGCACAGAAGCTTCCTGTGGAACCAGGGACTTTTGTTCTCCATCTCACTCAGCCCTCCGTATCCCCAGCAACAATGGCCCGAAAGAGGAGAAAGTTGGACTCTTGTAAGCCTCTCCCGGTAGAGTCGTACGCTCCTGGCAGAGACCCTGCCAGAAACAACTCCTCACAGCTTGCCCGACCACACCCTCCAGCCGGGCCCATGGACCCCACGAATGAGGCATGTGCTCCCGCGGCAGAGGAGGTGCCACTAAGTCCTCGTTGCCGAGCACCAGACTCCAACTTGGTCAAGGCACATTCCACTTCCTCCAAACCGGAGAGCTTCCCGGCGACCAAGATGAAGCTGAAAGAGTAGCCCGGAGGGCCAGTATGTATCAGTTTGTCGATGACACGCTGTACAGAAGGAGGCCCAACAGTGTGAAATTGAAGTGTGTCTGCCAGGAAGAAGGGAAGGAACTGCTGGCTGAGATAGACAAGGCATGTGTGGCTCCCACATTGGATCAAGGGCATTAGTTGGGAAAGCATTCCGGCAAGGATTCTATTGGCCCACAACCCTCCAAGATGCAGTCGAGCTAGTCACCAAATGTTAAGCCTGCCAGTTCCATTCCAAGAAAACCCACCTGCCTGCCCAAGCTCTTCAAACAATCCCTCTGTCATGGTCATTTTTGGTGTGGGGGCTCGATATCCTCGGCCCCCTTCCCCCGAGAAATCGGGGGCTTTGAATTCTTGTTCGTTTCTATCGACAAGTTTACAATGTGGCCGGAAGTGACTGCCGTAAGAAAGATGACTCCTCAGTCAACTACCAAGTTCTTGAAAGAACTGGTGTGTCGTTTTGGAGTTCCGACAAGGATCATTATCGACAACGGCACCTAGTTCACGAGCCGCACCTTCATGTAATATGTTCATGCCCTCGGATGCAAGATCTCATTTGCCTCTGTGCCACACCCCCAGAGCAATGGACAAGCTGAGAGGGCGAACGCTGAAGTGCTATGCGGACTCAAGACAAGAAGCTTTGATACGCTGTATAAGCACGACGGGACGTGGATCGAGGAGCTGACGTTAGTTCTCTGGTCCCTCAGAACAACACCAAACTGAGCTACTGGGCAGACTCCCTTCTCCCTGGTCTATGGGGCAGAAGCAGTTATCCCCACGGAACTCATTTACGGGTCGCCTCGAGTGCTTGTCTATGATGAAGTACCACAGGATCGGCACCAGCGCGACGACGCTGTGCTACTCGAGGAGAACCGTCTCTGGGCTGCTACACCTGCTGCACGCTATCAGCAAGTCCTGTGTCGCTACCATAGCCACAGGGTTCACGCCCGATGTTTTCAGGAAGGTAACCTTGTCCTTGGGCGCGTTCAGTCCGTCAAGGGTACAAACAAGTTGTCACCGAAGTGGGAAAGCCCTTACCGGGTAGTACGAGTCACCAGACCTGGCGCAGTCCGTCTGGAGACCGGAGATGGCATTCAGTTGCAAAACTCATGGAATATTGAGCATCTCCGCAAGTTCTACCCGTAAGGCGCGGCTGTCGGGCCCTGCCCGGCAGCCATCCTTTTGTACAGGCCTTGCCTCAGCTGCCTATAACCCCTTGTGCAAAGCCAGGGCGATGACCCTGTGCAAGAGAAAATAAAGAAGCGCCATGGAGGGCCCCCGACCAAGATTGCATGCATGCATAAGCATTCCAAGATCACTTCATAAGCATTTCATGAGCATATCATATGCATATAGATAGGATCTCATCCTGCATTCATTCTCATCTGCATGAAGTTTCAGGTTCTTGCCATGAACTTGGCTTGGACAAGGAGTTGAGAAGATTTCCCGGCATAACAATCCCCGGCAAGCCAGACAGATAAGTTCTACCTCTTGTCCTTTAGTGTTAAATAAGCTCTAACTTGTGTGTAAGAAAGCCTCGCCACTCTTTTGAGACTTAGGTGCTTGCATCCCTGACTCGAACATTGCTTCCGTCAGGATGGTCGCAGTGGCGTTTGAAAAAAAATAAGTTGGTGGGGGGCTGGTCCCTTTGTCTATTGCCCGGTAGACGCGACTCTCCGGCAGACAAAAAGGGTGCCGGCAGGATAGCCTGCTGAGGAAAACTCGTTTATTTACATTAAAGAGGTGTCTCACCTCTGCATGGACATACACATGCACGGGTTCCTAGCAAGGTTCATCTTTTTCATTAATATGTTGATACAAGTACAAGCATTACAGAACACAAACATGGACTCGGGAGATTGGCGAGTGCCCACAGGTTTAAAATTGAAAAAAGATAAGTGCCCTGTAATGCCTTTGCCCCTGTCCATCTCCTACAGGAAGAGGTCGAAGAGGCCGGAGGCGGGCACAGCTGGGATTCGGTGCCTCCCCAGGATCAAGACAGCGCCGCGCCCTGGCAAGGAGGAAGAAACCGAAGGGCAGGCATGGATGGTGACGCTGCCGGACGGCCAGATGGGAGGCACAGAGTCACCGGTAAACACGGCTCGTCAGAACAGTCGTCCCCGTTCTTGAATCGTCGTGGGTTGCCGCTGTCATTCGCATCACTTCCACCCGCAAACCTCGACGCGGCCGTCAAGTCGGACACCATGCTCTTTGGGTCTTCCCACAGAGAGCATGGTGGTCCCCAGGAGCCCTGACGTTAGAAGTCATTGCACGCCCCGGAGACGTGTATAAGAGTAAGGAGCCCTCCTGCATGGCAAGAGGACGCCGCCCAGGGGGAGTCGGATTCGCCTCTGCTAACGATGAATCTCTTCCCTGTCTCCTCCCTAGCGCAGCGAAGGGAAGAAGAATGGGGAGCGATCGGCTACCATGCGCCATGCCAGCCTCAAGCTTCGACATGATGTCGTGTGCGTCCCCTCCCACTGAAGTCAAAGCCACGGGCGGCCTGGCGGTGAGCACGCCGGGGTCGCCACCCCCGGCGTTGTCGCCGTGCCGCCCGAGTCCCCCTTTCAGATCTAGGGAAGGCTTCAAAATGGAGCCCGGGGCACGGCCCCGAGCTCTTTTTCTCGGCATGACCAGCAGAAGACATAAGAAGAAGAATGCAAGGATGGGCGACTCCTCCCTCCTCTGCCCCTTCCTTTTATAGGCGGGCCGGGGAGGGGAGTCGCTCCCTCAATGGGCGGCCACCGTCCTCCTCCACCAATTCAAGACGACCGGGCCCTCACCTTGATGCTCTCCCATGCCACGCACCTCCGTTACCTACCCCGCATGATGCATGCAGCATACGTGGCCAAGGATAAGGGCGTGGTGGGAAGAGTGAATTGACAGTTTCTACCCCGTGCGTTAATGTCATTCACATGCCATTACTGGAGCGGCCCCACCGCTATTGGCTTTACACGACACGCGGAGGAACCGGAAACTGGCCTAGGATCAAGGCTAATGAAGAAGAAAAGAAGACCTCAAGAGACTAGCCTCTTTAGGAACCCCGCTTGTGCCCTTATTAGGCCCTACCCCGATGACGCTCAGCAACGCATTCGGGGCAGGCCTGGGTGCTTCTGTCGGTGCAACAAACTCTGAGTCTGTTTCCCAGACTGTGCATAGGCACGGGAACAAGATTCAAGCACTAGCCCAAGTCAGAGTACAAGGGACTAAGAGATTCGAAGGACCAACATGCAGATCAGAGGGACCAGGAACAAGCCATAGAAGCAAGATACCATCAAGAGAAAGGCCTCCCTTGCCGGCTAGGCAAGCCTGGCAAGGGGCGAGGCCACACCCAAGAGCTGATAGCCAAAGCATCTCGGCAAGGGGCGAGGCCACGCCCAGGAGCTGACAACAAAAGCGTCCCGACAGGGCCTGCCGGGACTCATGGAGATGAGACCACCTCACCAACCACTCCACCATGACCCACGTCGTCGATCAGTGTGGTGTCAAGCCGTAGAGTGACTAAGTGTCAGCCATTCGCCACATGGCAGCCTCTCCCTACAGGAAAAACCCACAGACGACACCCGTCCTGCGACATATCAAGCGAGCAGGCGTGGAGCTGTCAAGATGGCCCGGCAAGCCTTGCTGGTCAACCAACGATGTGACATTGAGCGGTGCATTTAATGTGCCCTCTCAGCCTGCATAGTTATGTAAGATAGCACTGTTTGCTATCTTATCAGTGCGTAATGACTACTTTGCCATTGTGGTAACCCCTTGATCTATAAAAGGAGGCCCATGGCAACCGTAGAAAGGGTTAAAAGGTTGGATAACTCACACCCCCATACGTGCGTAGTCGCTGCTGTCCTGAGGCAATCCCTGCCGGGCAAGTGTACTATGTTCCACCACCACCTTTCCACCATCAATCCACCAAAGCAGGAGTAGGGTTTTACGGCTCATGGCGACCCGAACCTGGGTAAAAATGCCCGCGTGATCGCTGCCGTGCCGCCTCTCGGTCGTCTGCTCTTTGTGCAACGTGATGCTCCCCTGCCGAACTAGCAAAGGGCCTCCTGGTCCCATAGGTGGCCGTGGTTTCCCGCGACACAGTGGTTCCCAAAGTAGTTTACTCAAGATTACCTCTTAAACTACATGATTGGTGGGCATGCAAAGGTTAAAGTATTTCTACCAGAACACGGTGATTATTTAGATGTTTTCATGAAGATCGTGAAGGATGTGCGGTCGGTCATCACCAGGGGTTGGACTAGAGTCACGTGTGCCCTCTGCATGGAGGAGGGCACAATATGGGCATTCCGCTTCACCTTGTTCAACAACCAGAATGTATTTTGCCTCTTTCTTTACCGTCTTTAATAGTACAAGTATTCAACTGTGGTTCATCATTCTTTATTTGGTTCTTATGTAATTCTTGAACATATGTACCTATGAATCGAATAATGCATTGGTTGTTTGAACTTGATGGATATGAATAAAGCTATAGCATACATTCAAATTCAAATTCAAATCCGGTACAATTTGAAATAGCGGCAATTAAATTATGGTGAAATTACCCTCTCCAGGTCGTTACATCGCACACGGTTGGTAAAAGACAAGCATTTGCGATATACACCATAATCCGACACGGTTCACAGAGAGGAAACGTGTGCAAGCATGCACACAGTTGCCATTTGCAAAGCGTGTGCGATGTCAAACAATATCACAAACGGTGTGGGCAAACTAAACATTTGTGATAGTTGCCTTATCGTACATGATTCACAACCATGAACTATTTCTGATGAAGTATGCATCGTAAACGTTGCACCACAGAATAGCATGTGCGATAGTTGTCGTGTACGACGATGATACGACGGTCCGACGTTTCGTAATCCTGTTCGACACTCGTACGACGATTAGCTAATCTTCTTAATTAGTTATCACATATGATTTGGGAAAAGCGAATGTGTGTGATTGTCTGCTTATCATACATGTTCTATAATAGTTAACCATTTGTGATGGGCCATGCATCGTAAACGTAGCACCACAGAATACCGACTGCGATGGCAATGCGAGCACAAACGAGTAGGAGTACTGTATATGCATCTTGGCTCCCTATCCCCGACGGTTTCTGGGTCGTGTGGGAAGGACCCCCCTATCGCCCACACTCACTTGGCAACTGTTCCAAATGCCGTCGTGGAAAGGGGTTAAAAACCGTTTGTATAGCACCTCGCTCTACCAGTGTGTCGGGGAAGCTGACTCCGCGAGCACCGGGGACGGAGCCCCTTTTCGGTTCGGCGGGGGGCGGAGGTCGCACGAAGAGCGGTTCGAGGCGAGGCACACGAGGGGGTTTTACCCTGCTTCGGAGCTCTCCGGAGAGATAATACTCCTACTGCTGCTTTGTGGATTGTATTGAGTTCTTGCTCGGGAGCGCTGAGTGCTACAGTACACACTAGCAGCTAACGAGACCGAGCGTGAGTGTTGTACTGTTCGTCCTCCTCCCTCTACGTTGCGCATGGGCCTCCTTTTATATGCTCAAGGGGTCACCGACAGGTGGCAACGTAGGCAAGGGTAAAAATGGAAAAGGTGCTGTGGTTGCTGCAGCTACCTGCACAGTGTATCATACCTAACCCTGACGGCAGGGGACAAAGGCATTAAATGCCTATCTACGTCGCCCAAACAGTGCAGAAAAGGGACCGTCAGGGGCGCCACCGCTCGCCACGATGGCGATCTTGTCAGCGCCGCTTGCCATAGTGTACCCCTGGCTGCACAGCCTCCTGCCACGTACGCCTGGAAGGGTCCCAGAGCGACACGTAGGTGGGTGTGCTGGAGCGCAGGTACAGAGTGGTTGCTTGCCGCGGCAAATGCCTTGCCGTAGCCGTTGTCTTGTCGCGTTCGGGAGCTTGTCGCTCGTCGGGTCTTGCCGGGACGCGTGGCGCGTGGCGCGTCGCGGCAAGTTCCTTGAGATGCCCTGGTTGGCCTTCCCGGCAAGCTGCTCTTGTCGGGGTCTTGTGCCTTGAGTGGCCTTCCCGGCAATCTCTTCTTGCCGGGGACTTGTCTCCTTGGCTTAAATACTTTGTTCTTGAGTGGCTCCAAAGGAACCACGGAGGACCTTGGCGGTCACCCGGCAAGCCTTGCCGCGGGACGCTGCGACTGCCCGTGCACAAGTTCGGGATACTAGGGTACCCCTACTCTAGTACACCGACAGGAGCCCCCGGGCCTGGGCCATACACGGTGCCGAGCGATGTTGGGCCAGGCCCAAAACAGGGCACGGGCACGCGCGGCCTGGATCATGCCGTATCTTACTCCGTATCCACCGCGCCCTCCTCGAACGGCATGCTTCGATTGCGGCGTCGTGGGAGAGGTCGTGGGTGGTTTATTTATTCAGAAAGGTGGAACGTCCGCCCCCTCCCCTCTTATAAGCAGGGGAATCAGGGGCAGGGGCGCGGTTTTCAAGGCGTCCACTCCCCACGATCACGGGGTGAGGAGAGGTCGCCTCATCCGTCGCCTCGGTTCTGCACGCCTGCCACGCGGCTTCCATGCGCTTGGGGTAGCGAACGGTGGAGGCGGGGAACCGGGCCGTCGTGGGTCGAGGCAGAGGGCCGGTCCCAGTTCCCTGCTCCTTCTGTGTCTTGATTAGCTGAGCGGGGCGGCCGAGCCCCCACCCCGCCTCTTTATAAGGGGCGAGGGGGGAAACGGAGGTCCGCATTCTTTCATCTCCTCCTTCCTTCAGCTTCTACTCCCCTCTCTCTCATTCGCCATGGAGAAAGGGAACCCTGGCCCTTCAACGGTGGCGGCGAGGGTCGCCGCTAGCCAACGCGTCCTTCCTTCTCCCGCACCCGTGGTGGCAGAGCCAGCCGTAAGGGGAAGAGGGAGGGGGCGAGGCCATGGGCGAGGTCGAGGGCGAGGCCGAGGCGCTCGGGGAAGAGGTGGACGGGGCGGCGCACCGGCCTTGCCTCCACCAGCGGCTCCTCTTCCCACGGCGATCCATATTGGGGACGACCCTTGCGAGTTCATCGTCAGGCTGCGTCGGCCGCCTCGTCGTCGCCTTCGTCTCCCGACTCCATTCGCGAGCGAGATGGAGTTGGATCCGCCCGAGACACTGAGGCTGCACATGAGGGGCTGTGGAATCAGCGGTGCGCGAGTCCACGTTGACTTCCCAGCCCCTAATGTGATGTATCTTGGTCGAGGGTGGAAGACGTTTGCCCGTATCCACCGCCTGACGGAGGGGCTCACCCTCCATTTTAAGCTGATGGAGGGCGGTCTCCTCTCCGTCAAGGTCTTCGGGTGCTTCGGGACTCGGGCAAGGTGCTGCGTGGAGAGCTCCTCTGATAGCGAAGACTCCTCCTCGGGCGGGAGTGATGAGGAGGACGGCGACAGCGACAACGAGGGTAGCGGGCGGCAGGATGACGGGTCCGACTAGGTGTCGGGCGCCGCTCCGTGCGGCACCGGCGACCCCATCATTCGCGTCGCCGGCTCCTGGAGCTTCTCGGGGCCGTCTCCTTGGGCGGCTGGCGTAGGGAGGCTGCGGAAGAGGAAGAGGGCGGGCGGCAAGGCCGTCAACTCGGAGTACGAGGGCGTGACGCCCTCGACAGCGTGCTGACGTCCTGCCGCCTCGTCTTCGAACCCTGCTTCCGGCGTCGCCATCACCATCCAGCCTTTGGACGGCCACCGAGATGTTCTCTTGGTGTCTTCTGCTTCCCGTAGCTCGCCTAGGCGCCCCTTTTGCCCTTTTCGCCTCCTTGACCTGCCTCCTGAAGAGAGGGACAAGAAAGGGATTACGGGCACCTTATCTCTTTTTAATTTGTAAGCCCTCGGGCCTTAGTTGCATTTAAAGCTTGTAATCCCATCATTCATGTTTTTCATTCTCTATGAACTGTACCTGAGTGGAATGCTTTTTTAGTGAAAAGGGGATGCTTGCCGGGTCACTTGTCTCGCGGGTGGAACCCACGTCAAGGAGCAAATCCTTGATATCTTTAAGATAGACACTTCTTTTCCCGGCAGCAGGCCCTGCCTTCTTCCCTCGTCGCTCGACCTTTCTCACGCTTTTGGCGGAGGCAGGGAGGAGGCGGGTTCAGGCTCCTCGTTTCGTCCCTTCGCTGCCGCGACTACGACCAAACCTGGCCCCGGGAACGAGCCCTAGGGCCTAGAGTTAAGGGAGCACGGTAGCTTTTAGGAAGAAACGAGGTTTCGCATACCTCAGTCCATAAGAGAATGCATGATAAGGGATGAAAAACTTATCTGAGATTGCAGCCGCCGGCAACTCTGGTTCGCCGTGGGCTAATCTTTGCACTTGCAGCCCCCGGCAACACTGGCTTGCCGGGGTCTTGCAGCCCCCGGCAACACTGGCTTGCCAGGGTCCAGATGTTGGTCCATCCTTCTTCTCCTTTTCGTCCTCAAGTGGTCCGGTCAGGATATGCGAGCCCTGCGAACCAAGGGAAACGAAAGAACGGCAAAGGGACGCACACTCGACCTCTAAGTTAGGGGTTAGCCGCTGCCAAACACTGTCAACCCTAACCAAGGACGAGACTCGACTCAGCATGCATGCTATAACTTAGGGCGCCAGCGCTTCACTTATGCTCAGGGTCTGCGCCTGGCTTTGTACAAAGGATTACATGCAACAGCGGCAAGACTTGTACAAAAAGGTGGTTGCCGGAACAGGGTCCGACAACCGCGCCTTACGGGTAAAACTTACGAAGATGCTCGATGTTCCAGGAGTTGCTCACCGGAATGCCATCTTCGGTCTCAAGGCTGACAGCGCCAGGCCTAGTGACTCGTTTCACCCGGTAAGGGCCTTCCCACTTCGGCGTCAACTTGTTGGAATTCTTGGCGGAATGAACGCGCCGAAGAACAAGGTCGCCTTCCTCGAGACTTCTGGCGTTAACTTTGCGGGAGTTGCTCACCGGAATGCCATCTTCGGTCTCAAGGCTGACAGCGCCAGGCCTAGTGACTCGTTTCACCCGGTAAGGGCCTTCCCACTTCGGCGTCAACTTGTTGGAATTCTTGGCGGAATGAACGCGCCGAAGAACAAGGTCGCCTTCCTCGAGACTTCTGGCGTTAACTTTGCGGCTATGGTAGCGGCGCAAAGCTTGCTGGTAGCGAGCAGCTCGCACAGCAGCCTGAAGACGATCTTCCTCAAGGAGCAGCGCGTCATCTTGTCGCAGCTGCTCTTGCTCAAGCTCATCATAAGCGAGCACTCGAGGTGACCCGTATACGAGTTCCGTGGGGATAACAGCCTCTGCTCCATAGACTAGAGAGAAAGGTGTCTGGCCAGTGGCTCGATTTGGCGTCGTCCTGATCGACCAAAGAACCACCGGCAGCTCCTCAATCCAGTTTCTTCCGCACCTGTGCAGCCTGTCGAAAGTCCTGGTCTTGAGCCCACGCAGCACTTCAGCATTTGCTCTCTCCGCTTGACCGTTGCTCCTGGGGTGAGCAACAGAAGCGAAGCAGACCTTGGCGCCAAGATCTTGGACGTACTGCATGAAGGTGCGGCTCGTGAATTGTGTACCGTTGTCGGTGATGATCGTGTTAGGGATCCCGAAGCGGCAAACAATCGACCTGAAGAACCTGACTGCTAACTGTGTTGTCACCTTCCTCACTGGTTCCACTTCCGGCCACTTTGTGAACTTGTCGATTGCGACGTACAAGTACTCAAAGCCCCCGAATGCTCGGGGGAAGGGGCCGAGGATGTCGAGCCCCCAGACCGAAAATGGCCAGGATAAAGGGATCGTCTGGAGAGCTTGAGCTGGCTGGTGTATCTGCTTGGAATGGAACTGGCACGCTTCACACTTGGTTACTTGTGCAGTTGCATCCTGGAGGGCTGTCGGCCAAAAGAAACCTTGCCGGAAAGCTTTGCCGGCAAGCGCTCTTGCGCCAATGTGGTGACCACATATGCCTCCATGTATCTCTGCCAACAGCTTCTGTCCATCTTCCCGATGAATACACTTCAATTTCACACCGTTGAGTCTTCTTCTGTACAGTGCGTTGTCGACAAACTGGTACATACTTGACTGCCGGGCTACTCTTTCCGCTTCTTCCTGCTCTTCGGGAAGTTCTCCTGTCTGGAGGAAACGGACAATCTGTTGTGCCCATGCTGGAGCTTGCGGCTCGACAACAAGGGCTAAAGGCATATCTGCTGCTGCGGGAACATCCGCTTCTACGGCGAGAACCTGTGGCTCAGCCGGAGCTTGACGTTCCCCGGCAAGCTTGCCGGAGCAAAACTTGTCGGGAGCGTCTGCTTCAACGAAACAAACCCTGGGGCTTGTCAGAGCAGACTGCTCCTCAGCACTCTTGGCGTTGATCTTGGGGACCTTCTTGGCGGCGGCTTCGGGAAGCTCTGCCGGAAAATAGTCACCAGAAATCAACTTCCTCTTCTTGCTCTGTCCAGTTGATGGCGTCACGGACGGTTGAGTCAGCTTGAGCACAAAGATCCCTGGTTCCACAGGTATCTTAAGTGCAGCGCACTTTGACAGGCCGTCAGCAATGTCGTTCTGAGCTCTTGGAACATGTTCCATCTGTAGGCCGACAAAGCGCTCTTCTAGCTTCCTCACTTCATCAATGTAAGCTTCCATCAACGGACTTTGATAATTCTTGTTCACTTGGCGGACGACAAGCTGTGAGTCACCCCTGACAATGAGCTGCTTGATTCCAAGGTCTGCCACGATCCTGAGACCGGCAAGCAATCCTTGATACTCTGCAGTATTGTTTGTCGCTTGCTCCTTGGGAAAGTGCATCTGGACTACGTACTTGAGGTGCTCTCCGGTGGGTGCGACAAGCAGCACGCCAGCACCGGCGCCTTGCAGCGATAAAGCAACATCAAAGTACATCAGCCACTCTTTGCTTGCTTCCTTGACGGGGATGCTCGTTTCTGGAATTTCTTCATCTGGTGTTGGCGTCCACTCTGCTATGAATTCTGCCAATGCTCTGCTTTGGATAGTTGAAGTGCTCTCAAACTTGAGGCCAAAGCTTGACAGTTCCAGTGCCCACTCAACAATCCTGCCTGTTGCTTCTGGATTCTGCAGTATCCTCTTCAGCGGAAAGCGAGTGACAACTGTTATCTCATGTGCTTGGAAGTAATGGCGCAGCTTTCTCGAGGCCATGAGAAGGCCGAAAAGCAGCTTCTGCACACCAGAGTACCTTTACCTAGCCCCTTGCAGAAGGGAACTGACAAGGTAGACTGGGCGCTGCACCATTTTCTTCTGCTGTACCTCTTCGCACATCTGCGTAGACCCATCTTTGTCGGGACCAGAGCTTGTCGGGGAAGCCCCCTGCTTGTCGCTGGATGCGCTTGCCGCGGTTGCTGGCTCATCATCAGCCTCCCTCTCCGCTACTAACGCAGCACTAACCACTTGATTGGTTGCTGCCAGATACAGCAGCAACTTCTCTTGTGGCTTAGGTGCGACAAGTATTGGAGTGGAGGACAGGTATCTCTTCAAGTCCTGCAGCGCAGCCTCCGCTTCCGGAGTCCATTTCATTGGACCTGCCTTTTTCAAAATTTTGAAAAACGGCAGGGCGCGCTCAACAGACTTAGAGATAAACCTGCTGAGAGCCGCTACGCAGCCGGCAAGTTTCCGCACATCTTTGACGCGCTTCGGTGCTTCGATCTGCTCAATGGCCTTGATCTTGTCGAGATTGGCCTCAATTCCCCGTTGAGACACGAAGAACCCGAGAAGGTTGCTGGAAGGGACTCCAAACACGCACTTCTCGGGGTTGAGCTTGAGGCTTATCTTGCGCAGATTTGCAAAAGTCTCTTCTAGATCTTGAATCAGAGTTGCTTTGTCCCTGCTCTTGACCACTATATCATCCATGTAGGCTTCCACATTTCTATGTATTTGTGGCTCAAAAGCAGTATGGACTACCCTTGCAAATGTTGAACCAGCATTCTTCAAACCGAAAGGCATCCGTATGAAACAGTACGTGCCACATGGAGTGATGAATGCGGTCTTCTCCTCATCCTCTTCTGCCATGAAGATCTGATGGTATCCTGAGTATGCGTCAAGAAATGAAAGCAAATCACATCCGGCCGTGGAGTCAACAATCTGGTCGATGCGCGGCAAGGGAAATGGATCTTTGGGACAAGCTTTATTGACATCGGTGAAGTCAATACAAAGCCTCCATTTCCCGTTTGCCTTGCGCACGACTACAGGATTGGCCAGCCACGTAGGATGGAGCACTCCTCTGACAAGGCCTGCTGCTTCCAACTTCTTGATCTCTTCTGCTATGAATTCTTGGCGCTCCACGGCTTGCTTTCTGACTTTCTGCTTGACGGGCCGCGCATGAGGACAGTCGGCAAGGTGGTGCTCAATTACTTTCCTGGGAACGCCGGGGATGTCAGACGGTTGCCACGCAAACACGTCGACATTCGCCCGCAGGAAAGCAATGAGCGCGCTTTCCTATTTAGGGTCGAGAGTGGCACTGATGGTGAAAGTACCACCAGTGCCGTCCTCCTTGGTGGACACCTTCTTGGTCGCTGGCGGAGCTGCCATTGTCTTCTTACACTTGCCGGTGGAGCTCGATGGTGCGTCCTCGATGGTAGCGCAGCACTCCGAAAAGGTGCGCTTGCCGGAGTGGGCATCAGAACTCTTGCCGGACTTGGTCTTCTCCTTCCCCCCGGGAGCTTCAGCGGCAAGTGTCTCGCGATCCGTTGCGGCTGCTGCTTCCTGGTAGATCTTGTCGGCACAGATAAGAGCATCTTTCTTGTCGCCAAGGACAGAGATGACACTTATCGGGCCTGGCATCTTCAGCATGTTGTACGCGTAGTGAGAGGCCGCCATGAACTTGGCGAGCGCTGGACGGCCAAGAATTCCATTGTAAGGCAATGGAAAATCGGCAACGTCAAAAGTGATCCTCTCAGTCCTGAAGTTTAGCTCGCTGCCACATGTCACCGGCAGCGTGATCTTCCCTTTCGGCTTGCTCCTTCCCGGGTTGATTCCTTGGAATGTGCCGGTCTCTTCGAGCTCGCTGTCAGGGACTTGGAGTTTTCGGAGCACAGCGGAGGAGATCAGGTTCAAGCCGGCCCCGCCGTCAACTAGCATCTTAGTGACCTTGAGGTTGCGGATAGTTGGTGAGACCAACATCGGCAAGCACCCGACCGCAGTTGTGCGATCAGGGTGGTCCTCAATATCAAAGACGATAGGCGTGCTGGACCATTTCAGAAGCTTGCGTGACTCAACGGGTGGTTCTGCCGCATTGACTTCCCGCACCCACTGCTTGAGTTGGCGGTGCGAAGTATGCAGAGAAGCACCGCCGTCAACACACAAGACCTCTGTGGCTTTCTGAAACTCCTGCTCACTGGTCTCGTCATCATCCATGTCTTCATCGTCGTCGTCTTCATCTTTGTCGCGGCCGCGGGGAGGTCTGTCTCCTTGCCGCTGATTGGCTTTGCCGCGGCGTCCTCCCCGGCCGGTGTGCTTCGTACCGGATCCTCCAGCACCTGCTTGGGCTTTCTCCTTGTCGCGTCGCTCGTACTCGGCTTTTTGCAGCTCGACAAGCTGCTCGACCTTCTTGCAACTCTGGAGGTCATGGCCCTTGGTGCGGTGGATCTTGCAGTACTGTTTGTTGGTGCCGTCCTGCTTGTCGGCGGCCGCCACAGCCTGGCAGTTGGCGCATGCGGCAACCTCCTTGCCGGAGCTACCATCTTTGGCTTTCTTGGCGCCACCGTTGTTGCCGGACTGCTCAACAACTAGCACATCTTTGCCTTTCCTCTTCCTGTTGTTCCGCCGCCGGTTTTTATTTGCCGGGGAAGCATCCTCGCTGTCAGATCCTCTCGTTCCTGTATTCTCTCCGGGGAGTTTCCTCCCTTCCTCAGCACGTGCACACCTATCGGCCAGAGCATATATCTCGCTGACGTCTCTGATCTTGCACATCGCCATCTCCTCCCGCATCCTGCGGTTACGCACGTTCTGGTGGAACGCGCTGATGACCGCGGCAGGGTGGACATCCGGGATGTTGCGTTGCACTTGGCTGAATCTCTCGATGTACTTGCGTAGGGGCTCTCCTTCCTTCTGGGCAAGCAGGTGAAGGTCACTCTCCTGGCCATGAGGTTTGTGGCCGCCCGTAAAGGCGCCGACAAACTGATGGCATAGGTCTGCCCAGGAAGATATGGAGTTTTCCGGCAAGTGCATGAGCCAGGATCTGACGTTGGGTTTGAGCACCAGCGGGAAGTAGTTGTCAAGGATCTTGTCGTCTTGCCCCCCGACAGCCTGCACCGCGATGGTGTAGATGCTGAGGAACTCCGACGGATGCAACTTGCCGCCGTACTTCTCCGGTACGTCTGGCTTGAAATTCTTCGTGCTGGGCCACTGGACTTGCCGCAGCTCATGAGTAAACGTAGGGCAACCTACCGCATACGGCAGGTCGTCTGGTTCCCCTGGCGCATGCATGTCGACAGTGGGCCCAGCGCGCCGGTCTGATTGACGCCGTGCTTCTCTTCGGCGCTCGATGTGAGTACGAGCGTCTTCCTGCTGTCGTTCGTGAAGAACTTGGCGTTGATCGCGACGAGCTCGTAGATCTGATGAAGCGGTGGAGTTGCTGTCGCGGTGGACCCGGCGAGTCGGCGATCTTGGCCTTCGAGGCGGAGAGTGCACGGTGGTTGCACCCCCCCCCGGTCTTGTCGCCATCGGTTCGCACTTGGCTGATTTGCCGCGGCTGCGATGCAGTCGGCTGCCGCGGAGTGTCGCCGTTGGCGAAGCCGATGAGGCTTTGAATGGTGGCCCTCCAGTTGTCGATCTTGTCTGGCGTTGGAGGGAAGTCTAGGAGCAGTTGAGCTCGCGCCAAAGCTTCTGCTGGAGTGGCGGGTAGCGGTGGCGAACGGTGCGAGGAGCGGGATATGCTCGGACTTCCAACGATGTTAGAAGGAGCAGTATTCCGTCCAGGCGACCGCGCCTCGCTCGCGCCAGCACGCTGGCGTGCATGCTGGCCTTGAGCATCCCGAGATCCGCCAGCTCGATTTGGGTCCAACGAGCATATGGTACCGTGAGTACCACGACGCTGCCGGTCCCGCGCTTCCTGAGATGGGCGCGGAGCATCCACGGACGCCCGGTCGTCGTGGGAGCCTGCTACGCCGCCGACAGGCAGCGCAGCCTTGTCCTTGGACCTGGTGGCACCGTGGGCTCCCTCGTCGACGCCCGTTCTTCCGTCGGCGTCTTCCCCACCAGCCGTTTGCTCCGGCGGCGGTGGGTTCGACGCGGACGGAGCAGCCGCCTCCGAAGCCTTCTTCTTCGGCGGCATGTCGATGAAGTCGATGAAGATCTAGCTCGTGTGAACACCGGATCAGGTTCACACAACCTCGACGCCCCCTACCTGGCGCGCCAAAGATGTCGGGGAAGCTGACTCCGCGAGCACCTATGGGGACGGAGCCCCTTTTCGGTTCAGCGGGGGGGCGGAGGTCGCACGAAGAGCGGATCGAGGCGAGGCACACGAGGGGTTTTTACCCAGCTTCGGAGCTCTCCGGAGAGATAATACTCCTACTGCTGCTTTGTGGATTGTATTGAGTTCTTGCTCGGGAGCGCTGAGTGCTACAGTACACACCAGCAGCTAACGAGGCCGAGCGTGAGTGTTCTACTGTTCGTCCTCCTCCCTCTATGTTGCACATGGGCCTCCTTTTATATGCTCAAGGGGTCACCGACAGGTGGCAACGTAGGCAAGGGTAAAAATGGAAAAGGTGTTGTGGTTGGTACAGCTACCTGCACAGTGTATCATACCTAACCCTGACGGCAGGGGACAAAGGCATTAAATGCCTATCTACGTCTCCCAAACAGTGCAGAAAAGGGACCGTCAGGGGCGCCACCGCTCGCCACGATGGCGATCTTGTCAGCGCCGCTTGCCACAGTGTACCCCTGGCTGCACAGCCTCCCGCCACGTACGCCTGGAAGGGTCCCAGAGCGACACATAGGTGGGTGTGCTGGAGCGCAGGTACAGAGTGGTTGCTTGCCACGGCAAATGCCTTGCCGCAGCCGTTGTCTTGTCACGTCCGGGAGCTTGTCCCTCGCCGGGTCTTGCCGGGACGCGTGGCGCGGGGCGCGTCGCGGCAAGTTCCTTGAGATGCCCTGGTTGGCCTTCCCGGCAAGCTCCTCTTGCCGGGGTCTTGTGCCTTGAGTGGCCTTCCCGGCAAGCTCTTCTTGCCGGGGACTTGTCTCCTTGGCTTAAATACTTTGTTCTTGAGTGGCTCCAAAGGAACCACGGAGGACCTTGGCGGTCACCCGGCAAGCCTTGCCGCGGGACGCTGCGACTGCCCGTGCACAAGTTCGGGATACTAGGGTACCCCTACTCTAGTACACCGACACAGTGTATTCATGCCATGTTTACAACAATTTTATATGGTTTTGGTATGATTTGTTTAGAACTAACTCGGACTGACACTGTTTTCAGCCGAACTACCATGGTGTCGTTTTTTGTGCACAAATATAAGTTCTCGGAATGGACTGAAAATTTACGATGATTTTTGATGGACCAAAAGAGACCCCTGAGCATCGGAGTTGGGCCAGAAGAGTCCCTAGGTGATAGGAAGGTAGGGGGCGTGCCCTACCCCCTGGGAGGGTACTCTTGTCTTGCCGCTGCTTCGTGGACCCCCTTGACGTGAGACCGACGCAAAAAATTCCTATAAATACCAAAAACCCTAGAAAGAAACCTAGATCGCAAGTTCTGCCGCCGCAAGCCTCTATAGCCATGAAAAATCAATCTAGGCCCTCCCCGGTACCCTGCTGGAGGGGCCATCATCACCGCAGGCCAGGGAGGGGGAAGCCGAAGTTGGCCATCATCACCATGGAGGCTAAGGACCAGAGGGAGAACCTCTCCCCATCTAGGGGGAGGCTAGGGAGGAGGAAGCACAAGGGGGAGACGCTCTCCCTCTCTCGGTGGCGCCGGAGTGCCGCCGGGGGAACCATCATGATAGAGGCAAAGGTGTCCCATCTTTCGATGGGATGGTGGTTGTCGTTTTGGAGGAAGTCAACTTTGACGATCCGACTACGAACGTGCGAGGACGTCGCGCCTTAGCAATCGCTAAACCAACTCCGAGAGGTTATTGACCACGCCGGAGCATGATCAACATGACCACGAAGGTCTGTTTCCTGCAGGCAAACGAAGAACAAGCAAGAAACTAAGATTGCAATCTGGATATTGCGAATATAAGAGGAAAGCTTTATTGATCAAGGTGGGGTTCTGTGACGCCTTGGTCTGGTCGTTGAACACAAACGAAGTACGTGAAGTTGCAGCTATGGCGAACTTTTAATCTAAACAAAACCAAAAATCTAAACGACGCCCTAAGGGCTGTATATATGGAGGAAGAGGGGGGGGGGGGAATTTCGTGGCCCTTGGAAGAGGAGTCTGAAACCAACCCTAAATCTTGTTTCCCCACACATACGGACTCTAGAAACATCCTATACTTAAGTATTTTGAAAATACATGGGCCTGGCCCAATATTAAGGTGACGCATCACCTAGAATAGCCTCTAGACGAAATTTATGAAGTGGAATCTTGTATATTTCGTCCAAGGCTTCATGCACTCCTTATGGTGGCTTCAAAGTCCTGAAATCATCAGTTGTAACTCCGTTCTTGATCCCCTTGCGCATGCCATCAACTCCATGCGTGTTCTTGCTCCAATGTTCATCCTTCTCCAAGCTAGGCCCTTCATTTGTAAGCAAAACAAATGTATCCAATTTAGGCAACATCATATTCTCATGAACATTAGAATCATTACCAAGAAACGAAAGTACGTGGTAATTTAATTGGCGTGCGCGAGCTCTAGTAATCGGTCTAGTATGTATAGTAGCAGGGGTTGTGGGTGTAACAATGGTATTGATGTCTTCATCATCCTCCCCTTGTTGAAATGAAGTCATCCTCGACGGAAGCTCATCTTCCTCACCCAAATAAGGCTTCAAATCTGCAATGTTAAAAGTGGGACTAACCCCAAAATCTGCAGGCAGCTCAAGTTTATATGCATTATCATTTATTTTCTCTAACACCTTAAAAGGACCATCAACACGTGGAATTAGCTTTGATATGCGCAAATTAGGAAACCTATCCTTACGCAAATGTAACCAAACAATATCTCCAGGTGCAAACACAACATATTTTCTACCCTTATCTCCAACATGTTTATATTTGGCATTCATACGCTCAATGTTTTCCTTAGTTAACTCATGCATTTTTAGATCAATTCAGCACGTTGTTTAGCATCAAAATTAACCTTCTCCGAAGATGGAAGAGGCAACAAATCAATGGGTGCACGAGGTAGGAAACCATACACAATTTCAAAAGGGCACATCTTAGTAGTAGAATGCAACGAACGATTATAAGCAAATTCAATATGAGGCAAGCATTCTTCCCACATTTTCTTATTATTCTTCAAAACAGCCCTAAGCATAGTAGACAATGTTCTATTTACTACTTCAGTTTGACCATCAGTTTGGGGGTGACAAGTAGTACTAAAAAGCAGTTTAGTCCCCAACTTAGCCCATAAAAATCTCCAAAAGTGGCTAAGAAATTTAGTATCACGATCTGAAACAATAGTATTTGGCACACCATGCAAGCAAATAATTTCACGAAAGAACAAACCAGCAACATTAATAGCATCATCGCTTTTATGACATGGTATAAAGTGTGCCATTTTCGAGAACCTATCCACAACAACAAATATGCTATCCCTCTCCTTCTTTGTTCGAGGTAAACCTAAAACAAAGTCCATAGATATATCCTCCCAAGGAACACTAGGTACAGGCAAAGGCATATATAAACAATGAGGATTGAGTCGTGACTTAGCTTTTTGACATGTAGTGCAGCGAGCAACAAAACGCTCAACATCCCGTCTCATCTTTGGCCAAAAGAAATGTGTAGCAAGTATATCCTCCGTCTTCTTCACGCCAAAGTGCCCCATTAGTCCTCCACCATGCGCCTCCTGCAACAACAAAAGACGAATGGAGCTAGCTGGAATGCATAGCTTGTTAGCACGAAACACAAATCCATCGTTAACGACGAACTTGTTCCATGTTCTACCTTCTTTACAATTCTGCAATACATCTTTAAATTCAGCATCATGCACATATTGATCTTTGATGGTCTCCAAACCAAATATTTTAAAGTGAAGTTGTGAAAGCATAGTATAACGACGAGACAATGCATCAGCAATAACATTTTCTTTACCCTTCTTGTGTTTAATGACAAGGGAAAGTCTCAATGAATTCAAACCATTTAGCATGTCTACGATTCAGTTTTGCTTGACTTTCTAAGGTCCGAACAAGAGCATATAATTCTTTATCATAAGTAGAATCATTTAGACTAGGCCCACTCAATTTTTCAGAAAAGTATGCAACAGGTTTTCCATCTTGTAATAACACACCTCCTAATCCAATTCAACTAGCATCACATTCAAGCTCAAAAGTCTTATTAAAATCAGGAAGTTGGGGTAAAGGAGCATGTGTCAACTTATCTTTCAATACCGTGAAGGCTTCTTCCTGTGCGGTACCCCAAACAAAAGGCACATCCTTCTTTGTAAGCTCATTTAGAGGTGCATCAATGGTGCTAAAATCTCTCACAAAACGCCTATAGAAACCAGCGAGTCCAAGAAAAGTCCTACTTGTGTGACCGTTTTGGGCTGCGGCCAACTCTCAATAGCTTCAATCTTGGCTTTATCAACTTCAATTCCCTGTGGAGTAACAACACAGCCAAGAAAAGATACTCGGTCGGTGCAAAAGGTGCACTTCCCAAGGTTACCAAACAAACATGCATCACGTAGAGCAATAAAAACAACACGTAAATGTTCCAAATGTTCTTCCAAAGATTTGCTATAAATCAGTATATCATCAAAATAGACTACCACAAATCGTCCAATGAAAGCACGTAAAACTTCGTTCATTAGTCTCATGAAAGTACTAGGTGCATTAGTTAACCCAAAAGGCATGACTGACCACTCATATAAACCAAACTTAGTTTTAAATGCTATTTTCCATTCATCTCCCAATTTCATACGAATTTGATGGTATCCACTACGCAAATCAACTCTGGAGAATATTGTAGAGCCACTCAGTTCATCAAGCATATCATCTAGCCTAGGAATAGGATGACGATAACGAATGGTAATATTATTAATGCCTCTACAATCAACACACATACGCGACGTACCATCCTTTTTCGGCACTAGAATAATAGGAACAACACAAGGACTAAGGGATTTGCGAATATAACCTTTGTCGAGCAGCTCATGTACTTGACGCATAATCTCCTTCGTCTCCTCTGGATTGGTACGGTATGGTGCACGGTTGGGTAGCGATGCACCGGGAATTAAGTCAATTTGATGCTCAATCCCTCGAATAGGTGGTAATCCCGGTGGCACGTCTTGTGGGAAGGCGCATCAAACTCCTGCAAAATGTTAGTGACAGCAGGGGGCAAAGAGGAAGGCACGTCCTCGAATGAAAATAATGCCTCTTTGCACACAAAAGCATAGCAAACAGATTTGCTAGAATCTAGCTCATCAATATCAGATTTGGTGGCAAGTAAACATGAACTTTTCAATTTAATTTCTGAAGCAACAGTAGATGGTTTATTATTAGGCTTCATTTGTTACTCAAATTCTTTTGCCACAATCTGATTTTCACTCTTATTTTTCTCCTGTTTTGCTTTATTAGCTCTATTAATATCATCTTTCAAAATGGAACCGGGAGTCATAGGAAGCAAAGTAATATTTTTGTCCTTATGAACAAGAGTATACCAATTGTTTCTACCATGGTGTACAGAATTTTTATCAAATTGCCATTGTCTACCAAGTAATAAGGAACATGCTTGCATAGGTACCACATCACAATCAACATAATCAGCATATGTAGAGATACTAAAATGCACAAGAACAGTATGTGTTACCTTAACCTTGCCGCTGTTGTTGAACCATTGGATGTAGTAAGGATGTGGATGTGGTCTTGTGGTGAGAAATAGCTTCTCCACCATCTCCATGCTAGCCAAGTTGTTGCAGCTCCCTCCGTCTATGATGACGCGAATAGAACGTTCCTTCACAACTCCCTTTGTATGGAACAAATTATGCCTCTGATTTTGCTCAGCTTGTGTAACCTGCACACTCAAAACACGTTGAGCAACTAAACATTCATACATGTCAGCATCTTCAGCAGCCATGTATTGCGTCTCATGATCAGAATCTTCTCCACCGTGTTCTTCATGTGTAATAAGAGCCAAAGTCTCCTCATCATAGTCACTAGCGGACTCATACCCACCATCCTCAATAACAATCATCACACGCTTAGATGGTCATTCTCTCGCATAATGACCTCCACCCTTGCAACGTCGACAAATAATATAATGTGTTTGCCCTGTTGATGCCATGGATGAAGAAGAGCTCTTTGCAGGCCCGGAAGGTGTGCTCTTGGTAGATAGTGGTGATTGTGCCTGCTTTGTTGTATCACGGTTGGAGGTGGCAGCTGACGGGGGTGCCGGTGTAGCAGAACATGTGGAAGTTGGTAATGCACGTGGTGTCCATGATGAAGGTCGACCTGCAGAAAAGTTAGTTCGCGCCAATGCCTGTCGATCCTGCACTTCACGTTCAGCTTTACAAGCAAGATGGAATAAACGAGTTATATTATTATAATCCTTATAGTCTAGAATGGTCTGAATCTCTCTATTTAATCCACCCAGAAAACATGCAAGCATAGCTTCATTCTCCTCAACAATACCACATCTAATCAAGCCAGTTTGTAATTCCTGATAATATTCTTCTACCGAATTTTTTCCTTGTCTTAAGCGCTGCAATTTTTGAAGTAATTCACGTTCATAATATGGTGGAACCCAACGAGTATGCATAGCAGTTTTCAAAGTAGCCCAAGTAGCTGGAACATGATATAATCTACAATGTTCAGACCACCAAACACATGCAAAGCTAGTGAAAGCACAAACAGCAGCAGGAACACGCCTCTCCTCAGGATATTGTAAACATGTAAATCGTTATTCAGTTTCTAACTCCCAAGTAAGATATATATCAGGAACATATCTACCCTCAAATGATGGAATATTCAATTTCAGTTTAGGGAGATGGTCATGATCTCGTACCTGAGGGGGAGCCCTAACATTGCCATTATTTCCATGTGGACGACCTGGTGTTTGTGGTGCTGGTGGTTGCACGTAGTTCTGATGTTGATCAACCTACTCGTAATCTCCCACATAATCATCCTCCTCCACATCAGCAGTAGGAGCCACAGAAGTATCAACAGCAGCACCAGCAGCTTGGCCAGGCTGAAGAGGGACACGGCTCGCTCGGCGGAGGGCTGTTTCGCGATGTGGAGGTAGTCGTTGTTATTGTTGTAGAGGTGCGTTAGGTGCAGCCGGTGGTGGTGGTGGAAGACGCGCGCGCAATTCATTAAACTTGTTATTGAGCTTTGTTTCGAACGCCTTCTCAATGCCATCTATCTTCTCCATGGCCTCTTCAAATCTATTTAGCACATCTTCCACCTGTCCACTCATCATTTGCTGAAACTTATCATGTAACTCTTTGTTTGTCATGTTCTCCCAGTCAGTCTCGTCGGCTTGTGATCCTGCCATGGTTAGCAGCAATAGAAACACACAAGAATATGATTCTACAGACTACTAGGAAGTGGTGGTGGTGGTGTGGTGGACAGTCACAAATTCGTCAAGCAAATCTCAAATTCTTACCAGTTCTTACCCAGCAGCAGGCGGTGATCGGCAACCGTTGTAGTCAAAACTCTCAAAGCTTGGATAGAGCGATTGCCAGGGAGAGTCAAACGCACGACGTAGATGTATGTGGAGCTTGGAAGGCTTATAATATGGTAGCAAAAAGGGTCAGCAATAATCAATTCAGAGATGCAAAGTAGAATAAACGCTCAACGACGGTACTGTGCTGGTCCTAGACTAGACAGTACTAGAGACGCGAGCCTAGAACACTAACAGAATCACAACGCTACACGTAAACAAGGGAGGAGCACACTCTGAATTTTTTTCTTTTTTTCACTTTTTTTGCACTTTTTTCCTCTTTTGTTTGCTCCGAAACAAAATTTTTTCGAAAAAGTCTACAAATGTCCTAAAAACTGCCTAGCCAGAATTTTCCAGACTTAGTTTTTTTTAGTTTGGAACTATTTTTCTTCTACGGGTAGCACAGAAGTTGGGGAGTCCTTCTGTGTCACGACTCGGTGTATGGCGTGATCTGGAAATCCAAAACAGAGTAACAAAATATTGGACTCGGAATAGGACTAGTGGGGAGATGAATCTGGTGGAACTCAGACTGGTGGCGGTGATGAATCTGGTGGAACTCGGACTGGTGGCGGATATATGTTGTAGGTGGGCTCGGATTGGCGTGATGGCGGCGGATATGTGGTGGCGTATATGGACTCGGATTGGCGATGAATATGTGGTGGTGGTATATGGCAGCGGTGATGATGATGATGCGGTGGGGATATATGGCAGCGGCGACGTGACAACCTGTGAACAGAACTCGAAACTCTAAAGGACTAGACGCTAAGACCAGCAACTTGACACGACGATGCAACCGCAAATTCAACAAAGCAAATACAGAAAAGATTATGCAAAGGCTCAGATTGGTTCGGATAGGATGAACTAACCCTAATTTTTTTTGGCTTTTTCGTGGACTATAGGTATGAAGAACAGACTCGATCTAAACTACGAAAAACTGTAAAATCTCACCGAGCAACCTGGAAATCTGATACCACTTGATAGAGGCAAAGGTGTCCCGTCTTTCGATGAGATGGTGGTTATCGTTTTAGAGGAAGTCGACTTTGACGATCCGACTACGAACGTGCGAGGACGTCACGCCTTAGCAATCGCTAAGCCAACTCCGAGAGATTATTGACCACGCCGGAGCACGATCAACCTGACCACGAAGGTCTGTTTCCTGCACGCAAACGAAGAACAAGCAAGAAACTAAGATTGCAATCTGGATATTGCGAATATAAGACGAAAGCTTTATTGATCAAGGTGGGGTTCTGTGACGCCTTGGTCTGGTCGTTGAACACAAACGAAGTACGCGAAGTTGCAGCTATGGCGAACTTTTAATCTAAACAAAACCCAAAATCTAAACGACGCCCTAAGGGCTGTATATATGGAGGAAGAGGGGGGGAATTTCGTGGCCCTTGGAAGAGGAGTCCGAAACCAACCCTAACTCTTGTTTCCCCACACATACGGACTCTAAAAATAGACTATATTTAAGTATTTCGAAAATACATGGGCCTGGCCCAATATTAAGGTGACACAGCACCTAGAATAGCCTCTAGACGAAATTTATGAAGTGGCATCTTGTATATTTCGTCCAAGGCTTCATGCACTCCTTATGGTGGCTTCAAAGTCCTGAAGTCATCACTTGTAACTCCGTTCTTGATCCCCTTGCGCATGCCATCAACTCCATGCGTGTTCTTGCTCCAATGTTCATCCTTCTCCAAGCTAGGCCCTTCATTTGTAAGCAAACCAAATGTATCCAATTTAGGCAGCATCATATTCTCATGAACATTAGAATCATTACCAAGAAACGAAAGTACCTGGTAATTTAACTGGCGTGCGCGAGCTCTAGTAATCGGTCCAGTATGTATAGTAGTAGGGGTTGTGGGTGTAACAATGGTATTGATGTCCTCATCACATCACCATCACCATCTTCATCACCTTCCTCATCTCGTTTAAGCGGTCCACTCTCCCGCACCCCGCTTTAATCCCCTACTTGAATATGGTGCTTTATGCCACATATTATTTCCCAATGATGTGTTGCCATCCTATGATGTTTTGAGTAGATTTGTTTTGTCTTTTGGGTTGATTGATGATCTAGATTGATTTGAGTTGTATGTTTTATTTTGGTGTTGTCCTATGGTGCCTTTCGTGCCGTGCACACGTGAAGGATTCCCGCTGTAGGGTGTTGCAATACGTTCATGATTCACTTACAGTGGGTTGCTAGAGTAACCAAAGCTTAAACCCGAGTAAGGGGGTTGTTGCGTATGGGATAAAGGAGACTTGATACTTTAATGCTATGGTTGGGTTTTACCTTAATGATCTTTAGTAGTTGTGGATGCTTGCTAGAGTTCCAATCATAAGTGCATATGATCCAAGTAGAGAAAGTATGTTAGCTTATGCCTCTCCCTCCTATAAAATTGCAATAATGACTACCAATCTTGTTAACAATTCCCTAAGACAATGCCACACACTAACCCATCATTATTCCACGCTCGCTATCTGTAATATATTGTGATGTATTCTAACTTTATAATAACAACACCTATTTTTATATTTTAGTTCCCCGATATCATGCACAGTTATCCTCTTCATACCCACACCGTAGTTTTATTTCTCGTTTCTAGATGGAAGCAAGCGTTCGGTGTACCTAGAGCCGTATCAGTGGCAGATAGGACTTGAGAGAATATTGATCTTACCTTTAGCTCCTTGTGGGTTTGACACTCCATACTTATCACTTCCACCTTTGTAAATTGCTGCGATGATTCCTTGCACTTTGGGATTATCAACCTGCAGAAAAATTAGTTCGCGCCAATGCATGTCGATCCTGCATTTCACTTCAGCTTTGCAAGCAAGATGGAATAAACGAGTGATATTATTATACTCCTTATACTCTAGAATGGTCTGAATCTCTTTATTTAAACCACCCATGAAACGTGCAACCATAGCTTCATTATCCTCAACAATACCACATCTAATCATGCTAGTTTGTAATTCCTGGTAATATTCTTCTACATAATTCTTTCCTTGTCTTAAACGCTGCAATTTTTGAATAATTCATGTTGATAATATGGTGGAACCCAAAGAGTACGCATAGCGGTTTTGGAAGCAGCCCAAGTAGCTGGAATAGGATATAATCTACAATGTTCAGACCACCAAACACATGCAAAACTAGTGAAAGGACAAATAGCAGCAGGAACACGTCTCTCCTTGGGATGTTGTAAAGATGTAAAATGTTGTTCAGTTTCTAACTCCCAAGTAAGATATATATCAGGAACATATCTACCCTCAAATGGTGGAATATTCAATTTTAGTTTAGGAAGATGGTCATGATCTCTTACTTCAGGTGGTGGTGCAACCCTACCATTGTGATGATATGCATGAGGACGACCTGGTGGTGCTGGTACTGGTGGTTGCATGTTGTTCTGATTTTGATCAACCTCATCTCGTAATGGTCCTCCACCTCTGCAGTAGCAGCAGGAGCTACAGAAGCATCAACAGCAGTAGCAGCGGCACCAAAAGTTTGTCCTGGCTCAAAAGGAACACACTGCACTCGCCCTGCCGGATCGCGACGTGGAGGTGGTGGTTGTTGTTGTAATGGTGCAGGCGATGCGGGTGGTGGTTCTGGTAGACGCACGAGTACTTCATCGAACTTGGCATCCAACTTGGTGTAAATTGTCTTCTCAATGTCATCAATCCTCTCCAGTGCCTTTACAAAGCTCGCCATCACATCTTCTACCTGTTGACCCAACATGTGCTGAAATTTATCATGAAGCTCCTTCTTCGTCATATTCTCCCAGTCAATCTCGTTGGCTTGTGGTCCTACCATGGTTAGCAGCAATAGAAACACACAAGAATATGATCCTAGAGACTACAAGAAAGTGGTGGTGGTGGGTTGTCACAAATTCGTCAAGCAAATCTCAAATTCTTACCAGTTCTTACCCAGCAGCAGGTGGTGATCGACACCCATTGTAGTCAAAACTCTGAAAGCTTGGACAGAGCGATTGCCACATGGTGTCAAATGCACGATATAGATGTATGTGGAGCTGGGAAGGCTTATGATATGGTAGCAAAAATATCAGCAATAATCAATTCATAGATGCAAAGTTGAATACACGCTCAACGACGATACTGTGCTGGTCCTAGGCTAGAGCATGCTAGAGACGCAAGCCTAGAACACTAACAAAATCACAACGCGACATGTAAACAAGGGAAAAGCACACTTTAAAAAAAATTCTCATTTTTTGCGCTCTTTTTTTGTGAAAAATCACTATAATGACGAGTGTCCCAAAACTCTTCCTGGGTCAAAATAACAGGATAGGCATGAAATATTTTTGACTATTTTTCCGGAAAACAGGGCAGCGATGACCAAAAAGTGCGATAAAAAATCACAATGATGGCACCTATCTCAAAAGACTCAGAAAAGCCTAAAAACTGGATAGGAAAAAAATATTTTCACCTACGGAAGTTTTGGCCTAAACATTGCCCGGGGGTCTCTAGACTTTTTTTTTCAAAACCAACTCAGGCAAGGAAACACGAATCTGAAGATAGATGGATCTAGAAAACAAACCTAATACAAAAAGAACTCGGATGGGTGGTGGTATATGGACACGAAGCGGTGGTGGCATATGGACTCGGAGCGGTGGTGGTATATGGACTCGGATCGGTGGTGGTATATGGACTCGGAGCGGTAGTGGTATATGGACTCGGATCGGTGGTGGTATATGGACTCAGAGAAATAGTGGTATATGGACTCGAATCGGTGGTGGTATATGGACTCAGAGGAATAGCGAATAAGAGGTGGTGGTATATGGCAGAGGCGATGATGATGGTGCGACAGCGGCGTGACAACGTGTGAATAGAACTCGAAACTCTAAAGAACTAGACGCTAAGACCAACAACTTGACACGACTATGCAACCGCAAATTCAACAAATCAAAACATTGAAAAGAGTATGCAAAGGCTCAGACTAGTTCGGACATGATGAACTAACCCTAATTTCTTTTCGGCTTTTTTTGTGGACTGTAGGTATGAAGAACAGACTCGATCTTAACTACGGAAAACTATAAAATCAAACCGAGCAACCTGGAAATCTAATACCACTTCATAAAGGCGAGGGTGTCCCGTCTTTCGATGAGACAGTGGCTATCATTTATGCTGGAGTAGACTTTGACGATCCGACTTCAGACGTGCGAGGACGTGGCGCCTTAGCAATCTCTCAACCAACTCCAAGAGGTTATTGACCACGTCGGAGCACGATCAACCTAACCACGAGGATCTATTTCATGCAAGAAAACGAAGAACAAGCAAGAAACTAAAATTGCAACCTGGATGTTGCGGATAAAAGAGGAAAATCTTTATTGATGAAGGTGGTGTTTTGTGACGTCTTGGTCTGGTTGTTGAACACAAACGAAGTACACGAAGTTGCAGCTATGGTGAACTTTTAATCTAAACAAAACCCAAAGTCTAAACGATGCCCTAAGGGCTGTATATATGGAGGAAGAGGAGGGGATTTCGTAGCCCTTGGAGGAGGGGTCCGAAACCAACCCAAACTCTTTTTCCCCACACATACGGACTCTACAAACAGCCTATAATTAAGTATTTCGAAGTTACATGGGCCTGGCCCTAAAACAAGGTGGCGCAGCACCTAAAATAAGATATGGACGAAATTTATGAAGGGGTGTCTTGTATATTTCGTCCATGTCCTTGTAGGTCATCACGGAGGCTTCAAAGTGCTCAAATATGCACTAGAAACGCCATTCTGGATCCCTTCATGCGCGCCTTCATCTCCATGCTTGATCCTGCTCCAGTGTTCATCCCTCTTATCCATGCTCGACCCTTCATTAGTAATCAACACAAATGTATCCAATTTTTTCGGCGTTCTGGGAACGGGGGTCCCCAGACTTGCCTGCCTGCGGCCTGCGGCGTGGCTCAAAGGGGGCCCAGCACGGCCCATCTTCATCAACACAGACCCAAGACCCTCGCGAGGGTCCAAGCCTCGCGGGGCGGACGACATGGAGCTTCCTCAGGCACGGCCTCATCAGGCTGGCTCGCGAGGAGGCGGAGAGATCAAGGCGGGGTACCTCACGAGGTGCCCATGACGCAAGCCATGACGACCAAGGGCGCCAGGCGGGTGCCAGCCCGCGCAGTGTCCTCCTTTCCTCTTTGGTGCAAAGGGAGCAAGCGTAGGCGAGAGCATCAAGCAAAGGCACCCGTTTCGGTGCAACGAGACCAAGACCAGCCCAACAGCAGGGAGGAAGTCATTGTGGAGCCCAAGCCAGCGTCACCACCAGAGCCTTTGGCAGGCGAGGACCAACTTTAGTCAGGATAAGTGTACTACATGTTCCCCTTCAAAATGGCCAATTGTTGGCGCCCTTCCCGCTCAATATTTGGGAAGAGGCCCAGGGCCTTTGCCTATAAATAGGACTAGCCACCCCCAGGGTAGAGCAAATCGGCCAATCCAGAAACAAGCAGGGATCGGATCGAGTAGCATCATACACACACAGAGAGAGAAGGGTGACTGAACTCCTCCTAGCAGTTCATCGCCCCAGCCAAGAACAGACCCTCGCGAGGCTGTTCTTCCTTGTATTGCTCATTATCATCAGCCCAAGAGGCAATCCACCACACCACAAACTAGAGTAGGGTATTACACCACAATGGTGGCCCGGACTAGTATAAACCCTGTGTCTCTTGTGTTGTTCTTTCCATAGCTTAGATCTTAGCGAGGCGGTGGGGTGCAGGTAGGTAGAAGGCGAAATCTCCGCGCACACCCCAGTGTTCGAACCTCAAGGGTCTGCCGGAATCCGAGATCCGAAAAATTTAGGGAGCATCATATTCTCACGAACATTAGAATTGTCACCAAGAAAAGAAAGTACCTGGTAATTCAATTGGCGTGCGCGAGCTCTAATTATTGGTCCAGTATGTAACAATGGTATTGATGTCCTCATCAGGCCAAGATAGTCACAGCAATCTGGAATTTTGTTCTTGACAAACAATAAAAACATCCAAAATTGCCAGACTGTCTCGTTCGGTGTTGCTTTACATAGATTGGATCCCAGACATCGGGTGGGCCTGAGTTGTTCCGGCAATATTAGACGTGGGGGTTGGGTGGGATAATTTTTTTGACCCCCACGCATTGTGGGCTTGACGCTCCAAAGTGCTCCATCTTTGTTTGTTGTGTCGAGGTTGGATAGGGTTATCCTTTGGGTCCGAGCTCCAAGCTTCACCTGATTGTACGGGATCACCGGCCTCTACCGATTGGTGCACCGAATCATGGCTCATTTGCGCATGAAGATCCTCGATCAAGCTAGGGGATAGAACGCAAAGCTCAGACATAGATTTGATGTCGCCACCCATCAACTCTTAAGGGAGGAGAGGTGATCCGATGTGTTTCTAGTTCTTGGTTGATCCGATGACTTGAAGGTCCGGCGTGGAAGACACGCTGTTTTGGGTATGATCATTGATCGATGCCTCCGTTATTCCGGAGAGTGACTGAACAGCATGACCTGTATGGGCCCCCAATGTTGGTGCTAAAACAGGAAGATCTTAGGTAGGGGTCCCGAGCTGTAGGTCTAGGAACAATGGTAACAGGGTATGAAGGGAGATGATGTGTACCCAGGTTCGGGCCCTCTCGAAGAGGTAAAACCCTACAAGGTAGAAGATACGTCATTTTGGGTATGATAATTGATCGATGCCTCCATTATTTCGGAGCAACCGGACAACGGGACCTGTATGGGCCACCAATGTCGGTGCTAAAACCGGTAGATCTTGGGTAGCAGGTCCCGAGCTGTAGGTCTAGGAGCAATGGTAACATGGTACAAAAGGAGACGATGTTTACCCAGGTTCGAGCCCTCTTGAAGAGGTAAAACCCTACGTTCTCCTTTGATTGGATTGATGTGATGGAGTACAGGGTACAAGATGATCTACCTCGAGATTGTATGATTGTGTCCTAAACCCTAAGGCTGGTAATCGTGCCTCTAAATACTATACCCCGCGGCTTATACATGCACCAGGGGGCCCTAGGTTACACATATGGTCGACTGCCAACATGCCGGATATTGAGCTAACCTTGAAGTACAAGCCAAGTCTTCGAAGATTTCCATCTTCCCCACGTCGGGGTTCACAGCTTCGGGAGTCCTTCCGTGTAATGATCAATGGGTCGTAAGCTCAGACCATGGATTGTTAGTACCCCTTAGTCCAGGACACCGTCACCCTCTCTCGTGTGCATGCATAGATGTGAGCTGAGCTACAGATTCATCAAGGAGCCCAAGCTCAAGAGTATGCATACACCATATGCGAGGGAAGCTTGGAAGCAAAGGAAGAAGAAGCAAGGACCACCAGCATGGAACTTCCATCCCCCGGAACGTCCAGCCGCACCCAGAACTTCCGGTCGCATCAGTCCGCCCTCGCGTGCTGAGTGCAAACTCTCTGGAAAGCCCTGACCTTGCCCAAAAGTTTGCTCTGAATGTCTAGGCCGCAGAACTTTCGACTGTTCTTGGAACTTCCAGTCTGCCTGTGAGCAGTGATTTGGGTCATAGTCCATGTACCAATTTCGCCCCTCACTTACCCCTTCGTGGCTAGCACTATATATACTCCACCCACTCCTCCATTCTAGGGATATCTAAGAATAGATCTCATATCGTAGAGCTTAGCTCATGTACCCCCCCCCCCCAATTATGGGATTCCTCTTGAGAGATAACACTCCATTGGAATTCAAGACCTTCATTGGAGAAGGATCCCTAGGGATTATCAAGAGCTCCACTTGTGGAGAAGGATTCCCATCATAGAATCATCAAGACCTCCTTGTTCTAGGACATGGGGAAGAACTATCTTGTTCCATCTCACTCTTTGGATGATTTGGAAAATGGATCTATATATGTGTATCTCTATTTGCATTTATGTGTGTTGATTTATGTTTCACTTCATGATTCCCCTCATGTTCTCCGTGTTCTTCCTTGAATCTACCTCCAATTCGGGAACATCTGGATAAATTACACTGATTGTGGTTTTTCCCTACATCACTTCATGCCCACATTCTACACCACCAACTCTATCTTCACCGACAGCACTCCCTACGCCGCCAAGTTGCTTCCACAATTTTCCGCTCAAGTTTCAGGTACATCAGGCGGGGGAGGAAAAGGAGGAGCAACTGGGGTCAGTGACAACGATGACGAAGGACGCGAAGGTGGTGCTGGGCACAAAGGGGTCCCTGCCGTTCTCCATTTTGGAAATATGCCCTAGAGGCAATAACATTGTATTATTATATTTCCATATTCATAGTTAAGAGTTTATATTCCTTGCTATAACTGCTATGATCCTGGAATATGTGATTTAGTGGAAAACTCATATGCACGTGTGGAATGATAAATAGAATAAAATAGGTTCCCGGTCTCGCCTCTAAGACTGGCTCAAGTGTTGTTGGTGATCACGTTCTTCGGATCTTAGGATATCATTAAGTGTAACGGTAGCCTAAAATTACATTGAGTGTATGATGTTAGAAAAATATCATATTGAATCGACCCAATACTTGTCTATCATACTATGTTATTATATCATCTAACGTGGTATGTTATAACATGGAGTGTTAGCATGTGTTGTAGTTCCTTAGACCATGAGAGTGTCTCGGTCACTTCCTACGGTGGGCTCTGGGTTGCTCAAATGTCATCTATAACAAGGTGATCATAACAAAAACTTTCAGGCACACCGTAAAGTTTGACAAGTGACTGGTTAGCTCGAGAGTGGGACTGCTCCTCCAACAATGGAGAGATATTCTTAGGGCCCTCTTCAGGCACACCGTAAAGTTTGACAAGTGAACGGTTAGCTCGAGAGTGGGATTTGCTCCTCCGACAATGGAGAGATATTCTTAGGGCCCTCTTTGTGTGACGCATCCATCATTGTCTGGCCAGACATAGGTGACTACATCACTGGGATGCCGGAACATGTCAACGAGAAAGAAGAACAAAACCGATAACAGGAGCAACGAAATAGTGAGCATGGTGATGATTCAGGAGGATACCGATGCACACCGAGTTTTGTAAAAGTATTGCGAAGCAAGGGAACATCATATGATAACCAAAGGTTCAGTCAAATATCATTTGTGTAATCATAGGGACCGATATGGATGTCCATGGTTCCGTTATCGTCATTGAATGAAGGGTTTCGTTCATGTCTATGATTTACCGAACTTACGGGATCACAAGCTTAAGGTAATCATGATCTACTGAGTGTTAGTGGGACGGGAGTGATGAGAATATATTTGTGGAAATTAATATCCAAAATAGTTCCTAGAGGTTTCGGAAGTGTTTCAGGGTCACCAAAAGGGTTTGAGTGAATATCAGGTAATAGCTGGTATTATCCATTAATAGTATATAGGTGGAAAATGTTCCCGAAGATGTTACATTACATATATAATGGTCTAAAAGTTACTATATCATTTTATAGTTAGTTTAAATATCAAAGGGCCTTAAAAGGCCCAGAGGTGGAAGGCAACTTGAGCCACAAGGGCCCAAGAGGAGTTGGTGCCCCCCTTTCTTTGTGGGGGGCCCAGATCTTACTAGGGGAGGGAGTGGGACTCCTCCCGAGGCCGGCGCACCAGGGGGGCTTTCCCGCTTGGTGGTCTCCCTCTCCCTCCCCTCTAACCTATATATACTAGAGGATTTCCACCCTATGACATATAAGTTTTTGGAGCCTCCTCTATTTGATCTAGTGCATGTTCTAGTTGGTCCTAGTTGACTAATTAGAGCTAGCCCTAGCCACCTCTAATCCTCATAATTAGAAGCCCCGTGTAGCTATAAACTCCCCCTCTAATTCTTTGGCGACGATTAGCTCTAGATGGCAAAGCGCCACTGGATCGTGAAGACCGTACGCTTGCAACCAAGTAGAGAAGTCGTGCTTTCGGTCTTCTATTCAAGGGATCATCCTAGGACGGTTCACGAGATCGTCATCAACGTTTGAAATGGTTTTTAATCTTTGGGGTAATGGTGGCCCTCGTTGGATTCAAGAGGAGATCAAGTTTTATCGGGAAGAAGAGGAGGAATGGTCACTGGTGGGCCGCAATGGTCGTGTGCTCGCCAGCGGTGACCGCCGTACGGCCTCGCCGGCACGGCGACCAGTTTCGGTTTTCCAACGGCTGTCAGCCCCTGATCCATAGGCGCTTGGCCAGCATTCAACGTGTTTGAATATACCCAATAGTGATTCCCTTAATGTGCCCCCTAATCCCTCTACAATTGTGGCCGCTATTGAGGTGCATGAGGATCAACGTAACAATGAGCTGACACGTTTGACGTGCTTTGCATGTGGCATGATGGGCCACATGGCAAAATTCTGTTCCCAACCTCGCCTCATTGGGCTTTTACCTCGTATCACATACGATACTTTTTTTGGGCCCCCGGAATGTGCTTGGGCGGACGGGGTGGTAGCGGGCTAGTTTCGAGCCCATGGACCCGCGCCACCAATTAAGTTAGTTTCCTCTTTTGGGGAGCTGGTCTCGGGGCTCTTTCCCAATTTCCAACTGAAACGAGTGCCTTTCTCTTCGCATTCTGCTTCACTTTCCTCTGTTTCAACCACTATTCAAACCTCAAGCTCCACCCACCTCGCCGTCTTCGACGAGCAAAACCACCTTCACTCAGACCACCATGGCCAATATCCCTTTTGACCCAGTTCCTTTTCTGCCTCATGGATTTGAGGTGATCCCAGTCGAAGGACGGCTCGGAGTTTCCCACGCGGTGGTTCCGCAGCACAACCCGCGCCATGAAGACTTTGTTATGGCCAACATCCATCCACTGCCATACCTGGTACTATTCCCCAATGTTAGAGCAGTTATAGAGGAATTTCTCGATGAGGTCATGCATGTGGGAGTTAGATCAGTTCAGAGATGTCCCATTGGAGAGGCTTTTGTGCAGTTTCAGCATGTCCGTGATAGGCACAGATTGGTCAGCAACAGTCCACATATCTGTGGGGATATTGCCATTTATTTTGTGAAACATAACGAAGGTAGAAACTCGAGAAGAATCTAGTTCAATAGGGTGTGCTGGATTATGATTTTAGGCGTCCCTCTTGACTATCAGACCATTGATGACCTATTATTAAGTGGGGCAAGTTGATTGCTTGGGAAAATGACCCCAGGGAGAAGGGCAGAATCATTGCCAAGGTGAGGGTGACAGATCTGGTTCATATCACTCGCAGCATCAGATGGTCTGAAGTTGAATCTTTTGAAGAAGATGGTTGGTCTAGTTTGGTTGAGATTATTCACCAGGAGTTACTTGGACGTGGACATGCATATGAAGATCCAATTCCTCCTCCAGGAGAGGTCCACACCCTATGCCTATGCAACATTTTAATGGTCATAACAATGATGCTCTCCAGGAGAATGATGACGATGAGATGAATGAAGATGAGTGGGAACAGGATGAACATTGGGGTTTTCAGCAGCCACCAATTCAGTTAATGGAGCAAGAAGTTCAACAACAGGTCCAAAATATTGGCCAAGATATGATTCTAGACATGCCTTTGCAGAATGGTTTTAGCACTACCACCACTGTATCTGTTTCTGAGGGTGATTCCACTAATCTCAATCATTTGGATGTTGTGGCACCTGCTAGTGAGGTCAATCATGGTCTGCACTCTCTGGGATCTGGTTTACAATGCCTTATTAATGCATATGCTTAAGTTGAGGAGGAGTAAAACCCAGTTACTAACACCATGGAGCTTGGTAGTAGCAGTGCTTCAGCTCAAGAGCAAATTGTTGCAACTTCTGAGCAAATTGTTGCAGTGTAGACTGTATTTGTTCCACCTGTTCATTCAGATATGCTGGTGGGGGAGCAAAGTGATAACAATATCTCTGACAGTCTAGTGGTGTCTGTTCATGTGCCTCAGCACCTGCACAATGAGTCTATAGCACAACAACCAGTAGCATTAACTTTACTAGCTCTCAAGGAGAACCCAGGTAATAATGAAAATTCCAATAAACTTACATGGTCTGAACTACTTGAAGTGCATTTCAATAATTCTCCTGAGGGTGCCTCTATGCTGGTTCTCAAACAATTACAACTTATGGCAGCATCTTTTTCTGATACAGTACTCTCTGAGGAAGGATTGCTTTTATGGAAGAAGCATTTTGCAACAAGACCAGATGCGGCCTCGGCTGCATTTTCAGTTCAGATACCAGTAAGTTGGTTCAACTTCATTATACACCTCCTTATGACTCCAGAAAAATTTCAATGGACTGTTAATATGCTCAAATCAACAATGTGGGAATTACTGACTGCTCCTGGTATGACTGAAGAATCAATCACTTTCCATATTCCTGGTCAATGTCAGGTTACAAAGCCCCCCAGTCTGCCAAGCTCAAGCTACTGGACAGTCAAGCAGTGAGATACCCCAGGAGCTAATTCAAGAACAAGCTCTACTCCTTCCTTTTGGGAATGACAATGCCAGGAAGAGGAGAGGAGGAAAGACACCTCTAGTGGAATCAGAGGTAAGGAGAAGTGATAGAATCAGTAAAATTAATGAAGGATTTAAGAGGGGTTCATGCCATACTTCTTCATGTTTACCTTGCAATGCTACTCCTCCTATCATATCAAAAGCAATAGTCAAAAACCTGACTAAATCCTTTTGCAAGGTGGCTGAGGATGAGCTGGATCTGCAATTAAGTAAAAAAGCAGAAGAAAAAATCTCAGGAAGGCTTAGACATGGTACCCATGGAAGAGAATGAGGAGCCAGCTACAACAGTGCAAGAATGATTAAGCACTCAAAGAAATGCAAGGCCAGGAGGGGTCCAGTAGATTTTAGGACCTACTCTAAGTATATTTTGTATGGATTTGGCTCTTGTAATATTTGTTGCTGGCCTGTGGCTGGTAACTTCTGTATGAAATGGCATGTTTATGCTCTTAGAACTGGATGCTGGCTATATTTTGCTGAATGTTGGTACTATCAAAGCTGCACTTTTTATGCCTATCTGATTGCCTGTGGTTTAAAAGGTGATAAGTGCTGGTGCTTATCGGTTTGCATCTCTCAAGCTAGTTTCCAATATGAATAACAACAGAAATTGTAATATCCTAGATTGGAACATCAGGGGCATTAATTCTGAAAATAAATGGCTGGTTGTGCACCAAAAAATTGAGGAAAGCTCTAGTTCTTTTCTCTGTCTGCAAGAGACCAAAAGGGATCATTTTGATCTTATTTACTTGAGAAATTTATGCCCTCCTAGGTTCAATAAATTTGATTATCTTCCATCTCAGGGAGCTTCTGGTGGGTTGTTAATTGCTTGGAATGGGGCTTTGTTTGAGGGTGAGACTCTCTTTGATAGAGGCAAAGGTGTCCCGATGTTTCGATGAGAAGGTGGCTATCATTTCTGTGGGAGTCGACCTTGGCGATCCGACTACGAACGTGCGAGACGGCGCGCCTTAGCAATCGCTAAACCAACTTCCGAGGGTTATTGACCACGCCGGAGCACGATCAACCTGACCACGAGGGCCTGTTTCCTGCGAGCATACGAAGAACAAGCAAGAAACTAAGATTGCAATCTGGATATTGCGAATATAAGAGGAAAGCTTTATTAATGAATGTGGGGTTCTGAGACGCCTTGGTCTGGTCGTTGAACACAAACGAAGTACGCGAAGTTGCAGCTATGGCGAACTTTTAATCTAAACAAAACCCAAAGTCTAAACGACGCCCTAAGGGCTGTATATATGGAGGAAGAGGGGGGAATTTCGTGGCCCTTGAGGAAGGGGTCCGAAACCAACCCTAACCCTTGTTTCCCCACACATACGGACTCAAAAACAGCCTATACTTAAGTATTTCGAAATTACATGGGCCTGGCCCAATAATAAGGTGACGCAGCACCTAGAATAGCCTCTGGACGAAATTTATGAAGTGGCATCTTGTATATTTCGTCCAAGGCTTCATTCACTCCTTATGGTGGCTTCAGAGTCCTGAAATCATCACTTGTAACTCCGTTCTTGTTCCCCTTGTGCATGCCATCAACTCCATGCTTGTTCTTGCTCCAATGTTCATCCTTCTCCAAGCTAGGCCCTTCATTTGTAAGCAAAACAAATGTATCCAATTTAGGCAGCATCATATTCTCATGAACATTAGAATCATTACCAAGAAACGAAAGTACCTTGTAATTTAATTGGCGTGCGCGAGCTCTAGTAATTGGTCCATCATATGTAACAGTAGGGGCTGTGGGTGTAACAATGGTATTGATGTCCTCATCATCCTCCCCTTCTTGAAATGAAGTCGTCCTCGATGGAAGCTCATCTTCCTCACCCAAATAAGGCTTCAAATCTGCAATGTTAAAAGTGGGACTAACCCCAAAATCTGCAGGCAGCTCAAGTTTATATGCATTATCATTTATTTTCTCTAACACCTTAAATGGACCATCAGCACGTGGCATTAGCTTTGATTTGCGCAAATTAGGAAACCTATCCTTACGCAAATGTAACCAAACAAGATCACCAGGTGCAAAGACAACATGTTTTCTACCCTTATCTCCAGCAAGTTTATATTTAGCATTCATACGCTCAATGTTTTCCTTAGTTAACTCATGCATTTTTTAAATCAATTCAGCACGTTCTTTAGCATCAAAATTAACCTTCTCCGAAGATGGAAGAGGCAACAAATCAATAGGTGCACGAGGCAGGAAACCATACACAATTTCAAAAGGGCACATCTTAGTAGTAGAATGCAATGAACGATTATAAGCAAATTCAATATGAGGCAAGCATTCTTCCCACATTTTCTTATTATTCTTCAAAACAGCCCTAAGCATAGTAGACAATGTTCTATTGACTACTTCAGTTTGTCCATCAGTTTGGGGGTGACAAGTAGTACTAAAAAGCAGTTTAGTCCCCAACTTAGCACATAAACATCTCCAAAAGTGGCTAAGAAATTTAGTATCACGATCTGAAACAATAGTATTTGGCACACCATGCAAGCGAATAATTTCACGAAAGAACAAATCAGCAACATTAACAGCATCATCGCTTTTATGACATGGTATAAAGTGTGCCATTTTAGAGAATCTATCCACGACAACAAATATGCTATCCCTCCCCTTCTTTATTCGAGGTAAACCTAAAACAAAGTCCATAGATATATCCTCCCAACGAACACTAGGGACAGGCAAAGGCATATATAAACCATGAGGATTGAGTCGTGACTTAGCTTTTTGACATGTAGTGCAGCGAGCAACAAAACGCTCAACATCCCGTCTCATCTTTGGCCAAAAGAAATGTGTAGCAAGTATATCCTCCGTCTTCTTCACGCCAAAGTGTCCCATCAGTCCTCCTCCATGCGCCTCCTGCAACAACAAAAGACGAACGGAGCTAGCTGGAATGCATAGCTTGTTAGAACGAAACACAAATCCATCATTAACGACGAACTTGTTCCATGTTCTACCTTCTTTACAATTCTGCAATACGTCTTTAAATTCAGCATCATGCACATATTGATCTTTGATGGTCTCCAAACCAAATATTTTAAAGTGAAGTTGTGAAAGCATAGTATAACGACGAGACAATGCATCAGCAATAACATTTTCTTTACCCTTCTTGTGTTTAATGACATAAGGGAAAGTCTCAATGAATTCAACCCATTTAGCATGTCTACGGTTCAGTTTTGCTTGACTTTTAATGTGTTTCAAAGATTCATGATCAGAATGTATAACAAATTCTTTGGGCCATAAATAATGTTGCCATGTTTCTAAAGTTCGAACAAGAGAATATAATTCTTTATCATAAGTAGAATAGTTCAGACTAGGCCCACTCAATTTTTCAGAAAAGTATGCAACAGGTTTGCCATCTTGTAATAACACACCTCCTAATCCAATTCCACTAGCATCACATTCATGCTCAAAAGTCTTATTAAAATCAGGAAGTTGGAGTAAAGGAGCATGTGTCAACTTATCTTTCAATACCGTGAAGGCTTCTTCCTGTGCGGTACCCCAAACAAAAGGCACATCCTTCTTTGTAAGCTCATTGAGAGGTGCAGCAATGGTGCTGAAATCTCTCACAAAACGCCTATAGAAATCAGCGAGGCCAAGAAAACTCCTCACTTGTGTGACCGTTTTGGGCTGCGGCCATCTCTCAATAGCTTCAATCTTGGCTTTATCAACTTCAATTCCCTGTGGAGTAACAACATAGCCAAGAAAAGATACTCAGTCGATGCAAAAGGTGCACTTCCCAAGGTTACCAAACAAACATGCATCACGTAGAGCATTAAAAACAGCACGTAAATGTTCCAAATGTTCTTCCAAAGATTTGCTATAAATCAGTATATCATCAAAATAGACTACCACAAATCGTCCAATGAAAGCACGTAAAACTTCATTCATTAGTCTCATGAAAGTACTAGGTGCATTAGTTAACCCAAAAGGCATGACTAACCACTCATATAAACCAAACTTAGTTTTAAAAGCTGTTTTCCATTCATCTCCCAATTTCATACGAATTTGATGGTATCCACTACGCAAATCAACTTTGGAGAATATTGTAGAGCCACTCAATTCATCAAGCATATCATCTAGCCTAGGAATAGGATGACGATAACGAATAGTAATATTATTAATGCCTCTACAATCAACACACATACACGAGGTACCATCCTTTTTCGGCACTAGAATAATAGGAACAACACAAGGACTAAGGGATTCGCGTATATAACCTTTGTCGAGTAGCTCTTGTACTTGACGCATAATCTCCTTCGTCTCCTCTGGATTGGTACAGTATGGTGCGCGGTTGGGTAATGATGCACCGGGAATTAAGTCAATTTGATGCTCAATCCCTCGAATAGGTGGTAATCCTGGTGGCACGTCTTGTGGAAAGACGTCAGCGAACTCCTGCAAAATGTTAGTAACAGCAGGAGGCAAAGAGGAAGGCACGTCCTCGAATGAAAATAATACCTCCTTGCACACAAAAGCATAGCAAACAGATTTGCTAACATCTAGATCATCAATATCAGATTTGGTGGCAAATAAACATGCACTTTTCAATTTAATTTCAGAAGCAACACTAGATGGTTTATTATTAGGCTTCATTTGTTGCTCAAATTCTTTTGCCACAATCTGATTTTCACTCTTATTTTGCTCCTGTTTTGCTTTATTAGCTCGATTAATATCATCTTTCAAAATGGAATCAGGAGTCATAGGAAGCAAAGTAATATTTTTGTCCGTATGAATGAGAGTATACTGATTGTTTCTACCATGGTGTACAGAATTTTTATCAAATTGCCATGTTCTACCAAGTAATAAAGAACATGCTTGCATAGGTACCACATCACAATCAACATAATCAGCATATGTAGAGATACTAAAATGCACACGAACAGTACATGTTACCTTAACCCTACCGCTGTTGTTAAACCATTGGATGTAGTAAGGATGTGGATGTGGTCTTGTGGTGAGGGATAGCTTCTCCACCATCTCCATGCTAGCCAAGTTGTTGCAGCTCCCTCCATCTATGATGACGCGAACAGAACGTTCCTTCACAACTCCCTTTGTATGGAACAAATTATGCCTCTGATTTTGCTCAGCTTGCATGACCTGCACACTCAAAACACGTTGAGCAACTAAACATTCATACCTGTCAGCATCTTCAGCAGCCATGTATTGCGTCTCATGATCAGAATCATCTCCACCGTGTTCTTCATGTGTAAGAAGAGCCAAAGTCTCCTCTTCATAGACACTAGCGGACTCATACCCACCATCCTCAGTAGCAATCATCACACGCTGAGATGTGCATTCGCGCGCAAAATGTCCTCTTCCCTTACAACGACGACAAATAATATCACTTGTGTGCCCTGTAGACGCCATGGAAGAAGCAGAGCTCTGTGCAGGCCCGGCAGGTGTGCTCTTGGCAGACAGTGGTGGTTGTGCCTGCTTTCTTGTATCACGGTTGGAGGTGGCAGCTGACGGTGGTGCCGGTGTAGCAGAACGTGTGGAAGTAGATGATGCACGTGGTGTCCACGATGAAGGTCGACCTACAGAAAAGTTAGTTCGCGCCAATGCCTGTCGATCCTACACTTCACGTTCAGCTTTACAAGCAAGATGGAATAAATGAGTGATATTATTATAATCCTTATAGTCTAGAATGGTCTGAATCTCTCTATTTAATCCACCCAGAAAACGTGCAAGCATAGCTTCATTCTCCTCAACGATACCACATCTAATCAAGCCAGTTTGTAATTCCTGATAATATTCTTCTACCGAATTTTTTCCTTGTCTTAAGCGCTGCAATTTTTGAAGTAATTCACGTTGATAACATGGTGGAACCCAACGAGTACGCATAGCAGTTTTCAAAGCAGCCCAAGTAGCTGGAACAGGATATAATCTACAATATTCAGACCACCAAACACATGCAAAGCTAGTGAAAGCACAAACAGCAGTAGGAACACGTCTCTCCTCAGGATATTGTAAACGTGTAAATCGTTGTTCAGTTTCTAACTCCCAAGTAAGATATATATCAGGAACATATCTACCCTCAAATGGTGGAATATTCAAATTCAGTTTAGGGAGATGGTCATGATCTCGTACCTGAGGGGGAGCCCTAACATTGCCATTATTTGCATGTGGACGACCTGGTGGTTGTGGTGCTGGTGGTTGCACGTAGTTCTGATGTTGATCAACCTCATCCTCGTAATCTCCCACATAATCATCCTCCCCCACATCAGCAGCAGGAGCCACAGAAGTATCAACAGCAGCACCAGCAGCTTGGCCAGGCTGAAGAGGGACACGGGTCGCTCGGCGGAGGGCTGTTGCGCGATGTGGAGGTAGTCGTTGTTGTTGTTGTAGAGGTGCGTTAGGTGCAGCCAGTGGTGGTGGTGGTAGACGCGCGAGCAACTCATTGAACTTGTTATCGAGCTTTGTTTCAAACGCCTTCTCAATGCCATCTATCTTCTCCATGGCCTCTTCAAATCTATTGAGCACATCTTCCACCTGTCCACTCATCATTTGTTGAAACTTATCATGTAACGCTTTGTTTGTCTTGTTCTCCCAGTCAGTCTCGTCGGCTTGTGATCCTGCCATGGTTAGCAGCAACAGAAACACACAAGAATATGATCCTACAGACTACTAATAAGAGGTGGTGGTGGGAGTCACAAATCCGTCAAGCAAAACTCAAATTCTTACCAGTTCTTACCCAGCAGCAGGCGGTGATCGGCAACCGTTGTAGTCAAAACTCTCAAAAGCTTGGATAGAGCGATTACCAGGGAGAGTCGAACGCACGACGTAGATGTATGTGGAGCTGGGAAGGCTTATAGTATGGTAGCAAAAAGGGTCAGCAATAATCAATTCAGAGATGCAAAGTTGAATAAACGCTCAATGACGATACTGTGCTGGTCCTAGGCTAGACCGTACTAGAGACGCGAGCCTAGAACACTAACAAAATCACGGTGCTGCACGTAAACAAAGGAGGAGCACACTCTGAATTTTTTTTCTTTTTTTTCACTTTTTTTTTGCACTTTTTTCCCTCTTTTTTTTTTGCTCCGTAACAATTTTTTTCGAAAAAGTCTACAAATGTCCTAAAAACTGCTTAGCCAGAATTTTCCAGACTTAGTTTTTTTTTTAGTTTGGAACTATTTTTCTTCTGCGGGTAGCACGAAAGTTGGGGAGTCCTTCTTTGTCACGACTCGGAGTATGGCGTGATCTGGAAATCCAAAACAGAGTAACAAAATACTAGACTTGGAATAGGACTGGTGGCGGAGATGAATCTGGTGGAACTCGGACTGGTGGCGGAGATGAATCTGGTGGAACTCGGACTGGCGGCAGATATATGTTGCCGGTGGACTCGGATTCGCGTGATGGCGGTGGGTATGTGGTGGCGTATATGGACTCGGATTGGCGGTGAATATGTGGTGGTGGTATATGGCAGCGGTGATGAAGTTGGTGCGGTGGTGTTATATGGCAGCAGCGATGATGATGATGCGATGGTGATATATGGCAGCGACGACGTGACAACCTGTGAAACGAACTCGAAACTCTAAAGGACTAGACGCTAAGACCAGCAACTTGACACGACGATGCAACCGCAAATTCAACAAAGCAAATACAGAAAAGATTAAGCAAAGGCTCAGATTGGTTCGGATGGGATGAACTAACCCTAATTTTTTTTGGCTTTTTCGTGGACTATAGGTATGAAGAACAGACTCGATCTAAACTACGAAAAACTGTAAAATCTCACCGAGCAACCTGGAAATCTGATACCACTTGATAGAGGCAAAGGTGTCCCGATGTTTCGATGAGAAGGTGGCTATCGTTTCTGTGGGAGTCGACCTTGACGATCCGACTACGAACGTGCGAGACGTCGCGCCTTAGAAATCGCTAAACCAACTTCCGAGGGTTATTGACCACGCCGGAGCACGATCAACCTGACCACGAGGGCCTGTTTCCTGCGAGCAAACGAAGAACAAGCAAGAAACTAAGATTGCAATCTGGATATTGCGAATATAAGAGGAAAGCTTTATTAATGAAGGTAGGGTTCTGAGACGCCTTGGTCTGGTCGTTGAACACAAACGAAGTACGCGAAGTTGCAGCTATGGCGAACTTTTAATCTAAACAAAACCCAAAGTCTAAACGACGCCCTAAGGGTTGTATATGTGGAGGAAGAGGGGGGGAATTTCGTGGCCCTTGAGGTAGGGGTCCGAAACCAACCCTAACCCTTGTTTCCCCACACATACGGACTCTAAAAACAGCCCATACTTAAGTATTTTGAAATTACATGGGCCTGGCCCAATAATAAGGTGACGCAGCACCTAGAATAGCCTCTAGACGAAATTTATGAAGTGGCATCTTGTATATTTCGTCCAAGGCTTCATTCACTCCTTATGGTGGCTTCAGAGTCCTGAAATCATCACTTGTAACTCCGTTCTTGTTCCCCTTGCGCATGCCATCAATTCCATGCTTGTTCTTGCTCCAATGTTCATCCTTCTCCAAGCTAGGCCCTTCATTTGTAAGCAAAACAAACGTATCCAATTTAGGCAGCATCATATTCTCATGAACATTAGAATCATTACCAAGAAACGAAAGTACCTGGTAATTTAATTGGCGTGCGCGAGCTCTAGTAATTGGTCCATCATATGTAATAGTAGGGGCTGTGGGTGTAACAATGGTATTGATGTCCTCATCACTCTTCAAAAACAGTTATTCAGTCTCAATACAGTTCACATGCAAGCTGTCTCTAAAAACATGGATTCTCACCATCATTTATGGCCCATGTATTCCTAGTGAGAAAGCTATCTTCATTGACTGGTTTAAGAACATACACATGCCCCAATGACATTGAATGGATTATTATGGGGGACTTTAATTTCATCAGAGATCCTTACGACAAAAACAAATCTGGAGGTGATGTCAATGAAATGTTATTGTTCAATGAAGCCGTCAGTAAATTAGGGCTTGTGGAATTGCCTTTGAAAGGCAGAAAATACAACTCGAGTAACATGCAAGATAATCCTCTTTTGGAAAAGTTGGATTGGATTTTCACTTCTACTGCCTGGATGACTGCCTTTCCTGACACCTTGGCCATGCCTCTTCCTAGACCCACCTCTGATAATATCCCCTGTGTTGTGAGAATTGGCACCCTGATCCCTAAGTCCAAAATTTTCAGATTTGAGAACTACTGGTTGCAACATAGTGACTTCATGGAAGTGGTTGCTAATGCTTGGAATATCCCAGTTGGACACTCTGATTCTACCAAAAGCATTAATGCTAAACTCAAAAATCTAAGAAGGGCTCTAAAGCACTGGGCTAAAACTCTCTCTTGCCTGAAGAGAAAAATTGAGAATCTGAATGGGGTCATATTCTTCTTTGATTTGGTAGAGGAGTTCAGAAGTCTTAGTGATTTTGAATGGAATTGTAGGAATTTGTTGAAGGAGGAGCTCCTCACTTTGCTCAAGAACCAGAAGATTTATTGGAATCGGAGAGGAAAAATTAAAGGAGTCAGATTTGGTGATGAAAACACAAAAAAAAATCATACCAAAGCAACAATTAATCACAGACGTAATCACATTGCTATGTTGTAGGATGAAGATCAGGTGGAATTCACAGATCATGAAAGCAAAGTTGCTCTGTTATGGGAATCCTTCAGGAAGAGATTGGGGAACACTAAGGACACCCACATGCATTTTGATTTACAATCTTTGTATGGTCCAATCACCGACCCACAATTTTTCACTGGTCTGGAGAAGAATTTCACTACTGAGGAAATTGATGAGGTCATCAAAAATCTGCTTTCAGACAAATCCCCTGGTCCTGATGGTTTTAACAATGAGTTCATTAAGGCTTGCTGGGATATCATTGGTGATGATGTCAGAAAACTTATTCATGACTTTTATGATGGTAATGTCAATTTGGAAAGCATCAACACCTCTCACATCACACTCATTCCAAAAATCATAGCTCCAGTTACTGCAAATGATTTCAGACCTATATCTCTTTTGAACACCTGCTTGAAAATCATCACCAAGCTCCTGGCTAATAGACTGCAAAAGATTATACTCAAAATTGTGCACATTAACCAGTATGGATTTTTGAAAGACAAAGCTATACATGACTGTCTTGGCTGGGCTTATGAGTATCTACACCAGTGTCACAAATCTAGAGAAGAGATGGTGTTTTTCAAGCTAGACTTTGCTAAAGCTTTTGATTGTATTGAACATAAGGCAATCATTGAAATTCTAAGGGAAAAAGGCTTTGGTGAGAGATGGATCATGTGGATGGGCATGTTATTTAAATCTGCTTCCTCTTCTGTTTTGTTAAATGGAGTGCCAGGAAAAAAGTTTTATTGTAAGAAAGGTGTTAGACAGGGTGACTCTCTGTCCCCACTGCTTTTTGTAATTGCTGCTGACCTCTTGCAATCCATTTTGAACAAAGCAATGCATCAAGGGCTGCTTACATCACCTTTGCAGTTCAACTCCTGCCCTGATTTCCCTATAGTACAGTATGATGATGACACACTCATCCTTCTACAAGCTGATGCTAGACAACTGGTGTTGCTCAAAGCTATCCTAAATACTTTTGATGATGCTACTGGCCTCAGGGTTAATTACTCCAAGTCAAGCTTGATCCCCATCAATGTATCTGAGGAAAGAGTGGAAATCCTAATCAGAATTTTGAGCTGCAAAAGAGAAGCCTTCCCCTTCACATACCTTGGGTTGCCTTTGGGTTTATATAAACCAACAGTGGAACAATGTCTGCCCCTGGTCAAGAGAATTGCTAATAAGTTGCTTGGACTGGCCACTTTCATGACTCAAGCAGGTAGACTCCTCCTTGTCAAGTCCATCCTGGCCTCTCTACCAATTTTTGCAATGTGTTGTCTGGATCTGCCAGAAATAATTAGAAAACAAATCAATAAATACCTGAGACACTGCTTATGGAGAGGACCTGACTCAGACCTGCAATGGTGAAATGGACTGTGGTCTGTAGACCAAAACATCAAGGAGGTCTAGGAGTGAAGGACATTACAGTTCAAAATCATGCACTTCTTTTGAAAAATCTCCACAAGTTTTACAACAGACAAGACATCCCTTGGGTTAATAAGATCTGGGAAGCTTATTATGTAGAGGGACAATTACCAGGGCAACAAATGATAGAATCCCTTTGGTGGAAAGCAAATCTAAAGCTCATTGACCAGTTCAAATCAATGGCAAGGTGTCACCTAGGTGATGGGAAATCTGCACTGCTATGGACTAACTTATGGCACTCATCATGCCTGCATCATAGTTTCCCACACCTATCCTCTTTTGCTAAAAACACTCACATCACTGTCTTTGAGACACTGCAGACTGAGTTTCTTGAAGACTTGTTTCATCTTCCTCTCATAGTACAAGCTTATGATCAGTTTTTACAATTGGAGTGCATATGTGATGAACAAAGAAACCTGAATCTTGCAGATTGTAATGATACCTGGTCATATATTTGGGGTTCTGAGAAGTTTAGTGCTGAAAAAGCCTATACAGTACTGATTGGGATAAAAACAGTACCTCCACAGTTCCATTGGATCTGGAATAGCTCTTGCCAGCCAAGACACACAATTTTCTTCTGGATGTTACTACATGACATGGTTAATACCAGAAATCTTCTGAGCAGGAAAACATTTTATTTGGAGACTTACAACTATGCTCTCATGAATTGTGGTCGGGAGGAAGCTGTCTTTCATCTATTTTTGGGATGCCCATTTGCTGACAGATGCTGGAATTACATATGCCCAAATAGAACTAGCCCACTCTCAATATGGGAAGCATTGGAAGATAGGAAGGATAAACTTAGACTACCTTTTTTCATGGAAATCATAATACTTGGGGCTTGGGCTATCTGGATTTCCAGGAATAATCTGATTTTTAACCAAATCCAACCATCATTTCAGGGTTGGAGAGCAATCTTTTATGCTGAGTTACAGTGGCTGAGGCACAGAATCAAGAAGAAATATGCTACTGAATTTCATACCTGGTTGGACAATCTGCTGTAATTTTCTTTTGTTCTATTTCTCCTTTTAGTTTCTTAGTTTTAGTTTTCTTTTTCTTTTCTTTTCTTCTTATCCTTCTGTGGCTTAGCTCAAGCCTTTAGTTATGTGTTTTTTTGTACCAGACTATTTGAAACATTTATAAAGATTGCAGTGGGGCATTGCCTTACTGTGTACAGTAAAAAAAATGATACGTCTCCAACGTATCTATAATTTTTGATTGTTCCATGCTATTATATTATCTGTTTTGGATGTTTTATATGCATTAATATGCTATTTTAAATTATTTTTGGGACTAACCTATTAACCTAGAGCCCAGTGCCAGTTTCTGCTTTTTTTCCTTGTTTTTGAGTTTTATAGAAAAGGAATATTGAACGGACTCCAAACGGAATAAAACTTTCGCGATGATTTTTCTTGGACCAGAAGGCATCCAGAGAACTTGGAGAGGGGGCTAGAAGCTTCTCGAGGAGGCCACAAGCCTCCTAGGCGCGCCTGAGGGGGGGGGAGGGGTTGCGCCCTGAGGGCTTGAGGCCCCTCGGGAGTCCTCCAACCCTAATCTTTGCACTATAAATTCCCAAATATTCCCAAACCAACAGAGGCGTCCACCAAAATACTTTTCCACCGCCGCAAAACTCTTTTCTCGTGAGATCCCATCTTGGGGCCTTTTCTGGCACCCTGGCGGAGGGGGATTTGATCACGGAAGACATCTACATCAACCTTGCTGCCCTTCCGATGAAGCGTGAGTAGTTTACCACAGACCTACCGGTCCATAGCTAGTAGCTAGATGGCTTCTTCTCTTTGTTTGATCTTCAATACAATGTTCCCCTCGATGTTCTTGGAGTTCTATCTGATGTAATATTCTTTTGCGGTGTGCTTGTCGAAATCGATGAATTGTGGATTTATGATCATATTATCTACGAATATCATTTGAGTCTTCTCTAAACTCTTTTATGCATGATTAAATATCTTTGTATTTCTCTTTGAATTATCGGGTTGGTTTGGCCAACTAGATTGGTTCTTCTTGCAATGGGAGAGGTGCTTAGTTTTGGGTTCAATCTAGCGGTGTCCTGACCGAGTGACAAAGTAGGGGTAGCGAGGCACATATTGTATTGTTGCAATCAAGGATAAAAAGATGGGGTTTTCATCATATTGCTTGAGTTTATCCCTCTACATCATGTCATCTTACTTAAGGCGTTACTCCGTTCTTATGAACGTAGTACTCTAGATGCATGTTGGATAGCAGTCGATGTGTGGAGTAATAGTAGTAGATGCAGGCAGGAGTCGTTCTACTTGACACGGACGTGATGCCTATATTCATAATCATTGCCTTGGATATCGTCATAACTTTGCGCTTTTCTATCAATTGCTCGATAGTAATTTGTTTACCCACTGTATGTTTTCTTTCAAGAGAGAAGCCTCTAGTGAAACCTATGGCCCCCGGGTCTATTTTCCATCATATATTTTCAGATCTATAAACCCAAAAAACCCAAAATACCTTGCTGCAATTTATTTTAGTTTGCTCTTTTATTTATCTTTTATACCTATCTCTTTTAGATCTCACTTTTTTGTGACCGTGAAGGGATTGACAACCCCTTTTTCGCGTTGTGTGCAAGTGTCTGTTAGTTTGTGTAGGTGCATAGATTGGAGACTTGCTTCTGCCTCTTAATGGATTGATACCTTGGTTCTTAACTGAGGGAAATACTTATCACTACTTTGCTGCATCACCCTTACCTCTTCAAGGGAAAAATCAACGCATTCTCAAGAAGTAGCAAGGGACTCCAAGTACGATCTACACCGACTCGTCTACTTCTGCTGCACTCCCAGAGTCAGTAACGATCGTTGATCACAACCCATTATGCATCTTCATATTGTTCCTGGGTGATCGTAGGGCGATTTTTCTTCTTTTTAATACGTTTCCCAACAGTGGCATCATGAGCGGTTCTATGAGTAGATGCAGGTTGCGATCTAGATAACATGTGGATGTGAGGGTGATATTCTTGCTATGTGTCGGTGTCAAAACCGGCGGATCTCGGGTAGGGGGTCCCGAACTATGCGTCTAGGATCGATGGTAGCAGGAGACGGGGGACACAATGTTTACCCAGGTTCGGGCCCTCTCTATGGAGGTAATAGCCTACTTCCTGCTTGATTGATCTTGATGAATATGAGTGTTACAAGAGTTGATCTACCACGAGATCGTAATGGCTAAACCCTAGAAGTCTAGCCTATGTGAATATGGTAATGAGTCTCTCTTATCCGGACTATGCTCTCCGGTTTATATAGACACCGGAGAGATCTAGGGTTACATGGGGTCGGTTACATAAGAAGGAATCTTCACAGTTGGTCGCCTAGCTTGCCTTCCACGCCAAGGAAAGTCCAATTCGGACACGGGTATAGTCTTCGGCCTTCATATCTTCACAGCCCATCAGTCCAGCCCAATGAATAACAGGTCAGACGCCCGAGGACCCCTTAGTTCAGGACTCCCTCAGTAGCCCCTGAACCTGGCTTCAATGACGAGGAGTCCGGCGCGCAGATTGTCTTCGGCATTGCAAGGCAGGTTCCCCTTTTTCCGAACTCCAAGATAGTCTTCGGATGTAGTAAGTATATCCTGGCCTGTGTATATAATTGCAGAAAATACAATATTCCATGAGTCTAATTTGTTGATAACTGTTTATGACATCGCATCACGCCTGCTCGGTTACTATTTCCAACTGTTGGCTGGCACGACGCCCCATGTCTGGGGACGCGGTTTTACTGGCACGTCTTGCCAAGGCAGAGATCATGTTCCCTTATTCATGGGATTTTCATTAATGGAGACGTGGGTAACCCAACCGTCCCCTGGGTACAACTCTCTAGAGATAGGTATGTTTCGAGACCCAGGTGGATACGCTCAGTATTTGGGGTCTTTATATAGGGACCCAGACTCGTCTTCTTCCTTTGCGCTTGCTCCTTCCTCAACCCTAGCCACCCCAAGTTCCAACCCTCGGGTTCCCATCGCCACCAGCCCTAATGATGTCTGGATCCAGCCGTCAAGGACGGTGGGTGGCTTCTTCTGTCACAGAGGAGGATATTGCGAAGCTCCGCGCAGCGAGGTATCTGACCCCGGAAATCCTTCATCGGCTTCCTGCACAGGGGCAGGTCATTCCTACCCCCAAATCTGGCGAGAGGGTAGTGCTTGTGTCCCACTTCCTCCATGGGTTAGGGTTCGCGCTTAACCCCTTCGTCCGGGGGCTCATGTTCTACTATGGGCTAGACTTTCACGATCTGGCCCGGGACTCTATTCTCCTCATCTCGACATTTATCGTCACGTGTGTGGCCTTCCTTCGGACTCCTCCGCACTTTGGTTTGTGGCTCAAGACCTTTGATGTGAGGCCGCAGGTGACAGAGGAGGAGCAGGCAGAGTGCGGCAGCGTCACAATAGGCAAGCTTGCCAGCGCGGTATGGTTTGAAGGATCTTTCGCCAAGTCTTCCGACCTATGGCAGCAGGGGTGGTTTTATATCAACGAGCCGCGGGGCTCCAAGTGGGTGGCTACGCCTGCGTTCTGACCCGGCCCTCCAATTCAGCTTGCTTCATGGATCAATAAGGGACTGGATTGGGATCTGTCAATGAAGTGCAGACTCTGCAAGGTCGCATCCAAAGCCTTACCGAGAAGGGCATTGGTCTTGTGAATGTCGTTCAAGTAATGTTAGTCCGCCGGACCCTGACATGTCAGCGGCGGCCTCTCCATATGTGGGAGTTTAATCCAGAAGGGCGGCGGCCTCTTCAGCACTTCTTTGGCACCACGCACGAAGGAATGTGGAAATTATATTTCGGGGAACGAGAGCAATGGTCGGACACCACTGAAGATGTCGGCCTTGACTGCAATCCTCCGGACACTGCGGTAAGTTCTCAAACTCCGAACACCTTCCATTCAAGCATCTCTTGACAAGATACTGAACAATCCGTCCCTATACAGGACTGGAAAAAGAAAGCGGTGTTAATCTGGTGTCCGGCGCCCCTTCCCGAAGACTCTGCGACCGCCCTGCTGACGAGAATGCTGATTCCCACACCGCACCAGGTGTCTGCAGAGGGGGGCGAGAGCGGGGAGCCCGAAGGTGATACCCGCCCTGAGGACGAATTAGACGTTGTGTTCGGGGAAACCGAAACTCTTTTGCCCAAGGGCAAAGGTGCGGAGGATTCCCTCCATGGCAAAAAGAGGGCTGCTTCCGAAAATCAGGAAGGAAGCCTTCCAAGAGAGGAAAAATGCCATTGTCGGGAAGTTTGGGCCGGGCGAGCGATGCTGCTGTAAGGTTTTGTGGCGAGGACGAACCTCTGGCCAAACCGTAAGTGAAGCTGGGGCACTTTAAACGTACCTCATTCTTTTCCTATTAGTGAAGTAATCATCCGACATATGCACATCCACACAGGTTAACGCCTGGTGTTTCTCAATCGTCCTCCTCCTCGGGAGACCTTCTTCCGGAGACGATGGAGAGTGACACGCCATCTCCGGCCTCTTCGCCCAACAGGGGGGTTGATACCAAGGTATCGTCCCGAAGGGCTCCTCCCGATCGTCAAGCAGCGCAGGAAACGAAGAAGGCGTTACCCGAAGGTGGTGCCTCTATCACTTAGGGTTCAGGAATCAAGAATGACGGCCCCGAACCATCCGGTTTACAGCCGGAGACGATTCTGGGGGCGAGTAAGCGGATTCCTTCAAAGGAATGTCGTACTCCGCCGGCGGTTTTCGAAGACCCCGGAGCGCCGGAAATGCTAACGGACATGCTGCGGCGAGCGTCCATTTCAGAGAAGCACCGTGCCTTGATGGGTACGGTGGTCGAAAAGTTTCTATCCGCAAAAAGCGGATTGAACGAGGCCTTCTCGAGCCTTCTAAGAGGTTTTGAGGTTTGTGATGTAGTTTTGCCAATTGAATAATATTGACAGAATGCACCTGTTGTATATGCAGTAGCCCCTGAGACTCGGATTGCCTTCCGAAGGAAGCGATCAGAGGATCAAAAAGATATGCTCAGTTACTAACCTTGATTTAACTTGGAATACATACTGCCTCCCCTTCTGCGGCTACCCAAATACGAAAGTGGCCGAACTGCAGCGAAAGCTGGATATTGCAGAAGATAACATTGCATTAATCAACAGGCGTCTTGACGACTCGCAAGGTATATATTTCGAGCATTCCTTACACCAATGTGCTTGTAATGCCGGCCTGACGCCGAAAAGGGTTTTATATGAAATGTGCATGATTGCAGATGGTGCTGCCGCCATTGAAGCTCTTCGGGTGGAGCTAGCCCGGGCCAAGGAGCAGGTCTGGTGTAGTGATGCGGCTGCCGAGAAGGCATCGACTGATCTAAGAGCCGAACAAGCAGCTCGGCACCAAAGTGGGACTAAGACATAGCCCCTAGTATGTATGCGGCGTATAGTGCCTTACATATTTAATCTGAAAAAGATCCCCCGTGTGACATGGAGAATCGCTAAGGATTCCAAGAAGTCGTCAAGTGGTTGACCAGCTCTCGCCGCATCATGACAGTCAATATTCGGCTTCCTCTACTGAGGCGCTCATCCAGTTTAGACCAGGGCACAATCACAGTAGTTCTCCCTTTACTACCCTAGCCGATGGAGAGGAACGTAGGGTAGCAAGCACAGGAGCCGGGCAACCCAACTATTGACCCAAGACAATGATTCGGAGCTGATGCATATAAGCCAAACTTGTGACGCCAAAGTACGCTATAGAGCTGTTCGGACTTTTACTGGCAACTCATTCATTCCCATACCAAGCCCCTGGCAGGGTATGCCGAGGTGCATCTGTGAAGCAGGCGTTGAGGCCGTACTCGTTGTTGAAAGAGTATGAAATATTAGTTCGGATGAGGTTTACTGGGAGCGGAGCAATATGCCAATGATAAATTTATGTGTATATATAAAAAAGGAAACCACAAACCCGACTATTTGACATGCTCGGGGTCGGGGACAGAGGAAAAAGGGCATAGTACAGGCTGGGAATAAAGAGTGCGGTCTACAAAAAGTTACTTTGGACCTCATGTCGCACGTCTGCGCCGCCCGTCCTCGAGGAGGGGAATCCGTAATAGAGGTAGCCCCTTAGGTGAGTGTACGGATCCGAAATCCGACAGAGTCCATTGTAGATGTTGTCCTGTTGGTCACCTGTTCTCAAGAGATGATACAGAAAAATAAGGAAAACGGGTAAGAAAACGTTACGGGAATGCTTGCAAGGTTGTCCGTATTGTGCTTCTGCCGATGCCCATGGTGTCTTGAGTGCGTAGTGATGTACGCATGCTGTAAATCTCGCCAGTATAGTAGGTGGGTGGCGGAAGCCAAACTGCTATTTCCGTCTCGGGAGTGGTCAAACTTCGAAGGGAAACTGTTTCTGGCCCCTGGTGTTCGGCTGGGGAGCCGCTCCGTCGTCTTTATCGCCTGGTGGCCTCCTCCCCTTGCTATCGGCATTAAGCTTGCCTGCCTGCTTGAGGACGCAACAATTTCTGTTGGTATGGTTGGCTGGCTTATCAGGATGACCGTGAATCTGACAAGGTCGGTCCAATATTCTGTCAAGGGTGCATGATCCATCCTGGTTTGCCTTTAGTGGCTTCTTCCGTTGACCGGGTTTTGGATTGTGAAATCCGGCGTTGACCGCTGTGTCGCGTAATCTTTCAGTATTATTGCGACTGTTGTGTTCGTTTCGTCGTGGCTTACCATTGCCGTCCCGAATTTCGGAAGTGCCCGGGTCGCTGGCGTTGTTGCTTTTACGAGTGAGCCAGTTGTCTTCTCCCGCACAAAAGCGAGTCATTAGAGCGGTAAGGGCTGTCATGGATTTGGGTCCTTCCTGGCCAAGGTGACGCGCTAGCCGTTCATCCTAGACGCTATGTTTGAAGGCCGCGAGGGCTTCTGCGTCCGGAGAGTCGACAATTTGGTTCTTTTGACTAAGGACCTAGTCCAGAGCTCCCTGGCTGACTCGCCAGGCTTCTGGACAATATGACTTAAGTCATTGGCATCTAGTGGCCGGACATATGTTCCTTGGAAGTTGTCTCGAAAGGCGTCTTCCAAATCTTCCCAGCTGCCAATGGAATTTTCTGGCAAACTGTTTAGCCAGTACCGAGCTGGCCCTTTAAGCTTGAGAGGTATGTATTTAATGGCATGAAGGTCGTCTCCGCGAGCCATGTGAATATAAAGGAGGTAATCCTCAATCCATACCGCGGGATCTGTTGTTCCATCGTATGATTCGATGTTAATGGGCTTAAACCTGTCTGGAAATTCATGCTCCATTACCTTGTCAGTGAAGCAGAGTGGGTGTGCGGCTCCTCTATGTTGAGCCACACTATGAAGCACCTCCGGCGGACTCCGTTTACGGAGTTCGGACCGGTCGTGGTTGGCTCTGTTGTGTCCGAATAGGTAACCATCATCACCGGTCGGGGCATGTCCCCGCGATCTGTGTATTGACTTCGTGTGTCCTGTTCTACCCTCTAGGTCCTGTTGGATGTCGCGAGTGTTCCCCCGAGCTGTTTTGTTCTTGTTTTGACGGCCGGATGGGTTGGTATGGTGCTCTGCTTGGGCTGCTGCTTTATCCGGACCGAACTATGGTCGGTCTACAGCATTATTCGATGGTGGTGTGGGCTCCAACGCCCTGCCATCATATTGAGGGAGCCACCTGCTCTTGGGGTGGTTCTTGTCTGGGCTGCTAAGGCCGTATTTTTCGGCGGCCAAGACCTCGGTCCATCTATCATTGAGCAAATCTTGGCTCGTTTGAAGCTGCAACTGCTTCTTTCTTAGGCTCCTTGAAGTGGCTATGAGCCGGCGTTTAAAGCGCTCCTGCTCGAGAGGTTCCTTAGGCACGATAAAATCCTCATTGCCGAGGATCTCCTCTTCCTCGGAGAGTGGGAGATAATTGCTATCCTCTAAGTCTCCATATGTCGGCTGTTCATCAAGGCTGTCTTGCCCGCCTTCCTGTTCTTCCTGTTCGGATCCTACCTCAGCAGGGTCTTAATCGTCTGGAGTGTTATCTTCTCCGATGCTAGTATTATTTTCTCTTGAGCATCGTGACTTAGAGCGGCGCAGGGCATGCCGGTGTTCGGACCGTGTACCAGGAGGTTTATCCTCAACTGGGTCCTCCTTATCATCGTCGAAAGCGTCGTTGGGTGTGTCTATCATACACACGTCGTACCATGAAGTGGCCATCCCGCGTCTGGCGGGTAGTGAGTTCTGTCCTTGCCCCTCATCGTCGTCCATACCGTCGATGTCTTCGGGGCCGAGGTCAAGCGTGTTGGTTGGGTCTTCGACAGTGGCTATGAAGTGGGTGGCGGGTGGGAAGCAAAATTCTCCATCATCAGTCGCAAATTCGAACCGAACATAGTTCGGTGGTGAGTCGCCTGCCAGAGATAGGTTTTTTAGTGAGTTTAGTACATCGCCCATGGGTGAGTGTTGGAAGACGTCTGTGGCGCTGAACTTGAAGATCGATAACCGATCGAGTTCGGTATCTGCGGACTCGCAGGGTTCGGAACCTATCGCCGGGGACGAGTCCGGGGTTCCCCTGATGCGGATATCATATGCAGTAGAATCTGTGTGCGGCTCCAACGCCGCGGAATCGGTAGCCCCCATGATGGGGTTGAGCTTCCCATCTTGGGACGACTTGATCTGCTCCAGATCTAAGGCTAGAGTTGCTACAGGAGCTGTCTCCTGGATGCGGCCCGATGACAGGTTTAAGCCATGTCCATCGGGGTGACGGGGAGCGATTGCCGCGGTCTCAAATCCGTCGAAGATCAAGTCTCCACGGATGTCCGCAACGTAGTTCAAGCTTCCGAATCTGACCTGATGGCCAGGGCGTAGCTGTCTATCTGCTCCAGATGTCCAAGTGCGTCGGCCCGCAGTACGAAGCCGCCGAATATGAAGATCTGTCCGGGGAGAAAGGTTTCTCCCTGGAAAACATCATCATCGACGATTGAAGGGTCCATCAAACCCTTTGTCGACATCACAGTAGAACTCTCAATGAAAGCACCAATGTCGGTGTCAAAACCGGCGGATCTCGGGTAGGGGGTCCCGAACTGTGTGTCTAGGATCAATGGTAGCAGGAGACAGGGGACACGATGTTTACCCAGCTTCGGGCCCTCTCTATGGAGGTAATACCCTACTTCCTGCTTGATTGATCTTGATGAATATGAGTGTTACAAGAGTTGATCTACCACGAGATCGTAATGGCTAAACCCTAGAAGTCTAGCCTATGTGAATATGGTAATGAGTCTCTCTTATCGAGACTATGCTCTCCGATATAGACACCGGATAGATCTAGGGTTACATGGGGTCGATTGCATAAGAAGGAGTCTTCACAGTTGGTTGCCTAGCTTGCCTTCCACGCCAAGGAAAGTCCAATCCGGACATAGGTATAGTCTCCGGCCTTCATATCTTCACAGCCATCAGTCCGGCCCAGTGAATAACAGGCCGGACGCCCGAGGACGCCTTAGTCCAGGACTCCCTCACTATGCTTACCTTGATGTTGCTCCGGTTTAGTTCATTGACGGCATGGTGTCGCTTTCTACAAGGTTCTAACAATTGCTCGGCTCTGGCAGTCGACAATCTGCTAACAGTTCCTTGGGCTTCACCATAGTCAAGAATAGTGAACTGCCGCGTACACAAGAGGGCGATGAGATGGATGATCTTCTAGGGGGTCACGCGTATTAGACGAATTTTAGTGTGGGGGAATGAGATTTTTAATTATCTATCTTCTTTCACACACCCCAAAAGTTAATCTAGCAACAAGCATTATCACGTTATGGTATGCATATAGGTAGCTAGGTTTATCCGGAAACGCTAGAAGCCAAGTTATTAAAATTGCCAAACCAATTAGAGGACATCTAACTTGGTTTTGCAGGGTTTGCATATGATGTGGTATAGCCTTCATCATAACAATGAGTTTATGTATGAGATGGTTATATGTTGTAATGATATGTGACCTGTGCGTCACGGCATGATGGCTAGAGCCAGGAGATTGCCACCTTAATGTAACTATCGCAGAGATAGGTTACAGGTAATGGTGGCAAGACATACACGAAGGACCCCGACGAGGAGAAGGTGTAACAAGGCACGTGAGGAGGAGCTATAATTCTGTGCCACGACGGAAGTTCATATTTTGATGCCACGATAATGTTTTCTGAAACGATCGCCACCGCAACATTTTCTAAGATTGCTGCCACGGCAACGTTTTTGAAATGGTTGCCACGGTATGATACGTCTCCACTGTATCTACTTTTCCAAACTCTTTGCCCTTGTTTTGGACTCTAATTTGCATGATTTGAATGGAACTAACCCGGACTGACGCTATTTTCAGTTGATTGCCATGGTGTTATTTTTGTGCAGAAATCAAAGTTCTCGGATTGACCTGAAAATTCACGGAGAATTTTGTCGAATAAATAAAAAATAATGGCGCAAAAAGGTAACAGAGGGGGCCACCCATGAGCCACAAGCCCAGGGGGCGCGCCCTCCTGGCTTATGGGGGCCCTGGACCATCTCCGACCCTAATTCCAACCCTATAAGTACCTATTCACAGAGAAAAAAAATTAGAGAGAAGGATTCATAGTGTTTTACGATACGAAGGCGCCTTCGCCTCCTGTTCTTCATTGGGAGGGCTGATCTGGAGTCCGTTCGGGGCTCTGCAGAGGGGAATCTGTCGCCATCGTCATCATCAACCTATCTCCATCACCAATTTCATGATCCTCACCGCCGGGAGTGAGTAATTCCATCGTAGGCTTGCTGGCCGGTGATGGGTTGGATGAGATTTATCGTGTAATCAAGCTAGTTTTGTTAGGGTTTGATCCCTAGTATCCACTATGTTCTGAGATTGATGTTGCTATGACTTTGTTATGCTTAATGCTTGTCACTAGGGCCCGAGTGCCATGATTTCAGATATGAACCTATTATGTTTTCATGAATATATTTGTGTTCCTGATCCTATCTTGCAAGTTGTACACACCTATAACGAGTTCTGATCCGCATACCCCAAGGTGACAATAATTGGGATTCTTTCCGGTGATTACCGTAGTTTGAGGAGTTCATGTACTCACTAAGTGCTAATGCTTTGTTTCGGTTCTCTATTAAAAGGAGGCCTTAATATCCCTTAGTTTCCATTAGGACCCTGCTGCCACGGGAGGGTAGGACAAAATATGCCATGCAAGTTCTTTTCCATAAGCACGTATGACTATATACGGAATACAAGCCTACATTATATTGATGAATTGGAGCTAGTTCTGTGTCACCCTAGGTTATGACTGCTACATGATGAATATCATCTAACACAATTATCATTGTCGATCCAATGCATACGAGCTTTTCACATATTGATCTTTGCTAAGTTACTTTCATTGCTACTACTATTACAATCACTACAGAACTGCTACTATTACTTTTGCCGCTGTTACCGTTACTTCCATACTACTTTGCTGCAGATATTAAGACTTTCAGGTGTGGTTGAATTGACAACTCAACTGCTAATACTCGTGAATATTCTTTGGCTCCCCTTGTGTTGAATCAATAATTTTGGGTTGAATACTCTACCTTCGAAAACTGTTGTGATCCCCAATACTTGTGGGTTATCACAGTAAGGAAATATTGGCCATCACGTCGCTTCAACTGAAGATTGAAGACGATCATGGAGAACTCCTAGCGCCTAGGTCTATACCATGTCATGCTATTATGAATTGCCTGAGATGTTTATCCCTTTGTTGTTTGCACCCTTTGATTGTGCAGTAGTCAATTATTTGGGTGATCTCTCAGGGTAAATATCAAGTTGAAAGGTGCTCTTCCGAGTTTTGCAACCGTCTATAACTTGTAGCGTTCCAGAGTGTGTTATGTCCACATGAGTACAAACAAGACATGAGTTTTAAGACAAGGATGGTCAGACCATGTATGCAGATAGCACTCGGATGTCTTGAAGTTCTAGCGGAATCGTTCGGAGCTCGGAGCACAAAGCATCGAAAGATGAACAAGAGTCATATGGAGATATGATTGGCAAAAGTTTGCCCACCGGTCAAAATTCTTGTCATCAGTGATGTCCACATCAGTGGCTGAGAACGAGACTTGGATCTTGAAATGCTCACTATTAATTATGAGAGATATTAATTTGAATGGGAGCGCACTTTAAAATTAAAATTTGTTTTAATGACTAGTGCAAAATTAATTATGAATTAGGTCTAAAATTATTTTTTTTTATCTTTGTAGATTAAATGGCTCACAATATGTTCAACTTAGCCCTATGCTTGAGAAAGAAAAGTTGGCTGCAAATGGTGGAAACTATGTGGATTGGATCCGCAACCTGAGATTTGTTCTTAGGACTGCTAAGGAGTATGTGCTGGATCAACCCCTAGGTGATGCTCCCTGAAAGGATGCACCACCAGAAAAAGTTGTTGCTTATACTGCTCGTAGTGATGACTATGTGGCAGTCCAGTGTCTCATGTTAACTTGCATGGATCCTGAACTACAGAAGCATTTTAAAAGATCTACCACTTAATTTATAATTGGGTCACTAGAAGTTCTGTACAAGAAACACGCAAGGACAAAATGGTTTGAATTAACCAAGGCCCTGATCAAATGCAAGATGAAAGAGGGTTCCTCATTGAGTGAGCAGAACCTTGCTGGCAATGTTGATAGACTTGCTTCACTGGAATTTGGAATTCCCCCGACACTCGGTACAGATATGGTGTTTGCTTCACTCCCCCCATCTTATGATGGTTTTATCATGAATTATAACATGAGAAGGATGGAGGAAAGTGCAAACAAGTTGTTTGCTATCCTCAAAACTGCGGAAGCTGTAATGCAGAAGAACAAAGAAGTGTTAATGGTCAACAAAACTACCAATTTCAAGAAGAAGGGCAAGTCCAAGAAGAAATCTGTTGATGTTGGTAAGATCGCCTCTCAGAAGAAGAACAAGGGTGGAGCCTCTAAGGAAACTGAATGTTTCAACTGCAAACAGAAGGGTCACTGGAAGCGGAACCGCATGAGATATCTAGCAGATAAGAAGAATGGTTTTTCCCATAAAGGTACAAAACTTATACAAAGTTAATGTTATTACTCTTGTTTCTGTAAGTCACAAGTATTTGATACTGATCGATTGCTCTTGTCTGCAACCTGATGCAGGGACTACAAAAAGCTCACAAGTTAAGAAGAAATAAAGATCTGATGCTAGTCAAGGATGGTGATGGGATCGCTACTCAGGACTGATGGAATCATGGCTTTATTTTATCTTCAAGATTCATCTTAGGATCGAATAATAGTTATTTAGTTGTATAAAACATTAAATTTTGGATTATACGATGAATATTCTTATAAAGTTTTGAACAATAGTTGTTGATTATAAGAATATGTTTGGATTTACCATGATGGTTTATTCATGAATCTTGATTTGAAATTTTAACATTAATGCTAAACGTCTTGAGAAGACTGATGATATCCACTTAAATGTGTCATTGCTTGGCTATATCGGGAAATAATCTTCATATAGATGAAGTATTGAATTATCTTAATTGAGAAATCAGATAATAGAATACATAGTGATGTATGAAGTTCGATGAACGAGCCAGGGCTCGATGGATAATAATGCTTCATTAAAGATTAGGTAAATATGATTTACTTATAAATAAAAACTGAACTATTTAAAAAATTCGAAGGAATTTCAGGATGTATTTGAAGAGTTCAAATATTTTATAATGAAGATAAATATCATTATGACAAAAGATAAAGTGATTTTTCAGGATTGAAGAAAATTATCCGAGTCATAAGTTTAGCAAAGACATTCGAGTAATTATGGAATTATTTATTACCGATCTACTTCTATACTTTGGGGTATAAATTAAACCGGCAAGATGTACACTAAACAGAGCACCGATATCTCAAATAAAATGATTTGGGTTCCTTCCATTGAAATGTTCAAAGAGGCAAAATATTTGACACAGATGGACACTTTTTCAAGAAAAGGTTTTCATGTCAAAGAAATAAGTGGGAGGATATTATAGCTCGGAAAGGATTATTGAATCTCTGACGGTGATAAGCAAACCGGAAATTGTTCCGATAGTTTGTATGCAAAATAAACCGTAGATTACTACATTGGATGTAGAAATTCTAAAGCTTGTAGCAGGTTTATACAAATCAAGAATATCGTTGAATTTTTGAAATTTTACAATGAGATATTCATCTTGGAAGATGAACTAGCATTCATCTTGGAAAGGAGATGAACTAGCACACTACAAGAAAGCACTAGAGGCGGCCAGCTCAAAGGAATGGCTCATAGCCATGCACACTCGAATGAAAATTTCATATACAATTAAGTTTAGAAATAGTTTCTTAAACAAGTTTGGCACTTGGTTGATACTTCAAAAAGTTTTTGCAGAAAATGGATATTAAAATTAGTTTCTTAAAAAGGAAGGACGTATGGATGATACAACCAGAAAAGTTTTAAAATCCTCAAGAACACCGAGTAAAAAGTGGAAACTTCAAAAGAGTTTTCGAAGATTATAACAAGTGAGCTGATATTGAGATTTTGATCTTATCAAAGGAACTTTGTGTATACATGTAACTCAGTGGGAGCTATATAGTATTCCTGATCTCATATGACATATTGAGGAATGGAAATAATATAGCTTCTTAGCGCAAAATAAAATGGTCTTGAAACATGTTTTCATCAAATAGCAAGGCAAAATATTGGGCATTAAAGAATCTATGAAGATAGATCAATATGTCTGATTGAGCTAAAAGGTTTATATATATTCTGACAAAAATTTAAAATGTTTAAATAGAGGAATTGTTTCTCTCTATGCCATATAACTAGATGCTTATGAGAATCAATTAATAAGCATGAGTAGATGATAGAAATTCATCTTGATAGTTATAGTATATGAAAGGGCCAAGAGTTTACTAAGTGTTAGTAAAAGATATCAAGGAATCTCAAAAGAATAAATGTATTAATTTGATATATGAAGTTAAAAGGTTCATAATTGAGAATATATGAATATCAACTTCATGATTTATATAATTAGGGCTATGATAAAATTATTCAATTAACAATATTGTTGATTCTATAATGATAATTTATGTTTTGAAAACATTAGATGTTTCAATGTTGTCTGAATCAAGAAATGTCTTGATATAATTGGATATTACAAAAGTTGTAAGAAACCCATTAACATTATATTATGAGTATGGCCAATCAAGAAGAGTCTTGATATAAATGGGTAAAGATCCAATAATCAAGAAATGTCTTGATATAATTGGATATTACAGAGGTTGTAAGAAACCCATAAACATTATGAATATGGGCAATCAAGAAGATTCTTGATACGAATAGGTAGATCGAATAATCAAGAAATGTCTCGATATAATTGGATATTACAAAAGTTGTAATAAACCCATAAGCATTATTTTATGAATATGGACAGTCAAGAAAATTCCTGATATGAATGGGTGAATCCGAAATATGATTACAATATATAGTCAAGAAGAGTCTTCATATAGTTGATGTGATTCTAAATGCAATGAGTTTAAATGTAACATCCAAAAAATCAAAATTTTGGAATGTTATTATTTAAATAGGAATATATAAAAACTTGCTTGTGTTGCATGTTGTTAGTTATTTTGACTAGGAATTTGAAACTTTTGAAGTTTAAATGAATATTAAATTGAGAGGGAATAAAAGGACTTTCCCAATTATTCATTTGGATCTTATTTTGGGTTTGAGAATATTCATAATATTTCCAATTTAAATATGAGAGAGGATCACATGACTTCCTCAAAGAATAATATTGGTGAATAATTGGATATTTTATCATTTGGCTTTTGAGTATTTAAAACAATTCTAACTCAAATATTAAATCTTATGAGAGAAGGAAATATGACTCCTTCAAGGTTAAAAAGAGTTGGAAATTCTTGAAATGTTATTTCAATCTTCTCTAGAGTTCAAAAATATTTTATAGAACATTTTATAAAGATATTATATGTATTTTATATAAGTATTTTGGACTGAAAAATGTTCACTAACTATATATAACTATATTGGTTTCTTTGGATGTTCTGGTATATTTTGGAAAATGCTTTGGATCATTTTTTGAGCCAAAGTCATTTTTATGAATAAAACAGTATAGGGAATAAAACCTACTCTAACCATTTTCTGCCGGCAGTCCAACTGGCCCAGTCGCTATCCTTCGCTCGCGCAACGCAGGGCAGCAACACAGCCACGGCGCCAGGCCCAGCCCAGCACCCCGCCAACGCTCGTCACCGCTGATGTCAGCGCCAGTGACCCACCTGCCAGCCTCTCTCTTCCTCCCTGTTCCTCTGACGTGCGGACCCCACCGCCTCCTTCTTCCTCCCCGATCTGGTCTCCTGTTCACGCGCACATCAGCGCCCAAGTATCCCACATCGCGGGTCTGATCTCTCCGATTCTCCCCGCGATTCGCATGCGCCCGTGCAGCCCCGAGATGCTCCCGATCTCCTCTGTCGATTTTCGTACAAAGCCATGCCTCCCGTGCCCTGGGTCGAGCAAACCGAGCTCGGCAAGATCCGCTGCACCGAAGCTCCATCGCCAGTGGATTTCGTCGCCGCTTCTCGGTACTGATCCTTCTATTATGCCCGAAATCTCCTCCCCTGTATTTTATTTAGAACCCACTTAACCCTTTAATTCGCACATATACGCCCAGAGTCGAGCGGCTATGTTGCGCAGATACTGCGCGTATCCAGCCGGATACTGCCCCTATACTGCCGGATATGTAAGCCGTAAGTATCCCTCGATATTTTGATTTAAAAAGGATAATAATGTTTGATATTCCTAGAATACTTCTGCTATGCGTTTTGGATACCTGAAACCCCTTGTTCGATGTGAAATCCCCTGAATAATAAAAGTGCACCTTTTGAAGATTACCAACATGGGCGTGAGTTCATGTGAAAATATGTCTGTCAATATTTTTGTTCAATTGAAAGATGAGCAAGAGAGAGTCGATGCATTGATTATTGATTGGAACAACAAACGTAGGCAAATCTCACTCCCAATTAATGGAAGTGGACTAAGTGCAAGAAAACAAAGGGGTAATCGTATGAGGCATGCTTTGACCTAGAAGCTCCTTAAATATTTTCTTCATATTTGTAATAATTAATATATGTAAGATCTATATATAAACATATCTCCGTATCCATCTTTTTAGAAAATTGGCATATTGGGCATATTCTCGTATTGCGTATCCGATACGTATCTAAGTATCCATGCACGTAGTCGAGCAGGGCAACTTCAACAGAAGCTCCGTCGCCCGTGCTCAATCTCCGGCCAGTATTGTAGAGCCAAGGTACCTCAAGCTCTTTCTGTCCGCCAGATGCTTAGCCTCGATGATCCTCTCCCCCTGACCGGATCTCCCCTTGGCAGACGCTTGGATTCAAGCTATCCCACCAACACCGTACTTCACCGGTGTCATTGAAGATCCTCCTGACTCTGCCTGCTCGTTGTCACAACTACATTATGCCCTGAAGGACACCGAGAAGGCCCCTGAGATCACTGTAAGAGTAATGGGCCACGGGTAGCCTAACCCGGGCCCCAGAACCTTTCAAGTCATCGGGGCCGGCTGTGCCCCTCAAGACGTCAAGATAGAGCTCCGCCTTCTGTCGGCCGGCTAGCTGAACGGCCGACTGCCAGAAGGCGGCCATGCTCAGGAAGGCGGCTCCAAAACGGGCCGACTCCTAGCAGGCGGCCTCCAGAGAGGCCGACTCTTAGCAGTCGACCCATGGCGCCCTCAAAGTCCGCGCCCCCATTAAGAAGACAAGATAGGGTGAGGCTGCAGTACAGCCCATCCCCCCGTATCTAGGGTCGGGCGTGGCCACAGTGCTCCGTACAGGCGGAGATCTCCGCCCGGCACGGCACTGTTGCCACTCCGCCCCTGATGTCACTCCCGTCAAGCGAAGCCCTATTCCCAAGACCGCCTGTCAGTACAACCCGAAGACGGCGGGCCCAACCGGTCAGCGAAAGCCCGGAAGACGGCGGGGGCCTCACCAGTCGGACACGAGGGAGGCCGGCTCCCGGCAGTCGGCCCGTTCCTTCCTCGGGCCCCCACGCACCATTAACCAGATAAGACGCGAAGTGGCTACAATGATCTCCCGCCAGGCGGCAAGACTGTAGCCACACTCCCCTGACCAAGCAAACGTCATTAGCATCACGGCTACAGTAATCCGCAGCCGGCAAGACCCAGGAGCGGCGGAGGCGGACTGTCGGCTTCGTACCAGACCAGCCGGTGGGGCCCACCAGGCGGCTGGCCCCAGCAGTCGGCGGAGAAGCCGACGACCAAAGAGACTGACAGCCGGGTCCTACACTCAACAAGATTACCATTGTACCCCTAGGGGGTAGGCCTATATAAACCCCCCAGGGCACCCATGCAAAGGGTTGGAACCTGTTAGAAGTAGACTCACGCTTAGGGGGAGAGGAGAGCAAGCCTTGCCTTCTTCTACCTCTAGCATACAGCTCGAGGAGCACCATTGTACCCACTAGTGCCTTAGTGATCATGCGGAGACACCGTAGAGCAGGACTAGGGGTGTTATCTCCTAGGAGAGCCCCGAACCTGGGTAAAGTGCGCCGGCGTTCGTGTCTACGCCTTACCCCTCTTCCACGCACCGGCGACTTTCTACTCGCTCCCACCATGATAAGCCATCCATTGGCATATGTCGCACCCAACCCCCGACAATCGCTGTGTCACCCATCGTACCTCGTGTCCACGGTGGGGAACCACCTTAGCGGTCACCACCATCATCCAGAGCCGCGTTGTAGCCGTCTCCTCTGTTGCGGTGAGGAATCCTCCAGCAAAAGAAAAAAGTCTTACCACCTGGCTTGATCCATGCCATCCACTGTCACTTAAATCCCAAGGCCCATATTTAATCCAGCCACCAACAGGTATCCTCCAGTCATGGATTGCCGCGTGTCCCATACTGACTCAGATGCCCCACCACCTCAAAACGCTACCATGGGAGAGTTTTTCGCAGCTCAAAATCGCTGCCACGACACACTTTTTAGACAGATTTAAAACTAAACTTCATTTTGCTATATCTTGAGATCCACACATCCAATTTAAATGATCCTTTCCTACGTGTTATTGTTGATCATGACTATCTAGTAGCATCATAAATTTCAACTTTTGAACAATTCAAATACGGCCAATTCAAATTTCAATTCAAATCATCCTTGATGATATCTTGTAAAAGGTATATCGTATTCAATTGATTCCTTTTGCCTACGAACAATTTCTATCGAATACTTGTTGGTCATATCATGTACACTCAAAATTTCAAATACTTTTGACCTGTTTGAATTTAAATTTAATTCAAACTCCAATTCACTATAACTTGAGTTGTAGTGCTCCTATTCAATTTATTCTTTTTGAAAATGAATACCTATGTCACATGCAACATTTGAAATAACATTAATGTTGTTTTCCAAATACTTTGATCATGTTCGATGTTGTCTCCAATATAATCTTATATATCAACACTTCATCATCCATTGACTCTTACGAGTTGATTCCTTCACCCGTCACCTTATAGCACCATCGAGACCCATATTATAATGATAAGCCCATATATATTATTCTTGTTCAACCCTGACATATTTGTTTCTGTTGTTCTTTTGGTTCTTCTATATGGCATGGTTATTTATTTGGATTCTTTTGTTTACGATAGATTACTCGGAGCGTGACGAGTAGAATTATTAGGGTTGTGAGTGCGAAGAACTCCATCAAACGTACCAGGCAAGTTACACCTTGATCATCCTTCATCCTATTTTTTTATGCATGTAGTTATATATATCACATTACTATATTATGCATGTGTGGGAATATTACGGTAGCATGTTATTGCTGTTGAGATGCAGTTAGTATGGCCTTATTGTAGAACGTGGTAGTGTATTCTTGCTAAGCTATGTAGACGGGGATTCGTATGTGAGGACTATATATAATATAACTTGAGTAAAAACATAATATTTAATCCACCTCTGGGCGGAAGTGGTATTGCTTGGTGTTGAGGGAAGGCATCATGGGGTCTTGCTCCTTTTCTAAGGCAATGCGTCCATGAGAGTGCACCCTAAAGTGGAATGCCGCCCAGGTTCAAAAAGATCAGACGGACTTAGTGACTAGTAGCTTCCATGTGCGGCCAGTGACTATATGGGCTCTAGCTTAGTTGATCAGTTGTTGGAACCCTTGCCCAGATAGTGTTGATAGATGTAGCATATGTAGGTGGGATGTGGTCATCAGGTGGTTAAGGGAACCTCTTTTGAAAGACTTCGTCTCAATCTTCGGATTAGGTCCAGTGGGTAAAGCATACTAAACTCTGCAGAGTATTAAAGACTAATCATGATTAGTCGTGTCCTTGGTTACAGCTGTTGGATGATTACAGTTGTTGGATGATCTTGACAAATGATACCTTAATAAAAATTGAGTGGGGAACTTAATGATGGGTATAGGTTGGTATTGGACTGCCCAATTCAACCTTATGTATTTAATTGTAGCAAGACATAATTAAAATTTGACTATTATGTAGCTATCAGGGAAAAACTATCTTTCTGCAAAACAACCACTACAATATCCTCTTGATATACCTTGCATATACATTTAGGTCTGTTATATCATTTCCTGTGTGACTTGCCAATACATTCAAAGTACCCTTCGTGGCTGCAACATTTCATGTTGCAGATTTCAGACGACGAGTGTGTGATACGATGTAGGGTTACGATGTCTATACACAACATTTTCCTGTGGTGTTGATGGACACATGAAGATTTTATTTGCTTTTCTGCTGCATTTTGGTTGTATGCTAGCTTGAGCTATGCAGGTATGTATTATATTAAATTCTGGATCTACGATGTAATATTATGACATGTGGTTTATTCTTGATATTACATATTGTACTGTGTGTGCTAGCAGCTATTGATCCAGGGGCTAGCACACTGAGCACAGAGACACCGAATCTTACCAGGTTCGGGTCGTTACACTAAATGATGTTTTATTTTAATAAAATGTTATAGCTCAAAGCAAAATGGATTGGGATCCTAAAAACAGACAACACTGACACAAATACTATTGAGTTTTGAATATGTCAAAACAAATGACTAAGGCTCTACCACAAGCAAAGCATGAGCAACGCCGGATTACCCATAGGTGTTTGTAAAACCATCCAACTAGTTTATTGACTCTAGTACAAGTGGGAGACTGTTGGAAATATGCCCTAGAGGAAATAATATTGTACTATTATATATCCATATTCATAGTTAAGAGTTTATATTCCATGCTATAACTACAATGATCCTGGAATATGCGATTCAGTGGAAAGCTCATATGCACGTGTTGTATGATAAACGAAATAAAATAGGTTCCCGGTCTGGCCTCTAAGACTTGCTCAAGTGTTGTTGGTGATCACGTTTCCCGGATCTTAGGATACCGTTAAGTGTAACAATAGTCCTAAAACAACATTGAGGGTATGACGTTAGGAGAACGATCATATTGAATGTGCCCAATACTTGTCTATTATACTATGTGATTATATCGTCTGAAATCATTTGTTATAACACGGAGTGTTAGCATGTGTTTTAGTTCCTCAAATCATGAGAGTGTCTCGGTGACTTCCTACTGGACGGTGGGCTATGGGGTTGCTCAAACATCATTTGTAACAAGGTGATCATAACGACAACTTTCAGGCACACCGAAAAGTTTGACAAGCGACCGGATAGCTCGAGTGGGATTTGCTCCTCCGAGGATGGAGAGATATTCTTAGGGCCCTCTCGGTGTGACGTCATCCATCATCATCTAGCCAGACACAGGTGACTACGTCATGGGGATGCCGGAACACTTCAACAAGAAAGAAGAACAAAACAGGTAGTGGGAGCAACGGTAGAGTGAGCATGGTGATGACTCAGGAGGATACCAATGCACACTGGGTTTTGTAAAGTATCGTGAAACAAAGGGAACATCATATCATAAGCAAAGTTTCACTCGAATATCATACGTGTAATCATAGGAACCGATATGGATGTCCACGGTTCCGCTATCGGTCATTGAATGAAGGGGTTTCGTTCATGTCTATGATTTACCGAACCTATGGGGTCACAAGCTTAAGGTAATCACGATCTGCTGAGTGTTAGTGGGGTAGGAGTGATGAGAATATATTTGTGTAATTGTTACATTAATATATAGAATAGTTCTGAGAGGTTCTGGAAGCGTTTCGGGGTCACCGGAAGGGTTTCTGTGAATATCGGGTATTATCGATTAATTATATATATGTGGAAAATGTTTCCGGAGCGGTAGTTTGGGACACCTAGGTGCCCAGGCTCCTAGCCTTTCGACCGCTCGATTGCATTTAGATGCGTGTTCATGTATTACATTACAATTGACTGATTTGGAAATAGTTATGGCAGAATAACTACCATAAATATGAACCATTAGTAGCATGCAAGGCTATAATTATGTAGTAGTAGCAAATAGGAAAGAGAATTCCACGCATGGCAACATTCCATATTTGACAGCTATTAATAGAAATAGGAGAGACACAAATAAGAAATTAATGCGTATGAAGACATTTTTCATATATATATTAGTAAAAGGTACGTTGTACTCATCCGTGGAAATGTCTTTTTTACAATAGGTATACAATATATTAGGTATATGAGACCATGGGTATGACCCGGTCTTAATTTTTTTTAAATGCCATATACCTTGGAAATTAATTCATTAGAAACATACATACAGACATCCATTTGGTATAAGATACCATAGGTATATCCAATGTATACCTAATAGGTATATATGTACAATTTGGACATTAGGGTATACGATAAATTGGGTAAACAAATAGGAGGTATGTGTCACTCTTGTCGTCGTAGGGTATATTATAGTGTGGGTATCATATATTAGTCATATGATATATTGAATATATATTAGGAACATACATACGAACAAAATGTAATAGTTCCAAAAATAAATTATTGAATATATATAGGTATCTGCGTATATATATAATTTCGTTGGTAGGTATTAGATACCCGTATTAGGAAACAAAAATACACGTATTAGATACCCGCGACAGTTCAAAACAAATCAACATTAATACAATTTATTATATGGCAAGTCTTGCATGTCTAATATTTAAAAACAAAAATAAAATGTAAGCATGGAAAGTCTTGCATGAAGAATAGTTATGAAACATATTAAATATACCACGGTTTCCAAAACAATCAAGGTGCCCAGGCACCTAGGTGCCCCATCTATTTTACATATATATATATATATATATATATATATATATATATATATATATATATATATATATATATCAAAGGGCCTTAAAAGGCCAAGAGGTGGAAGGCAACAGTACAAAAAATACACTTCCGTGATGATACGTATTCGTCACAGTAGGTCACGTTTCCTGTCATGTATGTACATCCATGACAATTTTATGACAAAATCAAGATAGTCATACATGTGCTATCGTAGAAGTGTTCCATGACAATACCAAAATAATCATCACGGAAGTGTTCACTTCCATGACGATAAATGACGCGTCATGGAAGTGCTTTCGTCAAGGGTAACCGACACGTGGCATCCACCATAACGGGTCGCCGTTAAGCTATCAGGTCCGGTTTTGGATCTGATAACCCGTTAATAGCCCGGACCAATGGGTATTTTCCACGTGTAAAATTCTCATTGGCCGAAGGAAACACGTGTCAGCTCGTCATTTAGTCAGATAGGCGCCTATGACATGACGACACGTGCGACGGCCCAACACCGGCCCATTTAGCTTACAAAGGCTGGCCCGTTTGACTTGGTAAAAAGTTAGCTGGCCGGCCCATGAAAAGCCTGTTAATGGTTTGTTCGCATATAGCCCATTTTACGGCCCGCTAACTCACGGCCCGTTAGGGCCTTCCCGAAATCGACCCAACAACGTCATGTGGGCCGTCGAATATAACACCAGGCGGTTTCACTTTCGGCCCATGTATGGCCCACAACGTCTTTCGGCCCACATGAGGCCTTCCGTATCTTTAGGCCCTTTAGTGGCCCATGGTGACTTGGCCTATAATGAATAGTAAATTTCTTTGTACCCATTAACGACCCATGATTCACATGAGCCGTTTCCAGCCCGTGTTAGCTTTCGGCCTACTGACGGCCCATACGTTCTTGGGCTCCTTTCCGGGCCTCAATTACTTTTGGCCCGTTACTGGCCTGTTCCCCTAATGGGACAAATTCGCCCGTGGTTAGAATCAGCCTGTTTGTGGCATGTTAACCCATTGTGCCATTTCCGGTGTCCTATATTCTGGCCCATTAACGGCCCGTTATGCCTGTGATAGAATTAAGCCTTTGCTGTCTTCTGGCCTATTAACGATTCGTTACCGTGCTGGCCCGATACCAATTACACTGGTTTACAGCCCATGTGGAACCATTTATCTGACGGCCCGAGGCCCACCGATTCTACGGCCCGTTGGAGGCCCCTTTATCCGACGACCTGTTGGAGGCCCCTTTATCCGACGGCCCTTAGGAGGCCCATGGATCCTACGGCCTATAGCAAGCTCAAGGTTACCACGGTACGTATATGCCCCATGGTTGTTGCGGCAACCTGGGAAAAAGAAGACTAGGAAATAAATAAGCTAGAAACTAACGCTGGGCTATTAAGGTGATTGCACAGATTACATCCACTGGGCATCAAACTTTGCCACCGCTGCAAATATAGGGAACACCCTACACTATTCAAAAATGGCTTGCTGTTTTCTTTAGCCGGTGGTTGCACATTGAGAACAAATTTTGTATCACACCAAAACAAATTACAACCATTAAACAAAAGGAAGGTTGGCATAGAAGTTAACAGTCTGGCAGATAAATGCACCACCAGAAGTTCAGAAGCTCAATTCATTTGACCCGATTGTTATGTTTTCATGTTGTACTGTTTGATGGAGCACCATAACCTTCGCCCTCATTTCTCCTAGGCTCCTGAACAACATAGCAAATGTCTGATAGTCTGGTTTCAAAACCATGCATATCTTGACGACATCGAACAATGGCTGTCCTTGTTTCACAAAGGGTCTCTGTTAGGGAATGGACTTGTGTTTGGAGCGAAGATATAACATTGTTTTGAGATTGCATATCTTGATCACGAGGCATTTTGGACGAGATTGCCTTAACAACCAACCCACTATTACGCAAGAACGTGCTTTGGGCACTGTTAGTGGACAGGTACTGACCCACTGCAGCAAGAGCTGACATTGCGGTTATAGTTGCCTCGTCACCTTCAGAAGGTGGCGGTTCCACCATTTTTTCCATAGCTTGTTGAAAAGTTGAGTTTTTACATTAGTAGTACCAGAACAAAAGATATTAAGGAGGCAGCAAAACCAAACAAAATAGCTTTGGTCTATATACATAACTTATTCTGGTGAACTTATTCAGATGGTAAGCATAGTATGACAACATTCATATCACAAAACAACTGAGAACAGACAAAAAGGCAATTGTAACATTGTGTGGGCAAGTCCAGCACGAAACTAGATTATAGATCAAGATCAAAGGAACATCACTCCTCTCTTTTAAACCTTGTAAGGTGCAATGATACACTAAGACAATTGTGTATAAAATTGAAAAGAGTAATAGACATTGGCTGCAAACCGTGCGGTTCAATGCACAAGTTAGAGTAAGTAGTAGTTAAAAGGCATGAGGATTAAGGACTTACAACAGCGGCTTTGACTGGTGTAGTCATGCCCTTCATCTTGCCGGTGTGACAGTCCTTGAAGATTTCCACATCATTTGGTTCAGGTACTTTTTGGTCCTTGTGGGCTTTCTTCTGCATTTGGAACAAGTCAATATAGATCTGATAATATGGCACATCGAAAAGGGTGAAACAACAGTTAATTACAATAGCCTCGCATTGTGCAATATAGCTATGAGATCATGTCGTGTGTTGGAATTTCACTTTCGTACGGTTGGCCTTGTTCTTTGAACAGTTCACCTACAAGAAAATAGATTTGTGAGGCACATGCATAAACAGGAGTTCAACATGTGATCTAATCACATATATATATATAACATACTTGATAATTTGGATAAGACCAGTGTTTAACGAGGCCTCTCCAGTCACTGGTACGCGTCGGTGCTATACAAACGGTTTTTAACCCCTTTCTGCGACGGCATTTGGAATCATCGCCTAGTGAGTGAAGGCGACAGGGGGGTCCTTCCCACACGACCCAGAAACCGTCGGGGATATGCCCTCCTGGCACACACACTCGGCAAAATGAGGTCGTGTGTGACCGGCGAGCGCTCAAATACGGTAATACATACAGTAGAGCTAAAAAAATACAATTATACAAGCGAAATTGTTTCTGTTCGCAAGTACATACCACACAGTCAGTCCCCGCTAAATGTTTTCGTTCGTATGTACATCCCACACAGTCGCTCCAAGGAAAACGTTTCCGTTCATGAGTACATCACACACAATTTTCCTCGTTAAATCGTTTGTGATAGCGTTGCCATTGCACACGATATTAACAATTTTATCGTTTGCGTTATTGAATGCATCACACACGGTGCGTAGAAGAAACTATGTGGCAAAGGTTGTCCATCACACACAGTTTTTATGTGGTAAACATTTGCGCAAGGTAGCCTAATGCAAACAGTTTTCAAGATAAGGTCGTGTGTGATTGTTCATTGATCCAACACGGTTTATTCCTAGAAACTGTGTGCGTTTCCTGAGGTTATTGCCCATGGTATTTTCTGAATAACCGTTTGCAATAGCAAAACCCAATTAGCAGACTAATTCGCCATTAGCAGGCTAATTGCCCTATTATTAATAATCCATTTATTAATCTAATTGACATTTATATTAAGCACATAATATATTTCATTTCCATATTAAGGAAGCAGGATTTCATAATTGAAATACATCAGAGTACCACATGATATAGCTTCAGCACTCAGCTACCCCATTACACAACTGCACCAGCACCAAGTTTCACATGCAACATGTAGAACCATTCGAAATTAGCATCATAGACTGTATATAGACAGATGCATCTCATCTGGAAAACTGCTGAAGCGGAAGGCGAATATTGAGCCTTCATTCATGTTGAAGGTCTTTGCAACTTTAGGCCAATCCCTGTGGATGATTAACCGTTCGTCCTTTGTCCTCTTCAGGAACACTTCAATATTGAATCATGGGTGTCGTATGGAAACCTTCCTTGCCTCCTAACCATAGAGGTGGTTTGAGAGGTAATCATCAGTGAACTGCTTTGGAAAGGCCTGAAAACAAGGATGTGCATAAATATCTTCTCTATATTGGAAGTGGGGCAAAGGAATAAAAAGGCAAGGTATAATAGTTAGTACCATCCTGTAGTGAACTGATGTCTTCTTCATTGTGCAGACAAAGATCTTGTTGTTTTTTGTCGCTAATTTCTTTAACTTAACAATCTTTCTGAGTTTCTTGACTTGATTCATGGACAACTCATTTCCCCATATGCAAAAAGGGTCGAACAGTGGGTCAAAACCTCTGACAATAGGACCTACATGTGCAAGACCAAATTGTTAAAAACCTAAATATTAGAATGGTTCCTGCAATTGCATAATAATGTGCTATTAGACAACGGACCATGCACGTGCTAACCTCGATTGTAAACCTCAGTGCTTCCCATTATTCCCTGCAACACATATAAGGTAGTTAGTCATTAGGTTAAGTAAGGGTTCGCATGCTATCAGTAAAATATGTTGATGAAAAATAAGCATATTGCATATTCATCAGATTAATTCAAGCCACATGGAAAACCCATTTAGCCAAACCAAGCATGATTAAGAACTAGGAAATGTAGCACTTGTATATGTTTCTCACGTATTAAGTGCATCCAAATTTGATTTATTCCTCACATGCACAACAATACAAAATTCTACCCACGACAATTGGATATCGCATTGCAGAATTGAACCAAGCAGTTAACTAAACACCACAACAAATGAACCAGACATTAACTGAGCACCACATTGCACAATATAACATACTCCTAATAGAAGATCAGGTAGTTAACCAAACCAAGCATGCTTAACAACTTGGAAATATAACAATTGTATTTGTTTCTCATGTATTTACTACAGCCAAATTCAATTTATTCCTCACATGGTATACAATAACAGAATGCACCCACAACTATTGAACATCGTATTGCAGAATTGAACCAAACAGTTAACTAAACACCACAACACAAATGAACCAAATGTTAACTGAGCACCAAGTTGCACAATGTATAACCAAACCAAGCATGCTTGACAACTTGGAAATATAGCAATTGTATTCATTTCTCATGTATTTTGTAAAGATAAATTTGATTTATTTCTCACATGGATGACAATACAAAATTGCAGCCTGAAGAATTGAACATCACATTTGCAGAATTGAACCAAACAATTAACTGAAGACGACAACTAATTCACAAAACAGTTAACAAGTGAGCACCACACTGCACGACATATAGAACATATACATTAGAGCAACAGGTAAAATTAGATAGCACAATTCACTAGAATTTGAAAGAAAGGCAGGAGCAGCACACACAACTGGTAAACCAAGCATGCTTAACTAGCATAGCTAGCAAATGGCAAGGTGCTCCTCCAAGATGTGGGGGTTGGAACGAATGGCAACCATCACGACCTCATCCGCGCACGTGGCCATGATTTGCTTCTTCGCTGCCAAATGCTCCTTGAGATCCTGGCTATATTGTGTGCACAATGGCTTAGGGCGGCGGTTATTTGGTGGAGGGGTCGGTGATTTGGGTGGAAGGTGTCGCGCCGACGGTTGGGGCATTGGGATGTGGAAGGAGTAGGAGGATGGGGTCGGGTGTGGATTACCTACCTGGATAGACGAGGCCGAGCAGCGTGAAGGAGGGTCGTCGGCGAGGAGGTGGCGCTGCAAGCAAGGAGTAGGTTTCAACTTGGAAAGGAAGGAAGAAATAGGGGAAATGTGGCTTTTGGTAAGGGGGAGGGGTCGGGGAGGTAGATATTTCCGCGAAAGCCAAAAATTTGGAATCGTTTCAGCGAAAAACTGGCGCGCAAAAGTGTCATCAGACACGGTCCCTTATTCAGAGCTGTGTACGATATGTGAACATCACAAACGATTCTGATAGCTTAGCCCGTGTGTGATGAGTTTGAACGTCAAAAATTTCGGTTCGAATTTCCCTGGTTACAGTGGTCATCCACGTCATTGCATAATTTGGGTACACAAAGGAGACTACAGCACACCCACACTTTTTAATCGAGCAAGTTCAGCAATTAAATAGAGCTCACTGACCTAAACATTACTCTAACAAATTAAAGACTGCGTTGTTAATTAAACAAAACAAAGAGTACTACTACGGCTGGTGCTCGTCGATCTCCGCCGCCGCCTCCATGTCCAGCTCACGCCCGACGTTCTCCTGGGGAAGGGGCTCCATGGCATCCATCACACCATACTCGGCAAGCATCTCGTCATCCGCATCCGCAATCTCTTTGGAAAAGGCCGCCATGAGCTAGGCATGGGCGGTCGCGATCTGGGCTTGGGCGGGCTCCGTTGTCGCAAGGTATGCTGCGGAGGAACGGACAGCTGCTCGAACGCTCTCGACGATTGCCAACTCTTCGGCCGTGGGTTGCCGACCATTATCGGAGAAGCTTCGTTCGATTTGTGCGGTGACCGCCATGAGCTGGGCGTGGGCGGTCTCCATTAGGGCTAAGGCCGTTGATGCGGAACGGATAGCTGTTGTGCCTCTCTCACAGTTGCTATCCCCGAGGTAGATGTTGCTGCCGCCACCTGAGAAGCAACAGCAGCCGTTTGGCTGCCTTGGCCGCCCGGTCGCAGACTGCGGCCGCGCTCATGCACCTTGTTAGCACGCGCATGGCGGCTGCGACCGCGCTCTTGTTGGAGTGGGCCACCAAAGTTGCCCTCACGACGCGGGTCCACGTGCCCATCTTTCACCGGCGACGATTGAACAATGAAATAATATTTGGGGAGCGAGCTAGTGTGCTTGAGGCGCCGGTTGTGGACTGTAGCCGACACACCTTCTCGCGTAAGCCATAGGCGTACTATACACCGACGGTGCTCCAGGATATTTTGTGCTACATCTCACACGGTTGGTGATAATAAACTATGTGGGATCTACTTGATTTTTCATCTTGATTTGAATTACATAATGGGGTCACAACGACAATGGACGGTGTTTGAATTGCTAGACCTTTTATATGCAGTGAACATGCAACTATATGTGTGTCGGAAAAGAATTGGAATTATTCAGGGTTTGTTTGGACATTTTATATATTAAATTGGTTTTCTAGCCATTTCAGGTGCACAATTCAAAATTAAACTACATGCACATGCTTCGGTGCACCAACATGGGTAAAATCATATATATGTCCATGGGTTTATGCTTATGTCCCATGCAAGAAATGGGGATGAATTTCGAACACCACGACACCATGGCTCTCCGGCAAACGTCGATGTACTCGCCTTTGTAATTCTATTAAATCCAAAAGTCGTCCGAAATTCATGAAACTTGGCATGCTATCATGGAGCGGCATCAACTTCTCGTGGTAAAAAATGTGTCCCATTTGGGGCAGGTCTGGGTATAAGCTTCTCATAAACCAGAGCTTCTCACAACAAGTTTGATGGATTCGGTCGGGAACATTTCACCTTTCTGGACGAAACGATATCCGTTGCCTCTTCTCGATTTCAATTTTTTTCTTAGTGTCAACATAGAACAACAGGACTGTTGTGTCAATTTTTGGGATTTTTCGGGGTTCGCTTCGACATTTTTACACATTAACTGAGTTTTCTATGCATTCATGTGCATAATTCAAATTTGAACTACAGGCACATGCTCTAATGCATATAAATTGGTTGAAAATTCAAATATGTGTTCTTGCTTGCATGCTTAGGTCCCATGCAAGAAATGCGAATGAATGTCAAACACCCTGCAACCGTCACTCGTCCGCAAACATTGAGATATCTGGTTTTTAGATTCTAGTAAATCCAAAGCTCATTTGAAATTCATGAAACTTGGCATGCTGTCATGGAGCGGCATCAACATGCCGTGGTAATTTTTTTGTCCCATTTGGGGCAGGTTTGGGGATATGCTTCTCACAAACCAGAGCTTCTCACAACAAGCCTGATGGATTCAGTAGGGAACGTTTCACCTTTGAGGACGAAACAATATCCATTGCCTCTTCTCGATTTCAATTTTTTTCAACTGTGAACATAGAACAACATGGCTGTCATGTCATTTTTTGGGATTTTTCGGTGTTTGTTTGGATATTTTTATGCATTAATTGAGTTTTCAATGCATTTATGTCCATAATTCAGATTTGAACTACATGCACATGCTCTAATGCATATAAATTGGTTGAAAATTCAAATCAGTGTCCTTGGTTGCATGCTTATGTCCCATGCAAGAAATGGGAATGAATGTCAAACACCCTACCATCTTCACTCGGCCGCAAACATTGAGATACCTGGTTTTTAAATTCTAGTAAATCCAAAACTCGTCTGAAATTCATGAAACTTGGCATGCTATCATGGAGCGGCATCAACCAGACGTGGTAAATTTTTTGTCCCATTTGGTGCAGGTTTGGGTATATCCTTCTCACGAACCAGAGCTTCTCACAACAAGCATGATGGTTTCGATAGGGAACGTCCCACCTTTGGGGACGAAACGAGATCCATTGCCTCTTATTGCTTTCAAAAATTTTCTCGTGTCAACATAGAACAACAGGAGTGTTGTGTCAATTTTTGTTATTTTTCGGGGTTCGTTTGGACATTTTTATGCATTAACTGAGTTTTCAATGCATTCATGCGCATAATTGAAAATTGATCTACATGCACATGCTCTAATGCATATAAATTGGTTGAAAATTCAAATATGTGTCCTTGGTTGCATGCTTAGGTCCCATGCAAGAAATGGAAATGAATGTCAAACACCCTACCACCGTCACTCGGCCGTAAACATTGAGATACCTGGTTTTTAAGTTCTAGTAAATCCAAAACTCGTGTGAAATTCATGAAACTTGGCATGCTATCATGGAGCAGCATCAACATGTCGTGGTAAATTGTTTGTCCCATTTGGGGCAGGTTTGGGTATATGCTTCTCACGAACCAGAGCTTCTCACCACAAGCATAATGGTTTCGGTAGGGAACGTCACACCTTTGGGCACGAAACGAGGTCCATTGCCTCTTATTGCCTTCATAAAATTTCTCGTGTGAACATAGAACAACAGGACTGTTGTGTCAACTTTTGTGTTTTTTCAGGGTTTGTTTGGACATTTTTATGCATTAACTGAGTTTTTAGTGCATTCATGTGCATAATTCAAATTTGAACTACATGCACATGCTCTAATCCATATAAATTGGTTGAAAATTCAAATATGTGTCCTTGGTTGCATGCTTAGGTCCCATGCAAGAAATGGGAATGAATGTCAAACACCCTGCCACCGTCATTCAGCCGCAAACATTGAGATACCTGGTTTTTAAATTCTAGTAAATCCAAAGCTCGTCTAAAATTCATGAAACCTGGCAAGCTATCATGGAGCGGCATCAACTTGCCGTGGTAAATTTTTTGTCCCATTAGGGGCATGTTTGGGGATATGCTTCTCACAAACCAGAGCTTCTCACAACAAGCCTGATGGTTTCGGTAGGGAACGTTTCACCTTTCTGGACGAAACGACATCCATTGCCTCTTCTCGATTTCAATTTTTTTCCTAGTGCGAACATAGAACAACAGGAGTGTTGTGTCAATTTTTGGGATTTTTGGGGTTCGTTTGGACATTTTTATGCATTAATTGAGTTTTGAATGCATTTATGTGCATAATTCAAATTTGAACTACATGCACATGCTCTAATGCATATAAATTGGTTGAAAATTCTAATCTGTGTCCTTGGTTGCATGCTTAGGTCCCATGCAAGAAATGGGAATGAATGCCAAACACCCTGCCACCGTCACTCGGCCGCAAACATTGAGATACCTTGTTTTTAAATTCTAGTAAATCCAAAACTCGTCTGAAATTCATGAAACTTGGCATGCTATCATGGAGTGGCATCAACATGCCGTGGTAATTTTTTTGTCCCATTTGGGGCAGGTTTGGGTATATGCTTCTCACAAACCAGAGCTTCTCACGACAAGCATGATGGTTTCGGTTGGGAACGTCCCACCTTTGGGGACGAAACGATATCCATTGTCTCTTATTGCTTTAGAAAAAGTCACGTCAACGTAGAACAACAGGAGTGTTGTGTCAATTTTTGTGATTTTCGGGGTTCGTTTGGACATTTTTATGCATTAACTGAGTTTTCAATGCATTCATGTGCATAATTCAAATTTGAACTACATGCACATGCTCCAGTGCATATAAATTGGTTGAAAAATCAAATATGTGTCCTTGGGTGCATGCTTAGGTCCCATGCAAGAAATGAGAATGAATTTGAAACAACAGGGCACCGTTGATTGCCGAAAAAAAGTTGAGATACTTTGTTTTTAAATTCTAGTAAATCCAAAACTCGTCTGAAACTTGGCATGCTATCATGGAATGGCACCCGACATGTTGTGGTATTTTTCGTGTCCATTTTGATAGAAGGCGCACTCGAATAACTGCCAACAAAGGCATTTTGAAAAATAGCTGCCACTTTAATATCTCAAACATTTGAATAATTCAAACGGTGTGCATTCTGTTAACCATTCACGTGACGCCACGTGTCTTGGTTTTTAATGGCTATAGGAGGTGCCGTGCGGACAACTGCTTGACCTTGACTGAACGGGAGGCGTGCGAGCGCAGTCCAGTGCGCAGGCTGACCGAGAGGCATGCAAGCTGTCCTCCAATGCGCAGGCCCTTTGTCTTCCATGGCCACCCACCTTCCTCTCCATTAATGGTGCCCGAGCCGCTGCTTAATACAGGCGGCCTTACTGTTCGCCTCCTATTCCCCTCCCTCCCGCAGACCTCCACCAAGGCCATGTCGCAGAAGAATCATCTGCCACTAGTCTTCAAGTTTGGTGAAGTCGACTCCGAGCTGGAGGAGATAGAAAATAAGGAGGAATGGGCCGCATGGACATGGCCCAGAGCGAGATGGCCGCGGCGGTTGCTGCCCCCGCTCCTGTCCCAGCGACCATCCCTGTGCCCGCGCCAGCGACCATCCCCGTAGCATTGACGGGCTGGTCGCCGAGCACTATTGCAGAGCTGGAAGCCGCGGGCGTCAGCGAGGTCTCCGCGGACCCGCGCGAGCTCATGTACATGCCAGCGCCAACGCTCGTGCTCATGCGCGCCCCTCCACCCACCGCGGCGCCGATCCCCGTGCGTTTGGCTGCACCCGCCGCACCCGTGCCCGTGCGTGCGCCCCCCTCAGCGGCATGGGGCGCCGCCGTCGGCCGCTACCTCTCAGCGCCACCAGCTGCCATCCTCCCACGCCCCCCCGTCGATCACGCGATGACATGATGTTTGATTTACAAGTGAAGAACATTTTGTGCTACATTGAAGACTTCAACAACGGCGTCCCAGAAGACGACAACGACGGCGCGGCAGGCACGCCTCTGCCACCGTCGGAAATAGTTTTTTTCTTGGGTTTAATACTGTATCTCGATCATATGAATATAAATTCGCAGTATGACTGACTGAAAGATATGGTTTGAGCGAACTTACGTTTTTCTCTCTTAATGTGCAGACTTATCAAATGATTTTCTTTTAAAAAAATGTCAATGGTTTTAAATATAAAACACTCATCGCAAACGTTTTAGTTAGAACACCCGTATGCAAACCAACAGCTTCCCCAGGAAGCCAGGGTTTGTGCATATTGGGTATCTGCCGAGAAGGATTTGTGCAACACTTGATCGCAAACATTTTAGATAGAACACCCGTATGCAAAGTGAGAGCAGGATTTGTGCATCTCTTCAACGCAAATGGTTCTTTTGGATGACCCGTGTGCAACCACTCACAAACAATTTGGTAAGATTTGCATCTGTCATACTGGGTATGTTGCCATTTGTCAAACTGGAAAGAATGACATTTGTTAATCTAGTAACATTGCCATTTGTCAACCTTGTAACACTGCGATTTGTCAAAATATGAAGCTAAAAATCACTAGCAGTATCTAATTTTTGCAACTAAAATTCAATAATTAAGCATAGATTTCATTCATAGATTAAGCAGTCGTTCTTAATTTATACAAACAGTTTAACTCGACAGCTGAACCGACCTACTACTACTACTACTACTACTACTACTACTACTACTACTACTACTACTACTACTACTACTACTACTACTACTACTACTACTACTGCTGCTGCTGCTGCTACTACTACTGCTGCTGCTGCTGCTGCTGCTGCTGCTGCTGCTGCCGCTGCCGCCGCCGCCGCCGCCGCCGCTGCCGCTACTACTACTGCTACTGCTACTACTACTGCTACTGCTACTACTACTGCTACTACTACTGCTACTACTACTACTGCTGCTGCTGCTACTACTACTACTACTACTACTACTACTACTACTACTACTACTGCTACTACTGCTACTACTGCTACTACTGCTACTGCTACTACTACTGCTACTACTGCTACTACTACTGCTGCTACTGCTGCTACTACTTCTACAACTACTACTGCTGCTGCTGCTGCTACTGCTACTACTGCTGCTACTGCTGCTACTACTGCTACTACTACTACTACTGCTGCTGCTGCTACTACTACTACTACTACTACTACTACTACTGCTACTGCTGCTGCTGCTACTACTACTACTACTCCTCCTCCTCCTACTGCTACTACTACTACTACTGCTACTACTGCTACTACTGCTACTGCTACTACTGCTACTACTACTGCTACTACTACTACTGCTACTATTGCTACTACTACTACTACTGCTGCTGCTGCTGCTGCTGCTACTACTACTACTACTACTACTACTACTACTACTACTACTACTAGAGGAGGACGAAAGGCCACGTACACATACGGTTAATAAAAGACGATTGCAATTTAATTACCTACTATACCCCCGTCCCGGTTTATAAGTATGATTTAACTAATAAAATATGAATGCATGTCACCAAATAGTTGGATTCGTATTTGAACATAGTTTCTAATTATATAAATTTTATAACATGCATTAACATTTTGTTGGTTAAATTTGAGGGCAAAGTATGGCACAGAATATAAAGGGGACTATAGACTAGACGGAGGTAGTAGCACACGACCGCTCTCTATGCAGCGACACAACTGTCGGCCGGCTTGCAGGTGACCATTTCCTGCATGTTCAACTGCTCTATGCGTGTGGTTGCTTGCGGTACAGATGGCCACGGCGCGCTCTGCTCGCGTCCCGCCGCGCGCGCTCTGCTCTCGCATCCCTCCGGGTGCTCTGCCCTCGTCTCTCCACGTGTGCTGCCAGTGTTTGGGGCTGACGCACGATCACGCACATTCTGTGCATAAGGTTGCGCCGGGCGCAGTGTGACAATGCAGTTACCTGCTGCAAAAACTGCCATGCGGACGCGCAGAGAATCTAGGCCGCACGACCCCCATTTATTCCTACAGCCATTTACCTTCATCTCTCGTGTCACACGACACAATAAGCACACCCACGATGACACATACAGAGAGGAAATCCAACGGTTCCAATGGCGCTCCCCGTGGCTCCAATGGCGCTCCCAGCGGTCGACGACGCCAACGGCGGGTAGTTCACCACGCATCATGTAGTGGACACCCACGTGAGGGGGAAGGCCCTTTCCATGGTGTACATGAACGATCCGGTCTCGGTGGAGAGCTCCATCCAAACTATTGAGCAGTTCCTTGCCGAGGACAAGTACCAAGTGGTCGGCTTCGACCTCGAGTACACCATCGGTCGTGCCAGGCACGACCAGAAGGTTGTCGTCGCCCAGTTGTGCGTGCGACATGACATCCTCGTCTACCACTACCACCTTGCCACAAGGCCTTGCGAGTGTTTCTCCAGGTTTATCAACAACTCCGAGTACAGTTTCGCTACGGTGGACACCACCAACGATCTAAAAGCGCTCAAGGTTTCGGGCTTGAAATGCCTGAATCTTGTCAACATCCAATACTACTACAAGGTCTGGGGCAGCGATAAAAACAGACTGAACTCCCTGGTTGACCTCGCCTCGGCCATCATCGACCCCTACTACATGAAGATGAAGAATGAGAGCAAGAAGGACAAGAACGCCTGACACAGTGTGTGGCATGAGAGACTGGACGAACAACATGTCAAGTACGCGGCCAAGGAGCAAATCACACGGCTTATTAGCAGCAATCATCTGTGTTATTATTGGTCTTCGCACACATTTCTGATTACGGACCCGTTTGCCGCGTATCACACACATCTTGTTCAGTTGAACCGTTTCCATCGTGTTGCCTAATCACACACATTTCATCCTAGTGAACGGCATGCTTTACATCGCACACACCTTTATCTGGATGCCCGTTTCTTTTGTTCCTCTTCATCCCAAACAATTAATTGAACTGAACTGTATGCCCTGCATCACACACGCAACTAACATCTGAACCATGTTTGATGCATCCGTCATTGCAAACGTTTTGCACCCTTCTTGACGGGTTTTTACACCACCGTTTGCGATTATGGCATCGCACACAGTTTCGTCGAAGGGTCTCTGATCGTAGTGTCGCGTTTGGACCATCCTGAAGTAGCGAGTCTTCATCCGATATATTTTCCACTGGAGATGTTTGGGCAAGTTCACTGTTAGCCTTGCCTTCAAAGTGAGTTTTCCTCAAGTTATACTGATACTGTCGCAGAGCAGACTTGAAAACATGGGTGCAAGCTTGTATGGTTGCATCATCTTGGCTATCCAAGTTGAATCTCATCCGTTGAAAATTATGGGAGTCTCATTATCAGCAACCTAGAAAGTATGGGACAGAGCAAGACGATATTACTAGTTTCCATACATAGCCATACTTACAGATAAATGGCCGAGGAAGGTGTTGCACTAGGTTTCGTCTTTGTCATTCCTGTACTGAATCCATGTTGGGAGGATATGTGCATGACACCTAACGGCAACTGCTGCCTCTGATACTAACTTGGCTGACTCTGTAGCATCACGTGTCCTTTTTAAACCTTCCTCAAAATGGATCTCCATTCTTGTCCTCTAGATTTAGTTAACCCGTCGAGCATTATCCCTGATGTTTGTTTCTCTTGCGCCTAGGTGCTAGTCCAACAATGAACATAGGAAGTGTTAGTGTACATCAAACTATGAGACTACATATAAAGAAGCATGCAACTGTAACTTGACTCTAGCAACTACCTTCTTGTTGTTGAAGCTCACAAGGTTCATCTGAGCTTGCCAACTCGTCTTGTATAAAGACTGCTTCGGAAGTAGTGTCAGGTGGCAAGGGAGCTTGGGAACGTGCTACTAGGTGAGTTGAAAAAATGAGTAACTCGTGCAACTAGTGGTACTGTGGATGGTGTTGCCACAACTAGGGTTGTCACTGCTTCTTTGGTGGCAGCTATTAGTTTCTGTTTGGCATGTTTTGTAGCTCGTGTAGCATGGGATACCACGTTTGTACAATTTTCCGCTGGACTTTGACCTTCTATTGCACCATCAGTATCCGTAGAATCTGCATAATTCTCCCGCTTCCTTTCTGTGTGTCCTTAGTACTAACACTATCCCCTATCATTCTGTGTTCCTTCTTCTTTCTCTGTGCTATGTTAAGTCAAGCTGACTAGAAAAAGGAATAAAAATTTAGTTCTTCAGAACAAATTGATGCGTGATACAGATGAACTGAACTTTGATGTTAGACAACCACATGATAGGAGGATGTAATATCTACGAAAAACAGGATGGCATGAGATAATCACAACTATGATGTGTAAACTAAGCAGAAGGCATTTCAATAAATTAGAAGCAATGCAATGGAAGATAGACACCATATGAAAGATGCTACAAATATCGCTCTGCCAAGTTAACGGTGTCTCGTCATAACTGGCGTTTAAACAAATTTGAAGCAGTAAGAGAAATAAATCATATGCAAGATGCAAACAACATCACACTACCAAGTTAAAGGTCTCTCATCATTAGTGTCATTGCATATTCACAGCATTGCATATTCACAGTTTATGATGTGTAAACTAAGCAGAAGGCATTTCAACAAATTAGAAGCAATGAAAGCTAGACACCATTGAGACGTCTCCAATGTATCTATAGTTTTTTATTGTTCCATGCTATTATATTATCCGTTTTGGATGTTTTATATGAATTAATATGCTATTTTATATTCTGTTTTTTCCTTGTTTTAGAGTTTCGCAGAAAAGGAATACCAAACAAAGTCCAAACAGAATAAAACCTTCGCGGTGATTTTTCTTGGACCAGAAGACGCCCAGGAGACTTGGAGATCAAGTCGGAGGAGCCATGAGGCGGCCACAAGGGTGTAGGGTGCGCCCCCTATCTTGTGCCCCCCGTGACTCCCCTGACCTAATTCCTTCGCCTATATATTCACATATATTCCCAAACCACCAGAAGTATCCACGAAAACACTTTTCCACCGCCGCAACCTTCTGTACCCGTGAGATCCCATCTAGGGGCCTTTTCTGGCATCCTGCCGGAGGGGGATTCGATCATGGAGGGCTTCTACATCAACTCTATTGCCCTTCCGATGAAGCGTGAGTAGTTTACCATAGACCTATGGGTCCATAGCTAGTAGCTAGATGTCTTCTTCTCTCTCTTTGATTCTCAATACCATGTTCTCCTCGATGTTCTTGGAGATCTATCCGATGTAATCTTCTTTTGCGGTGTGTTTGTCGAGATCCGATGAACTATGGACTTATGATCATCTTATCTATGAATATTATTTGAATCTTCTTTGAATTCTTTTATGCATGATTTGGTATCTCTGTAATTATCTTCGAACTATCGGTTTGGTTTGGCCCACTAGATTGGTTTTTCTTGCAATGGGAGAGGTGCTTAGCTTTGGGTTCAGTCTTGCAGTGTCCTTTCCCAGTGACAGTAGGGGCAGCAAGGCACGTATTGTATTGTTGCCATCGAGGATAAAAAGATGGGGTTTACATCATATTGCTTGAGTTTATTCATCTACATCATGCCATCTTACATAATGCATTACTCTATTCTCATGAACTTAATACTCTAGATGCAGTCAGGAGTTGGTCGATGTGTGGAGTAATAGTAGTAGATGCAGAATCATTTCGGTCTACTTTACATGGGCGTGATGCCTACATTCATGCTCATTGCCTTAGATATCGTCATAACTTTGCACTTTTCTATCAATTGCTCGACAGTAATTTGTTCACCCACCGTATTATTTGCTATCTCGAGAGAAGCCTCTAGTGAAACCTATGGCCCCGGGGTCTATTTTCCATCATATAAGTTTCCGATTTACTATTTTGCAATCTTTTACTTACCGATCTATAAACCAAAAATACCAAAAATATTTACTTTACCTTTTGTTTAGTTTCATCTATCTCAATAGATCTCACTTTTGGAAGTAACCGTGAAGGGGTTGACAACCCCTTTATCGCGTTGGGTGCAAGTTGTTTGATTGTTTGTGCAGGTATTAGGTGATTTGTGTGTTGTCTCCTAATGGGTCGATACCTTGGTTCTCAAACTGAGGGAAATACTTATCTCTACTTAGCTGCATCACCCTTTCCTCTTCAAGGGAAAAACCAATGCAAGCTCAAGAAGTAGCAGGAAGAATTTCTGGCGCCGTTGCCGGGGAGATCTACGCCAAGTCAAGACATACCAAGTACCCATCATAAACTCTCATCTCTTGCATTACATTATTCGCCATTCGCCTCTTGTTTTCCTCTCCCACTCTTCTAAAACTATTTTCGAAAAGATTTTCCTTTTCTTCGCCCCTCTTCCGTTCGTCTTCTTCGTTTGCTTTTTGTGTGCTCGTGTGTTGGATTGCTTGCTTTGTCACGATGGCTCAAGAGAATACCAAATTGTGTGACTTTCCCAACACTAATAATAATGATTTTATTAGTAATCCGATTGCTCCCGCCACTAGTGCGGATTCTTATGAAATTAATGCCGCTTTGCTGAATCTTGTTATGAAAGATCAATTTTCCGGCCTTCCTAGTGAAGTTGCTGCATCCCATCTTAATAATTTCGTTGAGTTGTGCGATATGGAAAAGAAAAAAGATGTGGATAATGATATTGTTAAATTGAAGCTAGTTCCGTCTGGAGTGGTGAGCATGATCATCGAGGATCTGAGAGCCTGGTGGGAGGCGGGCTGCTTCACCACCATAGTGGCTTTTTAGTCGGCTTCCAGGTGATGCATGTCTGTGCTGGGCTTGTCACTGGCTCGGTCAGTGCCCTGACTAGCTATTTGTCTTCTGGTGCTCCCGGGATGGTGGTTCATGTAAAAAATATCTTTCCTCATCTTAATAAATACTGACTTTGGCCTTTCAAATACAAGCTAGACACCATATGCAACATGCAACCACATATGACATCGCGAAGTTAAAGGAAGCACCTGGGATGGTGGTTCATGGCGAGCGAGGTTGTCAACTCCAGAGCTACGTTTACTGTCTCCATCTGCTGACACTTCACCCTTTATAACATTGAAACGTGTTTTGCCTGCCCGTGAAGAAAGCAGGAGCGACTTCTCTCTTTAATTTCGTGCTTCTGTCAAGGCAGAATCTGAAATACCCATGCATAAAAACACAATAGTGAGAGTATGGGTGAAGTGTGTCCAGAACTAGTGCACTGTAAAAGTAGCAGACAACAGGTGGCTGAAAAATAAATTACAGGAGACATATGGTAGCTCTACATCATTGCCTGGCAAACAAAATTAGATTCTACTCCGTATAATTTTGTAATATATGAGCACAGGGATGGCTGGGAAATGCAGGTACTCCTCCAGCACACCACCACATGTGGTCCTATCAAAATAACAGTTGACTGAAAATAAATAGGTCAGTCAATTCTTTTATGAACCGTCCGATCTACAAGGAATGGGCAGATGGCCTTCGTCTACCTCCCGCCAGTCACTGTTGACAACCTTTCTCGAACCACCAGCGACCACCAGCCCAGACCCCTGCCTCTGCCGCCCTGCCCTCCCCTCAACCTCACACCACCGCCATGATTGGCAGCGCCCCCCGGCCATCCCCTTTAGCCCGGCCGACCTCCAGATCGGGTACCAGCAACTCCTAGGCCCCAGACACCCCTAAGATAAACACCGAGGCGCTGCTTCCCCGGCGTAATAGGAGGACTAGCGCCTGTTATGCCGGGGAATGCTTCCTTAATTGGGAATCAACTGACCAGGAATTGAAATCCAGGGGGCGACAGACCTCTAGCTAAGTTGAAATAGTATATGAGGAGAAACCTTGTGCATCGCAAGTTACTAGGAGCATCTAGTATCAAGAAGAAGGTCTAGGAAGAAGCGGTCAACTAGTGTCTTCTGTGGGATGAATACCGTGCAAGCAGACACGTAAGATTTGCATGAATAAGGGAAGAGGAGTACCATTTCCGGTTGCCAGTGTTGTGTCCTCCGGATATCGCAGCGATGTTCTTCTTTTTACTGGGGAACCGATGTTTTGGAGGAGGGTGGAGCCTTGGACGAACCCATGGCCAAATTGTTGACTGTGTTGCGGTGGACGTCTGTCGGCTGAGGGGAAGTAGATCCGAGGCTGTGAAGGATGGCGTAGCGGGAGCAGCTCTAGTGTGGTGGACGGTGGCGACATTAGAGTGGCAGCGGTGAGGAGCAGGATGGCATGGTTGAACTGGCTCGGATACGGCGCACGTCGACGTCCTGGAGGCAGCTCGGCCCGGCTTCAACTACTAACCGTGGAGGGGTTGCAGTTGCGGTTGCAGTGGACGACGATGTCGGGGTATCAGCTCCGGCGTGATGGAGGAGGGCGGCGGTTGATGGGTGGGATGGGGTGGCGGACGGAGGACGACGGGGTTTTGCAGCTGGTGGAGAGGTAGTTTTGGCACCCACGGAGTACGAATGTGGAATCGGATGGGGGCCGTGGGGAGCTAAGGGGGAACCATGTTTTGGTCTGGGACACACTTGCTTTTGGTTTTTTTGGAAAGATGGGAGGCGCTAGTTTGAGATTTGGGGAAACAACAAACTTTGCTAGCCTCTCTTAAAATTCGGACCTACTGCGGGTTGGGGGTAGGATGGTAATCCCTGGTGTCCCAAATAGGGGGCGGGAGCGATTTCGGCCGAGCCAATGTGTGCTTAGGCGGCCATGTTGTGTGAATGTTTTCTGGAGGTGGTTGTTTGGCGGCTAGATGAAGCTACAAACCTACCCTGGTTTAGGCCTTTGGACGTCGGGCCAGTAGGTTTCACGGGTTGGAGTTAGAAAAGTAATTTCCTTCTACAAAACATTGGTCTCGCGCGATTTCGGGTGAGTAGAGGCTCTTTTGGTGCTTCGTTCGAAATTTTGAAACAGAAGCATTCACGTTTAGAGTACTCTTGAACTTTGAGGATTGACCTAAATAGACAACGTTAAATTTGACCTTGTATAGGAAATAGACAACATACCCCATTGAATAAAACCACACAAAGTGTGGCCAAAAAATATTTTTGAATTTCTACATATATGCAACATTACAAAGTTATATGGAGGAGAATGAACGTTAATTTGCATTGCATGGTGCCCCCAATGATATTTATTCCGTACTGTGAATTTTTATATTTTTATACTATATATAAAGTTAGTCATAATAAAGAGAAAAGAAGAGCATCTCTCTCTCCATCGCATACACCCCCTCTACGCCCCTTTCACGCACGCACACAAACTATCTCTAGGTCCTCTAAAAGTACACCCGCAACACATTCACGCATGTTTCATCTTTCTCTCACGATATATACAGTGACGATCATTGAATTCGAAGCGAAAGCATGATACGTACATTGAACTTCAGAATCCACTCATTACGGTTACGTTTTGTGGTTATTATACAGTCGCGGGCTCACGGTACAACTCTGTATTTGCTCAAGACATGACTAGTTGACCAGTTAAACGCTCCACGTGGCATCTCTAGTGTTCCATCACATTATCTCATTACCATTGGGCCCACCTGTCTGCGTGTATAAGAATGAAAACAAATGATAAAAAAATATTGGACGGTCATTCAAAGTCATGAACGCGGGCACAGCGGACAAGGTGGCCTTGTATTGGTACGCTGAGCCTTCTATTTTAACACACAGGAGTTGGTGTGCTGATTATACGCACACGCACGGATGCACATGAACTGCATGCACGCAACACACACGAACACACGCAGCCACACACGCAACACTCACACGTACACACATAGCCACACACACACGCAACACTCACACGCACACACGCACGCACACATGCACACACCACACGACCAACACACACTCTCACGCTCAAGTGCTCAACCTACACGTGCATGCGCACACATCAGGCCCTGACAGACACATACACAACCAGGTGGTTCCCGCGCACGGGTTGGAGTCTTGTCGCTCCTGCGTAAATTTGTGTTTATCTGACCTTTTTCTTATGCGAACTGACAGGTGGGGCCCACAAGAAACATGGTCAATTTAACTAGTCAACATAGTGTCCACGCAGACTATTTGGCCGGTTAACAGAGCGCACTCCGATGATGAATGGTGAGCAAGTGACCGTATAATCACCGCAAAAAACATATATAGTGACCGTAATGAGCGTATTTTGAAGTTCGGTGACTATATTATCCTTTTCGCTTGAAATACACTGACCACCCGTGTATTTATCTCTTCTCTCATTCTCTCTATGGAGCCGAGTAGGCCAACGTGCAAGTGCCTAAATTGGCGCATGCCACCCCATTATTGATGTACTGGTTTCGTAAGAGCGAACAAGCATTCATGTCTACTCTACAAACTATAGATATGAGTTACAAATGCTATGAAGATGAATACAAATATTTGAATCCACTTTATGCCCAATTTCTCTCTCTATAGGCTCTCCAAAAGTACATCTCTACACGTTCTCGCATGTTACATCTAACAACTATGCAATACAACACTATTACTACACTCTAGCACAATAAATCATATGTGTTTTCAGTTTTACTAGATCTCATATTGTTACTTAATTATTCAGTTTGCATACATTAAAATTGCCTTTGAAATGTATGGCTAGTATCATCTACAGTGTGGGAAAAATCCCGCCCTTGCCTGTTTAATCGGGTTTGTATCGATGGATCATGCGAAACAGCAAAACTATAGTAGTACTATAGTACAATTAACAGTTCACTGGGCCGCCGTGTCGTGTACTCCTCCGTCGTAAGAGTGGAGCGCTCACTTTCATAAATAATCTAGTCGCTTTCACCGACATGTGGGACACCAAGCAACCGGGTCCATGTGCCATACCGAAATAACAGTGGAGTGCAGCAGGGGTGAAGCACCCCAGTCATGGCACCGACGTAGTAATGAGCAATGAGGCATAAAATCACAAAGATGCATCTTTCCCGCAATTAAGTTGGAGAGATGAAGTAATAATGCTAAAAAAGAAGTTGGAGGGACGAAGCAACCATCATTTCACCCGTTGCTGAATCTGCTTCTCCCTCATCTTCTTCAAGTTAACCACATGTTGCTTCTCCGTTGTTCTGCCTCATGCATGTGGGACGCGGATCGGCTTCGTAAAGCACTGACACGTGGGACCGCATGTTAGCAAACCGCCAGGCCAACATCCTCTAAAAATAAGAAACCTCCCCCTCCATCCGTGCGGCAAAATCACCTCCTTTTTACTAATCTTGATACTACAATTTTTTAGATCAATATAATCGAGATTTGTGTAGATAGCACACAAGAGCAAAACCAAGTGTACGGTTAAGGGCATCCACAATGTGTAGCCAAATGTGAAAACAAATTTTGCCATCGATGGGAACCATTGTGGACGATGCTACCAAAGCCAAAAAGATGGAACCAAAGCTCCCTAATTGATTGATTGAAGGAATAGAAAAATGCAACCTCTCTCCTCTTTCTCCCGTGCTTGGACGCATGTATAGTAAAGAGCATAGAGTCTACTCCCCTATCCCTTCTATCACAAATCACAAATCATTGAGGCTTCAAATCACAAAGCATGGACAAAGCAACCATCATTTCACTCTTCACTGACTCCACTTCTCCATAGTTTTGTTCGAGAAACCACCTTACCGCACCAAGCTGGATGGACGACACTATTATGTAGTACTAGTACATTTACGCGTCCTTTGGTTCAACGGATTTCCTGGATGCAAATAAGGCAGTTGTCTCGGCTTGAAGGCGGCACTTGCAAACGACTTACCATGGTCTCCCTCAATGGTGTTCTCCGTCGAACGCACTTCGCCAGACCACAACGTTCGAGATATCGTCGATGTCACCGCAATGGGGAAGGAAGCCAAATAGTTATTACCTCCATTTTTTTGTACACAAGGCCAATATCAAAATTACAATTTGTAGAAGGCCACTAACACTAATCGAGGCAAAATTGATGGGGTTTGCCTCGTACTAGCAACCAAGGACATAAATATACCCCATGCATGCGGAAGTGAGAAGGTTGGTTTGCATGGCGCTACATTAATCAAGCGATGAGGAGTGAGATGGTTAGCTCTTTGGGCGTTGGAGAAAAAATATGCATTAATGGACACATAAAACGAGGATTTGTATCGATCAATCCCGCAAAGGAAAATACTGCCTTTCTTTTTTAACACAAGTAGTACTCCTACGTACGTACTTGTATCCTTTTGGGGTCTAGGCCTTCCATTGCCATACTTCGCCACGCATTTTTGCCAAGCTTGACTAAAGTTTTCAAAATGAAAAGGAGGTACACTTGTGCACGGCTGTTGCGATCGCACTACACCCTCACACAGTTGCTCCTGCATGCCGCAAACCCAACCAAGGGAACGCACCCTCACTGACACGTGCTACCGCATGTGATCAAACCAAACTCAGCCATCCTACTGCTGACACATAATTTTCGTTAATATAGTATGTTTATCCAACCGCATGTGATCAAACCAAACTCAGCCATCCTACCGCTGACACATAATTTTCATTAATACAGTATGCTTATCAAACCGCATGTTGGGGAAGATCCGTACGACCCATGTGGTGGTCTGTTGGGGAAGAAGAAGAGGTGAGGAAGAAGAAGGATTAGGAGACGTAGCATATTCATCCAACCGCCTGAAATGGTCGACTGACCCAAATGATGAAAGCCAGGCGAGTTGCATAAATATATGTTTTTACACAACAAAAGATCCCTAAAAACAACAACATAAAGAAAAACTATCACTTCTCACGGAATGAGACGGCCTCGTCGTCTTTGGCTGCCGGCGTGAACCAGCCGTAGTTGCCAACGTGTGTCTCCACACCGTGGTTTTCCTTGGCCTCCAACTACTCGTTCACGCGAAGCGTGCGGGCGCTCTGGACGAACGCGAGCACCACCCGGTTCAAGTCCAGGACATCCGGTTCTGCGTGCAGGAGGGCCTCGATGGCAGCGGCATCCGCGCGCTTTGTGTTGAGTTGAGCCTCCGCCGCCCGCCTCCAGTCTAGGACGTCCAGTTCCGCATGCAGGAGGGCCTCGGTGGCAGCGGCATCCGCGCGCTCCGTGTCAAGTTGAGCCTCCGCCGCCCGGTTCACATCCAAAACATCCGGTTCCGCTTGCAGGAGGGCCTCGATGGTAGCATCATCCGCGTGCTCCGCGTCGAGTTGAGCCTCCACCTCCCGTCCTCCTTTAGGATCGCCAGGTCAAATCGTTGGTCCGCCTGCACCATGGGGGACCCGGACGCCAGCACGAAGTCGACGTCCATCGTCTCATACGCATCGGGGGCCTTCTGCGCCGCTACCTCCGCCATGAACATTGGATCGGTTTCTTCCTCCTCGGAGCTTGGCTCCAGAGAACTCGTGGATTGGCCCTCCACAAAGCGAGCTTGGGAACGGAGGTCTGTGGCACCGACCGCCACCGCAATTTCTGCGCGGCGCTCCAGCGTCATCATCTCTTAGTACGTGATCTTGCGGCACACCATGGCTTTCCAGCGAACTAGGGGACGCTTGATGCGGGCTAGGGGATCAAAAAGTGGGGGAATGGGCTGGAGAGGAGGTGTGGTTTTGGGGCAGTGGTGACCGGCCGGCAAGTAGCTGGCGCAGGCCGAGCAGCGAAGGTTCTGGTGTGAATAGTGGTTCCGGTGACAACCGGTCAATCTGTCTTTACTATACATCGGTCTTGTCACGTTCGCGTTGCACCCCAGCATGCTGGACGCTCCACGTCGCTCACTGAATGGAGCGCGCTTCGTCTTGTGTTTTCGCTCACTTGTGGGACCGCAGTTGAGAGCAAACCGACGTCCCTCCCCCTCCCCCGCCCGCGTCATTTATACTACTACTAGAAGAGAGAGAGAGGCCGGTCGAGTGTTATTAGTAGTCCCTCCATTTTATGCGGAGTAAATAGAAACAGAGGGAGTATACTACTAGTACTATGAGCACTGCATACTCTACTGCAGATGTTGTCAGTACTCCACTAGTACTATTGGACTAGCTATATGTGGCAAAATCCTAGTAGGAAGAGCGTGTGCGAGAACAAGCACATTCATGTGTTTGAAAACAAATTGGAAACCATCTCTGTTTGAATACAAATCTAGGAGTACGTACGAATCTAACAATATTGTTTGGGCCTTGTTGGATGTTGATACTTTTTTCTGTAAGTTTGATCAAAGTAGAGATACTTTGACTACACATAAAACTTATATGTAAACTAGAAAGGATCAGAGGGAGTATATTGTACGTTCAAAAGCGAAATGAACATTGAATACCCTTTATATATGATTTGCTGATGCTATGATCACCGGTTCAAAATTTTGAATCTGCCTTAGGTATCACACATGCACCCACTCGTTCTCTCTCGGTTTCATCTCGGGGTCCGGAGATCGATTGAAAGAGGACTAGGGTGGGTACAGTACATTCGTTTTTCTTTTGAACATACAATATACTCCCTCCGATCCCACAGACCCCCCGGGGTCATTTCTATCATAGAAACACACCAAACCTTTATCTCCTTGCATGACACGCACTTTATTTCTCAACATCAATCGATCTTGTCAAGATGTGTCGGGGCATGAACTGAATAGGATGTAAAAACTAAGATGGGAAGCGACACATCGTGGATGCAAAATGAAACTTTAAACGAACCATTTGTCTATATGCATGTCGGAGAGATTACAACATTGGAAATACAAGCATGATCTAGGTCCACATGCGAATGATACTCGGCGGAATGTTCAAATGAGGCATGGGGGAGGATGGACTCAACCGGAGGGCGGCATGCTCGATGGAGAAGAGGGTTGTAGAGGAATGAGAAATAAGCAATGCCACATGATTATACTTGAACGGCTCAAATAAACAATAATTTGTCTCGTTTTCCCTTCCGCCTTGGTCACGGAGTAAGATACTCCCTTCGTTTTTATTTAGTCTGCATATTAGGTTTGACAGAAGTCAAACTTCATAAAATTTGACCAAATTTATGGAAAAAATATGAACATTTACAATAGAAAATATATATGACATGAAAGTATATTCAATAATGAATCTAATGGTATTGATTTGTTATTGTATATGTTAATATTTCTGTCTATAAACTTTCTCAAAGTTTACGAAGTTTGACTTTGAGCAAAGCTAAAATGCGGAGTAAATAAAAACAGAGGGAGTACGCAGGGACTAGTATAGTTACTATTGCCAGAACATGGTAAGTTGGACCCCTAAATGCGGGCACGGACTGAGCACACCTCAATTATTCCTTCAAATAGTCGGACACCTACATTAGCACACCATCCGACTACTGAATCAATTGTTACGCTTCACTAGTTTAAAAGGAAAAGGGTGGTACCATACCCAAAACCACCACACTTGGGGCTAGGGTAACAACTTGGTACTGTACCACATTTGAACTAGGGCACAAAAACCACCTGTTCTGCGCCTAATGCACAATGTGGAGCACTGACGCTCGAATTTGGCCGGGAAAACAGGGAAACCGACATGTGGGGCACACCTGTCGGGACGACATGGCGCAGACTAGTCCAATGGAGGAGCTGGCCCACGACCTCCTCGCCACCTGCAACTGTTCATGTGGGTCATGGGGGCCAACAATGTGGCCGTGCGGGACACGGCGACCGCGGTGAGCGACACACTCATTGTCGCTGGACACAGTCGGCTTCAGGGTGCCGACGGTGGCATTAGCGCCGTGGCACGACCAGCAGATCAACACCCGGCTCGTCGAGGATGCACGGGGCGCCGAAGTGCGCGCGCGCCGCGACGTGTCCGCGGAGTGTTCTAGCACGGCCAACCGCGTCCACAGGACCTAAGAACATTCTGGGTTGTCTTGCTTTTTCAATGACATGCGGGGATCACATGTGAGCAAAGGGCATCTCCAACATTGCCACGACCATAGCTGACTACCAAAAATCCTCGTCCCTCGCACCATCGCGCGGTGCGTTCCCCGCCAGCGCTAGCTGCCCGCATTCATGTTGTCCGTCCGTATGCTGTCATTAAGAGGCTCGGTGCCCAAGGAACCAACTCCGACGGCTTAATAACCCACCCCGACGCTTGGCCTCACCAAAATGTGCCACTTAAAAGCGGCAACGCCCAGCTAAACTCCACACCATAGCGCATCCTCCTGCTACCTGGCACCACATCCGCCATGACCGTGAGCGCGAACACTCTGCGGGAGAGCTTGTCTTCAGGGATGAAGCTCGAGGTCACGGCCCTCGCTCAAGTCGCCACTCGCAAAGCAATAGCAGCATAGCCGGATGTGGATGCGACCGCACAATCAGTGGCCATGCTGGCGGCCGACGACGGGAGAACCGTCAGCCACACGTCCTACTTGCCATTGTCCAATGTTCGGTGGCACATGTGGCAGGTGAAGTGACGGACTGTCCACGTCCATCATCATCGACCTCATGTCCACTGGCACCGCCGAGGTCGGGTACTCCTCGGAGGATGAGTAGGGCATGGGAGGCGGCAGGGCATGGTGTGCTGTCAGTCTGTCTCTCGTGTTCTACTCTTCCTCGCCGGAGACAGCACCTTCACTTCACGGGTCTAGAACCCTGCCCCCGTACATGGAGATCACAGATGGAGGACGCCAGTTGCCAGCGTTGAATAGGTTTAGGGTTGGGTTTCTTTTCTGTCCCATAGAAGTTTGAAATGTAATGAAAATCTACCGTGTTTGCATGAATATTGTCCGACATATATGAACTCTCACAATAATAGTAAGATATATTGTAGGAGTATGAAAATATATGGAATGATGATTCGTTTTTGTGTGTATAAACTTAGAAGGTTTGACCCGAGACAAAGCTAACATGCGAAGTAAATAAACACATAAGGTCTACATACACAATTTATCTTAGGCACTCCAATAGTACGTCCACTACACATTCACGCATTTCACATCTTTCTACATCTACGGGAACCTATGAAAGGGTTAACGTAAATTGCCTCTCTCTACCCCCCTGATTTTCATGGTGGTGGGCCCTCCCTCACCCAATCTCCAATCAACAGCCCACACATTTCACATTATGTTAATTACATATCTAGGATTACGTAGGTGTAGCATTACTCATCCTAAAAAACTGACTAAGCCAACCTCCTAACATATCGCACGGGAAAAGACCCGACCACGCCGTTTTAGTCGGGATTACCGGATTACTAGTAGTAGTATCCATGGATCGCGTGAAGCACCAAGTTTAAAAGGAAAAAAAGGTGGTACACTCACAGCACGCCTGTCGCGGTCGCATTGCACCCCTCACATGGTCGGTCCTACACACGGCTCACGCAAACGGAACCCGCTTCGGCTTGCCTCTTCACTGACATGTGGGACCGCACTTGGAGAAGCCGACCATGCGCCAAACTCCCCCGCCCACCGCGCGTACATCCCCGCCAAACAATTCCCCCCAAATCCCAAATTCAACCGCCCTTCGGCCAACTAGCTAATAATATTCCCCAAACCCCCCTCCCACTGCCCCCTCCACTCTATTCGCTTCACCAAAGCCGCCCTCCCCACCGTGCCGATACGACAGCGCTGCGGTTCGTCGAGGGGATGCACGACGATCCTCTCGCTCCCACAGTATGCTCTCATAGACTGTCGTCCTCTAGCCGCGCCGCCACCGCTGGTGACGTTCTTGTGGAGACGCACGGCGGTCAGCTTCTCCCACGGTACGCACATTCTAGACTGAGGCTCCGTGCATGTCAGAGTAGTGCTAAATGTTAGCTGATAGACGTTGTTAATCTCACTGTTTGCCGAAGTAGTTTACAGTCAATATGCTTTGCTTAAGAAGCTTCCTTGCCCTATTCTGCACTCAATCTGCTTAGCTGAGATGGCATGCCACGCCCGATTAGTTGCTAAAATATCCTGACATATATTTATTGTGATGTAGGTTGTCATGGTCTAGTAGCCAATCTGTTAGGTGAAATTGCTCTACACCGTTTTATCCTCGATCTTTGTTGCTGAGATGGCCTTGGATGGCCGTGTGCTCGGCCTCATTGACTGCTGAAACGACCTACCATAATTTAGCACTCAAATCTATTTGCTGAATTAGCTTTACATATATTTGATTACTTAGATCTGCTTGTCCAAATATCTTGCCATAGCTTTAGACATCAACCTAGGTATTTTTTTTCTGGACTTCATAAAAAAGCCTACATATTTTTCCTGTAATATCTAGTAGAAGAACTAATTTATATGTCTAACAGATGGACAGGACTTGGATAACTTCTGCTCAAAGATTCGCCGCTGCATATGTTGAGGGGGTGGAAAACTTCATGAACTTTATTAGAGCTGAGTACACTGGTCCGAAATTAGATGTGCTCTGCCTGTGTAGTAGTTGTATGAATTCAGTTACAAGACCCCAATCAACTGTGCAAAATCATCTACACTTGTATGGGATGCCGGTCACATATACTAGGTGGGTTCATCATGGTGAAGCTGTGAACGTCGATGTTATTGACTATGTGGAAGCAGGAGATCACCATCTTGATCTGCTTGATGCTCAGGTGGAAGAGGAGGAGGAGGAGGAGGTGGTGGTGGTGGAGCCAGTGAGTTTGACCAACATTGAAAATGCTACGAAATGCTCGTGCATTTCATGAACTTTCACCTGCAGAAAAAAGGTGGGTCCGCATGTTGGAACAATGCAACGTGGCTGTCACCCCAGGAAATAAGCTGTCAGTATTCTCAGCTATGGTCACTTTTCTTCAGGTGAAGACATCTGAGCAGATGACCAACAAACCATTCGATGCGATGTTGGCCGCTTTTCGCATATCTTTCCCAGATGCGTCTGAGCTGCCACACACCTACAATAAAATGAAGAATTTCCTTCGTGTAGTTGGAATTGGATATGATATGATCCATGTTTGTAATAATAATTGTGTTCTGTTACGGAAGGATTATGCCAACTTAAGTGAATGCCCAAAATGCAAATCAACAAGATGGAAAGATGGTGATGTTGTGAAGAGGATTCCTCATAATGTTCTGAGACATTTTCCAATTATACCAAGATTGTAGAATGATGCTGAAACAAGAGAGGATGTAGTGTGGCATTCTAAGAACTAGGAGTACAGAGATCGGAATGTAATGAGCCATCCATATCATGGTAGAGACTGGAAAAGCTTCTATCAGAAACACAAAAGTTTGTTGCTGACCCGAGAAACAATAGACTTGGCTTAGCTTAAGATGGATTTAACCCATTTGGCCACCAGAGCGCCACATATAGCATGTGGCGAGTGCTTGTTATCCCTTAGAACATGCCTCCAATTGTCTGCACCAAAGAATCAAACTACATGATGACCTTGCTCATTCCAGGTCCAGAAAGTCCTGTAAAGGATTTTGATTTACTCATGGAGCCTCTTGTGGAGGAACTTCAATAGCTATGGAGAGGTGTTCTCACTCAAGACCTATATAGCAGCCCACCAGCTGATTTCTTTCTGTGTGTTGTTATAATTTGGTGCATCCATGATTATCCGGCTTTGGGCACTATGTCAGGGCGAACGACACATGGTTACAATGCATGTGTTCGCTGTGACAGGAATCCGTTGTCATACGCAATACTTTGCAAGATTTGTTACATTGAATACCACCTTTTCCTTGCCAAGGACAAGCCGTGTCCCACAAAATACCGAAGATATGTGTTCAATGCAAAGCATGAAAACCATGATGTGCCAAAGAGGCTCACCGCCGATGAGTTGCAAGTGGAATTAGAGAAGGTCAAGCATATTACACTAGGAAACCATCCTGGTAATGGTACAGGAAAAGGAAGCGTGGCAGGGCAGAAGAGAGATTATTGTTTACCCGCAGGTCCACTTTGTGGGACTTAGAGTATTGGAAAGATTTGGATCTGCGGCATAATCTTGATGTGATGCACATCGAGAAAAATATATGTGACAACATTATCGGCACACTTCTTAATATTGAAGGCAAGACGAAAGATACCTTAAAAACTAGGATTGATTTGACACACCTGGGTATCAGAAAGGATTTGCAGGTGCAAGATGAAGGTAAACCACGGGATATGGCACCAGCTGTGTACATCTTGGACAAGGCAAAAAGAAAAGAATTCTGCGAGGTCCTGTCACGTGTGAGATTCCCACATGGATTTGCTTTCAACCCTGAGAGGAGAGTCTGTGCAGATGGAAACAAGGAACAAGGGTTGAAAACTCATGACTGCCACGTCCTACTTCAAAGGGTTTTACCTGTTATCCTTAGAGGATTGGGCCGCCCTGACTTATACAGAGCAGTTGCAGAGTTGGGTCAATTCTTCAGGGAACTCTGCAGTAGGAATATCAGGGTAGATGCTTTGGAGCGTCTTAGAGACAAGATACCAACTATCCTATGCGACCTTGAGAAGATATATCCTCCAGCCTTCTTTAATGTGATGGTGCATTTGGCTATTCATCTACCTGATGAGGCCCTACTTAGAGGTCCAGTACAGTATGGCTGGATGTACCCTATTTGGCTTCGTTTAATGAAGTTGCACAACAAGATGATGCTTACAATGCTCCTGATGTAGAAGATTCCACAGATGCTCCTAATATCTTTGAGAACCATCATGTCAATGACGCTGGTGAAAAGATTGCCTGACGGGTTGTGGACATACGAGAGTTGATCAATAAGAAGCCAATGTTCGAGGACATTGAGGATGAATAAGAAGATGACACTGGGGGAATTACGATTCAGACTGATACACATGGCTAAGATGTCGACGCTCCTGCTGAGGATGATGATTAGATTGCTTTTGTCGTATTTGCCTGTCAGAAGACTTTTTTATCTACTATGTGAAATTGTGTTTGCTATGATAACTGAAACCTGATGAAGTTGTTGTCTAGTATTTTGCTGTGAGAACATCACTTATTATGTTTGTTGATTTGTGTTTGGTGATTGTATGACGACCGCTAAAACATGATGACATTGTTGTTTAGTTGTACTCATATTTGGCTGTGAAACTTGTATTTGATGACATAGTTTGTTGTTGGACTACAATTTGCTCGACATCTTCGAATGGGAACAAAGCTGACCCGATAGGGCCTCTGCTAATTTATTTATTTACTAGCAAAAGGGCCTCTACTAGTTATTTATTTATGAGCAAATGGGGGAACCCCCGATTTTCGTTAATAGAAATCATTAGATGTTCACAACACTATGCCTAGCCTGCTAAACAGGTTTCATTCATTACTAGTTTCAGTAAAGTGCTCATGTCATAGCCATTGAATACATCACGAGTGCTACATACACTACAAATAAAGAGACAATCATCCTACATAGCACATCGATTTTGCCCATTATCTTCACAAGCTCTTTCATCTCCTCATTGTTGCCAAGGCCGTTCAGCAGCTGTTGCTTGGCCATGATCAGAGGAACTGCATCTTTAACCTTCTGCTCTACATCTTCCTCTTCTACCGTTGCTTCCGTTACTTGTCCAACACCCCAACCTGTTGGTATTGGGATTCCTCGGCTAATCAAATAATCAGCGTAGTTGCATTCCCCCACATCAGCAACTTCCCAGAAATATAAATCACACGAATATTCCCTTTTCTGCATGAATCAAATTGGAATATCATCAACCAAACTATTAAAAAATGAGCAACTTAAAGCAGCGGAACAACACTTAAACATATTATTACCCCATGTTTCGAGCATTTGTAGAAGGCTCGTCCAGGGTTGCGGATTGTGGTGGAGACATGACGGGTGACTCTGCGTGATTTGCAGCAGTGGCACCACACCAACGGTAGTGGGTTGCGATGAGCAACCGGCTATGGTGCGTGTGCCGGAGGGGGTGTGATGAGACTCACAGGCGATGGTACGGGTGGCGATTTGGTGCATATCTGGTTGTTGCCTGTTGAAGAGCACGTGGACGAGCCGCCAACGGACATGGTTGTTGCGGCCAGAGCTTGTGATGCTAGGCAGAGTAAGTAGAGAAGAGGAGAAACGAACATTGGATATGTCAGTTTCATTATTTGCAGAGTAGCATAGCACCATATATAGTCATAGTCTAGGTTTGGATTTGAACCAGCTACAGGACCACATCTCTCTTTTTTCTAAAACTTAGTAATGTCTCTTTACTGGTACACTAGCTTGTTATGTACGTCTTCTCAAGTCTTTGATTTTCTTTCTTTTTTTGCGAGGAAGGAAGGAGGACAAAATTGAGGGTTCCTGGGACTCGAACCCAAGACCTCTAGGTTGAAAACCAAGGGTGCTAGTCACTTCTGTGGCAAACGTTCTCTGGGAGAAGGACAGCAGACAACGCATTCCCGTCATAGTTTTAGTTGCGACGCAAGATTTAACGGTCGCAGTTTCGGGAATGTTATCAGGCGAACGAGCCCAATTTTTCTTTTCTTCGTATATATAAAAAAGTATGCTACTTGTTGTCGGCTTAGTAACAAACGATTCTGCCAACCCTTACCGTTGGGTTGACATTCAACGTCTATCGTGTTTCTTCAGTCTCTTCTTCCTCCAGCCGCCAAAACCAAACCAGCGCCGGCGGGACCGCCTGCTCCCGCCTCCCACGGCTGGCTGTGCTTCCGCACACGCATCATGGCCACACCGCTCCCTAAAACTCTCCGCATCTTCCTCGGCTCTTGTCCGTCCCCGTACGAGGCCTCACCTTCGTCTTCCGCCTTGGTTCGCTCGCCGCGGCGCCGCCCTCCGGTGTTGTCAACATGGTCAACAACCGAGAGGAATAAGGAGATGATTGTACATGGTGAGGATGACACTAGGGACCCACCAGGATCAGGGAAGTAGGCAAGCAAGTGCCTCCTTCATTACAAGAAAAAAGGGTTCCTCTTGATGGTTTCCTGACATCTGGGTCGCATGCCACTGTCAACGTAGTCAATAAGTGAGATAACCACACAAGGAGCGGCAGACACCCGAGACCCAGCAGCGCACGCAGTATTTTTTTCGGGACGGAGAAGGGTATCAAGTGGGTTGTGCGGGAGCTGTGGCCCATCTACCCCAGACTTTTATTTCATATGTTTACCACATGACCAGCCTAGTTTTTTTCCTTTCTAAAAATGGCTAGCCCAGCTATTTTTTTGCAGAATAACCAACATAGGCCTACTTGCTTTTCTACGCCCTTTTGGGCCGGAAATCTTTCAAGACGAGGAGGGATGCATTGGGCTTGCTTGGAAAATGGGCTATATGTAATAAGAAATGGGCTAAAGTAATAATAAATGTGATGTAAAATGAAAAAATACAGCAAACACACAACTAGTTCCAAAATACTTTTTTCTTTCGGTTTTTTATATTTTAAATTTCATTGTTTTTGTGCGGTTAAAATTTAATTGGATTTAAATTAAGGTATGTTTAGTTTTTAAATTAATTTGAATCTGGCTAGAAATTTTGGGCTGTATGCTGTTTGGGACAGATTTGGAGGCTGACTTGTGGGTCTACTAGGTTCACGTGTACGAAAGGCTTTGTCAACTTAGTCCACAAACGATTCTAGCAGCACTGACCGTGGGATGTTAATCCAATTACCCTGTTGCTTCTTCAATATCTGGTCTTGTTGGTCCAGCTGCCCAAACCAGCGCCGGTGGGACTGCCTGCTCCCGCCTCTCGTGGCCGGTTGTGCTGCCGCACAGGCCGCACCGCCCTACCCTACTCCATCGCTGGCCAGGCCATTCCTCTACCTCACCCACACCTCCTGTTTATTTTTCGGCGACGACAGCCGAACTAGTAAACCCTAGTACTCCCCACCGCGTGGGCAACCACTGCCGAGTCTTCCCCGGCTTCAGGTCGTTCCCTTCCTAGGACTCGTTGTCGTCCACCGCCCTGGTGCTCTCAGCACGGCGTGGTCAACTTGGTCAACGAACGACATCCATCGGAAGAGGACTGTATGTGGAGAGGCTGACAGCTGGGTCCAGGACCGCATGCAAGGAAGTGCCTCCTTATTACGCACAAAATAAAGATTCCTCCACCTGACAGCAGGGACCCACCGGAAGGGCCTCTGTATTTCACGAAAAAAATGTTCCTCCCACTGACAGCTTGGACCCACCAGTTATATCTTCGCACGGAAGGAAGTGCCTCCTTATTACGGACAAAAGAATGAATACTCCCCCTGCTATCTGGGACCCACCATAGTTGGAGGCTGACTTGTGGGCCTACTAAGTTGACGCAGATGGAGGGCTTTGTCAACTTAGTCAATATGAACGATTCTAGCTCCAGTGACCGTACAGTCCTCACCGCCCCACCCTACTCCCATCGCTGGCCTGGCCATCCCTGTACTCACCTAGACGTGCTGTTATTCTCCGGCGACGGCAGCCTCACACTGCAGCCCAACCAGTAAACCCTCGTACGCCCCTCCGCGTGGGAAACAACTGCCGAGTCTTCCCCTGCTCCGGGTTATTTCCTTCCTAGGCCTCGCCGTCGTCCACCACCTTGGTGCTCTTGGTGTGGCGTGGTCAACGTGATCAAGCAATGACTTACATTGGAAGAGGACTATACGTGGAGAGGCTGACAGGTGTGTCCACGGCCGCAACAAGGAAGTGCCTCCTTATTACACAGAAAATAATGATTCCTCCACCTGACAGCTGGGACCTACTGGAAGGGCCTCTGTATTTTGCGAAAAAACATTTCCCCTCGGACAGATGGGACCCACCAGCTATATCTTCGGACGCAAGGAAAGTGCCTCCATATTAGGCATGAAAAAATGAATCCTCCCCTGACAGCTTGGACCCACCCACCATCAATAACTTCGCCCACAAGGAAATGACTCCTTATCCTCCCTGACAGTCGGGACCCACCTGGTCGAAGCGTAGGTAGCGTTGTTGCAAACGTGTACGTATATACTGGTTGATCGGTCTCTCTGCAACGATGAACCGTGGCCGAGCAAGCAGCGGCACTTGTAGTAGTAGAGCCCCGAACGTAGCAGTTCAGGCAGTCCCTTCCAAACCGTGTACACGTACGTACAGCCACATGCCAAAAAATATGACCACGTACGTACATACGGGTGGGGTCTCGAACGCCTACTCGCGCATACGTACAGCCAGGGCTCATGTACATGGAGAGGCAACAAACAACAACAATGGCATCCTGTTCACCAGGTAGCCAACCGGCTGGGTCGGAACAGAGAAACATCATCTTGTTCATCGGGAGGCAACAGACTGGGTCGGAATGCGTCCTGTTCAATGGGAGCCAACCGGCTTGGATGAAACAGCCAAAACGGGGTCTGACGTACCGCAGTATGGAGGAAACGGACTTCTGCTCGATCGACTATGCTCAAAACGGGGGTCCTATTCACCGGGAGGGGTGTGGCGTACCGCAAAACGGAGGAAACACACTTGTGTTGCAGCGCTACGGTCGAAACGGGGGTCTTGTTCATTGGAGTGGTGTGGTGTATCACAAAACGGGACTCCACAGGCTACTATTCACCCACCGTCGACTTCATTCAGTCTCCACCTGCACCGTTCATCCACCGCTTAACTTCCTCCTGCCTCCACCAGCTACTGTTCATCCACGGGCAACTATTCATCTAGCCCTCCATAGACTACTATTCAACAGCCCTCCACGGGGTCATGTTCATCCACCCCCAACCAGCTCGACTATGGCGGCCCTCCTCTCGTGGTCCTGTTCATCCAGCGGCAACCGCCTACTACTACTATCATGGGGTCCTATTCATCCAACCCCCACCGGGAACTGTTCATCCAACCCCAACCACGTACGTCTCGACTCGTTTAACCAACCCCCACGTACACTGTTCATCAAGAGGCAGCAGGTTCGATCGGCTTCAGCTAGCAGCAACAGCGAAGGAATCCCTCGATCGGCTTCAGTTAACAGGCAGGGATCGATCGATCACTCTGGTTCAGTAACACGTAGCCAGTGCAATTGCTCGGGTTCAGTAGGCGAATGCCTCGCTCGGGTTCAGTTAGAGCCCAATGCCTCGCACCCACGTGCGTACATGTCGGGGGAAACGACACCTATTGGATCCCAGGGAATCCCTTCTACGGTTGGCGGGGCGTGGATCCGTGCAAAGAGAGGGTCTAAAAGATCAACGCAAGGGCATTTTTACCCAGGTTCGGGCCGCAAACGATGCATAATACCCTAGTCCTGCTTTTGTGGATATTTGGTGTTCTTGAGCTCCTGAACTAGCTGCGGTGCAAGCCCAGTCCAAAAAGTCCTAATCCTTCCTCAGTACGCCTTGGGCCTCCTTTTATATGTCAAAAGGGGTTGCCACAATGGCACATAGGAGGTGGAAAGTATCTACAGTGTACATGTTTATCGCCTCGCACCGTAGGACAAACACATTTAATGCGCTGCCGACGTGCCCTCTTGCTTTATCGGGGATGGCAACGAAGCTCGTCCGGTCTGTCGCCACCTCTCCTTGCTTCGATGCGCGTCCAAGCTGACAAGGCATGCAGCTCCACGCTGGCTAGCTGGCTACTGCACTGGTGCGGTGACAGGGTCTTCACGAAGATCTGCATGTCACCACGCATGTGCTTGACTGGTTGGCCTAGAAGCTGCATGCTGCGATGCAGGCACCTGCCTAGTTGGCGAGCTGGTCGCCGTGCCGGCACGGGCGCGGGGCAGCGGAACGTTGGTGGGTGCGGGCCTGGTTGTGGCCCCACAGATGTCCCCGGCAAGGGTCTTGTCAGGGCCTCGTGGCCGTCCCCGGCAAGGGTCTTGCCGGGGGTCTTCGTCAGTCCCCGGCTAGGATCTTGCTGGGGGACTTCGTCTTCTGATTTCTATCTTAGACTCACATGCCTTTGTTCTTCACAAAGATCTGCATGCCACCACACAGGCGCCCCTGAGCCTTAGTCTTGGCGTTGTCGATGGTGTCAGAACTTTCAGGCTCAAGGGTGGCGGCCTTGCTGGTGTTGGGCAAGTTGCCCCGGCAAGGCTCTTGCCGGGGCTATGTAGGCCGCCCCGGCAAGGCTCTTGCTGGGGGAAATCCACCTTGTCCCTTTGCTCTTCGCGCCTCTGGCTTGAGTACCGCCTTGTCAGTCTTGTATCTTTCCTTCCTCTGCCCCGCCAAGCATGGCGGCAGGTGTGGCTACGACTTCCCGAACACGAGTAAAGGGGTACAGGAAGGCCCCTACTTTTGTACACCGACATACGTGTACGAGAGAAACGCGACAATCCCTCCGTGCATCGCTCGACCCCGACCAACCACCGTAATCGGGAACTCCCCAAAATTTTCCTCGCCCTCACTGAACATACGCTGCAAACAGGTCCGTAATCGAAAACGTGTGCGAAGATCAATAACAACACAGATGATTGCTGCTAACAAGCCGTGTGTGTTGTGAGCAAACAATTGCTGGTATACAATTGTGAGTGATTGATGAAAACATCACCGATGGGTTCCATTGTTTAGTCCGTGTGCAATGTGATTTTCTTTGTCCGCACAACATCCACGCTCTGTCTAGAGAGCATCAACATATATACTTAAAAAGACAACATTGCATAAACACAAGTGACTACACACATAACATTTCCACACACCAAAGTAAGCAATTACATGCATACTAAACTAGGAGAAACGAGGATCTAATCATCTACTTATTGTTGCGACAACGCTTGCCATTGCTCTGCATGTCAATGATCTGCCTGTACATGTCGTAGCTCATGTACGCCTTCTTGGCCGCGTACACGACGTGAGCTTTGTCGAGTTTCTCCATCCAGGCCGAGTACCAGGCACACTTGTCCTTGTTGCACAAATCCTTCATGTCTCTGTAATAGGGGTCGATGATGGCCTCGGCGAGGTGAACCAGTGAGTCCTTCTCATGCTCCTTGCTGCCCCAGATCTTGTATTGGCCCTGGATGTCGACAAGATTCTGGCAAACGATTCCTGAATTCCCGAGCGCCTTTACATCGTTGGGGCTATTGACAAACCAGGCGAAACTCTCGCAAAGCCTTGTGTCCAGGCAGTAGTGGTAGACGAGGACGTGGTGGCGCACACACATCTAGGCAACGACGACCTTGGGACGAGACCCGACACGAGCGCGGGTGTACTCGAGGTTGAAGCCGACCACCTTGTACTTCTCCTCGGCAAGCAACAGCTCCATGATGTGGATGGAGTGCTCCACCCAAACCGGGTCGTTGGTGTACACCACCAAGAGGTCCATGAGCCTTCTGTGGGTGTCCACCACGTCATGCATGGTGAACTGCTGCTCATCGTTAGCAGCCGCTCGGTGCGCCATTGGAGCCGCGCAGGATACCCTCTAAGAATTTCTCCTGGTGGGTGTGCTTCTTGCAATGATGGGAAGGTTGAAGAGACACTAACAAATGGGGGTCAGTCGGCCTGTAATTGTCACGTCTTGTCACAGCGTTCATAGCGGAGGATTCCAATGCACGCTTGACAACACCCCACGACAAGCATTGGCTCAAAGAGGCGCCAAATGTATCATTGGTGAGCCTGTTCCCGTGCTACTGCGCTATTTACCGTGCAAGCTTCCCGCCCGGCTAGTTTGGCCACATGTCGGCTAGAAGAGGGACAAATCATGGGCATTTATTGGCAAAAGGCTTTGTAAAAACGAAGTGTGTGGAATGACTTCGGTCATAAGTTTACCCATGGGTGATGAGGTCAAAGTTACACAGAAGGGTGATGATGGACACTTGAGTGCGATAATTAATTATGCGCTCTACAGGGCACACGATGGAAGAAACCAACTGTGTGCAATAATGTCGAAGATCACAGTCGAGTTAGATATACAAATCATGTGTTGTGAGATCGACAAGGTAAACAAATTCGAGAATGGTTAATAAAATCTAAGACCATTGCATATTAAGGTCAAAATAGTGCTACCAATATACGAGTCTCATACGATGCCATTTCAACGATTGTACCACAAAAGCTTGGAATATTACAAGGTTCAAATTCCAGAGTTATATGGCTCAAATTCGAAGATTGCAAGGTTCAAACTGATATTATAAATGAAATTCAGCTCATCAGCTGCAAACGCTCGCGCTGATCCGCTGAACATGGATATCAGAGAGGTTCAAACTAATATTACCACTTCTCAGTCTGGTTTCAAAACCTCAAAATTTTTGCAAAGGGGTCAGCCACTGACAAGTCATGTATGGGGTTGACACGATGACTTCTGATTACTCTGTCATCTGAAGTTCCAAAATGAAAACCATTCATTTTTGCGAAGTAAATGTAGGGCAAGCCTCATTTCCTTCAGCACCCTTGCTCGGAGAACAAAGAACCTGGCGAATATAATCTCCGTTAAGGTCCATATGTAGGAGTTCAAAGTAATTTCTGAGAGATGCAGATCTAGGCATTCGACATGATTGTTATATTATATCACATTATCCACCACTAGGCCTAATCTTATCTGCAAAAGAAGAAAACGTGTTAGTGCCTACATGCAGTTTTGAACATTACTACATGCCTATTTGGTTTACAGGATTTGTAAATGCAGTAACATGCCATCTTCGATCTGACATGATTAACATGGGCATTTGATTAGATTCTATAAATATGTAGCCTTCTTCACAAGAGGTTGGAGTGGATGAAAAGTTCCCTTAGAAAACTAGTATAGATGAATCCAAAGGAGAAATGCATATTGATTGTAACCATATGGATCAAGCAACCAATATAGGGAGGGACATGTATGTACTGAAATCCTCCAAAAGAATCCTTCAGAAATCATAATACATTGTCATTGTAAACTTGGAAAAAGATGTCACAAATTGAACTCCCTTATGGTTAATATTTAATAGGAAAAGAACACCACCTTGATATATAGCTTCTCCAGGTACGGAAAGCATTTCAGGAAACTGACAACTTGCTCCAGGTTGGGGCCGATAGATTCTAGTGCCAAGACCTTCACTGTGCGCAGTTTCGGGGTCAAGCTTGTCGGAATCATTTTATGAATGACATGCGAACAAACATCTTCAAAACTAGAAATAATGTAAATTCGTAGAAGGAGAGGTAGAAGGCGGCTGTTGTACCTGAACGGCTGTGGATCCAATAACAAGTTCGGAGTATTTGTTAGACGAGTAGCCCACCACTATCAATTTCGGCACAGAAATGACATTGATTCTTATTGGACCTTCTTGATCAAATACAAGTAATCTCTCAAGTGCAGGTGTGTCCTCAATGACCATACCATGGTACACATCTTGTGATGTCTTCCTGCCACACCAGCAACACACATAAATAGTCCGGAGAGTCATGGAGGTGATGTGGAAGGTACTCAACCCATTGATCGCTTGAAGACGAAGGCACTCGAGTGCAGTACAACCACGGAGCAGGCCCTCCATGTCAGCATTTGAGAGGCAAACGACGACGAGCTCGAGGTGCTTCAATCGTGGTAGAATAAGAGCGGGCGCATCATCAAGGAAGGGGGGTGGTGGAATGGTAGTTCCTGAACTTGGCGACGCACAGCGTGCGCGCGAGGCGGAGTGCGGACGTTGGCAGCGATCGCATATGCCCATCATCAAAAGTGAGCTCCTCGAGCTGATCTAGGGCGGGGGATCATAACCAGTCATCAAGCTTGGCTCGGTCCTTGCCGTTGGAACGAAACTTGCCCATTCTAAGGCCTCTGGTTGGGCCAAGGTGACTGCTGAGGATCTTGGAGAACACATCAAAGCTTTTGCGATAGCCATGGCAGGCCTCGTGGGTGTCGATGAGGTCGAGAGGGCTGGACTTCCATAGGGGGCACCACCGCCTGGAAAGGACGGTTGTTCGCGCCCCATATTTGATTGGGAGGAGGGAGATGATGACTGTCAATGTATCATCAGGGAGGCTGCTGATGAAGTCTAGGCCTGCTGGAGTCACTTGCGGTTCTAGCTCGCCCCGCCTCCGCTTGTTGGCAGCCCCATTCACCACCTCCGTAGTCTCGTTGTCAGCGGCACTTTCTGATAGAAATGGGAGTACAGGAAATATTTAGTTAAAACAGGGCAATAGAAAAGTGTATTGGTAACTAGAAGTTATTAGTAAGAGAAGGGAATAATAGTTGGTTGCTTAAATACTACACAATTCATTTGATATTGCTGGGTAAGCCAACATGCAGATAGTTGAAAAGAAAACTTACTTCGAATAAAGTCTGGACGGATGATATCATCGGGGAAGTTACCATATATCTCATGACCAGGCCCTTTTATGTGCAGTGCAATTCCAGTGTCAGCTTGCAGTTCATAAAACTTAGCAATTTCTCTCCAAAAGCCAGTGCCAAAATAGGGGTCACCATGTTCATCAAGTCTTACAGTAGCAATGATTGTATATCCATGGTTTGTGTGTAGTATGGCATCCTTGTAGTCTTGATTTATGTAAAGGGAAAGATTGTGCACTACAGATTCTGTTGCATAGCAAGGGACGCGTTGCAGAAAATGGTAGGATTGTTAAAGAAAATATGGTAACATGCAAATATGGGCCCAAATTGAAAGAAATGTACACAGTCGAAATCTAAGGACAAAAATTTATAATAAAACAGATAGGGTAAACATGATGTCACGGAAATATGAGTAATCGATAGAACAATACATCATTAATTTTCCTAATATAGAAAGAAGAGGGGAAAAAAATCCCCTTTGACGTATATGGTGCATGTGGCACCTTTTATCCAAATGTAGTGATATTTTGAATATGTTCAAGAAAGTACGCCATGCCAGCCAATTTAGGGTGAGATTGAACATACCGCACACATCCTCAAGTCATCTAGTACGGTGAGATGGAATGTCTGGCGGAGGCCGCAAGGTCCTGACGTGTCTGCGCACTGTACACTCTATGAATGGAAGAAAACCCTCAAATAAGCTCGAATAAAAATGAATTCACGGCGATTTCGGCCGGGTGATTAAAGGAGGCAGATGAACTAGGATAAGAGATGAGATAATATATCATTAAATTAGTTACCTTGTTGTCCATGAGAAAGAACCCTTAGTACGACAGATTCCCCAACCGAGCGGAGCTGGGTCGACTACGAGCAGCGTCGAGAAAGTCGATGGAGATAGGCGGCGACAAGCGGAAGTGGCGTAATGCGGTGGGCTTTGCTGGCAGCCTGGCGACGGCGGCAGGCGTCGCGCTAAGTTTTTACCTCCGCGATAGGCGATGCCATGCATATACCCGGAGGAGCTTGTGCAGGTGTGAATGGGGACCGGAGGGGGTGGCGGGCGGGGTGAGGGTTTTTGTGACGTGGGGATGGTGAGGTTTTTTTTTAATTGGATGGTGAGAGTTTTCTGTCCCACAAAGAATTTTGGAGGCGACAGTTTGCTAGAGCCAACCGTGTGTGATTGACGCAACATGCAAAATGAAAGTCATTGCACACTGTTCCAATTTTGGGAACCATGTGTGATTCACGTACTACCTCCATCCTGGTTTATTGGTCCCCTTTGAAATTTTTACCAAAATTTGACCAAATATTTAACTAAGAAATGTTTATGCATGTCACCAAAAATTATATCATTGAACACTATGCTCAAATACCCATCCAACAATATAATTTTTGCTGACGGCTTTGAGGACTGAGAGCGGCGACGAGGATACAAGCGGAGATAGAGGATTGTGTGTGTGGCGAGGATGGGGGGTGTGGCCGCTCGGGCGCACCATTAATATGGAGTTGTGGGAGAGAGGCGGGCGACGGTCAAACTGATGGCTCGCCTCCCGGTGAGCCTGCGCACCGGACTGCTGGCATGCCTACCAAAGTTTCACATAGCTACTCGCACGCCTCCCGATGACACCATGCAGCGAGCACGCCTCCATCAATTCACACACCTGCACGCACGCCTCCTAGTCTGCCTGCGTGGCGGACTGCTCGCAAGCGTCCCATCAACTCATGCTTGCTCGCACGGCACACGGGTCGGGCGGCGGCTCGTATATTGTTTTTCTATTTGGACGATTAATGCTGCCGCTTTATTGCTTAACCGAAGCATGGCATGTATCCGTTGTTGGTCTAACGCTCACGGTTCGAATAAATAATCCATTTGGGATATTGGTTCCCAATTATTAATAATCTCCCGTTTGTAGTTAGATAAAGATTACATAAAAAAAGGTACAATGCCACTTTGTATTGGTGTCCATATGACAACATGATAAGTTTCATGAACTTCAAATAAGTTTTGCATGTACTAGAATTTAAAAATCAAGGTTCTCAGTGTTTGAAATTTGTTGCAGGGGGAGTAAACATGCACCCAGTGAGACACATGTGTTTTTGCAATCCATTTCGGTGTACTTTCACATGTGCATGTAGCTCAAATTCGATTTTTGCACATTATACCCATAGAAAATCAATCAATTAATGTACTATGTCTTAATGATCTCTGTGATATTTTCAAAATTAAAATGTCCCTCCTTTGGTAACATATGTTCACTACGGGATAATTAATTTAACATGCATCGTAGTCGTGGTGGATTCACGGTGTGTGCGTTTGGGGGTGGCGGGTGGCATGCAGTACACTACGAGTTGTGAGCCGCCGTGTGGGTTGGCCATTTTGTTAGGCAGGCCGGTGCCACATCAGAGTCATGAATTCATTATTTAAATCATTACACAACCCTTTCATACATACATGTTTTGGCCACATGCAGTCGATGGTTGTCCTACACGACACTCGATACTCGCGTGTGACGCTTTCTGTCGGCCCGCGAGGTCGTCTTCCCTCATTTTGACGAATAGCCGGCAGTGAGGTTAATTTTACCAGCAAGGTAGATTTTTGTGTTTGTGTTATGGTGGTATATAGTATGCGTCGAAGAGGTGGGAGGAGACTTGCATATATACTATACGTATGCGTCCGTGAACAAGTACACCTCACTTAGTGTCAGGACTTCTCGGTTTCCGAGGCATGTGCCACATCAAAATTGTGAAATTGGCTATTCAAACATCACACAACATCTCTTTTGGCCACATGCATGCACACGGTGGTTATCCTAGCTAGGACACTCACGTGTGACGCTTCTATCTATGGGCCCACGAGGCCATTGTCGATGCATGCATGCATAACTTTGACCTACATTGGGAGAGGTTAATTAATTTCACCATCGATGAGGATTCTTTTGGGTTGTACATATTACGGCACGAGCATATAGTATGCAGTGAAGAGGGGGGAAGGGGAGGTAGTACGCTTCATGAACCTCGCTCTGTGTGGGTGCATGGTTTACAGTTTTTGAGGCATGTGGCACATCATAGTTGTGCATTTTTGGTATTCAACATATATATGTTTGGCCCACATGCAAAGCAGTGGTGGTTTTCCTCTCGCACCCACTAAAGCGGTTATCTGCGATATCAATGCTTTCCATCTGTGGGCCCACTTGGTCCATCAGTACTTTTTTCCTGACAACACAAGAGAGGTTAATTTGATTTAGTAGGGGATTATTTTCTTGCTTGTAATACAGTATATATATACGGCATGCTTTGGGATGACACGCATGATACAGTTTGAGCACACACACATGCATGCGTACGCATGAATCTCTCCCATCGAGTCGAATTGGCTAGTACAACGACACGTCATGAACCGATCTCGCTCTGTGTGGGGAGGTAGTGTACGATTTTTGACGCACTGCCACATCAACTTTGTGAAATGGTATTCAAACATGCATGCACACATCACCTCCATACATATGCATGTAGTGGTTGCCTTCGAACGGTACACTCCCTCGCATGGTTATCATCGACAAGCCTATATATTCGTGGGCCCGTGTGGACATCCATGATCACCTTGACCAACAACAAGATAGGTTACCATGGCGGATTCTTCATTTGGTTCGTGTTATCGTAGTATAGGTCATGGTGAGATTCATACCTAATTAAGTTTGAGCGCATATACTATGCACGCATGCATAAATCCCCGTCGTTGGCTTGAAGTGTGGTGTAACATACATATGCATCGTCAACCTAACCCTCACTCAGTGTGGGGATTTCTTGTTTGAAATCACGGTGCCACATCAAAGTTGTTCCATTGTTACTCAAAAACACACCTCTGCATACATATGTTTGGGCCACAGGCATGCAGTGGTTGTCTTTGGGGACTAGCTACTTGCGTGATTATTAGCAAGCTAGCCCATCTCCGGGGTCGCATGGATGACCATCACTTTGACCAACAACAAGAGAGAGGTTGTACGACCAATGTGGATTATTCTTGGTCCGTTTACGATCCATCTTGGTGAGAGATGCCTCTCTGGCCCACCAATTGAAAGTGTGTGTGTGTGTGTGGGGGGGGGGTGCTACTTCGCACTTTGGTAGGTAAACCTCGGTTGGGGGGGCATCCATTCATAGCTTAGGATTCCCTTCGTGGAGACACGAGGGGGGGTGTTGCTAGCTGCTACTTTCCACTTTGCTAGGTGAACCTCGGTGTGTGTGTGTGTGTGTGGGGGGGGGGGTGGCATGCATTCATAGCTTAGGATTCCCTTCGCGCTGACACGAGGGAGGGGGGCTGCTAGCTACTTCGCACTTTGGTAGGTGAACCTCGGTTGTGCATTCATAGCTTAGGATTCCCTTCGTGCCGACATGAGGGAGGGGGCTGCTAGCTACTTCGCACTTTGCTAGGTGAACCTAGGTTGGGGGCATGCATTCATAGCTTATGATTCCCTTCGTGCCGACACGAGGGAGGGGGCTTGCTGCTACTTTGCACTTTGCTAGGTGAACCTCGGTTGGGGGGGAGGGGGCATGCATTCATAGCTTAGGATCCCCTTCGTGCCGACACGAGGGGGGTGGGGGCAAGCAATAATGTGCACTTTGAGAGATAGGTGCCATATCGAAGTTGCATTTGGTATTTGAAAATCAAAACACCCTTTCATGCATAAATTTGGTCCACATGCAAGTGTGTTCGTGTTCTGACCCTCTCCCGTGTCATTTTTCACCAAATGTATGAACATTAGACAAGTCGGATGACACAACAGACACGGTTCACTCAAACTAACGGTGTGCCACGCTGGTGCCCCTGTCACACACACATCCGCACAATACATTGGGCTCCACGAGGCTTTCCCTCTAAAAAATATCTACCCGCCTGCAGCTTTTTTCTATTTGATAACACACGGTTATTGTGTTTCGACCGTGTGGGATGTTTCTTGTTCCCAATCCCGCCTACATCCCTAGAAAATATCTACCCACCTTGAGGGTTTTCAGTTTCATAACACATGGTTGTTATCTCCAGACTGTGTGCGATGTTTGTTGTTCCCAATCCCGCCTGCATCCCTCAAAAATATCTGCCCGGCACGAGGGTTTTTCTGTTTCATAACACACAGTTGTTATCTCTGGACCATGTGCGATGCACCATCATCAAAATTTTCAATAGCCCTGGCATTTCACTCCCGCGTTTGACTCCCGTCGTCCCACGTAGTAAAATTTTCAGTACCCGCGTCATTTCCTCAAACACCCCCGCCCCTCCCCCTCCACACACACACACGCACACCAAAACCTCCTCGGGCGTGCGCACACACACACACCCTCCCTCTCTCGAAACCCAAGCAAGGTCCCCACCATCGCCGCCACCGCCGCAAGGCCTCCATTGTCAACATCTGCCGGTTTGCCCGTGCAGCTTACCCACCGATCTCCATACTGTCAGGACCGGATTTTCAGGATATAATTTCCCAGAAATGGCCCTTGTACTCACCAGCCCCAGGATTACTGTTAGCTGATGAGTCACCAACTTGATACAGAAACTCCAAGCAAAATACAGGTTATGTAGTACAAGACCATTATGGTCTATGAGTACAACAAATGGTTTCTAGTGGTTGATGGCGGAAGCAGTCTGCGGATCATCAGCGTCTATGGGACTCCATTTCCCATAGAAACAGCTGACCTGGATAATTCCTATCTTCGCGAGGCTGCTATCACCATTGCGTAGGTTCCGGGGCTGTCGTCGCAACGCTCCTTTCTACGCAATAAATCTGGCCAATACAATAGCCAGGGACAAGCCAGTGAGTACTTTGAATGTACTCGCAAACATTATGAACACAGGTATAATATCATGAATGGATAATCATGCTCTGAAATACTCTATGGTCACAACATCTGTCATGAATAAAAATCATGATGCATGCAAGCAGGTTGTTCATGTCAAATACGACTATGCAATCAGAGAGCAGAAATAGAATGCACCGATCCGGTGTCTGAAGCGACGCCTCGAAAGGGTAGTAATATAAAGCATGCCTCAGTCGGGCGCCTGATGCGACACCACATAAAGGGCTTATATATAAAAGATATAACAAGCATGCCATAGTCGGGCGTCTGTGCGACACCACATAAAGGGCTTATAAGTAATTGAAATAACAAGCATGCCACAGTCGGGCGTCTGTGCGACACCACATAAAGGGCTTATACATAAAAGATATAACAAGCATGCCACAGTCGGGCGTCTGTGCGACACCACATAAAGGGCTTATAAGTAATTGAAATAACAAGCATGCCACAGTCGGGCGTCTGTGCGACACCACATAAAGGGCTTATACAAGAATAATCACAGTGAATATCCAGGAGGTAGAACCGTCCCAGGGATACTCAAAAATTAAAATAACATAAATGGTTAGTCCATAAAAATAATCATAATCATCATACGTCACAGGTCATAGTCAATGCTCTGGTTTAGTGGTTTTTCCTCTGAAGACCGACACTTGACCCATCCCAGACTGTAGTCCTTAACCATGGGCACGGCTATTCGAATAGGTTTAATCTCTACAGAGGGTGTACTCTTCACCCACTAGTAACGGATTCCTTTAGTCCATCGGGACTAATCCCGTCCACGGTCTTTCGTTTGAGAACACACCTGACCGCACACACCAGCCTAACTTACTGGTGTATGGAATCACCCTTGACACCTGTTAAGCAAACTCTAAGTGGGGAGGCTACAACCTCGACTAGCATGGGATCACAAAATTTATACCGCGCGCAAACTAGGGGAGCTACCCCTTCGGCTACAACCAAAACACCCATGCCCCCGGACCAGGCGGCATGCCTACCGGATACAACCGGTATCTTCCACCTTGGCCTCTCTGTACGGTGTGTGCTAGGAAAGGGGTTGACAACTTACTAAACCGTACCCTGCCTATGGCAGGGACAAGTGGTAGTACGAAACAAGTATGCTGGTTACCGGAACAAGACTCGATCTATGGTCGACTCAGGAGGCTTAGGTATTCCCTGCATGATTAGCATAACAAATATATTTCAATCCAACAGACAGAATCACCACTCAGCATACCTCATCATACCATACTGGATACAACTGTCTCGACGAGGAACTGGAGACAAGCATCGTGTCTACCCAAGACAGAGGCTTTCCCGGCTTCCTTCTGGTAGGCATGAAGGCTATATGAGAGTGACTGCTGTCACAACATATCAATGTTCAAAAGCACGGTATCATTAACATGCACTTACGAGTAGGATCATATCACCCTAATAAATAACGGAAATTTCGAGACATGGTGGTGTTGTAACCAAATTAAACAACACACGGCAATATTATGCCCGGGTTCAGAATGCTTGCCTTCAAGCTGTGGGGAGGTGATTTGCTCTCCAAAACTTTTGAAAGTTATATCTCCCCTCCAAATTCCTATTTTCAAAAATATTCAAATAACACATACTTCAACAACAGTACAAAAAGTTGTCCTAATTATTTTTGAAATAAATCTTAAAATAAACTAGGTGAAATTTTAGAGAGGTAGTAAAAAGAATCAATCCATTTGGAGTTTTATTTAAAAAGATATAGCCAGTCAAAGTTGCAGTCAAACTCTGTTTATAAAAATAAAACAGAAAAAGAAAACGTTTCAAATACGCATACGCTTCCGGGCAGAGAAAACGTACTTTGGGTTTTGCGCTACCACTTAAAACACGTGGAGGTGGGGCTGGGCCACTGATGGTGGGTCCCTTGGGCCCACTGGTCAGGTTTGACCAGTCGTCCCCCGCCTTCCGTCTCTTTGGCCGAACGAGGGCGGAGCTCCGGCGATCTTCGCCGGTGAACGGCAGCTCCTCGAGGGCATCCGAGGGCAGGGATGGATCCGCTAGCCCAAGGCGGGCCTCCCGGTAGTCGCTAGGCTGGTGGGGGTGGAGGGGGTCGCCGGCGGGGAGCTTCACGGCGGAGATGGCTTCGGGCACGATTTGGGATCTAGGCTACGGTGGGTTTTGATCGCGTTTGAGAGGCTGGGCAGCTCCGCACGATCAAGTGGAGTCGAACGGTGGTGCTGGAAGAGTGGGGGAAGCTCTTCTGGCGATGCACGACACCGGAGCGTGGTGGCGGCCGCACTAATTGGAGACGGGGAAGAAGACTTCCCCCCGATGATTTGCTGGCTGTGGGGGCTCCATGGGGATGGCCTGGGGCTGCCTGAGTGGCTGGACGGGCTCGGGGACCCTTCTTATAGGCGATCGAGGTCGGTTGTGCGGCGGCCGTGGATAGGATCGACGGTGAACCGCCGTTCTGTAGTTGCAGGGCGACGTGGCGGCGACGTGCGCTAGGGGACGAGCTTGTGGATAAGCTTGAGCTGCTCTAGGGGGCAGCTGGCGAGCGAGCGTGGCTTGGGCGGTGTTGTCCGCGGCAGAGGCTGCTGTGGCCGGCAGCTAGCTGCCGTGGCCGACCTGACGGTGGCGCTGTAGGGCTCCAGGGACGGCTCTGCGGCGAGGGAGGGGGCGGGCGTGTTGGCTGCGAGTGGGGAGAGGCCAGAGCGGGCGCGGGGAGGCGGCAGTGCGACGCGGCGACTCGATGCGCGCGCGTGCAAAACATGCGCTCTGGGCGCGCACAGCGCACGCACGCTGCATGTTCGGCATAATGCCAGGGCATGCTAGGAGGCTGTGGTGAGGTTGGGGATTAACATGTCATGGTTAGTGTCATCTAGGAGCTTAGTGGACATGCTAGTTTGTCCAGAGGTGCAAGGCCATAGTGCAAAGACAAACATCATGCCAAAACTGTCCATGCACTCAAGGTGTTTGACAGAATGCCAATGTCATCTAGGCAACTCTTGGGGTGGCCAAAAACTCCAGATCAGTGCCTCTCTAGATGTAGGTGATGATGGCAAGGTCATTTGGGCAAAGTCAGAAACTTGCTAATGCAAGTTTTGCAAATCTTCAGTTTTGGACAGAAAGAAAAAGGCCTCATTGCATGCACTTAAAATCCTCCAATGGGTCCACTCTTCTGGACTTAAGGGTTTTGTGAGATGGGCTATAAGTAGGAGAAAGCTCATGGGCACTAGAGCAAAATAAATTAGGGTTGCAGTAGGAAACACCCAACTGGGCCAGATTGAAAATGAGGTTGATTCACTCAAATTTTTCAAAGAACATAAAAGGGTTTTTGCATAAATTTGAATAATATAGCCCTACTAACATCCCCTAATTTTGGTGGAGGCTAGAAAGAAATACTCAAATGGGTTGTAGTGCAATACTGCCATCTGGACCAGTTTTGGAAACTTGGGGTAGAGCTCAAAATATCCCATGAATAAAAGATGTTTTTGCATAAAGGTGATTTAAAAACATCACATGACATCCCCAAATTTTGGTTGAAATTTTAAATAAATACATCAAAGGGTTGTAGTTCAAATGGGACCCTAAAACCATGGGAAACCAACTTTAAGGAAATGAAGATCACGAAAAATGATTATATAATTAATTCCACTGATAAAAAGAAAGGTTTTCTTGAGAGGTTAAACAAGTACAATAATATATTTGGAAAGTTTTCACTTGGGGTAAAAACTCCACAATATCAAAAAAAAGAATGTTTCTGAAATCAAAGAAAACCCAGAGAATGAAAATTTTAATTTCATGGTAAAATTTTAATTAATAAAACAAGGATAAAATTTTGGGGTGTCACACATACCTAGGCCGCCCTGAGTTTCTTAGATGACGCCTGCCAAACGCCCCCTTTCCAACATATCCCCATCCCCATCCCCCACTCCAGAGCGTCGCGGCCTAAGCTCGGCTACGCTTCCCGTGGAGCGACTGGCCCAAAACAGGTGTATCGTGGTCTCTTCGCCCGAAGTCGCCGAGGAAGCTGACGACCATTACTTGCGGCAGGCACTCAATAAGTGGGCTAGAGTATGCGGGCATGTCTCAGCCGCCGGCTATGACATCGAGGTCATCGACAGCGACGGCCTGAGGCATGCTATGTCACAGGTTAAGTGGCCCACCCCCAACCCCTAGGGTTCAACCACCATCGATCTCATCCATGGCCCCACCGCTGATCTCCTCTGGCTCACTGTCAACAATTTGCCATCCTACATCGCCATCGAGCCCCTTTTGTCATTTCTGAAGGACACGTTCTGCGACGCTGGCTTTGGATCCACAGCTTCCAAGTCAGACGTCATCGACGGTGACCACAAGGAGGGCACCCTCTCCGGATCTTCCAAGGGGAAATAGCCCATCTGCTCTTCCAAGGGGAAAGCGCCCATATGCGACATCAGGGAGGGCACCCTACAGCCGTACTCTTCCAAGGGGAAGGAGCCCATCCGCGACAACAAGGAGTGCATCCAGGGTCCGTGCTCTTCCCACGGGAACGAGCCCATCCGTGACAAGTGAGGAAACCCATGATTTGTTTTGACGTGGCTCTTCACAGGGGGGAAACCCATGATTTGTTTTATCGAGTCCCTTTTGTAGTGTAGTGAGAATATGTCCGGTTTTAATTGCTATATCTAGTTGTTTGCAGTATGCCTTGTTTATTTTAGTTGTTCACAATGTGATGCTCTATATGTGCAATTATTTACTGTGCAATACATTTCATCAATCCAGTTTTAAACATACCGATAGGAATGCATATATTTGCTTGTTGTTAAGCCTATTATAGCTAGCATATGCCTCTTTTAAAGTTTTTTGATTGTTCGGTTGTTTGTAGTTAGCCTATGTCCAATTTCAAATGCTATCTTTGGTTGTTTGTAGTATGCCTTGTTTATTCGAGTTATTCACATGTGAAGTTCTATATGTGCAAGTATGAACTGTGCAGTTCAATTTCATCACTACCAGTTTCAACAATACCACTATGAATGACTACATTTGGTTGCTTCATCTTGTAGTTAACACGCCTTTCCATTTTTATTTAACAATAACCAGTGTACTTAGATCGGCATAGTACCAGTTTGAATGACTATGGTTGCTTGTTGTTAAATGTTAGGCCTGTTGCAGTTAACACACCTTTCCACCTGTTTTGCTTTACTAGCATGCTTAAACCTGAACACTAAAGCTATCTTATGGAGAATATTTTGTCTACCATGGATAATTTTGGTTGATGTTTAGCCTGTTGTGCTTGACATGCTTCTCGATGTACCTACACAGGACAATTTTGGGAATGACTGCTGTTTTCCATCGAGGTTAGTTTCATCCCATGGCTTATATATGCTCACTGTTCAGGATATCGGCAGCTGGTATCATATAGGCCGGGGGCTGATAAGGGACTAATCGGTGAATCAGACTTTTAACTGAATATATCTGCAACCCATTTATCGTTAGGTTAACCTGGGCCATATGTAATATATCTGAAGCTACATAGCAACATGCACTGTACTTAATGTCTAAATATGCAATCCTAGGCTACATAGAACAAAGAAGAGTGTTACATTAATGTTCTAATGATGTCTAGATATACGTAGAAGAGCAGCAGCAACAACAACAATGACAACAACACATCCCTGTTTGGATACTCAACTTAGCTAGAGGTTAGAGTTAGTTTCTAGCTCATGACTAACCCTGAACTAACTCCATCCAAAGAGTTGTTTGGATGGGAGGGTTAGATTGACAATAAACGCACTAGGAGAACTAGCTCCAATTAGCACCTCTTGGGTTGGATAGTTTTTTTGGGTGGGTTATAGATGGAACTAGCTCAAACTAGCCCTCATGTTTAGATATATTTTAGGGATATTTGAGCCCGAACTAGCTCAAACTAACTGTACCCATGGATACAACAGCAGTTAATCAACCGATAATTTGTAAGAATGCACTAAAATCCTTCCGGCCCATAATATAAGATGTTAATTCATCTAATATGTGAGTATATTGGATGTTATAAGATATTATAAAAGAGTGCTATACTACATCATTGTGCAATTGTTGTTTAGCTTCTAATATTAACTTTGTGTTTTCAGGTACATATGTCATTGGTAAAGATCCGCGCTTCGACCCTTTCTGCGTATGGGGCAATGAGATATCGATGAACCAGCATCAAGTGAGGAAGCTGATAAAGATTGTTAGTAAAATGGGTCCAAAGGTGGCAATTAAACTATTTCTTTACACTTTATCCAAGACAACAACGAACTGTAGGATAGTAAGTAAGAGCTCTGCAGCCTTTTTTTTACTGCCCATAATGAGTTGTGTTAGACGACAATGTCTGATCTTTTTCCTTTGAAGTGCTTGCCAAAGCGGTTTACTCAAGATTACCTCTCAAACTACATGATTAGTGGGCATGCAAAGGTTAAAGTATTTCTACCGGAACACGATGATTATCTAGATGTTTTCATGAAGACCGTGAAGGATGGGCGGTCGGCCATCACAAGGGGCTGGACTAGAGTCGTGCGTGCCTTATGCATGGAGGAGGGCACAATATGGGCATTCCACTTCACCTTGTTCAGCAATCAGAATGTATTTCGCCTCTTTCTTTACCGTCTTTAATAGTACAATTATAAAATTGTGGTTCATCATTCTTTATTTGGTTCTTATGTAATTCTTGAACATATGTAATCGGATAATGCATTGGTTGTTTGAACCTGATGGATATGAATAAATCTACAACATACATTCAAATTCAAATTCAAATCCAAATCTGGTACAATTTGAAATAGCAGCAATTAAATTACGGTGAAATTACCCTCCAGGTCGTTATGACACACACGGTTGGTAAAACACAAACTTTTGTGATATACACCATAATCCAACACGGTTCACAAAGAGGAAACGTGTGGAAGCATGCACATAGTTGCCGGTTGCAAAGCGTGTGCGATGTCAGACAATATCACAAACGGTGCGGGCGAACAAAACATTTGTGTTAGTTGCCTTATCGTACACAATTCGCAACCATGAACTGTTACTGATCAAGTATGCATCGTAAACGTTGCACCACAAAATAGCGTGTGCGATAGTTGTCATGTACGACAATGTTACGACGGTCCGACGTTTCGTAATCTTGTCCGACACTCGTACGACGATTAGCTAGTCTACTTAATTAGTTATCGCATATGGTTTGGGAAAAGCAAATGTGTGTGATCGTATGCTTATCATACACATTCTATAATAGTGAACCTTTTGTGATGGGTCGCGCATCATAAACGTAGCACCACAGAATACCGACTGTGATGGCAATGCGAGCATAAACGAGTAGGAGTATTGTAGGGTCCCTATCCCCGAGGGTGTCTAGGCCGTGTGGGAAGAACCCCCCTATCGCCGTCACTCACTAGGCGACGGTTCCAAATGCCGTCGCGCCTACTAGTGGAAGTGTCATAAGCATGACAGGAAAAAGATTGTGCGGCCCAAAATCTCACGGATGTGTATTTTTTTTGTAGCGCAACTTGGGCCACAATGGCCCATGAGGAGTTAGAGCCCGCCCTCTTCCTTGTTGGGGGTCGAATTCTACTAGGGGAGGGAGTGGGCTCCTCCCCTAGGCCGGCGCACCAAGGGGGGCACTTCCCCCTTAGTGGTTGCCCTCTCCCTCCCTTCTAACATATATATATATATATATATATATATATATATATATATATATATATATATATATATATATATATAGACACACACACACACACTAGAGGATTTCCACCCTATGAAATATAAGTTTTTGGAGCCTCCTCTAGTTGATCTGGTGCCTAGTTGGTCCTAGTTGACTAATTAGAGTGAGCCCTAGCCACCTTTAATACTCGTAATTAGAAGCCCCGTGTGGTTCTAAACACCTCCCTCTAATTCTCTGGTGACGATTAGCTCTGAACGGCAAAGCGCTGCCGGATCATGAAGACTGTACGCCTGGAACCAAGTAGAGAGGTCATGCTTTCGGTCTTCTGTTCCGAGGATCATCCTAGGGCGGTTAGCGGGATCGTCATCAACATTCAAGAGACTCCAAGTACGATATACACCGAGCCGTCTACTTCCGCTGCACTCCCGAAGTCGGTAACAATCATTGATCACAACCCGTTATGCATCTTCATATTGTTCCTGGTTGATCGTAGGGCGATTTTGTTTGTTTTTACTACGCTTCCCAACAGTCCATGCATGAGATCCTTCGTGAAATAAAGGAGGACAGTGTTGCAAATTGAGGTAGAGGAGGAAGCGATGATATTGGTCGGCATTTGGGGATGGGAACTTGATCGCGTCCACAGGTGCCAACGGATGTTTGTCAGGTTGTTGACAAGTCGGTGAACAAATATCTCAATGACCTGGAAATCATGCAAATTATGAAAGAAGCAAAAACAACCACGGAGCACACGACACATCTTAGATCTCCTCCATCTCTAGTTCTTGAAGAACCAGAGGCCTCAACGCCGAAGAAAGTGAAAAAAGTTGTTCCCAAGGGGAAGCCAACCAAAGCAAAGGCTTCAGTACAATTGACTAAAACAAGTGTGCGGACAGAAAATGAAGCAAGCAACAAACATATTGATAGAGGAGAAGGTGTCATGATGTTTCGATGAGATTACTTTCATTTTCTGTGGGAGTCGACTTTGACGATCCGACTACGAACGTGCGAAGATCACTACAAAAAAAAAGACACATCCGTGACATTTTGGGCCGAACGAAAGTCTTCTCTGTCATACTTATGACACTTCTATGACGATAATTGTGACAAAACCCGGTATCATCATAGATGTGGTGGGGTCCTACTTTTATGACAAAAAATCATGACAGAAAATGGGCTTTTTGTCCTGGGCAGGCTGGAGATGGAGCTGCATGACATTCTTTGGGCTGTCCATGATGGAAAAAACCGTGGTAGAAGCGAGGGCGAGGAAAATATCGGGGTGTTCCCGGTTACGGTGGGTGGTCGGGGCCGATGCACGTTTCTCTCGTACACGCACATGCGTGGGTGTGAGGCGTTGGGCTCTAACTGAACCCGAGCAATTGCACTGTAGGCTACGCGTTACTGAACCCGAGCAATCGATTGATGGCTGTTAACTGAACCCGATCGATCGATTCCTTCGCTACTGCTGCTAACTGATCGATGCTGCCTCTGGATAAACAGTGAGCGTTGGTGGGGGGTTTGGATGAACAGTTCCCGGTGGGGGTGGATGAACAGGACCCCGTGGTGTTGCCTTTGGATGAACAGGACCCTGATCGATTGAGCCGGTTGGGGCTGGATGAACAGGACCCCGTGGAGGGCAGGATGAACAGGACCACCCCGTGGAGGGCAGGATGAACAGTAGATGATGAAGGGTTGGATGAACAGTAGCCCGTGGAGGGGCGGTTGAACAGGAGCCCGTGGAGAGGGCTGGTTGAACAGTAGCCGGTGGAGTAGCGTGCGGTGGAGGCTGGATGAACAGGAGCCCGTGGATGAACAGTCGCAGGTGGAGGCTGGAGGAGGTCGACGGTGGATGAACAGTAGCTCGTGGAGGCTGGAGGGGGTCGACGGTGCAGATGAACAATATCCCATGGAGTCCCATTTTGCGGTACGCCACACCCCTCCCGATGAACAGGACCCCATTTCGACCATAGCGCTTATCCACAAGTCCGTTTCCTCCGTTTTGCGGTACGCCACACCCCTCCGATCAACAGGACCCCAGTTTCGACATGGCGTTCTTCAGTCCGAAAGGCATCCGTACGAAACAATATGTGCCACATGGAGTGATGAACGCGGTCTTCTCTTCATCTTCTTCAGCCATGAAGATCTGATGATATCCTGAGTAGGCGTCAAGAAATGAAAGCAGGTCACATCCGGCCGTGGAGTCGACAATCTGGTCAATGCGCGGCAAGGGAAAGGGATCTTTGGGACAAGCTTTGTTAACATCAATGAAGTCGATGCAAAGCCTCCATTTCCCATTTGCTTTGCGCACGACAACAGGATTGGCCAACCACGTCGGATGGAGCACTCCTTTGATGAGGCCTGCCGCTTCCAACTTCTTGATCTCTTCTGCAATGAACTCTTGGCGCTCCACTGCTTGCTTCCTGACTCTCTGCTTGACGGGCCGCGCGTGAGGACAGACGGCGAGGTGGTGCTCAATCACTTTCCTGGGAACGCCGGGGATGTCGGATGGTTGCCAGGCAAACACATCGACATTCGCCCGCAGGAAAGCAACGAGCGCGCTTTCCTATTTGGGGTCGAGCGTGGCACTGATGGTGAAGGTACCACCAGTGCCGTCCTCCTTGGCGGGCACCTTCTTGGTCGTTGGCGGAGCTGCCATTGTCTTCTTACTCTTGCCGGTGGAGCTCGATGGTGCGTCCTCGACGGTAGCGCAGCACTCCGAAGAGGTGCGCTTGCCGGAGTGGGCGCCAGAGCACTTGCCGGGCTGGGTCCTCTTCTTCCCTCCGGGAGCTTCAGCGGCAAGCGGCTTGTGATCCACTGCGGCTGCTGCTTCCCGGTAGATCTTGTCGGCACAGATAAGGGCATCCTTCTTGTCGCCGGGGACGGAGATGACGCTTATCGGGCCTGGCATCTTGAGCATGTTGTAGGCGTAGTGAGAGGCCGCCATGAACTTGGCGAGCGCTGGATGGCCGAGAATTCCATTGTAAGGCAATGGAAAATCGGCAACGTCAAAAGTGATCCTCTCTGTCCTGAAATTCAGCTCGCTGCCAAATGTCACTGGCAATGTTATCTTCCCCTTCGGCTTGCTCCTTCGCGGGTTGATTCCTTGGAACGTGTCGGTCTCTTCGAGCTCGCTGTCGGGGACTTGGAGTTTCCGGAGCACAGCGGAGGAGATCAGGTTCAAGCCGGCCCCGCCGTCAACTAGCATCTTAGTGACCTTGAGGTTGCGGACTGTTGGTGAGACCAACATCGGCAAGCACCCGATCGCCGTTGTGCGATCAGGGTGGTCCTCAATATCAAAGATGATAGGCGTGCTGGACCATTTCAGAGGCTTGCGCGACTCGACGGGTGGCTCCGCTGCATTGACTTCCCACGCCCACTGCTTGAGCTGGCGGTGGGAAGTATGCAGGGAGGCACCGCCGTCTACGCACAAGACCTCTGTGGCTTTCTGAAACTCCTGCTCACTGGTCTCGACGTCATCCATGTCTTCGTCTTCGTCGTCGTCTTCGTTCTTGTCACGACCGCGGGGAGGTCGGTCCGCTTGCCGCTGCTTGTCCTTGTCGCGGCGTCCTCCCTGGCCGGGGCGCTTCGTGCCCGATCCTCCGCCACCTCCCCGGGCTCTCTCCTTGTCGCGCCGCTCGTACTCGGCCTTTTGCAGCTCGACGAGCCGCTCGACCTGTTTGCAGCTCTGGAGGTCATGGCCCTTGGTGCGGTGGATCTTGCAGTACTGCTTGTTGGTGCCGTCCCGCTTATCGGCGACCGCCACAGCCTGACAGTGGGCGCATCCGGCAATCTCCTTGCCAGAGCTACCAGCCTGGGCCTTCTTGGCGGCGCCTTCATCGCCGGACTGCTCAACAACCAGTACTTCTTGGCTCTTCTTCTTCATGTTGCTCCGCCGCCGGCCCTTCCTTGCCGGGGCGGTATCCTCACTATCAGATTCTCCTGCTCCAGTGTTCTCTCCGGGGAGTTTCCTCCCTTCCTCAGCACGGGCACACTTGTCGGCCAGGGCATATAGCTCACTGACGTCTTTGATCTTGCACATCGCCATCTCCTCCCGCATCCTGCGGTTACGCACGTTCTGATGGAACGCGCTGATGACCGCGGCGGGGTGGACGTCTGGGTTGTTGTAGTGTACACGGCTGAATCTCTGGATGAACTTGCGCAGGGGTTCCCCTTCCTTCTGGACGAGCAGATGAAGGTCGCTCGCTTGGCCATGGGGTTTGTGGCCGCCCGTAAAGGCGCCAACAAACTGATGGCACAAGTCTGTCCAGGAGGTTATGGAGTTATCCGGCAAGTGCATGAGCCAGGATCTGACGTTGGATTTGAGTACCAGCGGGAAGTAGTTGGCAAGGATCTTGTCGTCTCGCCCTCCAGCAGCCTGCACCGCAATGGTGTAGATGCTGAGGAACTCTGACGGATGCGACTTGCCGTCGTACTTCTCTGGTACGTCTGGCTTGAAATTCTTCGTGCTGGGCCACTGGACTTGCCGCAGCTCACGGGTGAACGCAGGGCAGCCCACCGCGTACGGCAGGTCGCCTGGTTCCCCTGGTGCATGCATGTCGACAGAGGGCCCAGCGCGGTGGCCTGATTGACGCTGCGCTTCTCTCCGACGCTCGATCCGAGTACGAGCGTCCTCTTGCTCTCGCTCGTGAAGAACTTGGCGTTGATCGCGACGAGTTCGCGGATTCGACGACGCGGTGGAGTCGTTGTCGTGATGATTCCGGCGAGTCGGCGACCTTGGCCTCTGGGGCGGGGAGTGCACGGTGGCCGCACCCCCACCGGTCCTGGCGCCATCGGTTCTCGCCTGGCTGTCCCGCCGCGGCTGCGATGCGCTGTGCTGCCGCGGGGTGTCGCCGTTGGCGAAACCGATGAGGCTCTGTATCGTGGCCCTCCAGTCGTCGAGCTTGTCCGCCGCTGGAGGGTAGTCTAGGAGCAGTTGAGCTCGCGCCAGAGCTTCTGCTGGAGTGGTGGGCAGTGGTGGCGAACGGCGCGTGGAGCGGGATGTGCTCGAACTTCTAACTACGTTAGAAGGAGTAACACCCGGACCAGGCAGCCGCGCCATGCTCGCGCCAGCACGTTGGTGTGAGTGCTGGCCCTGAGCGCCCTGGGATCCGCCGGCTTGATTTGGGTCCAGCGAGCGTATGGTACCGTGGGCGCCAAGACGCTGCTGGTCCCGTGCCTCCTGAGAGGGGCGCGGTGCATGTTCGGACGCTGTGGCGCCATGAGCTGGCTCGACGGCGCCCGTCCCGCCGCCGGTGCCGTCCCCACCGCCCGTTTGCTCCAAGGGCGGCGGGTTCGACGCGGATGGACCGGCCACCTCTGGAGCCTTCTTCTTCGGTGGCATGTCGACGAAGATGATGGAGATCTAGCTGGTGCAGATGCCGGATCAGGTTCGCACAACTTCGACGCCCCCTACCTGGCGCGCCAAAGATGTCGGGGGGAATCGGCTTCCTCGAACACCTATGGGGACCGAGCCCCTTACTGGTTCGGCGGGGGGCAGAGGTTGAACGAAGAGCGGATCGAGGCGATGCACACAAGGGATTTTACCCAGCTTCGGGCCGCAAGGATGCGTAAAACCCTACTGCTGCTTTGTGGATTGTATTGTGTTCTTGCTCGGGAGCGCGTGGTGCTACAGTACACACGAGCCGCTGGCGAGACCGGGCGTGGCAAATGGGTGTCCTCCCCCTCCTACGTGCGCATGGGGCCTCCTTTTATATGCTCAAGGGGTTACCCACAGGTGGCAGCGCAGGTGGGGGCAAAAATGGGAGAGTGAATTAGTGGGTACAGCTGCCTGCACAGTGGCTGTACAGTGCTATCATACCTAACTCTGACGGCGGGGGACAAGGGCATTAAATGCCCGTCCGCGTCGCCCAGACGGTGCAGGGAAATGGACCGTCAGGAGCGCCACCGTTTGCCACGATGGCTACTCTGTCAGCTTCGCTTCGCCACCGCATGCCCCTGGCTGCACAACCTCCCGCCACGTGCGCCTGGAATGCCCCCAGAGCGACACGTTGGTGGGTGAGCTGGAGCGCAGGCACGGGGTGGTAACTTGCCGCGGTGGATGCCTTGTCGCGCCCGGGAGCTTGTCGCTCACCGGGCCTTGCCGAAGCGCGGGACGCGCCGTGACAAGGTCCTTGTCGTGCCGTGGTTGGCCTTCCCGGCAAGCTCCTCCTGCCGGGGTCTTGTGCTCCGAGCGGTCGTCCCGGCAAGCTCCTCTTGCCGGGGCCTGGCTCTCTTCGGGTGGCCTTCCCGGCAGGCTCCTCCTGCCGGGGCCTTGGCTCAAATACTTTGTTCTTGGATGGCCCAAAAAGGGACCACGGAGAGTCTTGGCGATCGCCTGGCAAGCCTTGCCGCGGGGTGCTATGACTGCCCGTGCACAAGTTCGGGATACTAAGGTACCCCTACTTTAGTACACCGACAGGAGCCCCCGGGCCTGGGCCATACACGGTGCCGAGCGCTGTTGGGCCAGGCCCAAAACAGGGCATGGGCACGCGCGGCCTGGGTCACGCTGCATCTGCTTCTGCGCCCACCACGTCCTCCCCGAAAGGCACGCGTCGAATGCGGCATCGTGGGGAGAGGCGTGCGTGACGTGGGTGGCGTGCGCGGGGCCGAACCCTGCAGGCATGCGTCATGTCGCCATAAAGGGGGACGGTTCGCGCTAGCTCCATAAGTGGAGGGAGGCGTGGAGGCGTAGCTTGTTCGCTGGACGGGGCCGAGGTGCGGTTTCCGAGGCGCCCGGTCCCCACGATCATGGGGTGGGGAGAGGTCGCCTCATCCGTCGCCTCGGTCCTGCGCGTCAGCCACGCGACTTCCATGCACCCGGGGTTGCGGACGGTGGAGTCAGGAGACCGGGCCATCGCGGGTTGGGGCAGCAGGTCGGCCCCAGTCGCCTGGCCTTCCTGCGTCTTGATTGGCTGAGCGGGGCGGTCGAGCCCCCACCCTGCTCCTTTATAAAGAGCAAGAGGGGGCGACGGGAACCCACACTCCTCCATCTCTTCTCCTCTTCATCTTCTGACCCCCTCTCTCCATTCGCCATGGAGAAAGGGAATCTGGGTCCTTCATCGGTGGCGGCGAGGGTTGCCGCCAGGCAGCGCGCCCCTCCTCCCCTTGCACCCGCGGTGGCGGAACCAACCGTAAGGGGAAGGGGGAGGGGGCGAGGTCGTGGACGAGGGCGTGGACGAGGCCACGACGCTCAGGGAAGAGGCGGGCGGGGCGACGCGCCGGCCTCGCCTCCGCCAGCGGCTCCTCTTCCCACGGCGGTCCACCTCGGGGACGATCCTTGTGAGTTCTTCGTCAGGCTGCGCCGGGCGCCTCGCCGCCGCCTCCGCCTCCCGGCTCCCTTCACAAGCGTGATGGAGATGGAGCAACCCGAGACGCTAAGGCTGCGCATGAAGGGCTGCAGGATCAGCGGCACGCGGGTCCACGTCGAGTTCCCAGCCCCCAGCGTAGTGTATCTTGGCCGAGGGGGGGAAGACATTCGCCCGCATCCACACCTTGACGGAGGGGTTCACCCTCCATTTTAAGTTGATGGAGGGCGATCTCCTCTCCGTCAAGGCCTTCGGGGACTTCGGGACCCGGGCCCGGTGCTGCGTGGATAGCTCCTCCGACAGCGAAAGCTCCTCCTCGAGCGAGAGTGACGAGGAGGGGAGCGACAGCGACGACGAGGGCAGCGGTCGTCGGGATGACGGGTCCGACTAGGCGCCGGTCGCAGCTCCGTGTGGCACCGGCGACCCCATCATCCGCGTCGCCGGCTCCTTGAGCTTCTCGGGGTTGTCTTCCCGGACGGCTGGAGTGGCGAGGCTGCGGAAGAGGAGGAGGACTGGCGGCAAGGCCGTCAACTTGGAGTACGAGGGCTAGGTGCCCCCGACAGCGTGTTGATGTCCCGCTGCCTCATCTTCGAACTCCCTCTCCAGCGCCGCCGCCACCATCCAGCCTCCGGAGCCCCCCGGCGGCCCTCTGGGCGTTCTGTTGGTGTCTTCTGCCACCCGTAGCTCGCCTAGGCGCTCCTTTTGCCCTTTTCGCCTCCTTGTCCTACCTCCTGAGGAGAGAGACAAGAAAGGGATTACGGGCATCTTATCTTTTTTCAATCTGTAAGCCCTCGGGCCTTAGCTGTGTTTAAAACTTGTAATCCCATCCTTTCATGTTTTTCATTCTCTATGAACTGTACCTGAGCGGAATGTTTTTAATGAAAAGGGGATGTTTGCCGGGCCATTTGTCCCGTGGGTAAAACCCACGCCAAGGAACGAATCCTTTATATCGTTAAGATAGACACTTCTTTGCCCGGCAACAGGCCCTACCGTCTTCCCGCGCCACTCGACCTCTCTCACGCCTTTGGCAGAGGAAGGGATGAAGCGGGTTCGGGCCCCTCGTTTCGCCCCTTTGCCGCCGCGACTACTACCAAAACGGGCCCCAGGTACGCGCTCTGGGGCCGGTCGTTAAGGGAGCATGGTAGCTTCTAGGAGGAAACAAGGTTTTCGTATTCCATAGTTCATAAGAGAATGCATGACATGGGATGCAAAAACTTATCTGGGATTGTAGCCCCCGGCAACTTTGGCTTGCCGCGGGCGAATCTTCGTACTTGCGGCCTCCGGCAATACTGGCTTGCCGGGGACCAGATGCTGGTCTGCCCTTCTTCTCTTCTTCGTCCTTAAGCGGCCTGGCCAGGATATGCAGAACCCTGCGAACCAAAGGAAACGAAGGAACCGGAAAAAGGACGCAGACTCGACCTCTAAGCTAGGGGTTAGCAGCTGTTAGGCACTATCAACCCTAACCAAGGACGAGACTCGACTCAGCATGCATGCTAAAACTTAGGGTGCCAGCGCTTCATTTCTGCTGCTCAGGGTCTGCGCCTGGCTTTGTACAAAGGATTACATGCAACTGCGGCAAGACTTGTACAAAAGGTTGGTTGCCGGGCGGGGACCGACAACCGCGCCTTACGGGTAAAACTTACGAAGATGCTCAATATTCCAGGAGTTGCTCACCGGAGTGCCATCTTCGGTCTCGAGGCGGACAGCGCCGTGCCTCGTGACTCCTCTCACCCGGTAAGGGCCTTCCCACTTCGGCGTCAACTTGTTATGATCCTTGGCGGACGGGGCGCGCCGAAGAACAAGGTCGCATTCCTCGAAGCTTCTGGCTTAACTTTGCGGCTATGGTAGCGACGCAAAGCTTGCTGGTAGCGAGAGGCTCGCACAGCAGCCTGAAGACGATCTTCCTCAAGGAGCAGCGCGTCATCTTCACGCAGCCGCTCTTGCTCAAGCTCATCATAAGCGAGCACTCGAGGTGACCCGTATACGAGTTCCGTGGGGGTAACTGCTTCTGCTCCATAGACTAGAGCAAATGGTGTCAGGCCAGTGGCTCGATTTGGCGTCGTTCTGATCGACCAAAGAGCCACCGGCAGCTCCTCGATCCAGTTTCTTCCGCACTTGTGCAGCCTGTCGAAAGTTCTGGTCTTGAGCCCGCGCAGTACTTCGGCGTTGGCCCTTTCAGCTTGACCGTTGCTCCTGGGATGAGCAACAGAAGCGAAGCAGACCTTGGCGCCGAGATCTTGGACGTATTGCATGAAGGCACGGCTCGTGAATTGTGTACCGTTGTCGGTGATGATCCTGTTGGGGATCCCGAAGCGGCAGACAATTGACCTGAAGAACTTGATGGCTGACGGTGCTGTCACCTTCCTCACTGGTTCCACTTCCGGCCACTTTGTGAACTTGTCGATTGCGACGTACAAGTACTCAAAGCCCCCGACAGCTCGGGGGAAGGGGCCGAGGATGTCGAGCCCCCAGACCGAAAATGGCCAGGATAAAGGGATCGTCTGGAGAGCTTGAGCTGGCTGGTGTATCTGCTTGGAATGGAACTGGCACGCTTCACACTTAGTTATTTGTGCAGTTGCATCCTGGAGGGCTGTCGGCCAGAAGAAACCTTGCCGGAACGCTTTGCCGGCGAGTGCTCTTGCGCCGATGTGGTGACCACATATGCCTCCATGTATCTCTGCCAACAGCTGCCGTCCGTCTTCCCGGGAAATGCACTTCAATTTCACACCGTTGCGCCCTCTTCTGTACAGCGTGTTGTTGACGAACTGGTACATACTCGAGCGCCGGGCTACTCTTTCCGCTTCTTCTTGCTCTTCGGGAAGTTCTCCGTGCTGGAGGAAATGGACGGTCTACTGCGCCCATGCTGGAGCCTGCGGCTCGACAACAAGGACTGAAGGCACTTCAACTGCTGCGGGAACGTCCGCTTCTACGGCGAGGATTTGGGGCTCAGCTGGAGCTTGACGTTCCCTGACAAGCTTGACGGAGCAAAACTTGTCGGGATCGCCTGCTTCTACGGAACAAACCCTGGGGTTTTCCGGAGCAGACGGCTCCCCAGCGCTCTTGGCGTCGATCTTGGGGACCTTCTTGGCGGCGGCTCCAGGGAGCTCTGCCGGAAGATAGTCGCCGGAGACCAACTTCCTCTTCTTGCTCTGTCTGGTTGATGGCGTTACGGATGGTTGAGTCAGCTTGAGCACAAAGGTTCCTGGTTCCACAAGTAACTTAAATGCTGCGCACTTCGACAGGCCATCAGCATTGTCATTCTCAGCTCTTGTAATGTGTTCCATTTGCAGGCCATCAAAGTGCTCTTCCAGCTTCCTCACTTCATCAACATACGCTTCCATCAACGGACTCTGGTAATCCTTGTTCACTTGGCGGATGACAAGCTACGAGTCACCCCTGACAATGAGCTTCTTGATCCCATGTTCTGCCGCGATCCTGAGACCGGCGAGCAGACCTTCATACTCTGCAGTATTGTTGGTTGCTTGCTCCTTGGGGAAGTGCATCTGGACTACGTACTTGAGGTGCTCTCCGGTGGGCGCGACGAGTAACGTGCCAGCACCGGCGCCTTGCAGCGAGAAAGCACCATCAAAGTATATCAGCCACTCTTTGCTTGCTTCTTTGGCGGGGATGCTCGTCTCTGGGATATCTTCGTCCGGTGTCGGTGTCCACTCCGCTATGAACTTCGCCAATGCCCTGCTTTGGATAGTCGAGGTGCTCTCGAACTGGAGACCGAAGCTCGACAGCTCTAGTGCCCACTCGACAATCCTGCGTGTTGCTTCTGGATTCTGCAGTATCCTCTTCAGCGGAAAGCGGGTGACAACTGTAATCTCGTGTGCTTGGAAGTAATGGCGCAGCTTTCTCGAGGCCATGAGGAGGCCGAAAAGCAATTTCTGCACGCCAGAGTACCTTGACCTAGCCCCCTGCAAAAGGGAACTGACAAAGTAGACTGGGCGCTGCACCATTTTCTTCTTCTGCACCTCCACTTGCTCCTGCGTAGATTCATCCTTGTCGGGGCCAGAGCTTGTCGGGAAAGCCCCCTGCTTGTCGTTGGACGTGCTTGCCGTGGTTGCTGGCTCATCATCTGCCTCCCTCTCCGCTACTAACGCAGCACTAACCACTTGATTGGTTGCCGCCAGGTATAGCAGCAACTTCTCTTGTGGTTTAGGCGCGACAAGTATTGGAGCGGAGGACAGGTATTTCTTCAGGTCCTGCAGGGCAGCCTCCGCTTCCGGAGTCCATTTTACTGGACCCGCCTTTTTCAAAATTTTGAAAAACGGCAGGGCGCGTTCTGCAGACTTGGAAATAAACCTGCTGAGAGCTGCGACGCAGCTGGCAAGCCTTCGTACGTCCTTGACACGTGTTGGTGCTTCAATCTGCTCGATGGCCTTGATCTTGTCTGGGTTGGCTTCTATCCCTCGCTGAGACACGAAGAACCCGAGAAGCTTGCCGGAAGGGACTCCGAACACGCACTTCTCGGGGTTGAGCTTGAGGCTGATCCTGTGCAGGTTCGCAAAGGTCTCTTCTAAGTCTTGAATCAGGGTCGCCCTGTCTCTGCTCCTGACCACTATGTCATCCATGTAGGCCTCCACATTTCTGTGGATTTGTGGCTCAAAAGCGGTGTGGACAACCCTCGCAAATGTTGAACTGGCGTTCTTTAGTCCGAAAGGCATCCGTACGAAACAGTACGTGCCACATGGAGTGATGAACGCGGTCTTCTCTTCATCTTCTTTAGCCGTGAAGATCTGATGATATCCTGAGTAGGCGTCAAGAAATGAAAGCAGGTCACATCCGGCCGTGGAGTCGACAATCTGGTCAATGCGCGGCAAGGGAAAGGGATCTTTGGGACAAGCTTTGTTCACATGAGCGAAGTCGATGCAAAGCCTCCATTTCCCATTTGCTTTGCGCACGACAACAGGATTGGCCAACCACGTCGGATGGAGCACTCCTCTGACGAGGCCTGCCGCTTCCAACTTCTTGATCTCTTCTGCAATGAACTCTTGGCGCTCCACTGCTTGCTTCCTGACTCTCTGCTTGACGGGCCGCGCGTGAGGACAGACGGCGAGGTGGTGCTCAATCACTTTCCTGGGAACGCCGGGGATGTCGGATGGTTGCCAGGCAAACACATCGACATTCGCCCACAGGAAAGCAACGAGCGCACTTTCCTATTTGGGGTCGAGCGTGGCACTGATGGTGAAGGTACCACCAGTGCCGTCCTCCTTGGTGGGCACCTTCTTGGTCGTTGGCGGAGCTGCCATTGTCTTCTTACTCTTGCCGGTGGAGCTCGATGGCGCGTCCTCGACGGTAGCGCAGCACTCCGAAGAGGTGCGCTTGCCGGAGTGGGTGCCAGAGCACTTGCCGGGCTGGGTCCTCTTCTTCCCTCCGGGAGCTTCAGCGGCAAGCAGCTTGTGATCCGCTGCGGCTGCTGCTTCCCGGTAGATCTTGTCGGCACAGATAAGGGCATCCTTCTTGTCGCCGGGGACGGAGATGATGCTTATCGGGCCTGGCATCTTGAGCATGTTGTAGGCGTAGTGAGAGGCCGCCATGAACTTGGCGAGCGCTGGACGGCCGAGAATTCCATATTAAGGCAATGGAAAATCGGCAACGTCAAAAGTGATCCTCTCTGCCCTGAAGTTCAGCTCGCTGCCAAATGTCACTGGCAATGTTATCTTCCCCTTCGGCTTGCTCCTTCTCGGGTTGATTCCTTGGAACGTGCCGGTCTCTTCGAGCTCGCTGTCGGGGACTTGGAGTTTCCGGAGCACAGCGGAGGAGATCAGGTTCAAGCCGGCCCCGCCGTCAACTAGCATCTTAGTGACCTTGAGGTTGCGGACTGTTGGTGAGACCAACATCGGCAAGCACCCGATCGCCATTGTGCGATCAGGGTGGTCCTCAATATCAAAGATGATAGGCGTGCTGGACCATTTCAGAGGCTTGCGCGACTCGACGGGTGGCTCCGCTGCATTGACTTCCCGCGCCCACTGCTTGAGCTGGCGGTGGGAAGTATGCAGGGAGGCACCACCGTCTACGCACAAGACCTCTGTGGCTTTCTGAAACTCCTGCTCACTGGTCTCGACGTCATCCATGTCTTCGTCTTCGTCGTCGTCTTCGTTCTTGTCGCGGACGCGGGGAGGTCGGTCCGCTTGCCGCTGCTTGTCCTTGTCGCGGTGTCCTCCCTGGCCGGGGCGCTTCGTGCCCGATCCTCCGCCACCTCCCCGGGCTCTCTCCTTGTCGCGCCGCTCGTACTCGGCCTTTTGCAGCTCGACGAGCCGCTCGACCTGTTTGCAGCTCTGGAGGTCATGGCCCTTGGTGCGGTGGATCTTGCAGTACTGCTTGTTAGTGCCGTCCCGCTTGTCGGCGACCGCCACAGCCTGGCAGTGGGCGCATCCGGAAATCTCCTTGCCAGAGCTACCAGCCCGGGCCTTCTTGGCGGCGCCTTCATCGCCGGACTGCTCAACAACCAGTACTTCTTGGCTCTTCTTCTTCCTGTTGCTCCGCCGCCGGCCCTTCCTTGCCGGGGCGGTATCCTCACTGTCAGATTCTCCTGCTCCAGTGTTCTCTCGGGGAGTTTCCTCCCTTCCTCAGCACAGGCACACTTGTCGGCCAGGGCATATAGCTCACTGACGTCTTTGATCTTGCACATCGCCATCTCCTCCCGCATCCTGCGGTTACGCACGTTCTGATGGAACGCGCTGATGACCGCGGCGGGGTGGACGTCTGGGATGTTGTAGTGTACACGGCTGAATCTCTGGATGAACTTGCGCAGGGGTTCCCCTTCCTTCTGGACGAGCAGATGAAGGTCGCTCGCTTGGCCATGGGGTTTGTGGCCGCCCGTAAAGGCGCCAACAAACTGATGGCACAAGTCTGTCCAGGAGGTTATGGAGTTATCCGGCAAGTGCATGAGCCAGGATCTGACATTGGATTTGAGTACCAGCGGGAAGTAGTTGGCAAGGATCTTGTCGTCTCGCCCTCCAGCAGCCTGCACCGCAATGGTGTAGATGCTGAGGAACTCCGACGGATGCGACTTGCCGTCGTACTTCTCTGGTACGTCTCGCTTGAAATTCTTCGTGCTGGGCCACTGGACTTGCCGCAGCTCACGGGTGAACGCAGGGCAGCCCACCGCGTACGGCAGGTCGCCTGGTTCCCCTGGTGCATGCATGTCGACAGAGGGCCCAGCGCGGTGGTATGATTGACGCCGCGCTTCTCTCCAACGCTCGATCCGAGTACGAGCGTCCTCTTGCTCTCGCTCGTGAAGAACTTGGCGTTGATCGCGACGAGTTCGCGGATTCGACGACGCGGTGGAGTCGTTGTCGTGATGATTCCGGCGAGTCGGCGACCTTGGCCTCTGGGGCGGGGAGTGCATGGTGGTCGCACCCCCACCGGTCCTGGCGCCATCGGTTCTCGCCTGGCCGTCCCACCGCGGCTGCGATGCGCTGTGCTGCCGCGGGGTGTCGCCGTTGGCAAAATCGATGAGGCTCTGTATCGTGGCCCTCCAGTCGTCGAGCTTGTGCGCCGCTGGAGGGTAGTCTAGGAGCAGTTGAGCTCGCGCCAGAGCTTCTGCTGGAGTGGTGGGCAGTGGTGGCGAATGGCGCGTGGAGCGGGATGTGCTCGAACTTCTAACTACGTTAGAAGGAGTAACACCCGGACCAGGCAGCCGCGCCACGCTCGCGCCAGCACGTTGGTGTGAGTGCTGGCCTTGAGCACCCTGGGATCCGCCAGCTCGATTTGGGTCCAGCGAGCGTATGGTACCGTGGGCGCCAAGACGCTGCTGGTCCCGTGCCTCCTGAGAGGGGCGCGGTGCATGTTCGGACGCCGTTGTGCCATGAGCTAGCTCGACGACGCCCGTCCCGCCGCCGGTGCCGTTGTTGGGGAACGCAGTAAATTCAAAAAATTTCCTACGCACACGCAAGATCATGGTGATGCATAGCAACGAGAGGGGAGAGTGTTTGTCTACGTACCCTCGTAGACCGAAGCGGAAGCGTTGACACAACGTAGAGGAAGTAGTCGTACGTAGAGGAAGTAGTCGTACGTTCTCCTCGCGATCCAACCGATCTAAGCACCGAACGTACGGCACCTCCGAGTTCTGCACACGTTCAGCTCGATGACGATCCCCGGGCTCTGATCCAGCAAAGCGTCGGGGAAGAGTTCTGTCAGCACGACGGCGTGGTGACGATCTTGATGTGTTACCGGCGCAGGGCTTCGCCTAAGCACTGCAACAATATGATCGAGGTGGAATTTGGTGGAAGGGGGCACCGCACACGGCTAAGGAACGATCCGTAGATCAACTTGTGTGTCTTTGGGGTGCCCCCTGCCCCCGTATATAAAGGAGTCAAGGGGGAGGGGCTGGCCGGCCAAGCCAGGGCGCGCCAGAGAGTCCTACTCCCTCTGGGAGTAGGATTCCTCCCCCCAATCCTAGTTGGACTAGGATTCTCCAAGGGGGAGAGAAAGAGAGAGAGGGGGCGCCCACCTCTCCTAGTCCTAATAGGACTAGGGAAGGGGGGGGAGGCGCGCAGCCCCTAGGGCTGCCCTCTCACCTTTCCTCCAAGGCCCATGTTGGCCCATTATGCTTCCGGGGGGTTCCGGTAACCCTCCCGGTATTCCGGTAAAATCCTGATTTCACCCGGAATGCATCCGATGTCCAAACATAGGCTTCCAATATATAATTCTTTATGTCTCGACCATTTCGAGACTCCTCGTCACGTCCCCGATCTCATCCGGGACTCCGAACTCCTTCGGTACATCAAAACTCATAAACTCATAATATAACTGTCATCGAAACCTTAAGCGTGCGGACCCTACGGGTTCGAGAACAATGTAGACATGACCGAGACATGTCTCCAGTCAATAACCAATAGCGGGACCTGGATGCCCATATTGGCTCCTACATATTCTACGAAGATCTTTATCGGTCAGACCGCATAACAACATACGTTTGTTCCCTTTGTCATCGGTATGTTACTTGCCCGAGATTCGATCGTCGGTATCCAATACCTAGTTCAATCTCGTTACCGGCAAGTCTCTTTTCTCGTTCCGTAATACATCATCTCGCAACTAACTCATTGGTTGCAATGCTTGCAAGGCTTATGTGATGTGTATTACCGAGAAGGCCCTGAGATACCTCTCCGACAATTGGAGTGACAAATCCTAATCTCGAAATACGCCAACCCAACATGTACCTTCGGAGACACCTGTAGAGCACCTTTATAATCACTCAGTTACGTTGTGACGTTTGGTAGCACACAAAGTGTTCCTACGGTAAACGGGAGTTGCATAATCTCATAGTTAAAGGAACATGTATAAGTCATGGATAAAAGCAATAGCAACATACTAAACGATCGGGTGCTATGCTAATGGAATGGGTCATGTCAATCAGATCATTCAACTAATGATGTGATCTCGTTAATCAAATAACAACTCTTTGTTCATGGCCAGGAAACATAACCATCTTTGATTAATGAGCTAGTCAAGTAGAGGCATACTAGTGACACTCTGCTTGTTTATGTATTCACACATGTATTATGTTTCCAGTTAATACAATTCTAGCATGAATAATAAACATTTATCATGATATAAGGAAATAAATAATAACTTTATTATTGCCTCTAGGGCATATTTCCTTCAGTCTCCCACTTGCACTAGAGTCAATAATCTAGATTACAAAGTAATGATTCTAACACCCATGGAGTCTCGGTGCTGATCATGTTTTGCTCGTGGAAGAGGCTTAGTCAACGGGTCTGCAATATTCAGCTCCGTATGTATCTTGCATATCTCTATGTCTCCCACCTGGACCAAATCCCGGATGGAGTTGAAGCGTCTCTTGATGTGTTTGGTTCTTTTGTGAAATCTGGATTCCTTTGCCAAGGCAATTGCACCAGTATTGTCACAAAAGATTTTCATTGGACCCGATACGCTAGGTACAACACCTAGATCGGATATGAATCATCCAGACTCCTTCATTAGCTGCTTCCGAAGCTGCTATGTACTCAGCTTCACATGTAGATCCCGCCACGACGCTTTGTTTTGAACTGCACCAACTGACAGCTCCACCGTTTAATGTAAATACGTATCCGGTTTGCGATTTAGAATCGTCCGGATCAGTGTCAAAGCTTGCATCGACATAACCGTTTACGACGAGCTCTTTGTCACCTCCATAAATGAGAATCATATCCTTAGTCCTTCTTAAGTACTTAAGGATGTTCTTGACCGCTGTCCAGTGATCCATTCCTGGATTACTTTGGTACCTTCCTGCTAAACTCACAGCAAGGCACACATCAGGTCTGGTACACAGCATTGCATACATGATAGAGCCTATGGCTGAAGCATAGGGAACATTTTTCATTTCCTCTCTATCTTCTGCGGTGGTCGGGCATTGAGTCTTACTCAACTTCACACCTTGTGCCACAGGCAAGAACCCTTTCTTTGCCTGATCCATTTTGAACCTTTTCAAAACTTTGTCAAGGTATGTGCTTTGTGAAAGTCCTATTAAGCGTTTTGATCTATCTCTATAGATCTTAATGCCCAATATATAAGCAGCTTCACTGAGGTCTTTCATTGAAAAACTCTTATTCAAGTATCCCTTTATGCTATCCAGAAATTCTATATTATTTCCGATCAGCAATATGTCATCCACATATAATATCAGAAATGCTACAGAGCTCCCACTCACTTTCTTGTAAATACAGGCTTCTCCAAAAGTCTGTATAAATCCATATGCTTTGATCACACTATCAAAGCGTTTATTCCAACTCCGAGAAGCTTGCACCAGTCCATAAATGGATCGCTGGAGCTTGCACACTTTGTTAGCTCCCTTCGGATCGACAAAACCTTCTGGTTGCATCATATACAACTCTTCTTCCAGAAATCCATTCAGGAATGCAGTTTTGACATCCATTTGCCAAATTTCGTAATCATAAAATGCGGCAATTGCTAACATGATTCGGACAGACTTAAGCATCGCTACGGGTGAGAAAGTCTCATCGTAGTCAATTCCTTGAACTTGTCGAAAACCCTTTGTAACAAGTCGAGCTTTATAGACAGTAACATTACCATCAGCGTCAGTCTTCTTCTTAAAAATCCATTTATTCTCAATTGCTTGCCGATCATCGGGCAAGTCAACCAAAGTCCACACTTTGTTTTCATACATGGATCCCATCTCAGATTTCATGGCCTCAAGCCACTTTGCGGAATCTGGGCTCACCATCGCTTCTTCATAGTTCGTAGGTTCACCATGGTCTAGTAACATGACTTCCAAAATAGGATTACCGTACCACTCTGGTGCGGATCTTACTCTGGTTGATCTACGAAGTTCAGTAGAAACTTGATCTGAAGTTTCATGATCATTATCATTAGCTTCTTCCCTATTTGATGTAGGTGTCACAGAAACAGATTTCTGTGATGTACTACTTCTCAATAAGGGAGTAGATACTGTTATCTCATCAAGTTCTACTTTCCTCCCACTCACTTCTTTCGAGAGAAACTCCTTCTCTAGAAAGTTTCCGACTTTAGCAACAAAAATTTTGCCTTCGGATCTGTGATAGAAGGTATACCCAATAGTCTCCTTTGGGTATCCTATGAAGACACATTTTTCCGATTTGGGTTCGAGCTTATCAGGTTGAAGCTTTTTCACATAAGCATCGCAGCCCCAAACTTTAAGAAATGACAACTTTGGTTTCTTGCCAAACCACAGTTCATAAGGTGTCGTCTCAACGGATTTTGATGGTGCCCTATTTAACGTGAATGCGGCCGTCTCTAGAGCATAACCCCAAAAAGATAGCGGTAAATCGGTAAGAGACATCATAGATCGCACCATATCCAGTAAAGTACGATTACGACGTTCGGACACACCATTACGTTGTGGTGTTCCGGGTGGCGTGAGTTGCGAAACTATTCCGCATTGTTTCAAATGTAGACCAAACTCGTAACTCAAATATTCTCCTCCACGATCAGATCGTAGAAACTTTATTTTCTTATTACGATGATTTTCCACTTCACTCTGAAATTCTTTGAACTTTTCAAATGTTTCAGACTTGTGTTTCATTAAGTAGATATACCCATATCTGCTTAAATCATCAGTGAAGGTAAGAAAATAACGATATCCGCCACGAGCCTCAACATTCATTGGACCACATACATCGGTATGTATGATTTCCAATAAATCTGTTGCTCTCTCCACAGTACCGGAGAACGGTGTTTTAGTCATCTTGCCCATAAGGCACGGTTCGCAAGTGCCAAGTGATTCATAATCAAGTGACTCCAAAAGTCCATCAGTATGGAGTTTCTTCATGCGTTTTACACCGATATGACCTAAACGGCAGTGCCACAAATAAGTTGCACTATCATTATTAACTCTGCATCTTTTGGTTTCAACATTATGAATATGTGTGTTACTATTATCGAGATTAAGTAAGAACAAACCACTCTTTAATGGCGCATGACCATAAAAGATATTACTCATATAAATAGAACAACCATTATTCTCTGATTTAAATGAATAACCGTCTCGCATCAAACAAGATCCAGATATAATGTTCATGCTCAACGCTGGTACTAAATAACAATTATTTAGATCTAATATTAATCCCGAAGGTAGATGTAGAGGTAGCGTGCCGACCGCGATCACATCGACTTTGGAACCATTTCCCACGCGCATCGTCACCTCGTCCTTAGCCAATCTTCGCTTAATCCGTAGTCCCTGTTTTGAGTTGCAAATATTAGCAACAGAACCAGTATCAAATACCCAGGTGCTACTGCGAGAATTAGTAAGGTACACATCAATAACATGTATATCACATATACCTTTGTTAACCTTGCCATCCTTCTTATCCGCCAAATACTTGGGGCAGTTCCGCTTCCAGTGACCAGTCTGCTTGCAATAGAAGCACTCAGTTTCAGGCTTAGGTCCAGACTTGGGTTTCTTCTCTTGAGTAGCAACTTGCTTGCTGTTCTTTTTGAAGTTCCCCTTTTTCTTCCCTTTGCCCTTTTTCTTGAAACTAGTGGTTTTGTTAACCATCAACACTTGATGCTCCTTTTTGATTTCTACCTCCGCGGCTTTTAGCATCGCGAAGAGCTCGGGCATAGTTTTGGTCATCCCTTGCATATTATAGTTCATCACGAAGCTCTTGTAGCTTGGTGGCAGTGATTGTAGAATTCTGTCAATGACGCAATCATCTGGAAGATTAACTCCCAGTTGAATCAAGTGATTGTTATACCCAGACATTCTGAGTATATGCTCACTGACAGAACCATTCTCCTCCATTTTACAGCTATAGAACTTATTGGAGACTTCATATCTCTCAATCCGGGCATTTGCTTGAAATATTAACTTCAACTCCTGGAACATCTCATATGCTCCATGGTGTTCAAAACGTCGTTGAAGTCCCGGTTCTAAGCCGTAAAGCATGGCACACTGAACTATAGAGTAGTCATCAGCTTTGCTTTGCCAGACGTTCATAACATCTGGCGTAGCTCTTGCACCAGGCCTGGCACCCAGCGGTGCTTCCAGGACGTAATTCTTCTGTGCAGCAATGAGGATAATCCTCAAGTTACGGACCCAGTCCGTGTAATTGCTACCATCATCTTTCAACTTTGCTTTCTCAAGGAACGCATTAAAATTCAACGGAACAACAGCACGAGCCATCTATCTACACAACATAGACAAGCAAGATACTATCAGGTACTAAGTTCATGATAAATTAAAGTTCAATTAATCATATTACTTAAGAACTCCCACTTAGATAGACATCTCTCTAATCCTCTAAGTGATCACGTGATCCAAATCAACTAAACCATGTCCGATCATCACGTGAGATGGAGTAGTTTCAATGGTGAACATCATTTATGTTGATCATATCTACTATATGATTCACGCTCGACCTTTCGGTCTCTGTGTTCCGAGGCTATATCTGTATATGCTAGGCTCGTCAAGTTAAACCTGAGTATTCCGCGTGTGCAACTGTTTTGCACCCGTTGTATTTGAACGTAGAGCCTATCACACCCGATCATCACGTGGTGTCTCAGCACGAAGAACTTTCGCAACGGTGCATACTCAGGGAGAACACTTCTTGATAATTTAGTGAGAGATCATCTTATAATGCTACCGTCAATCAAAGCAAGATAAGATGCATAAAAAGGATAAACATCACATGCAATCAATATAAGTGATATGATATGGCCATCATCATCTTGTGCTTGTGATCTCCATCTTCGAAGCACCGTCATGATCACCATCGTCACCGGCGCGACACCTTGATCTTCATCGCAGCATCGTTGTCGTCTCGCTAATCTTATGCTTCTACGACTATCACTACCGTTTAGCAATAAAGTAAAGCATTACATCGCGATTGCATTGCATACAATAAAGCGACAACCATATGGCTCCTGCCAGTTGCCGATAACTTGGTTTACAAAACATGATCATCTCATACAATAAAATTTAGCATCACGTCTTGACCATATCACATCACAACATGCCCTGCAAAAACAAGTTAGACGTTCTCTACTTTGTTGTTGCAAGTTTTACGTGGCTGCTACGGGCTTTAAGCAAGAACTCATCTTACCTACGCATCAAAACCACAACGATAGTTTGTCAAATAGACTCCGTTTTAACCTTCTCAAGGACCGGGCGTAGCCACACTCGGTTCAACTAAAGTTGGAGAGACAGTCTTCAGCAAGCCATCTCTGTGCAAAGCACGTCGAGGGAACCGGTCTCGCGTAAGCGTACGCGTAAGGTTGGTCCGGATCGTCTCATCCAACAATACCGCTGAACCAAAGTATGGCATGCTGGTAGGCAGTATGACTTGTATCGTCCACAACTCACTTGTGTTCTACTCGTGCAAATAACATCAACCATAAAACCTAGGCTCTGATACCACTGTTGGGGAACGCAGTAAATTCAAAAAATTTCCTACGCACACGCAAGATCATGGTGATGCATAGCAACGAGAGGGGAGAGTGTTTGTCTACGTACCCTCGTAGACCGAAGCGGAAGCGTTGACACAACGTAGAGGAAGTAGTCGTACGTAGAGGAAGTAGTCGTACGTTCTCCTCGCGATCCAACCGATCTAAGCACCGAACGTACGGCACCTCCGAGTTCTGCACACGTTCAGCTCGATGACGATCCCCGGGCTCCGATCCAGCAAAGCGTCGGGGAAGAGTTCCGTCAGCACGACGGCGTGGTGACGATCTTGATGTGTTACCGGCGCAGGGCTTCGCCTAAGCACTGCAACAATATGATCGAGGTGGAATTTGGTGGAAGGGGGCACCGCACACGGCTAAGGAACGATCCGTAGATCAACTTGTGTGTCTTTGGGGTGCCCCCTGCCCCCGTATATAAAGGAGTCAAGGGGGAGGGGCTGGCCGGCCAAGCCAGGGCGCGCCAGAGAGTCCTACTCCCTCTGGGAGTAGGATTCCTCCCCCCAATCCTAGTTGGACTAGGATTCTCCAAGGGGGAGAGAAAGAGAGAGAGGGGGCGCCCACCTCTCCTAGTCCTAATAGGACTAGGGAAGGGGGGGGGGAGGCGCGCAGCCCCTAGGGCTGCCCTCTCACCTTTCCTCCAAGGCCCATGTTGGCCCATTATGCTTCCGGGGGGTTCCGGTAACCCTCCCGGTATTCCGGTAAAATCCTGATTTCACCCGGAATGCATCCGATGTCCAAACATAGGCTTCCAATATATAATTCTTTATGTCTCGACCATTTCGAGACTCCTCGTCACGTCCCCGATCTCATCCGGGACTCCGAACTCCTTCGGTACATCAAAACTCATAAACTCATAATATAACTGTCATCGAAACCTTAAGCGTGCGGACCCTACGGGTTCGAGAACAATGTAGACATGACCGAGACATGTCTCCAGTCAATAACCAATAGCGGGACCTGGATGCCCATATTGGCTCCTACATATTCTACGAAGATCTTTATCGGTCAGACCGCATAACAACATACGTTTGTTCCCTTTGTCATCGGTATGTTACTTGCCCGAGATTCGATCGTCGGTATCCAATACCTAGTTCAATCTCGTTACCGGCAAGTCTCTTTTCTCGTTCCGTAATACATCATCTCGCAACTAACTCATTGGTTGCAATGCTTGCAAGGCTTATGTGATGTGTATTACCGAGAAGGCCCTGAGATACCTCTCCGACAATTGGAGTGACAAATCCTAATCTCGAAATACGCCAACCCAACATGTACCTTCGGAGACACCTGTAGAGCACCTTTATAATCACTCAGTTACGTTGTGACGTTTGGTAGCACACAAAGTGTTCCTACGGTAAACGGGAGTTGCATAATCTCATAGTTAAAGGAACATGTATAAGTCATGGATAAAAGCAATAGCAACATACTAAACGATCGGGTGCTATGCTAATGGAATGGGTCATGTCAATCAGATCATTCAACTAATGATGTGATCTCGTTAATCAAATAACAACTCTTTGTTCATGGCCAGGAAACATAACCATCTTTGATTAATGAGCTAGTCAAGTAGAGGCATACTAGTGACACTCTGCTTGTTTATGTATTCACACATGTATTATGTTTCCAGTTAATACAATTCTAGCATGAATAATAAACATTTATCATGATATAAGGAAATAAATAATAACTTTATTATTGCCTCTAGGGCATATTTCCTTCAGCCGTCCCCACCGCCCGTTTGCTCCAAGGGCGGCGGGTTCGACGCGGACGGACCGGCCACCTCCGGAGCCTTCTTCTTCGGTGGCATGTCGACGAAGATGATGGAGATCTAGCTGGTGCAGACGCCGGATCAGGTTCGCACAACTTCGACGCCCCCTACCTGGCGCGCCAAAGATGTCGGGGGGAATCAGCTTCCTCGAACACCTATGGGGACCGAGCCCCTTACTGGTTCGGCGGGGGGCGGAGGTTGAATGAAGAGCGGATCGAGGCGATGCACACAAGGGATTTTACCCAGCTTCGGGCCGCAAGGATGCGTAAAACCCTACTGCTGCTTTGTGGATTGTATTGTGTTCTTGCTCGGGAGCGCGTGGTGCTACAGTACACACGAGCCGCTGGCGAGACCGAGCGTGGCAAATGGGTGTCCTCCCCCTCCTACGTGCGCATGGGGCCTCCTTTTATATGCTCATGGGGTTACCCACAGGTGGCAGCGTAGGTGGGGGCAAAAATGGGAGAGTGCTGTAGTGTGTACAGCTGCTTGCACAGTGGCTGTACAGTGCTATCATACCTAACTCTGACGGCGGGGGACAAGGGCATTAAATGCCCGTCCGCGTCGCCCAGACGGTGCAGGGAAATGGACCGTTAGGAGCGCCACCGTTCGCCACGATGGCTACTCTGTCAGCTTCGCTTCGCCACCGCATGCCCCTGGCTGCACAACCTCCCGCCACGTGCGCCTGGAATGCCCCCAGAGCGACACGTTGGTGGGTGAGCTGGAGCGCAGGCACGGGGTGGTAACTTGCCGCGGCAAACGCCTTGCCGCAGTGGATGCCTTGTCGCGCCCGGGAGCTTGTCGCTCACCGGGCCTTGCCGAAGTGCGGGACGCGCCGTGACAAGGTCCTTGTCGTGCCGTGGTTGGCCTTCCCGGCAAGCTCCTCCTGCCGGGGTCTTGTGCTCCGAGCGGTCGTCCCGGCAAGCTCCTCTTGCCGGGGCCTGGCTCTCTTCGGGTGGCCTTCCCGGCAGGCTCCTCCTGCCGGGGCCTTGGCTCAAATACTTTGTTCTTGGATGGCCCAAAAAGGGACCACGGAGAGTCTTGGCGATCGCCTGGCAAGCCTTGCCGCGGGGTGCTACGACTGCCCGTGCACAAGTTCGGGATACTAAGGTACCCCTACTTTAGTACACCGACATTATGGTTAAGCAAGAAGATTTTAATGCTTATTTTGGGAGACAATTAAAACAAAATGCTTATATGATTGAACACTTGGGTGATTATATGTCTAGAGTTACGGGTGAACTTAAACTCATTAGTAAACATGCTTCTATGGTTACCACTCAAGTAGAACAAGTACTTAAAGCTCAGAATGATTTGCTCAGTGAATTGAATAGTAAGAATAATGATTATGCTGTTAGAGTGGCTACTAGAACTGGGAAAATGACTCAGGAACCTTTGTATCCTGAAGACCATCCTAAGAGAATTGAGCAAGATTCTTAGAGAAATAATATAGATGCACCTAGTCCTTCTAAAAAGAAGAAAAAGAAAAATGATAGGACCTTGCATGCTTCTAGTGAACCTATTGCTGAACCACCTGAGAATCCAAATGATATTTCTATTTCTGATGCTGAAACATAATCTAGTAATGAACATGAACCTAATGAAAATGTTAATGATGATGTTCATGTTGATGCTCAACCTAGTAATGATAATGATGTAGAAATTGAACCTGCTGTTGATCTTGATAACCCACAATCAAAGAATCAACATTATGATAAGAGAGACTTTATTGCTAGGAAACATGGTAAAGAAAGAGAACCATGGGTTCAGAAACCCATGCCTTTTCCTCCCAAACCATCCAAGAAAAAGGATGATGAGGATTTTGAGCGCTTTGCTGAAATGATTAGACCTATCTTCTTGCGTATGCGATTAACTGATATGCTCAAAATGAATCCTTATGCTAAGTATATGAAAGAAATTGTTACAAATAAAAGAAAGATACCGGAAGCTGAAATTTCCACCATGCTTGCTAATTATAGTTTTAAGGGTGGAATACCAAAGAAACTAGGAGATCCAGGAGTACCCACTATACCATGCTCCATTAAAAGAAACTATGTTAAAACTGCTTTATGTGATCTTGGAGCCGGTTTTAGTGTTATGCCTCTCTCTTTATATCGTAGACTTGATTTGAATAAGTTTACACCTACTGAAATATCTTTGCAAATGGCCGATAAATCAACTGCTATACATGTCGGTATTTGTGAGTATGTGCCTGTTGTGGTTGCAAACGTTACTATTTTAACGGACTTTGTTATTGTTGATATTCCCGAGGACGATAGTATGTCTATTATTCTTGGAAGACCTTTTTTGAATACTGCAGGGGCTGTTATTGATTGCAACAAAGGCAATGTCACTTTTCATGTTAATGGTAATGAGCATACGGTACACTTTCTGAGAAAACAACCTCAAGTTCATAGTATAAACTCTATTTGAAAAAATTCCATCGATTATTTTTGGAGGTTTTGAATTCCCTCTACCTACTGTCAGGAAGAAATATGATATTTTTATTATAGGGCATGTGCATATCCTCGTTGAGGTAACATAGTGTTATTCGAAATTTCTCCGGTTCCATGTTATTCGGAATGAGTTTGTTAACAAGACCTGATCAACCTTGTTAGTGGATTCCTTTTGATGAGCATGAGATGGATGAAACTAGAAGGCACAACCTTTTGTACCCTCTCTCTACTTTCTGTTATTTAGTTTAAATAAAGTAAAAATATTATTTTTCTGTCTGTTTTCTGATTTATCCGTGCAATATAAAAATACCCCGAAAATAAAAGTTCTCCATATGCCCTGAAATTTAAATATGTTTTTTTCTGAAATATTTGAGAATATCTGGCACTGAGAACACAACAGGGGGAGCAAGCACCTGGCCACGAGGGTCCAGGGCACGCCCACTCGTACAGGGCGCGCCCCCTGCCTCGTGGGCCCACGGTGGCTCCCCTCCACTTATTCCTGCACCGACACACTTCTTCTTCCTCCCAAAAAAATCACCATCCAGCTCAAGCACGAGTTCTAACTCATTTTGCTGTGATTTTCGATCTCCTTGCTCAAAGCACCTCTCACAAAACTGCTTGGGGAGATTGTTCCTTGGTATGTGACTCCTTCATTGGTCCAATTAGTTTTTGTTCTAGTGCTTTATTCATTGCAAATTTGTGCTGCCTAGGTGACCATGTTCTTGAGCTTGCATGCCAAATTTATATGGTTCCAAGTAGTTCTAATGCATGATATAGGCTCTAGGCACTTGTAGGAGTAGTTGCTATCGATTTGAGCTTGGTTCACTTTTATTTTGAAGTTACTAAAAATTTCAGAAATTTTTCAGAGGAAGAAATATGCTTAGGAAAATGTACCAAGGTGGTTCTTCAAGGAAGAAAGGACCCAGGCTTGCAATGCGTGATGGCCACCGTCACCTAGAGCCGCAACCGAGCGCGCCACCGTGCTCAGCACATTCCGAGGAGTCGACCACGACCACCCGCGGCTCCTATCGTTCCCTCCTACGTCGATTCACTCGATGCCCGAACACCGGCCGCCGCACTTGCCATCGCCACCGTCATTTTAGGCTACCTCCGGAGAAGCTGAGGGCACCACCCGACGCGCGTGAGCTCTAGCTACTCGTGGATGGGCTTCGCCGTTGGTTTGGTCGCCGAAGAAGCAATCCTGAGCACCACCGCCGTGTATGACCTCGCCGACGACCAGACGACGGTGGGTTTGACCCCAGTTGACCGGCCCAGGACCCTAATTAATCTAGATTTAGGATTAAGTTAGTGCTAACTAACTCTGTTAAATAGCCTAGAAACTGACGTGCGGGCCCCACCGGTCAGTTTTGACCTGGAGTGCCCCATTGACTGCTGAGGTCACCCTGACGCAGAGCTGACATCATTAATCATTTTCTGGTTTAAAAATAATCCAGGAAATTCCAGAAAATGATTTAAACTTCTAAAAATCATAGAAATTCAACCATAACTCCAAACGAAATAATTTATATATGAAAAATGATCAGAAAAATCCAATCTATCCATGTGTACCACCTTCATGCATGTTAGAACAACTTATGGATGCTGTTTAGACCAAATCATATAAAGGACAATTAAACCTTCACATATGAAGTTTGAATTTGAACCTAGGGTTCAAACCAACTTCATTTAACCTGTTCCTAGTTGCATTAGCAAAAATCACAGCATATTGACATGTCATGACCATGCATCATATTGTTGCATTGCATTGATTGTGTTTCTTCTCTGTTGCCGGTATTTGTCCCCTCTAAGTAGATGTGGTTCCGATGATGAGATTGATGACACCGATGAAGAACTATACTATCTTCAGAAGTGCCAGGCAAGCAGAACCCCCTTGTTCATTCTGATACAATCCCACTCTCTCACCCCCGCTCTCTTTTACTACGTTAGGACAAAAACGATTCATCTGTTACAGGCTGCGGTAGTTGAACCCCTTTCCACTGCATGACCTGTCATTACCACAGTAAATAGATGAAACCCACTAGCATGAGTAGGAGTTGTTTGAGCCCTGATGTGCCTACTCATTCATGCTTGTTGTCATGCCTGCTACTGCTTAGAGTTGAGTCAGGTCTGATTCATCGGGGATGAATTGAAATGTGGTGAACATGTCCTACTGTTGAGAGCTAAGTGTGTGAACATGATTTGGTAAAGGTAGCGGCGAGAGGCCATGTAGTAGTACATGGTGGGTTGTCTCATTGCGGCCGCCCTCAGGAACTGAGTTCTATGTTTGTGATCCATGAACATCTACTACCACACATTGGAATGCTTAAGTGTCCCTCTCGGCTTCTTAACCACCCTTGTTCTCGTCCAGGAGTTGCAAGTAGTTTCTGGTGTTTGTAGTATGTTGGAGGCCGTGCACAGCGCTGACCTGAGGGGTGGGCTGTGATGCAGTAGGCACGTGGCCGGGTATGCCGGGCGCCCGTTTGGTGTCATGGAACCCTGTACACATCGTTTGGGGCCGTATGTCAAAACCTCGGTCGGACTCCATGCGGATGGAACCTGAATAGGCGATAAATCTAGACTAGAGACTTGAGTATTTAGGTAGGCCGTGGCCGACACCCTCGTCGGGCTTCCTCTTGAAGGTTGCCGAGTACATGTCGTGTAAACGGCGGTAAGTGGTGAGAGTGTTTGTGAAGAAGTACACCCCTGCAGGGTTAACATCATCTATTCGAATAGCCGCGTCCGCGGTAAAGGACCTCTGGGTTGCCTATACAGTTCATAGACAAGTCAAAGTGGATACTCTAAAATGCGCAAGATAAGCGTGAGTGCTATGGATGGGCTTCTCGTAGGGTGACGGGAGCGGATCCATAGTGGTGTATTGATATGGTGAATATGTGGACTCATGTGCGCCACCTCAAAAGAGTTACTTGCAGTCGTAGTTTAGGATAGCCACCGAGTCAAAGCTGGCTTGCTGCAGTTTAACTCCATCACCCCTTTGTTGATACCGATGCATATGTAGTTAGTTCTGATGTAAGTCTTGATGGGTACATTTGTACTCACGTTTGCTTAATTTATGTTTTTGCAGAGAGACTTCAGTCTCGCTAGTAGTTCTGCGTGGACTTTGACGTTTAGCTTGTTACCTCAGCTACGATCTTGTGCCCTCGGTAGGATCTATTAGATAGTCAGGCTTCTTAGCCTTTTTCATTTGTAGTTGTCTGTACTCAGACAAGATAAGCTTCTGCATGTGCTCGATGCTTGTATGACTTGAATGCTGGGTCATCAGACCCATGTTTGTAACATCTGCCTCTTCGGAGCCTTATGAATAAATACTTTGAGCCATAGAGTTTTGTTGTGATGCCAAGTTGTATTTGCACATATCGAGCATATTGTGTTTATGATTTTGAAATGCTTGGTATGTGTGGGATCCGACAACCTAGTTGTCTATGCTTGGTAGCCTCTCTTATGGGGAAATGCAGTCTAGTGCTTCCACTGAGCCATGGTAGTCTGCTACAGCCCGGTTTACCGAAGTCCTGTTAGCCCAGTTGCTACTGCCCCGGAACACTTAGACTGGCCGACATGTGTCCTTCTTCGATCCTGTGTCTGTCCCTTCGGGTCAATGTCACGCGGTGTCCTTCAGAGTCCTGTTAGCCTGCTACAGCCCGGATTCCCAGAGTCCTGGTAGCCCAGTTGCTACAGCCTAATTTCACTCGCTAATGACCGACACGTTCGTTGCTGGGTCATGTATGCCTGTCCCTGTAAGTTAGTGCCACTTTGGGTTCACGACTAGTCATGTCGGCCCGGGTTCTCTGTCATATGGATGCTAGCGACACTATCATATACGTGATCAAAAAGGCGCAAACGGTCCCGGGCCAGGTAAGGTGGCACCCGTGGGAATACTGTGCGTGAGGCCGCAAAGTGATATGATGTGTTACATGCACTACAAAAAAAGACACATCCATGACATTTTAGGCCAAACGGATTTTTTTTCTGTCATACATATGACACTCTATGACGATAATTGTGACAAAACCCGGTATCATCTTAGATGTGGTGGGCTCCTACTTCTATGACAAAAAATCATGACAGAAAATGGGCTTTTCGTCCTGGGCAGGACGGAGACGCAGCTGCATGACATTCTTTGGGCCGTCCATGACGGAAAAAACCGTGGTAGAAGCGAGGGGGAGGAAAATTTCGGGAAGATCCCGGTTACGGTGGGAGGTCGGGGGCCGAGCGATGCACGTTTCTCTCGTACACGTACGCGCGTGTGTGTGAGGCGTTGGCTCTAACTGAACCCGAGCGAGGCGTTGGGCTCTCACTGAACCTGAGCGATTGCACTGCAGGCTACGCGTTATTGAACCCGAGCGATCGATCGATGGCTGTTAACTGAAACCGATCGAGCGACTCCTTCGCCACTGCTGCTAACTGAAGCCGATAGATGCTGCCTCTGGGATGAACAGTGAGCGTTGCGCGGGGGGGGGGGGGGGGGGTTGGATGAACACTGAGCGGTGGCGTTGCCTCTAGATGAACAGGACCCCGTGGTGTGGTGGAGGGCTGGATGAACAGTAGACTGTGGAGGGGTGCCCGTGGAGGGGTGGATGAATAGGACCCTGTGGTGTGGAGGGCAGGATGAACAGTAGACGGTGGAGGGGTGGTTGAACAGGACCCCATGGTGTGGAGGGCTGGATGAACAGTAGACGGTGGAGGGGTGGTTGAACAGTAGCCGGTGGAGTAGCACGCGGTGGAGGCTGGATGAACAGGAGCCCGTGGAGGCTGGAGGAGGTCGACGGTGGATGAACAGTAGCTCGTGGAGGCTGGAGGGGGTCAACGGTGGAGATGAACAGTATCCCGTGGAGTCCCGTTTAGCGGTACGCCACACCCCTCCCGATGAACAGGACCCCCGTTTCGACCGTAGCGCTCCAACACAAGTCCGTTTCCTCCGGTTGGCTCCCACGCGTTCCGTTTCCTCCCGATGAACACGACGCATTCCGTTGACTCCCCATGAACACGACGCATTCCGTTGCCTCCCCATGAACACGACGACGCTGTTTCTCCGTTCCGACCCAGCCATGTCAACGAGCCCTCGCCGTACGTGTGCGCGAGTAGGCGTTCGAGACCCCGCCCATATGTACACATACGTGGCCGTATTTTCTTTCTTGCACCCTGGCAACTGTACGTGCGTGTACATGCTTTGTGCGCGCCTCTACTACGACACATGCGCGCCTCTACATCCACCAGTATATATGTACGTACACGTTCGCGACCAGAATGACAATGCTACGTACGCTTCGACCAGGTGGGTCCCGACTGTCAGACACTTGCTTGCCTGTGAAGATGTAGCTGGTGGGTCCCTGCAGTCAGGGGGGCGAATCTTTTTTTTTTGCCTGGACGCACTTCCTTGCGTGCGAAGATGTAGCTGGTGGGTCCCAGCAGTCAGGGGGCGAATCGTTTTGTTTTTTTACCCAGACGCACTTCCTTGCGTGGGAAGGTGTAGCTGGTGGGTCCCAGCAGTTAGGGGGGAAACATTTTTTTCGCGAAATACGGTGGCCCATCCGGTGGGTCCCCGCTGTCAGGTGGAGGAATAATTATTTTGCGCGTAATAAGGAGGCACTTCCTTGCTGCGGTCGTGGACCCAACTGTCAGCGTCTCCACGCACAGTACTCTTCCGATGGAAGTCGGTCGTTCACCACATTCACCACGCCGCGCCGAGAGCACCAGGCAGTGGACGACGGCGAGGCCTAGGAAGGGGACGGCACGGAGGCAGGGAAGACTCGGCAGTTGTTTCCCACGCGGAGGGGAGTACGACTGTACGAGGGTTTACTGGTTCGTCTGTCGTAGCCGGAGAATAACAGCAGGTGTGGGTGAGTAGAGGGATGGCTAGGCCAGCGATGGGAGTACGGTGGGGCGGTGAGGCCTACGCAACAGCACAGCCGGCCACGGGGAGGAGGGAGCAGGCAGTCTCGCCGGTGCTTGTTTGAGCGGCTGGAGCAGGAAGAGCAGAGATTGAAGAAGCACGATGGCCGTTGGATGGACATCCAACAGTCAGTGCTTGTGCGTCAACCTTTTTTTAGGAAAGCCTCAAATCTGTGGAAAACAGCATACAGCCCATCTGCCATTATTTCTAATAATTTACAGCCCATTTTCTAATTCTTAAGGTTTTTTTGGAGCCTATATTCTTTTTGTTAGCATTACAGCCCATATTGTGGCCACGGTTAAAAAATTATACGAAATTTTGCATATTTCGGTGCGGTCCGAACTGTTTTTAATCCCGAAATTTCGACTCACATTCAAACTGATTTTAAAAATAAATGTATATCAATATAAAATCCAACAAATTCTCCACGCATAAAATTAATGTAATTTAAAATCTTGAAATGAAAAAAAAAATATTTGAAACTAATTGCCGGTTTGATGTGTTTTAAAAATGTACAGCCCATTTCTCATTACTGATGGGCCATTTTCTCGGCCAGCCGAATGAAAGCTCTCCTCGTCTTGAAAGATTTGCAGCCCAACAGGCCTGACAAAGCGACTTACTTGGCAAATCACAAAAAACTGGGTTGTGGCCGTGGACCAGCTGTCCGCCTCTCCACGTACAGTACTCTTCCGATGGAAGTTGTTCCTTGACCACGTTGACCACGCCGCGCGGAGAGCACCACGGCGGTGGACGACGGCGAGGCCTAGGAAGGGGACGACGCGGAGCCGGGGAAGACACGGTAGTGGAAGCCCGCGCGGAGAGGAGTACGAGTGTTCACTGGTTCGGCTGCGGTGTGAGGTTGTCGTCGCCGCAGGGCCTGGCCAGCGATGGGAATAGTAGGGGGCGGTGAGGCCTCCACGGCAGCACAGCCGGCCACGGGAGGCAGGAGCATGCGACACGACCGGCGCTGCTTTGGGCGGCTGGAGCAAGAAGACCAGAGGTTGAAGAAGCACTACGGCCGTTGGATGGACATCGTACGGTCAATGGAGCTAGAATCGTTCCTATTGACTAAGTTGACAAAGCCCTCCGTTCCCGTCAACTTAGTTGGCCCACAAGTCATCCTCCAACTATGGTGGGTCCCAGCTAGCAGGGGGTATTCATTTTTTCTGCGTAATAAGGAGGCACTTCCTTGCGTGCGAAGATATAGCTGGTGGGTCCGACATGTCAGCGGGGGGAACGTTTTTTTCGCGAAATACAGAGGCCCTTCCGGTGGGTCCCAGCTGTCTGGTGGAGGAATCATTATTTTGCGTGTACAGTCCATGGTCGATGGATGTCGTTCGTTGACCACGTTGACCTGGCCGCGCCGAGAGCACCATGGCGGTGGACGATGGCGAGGCCTAGGAAGGGAACGACACGGAGCCGGGGAAGAATCGGCAATGGTTGCCCACACAGTGGAGAGTACGAGGGCTTACTAGTCCAGCTGCCGTCGCTGGAAAATAACAGGAGGTGTGGGTGAGTAGAGGAATGGCCTGGCCAGTAATGAAGTAGGGTTGGGCGGTGCGGCCTGTGCGGCAGCACAGCCGGCCATGGGAGGCAGGAGCAGGCAGTCCCACCGGAGCTGGTTTGGGCGGCTAGAGCAAGAAGATCAGATATTGAAGAAGCATCACGGCCGTTGGATTAACATCCAACGATCACTGCTGCTAGAATCATTTGTGGACTAAGTTGACAAAGCCAAAGTACACGTCAACCTAGTAGACCCACAAGTCAGCCTCCAAATCTGTCCCAAATAGCATACATCCCGAAATTTCTAGCCAGATTCAAATTAATTTTAAATCTAAATATACCTTAATTTAAATTCAATGAAATTTTACCTGCACAAAAACAATGAAATTTAAAATATCAAAATCCGAAAGAAAACAATATTTTGGAACTAATTGCCTATTTGCTGTATTTTTTCATTTTACAGCCCATTTATTATTACTTATGGCCCATTTCTTATTACTTGTAGCCCATTTTCTAGGCAAAATGCATCCCTGCTCGTCTTGAAAGATTTCTGGCCCAGCAGGGCGTAGAAAAGCAAGTAGGCCTACGTTGGTTATTTGCAAAAAACAAAATAGCTGGCTAGCCATTTTCAGAAAGGAAAAAAACAAACTAGGCTGGTCATGTGCTAAACATATGAAATAAAAGCCTGGGCTAGACGGGCCACGGGTCCCTCACAACCCAGTTGATACCCTTCTTCGTCCCGAAAAAACAAAATTACTGCGTGCACTGCTGGGTCCGTACTGTCATCCTCACCATGTACAGTCATCTCCTTATTCCTCTCGGTTGTTGACCATGTTGACAACACCGGAGGGCGGCACCGCGGTGAGCGAACCAAGGCAGAGGACGATGGTGAGGCCTCGGACGGGAACGAATAGGAGCCGGGGAAGATCACAGCCAGTCGTGGGAGGCGGGAGCAGGCGGTCCCGCCGGCGCTGGTTTGGCTTTGGCAGCTCGAGGAAGAATAGACTGAAGAAACGTGACAGACGTTGAATGTCAATCCAATGGTCAAGGTTGGCACAATCGTTTGTTGACTAAGCGGACACCAAGTAGCATACTTTTTTATATATAGGAAGAAAATTGCGAGGAAAATGCGTCTGTCTGCCGTCCTCCTCCCAGGGAACGTTCGCCACATAAGTGACTAGCACCCTTGGTTTTCAACCGAGAGGTCTTGGGTTCGAGTCCCAGGAACTCCCAATTTTGTTCTCCTTCCTTCCTTGCAAAAAAAGGGAAGGCGTACAGAACAAGCTAGTGTACCAGTAAAGAGACGTTGCCGAGTTTTAGAAAAAAGAAAGACGTGCTCCTGTAGCTGGTTCGAATCCAAACCTAGACTCTGCAAGTAATGCAACTGACATATCCAACGTTCGCTTCTCCTCTTCTCTACTTACTCTACCTAGCATCAGAAGCTCTGGCCGCAGCAACCATGTCCGCTGGCTGCTCGTCCACCTGCTCTTCAGCAGGCAACAACCAGATATGCGCCAAGTCACCACCCGTACCATCGCCTGTGGGTCTCATCACACCCCCGCCGGCACGCGCACCGCAGCCGATTGCTCATCGCAACCCACTGCCGTTGGTATGGTGCCACTGCTGCAAATCCATCGCGTCTCAACCACAATCCGCAACCATGGCCGAGTCTTCTACAAATGCCTGAATCATGGGGTAATAATATGTTTAAGTGTTGTTCTGCTGCTTTCAGTTGCTGATTTTTTAAATAGTTTGGTTGATGATCTTCCAATTTGATTCGTGCAGAAAAGGGAAGAATCGTGTGATTTGTATTTCTGGGAAGTTGCTGATGTGGGGGAATGCAACTACGCTGATTATTTGGTTAGCCGAGGAATCCCAATACCAGTAGGTTGGGGTGTTGGACAAGTAACTGAAGGAACGACACAAGAGGAAGATGCAGAGTAGAAGGTTAAAGATGCATTTCCTCTTATCATGGCCAAGCAACAGCTGTTGAACGGCCTTGACAACAATGAGGAGAAGAAAGAGCTTGTGAAGATAATGGGCAAAATCGACGTGCTCTGTAGGATGATTGTCTCTTTATTTGTAGTGTATGTAGCACTCGTGATGTATTCAGTGGCTACGGCATGAGCACTTTGCTGAAACTAGTAATGAATGTAACCTGTGTAGCAGGTTAGGCGTAGTGTTGTGAACATCTAATGATTTCTATTAACGGAAATCAGGGGGTATCCCCTTTTGCTCATATAAATAAATAAATAGCAGAGGCCTTATACGTCTCCAACGTATCTATAATTTTTGATTGCTCCATGCTATATTATCTACTGTTTTGGAATATTTTGGGATTTATTTTCCACTTTTATATTATTTTTGGGACTAACCTATTAACCGGAGGCCCAGCCCAGAATTGCTGTTTATTTGCCTATTTCAGAGTTTCGGAGAAACAGAATATCAAACGGAGTCCAAACGGAATGAAACCTTCGGGAACGTGATTTTCTCATCAGATAAGACCCAAGAGACTTGGACCCTCCGTCAAGAAAGCCACAAGGCGGTCACGAGGATGGAGGGCGCGCCCCCTACCTCGTGGGCCCCTCGAAGCTCCGCCGACGTACTCCTTCCTCCTATATATACCTACGTACCCCCAAACGATTAGAGACGGAGCCAAAAACCTAATTCCACCGCCGCAACCTTCTGTACCCACGAGATCCCATCTTGGGGCCTGTTCCGGAGCTCCGCCGGAGAGGGCCATCATCACAGAGGGCTTCTACATCATCCTAGCCCCTCCGATGAAGTGTGAGTAGTTTACCTCAGACCTTCGAGAACATAGTTAGTAGCTAGATGGCTTCTTCTCTCTTTTTGGATCTCAATACAATGTTCTCCCCCTCTCTTGTGGAGATCTATTTGATGTAATCTTCTTTTGCGGTGTGTTTGTTGAGACCGATGAATTGTGGGTCTATGATCAAGTCTATCTATGAATAATATTTGAATATTCTCTGAATTCTTTTATGTATGATTGGTTATCTTTGCAAGTCTCTTCGAATTATCAATTTGGTTTGGCCTACTAGATTGGTCTTTCTTGCAATGGGAGAAGTGCTTAATTTTGGGTTCAATCTTGCGGTGTCCTTACCTAGTGACAGTAGGGGCAGCAAGGCACGTATTGTATTGTTGCCATCGAGGATAACAAGAGGTTTTTTTATCATATTGCATGAAAGTATCCCTCTACATCATGTCATCTTGCTTAAGGCGTTACTCTGTTTTTAACTTAATACTCTAGATGCATGCTGGATAGCGGTCGATGAGTGGAGTAATAGTAGTAGATGCAGGCAGGAGTCCGTCTACTTGTCTCGGACGTGATGCCTATATACATGATCATGCCTAGATATTCTCATAACTATGCTCAATTCTGTCAATTGCTCAACAGTAATTTGTTCACCCACCGTAGAATACTTATGCTCTTGAGAGAAGCCACTAGTGAAACCTATGGCCCCCGGGTCTATTCTCATCATATTAATCTCCATCACTTTATTATTGCTTTGCTTTTTTACTTTGCCTTTTACTTTTCACTTTGCATCTCTATACCAAAAATACCAAAAGTATTATCTATCATCTCTATCAGATCTCACTCCCGTAAGTGACCGTGAAGGGATTGACAACCCCTAATCGTGTTGGTTGCGTTGAGCTATTTGTTTTGTGTAGGTACGAGGGACTCGCGCGTAGCCTCCTACTGGATTGATACCTTGGTTCTCAAAAACTGAGGGAAATACTTACGCTACTTTGCTGCATCATCCTCTCCTCTTAGGGGAAATCCAGCGCAGTGCTCAAGAGGTAGCAAGGCCATGTCGGGTCAGCTTTGTTCTCATTCGAAGACATCGAGCAAATTGCAGTCCAACAACAAACTATGGCATCAAATTCAAGTTTCACAGCCAAATATGAGTACAACTAAACAACAATGTCATCATGTTTTAGTTGTCATACAATCACCAAACACAAATCAGCATACATAACAAGTGATGTTCACACAGCAAAATACTAAACAACATGTTCATCAGGTTTCAGTTGTCATAGCAAACACAATTTCACATTGTAGATAAAAAACGTCTTCTGACAGGAAAATATGACAAAAGCAATGTAATCATCATCCGCAGCAGCAGCGTCAACATCTTTGCCATGTGTATCAGTCTGAATCGTAATTCCCCATGGTGTCATTTTCTTCTTCGTCCTCAATGTCCTCGAACGTTGGCTTCTTCTTGATCAACTCTTGTATGTCCACAGCACGACATGCAATCTTTTCCCCGGCGTCATTGGCGTGATGGTTCTCAAATATATTAGGAACATCTGTGTTATCTTGTACATCAGGAGCAGTGTAAGCATCATCTTGTTGTGCAACTTCATTAAACGAATTCCTCTGCTCAAACCTTTGCAATACTCTCCAGTCATCGCTACGTGCAAATGTGTCTTCCAAGAAAAATATCTGTGTTGCTTGATTTGCCAAAATAAAAGGCTCGTTGGTCTGGTATGCCGCCTTGACATTGATGGATTTGAAATAATCACCAGCTCTGGGTTTTGCGATCCTGGAAAACACGTTATACAAACGACAGCACAACAGAACCACACACTGGAGATATACTACAACTGAACAATGTCTGTTATGTTAGCATACATTTCAGTTGTCTCTTTGTCATACGTATCCGTGCTCATGATGGCACTGTTTTGTGTCTTCCTGATGAGGACATCAATATCATTGTTACACCCACAACCCCTGCTACTATACATACTGGACCGATTACTAGAGCTCGCACATGCCAATTAAATTACCAGGTACTTTCGTTTCTTGGTAAGGATTCTAATGTTCATGAGAATATGATGCTGCTTAAATTGGATACATTTGTTTTGCTTACAAATGAAGGGCCTAGCTTGGAGAAGGATGAACATTGGAGCAAGAACATGCATGGAGTTGATGGCATGCGCAAGGGGATCAAGAACGGAGTTACAAGTGATGATTTCAGGACTTTGAAGCCACCATAAGGAGTGCATGAAGCCTTGGACGAAATATACAAGATGCCACTTCATAAATTTCGTCTAGAGGCTATTCTAGGTGCTGCGTCACCTTAATATTGGGCCAGGTCCATGTATTTTCGAAATACTTAAGTATAGGCTATTTTTAGAGTCTGTATGTGTGGGGAAACAATAGTTAGGGTTGGTTTCGGACTCCTCTTCCAAGGGCCACGAAATTCCCCCCCTCTTCCTCCATATATACAGCCCTTAGGGCGTTGTTTAGACTTCGGGTTTTGTTTAGATTAAAAGTTCGCCATAGCTGCAACTTCGCGTACTTCGTTTGTGTTCAACGACCAGACCAAGGCGTCACAGAACCCCACCTTAATCAATAAAGCTTTCCTCTTATATTCGCAATATCCAGATTGCAATCTTAGTTTCTTGCTTGTTCTTCGTTTGCCTGCAGGAAACAGACCTTCGTGGTCAGGTTGATCGTGCTCTGGCATGGTCAATAACCTCTCGGAGTTGGTTTAGCGATTGCTAAGGCGCGACGTCCTCGCACGTTCGTAGTCGGATCGTCAAAGTCGACTTCCTCCAAAACGATAGCCACCATCTCATTAAAAGACGGGACACCTTTGCCTCTATCAAGTGGTATCAGATTTCCAGGTTGCTCGGTGAGATTTTACAGTTTTTCGTAGTTTAGATCGAGTCTGTTCTTCATACCTATAGTCCACGAAAAAGCCAAAAAAATTAGGGTTAGTTCATCCCATCTGAACCAATCTGAGCCTTTGCATAATCTTTTCTGTATTTGCTTTGTTGAATTTGCGGTTGCATCGTCGTGTCAAGTTGCTGGTCTTAGCGTCTAGTCCTTTAGAGTTTCGAGTTCTGTTCACAGGTTGTCACGTCGCCGCTGCCATGTATCACCACCGCATCATCATCATCACCGCTTCCATATACGACCACCACATATTCACCGCCAATCCGAGTCCATATACGCCACCACATATCCGCCGCCATCACGCCAATCCGAATACACCTGCAACATATATCCGCCACCAGTCCGAGTTCCACCAGATTCATCTCCGCCACCAGTCTGAGTTCCACCAGATTCATCTCCGCCACCAGTCCTACTCCGAGTCCAGTATTTTGTTACTCTGTTTTGGATTTCCAGATCACGCCATACTCCGAGTCGTGATAGAAAAGGACTCCCCAACATCCGTGCTACCCGCAGTAGAAAAATAGTTCCAGTTTAAAAAAAACTAAATCTGGAAAATTCTGGCTAGGCAGTTTTTAGGACATTTGTAGACTTTTTCGAAAAAAAATTGTTGCGGAGCAAAAAAAAGAGGAAAAAAGTGCAAAAAAAGTGAAAAAAGAAAAAAAAATCAGAGTGTGCTCCTCCCTTGTTTACGTGCAGCGCCGTGGTTTTGTTAGTGTTCTAGGCTCGCGTCTCTAGTACGGTCTAGTCTAGGACCAGCACAGTACCGTCGTTGAGCGTTTATTCAACTTTGCATCTCTGAATTGATTATTGCTGACCCTTTTTGCTACCATATTATAAGCCTTCCTAGCTCCACATACATCTATGTCCTGCGTTTGACTCTCCCTGGCAATCGCTCTACCCAAGAATTGAGAGTTTTGACTACAATGGTTGCCGATCACCGCCTACTGCTGGGTAAGAACTGGTAAGAATTTGAGATTTTCTTGACGGATTTGTGATTGTCCACCACACCACCACCACCACTTCCTAGTAGTCTGTAGAATCGTATTCTTGTGTGTTTCTATTGCTACTAACCATGGCAAGATCACAAGCCGACAAGACTGACTGGGAGAACATTACAAACAAAGAGTTACATGATAAGTTTCAGCAAATGATGAGTGGACAGGTGGAAGATGTGCTAAATAGATTTGAAGAGGCCATGGAGAAGATAGATGGCATTGAGAAGGCGTTCGAAACAAAGCTCGATAACAAGTTTAATGAATTGCTCGCGTGTCTTCCACCACCACCACCGGCTGCACCTAACGCACCTCTACAACAACAACAACGACTACCTCCACATCGCGAAACAGCCCTCCGCCGAGCGAGCCGTGTCCCTCTTCAGCCTGGCCAAGCTGCTGGTGCTGCTGTTGATACTTCTGTGGCTCCTGCTGCTGATGTGGAGGAGGATGATTATGTGGGAGATTACGAGGATGAGGTTGATCAACATCAGAACTACGTGCAACCACCAGCACCACAACCACCAGGTCGTCCACATGCAAATAATGGCAATGTTAGGGCTCCCCCTCAGGTACGAGATCATGACCATATGCCTAAACTGAAATGGAATATTCCACCATTTGAGGGTAGATATGTTCCTGATATATATCTTACTTGGGAGTTAGAAACTGAACAACGATTTACATGTTTACAATATCCTGAGGAGAGACGTGTTCCTGCTACTGTTTGTGCTTTTACTAGCTTTGCATGTGTTTGGTGGTCTGAACATTGTAGATTATATCCTGTTCCAGCTACTTGGGCTGCTTTGAAAATTGCTATGTGTACTCGTTGGGTTCCACCATATTATCAACGTGAATTACTTCAAAAATTGCAGCGCTTAAGACAAGGAAAAAATTCGGTAGAAGAATATTATCAGGAATTACAAACTGGCTTGATTAGATGTGGTATAGTTGAGGAGAATGAAGCTATGCTTGCACGTTTTCTGGGTGGATTAAATAGAGAGATTCAGACCATTCTAGACTATAAGGATTATAATAATATCACTCGTTTATTCCATCTTGCTTGTAAAGCTGAACGTGAAGTGCAGGATCGACAGGCATTGGCGCGAACTAACTTTTCTGCAGGTCGACCTTCATCATGGACACCTCCAACCGTGATACAATAAAGCAGGCACAATCACCACTATCTGCCAAGAGCACACCTTCTGGGCCTGCAAAGAGCTCTTCTTCATCCATGGCATCAACAGGGCAAACACATGATATTATTTGTCGACGTTGCAAGGGTGGAGGTCATTATGCGAGAGAATGCCCATCTAAGCGTGTGATGATTGTTACTGAGGATGGTGGGTATGAGTCCGCTAGTGACTATAATGAGGAGACTTTGGCTCTTATTACACATGAAGAACACGGTGGAGATGATTCTGATCATGAGACGCAATACATGGCTGCTGAAGATGCTGACAGGTATGAATGTTTGGTTGCTCAACGTGTTTTGAGTGTGCAGGTCACGCAAGCTGAGCAAAATCAGAGGCATAATTTGTTCCATACAAAGGGAGTTGTGAAGGGACGTTCTGTTCGCGTCATCATAGATGGAGGGAGCTGCAACAACTTGGCCAGCATGGAGGTGGTGGAGAAGCTATCTCTCACCACAAGACCACATCCACATCCTTACTACATCCAATGGTTCAACAACAGCGGCAAGGTTAAGGTAACACGTACTGTTTGGGTGCATTTTAGTATCTCTACATATGTTGATTATGTTGATTGTGATGTGGTACCTATGCAAGCATGTTCCTTATTACTTGGTAGACCATGGCAATTTGATAAAAAATTTGTACACCATGGTAGAAACAATCAGTATACTCTTCTTCATAAGGATACAAATATTACTTTGCTTCCTATGACTCCTGATTCCATTTTGAAAGATGATATTCATAGAGCTAATAAAGCAAAACAGGAGAAAAATAAGAGTGAAAATTAGATTGTGGCAAAAGAATTTGAGCAACAAATGAAGCCTAATAATAAACCATCTAGTGTTGCTTCTGAAATTAAATTGAAAAGTGCATGTTTACTTGCCACCAAATCTGATATTGATGAGCTAGTTTTTAGCAAATCTGTTTGCTATGCTTTTGTGTGCAAAGAGGCATTATTTTCATTCGAGGACGTGCCTTCCTCTTTGCCCTCTGCTATCACTAACATTTTGCAGGAGTTCGCTGACGTCTTCCCACAAGACGTGCCACCGGGATTACCACCTATTCGAGGGATTGAGCATCAAATTGAGTTAATTCCCGGTGCATCGCTACCCAACCGTGCACCATACCGTACCAATCCATAGGAGACGAAGGAGATTATGCGTCAAGTACAGGAGCTGCTCGACAAAGGTTATATTCGCGAATCCCTTAGTCCTTGTGCTGTTCCTATTATTCTAGTGCCGAAAAAGGATGGTACGTCGCGTATGTGTGTTGATTGTAGAGGCATTAATAATATTACCATTCGTTATCGTCATCCTATTCCTAGGCTAGATGATATGCTTGATGAACTGAGTGGCTCTACAATATTCTCCAAAGTTGATTTGCGTAGTGGATACGATCAAATTCGTATGAAATTGGGAGATGAATGGAAAACAGCATTTAAAACTAAGTTTGGTTTATATGAGTGGTTAGTCATGCCTTTTGGGTTAACTAATGCACCTAGTACTTTCATGAGACTAATGAACGAAGTTTTACGTGCTTTCATTGGACGATTTGTGGTAGTCTATTTTGATGATATACTGATTTATAGCAAATCTTTGGAAGAACATTTGGAACATTTACGCGCTGTTTTTATTGCTCTACGTGATGCACGTTTGTTTGGTAACCTTGGGAAGTGCACCTTTTGCATCGACCGAGTATCTTTTCTTGGCTATGTTGTTACTCCACAGGGAATTGAAGTTGATAAAGCCAAGATTGAAGCTATTGAGAGTTGGCCGCAGCCCAAAACGGTCACACAAGTGAGGAGTTTTCTTGGACTCGCTGGTTTCTATAGGCGTTTTGTGAGAGATTTTAGCACCATTGCTGCCCCTCTCAATGAACTTACAAAGAAGGATGTGCCTTTTGTTTGGGGTACCGCACAGGAAGAAGCCTTCATGGTATTGAAAGATAAGTTGACACATGCTCCTTTACTCCAACTTCCTGATTTTAATAAGACTTTTGAGCTTGAAGGTGATGCTAGTGGAATTGGATTAGGAGGTGTGTTATTACAAGATGGCAAACCTGTTGCATACTTTTCTGAAAAATTGAGTGGGCCTAGTCTGAACTATTCTACTTATGATAAAGAATTATATGCTCTTGTCCGGACCTTAGAAACATGGCAACATTATTTATGGCCCAAAGAATTTGTTATACATTCTGATCATGAATCTTTGAAACACATTAAAAGTCAAGCAAAACTGAATTGAGACTTTCCCTTATGTCATTAAACACAAGAAGGGTAAAGAAAATGTTATTGTTGATGCATTGTCTCGTCGTTATACTATGCTTTCACAACTTGAATTTAAAATATTTGGTTTGGAGACCATCAAAGATCAATATGTGCATGATGCTGAATTTAAAGATGTATTGCAGAATTGTAAAGAAGGTAGAACATGGAACAAGTTCGTCGTTAACGATGGATTTGTGTTTCGTGCTAACAAGCTATGCATTCCAGCTAGCTCCGTTCGTCTTTTGTTGTTGCAGGAGGCGCATGGAGGAGGACTAATAGGGCACTTTGGCGTGAAGAAGATGGAGGATATACTTGCTGCACATTTCTTTTGGCCAAAGATGAGACGGGATGTTGAGCGTTTTGTTGCTCACTTCACTACATGTCAAAAAGCTAAGTCACGACTCAATCCTCATGGTTTATATATGCCTTTGCCTGTACCTAGTGTTCCTTGGGAGGATATATCTATGGACTTTGTTTTAGGTTTACCTCGAACAAAGAAGGGGAGGGATAGCATATTTGTTGTTGTGGATAGGTTCTCGAAAATGGCACACTTTATACCATGTCATAAAAGCGATGATGCTGTTAATGTTGCTGATTTGTTCTTTCGTGAAATTATTCGCTTGCATGGTGTGACAAATACTATTGTTTTAGATCATGATACTAAATTTCTTAGCCACTTTTGGAGATGTTTATGGGCTAAGTTGGGGACTAAACTGCTTTTTAGTACTACTTGTTACCCCCAAACTGATGGTCAAACTGAAGTAGTCAATAGAACATTGTCTACTATGCTTAGGGCTGTTTTGAAGAATAATAAGAAAATGTGGGAAGAATGCTTGCCTCATATTGAATTTGCTTATAATCGTTCGTTGCATTCTACTACTAAGATGTGCCCTTTTGAAATTGCGTATGGTTTCCTACCTCGTGCACCCATTGATTTGTTGCCTCTTCCATCTTCGGAGAAGGTTAATTTTGATGCTAAACAACGTGCTGAATTGATCTTAAAAATGCACAAGTTAACTGTAATGCCCCAGATGTAACTTGCCATATTTGTAATCCAACTCTTGCCATTTCCGGCTATGTGTTATGTTATTTCCTCCGTGGTTGGGTTCTCTCCGTTTTGTATTTTGGTCATGTCATGCTTTTCATATCATGTCATCATGTGCATCGCATTCGCATACGTGTTCGTCTCATAAATCCGAGCATCTTTCCCGTTGTCCGTTTTGCAATCCGGCGCTCCTATGTCTCCCGGCGTCCCCTTTTACATTTCTTCGTGAGCGGGTATTAAACATTCTCGGAATGGACCGAGGTTTGACATGTGGCCTTGGTATAGCACCGGTAGACCGTCTGTCAAGTTTCGGGTCAATCGGAGTTCGTTTGGTACTCCAACGGTTAACCGGGTAACCGTGAAGGCCTCGTGTGTGTTGCAGACCAAAACCCTCCAAAACAGCCCAATAACCCATCTAATTCACTCCCATGTACTCCGCCGTTCGATCACGATCGCGTGGGCGAAAACCGCACTCCGTTTGGAGCCTCCTAGCTCCTCCTATCTATAAAAAGGCCTCCCCCTCCTCAAATCACGGGCAAAACCACCCTAACCCTAGTCTATTTCCTCCCCCGCCGCCGCCGGACAAAAACCCGCCGGCCGGACATGTCCGGGTCGCCGCCGCCGCCACGTGGCGCTTCCCCAATGGCCACCGCCGCCGTCCCGCGCGCCGGCCCGGCGAGCCCGCCGCGGGCCCGCCCGGCCCGAGCCGCCCCGCCTCCGCGCCCCGCGCCCAGCGCGCCTGCGCCCGAGCTCCCGCTCCGCCGCCGCCGCCCGGAGCCGCCCGCCGCCGCCGCAGCTCGCCGCCCGGAGCCGCCCGCCGCCGCAGCACCTCCGCCGCCGCCTGCGTGCGCCGCGCGCCGCCCGCCGCCCCGGCGCCTCTTCCCCGCACCGCTCCGCTCGGCCCCACCTCGCCGGAGCTCCACCGGAGCCACCGGAGTCGCCGGATCTGAGATCCACCTCGGGGTTGACTTTTCCCTCACCCCCCTCGTTTTTCTTCTAAGTCCCAGTTTTCCATCATTATCATCGCATCTTCATCATGCCATAACTTTGCATCCAGAGCTCCGTTTTGCGCGTATAATATATCAAATTGTTCGCCTCGAAGAGTACATCATTTTGTTCCATTGCATAATTTTCATTTGAGGTCATCTTGATGCCCGAAATGCTGTTAGAAGAGGGCTAGTTGCTGTTAGTGGCTGGATCTTATCTGAACATGCACTTTTGTCATTTTTGCCATGATTGATGTGTACCTCCTATGAAGTTGAGTCCTACATGAGTTTTGTAATATGCCATGTTACCTTTCCAGAGAATTATGCCATGTATTTTTTTGATCTATGTGGTGACTAGAACAAGCATGCAAACTAGGTATCTTGATGTTGCTGATTTCAGAGACTTAGCGATTTCACCAAGTCCCTGACTGCTGTTATTTTTATGCCATGTGTTCATGTTGTTTCCGAGAGATCTATGCATAATTTGAGCATGACCAGTAAGGGTGTTTTGGACTTGAGTATTTGCTCTATCCATCCATGCCTTTTTTTGCAATTATGGAGTGCCATAGCTTGAGTCAATCGAGCTCTACTTGTGCTACAAAATGTTGCTGGCAGATTGTTTACGTGTTATTCGATTTTGCCAAGCTTGGTGTAGTTGATCCTTGCATGATATGGTGTTATTCTTGCCATGTCTAGTTACTATGCCATGTCTTCTTGATGTATGTATGCTTAGTTTATCATGAAATACTCTGTAGTGAGTGCATCGAGCTCATAAACATGCCTAGTCGTTATTAGTTTTCTGCCATGTCCAGTTTTCTGCTGTCTGAAACCTGTAACGAAACTTGCTTAATTGACATGGGTGTAATCATATTTTCTGATCCTTTTTGACTTATGGTCAGTAAGGGACTTTTGTCAAGTTCTATGAGTAGATTCATTCCATGCCTTACTTTGCTTAGTTCTGAACCTGTAGCATGTTGTTTCATTGCTCTGAACATGTCATCCTGATGTAGTTTCTGCTTTGTTGATATTTTCACCAAGTCTGTGAACCTGTTATCTTTTGCACTTTTGCCATGCCTGTTTGGACCTGTTATGATGTGAATTAGCCGTAGCTCAGTGTTCATCCTTTGTCAAGCATCTTGTGTAGATTACTGTCATATGCTTTGTTGCCATGTTTGGGTGCAGTAGCTTAATTGTTTGTTGCTTGCTAAGTAGCATCATGCTGTTTATGGCAGATTCGTGTCATTCTTGTATTGCTTGCCATTTGCAAACCGTGCATCCGATTCCGGTGTATTTTATATCTATTTCAACCAAAATCACCTCATCTATCCAGTGGCACGCTTGGTTTGCCAAGATTATGCCCTGTTCATCCTTGTCCTTCCGGAGCATGCATTCGCATTGCATATCACCTCTCGCATATCATGCCATGTTTTGCATCATGTTGCTTGCGCATTGCATCATGGTTGATATTGGTTCCTTTGCTTGTTCTCTTGTCATGGGTAGAGCCGGGAGACGAGTACGTGACCGAGGATTCCGTTGAGAACGCTTACGAGGACCAAGCTTTCGACAACTCTGAGACTCTTGCAGGCAAGATGACCATACCCTCAAAATCACTTCTATCTTTGCTTGCTAGATTGCTCGCTCTTTTGCTATGCCTATGCTGCGATACCTACCACTTGCTATATCATGCCTCCTATGTTGCCATGTCAGCCCCTAACCATCCATGTCCTAGCAAACCGTTGTTTGGCTATATTACCGCTTTGCTCAGCCCCTCTTATAGCGTTGCTAGTTGCAGGTGAAGATGAAGTTTGTTCCTTGTTGGGACATGATCTTGTTGTTCCTTGTTGGAACATGTTTACTTGTTGGGATATCACAATACCGCTTATTTAATTAATGCATCTATATACTTGGTAAAGGGTGGAAGGCTCGGCCTTATGCCTGGTGTTTTGTTCCACTCTTGCCACCCTAGTTTCCGTCATACCGGTGTTATGTTCCCGGAGTTTGCGTTCCTTACACGGTTGGGTGATTTATGGGACCCCCTTGACAGTTCGCTTTGAATAAGACTCTTCCAGCAAGGCCCAACATTGGTTTTACCATTCGCCACCTAGCCTTTTTCCCTTGGGTTCTGCAGACTCAAGGGTCATCTTTATTTTAAACCCCCGGGCCAGTTCTCCTTCGATTGCTGGTCCAAACTAGAGCCCTTTGCAGCGCCACCTCGGGGCAACTCGAGGGCTGGTTTTAGTTGTACGGGGTGTTCATCCGGATGTGCCCTGAGACCGAGATATGTGCAGCTCCTATCAGGATTTGTCGGCACAATCGGGCGGCTTTGCTGGACTTGTTTTGTTGCTGTCGAAATGTCTTGTAGTCCGGGATTCCGAGACTGATCGGGTCTTCCCGGTAGAAGGATTATCCTTCGTTGACCGTGAGAGCTTATCATGGGCTAAGTTGGGACACCCCTGCAGGGTATTATCTTTCGAAAGCCGTGCCCGCGGTTATGAGGCAGATGGGAATTTGTTGATGTCCGGTTGTAGAAAACCCGAAGTTGACCTTAACTAAAACACTTTAACCGCGTGTGTAACCGTGATGGTCTCTTCTCGGCAGGGTCCGGGAAGTGAACACGGTTGTTGGAGTTATGCCTGACGTAGGTTGTTTCAGGATCACTTCTTGATCACTTCTAGTTTCTCGAACGTGCTTTGCCTTCTCTTCTCGCTCTCTTTTGCGCTGTAGCCACCATATGCTAGTCGCTTGCTGCAGCTCCACCTCACAAACCCCCCTTTCCCGCCTTTAAGCTTAAATAGTCTTGATCTCGCGGGTGTGAGATTGCTGAGTCGCCGTGACTCACAGATATTATCACCACAGTTGCAGGTACCAACGATGTCAGTGCAGATGACGCGACCGAGCTCACTTGGGAGTTCGACGAGGAACGTGGCCGTTACTATGTTTCTTTTCCAGATGATCAGTAGTCGAGCCCAGTTTGGGTGATCCGGGGATCTGTTTAGCATTTGGGGTAGTCTTCCTTCATTTTGGTACCGTAATCGGACCTTGAGTGTAATCTGTATGATGGATGTTATTTATGTACTTGTGTGAAGTGGCGATTGTAAGCCAACTATGTATCTTTCCCCTTTATTTATTACATGGATTGTGTGAAGATTACCTCACTTGCGACATTGCTTTCAATGCGGTTATGCCTCTAAGTCGTGCCTCGACACGTGAGAGATATAGCCGCATCGAGGGCGTGACATTAACTAAGGAAAACATTGAGCGTATGAATGCTAAATATAAAATTGCTGGAGATAAGGGTAGAAAACATGTTGTCTTTGCACCTGGAGATCTTGTTTGGTTACATTTGCGTAAGGATAGGTTTCCTAATTTGCGCAAATCAAAGCTAATGCCACGTGCTAATGGTCCTTTTAAGGTGTTAGAGAAAATAAATGATAATGTATATAAACTTGAGTTGCCTGCAGATTTTGGGGTTAGTCCCACTTTTAACATTGCAGATTTGAAGCCTTATTTGGGTGAGGAAGATGTGCTTCCGTCGAGGACGACTTCATTTCAAAAAGGGGAGGATGATGAGGACATTAATACCATTGTTACACCACAACGCCTGCTACTATACATACTGGACCGATTACTAGAGCTCGCGCACGCCAATTAAATTACCAGGTACTTTCGTTTCTTGGTAATGATTCTAATGTTCATGAGAATATGATGCTACCTAAATTGGATACATTTGTTTTGCTTACAAATGAAGGGCCTAGCTTGGATAAGGATGAACATTGGAGCAAGAACACGCATGGAGTTGATGGCATGCGCAAGGGGATCAAGAACGGAGTTACAAGTGATGATTTCGGGACTTTGAAGCCACCATAAGGAGTGCATGAAGCCTTGGACGAAATATACAAGATGCCACTTCATAAATTTCGTCTAGAGGCTATTCTAGGTGCTGCATCACCTTAATATTGGGCCAGGCCCATGTATTTTCGAAATACTTAAGTATAGGCTGTTTTTAGAGTCCGTATGTGTGGGGAAACAAGAGTTAGGGTAGGTTTCGGACTCCTCTTCCAAGGGCCACGAAATTCCCCCCTCTTCCTCCATATATACAGCCCTTAGGGCGTCGTTTAGACTTTGGGTTTTGTTTAGATTAAAAGTTCGCCATAGCTGCAACTTCACGTACTTCGTTTGTGTTCAACGACCAGACCAAGGCGTCATAGAACCCCACCTTGATCAATAAAGCTTTCCTCTTATATTCGCAATATCCAGATTGCAATCTTAGTTTCTTGCTTGTTCTTCGTTTGCCTGCAGGAAACATACCTTCGTGGTCAGGTTGATCGTGCTCCGGCGTGGTCAATAACCTCTCGGAGTTGGTTTAGCGATTGCTAAGGCGCTACGTCCTCGCACGTTCGTAGTCGGATCGTCAAAGTCGACTTCCTCCAAAACGATAGCCACCATCTCATCGAAAGACGGGACACCTTTGCATCTATCACTTCGTGCCTTCGTCACGTGCAAGGGTGTTGTAGCGCACATCTCCAACAACGCAAGATTCATAATGCCTTACCCAAGTATCAGGACCCATTGCTAGTGAGTAAAGGGCATCATCAACTGCCTGCCCATCTTCCCGCATTTTCTTAACCTATGGTTAGAAAATAGACAAGCTGATCATCTTATGTACTCAATATATTAAAAAAACTGACAGTGCACTTCAAAAGCTTACATGGTGCTTGAACCATTTCGCAAATCCTGCCATAACCAGTTTGTCAATGTTTGTTGGATTTTGCGGCAGTAACTCCTCTTTGTAGATGCTGCACAACATAGTGATCGCGTCAAACTCTAAATATATAAGAATGTGGTGCAGGTTTAGTAGATTACGATGTAAAAGTTGTAGTACTGCACTTACTTGATATAAGGTAGTATCTCAGGACAGTTATTCAACACATACCAAACCATTTTGTCCAAATCTTTAGGTTTGTCCTCTTGTCGACTCTTCCCTGTAACTCGAACAGAATAATCGAAAATATTGAGCCCGAGATTGTCTTCACCCACCTCTTTGCTAAGCTGATCAGCTGTTTCAATGTATTTTGAGCAGAATGTCAACGCTTCTATAGCAATGTAGGCCTCTGCAATGGAACCCTCGGGTCTAGCTCTGTTCCTAACATAGCCATTGAAAGTGCCTAGCCGCCTTTCAATAGGGTACATCCAGCCATACTGTACTGGACCTCTAAGTAGTGCCTCATCAGGTAGATGAACAGCCAAATGCACCATCACATCAAAGAGGGCTGGAGGATATATCTTCTCAAGGTCACATAGGATAGTTGGTATCATGTCTCTAAGATGCTCCAAAGCATCTATCCTGATATTCCTACTGCAGAGTTCCCTGAAGAATTGTCCCAACTCTGCAACTGCTCTGTATAAGTCAGGGCGGCCCAATCCTCTAAGGATAACAGGTAAAACCCTTTGAAGTAGGATGTGGCAGTCATGAGTTTTCAACCCTTGTACCTTGTTTCCATCTATACTGACTCTCCTTTCAGGGTTGGAAGCAAATCCATGTGGGAATCTCACACGTGACAGAACCTCGCAGAATTCTTTTCTTTTTACCTTGTCCAAGACGTAGGTGCCATATCCCGTGGTTTACCTTCATCTTGCACATGCAAATCCTTTCTGATACCCAGGTGTGTCAAATCAATCCTAGATTTTAAGGTATCTTTCGCCTTGCCTTCAATATAGAGAAGTGTGCCGATAATGCTGTCACATATATTTTTCTCGATGTGCATCACATCAAGATTATGCCGCAGATCCAAATCTTTCCAATACTCCAATTCCCACAAAGTGGACCTGCGGGTAAACAATAATCTCTCTTCTACCCTGCCATGCTTCCTTTTCCCGCTACCATTACCAGGATGGTTTCCTGGTGTAATATGCCTGACCTTCTCTAATTCCACTTGTAACTCATCGGCGGTGAGCCTCTTTGGCGCATCACGGTTTTCATGCTTTGCATTGAACACATGTCTTCAGTATTTTCGAGGATGCGTCTTGTCCTTGGCAAGGAAACTGCGGTGTCCAATGTAACAGATCTTGCTAAGCATTGCGTATGACAGCGGATTCCTGTCACAGCGAACACATGCATTGTAACTATGTGTCGTTCGTCCTGACATAGTGCCCAAAGCCGGATAATCATGGATGCACCAAATTATAACAGCACGCAGAAAGAAATCAGCTGGTGGGCTACTATATAGGTCTCGAGTGAGAACACCCTTCCATAGCTGTTGAAGTTCCTCCACAAGAGGCTCCATGAACAAATCAAAATCCTTTCCAAGACTTTTTGGACCTAGGATGAGCAAGGCCATCATGTAGTTTGATTCTTTGGTGCAGGCATTTGGAGGCATGTTGTAAGGGATAACAAGCACTGGCCACATGCTATATGTGGCGCTCTGGTGGCCAAATGGGTTAAATCCATCTGAAGCTAAGCCAAGTCTAATGTTTCTCGGGTTAGCAGCAAACTCTTTGTGTTTATCATTGATGCTTTTCCACTCACTACCATGAGATGGATGGCTCATTACATTCTGATCTCTGTACTCCTGGTTCCTAGAATGCCACAGTACATCCTCTCTTGTTTCAGCATCATGAAACAACCTCTGCAATCTTGGTGTAATTGGAAAATGTCTCAGAACATTATGAGGAATCCTCTTCACAGCATCACCATCTTTCCATCTTGATGATTTGCATTTCGGGCATTCACTTAAGTTGGCATAATCCTTCCGGAACAGAACACAATTATTCTTACAAACATGGATCATATCATATCCAATTCCAACTGCATGAAGGAAATTCTTCATTTTACTGTAGGTGTGTGGCAGCTCAGGCGCATCTGGGAAAGATTCGCGGAAATCAGCCAACATCGCATCGAATGATTTGTTGGTCATCCGCTCAGATGCCTTCACCTGAAGAAAGGTGACCATAGCTGAGAATACTGGCAACTTATTTCCTGGGGTGACAACAACGTTGCATTATTCCAACATGCGGGCCCACCGTTTTTCTTCTGTAGGTGAAAGTTCACGGAATGCACGAGCATTTCGTAGCATTGTTTCAATGTTGGTCAAACTCACTGGCTCCGCCACCACCACCTCCTCCTCCTCTTCCACCTGAGCGTCAGGCAGATCAAGATGGTGATCTTCTGCTTCCACGTAGTCAATAACATTGACGTTCACAGCTTCACCATGATGAACCCACCTAGTATATGTGACCGACATCCCATACAAGTGTAGATGATTTTGCACAGTTGACTGGGGTCTTGTAACTGAATTCATACAACTGCTACACGGGTAGAGCACATCTGATTTCGGACCACCGTACTCAGCTCTGATAAAGTTCATGAAGTTTTCAACCCCCTCGACATATGCAGCGGAGAATCTTCGAGCAGAAGTTATCCAAGTCTTGTCCATCTATTAGCATACAAATTAGTTCTTCTACTAGATATTACAGGAAAAACATATATGCTTTTTTATGAAGTCCAGAAAAAAAATACCTAGGTCGATGTCTAAAGCTATGGCAAGATATTGGGACGAGCAGATCTAAGTAACGAAATATATGTAAAGCTAATTCAGCAAATAGATTTGAGTGCCAAATTATGGCAGGCTGTTTCAGCAGTCAATGAGGCCGAGCACATAGCCATCGAACTATCAAAGGCCATCGCAGCAACAAAGATCGAGTATAAAACGGTGTAGAGCTATTTCACCTAACAGATTGGCTACTAGACCATGACAATCTACGTCACAATAAATATATGGCAGGATATTTTACCAACTAATCGGCCTTGGCATGCCATCTCAGCTAAGCAGACTGAGTGCAGAACAGGGCAAGGAAGCTTCTTAAGCAGAGCATATTGACAGTAAACTACTTTGGCAAACAGTGAGATTAACAACGTCTATTTAGCTAACATTTAGCGCTACACCAACATGAACGGGGCCTCAGTCTAGAATGCGCGTACCGTGGGAGAAGCTGACCGCCGTGCGTCTCCACACGAACGTCGCCAGCGATGGCGGCGCTGACCGTCGTGCGCCTCCACAAGAACGTAGCCAGAGGTGGCGGCGCGGCTAGAGGACGGCGGTCTACGAGAGCATACTATGGGAGCGAGAGGATCGCCGAACCGCGACACCGACGTATCGGCGCGGCGAGGAGGGCGGCTTTGGCGGAGCGAATGGAGTGGAGGGGGACAGGGAGGAGGGGGGTTTGGGGAATATTATTGGCTAGTTGGCCGAAGGGCGGTTGAATCGGATTTGGGGGGAATTTTTGGGTGTGGGGGGGAGGATTTTCGTGCGGTGGGCGGGGGGAGTTTGGCGCATGGTCGGTTTGTCCAAGTGCAGTCCCACGTGTCAGTGAAGAGGCAAGCCGAAGCGCGTTCCGTTTGCGTGAGCCGTGTGCAGGACCGAACATGTGTGGGGTGCAATGCGACCGCGACAGGAGTGCTGTGAGTGTACCACCTTTTTTTCCTTTTAAACTAGGTGCTTCGCCCCCTCAAAAAAATTGTTGCTTCGCGCGATCCATCGATACTACTACTAGTAATCCGGTAATCCTGACTAAAACGGCGCGGCCGGGTCTTTTCCCGCGCGATATGCTGGGAGGTTGGCTTAGTTGGGTTTTTTAGGAAGAGTAATGCTACACCTACATAATCCCAGTTACGTAATTAACGTAATGTGAAACGTGTGGGCTGTTGATTGTAGATTGGGGGGAGGGAGGGGCCCACCACCATGAAAATCAGGGGAGGAGAGAGAGAGGCAATTTACGTTAACCCTTTCGTAGGTTCCCGTAGATGTTGAAAGATGTGAAATGCGAGAATGTGTAGTGGATGTACTATTGGAGTGCCTAAGATAATTTGTGTATGTATAGACCCTATGTGTTTATTTTACTTCGCATGTTAGATTTGTCTCGGTTCAATAAAAAGCAGAGTTGGTGATGATGGTGTGCCTGTCATCCTACAATATAGGCCGTCCGATCTATATCTAACGAATATGAAGGGAACTATGACAATTTACCCGCACTCCTCTCCACATCTACAGATAAGGCTTTCCCTCATTCATCCTTTTCTCCCACAAGATCTTGATCTTCCGTGCAACGCACGGGCATCTTGCTAGTACTCCTACAATATGTTTATTATTGTGAAAGTTAATATACACCGGCCGAGATTAATGCAAACACGGCAGATTTTCATTACATTTCGAACTTTTATAGGATAAAAAAATAAAAGAAACCCGACCCTAAACCTATTCTACAGCGGCGACCGATGTCCTCCATCTGTGATCTCCATGTACGGGGGCGGGGTTCAAGACCCGTGAAGTGAAGGTGCGGTCTCCGGCGAGGAAAAGTAGAACACGGGAGACAGACCGGTCAGTTGGCACACCATGCCCTACCGCCTCCCATTCCCTAATCATCCTCGGAGGAGTCCCTGACTCGGTGGTGCCGGACGTTGGACGGTGGCAAGTAGGACGCGTGGCTGACGGTGCTCCCATCGTCGGCCGTCAGCGTGACCACCGCTTGTGCGGTGACTTGAGCGAGGGCGGCGACCTCGAGCTCCATCCCCGAAGACAAGCTCTCCTGCAGAGCGTTCGCGCTTGCGGTCATGGCGGATGTGGTTCCAGGTAGGAGGACGATGCGCTATGGTGTGGAGGTTAGCTGGGCGTTGCCGCTTTAAGTAGCGCATTGCGGTGAGGCCAAGCGTCCCGGTGCGTCATTATGTCGCCGGAGTTGGTTCCTTGGGCACCGAGCCTCTTAACGACGGCATACGGACAGACGGCATGAAATGCGGGCAGCTGGCGCCGGCTGGGAACACACCGTGCGACGGCGCGAGGGACGAGGGTTTTTGGTGTGCCAGGGTAGTCAGCTGCGGTCATGGCAACGTTGGAGATGCCCTTTGCTCACATGCGATCGACGCATGTCATTGAAAAAGCAAGACGACCCGGCATGGTCTCAGGTCCATAGGATGCAGTTAGCCGCGCTACACCACTCCGCGGACGCGTCGCAGCGCCCCGTGCATCCTCGACGAGCCGGGTGTTGGGGTGTGTTTGGATTGTGGCCAAAGTGCACCTTACCAAAATTTTGGTCATGACCCAAAGATTGGTCTTTGTTTGGATGGTTGCCATTTCTTTGGCATGCCAATGAACTCTAGCCAACTCTAGTTCACTTTTCTTGCCAATGTCAGCCAAATCATGGGCAACCAATACCTCAACCAAATTTTTGGCTACACAATGCTTTGATGGGGCAACCTTGGGCACAAACCAAACATACCATTGGTCGTGCCACAACACTAACCACACCCTCGGCACACTGAAACCAACCGTGTCTAGCAACGGTATGAGCGTGTCGCTCACCGCGGTCGTCGTGTCCAGAGTCGGTGCTGGAGCTACGCCCCATTGTTGGCCCCAATGACCCACATGAACGGTTGTCGGTGGCGAGGAGGTCGTGGGCCAGCTCCTCCATTGGACTAGTCTGCGCTACGTCGTCCCGACGAGTGTGCCCCACATGTCGGTTTCCCTGTTTTCCCGGCCATATTCGAGCGTCAATGCTCCGCGTTGCGCATTAGGCCTTTCACTATGTAGGCCAAGCGAGACAACTTATTGTTTATTTGACCCGTTCAAGTATAATCATGTGGCGTTTGCTTATTTCTCATTCCTCTCCAACCCTCTTCTCCATCGATCATGTCGCCCTCCAGTCGAGTCCATCCTCCCGCACCTCATTTGAACATTCCGCCGAGTATCATTCGCATGTACCCACCCTAGTCCTCTTTCAATAGATCTCCGGACCCCGAGATGAAATCGAGAGGGAACGAGTGGGGGCACGTGATACCTAAGGCGGATTCAAAATTTTGAACCGGTGATCATAGCATCCGCAAATCATATATAAAGGGTATTCAATGTTCGTTTCATTTTTGAACGTACAATATACTACCTCCTATCCTTTCTAGTTTACATATAAGTTTTATGTGTAGTCAAAGTATCTCTACTTTGATAAAAAAAGGTATCAACATTCAACAATGCCCAATCAATATTGCTAGATTCGTACGTACTCCTAGATTTGTACTCGAGATGGTTTCCAATTTGACTATTGACAAGATTAATAGTACATGAGATGTATAATGTGAAAATTATATCATTGGAAACTCCTTTCACATACGAATTTGACTGTATGCTTTGTGTAAGTTGCATGTCATATATTATTACTCCAACATTTGGTCAAAGTTAGCCTCAAAAAACGCATTAGACCCTGTATGCTTTGTGTAAGTTGCATGTCATGTATTATTACTCTAACATTTGTGTAAGTTGCATGTCATATATTATTACTCTAACATTTGGTCAAAGTAGTATAGTGGAAGTGGATCCTCTGACGTAGGCAACCCTGCCTTACCCTCCCTTTCGGTCACTTACTGGCGGACCCCATGCTTGCTAGGCCCCGCATGTCAGTTACTCAATGGGTTCGGCCACATTAGGGGATCCTCATCCGTAGTATACTCCCTCTGTTTTTATTTACTCCGCATAAAACGGAGGGAGTGGTGGTATAATAAATGACGCAGGCGGGGGAGGGGGAGGGTTGTCGGTTTGCTCTCAACTGCGGTCCCACAAGCGAGCGAAAATGCAAGACAAAGCGCGTTCCATTCGGTGAGCGACGTGGAGGGTCCAGCGTGCCGGGCTGCAACGCGAACGCGACAAGAGCGATGTATAGTCAAAACCGATTGACCGGTCGTCACCGGAACCACTATTCACACCAGAACCTTCGCTGCTCGGCCTACGCCAGCCACTGCCCTAAAACCACACCAAATCTCCAGCCCATTCCCCCACCTTTCGATCCCCTAGCCCGCATCAAGCGTCCCCTAGTTCGCCGGAAAGCAATGGTGCGCCGCAAGATCACTTACTACAAGATGCTGATGCCGGAGCGTCGTGCAGAAATCGCGGCGGTGGTCGGCGCCACATACCTCCGTTCCCAAGCTCACTTTACGGCAGCCCGATCCCCGAGTTCTCTGGAGCCAAGCTACGAGGAGGAGGAAGCCGATCCAATGTTCATGGCGGAGGTCGCGGCGCAGAAGGCCCCCGATGGGTATGAGACGATGGACGTCGACTTCGTGCCGGCGTCCGAGTCCCCCATGGTGCAGGCAGAGAAGCGGTTCAACATGGGGAAACTAAAGGAGGACCGGGAGGCAGAGGCTCAATTCGACGCGGAGCGCGTGCATGCCGCTGCCATCGAGGCTCTCCTGCAGGCGGAACCGTATGTCGTCGATGTGAACCAGGCGGCGAAGGCTCAACTTGAGGCGAAGCGCGCGGATGCCGCTGCCATCGAGGCCCTCCTGCAGGCGGAACCGGACGTCCTAGACTTGAACCGGGCAGCAGAGGCTCAACTCGACGCAGAGCGCGCGGATGCTGCTCTCATCAACGCCCTCCTGCAAGCGGAACCGGATGTCCTGGACTTGAACCGGGCGGCGGAGGCTCGACTCGATGCGGAGCGCGCGGATGCCGCTGCCATCGAGGCCCTCCTACAGGCGGAACCGGACGTCCTCGACTTGAACCGGGCTGTGCTCTCGTCCGTGCAGAGCGCCCGCACGCTCCGCTTGAACGAGTAGCTGGAGGCCGAGGACAACCACGGTGCGGAGACACACGTCGGCAGCGACGGCTGGTTCGTGCCGGCAGCCAAAGATGACGAGGACGTCTCTTTCCGCGAGCAGTGATAGTTTTTCTTTATGTTGTTGTTTTTATGGATCTTTTGATGTGTAAAAACATATATTTATTATGCAAGTCGCCTGACTTGGGTCATTCTACCATTTCAGGTGGTTGTATGAATATCCTACGTCTCCTACCCCTTCTTTCCTTCTTCCTCACCTCTTCTTCTTCCCCAACAGACCACCGCACGGGCCGTACGGATACTCCCCAACATGCGGTTGGATAAACATACACTATGAACGAAAATTATGTGTCAGCGATAGGATGGCTGAGTTTGGTTTGTTCACATGCGACAGCACGTGTCAGTGAGGGTGTGTTCCCTTGGTTGGGTTTGGGCGTGTAGGAGCGACTGTGTGAGGGTGCGGTGCGACCGTGGCGTGCAGGAGCGACCGTGTGAGGGTGCCGTGCGACCACGACAGCCGTGTGCAAATGTACCTCCTTCTCATTTTGAATACTTTAGGCAAGCTTGGCAAAAATGTGTGGCGAAGTTTGGCAATGCAAGGCCTGGACCCAAACAGGATAAGTACGTACGTACTAGGAGTACTAGTGTTAAAAAAGAAAGGCGGGGTTTTCCTTCGCGGATTTAATCGATACAAATCCTTGTTTCACGTGTCAATTAATGCGTATTTTTTTCTCCAAAGACCAAAGAGCTAACCATCTCACTCCTCATCGCTTGATTAATGCAGCGCCATGCAAACCAACCTTCTCACTTCTGCATGCATGCAGGGGATATTAATGTCCTTGGTTGCTAACCCCATCAATTTTGCCTCGATTAGTGTTAGTGGCCCTTTGCAAATTGTAATTTTGATATACTGGCCTTGTGTACAAAAAAATGGAGGTAGTAACTATATTTGACTTCCTTCCCCATTGCGGTGACGTTGACGATATTCTTTTTTTGGTGGTTTGGCGAAGTGCGTTCGACGGAGAACACCATTGAGGGAGACCATGGTAAGTCGTTCGCAAGTGTCGCCTGCAAGCCGAGACAACCGCCTTATTTGCATCCAGGAAGTCCTTTACTGGTACTACTAGGAGTACTAGTGCGGTGAGATGGTTTCTCGAAGAAGACGACGGAGAAGCGGAGTCAGCGAAGAGTGAACTGATGGTTGCTTCGTTCGTGCTTTTGTGATTTGACGCCTCACTGCTTTGTGATTTGTGATAGAAGGGACAGGGGAGTAGACTCTGTGCTCTATACTGTACTACATGCGTCCAAGCATGGGAGAAAGAGGAGAGACGTTGCATTTTTCTATTCCTTCAATCAATCAATCAGGGAGCTTCGGTTCCATCTTTTTGGCTTTGGCAACACCGTCCATAATGGTTCCCACGATGCCAAAAGCTATTTTCACATTTGGCTACACATTGTGGATGCCCTTAACCGTACCACTTGGTTTTGCTCCTGTGTGCTATCTATACAAATCTCAATTATATTGATCTAAAAAATTATAGAATCAAGATTACTAAAAGGAGGTGATTTTGCCGCGCGGATGGCGGGGGAGGTTTCTTAGTTGAGCAATGCTACATCCACGTAATGGTTTACGTAAAGTTACGAACTGATGTGATGTGGGACTATTTGATTGGATTAAAGGAGAGGATTAGGCCCACCCCACCTGAAAATCAGGGGGGCATATATAGATTAGATGGAAAGTATATGTAGCAGCTATGTAGCCCTTTGTAAGTCTAGGATTAGGCTTCTTATTTTCGGAGGACGTTGTCCTGGCGGTTTGCTAACATGCGGTCCCACGTGTCAGTGCTTTACCAAGCCGATCCGCGTCCCACATGAGGCAGAACAACGGTAGAAGCAACACGTGGTTAAGTTGAAGAAGATGAGGGAGAAGCAGATTCAACAACGAGTGAAATGATGGTTGCTTTGTCCCTCCAACTTAACTGCGGGAAAGGTACAGCTTTGTGATTTGGTGCCTCATTGCTCATTACTACGCCGGCGCCATGACTTGGGTGCTTCACCCCGGCTGCTCTGCACTGTATTCCGGTATGGCACGTGGACCCAGTAGCTTGATGTCCCACATGACGGAGAAAGGGACTAGAAGATTTATGAAAGCGAGCACTCCACTCTTACGACGGAGGAGTAGACGACGACGGCCCAGTGAACTGTCATTTGTACTGTATAGTACTATAGTTTTGCTGTTTCGCACGATCCATCGATACAAACCCGTTTAAACAGGAAAGGGCGGGATTTTTCCCGCACGGTAGATGATACTGGCCATACATTTCAAAGGGAATTTTAATGTATGCAAACTGAATAATTATAAGTAACAATATGATATCGAGTAAAACTTAAAACACATATGATTTATTGTGTTAGAGTGTAGTAGTAGTGTTGTATTGCATAGTTGTTAGATGTAACATGCGAGAACGTGTAGAGATGTAGTTTTGGAGTGCCTACAGAGAGAAAAGCGTAATACGGTCACCGAACTTCAGAATAAGCTGATTACGGTCACTATATACGTTTTGCGGTGCAGTCACTTGCTCACAGTTCAGCATCGGATTGCACTCTGTTGACCGGCCAAATAGTCTGTGTGGCGCCATGTTGACTAGTTAAATTGACCATGTTCCTTGTGGGTCCCACCTGTCAGTTCGCATAGGCAAAAGGTCAGATAAACACAAATTTACGCAGGCGCGACAAGGCTCAAACCCGTGCGCGGGAATCACCTGGTTGTGTATGTGTCTGTCAGGGCCTGATGTGTGCGCATGCACGTGTAGGTTGAGCACTTGAGCGTGAGAGTGTATGTTGGTCGTGTGGTGTACTGGTGTGTGCATGCATGCGTGCGTGTGTGCATGTGAGTGTTGCGTGCGTGCGTGTGAGTGTTGCGTGCATGCGTGGCTGCGTGTGTACGTGTGAGTGTTGCGTGCGTGCGTGGGTGCAGGTGTTTGTGTGAGTGTTGCGTGAATGCAGTTCATGCGCATGCGTGCGTGTGTGTATAATCACCACACCAGCTCCTGTGTGTTGAAACAGACGGCTCAGCATACCAATACAAGGCCAACTTGTCCGCTGTGCCCGCGGTCATGACTTCGAACCACCGTCCAAATATTTTTTTTGTCGTTTGTTTTCATTCGTACTAGCAAGATGCCCGTGCGTTGCACGTAACATGAAGATGCATTTGTATGACTTGTTTATCTTGTGAGAGAAAAGGATGAACGAGGGAAGGCCTTATTTGCAAATGTGGAGACGTGTGTGGGTACCTTTTTGCAAAATTGCAATAGCTTCTTTCCTATCCGTCAGATATAAATCGAACGGCCTATATTGCAGGATGGCAGGCACACCATCATCACCAACTCTGTTTTTTATAAGAGTGTATTTTATGTATTTTATAAGAGTGTAGATGTAGAGTAGATACAAGTCGACAGGTGGGCACAATGGTAGTGAGATTTGTACGGTGAGCCCGTGACTGTATAATAACCACTAAACGTAAATGGTGACCGTAATGAGTGGATTCTGAAGTCCAATGTACGTATCGTGCTTTCGCTTCAAATACAATGATCGTCATTGCATATACCGCGAGAGAAAGATGAAACATGCGTGAATTTTCTGGGGGCTTACTTTGAGAGGACCTGGAGATAGTTTTGTGTGCATGCGTGAAAGGGCCGTACAGGGGGGTATGCGATGGAGAGAGAGATGCTCTTCGTTTCTCTTTATTATGACTAACTTTGTATATTGTATAAAAATATACAAATTCACAGTGCGGAATAAATATCATTGTGGGCACCATGCAATGCAAATTAGCGTTCGTACTCCTCCATATAACTTTGGAATGTTGTATATATGTAGAAACTCTAAAATAATTTTTTTGGCCACACTTTATTCAAAAGGAATGTTGTATGCGAAATAAACATGAAGAGAGGGCTTTTTAGATCAATGGGGTACGTGATGTAACATGCATGTGTGAATGTGTAGTTGATGCATTTGGCAGGGCCTAGAGAGGTATATGTGTGTGTATTACGTATTCGAGAGAGGAATGGGTAGAGGGGCCAACGGGGGGGCGTGGGAGAGATAGCACGAGAAATGAGAGTGGTCTAGAGAGAGAGACGAATATGACGTCACGACAAGAGATTCCATTCCCTTGAGTGTGTATATGAAAGGGGGGGATAGAGGCACCAGGAGAAATTTTCTGTGTGTGTGGTGTTTGTGTTGGTATGTGTGGGTGTGAGAAGATAATGAGACGTGGGGCAGAGGGTGTGTCACCGCGTGAGGTCCGGTGGGTCGAGGTGAGGCTCTTCGTTCGGTTCCGTCCTGCGCCACATTGGTCGGCCCGTGACGCATTTAGGAAGACCCATGGATGACTAGTCGTACAAGACAAAGATAGCAGAATTGTGAAGGACTCTGTGTCCACTGACAAAGCCAGCTAGGATTTGTAACCCTAGGTTCTCGGACTAAGGTAACCCCTTTATCTCTGATATTACTATTCATCGAACCTAACTTTAAGGGGCATCCTACAGAATGCTCTGCTAGAATCATACTCGTCGATTAGGAAGATAGGTGTGAGACAATTCATGAGAGACAGGCATAAAGATAATGTGCGTACATGAGACACGTAGGTAGGCCCATGTATATAGAAAGGGTCGATGAGGATTGTGCATGTGTATGTTTGCGAGAGGAAGAGTGCTTGTGATAAAGGTTAGTGAAAACAGTTGTAAATGGTTACGAGAGGGAGGGAGGGTTATATCTAGAGCATGTGTGCGAGAAAGACACCTCGGGAGAGAGTGTGTGAGCATGTGTGAGAGACCACCGATGGAGAGTGAAACTACACGTAAAAGACTGCTCTACACATTGATTAAAGATATAAATTGTATCCAAATATTAGGATGGGATCATGATATTTGCAATTCGCGTAAGGAGCGGTCATTGATCCATCATACATCTAGATTCTATCGAATTTGAGCATGTCTATGTTATTATTTGACACAATTTATCCACATAGTTAGTATTTTGAACTCCAGACAATGCATCACTTTAGCAATCGAATATAAACGTGAGTATAGTTCATGTTGTGTGTGCAAAGCACATTATACATACGAAAGTTACACAGTGACATTATAAATAGCTACCTATGAACTAGCATACATTTGAATTCAAATTAAGGTGGTTTAAGAAGATCAAATTCAACATGAAGTCCATTCTATTATTTGAATTTGATATCATGGCATTTGTAAACCATACCTAAATTATGGGGGCACCAATCTTTGCTCTGATTTTGTACATAATAGCATATGTAGTCGTGTACAAAATAGATTCAAATTTAGCTCCTCCATTCCAAAATAATCATAGTTATAGGATTTTCAAGTGTCAAAATTTCAAAAAGAAGCGAATAGTTTAATGAGGTTTTCAAACATACAAGGTCAAATATAACGTTGTCTATTTAGGTCAATCCTCATAGTTCAAGAGTACTCTAAACGTGAATGCTTGTGTTTCAAAATTTCGAACGAAGCGCCAAAAGAGCCTCTAGTCGCCCGAAACCGCGTGAGACCAATGCTTGGTAGTACAAGGAAATTACTTTTCTAATAACTCCGACCCGTGAAACCTACCGGCCCGACGTACAAAGGTCTAAACCGGGGTAGGTTTGTAGCTTCATCTAGACGCCACGCAACCGCATCCGAAAAACATTCATACACAATAGCCGCCTAAGCACACGGCTGAAATCGCTCCCGCCCACTATTTGGGACACCTGGGATTACCATCCTACCCCCGACCCGCAGTAGGTCCAAAATTTAAGGGGGAGGCAAAGTTTGTACTTTCCCCAAATTTCAAACAAACGCGTCCCATCTTCTGTTTAAAAAAGCCAAACAAGCGTGTCCTAGACCGAAACATGGTTCCCCCCACCCGTCTGATTCCCCATTCGTACTCCATGGGCGCCAAAACTACCTCTCCACCAGCCGCGAAATCCCGGCGTCCTCCATCCGCCACCCCATCCCACCCATCAACCGCCGCCCTCCTCCATCACGCCGGAGCCGATACCCCGACGTCGTCGTCCACCACAACCTCAACCGCAACGCCCTCCATGGCTAGTAGTTGAAGCCGAGGCCGAGCTGTCCGTACCCGAGCCAGTTCAACCACGCCATCCTGCGCCTCACCGCTGCCGCTCCAACTTCGCCACCCTCCACCGCACCGGAGTTGTTCCTGCTACGCCGTCCTTCGCCGCCTCGGATTTGCTTCCCCTCCGCCGACATACGGCCATGGCAACACAGTCAACAATTTGGCCATGGGTTCGTCCAAGCCTGCACCCTCCAGAACATCGGTTTCCCCGGTAAAAAGAAGAAAATCGACGCGACATGTGGAGAGAACATCGGTTTCCCCGGTAAAAAGAAGAAAATCGGCGCGACATGTGGAGGTGACCACACCGGCAACCGGAAAAGGTACTCCTCTTCACTTATTTGTGCAAATATTACGTCTCTGCTTGCACGGTATTCATCCCACATAAGACACTAGTTGACCGCTTCCTCTTGATACTAGATGTTCCTAGTAACTCGTGATGCACAAGGTTTCTCCTCATATACTATTTCACCTTAGCTAGAGGTCTGTTGCCCCCCTGAATTTCAATTTCTGGCCAGTTGATTCCCAATTAACGGAAGCATTCCCCGGTGTAACAGGCGCTAGTACGCCTATTATGCCAGGGAAGCAACGCCTTGGTGTTTATCTTAGGGGCGTGTGTGGCCTAGAGCTACTGGCGCCCGATCTGGAGGTCGGCCAGGATTAAAGGGATGGCCTGGGGGTGCTGCCAAGCACGGAGGTGGTGTGAGGTCGATAGGAGGGCGGGGCGACGGAGGCAGGGGTCTGGGCCGGTGGTCACTGGCGGTTCGAGAAAGATCATCAACAGTGACTGGCGGGAGGTAGACGAAGGCCATCTGCCCGTTCCTTATAGATCGGACGGTTCATTAAAAAAAATCGACTGCCCTATTTATTTTCAGTCGATTGTTATCTTAGATATGACCACATGTGGTGGTGTGCTGGAGGAGTACCTGCATTTCCTGTGCTCATATATTACAAAATCATACGGAGTAGAATCTAATTTTGTCTGCCATGCAATGTTGTAGAGCTATCATATGTCTCCTGTCATTTATTTTTCAGCCACCTGCTATCTGCTACTTTTACATTACACTAGTTGTGCACACACTTCACCCTTACTCTCACTATTGTGTTTTTATGCAAGGGTATTTCAGACTCTGCTGCCATGAGAGAAGCCAAAAAGAAAAGAGAGAAGCCGCTCCAGCTTCGTATGCTGGTAGGCAAGACACGTTACAACGCTATAAAGGGTGGAGTGTCAGCAGATGGAGACGGTAAATGTAGCTCTGGAGTTCATGACCTTGCTCGCAATGAACCACCATCCCAGGTGCTTGCTTTAACTTCGCGGTGTCATATGTGGTTGCATGTTTCATACGGTGTCTAGCTTGTATTCGAAAGGCCGAAGTCGGTAAGATAAGGAAAGATATTTTTTACATGAACCACCATCCCGTGAGCACCAGAAGACAAATAGCTAGTCAGGGCACTGGCCGAGCCAGTGACAAGCCCAGCAAAGATAGGCATCACCTGGAAGCCAACTAAAAAGCTATGATGGTGGCGAAGCAGCCCGCCTCCCACCAGGCTCTCAGGTCCTGGATGATCATGCTCACCACTCCAGCCGGATGTCTAGCTTGTATTGCTTCCAATTTGGTTAAATTGCATCTGCTTAGCTTACACATTATACCTTTGAATATGACATGCCTTTCTGTTTACACATGTTCTTACATCAAACTAAAGTTCTTGTGTATCCCTCATCAATCACTTATGACGAGGCAGGCAGGCAAGGGGACTACTCCTCATTTAAAGGATGCAGCGTCAGCCTCCAGACATGATTCTCAAGAAACATAAATGCTAGATGAAGATAGTGAACGTAGCTCTGTAGTTGATTACAGCATTTCCCCTACACTAGCATCGCAGGTGCTTGCTCTAACATGGCAGTGTGATATGTGGTTGCATGTTGCATATGGTGTCTAGATTGCAATTCTTCCAATCTGGTTAAACTGCATGTGCTAGTCTGCTTAGCTTATACATTATACCTGTTAATGTGACATGCCTTCCTGTATTTAGTACATAGTACATCTGTCTATTAAGCATGTCCTTACATAAAACTATTGTTTTTTGTATCCCGCATCAATCAACATGACGAGTGCCGGGACCCCGATTCTAAGTCACACCGACCTAGCATGTAACACCTCATATCACTTTGTGGCCTCACGCACGGTATTCCCACGGGTGTCGCCTTACCACGGCCCGGGACCGTTTGCGCCTTTTGGCTCACGTATATGATAGTATCGCTAGCATCCATATGACAGAGAACCCGGGCCGACATGACTAGTCGTGAACCCAAAGCGGCACTAACCCATGGGGACAGGCATACATGAATCAACTTCGAGCATGTCGGTCAGCAGCGTGTGAATCCGGGCTGTAGCACTGGGCTAACAGGACTCCGGTAACTCGGGCTGTAGCAGGCTAGGTAGGACTCCGGATGTCACCGCGTGACATTTCCCCGAAGGGATAGACACAAGAACGAAGTGAAACACATGCCGGCCAGTCAAGTGTCCTGAACAGTAGTGCTGGGCTAGCAGGACTCCGGTGAACCGGGTTGTAGCGGACTACTATGGCTCAAGAAGGCACTAGACTACATTTCCCCATAAGAGAGGCTGACAAGGATAAACAACTAGATTGTCGGATCCCACACATAGCAATACACGTTACACGTACGCATAACATGCAAGTATGTGTTGTACAACATGGCATCACAACATAACACAAGCTCATGGATAAAGGCTCAGAAGGGCCACATAGCATTAATACAAACAGGGGTCACATGACCCATCATTCAGAGCATACAAGCAACAAACGGAAGCATTACTTGTCTGAGTACAGACAACTACAAATGAAAAAAAAGGCTGAAGCGCCTGACTATCTACAACATCCGATCAAGATCGTAGCTGAGGTAACAAGCTACTCGTCGAAGTCCAAGCGGAACTACTAGCGGGACAGATGTCTCATCTGCAAAGCATAAATAAAGCAAACGTGAGTACAAAGGTACTCAGCAAGACTTACATCGGATCCTATCATACATGCATTAATATCAAGGAGGCAATGTGGGGTTCAGTTGCAGCAAGCCAGCCTTGACTCAGTGGCTATCCTGTACTACGACTGCTGGTAACTCTTCTGAGGTGGCGCACACGAGTCCACTAATCACCACATCAATACACTACTATGGATTCATCCCCGTCTTCCTACGAGAAGGCCATCCATAGCACTCACACTTGTCTTGAGCATTTTAGAGTATCCACTTTAAGTTGTCTATGTACCACGTAAGCATCCAAGAAGTCCATAACCGAGGACACGGCTATTCGAATAGATCATGATAACCCTGCAGGGGTGTACTTATTCACACACGATCTCGCCACTTACCGCCATGTACACGTCATGTATCTCAGAAACCTTCAAGCGGAAGCCTGGCGAGGGAGTCGGCCACGACCTAACTAACCACACAAGACTCTAGTCCAGGTTTATCGCCTATTCGGGTTCCATCCGCAAGGAGATCCGGCCGGGGTGTCGCTCACAGCCCCAAACGATGTGTGTAGGGTTCCCAAACCCACCTCGCCGGATGGATCTACGCTTGGTACACCGTGCCACCTGTGCCTAGTCTGCCCCAAGCACACCTGGTCGGGTGCCACTTGGTAGACTACTAACACTACCTACAAACACCAGAAACTAATTGCAACTCCTGGACAGAGATCAAGTTGGTTAATAAGTCGAGAGAGCTTGGAGCGCCCGGAGCCCAATGTGTGGTAGTAGCTAGTCATTGGACAACATACACAGAACTCAATGCTTAAGGACGGTTCCAGTGAGACAACTCACCATGTACTCCTACATGGCCTCTCACCGCTACCTTTACCAAATCGTGTTCACACACTTAACTCTCAGCACCAGAACATATCGTAACACTCCAATCCATTCCCAATGAATCAGACCTGACACAACTCTAAGCAATAGCAGGCATGGCATGGTAGGAACACAACATGGCTTCAATCAACTCCTACACATGCTAGTGGGTTTCAACTATTTACTGTGGCAATGACAGGTCATGCAGAGGAAAAGGGTTCAACTACCGCAGCATAAAGTAGCAGTTGATTCGTTGTTGTCCTAATGCAATAAAAGAGAGCAGGAGCGAGAGAGTGGGATCATATCGGAATGAACAAGGGGGTTTGCTTGCCTGGTAGATCAATAGAGGGGCACTGCTTCACAGACAGGTACTCGGGAACACTCTCTGAAGCGAGACCTATCGAGAAGAACGGTGCCAACAATCAGTACACAACATATGCAACAATATGATGCATGATCATGGCATGTAGATGTGATGTTGTTTGAGCTAATGCAACTAGCATTCATTTGGTTGAAGTCCATTTGAACCAAGAATTCAAATGCAACTCCAAGTTAAGTCTTTATAAATGCCATTTATATGTTTTCACCTATGCAGCAGGTATAAGTTGGTTTGTCATGCATGAAACTGGTACAGATGGACAGATTGCATTTTTCTGATAATTTTTCATATATAAATTATTTCAATCTGACCTACGGTTGAATTTATATGAATTTTTGAAGTTTTGGCTAATTTCTGGAATTTCCTGTTTTAGAATAATTCCAGAAATCATTTATTGCGTCAACTTGAGGTCAGCACTGCGTCAGCGGTCAACAGCGCTGACCAGGTCAAACCTGACGTGTGGGGCCACACGTCAGTGTCATGGAGTTAACCAGGGGGTTATTACTAATCTAATTAAAGGATTAGGGCGCAGGGGCCCACCGACAGTGTCAGGGTTTAGTTAAATGGCGATTAGCCTTAAGCTAATCACCTGGCAGGCCGGGCCCGCACGTCAGTCCGGCTAGGTCGTCGCCGGCGACCTCTGGTCGCGGCGGTGTCCGCGCTACAAGCAGCGGGGGCGGTGTCCGAGAGCACCGGGGCGTAGCCCAGGCTCGTCCGCTTCCAGGGGGCAGGTGCGAGGAGGCGGGGTGGCCGGAGCTCGCTGGAGTGGAGCTCGTGGCGGCGGCCGGAGCTCAGCTTGAGCGGCAGGAGGGGCTAGAGGCACAGAAGGGCAGGAGAGACGGGGGTTCGACGGCGGGGCTCACAACGGTTCCGGTGGAGGCGTCAGCGAGCTCGGGGGAGGCCCGGAGCGTGCAGGGCGGCGAAGGCGATCACCGGCTGCTGGCGATGAAGCAGACGGCGGTGACGACGATACGGGGCGTCCGGAGGTGCGTGGCTCGACGAGGAGTTAGAGGGGGTCGCGGCGGAGCTGGGGAGCATGTCGGGGAGGTGCGGCAGTGGCCGAGGCCACGGTGGCTCTGGACGGCGGCGACGGGCGTGCTCGGCCGTGAGAGAGAGAGAGAGAGAGAGAGAGAGAGAGAGCAAGGGGGAGGGGATCGACATGAGGGGAGTGAGAGGGGCCGGGGAGTGCGTGGCGCTTCCAGAGAGCCGCGGAAGGGAGCAGGGAGGCAGGAGGTGGCCGGGCGTGCGCCGGCGTGCGTCGGCCACGCGCCTCTCATCCTCCTGGCGGGAGGTTGAGGGTGACTGGCAGGGCCAGCTGGCTGGACCGGCCATCTGGGCCGCACAGTGCCAGGCCTCAGGTAAGGGTTTTTCCCCTTTTGTTTCTATTTTCTATTTTCTGACAATTTTTTTGATTTAATAAAAATACTAAATCATTTTATTTACTTCTGTCAAATTTTGCAGGGGCCTAAGGGATCATTCCAAAGCCCCTCACCAAAATTCAGAATTTTTGGATATATATAAAATATATAACATATATACCCAATGCAAATAAATATTCGATTGATTCCAAATGGCCAAAATAAATATTTGTGAGCTCCTAAAAATATTGGTTTGATTTTTATCTCTGTCCAATATTTTCAGAGAGCAACATGAACATTTTCTTGGACCTTTTTAGAGCAATTTTTATCTGGGTCATTTCCAGAAATGATTCTAAGGGTTTCTCAAATCCCCATTTCAAATTTAAATGAAATTTAAACATGATGCACACATGACTAGCTAGTCTAGGTCATACCAGAACTAGGGATGTGACAACGAGACACCTTTAGTATATGCAGTGTGATATTAGTTGCATCTTTCATATGATTTATAGCATGCGCTGCTTCTAATTTGTTGAAATTCCATATATGATGGGACGCTTTTAACTTGGCAGAGTCATATTGGTTGCATCTTTCATGTGGTGTCTAGCTTGCATTGCTTCTTATTTGCTGGAATGGTTTCTGCTTAGTTTACACAAACAGTTATGAACATGCCATGCCGTCCTGTTTTTCGTACATATTCCATCCTGGTATCATGTGTTTGCCTTACATCAAAGTAGTGATTGTCAGTATCATGCATGAATGAGTTCTGAAGAGAGAATTTTATTGCTTTTTCTTGTCGGTTTTACTTGACAATTCAAAATCAATAAAGCGGAAGGAAGTTAGCAAGGAAGTGGATAAAGGTGCTCCTTCCGAACGGAGGGCCTCTACAGTTTCTACTCCTCCACACCCCCAAGATGATTTCCAAGACAGCACATGCATAGACACTCAACAAAGCTGTGTTTATGATGAGCACGTCTCCCCTGGTGCAGCATCATCGGTGCTCCCTCTAACTTGGCACTGTTATATGTGGTTGCATGTTATGTGTGATGTCTAGCTTGTATTGCTTCTAATTTTGTTGAATTCCATCTGCTTACTTCACACATTATACTTGAATAAGACACATGTTCCTGTTTCTAGAACATACAATATCTGTCTATCACACCATGTTCTTACATCAAATTACTACTGTTGTGTAACCTACAACAATCACTTATCATAAGACACATTTGACTTCAGAGTGTGATATAGGTTACATCTCACATTCTTTTGTAGCTTGTACTACTAATTTGTTGAAATGACACTTATGACGAGACAGTTTTAACTTGGTAGAGTGATATTCGTTGCATCTTTCATATGGTGTCTAGCTTTCATTGCTTCTAATTTGTTGAAATGCCTTCTCCTTAGTTTACACATCATAAGCTGTGAATATGCAATGCTGTGAATATGCAATGGCACTAATGACGAGAGACCTCTAACATGGTAGTGTGATGTTGTTTGCATCTTGCATATGATTTATTTCTTGTACTGCTTCACATTTTTTAAAACGCCATTTATGATGAGACACTGTTAACTTGGCAGAGCGATATTTGTAGCATCTTTCATATGGTGTCTACCTTCCATTGCATTGCTTCTAATTTGGTGAAATGTCTTCTTCTTAGTTTACACATCATAGTTCTGGTTATCTCTTCCGTCCTGTTTTTCATACATATTACATCCTCCTATCATGTGGTTGTCTAACATCAAAGTTCAGTTCGTCTGCATCACGCATCAATTTGTTTTGAAGAACTAAATTGTTATTCGTTTTTCTTGTCGGCTTGACTTAACATGGCACACAGAAAGAGGAAGAAACACAGAATGGCAGGGAATGAGAAGCGGATGAATCCTGCAGATTCTGCTGGTACTGATGGTGCAATAGAAGGTCAAAGTCCAGCGGAAAATTCTACGAACACGGCATCCCATGCTACACAAGTTGCAAAAAAAGCCAAACAGAAACAAATAGTTGCCACCAAACAAGCAGAGATAGCCCTAGTTCTTGCAACACCTACCATAGTACTACCAGCTGCATGACTTACTCGTGCGTCAACTGAGCTAGCAGCATGTTCACAAGCTCCCTTGCCACCTCACACTACTTCCCAAGCACTCTTGACACAAGACGAGTTGGCAATATCAGATGAACCTTGTGAGCTTCAACAGCAATAAGGTAGTTGCTGGAGTCAAGTTACAGTTGCATGCTTCTTTATATGTAGTCTCACTGTTTGATGTACACTAACACTTCCTATGTTCGTTGTTGGACTAGCACCTAGGCGCTAGAGGAAACAAACATCAGGGATAATGCTCGATAGGTTAACTAAATCTAGAGGAGGAAGAATGGAGATCCGTTTTGAGGCAGGTTTAAAAAGGCCACGTGATGCTACAGAGTCAGCCAAGTTAGTATCAGAGGCAGCGGTTGCCGTTAGGTGTCATGTACGTATCCTCCCAACATGGATTCAGTACAGGAATGACAAAGACGAAACCCAGTTCAACACCTTCCTCGACCATTTATCTGTAAGTATGGTTATGTATGGAAACTAGTAATATTGTCTTGCTCTGTCCCATACTTTCTAGGTTGCTGATAATGATACTCCCATAATTTTCAACAGATGAGGTTCAAGTTGGATAGCCAAGATGATGCAACCAGACAAGCTTGCACTCATATTTTCAAGTCTGCTCTGCGACAATATCGGTATAACTTGAGGAAAACTCACTTTGAAGGCAAGGCTAATAGTGAACTTTCCCAAACATCTCCAGTGGAAAATATATCGGATGAAGACTGGAGGGGCCTTGTTAAACACTGGTCTGGCCCGAAGTATCAGGTACATTATATATATGTGATCAGATCACATGTTGAAGTCCTATTTACGCATGTGCCACACAAATCTATCTTCTTGTAGGTGAACTGTTCAAAGAACAAGGCCAACCGTACGAAAGTGAAATTCCAACAGATGACAGGATCTCGTAGCTATATCGCACACCGCGAGGCTCTTGTAATTAGCTGATGTTTCACTCTTTTCGATGTACCATATTATCAGATCTATATTGACTTGTTCGAAATGCAGAGGAAAGCCGGCAAGGACCAAAAAGTACCTGAACCAAATGCTGTGGAAATCTTCAAGGACTGTCACACCAGCAAGAAGAAGGGCATGACTACACCAGTCAAAGCCGCTATTGTAAGTCCTTAATCCTCATGCCTTTTAACTACTACTTACTCTGACTTGTGCCTTGAACTGCATGGTTTGCAGCCAATGTCTATTGCTCTTTTCAATTTTATACACAATTGTCTTCAATTGTCTTAGCGTATCATTGCACCTTGCAAGGTTTAAAAGAGAGGAGTGATGTTCCTTTGATCTTGACACGCAATCTAGTTCCGTGCTGGACTTGCCCACACAACGTTACAATTGCCTGTTTGTCTGTTCTCGGTTGTTTTATGATATGAATGATGTCATACTATGCTTACTGTATTATAAACTTCGTCTCTTTATCCTTAGCCCTCAATACAATGTGAAGAAATAGACAATACATTAGCGATGGTACATGGTCATATGTTTGGAACCTGGTTTTATTATGTACTTTGCAATAAAATACAACTAATATTTTACATGGGTTCACCAGAATAAGTTCTGTATATAGACCAAAGCTATTTTGTTTGGTTTTGATGCCTCCTTAATATCTTCTGTTCTGGTACTAATGTAAAACCTCAACTTTTCAGCGAGCTATGGAAAAAATGGTGGAACGCCACCTTCTGAAGGTGGCGAGGCAACTATAACCGCAGTGACGGCTCTTACTGTTGTGGGTTAGTACCTGTCCACTAACAGTGCCAAAAGCACGTTCCTGCGTAATACTGGGTTGGTTGTTAAGGCAATATCATCCAAACTGCCTCATGATCAAGATTCAAGCTCAAAGCAATGTTGTATGTGCGCTCCAGACACAAGTCCATTCCCTAACATAGACCCTTTGTGAAACAAGAAGAAACATTGCTCAATGTCGTCAAGATATGCATGGTTTTGAAACCAGACTATCGGACATTTGCTATGTTGTTCAGGAGCCTAGGGGGAAATGAAGGCGAGGGTTATGGTGCTCCATCGGACAATACAACATGAAAACGTAACAGTCAGGTCAAATGAACTGAGCTTCTAAACTTCTGGTGGTGCATTTATCTGCTAGACTGTTAAGTTTTATGCCAACCTTCCTTTTGTTATATAGTTGTAATTTGTTTTGGTGCGATACAAAATTTATTCTTAATGTGCAGCCACCGGCTGAAGAAAACAGCAAGCCATTTTTGTATAGTGTAGGGTGTTCCCTATATTTGCACTGGTGGCGATCTTTGATGCCGAGTGGATGTAATCTGTGCAATCGCCTTAATAGCCTAGCGTTAATTCCGGCCTTATTTATTTCCTAGTCTTCTTTTTCTCTGGTTTGCTAGTGGCCGCAACTACCATGGGCCATATACGGGCCGTAGGATCCATGGGTCTCCTACGGGCCGTCGATAAATGGGCCTGTAATCGGTGGGCCTCGGGCCGTCGGATAAATGGGTCTACATGGGCCGTAATCGGGCGAAATTGGTATCGGCCCAGCACGGTAACAGGCCGTAGGACAGCAAAGGCTTAATTCTGTCACAGGCATAATGGGTCGTTAATGTGCTAGAATATAGGACAGGCTAGAAACGGCGCAACGGTTTAACAGGCCAGAAACGGGCCGACTCTTGCCATGGGCCGAATTTGGCCATTTAGGGTAACAGGCCAGTAACGGGCCGACTCTTGCCATGGGTCGAATATGGCCCATTAGGGGAACAGGCCAGTAACGGGCCGACTCTTGCCATGGGCCGAATTTGTCCCATTAGGGGAACAGGCCAGTAACGGGCCGAAAGTAATCGAGGGCCGAAAAGGAGCCCAAGAACGTATGGGCCGTCAATAGGCCGAAAGCTAACACGGGCTGGAAACGGCCCATGTAAATCATGGGCTGTTAACGGGTATAAAGAAAATTACTGTTCATTATGGGCTAGAGTCACCGTGGGCCTGTAAAGGGCCGAAAGATACGAAGGCCTCATATGGGTCGAAAGACGTCGTGGGCCATACATGGGCCGAAAGTGAAATGGGCTGGTGTTATATTCGACGGCCCAGATGACGTTGTTGGGCCGATTTCCTTTAGGGCCTAACGGGCCGTGGGTTAACGGGCCGTGGGTTAACGGGCCGTAAAATAGGCTATTTGCGAAGAGACCGTTAATGGGCTTTTCATGGTCCAGCTCGTTAACTTTTGATCAAGTTAAACGGGTTGGTTTGTAAGATAAATGGGCCAGTGGTGGGCCGTGGCACGTGTCGACATATCATACGCGCCTATCTGACCCACTGACGAGCTGACACGTGTTTCGTCCGGCCAATAAGAATTTTACACGTGGAAATTTCCCATTGGTCGGGGCTGTTAATGGGTTATCGGATCCAAAACCCGACCCGATAGCTTAACGGCGTTCCGTTATGGTGGATGCCATGTGTCGGTCAGCCTTGACGAAAGCACTTCTGTGACGCACGATTCATCGTCATGGAAGTGGACACTTCCGTGATGATAATTTTGGTAATTTCATGGAACACTTCTACGACAGCACAGGTATGACTATCTTGATTCTGTCATAAATTTGTCATGGATGTACATGCATGACAAAAAATGCGACCTACTGTGACAAACACGTATCATCACAGAAGTGTATTTTTTTTGTAGTGATGCTAGATCGATTTGGCTTAGGATCGGGGTCCTGACAACTTTGGTGTCAGAGCTTGACTGCCTGTAGGATTACCAAGCCAAACTGGTCGAAGTCGTGTCTAGAAATGCTTTAGTTATATAAGGGAATTGATTGTGGATGGGAACGTAAGGCTCTTTTTACTCCTTTACCTCATGCCCTTCTGATCCGAGTCATCATATCTTTCCTACGGGGTGAAGGAAACTAGGCTTTATATTCTTTCTATTAGGTTCACATGTTACTAATTCGTAGACTCTTATAGGATTGTTGGTTCCAAGCCACAGTTCAGCTTCTACTACTTCAATATGTTGACAGTTGATCTCGGAACCTTGATATTGTGATTCTGAGTGGTTATGCCACCATTTTTGCAGAATGTCCCAATCTTTTGAGCATTTACAGTCGTTATGTTGTCCGAGTCATCCCAGGTTTCTTACTAGTCTGATGCATTTGCTAATCCCTTCTTTCCATTCCCAATGTCCCTTTGGGCCAGTTCAACCACACTAATCAGTGAGTTGAGGTACTCTGTTGCCTCGGCATATATGTTGAAGCCATTATTATGGCCCTAGGCCTCCTAGAGAACCACCCACTAATCTAGCAACGCTTTATATTTCTAGTGTGATGATTCTGGCCGTCAATCTCGAAAGCATCTCGTGATGCCATTTAGTTAGTAGGCATTCCATTCCTGGGTTCTTGAACCCGAGATTCACTCTACTTATTCATGTTGGTAGTGTTTGCTACTTATTCATGTTGGTAGTGTTTGCTACTTATTCATGTTGGTAGTGTTTGCTACTTATTCATGTTGGTAGTATTCTAAGATAGATTGTGTTACTTAGTCCATTTTCCTGGTTTACTCTCGATCAATAAGATAGGCTTGTAACAATGTTCATCATGTCATGTATTACACATGAAGAACTGTTGTTGATGCCATGGATGAAGAAGAGCTCTTTGCAGGCCCAGAAGGTGTGCTCTTGGCAGATAGTGGTGATTGTGTGCCTGCTTGATTGTATCATGGTTGGAGGTGGCAGCCGACGAAGGTGCCGGTGTAGCAGAACGTGTGGAAGTAGATGATGCACGTGGTGTCCATGATGAAGGTCGACCTGCAGAAAAGTTAGTTCGCGCCAATGCCTGTCGATCCTGCACTTCACGTTCAGCTTTACAAGCAAGATGGAATAAACGAGTGATATTGTTATAATCCTTATCGTCTAGAATGGTCTGAATCTCTCTATTTAATCCACCCACAAAACGTGCAAGCATAGCTTCATTCTCCTCAACAATACCACATCTAATCAAGCCAGTTTGTAATTCCTGATAATATTCTTCTACAGAATTTTTTCCTTGTCTTAAACGCTGCAATTTTTGAAGTAATTCACGTTGATAATATGGTGGAACCCAACGAGTACGCATAGCAATTTTCAAAGCAGCCCAAGTAGCTGGAACAGGATATAATCTACAATGTTCGGACCACCAAACACATGCAAAGCTAGTGAAAGCACAAACAGCAGCAGGAACACGTCTCTCCTCAGGATATTGCAAACATGTAAATCGTTGTTCAGTTTCTAACTCCCAAGTATGATATATATCAGGAACATATCTACCCTCAAATGGTGGAATATTCAATTTCAGTTTAGGGAGATGCTCATGATCTCGTACCTGAGGGGGAGCCCTAACATTGCCATTATTTGCATGTGGACGACCTGGTGGTTGTGGTGCTGGTGGTTGCACGTAGTTATGATGTTGATCAACCTCATCCTCGTAATCTCCCACATATTCATCCTCCTCCACATCAGCAGCAGGAGCCACAGAAGTATCAACAACAGCACCAGCAGCTTGGCCAGGCGGAAGAGGGACACGGCTCGCTCGGCGGAGGGCTGTTTCGCGATTTGGAGGTAGTCGTTGTTGTTGTTGTAGAGGTGCGTTAGGTGTAGCCGGTGGTGGTGGTGGAAGACGCACGAGCAATTCATTAAACTTGTTATCGAGCTTTGTTTCGAACGCCTTCTCAATGCCATCTATCTTATCCATGGCCTCTTCAAATCTATTTAGCACATCTTCCACCTGTCCACTCATCATTTGGTGAAATTTATCATGTAACTCTTTGTTTGTCATGTTCTCCCAGTCAGTCTCGTCAGCTTGTGATCCTGCCATGGTTAGCAGCAATAGAAACACACAAGAATATGATTCTACAGACTACTAGGAAGTGCTGGTGGTGGTGTGGTGGACAATCACAAATCCGTCAAGAAAATCTCAAATTCTTACCAGTTCTTACCCAGCAGCAGGCGGTGATCGGCAACCGTCGTAGTCAAAACTCTCAAAGCTTGGATAGAGCGATTACCAGGGAGATTCAAACGAACGACGTAGATGTATGTGGAGCTAGGAAGGCTTATAATATGGTAGCAAAAAGGGTCAGCAATAATCAATTCAGAGATGCAAAGTTGAATAAATGCTCAACGACGGTACTGTGCTGGTCCTAGGCTAGACCGTACTAGAGACGCGAGCCTAGAACACTAACAAAAATCACGGCGCTGCATGTAAACAAGGGAAAAGCACAATCTGGAAAAAAAATCGCTCTATTTTTTTTTGCGCTCCTCTTTTTTTTGCGAAAATTCACTATAATGGCGAGTGTCTCAAAACTCTTCCCAGGTCAAACTGACAGGATGGGCACGGAATTTTTTTGACTATTTTTTTCGCAAATCAGGGCAGCGATGACGAAAAAGTGCGACAAAAAATCACTATGATGGCGAGTGTCTCAAAAGACTCACAAAAGCCTAAAAATAGGATAGGGAAAAAATATTTTTGGTCGCCGAAATTTTGGCCTAAAAACTGCCCGGGGGTCTCCAGACTTATTTTATTTTTATTTTTTCCGAGACCTACGCAGGCAAGGAAACACAAAACGAAAACTAGATGGATCTTGAAAACAAACCTAATATGAAAAGAACTCGAATTGGTGAGGGACAGGCGGTGGTATATGTGGACTCGAATTGGTGATGGACAGGCGGTGGTATATGTGGACTCGGATTGGTGATGACACGCGGTGGTATATGTGGACTCAGATTGGTGATGGACAAGCGGTGGTATAGGTGGACTCGGATTGGTGATGGACAAGCGGTGGTATATGTGGACTCGGATTGGTGATGGACAATCGGTGGTATATGACAGCGGATGATGATGGTGCAGCGGCGGCGTGAATACTCGTGAACAGAACTCGAAACTCTAAAAGACTAGACGGTAAGACCAGCAACTAGACACGATGATGCAACCGCAAATTCAACAAAGCAAATATAGAAAAGATTATGCAAAGGCTCAGATTGGTCCGGATATGATGAACTAACCCTAATTTTTTGTGGGTTTTTCGTGGAGTGTAGGTATGAAGAACAGACTCGATCTAAACTACGAAAAACTATAAAATCTCACCGAGCAACCTGAAAATCTGATACCACTTGATAGAGGCAAAGGTGTCCCGATGTTTCGATGAGATGGTGGCTATCGTTTTCTGTGGGACTCGACCTTGACGATCCGACTACGAACGTGCGAGACGTCGCGCCTTAGCAATCGCTAAACCAACTTCCGAGGGTTATTGACCACGTCGGAGCACGATCAACCTGACCACGAGGGCCTGTTTCCTGCGAGCAAACGAAGAACAAGCAAGAAACTAAGATTGCAATCTGGATATTGCGAATATAAGAGGAAAGCTTTATAATGAAGGTGGGGTTCTGTGACGCCTTGGTCTGGTCGTTGAACACAAACGAAGTACGCGAAGTTGCAGCTATGGCGAACTTTTGATCTAAACAAAACCCATAGTCTAAACGGTGCCCTAAGGGCTGTATATATGGAGGAAGAGGGGGAAATTTCGTGGCCCTTGGGGAAGGGGTCCGAAACCAACCCTATCTCTTGTTTCCCCACACATAAGGACTCTAAAAACAGCCTATACTTAAGTATTTCGAAATTACATGGGCCTGGCTCAATAATAAGGTGACACAGCACCTAGAATAGCCTCTGGATGAAATTTATGAAGTGGCATCTTGTATATTTCGTCCAAGGCTTCATTCACTCCTTATGGTGGCTTCAAAGTCCTGAAATCATCACTTGTAACTCCGTTCTTGTTCCCCTTGCGCATGCCATCAACTCCATGCTTGTTCTTGCTCCAATGTTCACCCTCCTCCAAGCTATGCCCTTCATTTGTAAGCAAAACAAATGTATCCATTTTAGACAGCATCATATTCTCATGAACATTAGAATCATTACCAAGAAACGAAAGTACCTGGTAATTTAATTGGCGTGTGCGAGCTCTAGTAATTGGTCCATTATATGTAACAGTAGGGGTTGTGGGTGTAACAATGGTATTGATGTCCTCATCAGCTTGGGAGCTTGAAGTAGAACAAGTTTTTAGTCACCATGACTTTTCTGAACTTGAGCGACTACGAGTTGTCACTAGAGCATTTACTGGTTTTTCTTCTGTTTGGTGGAGTGTGCATTGTAAGAAAAACATTGATAACCAACCCACAACTTGGAAAGATTTGAAAGATGTAACGAGACAACAATTTTTCCGTCCTTACTATCGTCGTGAATTGCTTCGCAAATTTGAACAATTTAAACAAGGCAACAACACTGTTCATGCTTACTACCAAGAGTTCAAATCTTATATGCATCATTGTGACATAGAAGAATCTGAGGATGATACAATGAATAGATTTTTTGGTGGTTTGAACCATGATATTCAGGCACGATTTCAGTATATTCCTCGTTGCATTACTGGTATGTATGTTCGTGCTTGTACCTTTGAGAGACAGTTACAGGAGGATGCATTGGGTGACTACAACAACTACTATTCTAGTTCATGCTCACCACCACCGCTTGGTTCCTCCACCGTTGCACCTACTAGAGCAGCCACACCTCAGATTGTGAGTGCGACATCATCTCAAGAGTATGGTACATTGCCATCATCCGTACCTACATCAGCTACATCTTTGCGACAAGGTAACTGTAAAGGTATTGATGATATAACTTCACATGAGAATGATGCATGCCTAGTTAACTTGAATACATTAGGTGTTGAGTTGCCTGTTGATTTGAGCGCATCACCTATTTTAGAGAATCATGTTACTGTCATGAATGCGTCATGTGATCAAACAACTGAAATACCAACAATTTTGAGTGCACCCAATGAATTAACTGTTGATGCAAAAGAACCAATGTTTAATCATTTGGATATGACCTCTAATCTTGGTGATGATTCTGTGTCAAATGACTTATTGCATGCTGGCTTATTTAAGCATGTTGTAGCATGTAAATTTTATGCAAGTAAGGTTTATTCACCAATATTGGGATGGTTTAATGATGAATATTGTCAATCTTTTCATATGAATAAGATCTTCACTTATATGTGGAATCTAGTGTAGAGTCTCATCCTTAGTATTGAACAAATACATATAGCAGAATCTAGTGGAATCATCAATCGGCGCCATGAAATATTTCTTTCCACCTTTAGTTAACACATCATTTATCTCACAAAGATCTGAATGTATGAGCTCTAATGGTGCCAAGTGTCTCTCCTTCGCAGCCTTGTGAGGCTTCCGAGGTTGCTTAGCTTGCACACACACGGCACTTGGAGCCTTTGGCTAAAATGAAAATCGGGATTAAATCCATCTTGGCTAGCCACCTCATACAACCGAAATTAATGTGACAAAGACGTGAATGTCAAACCTCATTCGTTCACACTAGAATGAATTTGGTCCACGAGTTTATTACATAAATCTGCTAGGGGAAGGTGGAACAAAACTCCGCAATCATACCCTTTTCCAACAAATAGTCCATATCGAGATACAACTGCTTTATTGGACTCGAATACTAAAATTAAACCTTCTTTACATAGAAGCGAGTCACTAACGAGATTCTTCTTGATGGCGGGGACATGCTGCACGTTCTTCAGTTGCATGATCTTTGCCGAAGTAAACTTCAGATCAACCGTGTCAACATCATGAATAGAAGCATACGAGTCATTCCCCATCAGATCGAAACAATCTCGTGCGACCTGGTAAGAAGAGAACAAAGACACATCAGCACACACACATGAATATTGGCCTCTGTGTCAACACACCAATCGGTGGACTGACAAACTAAAAGTATGGTACACAAATTACAATACCCAATTGCCCCACTATAATTGTTGCTCATGGTCACATTGACAGACTTAGAGTTATGTCATGTCTTCTTATACTTGTTTGGGCACTTGTTTGCCTAATGCTCCTCTGAACCACAAGTAAATCGGCCATCTTTCTTTTTATCTCTCTTCTTGCCCTTCTTCTTGAAGGTAGTATTATTCTGCTGGACAATGTTCTTTTCCTCGAACTTGTGGAAATTCTTTTGCACCACATTGGCGCTAGAAGAACACTCTGCCCCTTTAATGTGTGAGTCCTTTGCTTTCGATTTCTGCTCAACGCTTAGATGAGCAATGACATTCTCAACAGAGAATTCACATCTCAAGTGCTTGATAGAAGTAGCAAAGTTCCTCCATCCAGTAGGGAGTTTTACAATAATGCAACCCGTAACAAACTTGTCCAGCAACCCACACTTCAGGAGCTCCAGCTCCTTAGCGTTGCATTATATCTCATGAGCCTGGTCCAAAATAAGACGGTTATCAACCATCCTGTAATCATGAAACTGCTCCATAGCATATAGTTTGCTTGGTGCATCGATTGCGTCGAACTTACCTTCGAGCGCATCCCACAAATTTTTGACGACCCACATATGAAGATATGTGTCAACCAACTTGTCTTCAATCACACCAAGAACGGCTCCCACAAAGATAGTGGTTGCTTCGCTGAACGCCTTATCCTTTTCAGGATCAATCGTTTCACTAGGAATCACACCACTAACCCAGAACACGTTCATAGCTATGAGCCACAAGCTGGTCTTTGTCAGCCAACACTTGGAATGCGTCCACGTGTTGGGTTTAGTCCCACGTCGGTTCTGGGTAGAGACATAACACGATTTATAAGGGCGGGGGTGTCTGTGACGCCCGGATAGTTAAGCTATAGCGAACCTCTACTAATGATGCCACGTCACTCGGTTACTGTTGTTAATCTCGCGTTATTTCAAAAAAGATTCAAATTCAAATATAAAATAAAGTCAAACGGTAAAAGTTTTCAAACTTTAAAACTAAAATGTTCACATTATTCAATAATTCCCCTGATCATTTGTCATAATGAACCCAACCTCATTTGACTCATAGATAAATTCCTAGGATTTAATGAGTGGTCCAACAACAAATAAAATACCCCCCTGTTTGAAATAAACAAATATCTATACAATCTCATTTGACCTACGACCTTGTGAGCCTCTACAAAATTATGACTAATATTATGTGCCAAATTTCATTGTCAGAAAAATTTGATTTCTATTTGTTTTGATTGCAGAACTGTGTTGAATAATAAAACAGTAAAAAATAGGTAAAGGCCCACTGTGCACTTGGGCCGCAAGTGCACAGTGCAACCCAATCCATCAGTGCCATCGCCCCCTTCTCTGTTCACCAGAGGCACGGTGGACGTATGCGCGGCGTCCATGGCCATGGATGGCCATGCGTCGGCCATCCCGCATGCCCCGGCGGTGGATAAGGCCGTCGCCCGCTGCCCTTGGACCGAACCCTAGTTCATTCCCCCCTCCTCGCTCGTTTTCTTCGATCTGGTCCATGCCCGACGTGGCGTCTCCTTGACCAAGCTCGCTACCATGGCCACCGTCGTCCTCGTCGGCGGGGATATCTTCAAGAGTTTCGCCTACCTCCTCTGCTTCGACTACAACCACCAATCCGAGTCGGGAAGGCCTGCACCGAACAGATCGAGCGTGCCTTCATCCTTCGGTCGCCGGTGTTCTTCCTCAAATCCGGCCACCCCTGCGCTACTAACCTTTCGCCGGGCCATCGTGTGCCTTCCCAGTGAGCTGCCGGTCCTTTCCCCCTATTTCCCTTACACATGCATCGCTGTAGCCGCGCCTGTTCGCCTTGGTCGCCCTGAACCGGAGCTCTGCTCCCGCTCGTGCTCAACCGCACCTCGTTGCTCTGCCTCCAGTGCGCGCGCTAGCCTGTTGTCACTCCCGCCTGCGTGTGTTGCCGATGCTGCCCTGCTGCTCGCCGCAGTCGATGATCTCACCCTCCCGCGGCCGCACTGGAGCTCTGCTCCCCCCGTTCCCACTCGTCGGCCCCTGCCCGCCTTCGCACCCTGACCGCATTCGCCGTCGCGCTCCCACTACGCCCGCATCCCCCGTGCTCGTCTGCTGCTCTGTACTGCTGTTGCTGTGCGATACTATTGCATGCTTGCTGCTGCTCCTGGCGCTTGCGCTGCCTGCTGCTCTAGCTATTGCCGCCTAGCACCACCGTTGGCTAGCGTCGCCGCTTGCCGCTGCCACTGCTGCGCTGCCGCTGCCTGCTGGCCATGGCCTCCGTGGCCGTGTGCCCGTGCGTGCACACCAGCCATGGCTGAGCTCAGTGGCGGTGCCAGGACTCAAACCTTGTGATGTCAAGCTTTACGATTTTTTTCGCAAATCAAGTAGGAACATAAATGATCATACTTTATTCCAAACACAGTTACGATAATAACCCTCACTGATCATGAATATTTTGATATGTATGCATAATAGCATCGATACTATGGACTGCAATACATAAGTTTTAACATAGGTTGTGAGACGATGATACAAGAATACATCGCCTATTCTATTACCCAAATCAGACTTGCTAAATTTCATTGCAGAAAATGCTCTCTCAAGTCTCGACTGTTGTCCAAAATCAAGGAGCTTCATCAAAAGAAATACTAAAGGAAAACCAGTGTCCTTTTTGCCAGCTACTCCCTCTATCCCAAAATATAAGAACGTTTTTGACACTATGCTAGTGTTAAAAACATTCTTATATTTGGGGACAGAGGGAGTAGTTTTCTGCAAAGATCACTAACCTCTTTCAATTGGATTATCTTTGATATTTTTACATCTGTCACTTCTCGACAAAATTTATCTGTTTACCATGGCCAGACTTGAGACCTAACAAGTGACAAAACAAGCTTTCTCTAAGGTAATGAAAATTGAAATTTCTTAATATGATATGATAATTGGATGAAAAAGAAGATCTTACACACAAATAAAACAGGATGGGCCTCGTCCTGGACTTCTGGTTTACTCGTCGATCGCCGGAGGTGCAGACTGCAGTACGGCGAAGCAGTGGAGATGGACTAATGTTTGGTACGCTCGCCAGTCGCCAAAGGTGCAGTGTTGCGGTCTGTGGAAAGATGGATACTAGCGGAGCAGCGGAGGTGGTGTGCTCCACCCCACGGTGTTGTGCCCAATTCACCATTAGGGATTACACGGGCTGGTGAAAATAAAGGAGTAGTGCGTGATTTGAGGATCAACCAGTTAAGGAAGCTTAATTATGGCTTCCTTTTGTTAAATGGGCTAGCCAAATCTCATGCAACTTCCTTTTGTTAAATGGGCCAGGCAGCCAGCTAAATTCTCACGTATATAATACTGCCCTAGATAACAAGTGGGTAATTCTCAAAAAAAATATAACAAGTGGGTTCACCTCAAAAAAGATAGCAAGTGGGTAGTTCTCAAAAAAATAAATAGATAACAAGTGGGTCCGTGTAGTAATTTTCTAGAACCTGATTATTGAGCGGCGGGGTGCACATACGCGGTGGTCTGGGCTTTGCCAGAATCCTGTGTAGTCAAGCGACTACGCAGGTTAAGCGTGGCTTTGCCACTGGCTGAGCTCCCGTGCGAGCGTGTGCGTGCTGTGTGTTTGGTGTGTGCACTGTAGCGCGTGCTAGCTTTTGCAAATCTACACTGGAGGCCAATTTGTACAGCAGCAAAACAACAAGAAAACTTTTCCGAACGTGGGTACAAATTATACGTATATGTAGTACACTTGTCAAGGTTCAAAATATTTCATTGGACCAAATTTAAAAGGTGTGTGGTTTAAATGCTATGAAAATGACAAAATTCTAAGTTCTGTTAAGTGAAAGACTGAAAATAGCTTTATTTCCATGCCTACTTTAGAGCTGCTGATGATCAAGCTAATGAACTCTAATATGGATAAAAGTGATACTAAAATGTAGATCGCAGAAAATTGCTCACAATTGATATAAGACACAAAATCATGGGATGTACAGATCAACAGCAATAGCCTCCGGAAAACGGCTAAGTGGTGTTTAAAACTGAGGGCTTCTCAGACTTAGTAGAATTTCGGAGATTATCAGAAAACTTCGGAAATTAATAGGAATTCAACCATAGCCCGGATCGAAAAACTTTCTACATGAAAGTTGTTGAACGGCGAGACGAATCCGGTTTCGTAGCGCATTCGTCCGCCACACATCCCTAGCATAGCAAACATGCAACTTCCCCCCCTTCGGTTCATCTGTCCAAAAACGTGAAACACTGGGGATACTTTCCCGGATGTTTCCCCCCTTCGCCGGTATCACCTCCTACTACGTTAGGTCATCTCTAGCACTGCGTATTGCCATGTTACGCTTTGTGATGCTTTGATTGCTCTGTTACTTATTGTGTTCCCCCTCCGATTACTTCTTTCCAGTAGACCCCGAGCCTGCCGGCGACCCCCAGTTCGACTACGGTGTTGACGACCCGTCCTTGCCAGAGCAACCAGGCAAGCCCCCCCCCCCCCTTGATCACCAGATATCGCCTATTCTTCTCTACTGCTTGCATTAGAGTAGTGTAGCATGTTACTACTTTCGATTTATCCTATTCTACTGCATAGCCTATCATTGTTGCTAAAGTTGTTACCCTTACCTGCTATAATGCTCAGTATAGGATGCTAGTGTTCCATCAGTGGCCCTACACTCTTGTCCGTCTGCCATGCTATGCTACTGGGTCGGTCATCACTCGGGAGGTGATCACGGGCATACACTATATACTTTATACTGTTACATTACTTATGATACTATTCGGAGATGGGGGTTGAAGGGGCAGGTGGCTCCATCCCGGTAGAGGTTGGCCTGGGTTCCCGACGGCCCCCGACTGTTACTTTGTGGCGGAGCGACAGGGCAGGTTGAGACCACCTAGGAGAGAGGTGGGCCTGGCCCTGGTCGGTGTTCGGGTTACTTAACACACTTAACGAGATCTTGGTATTTGATCTGAGTCTGGCCACTGGCCTATACGCACTAACCAACTATGCGGGAACAGTTATGGGCACTCGACGTCGTGGTATCAGCCGAAGCACTTCGTGACGTCAGCGACTGAGCGGCGCGCGCCGGGTTGGACCGCGTAACACAGCTTCCTTTGAAATGGAGGTTGCTAGGTCTGCTCTCCGGCCGCGTACGCAACATGCAGGTGTGCAATGGGCGATGGGCCTAGACCCCTGCGCGCATAGGATTTAGACGGGCATGTTGACCTCTCTGTTGTGCCTAGGTGGGGCTGCGACGTGTTGATCTTCCGCGGCCGGGCATGACCCAGAAAAGTGTGTCCAGCCAAATGAGATCGAGTGTGTTGGGTTATGTGGTGCACCCCTGCAGGGAAGTTTATCTATTCGAATAGTCGTGTCCCTCGGTAAAAGGACGACCTGGATTTGTACCTTAACCTTATGACAACTAGAACCGGATACTTAATAAAACACACCCTTCCAAGTGCCAGATACAACCCAGTGATCGCTCTCTAACAGGGCGACGAGGAAGGGATCGCCGGGTAGGATTATGCTATGCGATGCTACTTGGTGAACTTACCATCTACTCTCTCCTACATGCTGCAAGATGGAGGTGGCCAGAAGTGTAGTCTTCGACAGGATTAGCTATCCCCCTCTTATTATGGCATTCTGCAGTTCAGTCCACCAATATGGCCATTTACACATATACCCATGCATATGTAGTGTAGCTCCTTGCTTGCAAGTACTTTGGATGAGTACTCACGGTTGCTTTTCTCCCTCTTTTCCCCCTTTCCCTTCTACCTGGTTGTCGCAACCAGATGCTGGAGCCCAGGAGCCAGACGCCACCGTCGACGACGACTCCTACTACACCGGGGGTGCCTACTACTACGTGCAGGCCGCTGACGACGACCAGGAGTAGTTTAGGAGGATCCCAGGCAGGAGGCGTGCGCCTCTTTCGATCTGTATCCCAATTTGTGCTAGCCTTCTTAAGGCAAACTTGTTTAACTTATGTCTGTACTCAGATATTGTTGCTTCCGCTGACTTTTCTATGATCGAGCACTTGTATTCGAGCCCTCGAGGCCCCTAGCTTGTATTATGATGCTTGTATGACTTATTTTTGTTTTAGAGTTGTGTTATGATATCTTCCCGTGAGTCCCTGATCTTGATCGTACACGTTTGTGTGCATAATTAGTGTACGATTGAATCGGGGGCGTCACAAGTTGGTATCAGAGCCGACTGCATGTAGGAATCCCCCTTCCAACTCCTTGGCCGAAGTCAAGTCTAGACTTTGCAAAACTTTTACTAACATGGTTGTGTGGCTTACGAGCCCACGTCGCCAATGGGTGGTATTAGGATCTTTTATTCCTCGTCTATACTCTGGAACTCTGATCTCTCTTCTATTCGGGTTAAATGATTTTTACTAACTCTGACTCTAGGTTCTCGTAACTACTTCCTCCCGGAGAGCCCCTCACTCCAGATGATTGCTTAGTGCCCAGAATATTTCAAAGATACTCGTTGATGTTCTCTCGTGGCCTTGTTCCTATCGCTTTTGCAATTCCCTTCCAATGATAAACCCCTATGGATGACCACGTACATTTGTCATTCATACAATCATCCCCCGATGATCTTCTTATTACCAGATACCCCGAAATACTCTCTATTGTTCCAAGAATACTTGGTGCCTACCGACTTGCAATTCTTTGTCATGTGAATACCCCTACAGATAAATCCTCGCACTTGTCAAGTATCCGCTCATCCCCAGTTGTTCATGTGTTTTACAAAAGTCTTCAAAATACCATTCGATCTTCCGAAAATCCTCAGGAGCCTTTTGCTCTTGAAATTCTTGCTTACTTGCATTATGGTTAATCCCAGAAGTCTAGTAATCTTATTAACATCCTTTTGTCATTATCATTTCGATTCTGTTGATTCAATAGATGACCAGTCTATTCCGATTGGTCCTGATGGCAAAAAGTTTTCGCATCGGCTGCTTCAAGTCGATCCATTTAAATAGAAGGTAAAAACTGCAGGTGATGGGATCAAGCTTTCAAGCAAGTAAAGAAGTTGTTGAAGAGCACAATGAACATGAACTTGAGGGTGAGAATTTCATCGAAGCTACAATGAGGACGCTAAGTACTGGGGGAAACAAGGGAATCCAATGATCGATGAAAGAAAACCAAAAGAAAACAAAGGCTGAAATAAGCGCAAGTCTAAGAGATCAAAAATCACCTTCACTGAACTATTGGATAAATATCAAAAGAGGAGTGAAGAGAAGAATGCTTATCGGCCAAATCATGCAAAGAAACCAAGATCACCCCCAAGGCGCAAATGTGAGGATCGGTATTGGCTGTAGCGACCCGACCTCAAATGGTCAAGTCTCTGTGTATATGTGCCATCCCTGGATCAGTATGCTGGCACACACAGTACATCATTGTATATATCAAAGTGCAATTACATGTATAAATAATGTAAAACTGATATATATACCTCATAAGTCTCAGCAGAAACAGTTAATCGGGTGTGGAGTCCCATCAACGCCATTGGCAAGTTGAGTGTGGACCATAACCCTATATTGTAACTCTTACCCGTCGAAGAAAAATATCTGCAACATGAGATGTTGCAGCCGTGTAGATCAGTACATTGAATGTACCGGCAAGATCACAATATGAGAAAATATATGATAAAAACTATTCTATATGCAATATGGCTTTGTGGCTCTGGGTCTGAGTTTTTTTGCGTAAAAGCTGGTTTTATTTTCCCTACAAGAAAGGAAATGACCGGAGTCTGTACTACAGAGTTTTCTATCATGACATGGTTCCGCCAACCGATGTCTCATAGCCTAGAACAATCATAAGTTGCCCACAATTAAGTTATCAGTCCGGTGTTGAGAGTTCCGAGATAGATCCAAGTCCAGAGGCTCGAGTTGTCCCTAATCGAGGACACGGCTAATCGATTAGGTTTTAACCCTCTGGAGAGGTTTGTACACTTCACCCGCCAGATTTGATCCCTCTTTTTACATTCTCGCACTTTAGGGTGTTTGAGAACAAGACGACCGAAACATGGTCTTCCGAAGAGCTCGCCTGACCACTGCTCGGTGCTCATCCAATCCTACCGTAGTTCTACATCTCCTAGCACCGTCCAAGCCAGCGTCACAACTAAGGTCAACCAAGCCAGAGCCCATAATGACTTGCGGTTGCACAGGTAAGCTTCTAGGCATGAAGTATGTTGGAAATATGCCCTAGAGGCAATAATAAAATGGTTATTATTATATTTCCTTGCTCATGATAATTGTCTATTCTTCATGCTATAATTGTGTTATCCGGAAACCGTAATACATGTATGAATACATAGACCACAACATGTCCCTAGTGAGCCTCTAGTTGACTAGCTCGTTGATCAACGGATGGTCATGGTTTCCTGACTATGGACATTGGATGTCATTGATAACAGGATCACATCATTAGGAGAATGATGTGATGGACAAGACCCAATCCTAAGCATAGCACAAGATTGTGTAGTTCGTCTGCTAGAGCTTTTCTAATGTCAAGTATCATTTCCTTAGACCATGAGATTGTGCAACTCCCGGATACCGTAGGAGTGCTTTGGGTGTGCCAAACGTCACAATGTAACTGGGTGGCTATAAAGGTGCACTACGGGTATCTCCGAAAGTGTCTGTTGGGTTGGCACGAATCGAGACTGGGATTTGTCACTCCGTATGACGGAGAGGTATCTCTGGGCCCACTCGGTAATGCATCATCATAAAGAGCTCAATGTAACCAAGTGGTTGATCACGGGATCATGCATTACGGTACGAGTAAAGTGACTTGCCGGTAACGAGATTGAACGAGGTATTGGGATACCGACGATCGAATCTCGGGCAACTAACGTACCGATTGACAAAGGGAATTGTATACGGGATTGCTTGAATCCTCGAAATCGTGGTTCATCCGATGAGATCATCGTGGAACATGTGGGAGCCAACATGGGTATCCAGACCCCGCTGTTGGTTATTGGCCGGAGAGTTGTCTCGGTCATGTCTGCATGTTACCTGAACCCGTAGGGTCAACACACTTAAGGTTCGATGACGCTAGGGTTATTAGGAAGACTTGTATGTGATTACCGAATGTTGTTCGGAGTCCCAGATGAGATCCTAGACGTCATGAGGAGTTCCGGAATGGTCCGGAGGTAAAGATTTATATATGGGAAGTTCTATTTTGGCCACCGGAAAATGTTCGGGATTTTTCGGTATTGTACCGAGAAGATTCTAGAAGGTTCCGTAGTGGGGCCCACCTTCATGTGTGATGTAGACCGAAACTCGTGGCGAGATCCGATCCGTTGTTGCGGCCTGACCTTTCACGACACTCCACCACCAGCAGTAGCAACCTCTCGCCCGTGCACGCGATGTACACGAAGTAGAGGGTTTGAACCTTGCGGCCCAGCACGAGAAAACCAACCTCGATGAAGGTACTCACGCGCAAAACAATTTCCACGAAGAGAAATCGCAACACAGAGGTTTTCTAAAGATCCCTCCAAAACTTGATACGGGTGTCTACCCTGAAAAACATATCGTGTCTATTTCATATAAAAATAACCTGTCTTTACATGATCGCATCCTGTACTACTTATAGTTGACCCGACTAATCAACTTGACCCTCACGTAGAAGTAATCTATCCCTACATGCAACGCACAAGTCAAAAGGAAACTAAGACTATAATCTATTCTGGACTCTATACTATATTTAATTAGTTGCCTTTTACATCTCAGCAACAAACATCATGTATGTATCTTCACTGTAGGTGGACCCCATCCCAAGTCCTTGAGAGATAGATGGCCACGTACATCTCCTTCCCGTACATGTTCCTTGCGTGGTAAAAATAGGAACATAAATCCTTCTTTAAACCTTCCTTTAACTCCTTTTATATCTCCAAGTAAATAGCCATAATTCTTGGTTGCATGCACCGAATGAATTTTGCCTCCTACAATTGGAACGGAATAGCATTCTAGGCTGGCTTCCATCTCATGTTTTTCTCTCTTTATTTTTTGCATCATTGTATGCATGTCAAGTCCTGAAGTAAATCTCATCTTGTCCTGAGCCTGGACATGTTTCTCCTTTTGGCCTATATTAATTATGTACGATGCATCAACGTGCATGCAAGTATTAACTAGTGTATCCTCATCTTCATTACTTGGCCGGACATACTCCGGTGTAGATGCTTCGTAGCTTCAGATGAAACGTCGACAACCTCAGTGTTTTTATTACAGCGGGTCGTATCATCCTCTCCCCCTTGAATGGAAACCGTTCTCGGTTTCGACTCAATCTCTTCAGCAATATTTTCATGTACATACTGAACGGTGACGATGGAAATTTCAGTAGCTTCAACCTTCTTCTTTTCTTCTTTTTGCTCTTTCATCTTCTCAAGATGTTCTTTCCTCCAAGAAATAAAACGCTCCTCACCCATAGGCACAAGGTTGCACTTCTTACCTCTCTTGACAGTATATGTGTGTATTTTGCAATCATACGCCACATCATGGTCTTTGTACCATGGCTCACCCAATAACAAGTGACACGAAATCATCGTTGCCGGAATCACGTCGCACAAAACCTCACAAAAATAATTACCCAACAAAAACGATACTTTAGTTTGGTGCGTGACAGTGAGCTTTTCATGACCCCAACGAAACAAGTATGGTTGCGGATGTGTTGTCACTGGTAGATTCAACTTTTCCACCATCTCGATGCTTGCAGCGTTGATCAAATTCATGTGATCGATCTTCATGGCACATGATCTCTCTCTCACTACCACATGGGTGTGAAAAAGCCCAGTTCAACGACCTTCCTCCTCCAACTGATATCCATAGCTTAACTTACTGAATAACGATGCGCTCGCCATCTTCTCCATAGTGTCGTGAACAACCAGATGCTCTAATACCACTTGATGTAGACCGAACCTCGTGGCGAGATCCGATCCGTTGTTGCGGCCCGACCTTTCACGACACTCCACCACCAGCAGTAGCAACCTCTCGCCCGTGCACGCGATGTACACGAAGTAGAGGGTTTGAACCTTGCGGCCCAGCACGAGAAAACCAACCTCGACGAAGGTACTCACGCGCAAAACAATTTCCACGAAGAGAAATCGCAACACAGAGGTTTTCTAAAGATCACTCCAAAACTTGATGCGGGTGTCTATTTCATATAAAAATAACCTGTCTTTACATGATCGCATCCTGTACTACTTATAGTTGACCCGACTAATCAACTTGACCCTCACGTAGAAGTAATCTATCCCTACATGCAACGCACAAGTCAAAAGGAAACTAAGACTATAATCTATTCTGGACTCTATACTATATTTAATTAGTTGCCTTTTACATCTCAGCAACAAACATCATGTATGTATCTTCACTGTAGGTGGACCCCATCCCAAGTCCTTGAGAGATAGATGGCCACGTACATCTCCTTCCCGTACATGTTCCTTGCGTGGTAAAAATAGGAACATAAATCCTTCTTTAAACCTTCCTTTAACTCCTTTTATATCTCCAAGTAAATAGCCATAATTCTTGGTTGCATGCACCGAATGAATTTTGCCTCCTACAATTGGAACGGAATAGCATTCTAGGCTGGCTTCCATCTCATGTTTTTCTCTCTTTATTTCTTGCATCATTGTACGCATGTCAAGTCCTGAAGTAAATCTCATCTTGTCCTGAGCCTGGACATGTTTCTCCTTTTGGCCTATATTAATTATGTGCGATGCATCAACGTGCATGCAAGTATTAACTAGTGTATCCTCATCTTCATTACTTGGCCGGACATACTCCGGTGTAGATGCTTCGTAGCTTCAGATGAAACGTCGACAACCTCAGTGTTTTTATTACAGCGGGTCGTATCAATGTGGGGACCCACATGAACGTGGGTAGTGGGGGCAAGGCCCCACACCCCTGGTCAAGGTGCACCAAGATCCCCCCTTAGAAGGAATAAGATCATATCCCAAAGGGATAAGATCAAGATCCCTAAAAAGGGGGGGTAACAATCGGTGGGGAAAGGAAATGATGGGATTTCTTTTCCCCACCTTTGCCAACGCCCCAATGGACTTGGAGGGCAAGAAACCAACCCCCTCCACCCCTATATATAGTGGGGAGGCACATGGGAGCCCCACCCCTTCCCAAGGCGCAGCCCCTCCCCTCCCCAACACCTCTCCTCCTCCGTTAAGAGCTTGGCGAAGCCCTGCCGGAGTACTGCTGCTCCACCACCACCACGCCGTCGTGTTGCTGTTGGAGTTTTCTTCCTCAACCTCTCCCTCCTCCTTGCTGGATCAAGGTGCGGGAGACGTCCTCTCTCCGTACGTGTGTTGAACGCGAAGGTGTCGTCCGTTCGGTGCTAGGATCATCAGTGATTTGGATCACGGCGAGTACGACTTCATCAACCCAGTTCTCTTGAACGCTTCCGCTCGTGATCTACAAGGGTATGTAGATGCACTCCTCTCCCTCTCGTTGCTAGAAGAATCCATAGATTGATCTTGGTGACACGTAGGAAAATTTTAAAATTCTGCTACATTCCCCAACAGTGGTATCAGAGCTAGGTCTATGCGTAGTTTCTATGCACGAGTAGAACACAAGTTGTTGTGGGTGTCAATTTTGTCAATTTGCTTGACGTTACTAGTCTTATCTTGATTTGGCGGCATCGTGGGATGAAGCGGCCCGGACCGACCTTACACGTATGCTTATGTGAGACAGGTTCCACCGACTGACATGCACTAGTTGCATAAGGTGGCTAGCGGGTGTCTGTCTCTCCCACTTTAGTCGGATCGGATTCGATGAAAAGGGTCCTTATGAAGGGTAAATAGAAATTGGCTTATCACGTTGTGGTTTTTGACGTAGGTAAGAAACGTTCTTGCTAGAACCCTATTGCAGCCACGTAAAACATGCAACAACAATTAGAGGACGTCTAACTTGTTTTTGCAGCATATGCCTTGTGATGTGATATGGCCAAAAGAAGGTTGTGATGAATGATATATGTGATGTATGAGATTGATCATGTTCTTGTAATAGGAATCACGACTTGCATGTCGATGAGTATGATAACCGGCAGGAGCCATAGGAGTTGTCTTAATTTATTTATGACCTGCGTGTCAACATAAACGTCATGTAATTACTTTACTTTATTGCTAAACCGTTAGCCATAGTAGTAGAAGTAATAGTTGACGTGACAACTTCATGAAGACACGATGATGGAGATCATGATGATGGAGATCATGGTGTCATGCCGGTGACGAAGATGATCATGGCGCCCCGGAGATGGAGATCAAAGGAGGAATATGATATTGGCCATATCATGTCACTATTTGATTGCATGTGATGTTTATCATGTTTTTGCATCTTATTTGCTTAGAACGACGGTAGTAAATAAGATGATCCCTGATAACAATTTCAAGAAAGTGTTCCCCCTAACTGTGCACCGTTGCGAAGGTTCGTTGTTCCGAAGCACCACGTGATGATTGGGTGTGATAGGTTCTAACATTCACATACAACGGGTGTAAGCCAGATTTACACACGCAATACACTTAGGTTGACTTGACGAGCCTAGCATGTACAGACATGGCCTCGGAACACAAGAGACTGAAAGGTCGAACATGAGTCGTATGGAAGATACGATCAACATGGAGATGTTCACCGATGATGACTAGTCCGTCTCACGTGATGATCGGACACGGCCTAGTTGACTCGGATCATGTATCACTTAGATGACTAGAGGGATGTCTAATCTGAGTGGGAGTTCATTAAATAATTTGATTAGATGAACTTAATTATCATGAACATAGTCTAAAACTTTGCAATATGTCTTGTAGATCAAATGGCCCACGCTAATGTCAACCTCAACTTCAACGCGTTCCTAGAGAAAACCAAGCTGAAAGATGATGGCAGCAACTATACGGACTGGGTCCGGAACCTGAGGATCATCCTCATAGCTGCCAGGAAACAATATGTCCTAGAAGCACCGCTAGGTGAAGCACCCATCCCAGAGAACCAAGACGTTATGAACGCTTGGCAGCAGCGTGCTGATGATTACTCCCTCGTTCAGTGCGGCATGTTTTATAGCTTAGAACCGGGGCTCCAAAAGCGTTTTGAGAAACACGGAGCATATGAGATGTTCGAAGAGCTGAAAATGGTTTTCCAAGCTCATGCCCGGGTCGAGAGATATGAAGTCTCTGACAAGTTCTACAGTTGTAAGATGGAGGAAAATAGTTCTGTCAGTGAGCACGTACTCAAAATGTCTGGGTTGCACAACCGCTTGTCCCAGCTGGACATTAACCTCCCGGACGAGGCGGTCATTGACAGAATCCTTCAGTCGCTCCCACCTAGCTACAAGAGCTTTGTGATGAACTACAATATGCAGGGGATGGAAAAGACCATTCCTGAGGTATATTCAATGCTGAAATCAGCGGAGGTGGAAATCAAAAAGGAACATCACGTGTTGATGGTCAATAAAACCACTAGTTTCAAGAAAGGCAAGGGTAAGAAGAACTTCAAGAAGGACGGCAAGGGAGTTGCCGCGCCCGGTAAACCAATTGCCGGGAATAAGCCAAAGAATGGACCCAAACCTGAGACTAAGTGCTTTTATTGCAAGGGAAAGGGACACTAGAAGCGGAACTGCCCCAAATACTTAGCGGACAAGAAGGCCGACAACACTAAAGGTATATGTGATATACATGTAATTGATGTGTACCTTACCAGTACTCGTAGTAGCTCCTGGGTATTTGATACTGGTGCGGTTGCTCATATTTGTAACTCAAAGAAGGAGCTGCGGAATAAGCGGAGACTGGCGAAGGACGAGGTGATGATGCGCGTCGGGAATGGTTCCAAGGTCGATATGATCGCCGTTGGCACGCTACCTCTACATTTACCTACAGGATTAGTTTTAAACCTCAATAATTGTTATTTAGTGCCAGCTTTGAGCATGAACATTGTATCTGGATCTCGTTTGATGCGAGATGGCTACTCATTTAAATCCGAGAATAATGGTTGTTCTATTTATATGAGAGATATGTTTTATGGTCATGCCCCGCTGGTCAATGGTTTATTCTTAATGAATCTTGAACGTGATGTTACACATATTCATAGCGTGAATACCAAAAGATGTAAGATTGATAATGATAGTCCCACATATCTGTGGCACTGCCGCCTTGGTCACATCAGTGTCAAACGCATGAAGAAGCTCCATATAGATGGACTTTTGGAGTCTCTTGATTTTGAATCATTTGACACGTGCGAACCATGCCTCATGGGTAAAATGACCATTTTCCGTTCTCCGGAACAATGGAGCGAGCAACCAACTTATTGGAAATTATACATACTGGTGTGTGCGGTCCAATGAGCGTTGAGGCTCGCGGTGGCTATCATTATGTTCTCACCCTCAGTGATGACTTAAGTAGATATGGGTATGTCTACTTAATGAAACACAAGTCTGAGACCTTTGAAAAGTTCAAGGAATTTCAGAGTGAGGTTGAGAATCAACGTGACAGAAAAATCAAATTCTTACAATCAGATCGTGGGGGAGAATATTTAAGTCACGAATTTGGTACGCACTAAAGGAAATGTGGAATCGTTTCACAACTCACGCCACCTGGAACACCTCAGCGTAACAGAGTGTCCGAACGTCGTAATCGCACTCTATTGGATATGGTGCGATCTATGATGTCACTCACTGATTTACCGCTATCATTTTGGGGATACGCTCTGGAGACAGCTACATTCACTTTAAATAGGGCACCATCTAAATCCGTTGAGACGACACCGTATGAATTATGGTTTGGGAAGAAACCTAAGCTGTCGTTTCTAAAAGTTTGGGGATGCGATGCTTATGTCAAGAAACTTCAACCTGAAAAGCTCGAACCCAAGTCAGAAAAATGCGTCTTCATAGGATACCCTAAGGAAACCATTGGGTATACCTTCTACCTCAGATCCGAAGGCAAGATCTTTGTTGCCAAGAACGGGTCCTTTCTGGAGAAAGAGTTTCTCTCAAAAGAAGTAAGTGGGAGGAAAGTAGAGCTTGATGAAGTACTACCTCTTGAAACCGAAAGTGGTGCAGCTCAGGAAGATGTTCCTATGGTGCCTGCACCGACTGGAGAGGAAGTTAATGATGATGATCAAGGTACTTCGGATCAAGCTCCTACTGAAATTCGTAGGTCCACAAGGACAAGTTCCGCACCAGAGTGGTATGGCAACCCTGTCCTGGAAATCATGTTGTTAGACAACGGTGAACCTTCGAACTATGAAGAAGCGATGGCGGGCCCAGATTCCAACAAATGGCTTGAAGCCATGCAATCCGAGATAGGATCCATGTATGAAAACAAAGTATGGACTTTGACAAACTTGCCCGATGATCGGCGAGCGATAGATAATAAATGGATCTTTAAGAAGAAGACGGACGCGGATGGTAATGTTACCATCTATAAGGCTCGACTTGTCGCTAAGGGTTATCGACAAGTTCAAGGGGTTGACTACGATGAGACCTTCTCACCCGTAGCGAAGCTGAAGTCCGTCCGAATCATGTTAGCAATTGCCGCATACTATGATTATGAGATATGGCAAATGGACGTCAAAACGGTATTCCTTAACGGCTTTCTTAAGGAAGAATTGTATATGATGCAGCCGGAAGGTTTTGTCGATCCTAAGAATGCTAACAAGGTATGCAAACTCCAGCGCTCCATCTATGGGCTGGTGCAAGCATCTCGGAGTTGGAACATTCGCTTTAATGAAATGATTAAAGCGTTTGGGTTTATGCAGACTTATGGAGAAGCCTGCGTTTACAAGAAAGTGAGTGGGAGCTCTCTAGCATTTCTCATATTATATGTGGATGACATACTTTTGATGGGAAATGATATAGAACTTTTGGACAGCATTAAGGCCTATTTGAATAAGTGTTTTTCAATGAAGGACCTTGGAGAAGCTGCTTACATATTAGGCATCAAGATCTATAGAGATAGATCGAGACGCCTCATAGGTCTTTCACAAAGCACATACCTTGATAAGATATTGAAGAAGTTAAATATGGATTAGTCCAAGAAGGGGTTCTTGCCTGTGTTGCAAGGTGTGCAATGGAGCTCGGCTCAATGCCCGACCACGGCAGAAGATAGAGAAAAGATGAGTGTCATCCCCTATGCCTTGGCCATAGGGTCTATTATGTATGCCATGCTGTGTACCAGACCTGATGTAAACCTTGCCGTAAGTTTGGTAGGAAGGTACCAAAGTAATCCCGGCATGGAACACTGGACAGCGGTCAAGAACATCCTGAAGTACCTGAAAAGGACTAAGGATATGTTTCTCGTTTATGGAGGTGACGAAGAGCTCGTCGTAAAGGGTTATGCCGACGCTAGCTTCGACACAGATCTGGATGACTCTAAGTCACAAACCGGATACATGTATATTTTGAATGGTGGGGCAGTAAGCTGGTGCAGTTGCAAGCAAAGCGTCGTGGCGGGATCTACATGTCAAGCGGAGTACATGGCAGCCTCGGAGGCAGCGCATGAAGCAATCTGGATGAAGGAGTTCATCACCGAACTAGGAGTCATACCCAATGCGTCGGGGCCGATCACTCTCTTCTGTGACAACACTGGAGCTATTGCCCTTGCCAAGGAGCCCAGGTTTCACAAGAATACCAGGCACATCAAGCGTCGCTTCAACTCCATTCGTGAAAATGTTCAAGATGGGGACATAGATATTTGCAAAGTGCATATGGATCTGAATGTCGCAGATCCGTTGACTAAACCTCTTCCGCGAGCAAAACATGATCAACACCGGAACTCTATGGGTGTTCGATTCATCACAATGTAACTAGATTATTGGCTCTAGTGCAAGTGGGAGACTGTTGGAAATATGCCCTAGAGGCAATAATAAAATGGTTATTATTATATTTCCTTGTTCATGATAATTGTCTATTATTCATGCTATAATTGTGTTATCCGGAAATCGTAATACATGTGTGAATACATAGACCACAACATGTCCCTAGTGAGCCTCTAGTTGACTAGCTCGTTGATCAACGGATGGTCATGGTTTCCTGACTATGGACATTGGATGTCATTGATAATGGGATCACCTCATTAGGAGAATGATGTGATGGACAAGACCCAATCCTAAGCATAGCACATATCGTGTAGTTCGTCTGCTAGAGCTTTTCTAATGTCAAGTATCATTTCCTTAGACCATGAGATTGTGCAACTCCCGGATACCGTAGGAGTGCTTTGGGTGTGCCAAATGTCACAACATAACTGGGTGGCTATAAAGGTGCACTACGGGTATCTCCGAAAGTGTCTGTTGGGTTGGCACGAATCGAGACTGGGATTTGTCACTCCGTATGACGGAGAGGTATCTCTGGGCCCACTCGGTAATGCATCATCATAATGAGCTCAATGTAACCAAGTGGTTGATCACGGGATCATGCATTACGGTACGAGTAAAGTGACTTGCTGGTAACGAGATTGAACGAGGTATTGGGATACCGACGATCGAATCTCGGGCAACTAACGTACCGATTGACAAAGGGAATTATATACGGGATTGCTTGAATCCTCGACATCGTGGTTCATCCGATGAGATCATCGTGGGACATGTGGGAGACAACATGGGTATCCAGATACCGTTTTTGGTTATTGGCCGGAGATTTGTCTCGGTCATGTCTGCATGTTTCCCGAACCCGTAGGGTCTACACACTTAAGGTTCGATGACGCTAGGGTTATTATGAAGACTTGTATGTGATTACCGAATGTTGTTCGGAGTCCCGGATGAGATCCCAGATGTCACGAGGAGTTCCGGAATGGTTCGGAGGTAAAGATTTATATATGGCAAGTTCTATTTTGGCCACCGGAAAATGTTCGAGATTTTTCGGTATTGTACCGGGAAGATTCTAGAAGGTTCCGTAGTGGGGCCCACTTGCATGTCGGAACCCACATGAACGTGGGTAGTGGGGGCAAGGCCCCACACCCCTGGTCAAGGCACACCAAGTTCCCCCCTTAGAAGGAATAAGATCATATCCCAAAGGGATAAGATCAAGATCCCTAAAAAAGGGGGATAACAATCGGTGGGGAAAGGAAATGATAGGATTTCTTTCCCCCACCTTTGCCAACGCCCCAATGGACTTGGAGGGCAAGAAACCAGCCCCCTCCACCCCTATATATAGTGGGGAGGCACATGGGAGCCGCACCCCTTCCCAAGGCGCAACCTCTCCCCTCCCCAACACCTCTCCTCCTCCGTTAAGAGCTTGGCGAAGCCCTGCCGGAGAACTGCTGCTCCACCACCACCATGCCGTCGTGCTGCTTTTGGAGCTTTCTTACTCAACCTCTCCCTCCTCCTTGCTGGATCAAGGTGCGGGAGACGTCCTCGCTCCGTACGTGTGTTGAACGCGGAGGTGCCGTCCGTTCGGCGCTAGGATCATCGGTGATTTGGATCACGGCGAGTACGACTCCATCAACCTCGTTCTCTTGAACGCTTCCGCTCGTGATCTACAAGGGTATGTAGATGCACTCCTCTCTGTCTCGTTGCTAGAAGACTCCATAGATTGATCTTGGTGACACGTAGGAAAATTTTAAAATTCTGCTACGTTCCCCAACAAAGTGTTCTTCCGTCTCTTTGAGTCTTGTTGAAGCTTTCCGCAAGATGTCATGGTGCTTCCCCATGCATCCCGGCCATCCACTGGTTGCTCCATGGTGCCCATCAAATCCGTCCTTCACCCAGTAGTGTGTATTGAAATCTTGTCTCGATTCTCGAAATCTTGAGGTCTTGAAGTCCTAAAGATGCAGTCCTTGCCGATGCCATCATGAAGTTGTCGCCATTGACGTAGGGGATCCTTCATGCTCACACCACTCCCGAGCACTCATACCAACCCCGTCTACTATAGCGTAGCATTTAAACTACATAACATCCTGGGCTTGTTAACGGGGAGATGGGCTCCTACCTCATGCATTCTACTCAACTACAAGAAGCCAATAACACTACTGTAGGGCTCATGAATGATGACACTAAATGCAAAAAAACATGGGTATGAATAACATGGTCAAAGTGAACTTGCCTGGTAAGTTGATGAAGATAATAACGCTCTCAGAAACTTGATAGAAGTATTCGTCACTCCATTGAAAATCTATATAGTCAAACATTGCATTCACATAAGCATACATTCTACCAAACAACAATTATATCAATCACATTAACACTCAATAAAAAAACAAAGAGAAACTCAATAATAAAACTCAAATAAATTCCAACGAAAACTTCAAATAAAACTACAAAGAAAACTACTGCAGAAAAGTCTAAGACTCTACTACAAACATCTAATATAGTTTTGCACTAAGTAAAAACTCAACAGTAAACAAAACTCTAAACTAATAAATTAATAGAAAAGAGAATATAGTTTTTTCTAAAATAACAGAAATAATTTTTTCATAAACTTTTCGTAGCAAAAAAGAAACAATTAAAAAGCTTTTATAAAGCTCTAACTGTGACCTATACAAGTTTTCATACAAAACTAAAGAAAATAAAATTTTAAAATAAGATTAAAATTGTCTACTGTTAAACAACAGAAACAAAACTAAATTTGTCAAAAGTGACAAAAAGAAATAAATTAAAAACAACTAAAACTATAAAGAAAAGACTAAAACAAAACTAGAACTAAAACAGTACTGTTTCGCCTAAAACCCTAATTAAAATAAACTAAAATTAACTCACTATATGCTAATGGGTAGACACAACAATAACAAAAAAGTAGCAAAAAGAATCAATCAAAAATAAATTCTAGAACTCAAACTAGAGCCAAAACAATGTTTGAAGCATATTTGAAATATTCAAATTTAAACTACCCAAATTTGAAAAATAAATGCATAAACAGAAACTTCAACAAATTTTGAAACTACGTAAAAAAGATTCACTCAATTTGGATCTAGAACATAAAAGATATAAGCAATCTAAAATCAGAACTATTTCTGTAAATTAAAACAGAAAAAAAATAAAACAGAAGAAAAACACAAAAGCGCTACAGATCGGTCACTGCTACGTGGCGGCTTCTGACTAGCTAAGGTCGTGCGCTGTGGGAGCTAAATAGGAGGACGTCCACTGGTTATGAAAAACGGTATATGGTGCAACTAAAAGAAAAACCGAAGAGGCCGTCTCGATCTAAACCAGAGAATAAAACGTACTGAACCGATCTAATATAAAGAAACTACCCGTTCGTTAGGTCTAATCTACACCGTCAATAACAGATCGGATGGAGGGGAATGGCTCACCTCGGTGGGGCGAGCTCCGGCAAGGTCGTTGGCGGCGGTGGCGGCTCGGGGATGACCCAGGCGAGGCCTTCGGTGGTCCTCCGTGATGGGGAAGACGCCCAGGCGATGCGCAAGACAACTGCAATGATGATAGTGGTCTGCGGTGAGCTCGGGGTCGACTGGAAGGAGCGAGGCGAGCTTGACAGCGGCGGGTGTTCGGTGGTGAAGGGAGGGAATGCTCCAAGGGTCCTTGAGCTCCGACGAGTCATCCGGGAGCGAGGGCACGCCATGGGTGTGCTTGGTAGGCGTCGGGGAGGTGTGTGGAGCTCAGGTGGTTGGCAATGGTGTGGTGGCCGCGCTCAGCTTTGGCGAGCAATCGAGAAGGCGGTGGGGTTTCTCGGTGCAAGAAAAAGAGGAGGACTGGTCGAGGGGGAGGATATATATAGGGGCGGACTTGGGAGAGGGGGCGGATCGGGGGAGATCAAATCACGAGAGATCCGGGATACGGCGGCGGCGGCTGAAAGTGCGTTATATCGACTAGAGGGGGGGTGAATAGGCGATTTTTATGAAATTCTTCACTGAGGAATTTGCTAGTGAGGAAATTCCTTAGCGAAGAACTACTAGCAGCGGAATAAGTACTCAGAGGTAAACATAGCAGAATACATGCATGGTCATCATGATGAAATGAAGACAAACACAGAGTACAGAAAGCGTAATCACAGGTTAACACAAGATGAAGACAAACAGACTGAAGAAATAGAACTGAGGAAATTTAGAAAGTCTTCGGTCAAAGTCTTCAAACACAGATATGATAAAGAAACAGCACACTACTGAGGAAATGAAAGAGTTTAGGAAATGGAACCAGTAAGCTTGGTGAAGACAATGATTTGGTAGACTAGTTCCAATTGCTGTCTCAGTTGTACATCTGGTTGGAGCGGCTGAGTATTTAAACTCGAGGACACATAGTCCCGGACACCCAGTCCTGAGCACACAGCTCGGGACACCTAGTCCTCACCGTATTCTCCTTGAACTAAGGACACACAGTCCTCGTCCAATCACTCATGGTAAGTCTTCAGGTGACTTCCGAACCTTGACAAACTCGGTCACTCGGCGATCCACAATTCCTCTTGGATGCTCTAGACCATGATGCCTAACCGTCTGGAAGAAGCACAGTCTTCAAAGGTAACAAGCATCAGATCCACGCAGGATCAATCTCTTCAGTGATGCTCAATCACTTTGGGTTTGTAGGTGTTTGGGTTTGGGTTTTGGATTTTCCTCACTTGATGATTTTCACTCAAAGTCCTCGGAGGATGGGTTGCTCTCAAATGACAAGTGTCAAGTTTCTCTCGGAGCAGCCAACTAGCTAGTGGTTGTAGGGGGCGGCTATTTATAGCCTAGGGAGCAGCCCGACATGATAAGACATAAATGCCCTTCAATAATATGACCGTTGGATGGATAAGATATTTTGGGACAGCTGGCGCGTAGCACGGCAACAGTCAGAAATTTGAGATACAAATTCCTCAGGGCTATCATGTTCCTCACTGTGTAGGCAATTCGCACTGGCGAATTCCTAACTCCTCAGTCAGAGCAAAGTCCTCAGTGACCAGAAGAAATGCATCTCTGTCACTGAAGAAATTGACTGAACTATATGAGATTTCCAATGGCTTCACTCGAAGGGATTGGTAGGTGTAGGATTTGAGTTGAGCATCAAATGGAAATTTTCTCCTTAGTATTTCCTCGACCCCCTTTAACAGTACGGTGTTTCTTATGACTCAAGAAAGAGAAAATGAAACTACGAAAACAAAAGTCTTCACGCTTATTTCCTCGACCCCCTTTAACAGTACGGTGTTTCCTATGACTCAAGAAAGAGAAAATGAAACTACGAAAACAAAAGTCTTCACGCTTCATGTTCCTCGAATGAATACCAAGTCTTCAAGGTCACACCAATTTCTTCACTTTCAAAGTCTTCAGAAAGTCTTCAGAATATCAAAGTCTTCAGTCGAAGAACTTCATTTTTAGGGGTCGACTTTCTCTGTAAATATCAAACTCCTCATAGACTTATAGACCTGTGTACACTCATAAACACATTAGATCCTTAACCTATAAGTCTTCAATACACCAAAATCACTAAGGGGCACTAGATGCACTTACAATCTCCCCCTTTTTGGTGATTGATGACAATATAGGTTAAGTTTTCAACGAGGATAAATATATGAAGTGTAAAAACTGATATTGAGGAATTTGATTGCAAGATATAGAAGAACTCCCCCTGAAGTTGTGCATAGTGAGGAATTTGCTTTTGAAGCAATGCACACTTGAAGAGATGAATCATGGAGATCTCCCCCTATATCTTCTAATTCATACACGCATTTGATATATAATATGAAGAATTTGAAATGCATGATGAAATATGGTACCTAATGAAATTCAGTATGCGTGCAATAATATTAACGAGGAATAAGCATGCAGAGTAGTGCATCAAAAGTATCAGAGCACAGTGCATCAAAAGTATCAGAGCACCATCGGGTTTAGGATTACAACTCGATCCAATAAAAGTTTCGGAAGAACGAGAGTTGTAACTTAGCAAAAAAACGCCCTACAATAGACCCGCTTGAAGACTAACTCAGATTTCTCCCCCTTTGTCATCGAATGACCAAAAGGATCAAAACTGATGACTAACGCCCTAAAGATAATCAAGTTGATGAAGGAGCGCCAGCGTTGTTGGGGTCGGTAGTTGAAGTAGGGCCTGCCGCAGTGTCGTCCAAGTCTTCATGTTCATCAGTGGCGCGCGATGAAGAATAGGAACTGGCCACCAAAGAAGGAACCTGGACCTTCTTGAATTTCTTCGGAGGAGGTGCAGACCAGGCAAACTCTTCTTTGAGACCCATTTTCTTCAGATCTTTGGCGCTGTAAACGTGAGACAGAACAGCCCAGGTGCGGTTGAGGGTTTCATGAAGGTAGTAGTGGTTTTTCTTCACTTCATTGTGTGTTGAAGTCATGTTGTGAAGAATTGAACCAAACTGACGCTTGACCCATTTGTGATTGCGATCAACCTTCTGATGAAGACTGAGGAGTAACTCACGATCAGTCATCACCCTGGGTGCTGTGGCTTGAGGGTTTTGCTTGGCATCGTTGGCGGCAGAGTCATGTGTGGCAGAGTCATCATTGGTGGAGTAGGATGCAGCCTTGCGAAATTGACCATCCAATGGACGAATGCCTTCATCTATCACAGCAATTGCCTTGCCCTTTTCTTCAGCTGAGGAAAATGTCCTTTTGAGGACTTCAATAGGAGGCAAGTAGTTGCAGTGGTTCAGAGTATCAGCTTTGTAATTGAGTGAAGACCTTGTCCTGATGAATCTCATAATCCATGGCGCATAAGGCTTCAGCTCAAATGGTGACATAGCAATGTTTGCCAGAGTCCTCATGAAGAAATCATGGAAGTTGACGGGAACGCCATGAATGATGTTGAAAAGCATATTCTTCATGATACCAACGACTTCTTCATCATTGGAGTCGTGGCCTTTGATAGGACTCATAGTCTTCAACATAATGCGATAGACGGTCCGAGGCACATACAACAATTCCTTGACGAGGAATTTGGTTCGTGGAGCCTGCCCTGGCTTCAAAGGCTTCATCAGCACTTGCATATAGTGATTTGAAAGCTCAGGTTCGTTGTAAACACAACGTGCATCTTCAAGGGGAGGACTTAGAGGAAGCACATGAAGCAATTCAGAAGCTGGTGCCTTATAATGAGTGTTCTCAGTCATCCAGTCCAGAACCCATGAATTCACATCTTCAGAGTTGCCGGTGATGTGCAGCATTGCGTAGAACTGAAGAATGAGTTCTTCATTCCAATCGCATATGTCAGTGCAGAAATTGAGCAGCCCAGCGTCGTGAAGAACACTGAGGACTGGTGTGAAGCACGACAAAGACTCCATGTCTACATGAGGAATGTGTGCATGGTCGAAGACTTTGTCTTTGTTGAATAGCACTGAGGAATAGAAGTTGGCTTGACTAGCAGTCCAGAAACGCCTCTTCCTTATGCGAGCAGAGTCATAGGGGTTGTAATCTGTGAAGAATACATGCTCACCAAAGAAGTCTTCAGCCTTGAACTTTTGCTTCCTTGAGAATGGATCCTTTGGCTTTGGCAGAGGAGTGTCAGTGAGTTGCATCACAACCTCAGGAATCGCAATCTCAGGTTCTTCAGGCTGAGGAATTTCTGGTTCCTCCTCAGGTGCAGTCACATTTTCAGCAGCAGCAGTTTCTTCAGCACTAGTGGCTGGAATTTCTTCACGAACAGATGAGGTGGGATGAGTTTCTTCAGAGCCCAATTGAACTGTTGGTGCGGGTGAGTGAGGGATTTGCTGCAGTGGGGTGAAGAGTGGAGAATTGGGGTGCTGACTTTCCCAAAAGTCGTCATTCATCAATGGAGTTGTGCTTCCAATGTCCACATCTTCATCTTCCAATTCTTCAACACCAGCCTCTTCAGCAGTGAACTGAGGCATTGGTGATGATACCACTGGGTTGAAGGGATTGTGTCCACTTCAATTTCCTCATCAATCTGCTCTAACGAAGCAGCAGATTGAGTTTCTTCATCAGATCCGCTTGGGATCTCATAATCTTCACCAAAAGGAACAAGGTCCTTTGATGGCATGGTTGAAATTGGAACAACATCAATGGGATTTTCAAACGAGCTGTTCATAGGCTTCATCTTCTTTGGAACTCAAGATTCTAAAGCACTTGATGCTTTCCTTTTCTTCACTGCAGCTCGCTCTGCAGCCTTGGTCTTCTTCACATCTGATGCAGATGGAAGGATAGGAGTTGGTGTAGGCGCAGGTGGAGCTGAGGAATCTAGTTGAATTTCCTCAGGCGCAACTGATGCAGTTGCCCTGGTTTCTTCAGTTTCTTCAGGCACACCACTAGTGGATGCCCTGGCAATTTCTTCAGCGGCTGGAATGGAGTCATCAGCCCTGGAACTAGCATTTTCTTCAGCAGCCTGAAAATCATCAGCGGTGCTGGCATGTTCTTCAATTGGCTGAGCAGAAGCTTCAGCTTGAGGAACTTCTTGTTGCGATGGGGCTGCAACATTGGTGAAATTTTCAGTCAGTTTCACAAACCTGACTTTGGCTCCCTTCCAATCAGCGTAGTAGGAGTCAAATTTGTCGTTGAGGGCTTTGATGTCAGCCTGCATCTTGACAAGTTCTTCAGTTGTCATCTTGACAACATTTTTCTTCAGCAGTTTCTCTTTTTTGTACTGTGATTTCTTGATCTCTCTGGCCCTATCATATTTCCACTTCTCCTCTTGGATGAAGTGAGTTAGCATGTGACTTTGGCCAGGTGTCAACTTGAAGTCAGGCATAGGTGTGTTTGGATCCTTATGCCAGAGATCAATATAATCGAGGATCACCCTTGGATCCAGCAGCAGTGACATAGGTGTGCCTTTGGCTCTAGCAGCCCTTTCTTGTCTGTCCCTAATGATTTCTGCAAGTTCTTCTTCATCAGCCTCATCTTCTTCAGACGGCACATGAAAGACAACTTGCTTCTTCTTAGGGCTTGGCCGAGAACCTCGTCCAGCAGTTGCTTTAGTCTTCAGCAGAGTTGGGCCAGATGAGGAATTTGGCACAGCTGAGGAACTTGCTGAGACACTAGAGGCAATAGAGATGCCTACAATCCTTTGGCAAGAGGCCAAGTGCACAGGTGCTGAGGACTTTGTCGGAACAGCTGAGGATTGTGGAGGAGGCGCTGAGGACTTTGGTGGAGCAGGAGCAGCATGAGGAATTTGCTTTGAAGATTTTGAAGTTCCTGGCCGTGTGGGCGCAGCTGAGGAACTTCGCCGTGAGGGCACTGTTGGTGAAGCACTTGGCTTTCAAGCGGGCTTCTTTGGCATAGATTTCCGCGGCTTAACAGAGGCCTCAGTGGCAGCAGCAGCAGCAGAATCTTCATTGAATTTTTTCACTGCTTCTCTGGCTTGTCTTGCCAATTTTGCTTGGCGCTTTGCCCATTCCTCAGGAAAATCCTCACCGCGTTTGACGCTAGTGGGATCAGCCACTTGGCCAGGTGCCAATGGGGCTCTTGGGCATGGAGGATTTAGTGCGAATTTCCTCATGTACTTTGGTGTTACATGTCTGTATTACCTCCATTCGCGTGCCCATCTCCGTTCAATCTTCTGAATGTGCACCTTGCGCTGATTTTTAGTCTCTTTGCCAAACCTGGCTTCATCAGGTGTGCAGTACTCAGCATAGATGTCCTCGGGGATTTCAAAAGCAGTCATGACCTCAGGCTTCTTTCCTCCTTTCTGTGTCCTTTTTTCCATCAGCCATTTTCTTCAGTTGAGGAATTTGAACAATCAAATTTTCTGAAGAAGTGTGCAACTTTCTTCAAGGAACGCTGCAAATGAGTTAAGTTGATGAGAACCTAGTGATTCAGCAGCGGACATGTGTACCTGTGAACAGAATATAGTTGCGAGGAATTTGGAGAGGTCATGTGCGTTCTCAGAGGGTTTTTCAAAAAGAACAAGTTTGAGGAATTTGACCAGATGCGTCTTGAAGAATTTCACTAAGTGCGCTTTATCTTAGGTTCTAGAGTTGTATAGATCGAAGATCCACACAATTGAGGGATCTTGAAGAAAATGATGCTTAGGGAAATGAATCAAGAACAGATGACATGTGAGGTGTTTTGTGTGTGAAAAACTGTTCCCCCTAAGATTTTGGGACGAACGTGCCCCTGACCATTCTCCTTCTCACGACATGTGTCACCCACGTACTGTGTAGTGGAGATCATGTAAGATCGTGGGTGAATTGAATAATGCATCGTGGGATGCGGAACAGTTTGAGCGGCAAAACCGAAAATTTTGGATAAGATTAGTTTTAAAGTACCGTTAGCAATTTCTTCAGTTGACAAGGACACAGTGAAGATTTTGAAGGAGTTTCAAAATAGAACGCACATGAAGAATTTGTGAATAGATTGGATTGAGTATAGCATAGAGGGGAACGGTCCGATCACATTCACTTAGCAGAAAAACCAACTTGAGGAAATAGCTATAAGTGAATGTTGTAAAGGACATAAACTCATATATATATATATATAGCCAATGTAGAAAAACTACGGCACAAGTGAAGATTTTGCAAGTTGAAGAATTTGAACAGCTGAGGAATTTCAAAACTGAGAAAAAAAACTCAAATTGAAGATTTTTCAACTTTTGTGGTGGCGTGACCCACCGTATAAGAATGATGATTTCAGACACCGCGTACAATTGTCGTAGGGTTCTGAGAATCAAATTCTTCTTTAATTTCTTCACACTTAGAGTGTTATTCTTCATTGATTGAAGAAAAACATTTCTTCATGTGTTGCACATCTAAGTCATCAATTTTGCATAAGTGTTAGGATGAGTGCCTTTTGAAAGTACATTTGAAGACTCTAAGATATTTAGCTCACACCGCAACTTGCTAAATCTCTTCTCATCCAAGGGCTTAGTGAAGATATCGGCTAGCTGTTCTTCAGTCTTCACATGCTCAATAGAAATGCCGCCCTTCAACACATGATCACGAAGAAAGTGATGACGAATCTGAATGTGCTTTGTCTTCGAGTGCTGAACTGGGTTATGAGCAATCTTGATGGCACTCTCATTGTCACAGAGGAGAGGCACATTCTTCATGTTGATGCCATAGTCCTTGAGCATTTGCTTCATCCATAGCAGTTGAGCACAGCAAGAACCAGCAGCAATGTACTCAGCTTCAGCAGTAGACAGTGATACGCAGTTCTGTTTCTTCGAGGACCAGTAGACCAAGGATCGTCCGAGGAAATGACAAGTACCAGATGTTGACTTGCGGTCCACACGGTCACCAGCATAGTCAGAGTCAGAATATCCAATGAGATAAAAATCCGAGCCCTTGGGATACCATAATCCTAGTGTTGGTGTGTGAGCTAGATATCGAAGAATATGCTTCACAGCCTTATGGTGTGATTCCTTTGGTGTAGCTTGAAATCGGGCACACATGCAAACACTAAGCATTATATCTGGCCTAGATGCACATAAGTACAATAAAGAGCCAATCATGGAGCGGTATACCTTATGATCGAAGTCAATACCATTTTCATCAGTGCATAGTTAACCATTTGTGGGCATAGGAATTTTGATGCCTTTGCAATCTTGCATGCCGAATTTCTTCAGGACATCCTTGAGGTATTTCTCCTGAGATATGAATATGCCATTGCGTTGTTTACGAATTTGAAGACCTAAGAAGAACTTCAACTCTCCCATCATAGACATTTGATATTCTTCACTCATCATATAGGCATATTCATCACTATAAAGTTGGTCAGTACAGCCAAAGATAATATCATCAACATATATTTGGCACACAAACAGTTCACCATCATAAGATTTAGTAAAGAGAGTAGGATCGAGTGAACCGGGTGTGAAGCCTTTCTTCATGAAGAATTCCTTCAATGTATCATACCACGCCCGTGGGGCCTGCTTGAGGCCATAGAGGGACTTGTTGAGTCTGAAGACTTTGTCAAGATTCTTTGGATCTTCAAAACCTAGGGGTTGAGCAACATATACTTCTTCCTCAAGCTTACCATTGAGGAATGCACTTTTCACATCCATTTGATATAAGATGATATCATGATGGTTAGCATAAGCAAGTAATATGCGAATAGCCTCAAGTCTAGCAACAGGTGCAAAAGTTTCATCGAAATCAACTCCTTCAACCTGTGTGTAGCCTTGAGATACTAGTCGTGCCTTATTCCTCACCACAACACCATTTTCACCTTGCTTGTTGCGGTAGATCCATTTTGTGCCAATGATATTATGCTTGTGAGGATCTGGACGATTGACCAGTTCCCAGACGTTGTTGAGCTTGAACTGATGTAATTCTTCTTGCATGGCCTGAATCCACTCAGGCTCCAAAAATGCTTCATCTACCTTAGTGGGCTCTGTGATAGAGACAAAAGCAAAGTGCCCACAAAAGTTAGATAGATGTGAAGCTTTTGAGCGTGTGAGAGGACCTGGTGCTCTAATGTCATCGATGATCTTCTCCACTTGCACTTCTTTTGCAACGCGAGGGTGAGCTGGTTGTCGTTGAGGAATTTGATCAACATTTTCTTCAGCATCAATTTCCTCAGCATTTTCCTCAGGTGCATCAGCTCGACGTTCTTCATGTTCTGGAATGAATTCTTCAGCAGATTCTTCAGTAGGAATGACATCTTCAGTAGCCTTGTGCTTGATAGAATCCTCTGGTGCTGGTTCATCTAACATAGAAGGTAGGTGCTCTCTTTGCGAGCCATTAGTCTCATCGAACCGCACATCTACAGTTTTAACAATCTTGTGAAGAACATTGTTGAAGACCCTGTAGGTGTGCGAGTCCTTTCCGTAACCAAGCATAAAACCTTCATGTCCTTTCGGTGCAGATTTATAGTTGTGATGAGGATCTCTAATCCAGCATTTAGCACCAAAGACTTTGAAATAACTCACATTGGGTTTCTTGTCAGTGAGGAGTTCATAGGCAGTCTTCTTGAAGAATTTGTGAGGATATACTCTGTTGATGATATGGCACGCAGTATCAATTGCATCAACCCAGAAACGACGAGGGGTTTTGTATTCGTCAAGCATAGTGCGAGCCATCTCAGCAAGAGTCCTGTTCTTGCGCTCCACGACGCCATTCTGTTGAGGAGTATAAGGAGCAGATAACTCATGAGTAATACCAAGTTCATCAAGATAGTCATCAAGACCAGAATTCTTGAACTCAGTGCCATTGTCACTTCTGATGTGCTTGATCTTCACACCAAAGTTGGTTGAAGCCCTCGAGGAAAATCGTTTGAAGACTTCCTGCACTTCATGTTTGTAAGAGACAAGGTGTACCCATGTGTAACGAGAGTAATCATCAACAATAACAAAGCCATATTGGGATGCTTCATTTGAAACAGAAGAATAGTGATTGGGACCGAAGAGATCCATGTGAAGCAATTCGAATGGTCGAGTAGTGGTCATGATGGTTTTTGCTGGATGCTTGGCCTTGGTCATCTTTCCAGCTTCACAGGCACCGCATAAGTGGTCCTTGAGGAATTTGACATTCTCAATGCCAATAACATGCTTCTTCTTCGCAAGCGTGTGCAAATTCCTCGTGCCTGCATGACCAAGTCGTCGATGCCATAGCCATCCTTCTGAAGCTTTTGCAAGTAGGCACACGGCTGGTTGTGAATCTGCAGAGAAATCAACAATATAAAAGTCTCCTCTCCTAAAGCCTTCGAAGACTTTGGAATTGTCAGCTTCCATAATCACAACACAATGATACTTGCCAAAGACAACAACCATATCAAGATCACAAAGCATTGAGACAGACATAAGGTTGTATCCTAAGGACTCAACAAGCATGACTTTGTCCATGTGTCGATCCTTTGTGATAGCAACTTTACCTAGAACCAATACCTGACTTTTGCTTTTATCAACGAAGATGATATGCTTCAGATGTGATGACGATAAAGGAGCATCCATCAACAGATTCCTGTCACCGGTCATGTGATTTGTACATCCACTATCAAGTACCCACTCAGTGGCTTTGGGTTGATCATCCTGCAGATGAATTAGTGCAACTTACGAACTCATATACTTCAACAGTGAAGAATATGATATCACAATTCATCAGATCAATTTCATCAAGCAGTAAGACAGATAAAACAGAGGGAGGACGTGTGAAATGAAAGTTCATTTCATCATGGTTAGCCTGCGTCCTTTCAGGCAATTTGTCAGGTCCCCAGTAAATTCTTCAGACGTTATAGTATGTCTGGAGACCTGACCCTGCATAAGAGATTAGTTCTTTTTCTTCACCACCCACATCTGAAGGGGTGGCAAAGAGTTCATCACTCTGCGAAATTCATATGAAAATGGTGGCATGGAGGCCAAACCATTTCGTTTCACATAAGAGTGGTTAGGGTAAGCATATGAATAAGCAGAGAAATTCTTCGAGGACTTATGAACATAATGATTAGAAGAATAAAACTCATATTCATAGCCCTTGGCTCTTCCCTGCGAAACAGAGTTGTTAGCACGATGATGTTCATATGAGGACTTTGATCCATGTGAGGAATTTGATCCCCTTGAGGAATATGGTCCATATGAGGACTGTGTCCATATGAAGAATTTGGTCCATATGAAGAATTCGGTCTGGGGTTCCTATTCTTCACAGGTGGTGTCAGGAGGACATTCACCTGAAGACTTTCTAGGCACCTTTTGGGAAGCCAGATTTTCTTCATAGGGGAACCGTTCCTGCAGTTAGTGCCAACATATCTAGCAAATACTTCACCATTCTGATTTTTGAACAGTTTATAGTTGGAGTCAAATGACTCATCAGAAGAATGAGAAGATTCACATGTATAGCCAGATAAATTAGATGGGTCAACTAGAGGTCCCTTTGCAGCAACCCATGAGGTTTTGGGGTTCTGCTCAGGCTTCCAATATGTACCATCAGCATTGAGTTTCCTCTCAAAGGCAATACCCTCTTTCCTAGGGTTCCTGTTGAGGATCTGCTTTTTAAGCACATCACAAAGGGTCTGATGCCCTTTGAGGCTTTTGTACATGCCTGTCATGTACAATTCCTTCAGCCCTGCATCGTCAGTGATACTAGCAATGTCCCCAGATGAGGAATTAGTGATAGCAAAGACAGGTGAAGAATTTGTAACATTAGAAGCATTTGAACATTCAGGTGAGGAATTAGCAGATTCTCGTTCAATGCATTTCAAACATGGAGGAATAAATTCTTCCTGAGCAGCGCTGATTTGTTGAGCAAGCAATGAATCGCGCTCCTTCTGAAGATCTTCATAACTCACTCTTAGCTCCTCAAGATCTTGCTTCTTTTGAAGATATTCATAAGAAAGCTTCTCATGATCAGATAAGAGAGTGTTATGATGACCTTGAAGGTTGTCAAACCTGGTCTGAAGTCTCTGAAGATTTTCAGTTAAGGCTTTAGTGCGATCCATTTCTTCACCCAACATATCATCACTTTTGTCTAGCATGTTTTGAACCTTTTCAAAAGCCTTTTGTTGTTGCACAGCAATCTTAGCAAGTTTAGAGTAGCTAGGCTTAAGATTTTCATCAGATTCATCCTCACTAGATTCAGAGGAGGCGTATTTGAGTACCTTGGCACCCTTTGCCATGAAGCAATAGGTGGGAGCGTAGTCATCACTGCCTTCATCAGCCTTGTTGGTGACATCACTTTCTTCAGAGTTGAAGATGGACTTGCTGACAAATGCGGTAGCGAGGGCTAGGCTCGCCACACCAGACTCGGAGTCTTCAGATTCCTCCTCTTCCTCATTTTCTTCAGATTCAGCCTGAGAGTCCATTTCATTGCCAATGAATGCCCGAGCCTTCTTGGATCTGCTCTTCTTGTGAGACGAAGACTTTGAGGATTTTGATGATGAAGATTTTGAGGATTTCTTCTCTTTCTTCGCATTATCAGAACTGTAATCCTTGTATTTCTTCTTCTTTGATTCCTTTTCCCACTGAGGACAATCTTGAATGTAGTGTCCAGGCTTCTTGCACTTATGACAAAGCCTTCTCTTGTAGTCACTGGATGAGGAATCATTGCTCCTTGAGGGTCTTTCAAAGTGACCACGTCTTGAGAACTTTTGGAATTTCTTCACGAGCAGCGCTAGATCATGACTTAGTTCTTCAGGGTCACCAAGGCTGCTACCAGAGTCTTCATCTTCGGATTCTGATACTGCCTTGGCCTTCAGTGCATGTGATCTGCCATAGCTCGAACCATAGAGATCTCTCTTTTCAGCAAGCTGGAACTCATGAGTGTTTAGCCTCTCGAGGATATCAGCAGGGTCAAGTGACTTCTAATCAGCACGCTCTTGTATCATCAGTGCCAGAGTATCAAATGAGGAATCAAGTGATCTCAGCAATTTCTTCACCACCTCATGGTCGGTGATGTCAGTGGCACCAAGTGCTTGAAGCTCATTTGAGATGTCAGTGAGGCGATCGAAGGTTTGCTGAACATTTTCATTGTCGAGTCTTTTGAAACGGTTGAAGAGATTGCGAAGAACATCAACTCGAGAGTCACACTGAGTTGAAACTCCTTCATTGACCTTGGACAGCCTATCCCAGATAAGCTTAGCAGTTTCCAAAGCACTCACTCTACCATACTGTCCTTTACTCAGATGGCCACATATGATATTCTTCGCTTGGGAATCGAGTTGCTTGAATCTCTTCACATCGGTAGCATTCAGTGAGGGTGAGATGGAGGGAACACCATTTTCCACAACGTACCAAAGATCGTTATCAATTGCCTCAAGATGCATGCGCATCTTGTTCTTCCAGTAGGGGTAGTCCGTCCCATCAAAGGTAGGACACCCGGCAGAGACCTTGATCATACCTGCGGTCGACATAACTGAAACTCTAGGCGGTTAAACCAAAATCACACAGAATAAGGGAGTACCTTGCTCTGATACCAATTGAAAGTGCGTTATATCGACTAGAGGGGGGGTTAATAGGCGATTTTTATGAAATTCTTCACTGAGGAATTTGCTAGTGAGGAAATTCTAGCGAAGAACTACTAGCAGCGGAATAAGTACTCAAAGGTAAACATAGCAGAATACATGCATGGTCATCATGATGAAATGAAGACAAACACAGAGTACAAAAAGCGTAATCAAAGGATAACACAAGATGAAGACAAACAGACTGAAGAAATAGAACTGAGGAAATTGAGAAAGTCTTCAGTCAAAGTCTTCAAACACAGGTATGATAAACAAACAGCACACTACTAAGGAAATGAAAGAGTTTAGGAAATGGAACCAGTAAGCTTGGTGAAGACAATGATTTGGTAGACCAGTTCCAACTGTTGTCTCAGTTGTACATCTGGTTGGAGCGGCTGAGTATTTAAACTCGAGGACACACAGTCCCGGACACCCAGTCCTGAGCACGTAGCTCGGGACACCTAGTCCTCAACGTATTCTCCTTGAACTAAGGACACATAGTCCTCGTCCAATCACTCATGGTAAGTCTTCAGGTGACTTCCGAACCTTGACAAACTTGGTCACTCAGTGATCCACAATTCCTCTTGGATGCTCTAGACCATGACGCCTAACCGTCTGGAAGAAGCACAATCTTCAAAGGTAACAAGCGTCGGATCCACGCAGGATCAATCTCTTCAGTGATGCTCAATCACTTTGGGTTTGTAGGTGTTTGGGTTTGGGTTTTGGATTTTCCTCACTTGATGATTTTCACTCAAAGTCCTCGGAGGATGGGTTGCTCTCAAATGACAAGTGTCAAGTTTCTCTCGGAGCAGCCAACGAGCTAGTGGTTGTAGGGGGCGGCTATTTATAGCCTAGGGAGCAGCCCGACATGATAAGACATAAATGCCCTTCAATGATATGACCGTTGGATGGATAAGATATTTTGGGATAGCTGGCGCGTAGCACAGCAACGGTCGGAAATTTGAGATACAAATTCCTCAGGGCTATCATGTTCCTCACTCTGTAGGCAATTTGCACTGGCGAATTCCTAACTCCTCAGTCAAAGCAAAGTCCTCAGTGACCAGAAGAACTGCGTCTCTGTCACTGAAGAAATTGACTGAACTGTATGAGATTTCCAATGGCTTCATTCGAAGGGATTGGTAGGTGTAGGATTTGAGTTGAGCATCAAATGGAAAATTTCTCCTTAGTATTTCCTCGACCCCCTTTAACAGTACGGTGTTTCCTATGACTCAAGAAAGAGAAAATGAAACTACGAAAACAAAAGTCTTCACGCTTCATGTTCCTCGAATGAATACCAAGTCTTCAAGGTTACACCAATTTCTTCACTTTCAAAGTCTTCAGAAAGTCTTCAGAATATCAAAGTCTTCAGTCGAAGAACTTCATTTTTAGGGGTCGACTTTCTCTGTAAATATCAAACTCCTCATAGACTTATAGACCTGTGTACACTCATAAACACATCAGATCCTTAACCTATAAGTCTTCAATACACCAAAATCACTAAGGGGCACTAGATGCACTTACAGCGGCGATGACGGCCATGGCTGGCGGAGGAGGAAGAAGAGGTGGGTCCGGGTGTCAGTGAGAACGGAGAGGCGAGCGAGAGAGAGGATGGGTGCGGGCGACCGAGGCGAGAGGACCTCGCGGCGGGGCAGGCCGTGGGCGAAAGTCTAGCTGGGCTGAGCGGTTAGCGTTGGCCTGGCCGGCTGGATCTGTTTTTTTAACAGAGCACAAAGGAAAAGAAACTAAACGAAAAAAATAAAACAAAATATTATATAGACATATAATATATAATAATTTTTATAAAAAGATCTCCTACAACATAAACTATATTTCAAGTCCAAATAAAATCAACAAAAATTCAAATAAGGCAAACAGTGCTACTGTTGCAATAAAACCCAAAAACATTTTTTTTAAATACCAAAATGATTTCAAATTTATTTTCTCCTAATTTTCCATTTAAGGGAATCATTTTACCCTTATTTCCATTTATTTATTTTTAGGAGGAAAATAATTTGAATAAAAGCTAATTAACTCCAACTTGAAAGTGGATTTCAAAATAACTTCAAAGGGACTTTAAATTTGATTCTTTTAAACTTTCAACTCATATTTGATATAATGTGAAGAAGTAATTTTGTCTTCTCTCATGAAAATCATTGAGTTGCATAAAGTTTCTGAATTTGAAATATTTTCAGATGGAATTCAAATCTTTCCAAAAACCCTTTTCATTTCAAATGGAAGAAGTCATGACATCTTCACTCTAGAGTTTTTGTGTTGAAATGAATTTGAATTCATGAAGATCAAAATCCAAGATGAAATTTTGGGGAAAGTCCTTTTATTCCCTCTCATTCAACTTTCAAAAGTTTCAAATTTCACTCAATTTCACACAATCAATCACACAACAAACAGACAAACAACCATATTTATTTATTTAATATAACATTCCAAAATTTAGAATTTTGGGATGTTACATTAGTAAAGTGAGAATTTTAATGCAACATATTCATATCCTTATTTTGGGCCGCCAATGCCAATGTTGTGGATGCCTCCCTATGCTCATATAGATCCATATCCATCATGGGACAGGTATAATACAAGGGCACATTCTGCCGTATTTTAGACCATCTCACCAATATTATGCAACTCCAAGAAGATAAACATTTGAACAATCACATGTTAAAAACCGTTTCAATCATAAGGAATCGGTCCAGAGCTTAAGGAAGAAGAAAGAGCTGGTCCAACAAGTTTACCGTGTTAAAAGAGATGGCCGTAAGAGTGCAACTTCAGATTTGATCTCAAATGAAAAAGAGCCAATTAAAGTGTTGACATTGGCTACTAAAGGCAATGAGACGAAGCAACCAATTATTGAGAGTCAAAGTGCCAAATCCAAAGAAAAGAAGTTGAGATTGCACAAGGCCGAAAAAGAATTGCCATTTGTCAAAACAGAATCATGGCCGAGATGCCCACTCGGCTTACCGTATTGGCAAAAGAAGGAATTACAAAATCTTAGTGCACAAGAGCTGAGACAGAAGAACATGGCATGGGTTCCCAAGAGGATCAATTATAACAAAAATGATGTGCATGCTTCTATTGCAACAAGCACAAAAAAATGAAGAAAGAGAAGAATTGAAGCAACAAACAATTAAGCCAAAGGTGTGCATCACAACATCAAAATCTTTGGTTAGCACATCATCCATTTTCTTAAACCATGCCATTGATGCCTTTGCCATGGAATTCATCCATAGGTATGATCAATTACCCTCCATGGATTTATTTTGATCCATGGATGCAACATAATTTTCTATATTATGGTAGGGTATTACTAAATCACTATACATTTGGTTAGTTACATTTTTGTTGCTAATACAAAGGGGCCGAAATATTTTATTGCTATTTCATTTGTTTATTTCGGCTATACATACTTTGGTGGGTGAACTCTACATGGACCTCATGGTAATGGTTGATATTTGTCTATGTCCTAAGAGTATGGCAATGCATGGCCAGTGTAGTATTCTAACATCGTTCTTAGTTCGATTGGAGAGCGAGACAAGGTATGTGCTCATGGAAATGTATATGTATGCATGTATTATGATTGAATGAAGTTGAGACATCATGACCAATGTCATTGAAGATATGTTGCATAGACCAATTCATAGTTGCAGAATTGGCTAGTGGGCTTATACTTTGTTAGGATATGATTTGGCTTATGCGTCTTTGAAATCTATAAGAGGCCAAATCATAACTGATTTTATTAATGAACATCGAATTAATGACATGTATAATATAATTATTAGCCTTGTCTCTTTAGTACTATGGAGATTATGTTTCATGGTTGAATTCATAACAATGGCCAAGGTGTTAGTATTGTTTATATATCTCCTTATGGTGCTATCTTGTGAAGTCTCATGACACTTCAAATATATTTTGCACAATAGTCAAAGCCAAATATGCAATGTTATTCGGTTTGGAGCTTTTGGGTGCCATAGGTGCAACACACATTGAGGCTTTCAGTGATTCGTTATGAGTAGTACAACAATTAGAAGTTATTAATGTTTTAATGAATCATTTATAGTTTATCATGAGGTATGTCTAGATGCAAAATTTACATTGGGTTGCTTTAATACTGCTCATATATCTGGACATGATAATTGGAGAGAAAATGGGCTGGCATAGCAAACATCCCTTGATCATGGTGTATTGCACATCTATCAATAGTCGATGTTTATTCTTGCCAACATAGGTAAGGCTGAATTGGAGCTCATCTCTTCGGCCACTAATGAAACTTTTATGTAGGCGAAGCAAGGATTGGAGGAAGTTCATTCTTAATTATCTAGAAAATCCTAGCAAAAGGGTGAACAATATGGTTTGGAGGATGACTTTGAGATACATATCTATGGAACTTTATCATCGGATTGTTAGTGAAGTTGAGAAGGTTTCACCCAAGTTTGCATTAAAAAGTTCAAAGAAGCAATGGCCGATATATAACTATCGCCCTAAGAAAAGACATGGTCGATATATAATTATCACCCTAAGCACATATAAATGGCCGATGGAGTGTTGACATCGTCCTAGAACAAGCTCTGTGCAAATTATTTTTCGGCACACTAGCTTTGCCGAAAAACAGGGGCATGAGTTGACACCCAATTTTGGCATGGTGTATTTTGGAAGGTTATAGGCTAAACCGAAAGTTTGCACATGGTGCGCCATGAAAACTGGAGTTTTAACATTATTTGCAGATTTGCAGGTCTGAATTCAACATCAATATGAGCTCTCATGAAAAAGTAATCAACTGAAGAGTTTTTCTCCACTGCAAGATCTACAACTTTGATTTTGGGACCATCACAATCCGAAGCCATATGCGACCTGCAGGAGCTATGCAAGAGGGATACTTGATGTAACTTTAGCCCGGAAGTTCCGGCCCTCGTAGTCCGAGTTAGGGTAACTTTTGAAGATTTGGATGTGATTTGAGTCCTTTTCTTGTATGGGTTGTCCAGCCGCCTCATACATATGTAAGGGGTGACGGCCGATTGAACAACACACAATCGAACAATCAATCTATCATCTTTTACCTTTACTTTTACCTTCTCCCTTGTTCTTTTTCTTCCTCGTTCTTCGTCCGTTCTTCTAGTTGCTGGGCGGCGATCCACGAGGCCCTAGGGTCGATCAGGTTGACCTAGGGCAGTCCATAGCCACCGCGCGCACTGACAGGGTCCCTCCCGGGCGTGTGGTGTTTCGGGCCTACAAAAGCACCCGCTGGATTGTCTTGCGTACCGCGCTTCCTTCCGGGTCTCCTTTGACATAAGTTGTGGTGCATCACCCCCGGCCTCAAGAGTACACAGTGACATGCTCATGTGTGAACAGAATGGCAGGACGATGGAAACCCTGAACAGGCACCCGTTGTCAGTCGTAAGTTATACGGTGAGATTCAACCCAGACCCATTTCCTGCAGGAGGAACAAGTAATTGTTGACCACCATGAGATTTTTGATAGTTTTTTAGTATTGGCGATAGACCTGTAAGCTAAGAAGACCCAGTCTCGGAAGGATCTTATTTTGATGCAAGGACTCAAGATTTTAAGGAAAATGTTATGCCCTTACCGGAAGATCACCAATGAAGAAGTTATCCCAGAGAATATGAGAAGACCGACACTGTCAACCCAAAGGATGGAGTACATGAGTTATGTTGGAACCATAACCATGCTTCTAAGGGTGGTAGCACCCCATACCTTGTGTTGATAAATGGATTTTCAAGAAGACCCCCCCCCCCAAAAAAAACTAACCTTCTTTCTAGCCGCTCCGAATCTCGAGGACGAGATTCATTTTAAGGGTGGTAGTTTGTAACATCCCAAAATTCTAAATTTTGGAATGTTATATTAAATAAATAACTATGATTGTTTGTTTGATTGTTGTGTGATTGATTGTGTGAAACTGGGTGGAAATTGAAACTTTTTGAAAGTTGAATCAGAGGGAATAAAATGACTTTCCCAAAACTTTCATCTTGCATCTTGATCTCCATGGATTCAAATTCATTTCATCACAAAACCCCTAGAGTGAAGATAATATGACTTCTTCCATTTAAATAAATGAAAAGGGGGTTGAGAAGATTCGAATTCCATTTGAGAATATGTCAAATCAAAAACTTCATGCCACTCAAGGATTTTCATGAGAGATAATAGGACTTCTTCAAAATATGTGAAATAGAGTGGGGAGTGATGAGGACCACTTTTAAAATTTATTTGAATCACTTTCGAAAAAGTTTTCCATTTTGAGTTTCAAGATCATTTGTATAAAATAAAGAGAGTAGATAATGACTTCCTCAAATATAAAAGAGTTGGGAAAATTATTAGAATATTATTTGGAGTTTATTTGATAATTATTGTCTCTATATTTTCAATAGTGATTTTAGAAATTTATGTTGTATTTTTAGAAATTCATTTGAATTGTTTTGGGCCTCAAAGAGTTTTATATTTTACATCATTTGTGCAATCACAGTTTAGCTTCTAATATTTACTGGTTGCTTGTAGGTACATATATGAGCGGTACTGATCCATGCTTCAATCCCTTTTGCGTATGGGGCAATGCCATATTCATGAACAAACGTCAAGTGAGGAAACTAAGAAAGATTGTTAGGCGAAAGAGACGGGTAATGGGAATTAAGCTCTTTATTTACACTATGTCCAAGACAAGAGTGAACTTTAGGATGGTAAGTAATGTGTTGCCTTTTCCCCCTGCCCACAACAAGTTACTCTATTAGACCTGAGTATCTGAAAGTTTTCTCTTTTCAGTGGTTTCTGAAGCAATTTACAGATGATTACCTTGCAAACTACATGACTGGAGTAGACGCAACTGGGTTAAAGTATATAATTCATACTACCATGATAATGGTCTACAAGTCTTCCTAGAGGGGGTGAAGGATGGGTTGGTGATCGTCACAAGGGGTTGGACAAAACTTGTTCGTGCATATGGCATGCATGAGGGTACATTATGGGCATTCCACTTCTTCAACACCATCGGTAGCCAAAATGATTTCCACTTGTCTCTTCGCCTTTACTGCCTCTAAATATCGTGGTTCATTATAGTTAATTCCTGCCTAATCCTGTAATTTACTGAACGTATTGTACTGAATTTTATTTATGGATAGGTTGTTGAACCATTTTGCTGAGAATTTGAATTCCATGTTTCATATTTCAAAATTTCCAATTCAATTAATAAATTATAGGGAAAAACAAAATTAAACAGGAGCGAATAAAATAATGTACACACAGTTAGAAAGAAAACAACGTGTGCGATGAAAAATAGAGAACAGACGGTTCTTTGACGTGAAACGTTTGCGATGCCCGACGGACGCAAACATGTTTCGTCTCATATGCGTGTGTGATTCATTGTAATACGGCAAACATTTCAAACCCGTGAGCGTGTGTGATAGGAATACCTATCGCACACAGTTATGAAAATGGACACATTGGCGATAGTAGAGGCACCGCACACATTTTCTATTTCGAACTATGTGCGATAACGTACCTGTCGTAAACACATCGGTAGATTAAATGTTTGTGTTATCCACCTTTTCTCACACGACTATAGCGGCGTAATCATTTCGGATGTCTCTCGGGTCAGAAACGTAATGTCGAGACGTAACGTGTGGGACTGGCGCGACATGCGTTTATTCTATGGCGATTGTCAGTAGTCGCTCGCCTATCCCCGATGGTCTCTGGGTCGTGTGGGAAGGACACCCCTATTGCCCACACTCACTAGGTGACGGTTTAAAACACCGTCCCGGAAAAGGGTTAAAAACGTTTGTATAGCACGTTACGGTACCAGTGCCAGATGACTCGATCAACATGATCGACGTCCAAAGCCTGACACATCACCTCACACCCCCTTAGTTGTACGACTCTATAGAGGTACTATCGAGTGCCGAGGGTGATACCTCGTATAACACTTCCAATGATATCTCTGTAGTGTAGCTAATCGGTCGTGGTCTACGTAGGGTGATTCCTCCTTCACCACTCCCTATAACGATTCTGTCATGCAATACCTCAAGTGTGAACCCTCGAGGGTGATACCTCCAAGTTCACCTTGACGGTTACATCAAGTGGAATCCATCGTGGGTGACTCCTCGGATTCCCCCTTGGTGTTATGGACACATAGTTACTTTGACTTTACCCCTAGAATCATGATGAAGTCGGGGCGGCCCCGAGGGGTACCCGCGAGAGAAATATGAAGTCGATTTGACCATGAGGGTACCCGCGAGTGATGTAGAGTCGGGTTGACCTGGAGGGTACCCGCGAGAGAACTACGCAACATGGTCGAGCATTCTAAGCCCTTGTCGTAAGTCCGTGAGATGGGGCGAAGGGACCACAGATCATGGATCATTGATCGTCTCCAAGCGCTCCCAAGACACTAACGGTATGTATGTGATCCGAGAGGCCTCTGGCCTTTTCGCACTGACCACCACGCGGGAATAAGTATGGGAACTCCGCGTCGTACATTTCTTCCGAAAGCTCTTAGACGTCAGCAATTTAGCGGCACATGCCCGGGTGGTCCACGTAAGCACCTGCTTTGTATAAAGGAGTAGCCATGACTGATCCTGGCTATCCTTGCAGCGCACAGGATTGCAAAGGATGATTGTCCCATGACCCCTTCACATTTAGGGTGTAGACCAACGTGCCGGCCTCTTTGTTTAGCCTAGGTGGGACTACGGTGTGTCGATCAGCCGAGGCCGGGCATGATCCAGGAAAGTGTATTCGGTCGAAGTTAATCGAGCGTGTTGGGTAAGTTTGTGCACCCCTGCAGGGAAGTTAATCTATTCGAATAGCCGTGTCCACGGTAACCGATGCTTAGAGTTGTATCCCGATCTATACAACTAGAATTGGATGCTGAGGCATGAAATGGATATGTGGCTCCAGGATTGCTTTCTCGTAGGGAGTCGAGGAAGATTCTCTGGGCGATACTACAACATACTTGCTACTTATATTATGCTAATCTGCACTCTTCTAATGCTGCAAGATGCTTCAAGATGCTAGTCTTCTATAGGCTAGGCTTTCCCTTCTCTTCTGGCATTTCTGCAGTTCAGTCCAAAGATATAACCCCATTCCTTTGATACTGATGCATACTTAGCATAGTTCTGATGTAAGTCTTGTGAGTACTTTGGATGAGTACTCGCAATTTCTTTGCTACTTATTTTCCCTTATACCCGATTGTTGCGATCAGATGACGGATCCTAGGAGCCGGATGCCACCACCGACAACTACTACTACCCCGACAGAGGCTACTTCTACGTGGAGACCGCTACCGACTAGTTGTAGTTAGGAGGCTCCCAGGTAGGAGGCCTTGCCTTTTTTATCCATGTTGATGTTTATGCTAGCCTTCTTAAGGCAGACCTTCTTAACTTATGTCTGTACTCAGATATTGTTGCTTCCGCTGACTCGTTTGAATTTGGGCTTATGTATTCGAGCCCTCGAGGCCCCTGGCCTGTAATATAAAGCTTGTATGACTTTAATTTGTGTCTAGAGTTGAGATGTGATATCTTCCCGTGAGTCTCTGATCTTGATCATGCACATTTGCGTGTATGATTAGTGCATGATTAAGTCAGGGCATCACATCATTGGTGTATTAGCAGTGTTAATCCTTGCATTATGAGTCTATTGGGAGGTCTCTATCTAGTTCTTGCCATAATCGCTTTCCGATATAAAAGTTGATCTTAACTTAAAACAATAGTATTGCCCCTTTTGATTTCATTCAAGTTGTGTAGGTGTGCCACTGATATGTCTCCAACGTATCTATAATTTTTTATTGTTCCATGCTGTTATATTATCATTCTTGGATGTTTTACAATCATTTTATAGCAACTTTATATCATTTTTTTGGGACTAACCTATTGACATAGTGCCCAGTGCCAGTTGCTGTTTTTTACTTCGCAGAAAATCAATACCAAACGGAGTCCAAACGCAACAAAAAATTTTGGAGATTCTTTTTGGACCAGAAGACACTTGTTGGGCCAAAGAAGTACCAGAGGGGGGCTCCGAGGGGAGCACAACCCACCAGGGCACGCCTGGGGGGCCAGGCACGCCCAGGTAGGTTGTGCCCACCTCGGTGGCCTCCCGCGCTGCCTCTTTGCTCCATAAATACCCCAATATTCCAGAAACCCTAGGAGAGTCAACGAAAATCAATTCCAGCCGCCGCAAGTTCCAGAACTACCAGATCCAATCTAGACACCATCACACGGGGGTTCATCATCCTCATTGGTGCCTCTCCGATGATGCGTGAGTAGTTCATTGTAGACCTACGGGTCCATAGTTAGTAGCTAGATGGCTTCCTCTCTCTCATTTGATTCTCAATACAATGGTCTCTTGGAGATCTATTTGATGTAACTCTTTTTTAGCGGTGTGTTTGTTGGGATCCGATGAACTCTGAGTTTATGATCAGATCTATGTTTTTATCCATGAAAGTTATTTGAGTCTTTCGATCTCTTATATGCGTGATTACTTATAGCCTCGTATTTCTTCTCCGAATCTTTGGTTTAGTTAGGCCAACTAGATCAATTTTTCTTGCCACAGGAAGAGGTGCTTTGTGATGGGTTCGATCTTACGGTGCTTGATCCCAGTGACAAAAGGGGAACTGACACGTATGTATCATTGCTATTAAGGATAACAAGATGGGGTCTATTTCTACATAAATAGATCTTGTCTACATCATGTCATCGTTCTTATTGCATTACTCTGTTTCTCTATGAACTTAATAACCTAGATGCATGCTGGATAGCAGTCGATGTGTGGAGTAATAGTAGTAGATGCAGGCAGGAGTTGGTCTACTAATCTTGGATGTGATGCCTATATAATGATCATTGCCTGGATATCGTCATGATTATTTGAAGTTCTATCAATTGCCGAACAGTAATTTGTTTACCCACTGTATGCTACTTTTCTCTCGAGAGAAGCCACTAGTGAAATCTACGGCCCCGGGTCTCTTCTTTATTATATTTGCCTTCGCGATCTATTTTCATTTGCTTTTATTTTCAGATCTATTAATACAAAAATACAAAAATACCTTGCTGTAATTTATTGTTATTTATTTTATCTCGCGTTCCCGCGAGATCTATTTATCCAATTTACTACAATTTTACCTATATTTTTACCCGTGAGGGATTGACAACATCTCTCTTATGTCGGGTTGCAAGTATTTGTTCTTTGTGTGCAGGAGCTGTTTACGTGGTGTTGCGTGGTTATCCTACTAGTTTGATAACCTTGGTCTCATCACTGAGGGAAATACCTACCGTAGTTGTGCTGCATCATCCCTTCCTCTTTGGGGAAATACCGACGTAGTTCAAGCCGCATCAAAAGGAATTTCTGGTGCCATTGCTGGGGAGGATTCGTCTCTCGTCAACTTGCCAATTTCTAGCGTCGTTGTCGGTGTCAAAACCGGCGGATCTCGGGTAGGGGGTCCCGAACTGTGCGTCTAGGCCGGATGGTAACAGGAGACAAGGGACACGAAGTTTACCCAGGTTCGGGCCCTCTCGATGGAGGTAAAACCCTACTCCTGCTTGATTAATATTGATGATATAGGTAGTACAAGAGTAGATCTACCACGAGATCAAGGAGGCTAAACCCTAGAAGCTAGCCTACTGTATGATTGTTGTATGATGAAGTTGTCCTACGGACTAGAACCCTCCAGTTTATATAGACACCGGATAGGGTTAGGGTTACACAAAGTCGGATACAATGGTAGGAGATCTTGAATATCTGCATCGCCAAGCTTGCCTTCCACGCCAAGGAAAGTCCCACCCGGACACGAGACGAAGTCTTCAATCTGGTAGGAGTCCGGCTGAAGATATAGTCCGGCTATCCGAACACCCCCTAATCCAGGACTCCCTCAGTAGCCCCTGAACCAGGCTTCAATGACGACGAGTCCGACGCGCAAATTGTCTTCGGCATTGCAAGGCGGGTTCCTCCTCCAAGTTCTTCATAAAAGTTTTGTAAACACCAAGAGTAGTGTCCGGCTCTGCAAAATAAGTTTCCACATATTGCCATAGAGAGAATAATATTAACACAAATCTAATCTGCTGACGTATTCCGTAGCGTGACATCACACTACGACCAAGTCCTTTTCTCGAATCGTTTTTACTCTTCCACCTCAGCGTGTTTTGCGAGGCGGTTTCCTTGGCACGTCTTGTCAAAGTAGAGATCGTGTGCCCCTTTTTACGGGATTCTCATCAATACGGACGTGGGGTAACCCAATCATGCCCGTTAGCACGTTTCCTCGATTAAAGGCGAGTCCCAAATGGTTACGGGGGGGCTCTTGGTATTCAACCTCTTATAAAGAGACCAGGGCCTTACTTCTTTTTCCAACCTCAAACGAGTTCGCCCGTCGCCTCGAGTTCCAACACCCTAGGCTCCAGATTCCAGGCACTTCGGACCTTCGACCATGTCCGGCTCTGACCTTCAAGGCCGATGGACGCCCTCCTCCGTCACGGAAGAGGATGTGCTAAAGTTGAGAGAGGCTAAGTTCCTGACCGGCAAAATTTCGCATAGGTTGCCTGTTCAAGGGCAGGCCATTCCCAGTCCCCAGCCCGGTGAGAGCATGGTGTTCATGTCTCACTTCCTTCGAGGGTTAGGCATCCCAATGGATCCCTTTGTGAGGGGACTGCTGTTTTATTATGGGCTAGAATTCCACGACTTAGCTCCGGAGTCCATCCTCCACATTTCCTCATTCATCGTCATGTGTGAAGCGTTCCTCCGTGTTACCCCTCACTTAGGATTATGGCTCAAGACTTTTAAAGTGGAGCCGAAGATGATCGAGGGATGGCACGCAGAGTGCAGAGGTGCTATTATAAGCAAGAATGATGATGCTCCATGGCCCGAGGGCTCTTTTCAAGAGGAACTCGGTTTGTGGCAACGAGAGTGGTTCTATATCACCGCTCCCAGGGGCACTAAGTGGGTGACGCCCCCTGCCTTTCGCTCGGGTCCCCCACCACGGCTAACGTCATGGGTCAGCAGAGGGTTAGATTGGGGGTTACCCAAAGACGTGCCCTTGTTGCAGGGCCGCATTAGGGATCTCTTAGAAGGAGACCTTAGCCTGGTCAAGGTGACGCAGGTCATGTTGATTCACCGGATATTGCCCGGCAAACGTCGCTCCCTTCGCCTGTGGGAGTTTAATCCAGAGGGACCGCGGGCTCTCCAGAATTTCATGGGCGCAACACCCGCGGAGATGTATAAGCTGTTCTTCGGATTACAAGCGATGTGTCCGGATTTAACCGAGGACGCTGGCCTAAGCTGCAATCGCCCGGATACTCAAGTAAGTAACTTTGTGCCCGGACACGCTATCCGTATAATTGTCATGAACTTGCCCCTAAAGGAGTTGTCCTTTTAAACAGGAGTGGATAGCAAAGGCAAAGCTGATCAGGTGTCCGGCTCCCCTTCCCGAAACCAGGCCGGATCCCGTGCTTGTTAGGATGTTGAAGATGATGCCTTTCGAGGGAAGTAAGGGGAAGAACAAGGGAACTATGGCCTCCTCGAAGGAGGTTGCTTCGGAGGGAGGAACCGACAATTCCTCTCCTAAGGGGAAGAAGAGGGCCGCCTCTGACGACCCGGAGACCATGGCCTCGAAGCGGGGGAAAAATCTTCGTCAGAGGGTCCGACGCCGGGGAGTTCCTCGGTCGAACTACGCCCTCAAAGGGATCAACCCTCCAGCGAGCCGTAAGTAGAGAAAGGTTTCCCTTTTAAGGGATGAGAGAAATCCTTGATTTATATCTGAGAAGATTCATTGAAATTTTACCTTGTAGCTCGGACCTCAGTCCTTCTCAGGAGAGCTCGTCTTCGGGGGATCTTCTTCCGGAGATGATGGAGAGCGGGACGCCTCCCCCTGCCGTACTGCCTAGCGAGGCGGGCGACGCTGAGGTGTCGTCGCGGAGGGTTCCTCCGAATCTGGCAGGGGAGGAAGATAGCCATATGGCCCCCCAAGATTCTCCGCGTCCGGCACCGTCTGGTGTTCGGACGGAGGAGCTAAAGATTCTGCTAAGGCGAGCTTCTATCTCAGAGGAGCACCGTGCATTGATGGGCACGTTGATTGAAAGGATTTCATCCACAGAAAGTGGATTGCATGAAGCCGTCAAAAGTTTACTGACGGGTTTTGAGGTACGTTAGATAATGTACACTTTTGTCAGTTGTGCATAAGTAAGTTGCGCCCTGTGTAGATAGTAGCCCCTGAGACTCTGCGCGCTGTCAAGAAATGACAGCACACAGAGGATCATAATCCCAGGTCTAAGGTGTCGCCCTTGAATGTAGGTGGCGAGGTGTCCGGAATCGAGCCGAACTGATGATTTTGCTGAACTAAAGCGGCAACTGGACGTGGCTGATGCCGACATCGCGCTTGTCAACAAGCGGCTTGATGAGGCTCAAGGTATGTAATTCCTCGGGCAGCATTGGGTAAGAGGAGTTTTATGCCATTGTGTTACAGTGTATGTGCTTGACGCAGATGGTGCGGCCGCCGTGGAGAATCTTAGGGCAGGACTTGCCCGAGCTAAAGAACAAGCCCGAAAGAGCGATGCGGCTGCCCAGAAAGCTCTTGAAGAGCTGAGAGCCGAACAGGCTGCTCACTGCCGAAGCAAGGAGGAGATGGCCGAGATGACCGTGAAGTTAGAGCACACTGCTGATCGTTGCAAGCTTCTTGAAGAAGAAGAACGGGCAAGGCAGACGGACTTGGGGAAAGTCGTTGCTGATGCCAAGGATGCTCGCTCTGCGATGAGAGCTGCGAAGGAGGAGCTGCGTCAGGCCGAACAGATTGCGGCTGGAAAGCCATTTATGCCGTGGAGGAAGTTTTGCTATCCGAAGTTTGCTCCGTTAGACCGGATGTGGAGTGTGGAGGACACCTATCTGGATTTGGCGGCAAGTGCTGCTGATGCGACCGAACACTTTCGAGATCTAAAAGATCGCGAAGTGGAAAAGCTTTTCTGGTCGCAGTTCCACAATCCAAAACATCCACTGGCAGTGGACGATCGCCTGGCTCAATGGGCCGAACTGAATAGGTTGTCCGCACTTGCCATGAAGTACGTCATGGGTCATCTTTGGCCGGGGGGATCGGAGCCGAAGAGTTATTTCAGCTTAGTGCAGCAATTCCTTGACGCGGTGCCGCGTATTAATGCGATGAAAAGGTCAGCATGCATAGAGGGCGCACGGATGGCTCTTGCCTGTGTCAAGACATACTGGGCAGATATGGAGACCACCATTGTTGCGTCCCGAGATTCGGACAAAAGCCGAGTACCCTCCGAGCACTATTTTCAGGAAGTCCTTGAGGGCGCTCGTGTAATAGAGACGCAGTGCTCGAAGGATGCTATGTTATGATAGCATATGTAATTATAAAGCATTATTCTGATAAATTGTAGTGGTCTTTTATACTTGTGCCTTCAAGTATTGGTAACACCTCCTGTGCGGCCGTTTTAAAATATATATACAAAATCTGAAAGATGGCAGTCGTTGGCTTCAGCCCCCACGCACATAGTGCGGGGGTGCTCGCAGAAGACGCATTTTCACACTTAATCCAACGTCTTGGTCCTACGAAGGAGGTGATAGCGCAGCGGGCCAGGCAACCGGACTATAATGCTTTAACACTTTCACTTAGCCATAGGAGCTTGACAGGGGGACTATTTAGGTAGCCCCTTGGTGGCGACTGCGCTCGCCCGAGTTCGGGGCGCGTATGTGCCTGGCCGGGAAACGACCCTTCGTTAAAGCGGAGGAATCCTATAGATTCCGGTAGGTCATCGAGTGGCTGACTAGTCTCACGCTACATCATGACAGTCAGTTTTCGGCTTTCTCTACTAAGGTGCTCGCCCGGCCTAACCGGGGCACAATCGCAGTAGTTCTCCTGGTGCTACCTTAGCCGATAGAGCGGAACGTAAGGTAGCCGAACTCAGGAGCCGGGCAACCCAACTTCTGACCAAAGACATGATTCGAAGCTGATGCATATAATGCCAAAACTCGCGACACCGAACACTCCCTAAGGTGTTCGGTCTTTATAAGTGCGGGCAAAACAACACTCCTTATTAAAAAGCCCCTAGTGTCCAGGTACGCGCAAAAATTCTGACGTGGCCACATGCCAAGACGCCAGCCTCCTCCTTGGTTATGGCAGAGAAAACCAGGGGATATGTAGCAACAAGAGACAGTAAAAAAGGTTTACGCATGGTCTTAATCTAAAAAGAATCCTTAGGACGGGTCCCTACTGCACGTCTGCGCCTGTGTCTCCGTTGTGCCGTATCCTGGACGGGCGCCGCACGACGTTCATCTGTAAAAGAGAGGAACTGAGTTGAAAATGGGTCATGCTGAACAAGATTTTAAAATAAACAAAGTATAAAGTAAAATATATAAAATTGAGCTTTATTGTCTCTTATTGTATATGTACGGAGCCCCTAGTGCGGAGGTATATGGCCACTAAGCCTGCATCAATGATAATTTTGTATCGAACTCGTCTATCCGCGCTCGTGGTCTTTTAAGGACCTATTCCGAAGTTTTTGGCCGGTGAAGCCATTTTACTGTGGGGCTGTCAAAGCTGCCGCACAGTCCTCCGCTTGGGGGAGGCACACCTCAATGCTTCCCCTTTAAAGAGATGATGCCTCATGGACCGAGCATTTTAAGCGTTAGAGATGCATAATGCGGTATTGCGTTAAAGCGGGCGAAAGCTTCGCGTCCTAGTAGTGCTTGATAGCGACTTGAGAATGGGACGACGTGGAAAAATAGCTTTTCGCGACGGAAGTTATCGGGGTAGCCGAATGTAACTTCAAGCCGGAGGAAACCCATGCATCGGGTGTCCGGACCTGGCGTTACCCCTTGAAAGGAGGTTTTGCTGTGACGGATTCTTGTTGGGTCTATCCCCATGCGACGGATTGTGTCCTGATATATCAGGTTTAGTCCACTGCCGCCGTCCATAAGGACATTTGAAAACTTGAGTCCGCCGATTATTGGATCAAGTACCAAGGCAGACCAGCCTGCGTTCCTGATACTTCTAGAATAGTCCCGTTGATCGAAGATGATTGGTTTTGACAACCAGTGGCGGGACCCCTTTGGGATAGGTCGTGTGGTGCGTACCTTTATGGGCGCCGCATGTTTTGTTATGTGAAGTAAGTTTACTGTCTTTACTTCTTGTGGGAAGTTCTTTTGTTTCCTGGTGCTCTGCTTTTGGGGTTCGTCTTCGTCCTCACTTGGTGTTTCGAGCCCCTTGTGTTCGGCGTTGAGTCTGCCGGATTGTTTGAAAACCCAACAATCTCCGTGGGTATGGTTATCCGGCCTCCCGGGAGTACTGTGTATTTGACATGTCCTGTCCAGGATTTTGTTTAAGTTGGATGGATCATCCCTGTTATCCTGGAGGGGCGGCTTTGTCTGATTCTGTCGTGAGCTTTTGAATCCGGCGTTGATTGCCGTGCTCTTTGGACTTTTTTCCTTAGTCCGGCGACGGTCCTTGTTGCGTCGCGGTTTTCCATTTCCATCCCTAGTTTCGGATGTACTTGGTTCGCTGGGGCTGCGTCTTGCCAACCAGCTGTCCTCTCCTGCACAAAAGCGGATCATGAGGCTTGTTAGTGCGGCCATTGTTCTTGGCTTCTCTTGGCCGAGGTGTCTGGCGAGCCATTCGTCTCGGACGTTATGCCTGAAAGCTGCTAAGGCTTCGGCGTCCGGACAGTCGACTATCTGATTCTTTTTAGTGAGGAATCTATTCCAGAATTGCCGAGCTGATTCTCCGGGCTGTTGTGTTATGTGACTGAGGTCGTCAGCATCCGGAGGACGGACATAAGTCCCTTGAAAATTTGCTCAGAAAGCGTCCCTCGAGCTCTTCCCAGCTTCCAATTGTGTTTTCAGGGAGGCTTTTGAGCTAATGCCGAGCTGGTCCTTTGAGCTTTAGTGGTAAATATTTGATGGCGTGGAGATCATCTCCTCTAGCCATATGTATATGGAGGATATAATCCTCTATCCAGACTCCAGGGTCTGTTGTTCCATCATATGCCTCTATGTTTACGGGTTTGAACCCCGCTGGAAATTCATAATCCAGGACCTCATCGGTGAAGCATAGGGGATGTGCGGCGCCCCTGTATTTGGGTGTGCCGGATTCTGATGATGGTTTTATTGCATTGCTTACGAGAGCTTGCTTTCTTGGCCCATAAATGGACCTGGCTGGGCCATCTTTTTGATGCGAATCCGTAAGTGGGTCGCGTGCCAGCTTAAGTGCGACGCCATTTGCCGTTTTATGCTGGCTGTGGGGTCGTCTATCCGACCGTGTGGCTTTCCTGTTTTTTGAATGCGATGGCTCTATGGCCTCTTCGTTAAATTCAGGCAGTAGCTTTCTCTTTGGATAGCTTTTAGTGTGGCGACTGTCGCCGTATTTGTCTACGGTATTGATTACTTTGCTCCATCTGATCCTGAGTGCATCTTCCGCCGTTTTTAGCTTCCGCTTCTGCTTCTTCAGGCTGCGTGCTGTTGCCACGAGCCTCTTCTGGAGATTCTTCTGCTTCGTGGGTTTGTCCGGCGTAAGGTCGTCCGGAGTGCCGTTTTCGTCGGGGGAGGGATGTTCGGTTTCTCTATCCGTGTTGCCCTGTTCGGACAGTTGCTCTAAGGCCTGCTCGTCGTCTACCGGCTCATCCTGCTCTATGGCTAGGTCTTTATCGAGGCAGGGCTTGGATCGGCGTTTACACCGACGCTTTGATTGCTTTTCGAGGGATCGGTCCCCCGTTCCATCCCCTGTTTCCTCGCTATTGTTTCCTTTAGGGGTGTCCACCATGTACACATCGTGAGATGGGGTGGCTGTCCAATGCCCTATGGGCGTTGGCTCATCTGTCTCTCCTGCATCGTCGTCCATACCATCGATATCTTCGGAGTCAAAGTTGAGTACGTCGTTTAAATTGTCGACAGTGGCTACCAAGTGGGTGGTGGGTGGGCTTTGAATTTCTTCATCGTCCGTATCCCATCCTTGCTGGCCATGGTCCGACCAGGGCTCTCCCGTTAAAGAGAGAGACTTTAGTGAGTTCAGGATGTCGCCAAAGGGCCAGTGCTGAAAGATGTCCGCGTCGGTGAACTCCATGACCGGCGCCCAATCGGATTTGATTGGCAGGGGCGCGGGAGGTTCGGAGTCCGGAGGGGAATCCGGATCCTCGGAGTCACGGGTCATGCAAAGTGCGGGGCCGGCGTTCGGCTCGATCGCTTTTGAGATCGCAGCCCCCGGGGTGACATCCAACCGCTCACCCTCGATCAGCGCCGCAGGTTCCGAATTAAGGGTCGGAACCGACGCGCGTGCGGGCTCCAGGGCACAGTTCGGCGGTAGAGCTAGATCATGCCCATCGAGACAGTGCGGCGTGCTTGGCTGTGGCTCGAATCCGTTGAAGATCAAGTCCCCGCGGATGTCAGCCGTATAGTTCAAACTTCCAAGCCTGACCTGATGGCCAGGGGCGTAGCTTTCGATCTGCTCCAGGCGACCAAATGAATTGGCCCGCAGTGCGAAGCCGCCGAAGACGAAGATCTGTCCGGGGAGAAAAGTCTCACCCTGGACTGCATCATTGTTGATGATCAAAGGAGCCATCGGGCCTAAAAGCGACGACACAGAGGAACTCTCAATGAAAGCACCGATGTCGGTGTCAAAACCGGCGGATCTCGGGTAGGGGGTCCCGAACTGTGCGTCTAGGCCGGATGGTAACAGGAGACAAGGGACACGAAGTTTACCCAGGTTCGGGCCCTCTCGATCGAGGTAAAACCCTACTCCTGCTTGATTAATATTGATGATATAGGTAGTACAAGAGTAGATCTACCACGAGATCAAGGAGGCTAAACCCTAGAAGCTAGCCTACGGTATGATTGTTGTATGATGACGTTGTCCTATGGACTAGAACCCTCCGGTTTATATAGACACCAGATAGGGTTAGGGTTACACAAAGTCGGTTACAATGGTAGGAGATCTTGAATATCCGCATCGCCAAGCTTGCCTTCCACGCCAAGGAAAGTCCCATCCGGACACGGGACGAAGTCTTCAATCTGGTATCTTCATAGTCCTGGAGTCCGGCTGAAGGTATAGTCCGGCTATCCGAACACCCCCTAATACAGACTCCCTCAGTCGTTATCAGGGAGACATCATAAACATCTACTAGGTTCCTAATCACAAATCTCATCTCCTTGCAATTTACATTATTTTCCATTTGCCTCTCGTTTTCCTCTCCCCCACTTCACAAAAAATGGTCGTTTTATTCGCCTTCTTTTTCGTTCGCCTTTTTCTATCTCTTGTTTGCTTGTGTTGCCATGTGTTTTCCATTTGCTTGTATCTTCTTGCTAAAAATCTATTGATATGGATCCTCATCCACTTTCTAATCTTTTCAAGAGATCCAATTATGATGAACAGATTGCTAGTGAATTGAGTTCACTAGATTATCTTTATGAAGTTTTGCTTGAGATTTATGAATCTGAAAATTGTGATGAAGTGTTAAAGAAAGGAATTTATAAAGAGATTCATGATAGCTCCTTGAATGAAGATCATGATTGCAATGATGTTATTATAAATTCTATTGATGTCAATTGCGCTAATACTATGCAAAACCCCAAGCTTGGGGATGCTAATTTTGCTATGTCCACCACTTGTTGCAATGATCATGATTGGGGTGATGATTCTTATGATCTTGAAAATTTATTTAAACCTCATGATGAATATGCTTGCTATAATATTAAAAGTGGGTTTGGAAGAGTGTCAAATTTAGCTGAAAATAATCCCACTTATTTGGAGAGTGTTCTATATTATGAAATTTTTGATAAAAGTGGGCTTGGAGAGGTCATGACTTTATTTAATGATAATCTCACTATTTTGGAAGAGTGTCAACTTTGCATGCATGTGGATCATGAAGAGAATATTTTGTGATAGTTACATTGTTGAATTTGATTATGATCCTACATGTAATTATTATGAGAGAGGAAAATATGGCTGTAGAAATTTCATGGTACTAAATTACATCCCGTTATGTTGAGATCATCAATGTTTCATTCCTCTTCTTTGCATATGTTAGATGTTTCTTGTCTTAATAATTTGTTTGCTTATAAATTCCTATGCATAGGAAGTATGTTAGAATTAAATGTGTTTTTTCATATGTTTCATGATGCTCTCTTTGTGTTTCAATTCTTATCTTTCGTGTGAGCATAGTTGCAATCTTATGCCTAGCTAGGGGCGTAAAACGATAGCGCTTGTTGGGAGGCAACACAATGAATAAAATTTATTTTTGTCTTTTTATTTTTGTTCTTGAGTGTTTGCACAATTATGCTACTGTTATGATTGTGTTTTTTTGTTTTAGTTAGTGTTTGTGCCAAGCAAAGCCTTTGGGATCATGTTGGATGATAGTTGCTTTGATCTTGTTGGAAAACAAAAACTTTTGCATCCAGTAAAATAATTTTCAAAAGTCACAGAAGCGACGAAAAATTTCTGATTTTTTTACACAAGATTGATATACAAATTGCTCACGTTGCCCTAATTTTTCATAATTTTTGGAGTTACAGAAGTATCAAAAGTTTTCAGATTGCTATAGACTTTTCTATTTTTGATAGATTCAGTTTTCTATGTGTTGTGTGATTATTTTGATGAATCTATGGACTCTATCGGGGGGTTTGAGCCATAGCAAAGTTGGAATATAGTAGATATAACACAAAAATAAAATATGAATGGGTTTGCAATAGTACTTATAGTAGTGATTTGCTTTTTTATACTAACGGATCTCACGAAGGTTTTTGTTGAGTTTTGTGTGGTTGGAGTTTTCAAGTTTTGGGTGAGATCACGATGGATGAAGGAATAAGGAGTAAGAAGAGACTAAGCTTGGGGATGCCCATGGCATCCCAAGCTATTATCTAAAGAGAGGCAAGCAACTAAGCTTGGGGATGCCCGAGTGGCAACCATCGGTATTTTACTTGGAGCTATATTTTATTCGTCACATATCATGAGTTTTGCCTGGAGAGTCTTGTATGATATGAGTCTCTGCTTGTTTTGCTTTTTATTTTTATTCTTGAAGCCTTGATGGGCACACCTACTTGAGAGAGGCAAAATTATGCTATGACTTGTTAGAATTGCTCTCTATGCTTCACTTAAATCTTTATGAGCTGAGGAATTGCTCTAGTGCTTCACTTATATCTTTTTTAGCACGATGCGCTTTAGTATTTTCGAAGAAATGCTCTCATGCTTCACTTAGATTTATTTGAGAGTTAGTAATATTTTTTAAGAAATTCTCTCTTGCTTCACTTAAATTATTTTGAGAGAAGAAATTTTTTATGCTCATGTTCTTCAGTTAGATTGGTTTGAGCCATCAAAAGCAACATACGAAATTAGTCCCAAAGTGATATATATTCAAGAGGGATATAATAAAAACTTTCATGAAGATCATTGGACAAAATAAACTTGATTCCTTGTAATAGTTTTTCGATATGATGATATAATATGTGAGTCATGTTGATGAGTAATTATGCTTTAGTAAGAATATTGGTGTTAAGGTTTGTGATTCCCTATGCAAGCACGAAAGTCAATAGTTATGCAATGAAATTAGATCCTACTTGTGGTGCATTATTCGATGTTAGTTATGCTTAATGCTCGCTTATGAGATTTTTCGTTTCTTGGTTGGATACTTCTCAATCTTTTGCTAGCCTTCATTTTGCACTAAGTATGATCATTACTTGTGCAACCAAAATCCTTAAAAGCAGTTTTTGCCATATGAGTCCACTATACCTACCTATATGCGGTATTCTTTTGCCGCTCCAAGCAAATTTGTATGTGCCATCTCTAATTTTCAAAATAAATTTCTCTTTTGTGTGCTCGTACCCCTCATGAAATGGTAGGGGGTGGCTGATATATTTCCGTGCTATATGTGTTATTCTCAAGATGAGTGTTTATTCACTAGTCATTGCACGAGAGTACGAAAACGGTATTAGGGATGCCCAGTCCCAAAATGAAAAATGAATTTACTTTATGTTGTCAAATAATAAATTCCTTGGAAAGTGTTGGCATGGAAGGCACCCGTGGATACGGCTAGCCATGAAAAGTGAAAGTATGGTGGAAAAAGGAATAAGCTTTATTTTCTGTTTGGGAACCGCCTATGATATATCTAGCATGGAAAGTATTGTGAACTACTCGATCATTTTCGTTGATAGGAAAAGCATGCCACCCAAAATATTTTATCTCTACTTTTTCGCTTTGAGCTCTGGCACCTCTATAAATCCCTACTCCCCTCTGCGAAGGGTCTTTCTATTTACTTTATGTAGTTTTTATTTTGGGTCTCCATCTTCTCTTATAAATCACTAACTAAGGGGCACTATGATCGTACTTGAGCATTGAGTGTAGCTAATATGCAAGTGTGTTTCATGAATGGATCAATGATTGAGCATAATGGGTTAGGGATAACTTGCTTTAGTGTCGATATTTTGAAAAGACATGGTTGCTTGCTGATATGCTTGAGTATTGAAATCTTCATGTCAAAACTAGACTATTGCTTTGAATCATATAGAAGTCCAAATCTCCATGCTAAAAAGAAAAGAATATGTGATGAAAATGTTAGGCAGCATTCCACATAAAAAAAATCTGTTTTTATCATTTACCTACTCGAGGACGAGCAGGAATTAAGCTTGGGGATGCTGATACGTCTCCAACGTATCTATAATTTTTTATTGTACCATGCTATTATATTATCATTCTTGGACGTTATACAATCATTTTATAGCAACTTTATATCATTTTTGGGGACTAACCTATTGACATAGTGCCCAGTGCCAGTTGCTGCTTTTTTGCTTGTTTTTTACTTCGCGGAAAATCAATACCAAACGGAGTCCAAACGCAGCGAAACTTTTTGGAGATTTTTTCTGGACCAAAAGACACATGTTGGGCCAAAGAAGTACCAGAGGGGGGCTCCGAGGGGAGCACAACCGACCAGAGCGCGCCGTGGGCCCCAGGCGCGCCCAGGTGGGTTGTGCCCACCTCAGTGGCCTCCCGCACCGCATCTTTGCTCTATAAATACCCCAATATCCCAGAAATCCTAGGGGAGTCGACGAAAATTAATTCCAGCCGCCGCAAGTTCCAGAAACACCAGATCCGATCTAGACACCACCACAGAGGGGTTCATCAACCTCATTGGTGCCTCTCCGATGATGCGTGAGTAGTTCATTGTAGACCTACGGGTCCGTAGTTAGTAGCTAGATGTCTTTCTCTCTCTCTCTCTCTCTCTCTCTCTCTCTCTCTCTCTCTCTCTGTTGATACTCAACACAATGGTCTCTTGGAGATCTATTTGATGTAACTCTTTTTTTTACAATGTGTTTGTTGGGATCGGATGAACTTTGAGTTTATGATCAGATCTATGTTTTTATCCATGAAAGGTATTTTAGTCTTTTGATCTCTTATATGCATGATTACTTATAGCCTTGTATTTCTTTTTCAAACCTTTGGTTTAGTTAGGCCAACTAGATCGATTTTTTTTGCCATGGGAAGAGGTTCTTTGTGATGGGTTCGATCTTATGGTGCTTGATCCCAGTGACGGAAGGGGAATCGACACATATGCATCATTGCTATTAAGGGTAACAAGATGGGGTCTATTTCTACATAAATAGGTCTTGTCTACATCATGTCATCGTTCTTATTGCATTACTTCATTTCTCCATGAACTTAATACACTAGATGCATGATGTATAGCGGTCGATTTGTGGAGTAATAGTAGTAGATGCAGGCAGGAGTCGGTCTACTAATCTTGGATGTGATGCCTATATAATGATCATTGACTGGATATCGTCATGATTATTTGAAGTTCTATCAGTTGCCCAACAGTAGTTTGTTTACCCACCATATGCTATTTTTCTCGAGAGAAGCCGCTAGTGAAATCTACGGCCCCCGGGTCTCTTCTTTATTATATTTGCCTTCACGATCTATTTTTATTTGCTTTTATTTTCAGATCTATTAATCCAAAAATACAAAAATATCTTGCTGACATTTATTTGTATTATTTTTATCTCGCGTTCCCGCGAGATCTATTTATCCAATCTACTACAATTTTACCTATCTTTTTACCCGCGAGGGATTGACAACCCCTCTCTTATGTCGGGTTGCAAGTATTTGTTCTTTGTGTGCATGAGCCATTTGCGTGGTGTTGCGTGGTTCTGCTACTGGTTCGATAACCTTGGTCTCATCACTGAGGGAAATACCTACGGTAGCTGTGCTGCATCATCCCTTCCTCTTTGGGGAAATACCGACGTAGTTCAAGCTGCATCAGCCACATATCTGTAAAGATTGGTATTCTAACGTTCATGCTTCTACTCCCAAGTCAAGGAATTTCCAGACATGCCATCAGCAATTTTGAGAAATGTCAAGAGAAGAGAGCTCTCACCAGCAGCAACAACCATTGATGGGCTTGCAGAAGCAGGGAAAGAAGCATGGGCGACGTCAACATGAGGGGTGAAGAAGACTGTCGGGGTACGAGATGAAGTGGATGCCGTCGAGATGAACTGGACGCCGTGCTGCCCCTGGCTTGTCGCCATGAACAAGACGGAGAAGAAGGGTCGCAGACTGAAAAGGCGGTGACTTGCTCGACTGTGAAGGTAGGACACTAGAGGGCAAGCGGTGATAGTAGCGCTCTTCTACACGCCGCCGCCTCCAGGACATGAGCGCCGCCGCCAGCCGCCTCCAGGACATGAGCGCTGCTGCCAATCGCCTCCAGGACATGAGCGCCGCCGCCAGAGCTGGCAAATCGCGTGCTTTGCAGAGAAAGGGATCCCTTTCCTCTTGATCTCCCTCCTCGTTGGGGTCAGGTTGGTGCGGACAAAGAAATGCGGCAAGATGAGGGGGAGAAGCGCGTGGCGAGGCGACAGAGCAGGCGGCCGGAGGAGAGGATGTCGTCGTCGCCGAACCGAGCGGGAGAAGATGGGGGAAGCGGTGCGGGCTACTTCGTTTGTCAGAAGAAATTGGAGGTAGTTTTCGCAAAATGTGATCCACAACAATCTCTTTTGACAGAGGGAGTATTTACACCGGTTGCAACGCACCGGCAATTATCTAATCATTTAAAAAAAGTTCCTACCCAAAACCTTCCCGGCCCCACCAACTCTAAACCCCAAACCCTCTCCCTCCTGCTCCGGCGTCGCCATACACGAGCTCCACGCCTCCGCCGACGGGGCGCTGACCGCGCCGCCGGCCGCTGATTGAAGGTATCCTCCCCTTCCCCACTCTCGCCCCTCTCGATTCCGTGCGGCGCGTCCTCTGATTGGCATGGCTAGCGCAGCAGTCCTACAGGGCGCTACGGTGTGGTCTCGGTTTCCTCGCGGGAATCACAGAGCTCCGTGTTCTGGGGGACGATTCGCCGAAGGTCGGCTTAGTTGCAAGATTCTGATGCCAGAAGGAGGCCCCTTGTTTGGTATAATCGTTGGCTTTAGAGTGTGGGGTTTTAAGCTTGTTCCCATAGGATTCTCAAAAAAGCTTGTTCCCATAGTGCTGGCACGCTGCTGCTTGAGATCGAGCTGTGTTAGACCTTCTGACCCATTTATTCCTAGATTGTTTTTTATGGTTGTGCTTTTCTATCTGTGCTAGTGGGAATGTGTGAAATGCACAAGTTTTTTCAGTATTGTATTTGTCTTTATCATACGGGATGAGCCGACGTTCTGAGAGACCGACGTAGATAACTTGTGTAATTCTGCAATTTCTTCGGCTATTCACTTGTTGCCAGATGCAACGATTTGCAACCTGATAGAAATTCGCAACACCACACACTTGCGTAAGGATCCTCCGAGCACAAGCAGTTCCTAGTTCCCAGCGGAACAACAGATGACGCCCGAATTTTCAGTAGCAAATGCACCCTGTTGAAATGAACTTGGTGTATAGGAATTCAGATGAATGTTTGCGCAGTTCTCTGGAGTTTTACAATAGTCTTAAACGTGGTCTGACCTCCAAACGTGGTCTAACACATATGATTCTGGTTGGAAACTCAGATAGCACTGACGTACTCTTTTGAAGATGCCTACTCGATCTCTTCGAATCAAAGGCTGGCAGCATACAGTTTGGAAAGCACACAGATCCAGCTTTCCAAATTGTATTTTTTTAGGGGATCCAAATTGTATTTATTTGCCTTATTTGAAGCACGCATACACATTCTGCACCTATTTCAATTTTGGACTTTCTGGCAGTCAATCCGAATCTGAAAGGGAATATCGTTCCATCTTGTGTTATCTTCATTTGATGATGGCACCACTTCCCCCCCATGCCTCCTCGTGCACACCTTATTGTTAGATGTCAACATGTTCCACTCCTTGCTCATGTTCTCCGATGCCTCGAACCTAATCATGCAAAGATACAGGGATTTAGGCAGTATAAAGTCCTCATCATTTAAATTGTCAAAATCAATTAAGAGAGAATTCACCTGTTGTGATAGTAACTTAGCACACAGGGGCGTACCCAGGTTCAACCATAGGGGTGCACAGGACACCGTGTCCAAGAAATTTCCTTGCTATATGCCATGCATAGTACAGTGTGTGACACCCCATATTTAAGTGTGGAAAATGAGTGATTTACATGTGAGACACCAGGTCTTTTTTTCGCTGGGTCCACTCCTGTTGGCACGTGCTCTTGTTATTGGTCCAATACATGGATCATTAAGTTTATTTGAGTACTGACTTGATCAGCAACATGAGAAGATGGTAAAGAGCTAGGGATGCCCTCATCACTTTATGTTGTGATGCTTCAGTGCTACTGGGAATAGCTAAAGTGCACACAGTTTTTCACTATTGTATTTGTCTATCTGTTGTGATGCTTCAGTGCTTGGTGGAAATGACTGAGATGCAGAGAAATTCAACAGAGCGGTGGGTTACTCAAATGGTCAGAAAATCTCAGAAGGAAGCTCTCGGGACTGTTACGGGACAAGACATTACTGATGATGTAGGCCCTGGTGACGATACCACTTGCTCTGCTGGTGAAAATAGGTACCCTGATTGGCCTGGAACTACAGTCTTCAGGATGCTAATTTCTGCTACAAAGCTCGGTCTGATAATTGGTTACAAAGGAGAGAGGGTTAGAAGACTGTGCGAGGAAACAAAAGCATGTATCCGTATATTAGGTGGTCATCTTGCGGGGGCAGAAAGAGCTGTAAGTTGTTGATTGAACAGATATCTTGTTTCTACTCTGTACTTTTTGATCAACCTAAGGATTTAACCTAATTAATTGGAAAACACACCTTTGTATTCTTATTATGTCTAAAATATGGTAGAATTTTCTTAATTGTTGACATAGGTGTTCGTTGTCCATATATACCTTGCGTTATTTTCCGTTGCAACCAAACCTTTTTTTGGATATTTAGACCTGTTTACAGTAAATTTCTGGCCCCATCTGTCTTGGCTTAACAATCAACTAGTAATTCACATGGAGATGTGGACATTATTTTCTCAGCATGCTGTGTTAATACTCTAGTATGTTGCACTCTAGCAGGGAATTGGCTGCTACGGACTTAATAGTTCTTTAACTTAATGCTTAGTATTCCATCAATGCTGCATCTTGCCTTTTTTGGGTTTTATACCACACATTCTTTACTTATTTTCCTTTCTTAGTGTATATCAGCATATGGAAGAAGGCATGTTTTGCAATACAGTGGTCCTAAAGCCGATGGACTTCAGTTTATGGAAAGGAGACATGATTCGTCTTTCAGTTGTCCTAAAAAATTATTTCATCTTTTTCATTGAAAGGTTATCATTTTCGCAAAGGAGCAACCAGATGAATTAATACCTCCAGCCATGGATGCACTATTGAGAGTATATCAGCACATAATTTATGATGATGGCTTAAACATGGGGTCTGATAGTACAGTTGTGTCACGGATCCTTATACCAAGTGAACAGGCAGTGAGCCTTATTGGGGAGCAAGGTTTGATGATATATTCTATCGAGGAAGCTTCCAAAACTAACATTTATGTCCTTGGTATGTTATTTTTTCTGGTCTACCTGTAAGCTCGCTTATCCACATCCACTGCTTCCTTGTATCCATATCATTGATTTGTCATAATGTACTAGTATACATGTGATTCTGTGGATGATATGCACTTATGGAGTTAAACTGTTAATGTCTGTCAATAAGGAACATGAATTGTGGCTTAGTTACTTAGTTTGCTTGGCATCTCTGTTGGCACAAAGCTGAAATTTGGAAAACATATGATGTTTTGTTGCTTTTACATTAGTATATTTTCTCAAACAAGGTTGCATGTGTCAATCATAGGCTGAAAAGCAGCTCTGAAATGTTGTGTAGCTGTAGTAATGGTTTGTGCCTTAATCATGTATGTGTGCTACTTGAAAATGTTGGGCTTGCTTCCCTATTAGTTTGGTTATGGAGAAATCAGTCAAGTTGCTACTGCTGAAGGCAGAAGAAGATAGTTCAATCAATGTAGACCAAGAAGCTGCTTATATAATTTGCACCTGTATTCATCTACATGTAGAGGGTTTCGGTAGAGTACAATATGTACTTCAAATTCTAAGTCCTACCAACCATCCAATCATGTATCCTTTGATTTTTCTGTAACTGATTTGCTTGACTTGTGTGTTAGTACTGTAGTCATATGCACCTATCACCAAAAGATTGCCCATGAATGCTACGACAGGAAACTGTTTCGACAATGAGTTCACTAAATAAGAGAATGGAGCTACCACTACTTGACCCCTGGAGCAGCCCCATCCCCCGCGTCGCTCCTCCAGGGGCGACACGGGCGGAAGCCCCAAATCGCCGCCGCCGGCCACCCCTCCTCTCCGCCCTCCCTCCTCGCCACCGCCGGAGGACATGGCCGGGCGTTCGCTCGTCGCATGGACGGCGGTGGCGGGGCTTCCCCATCTCGCGTCGACGCTGGTGGCCCCCTGTGTTGGTGTGGCGGCCGTTCTTGTGACAGCGACGGTGGCTGGTCTGGGCGCATCGACTGGCGCCGTTCGGTGCAGATCCGGGGCTTCTCGGCCCGGATCTGGCGTCTGCCGCGCCTTCGGCCGCGAGGGTGTTGGTGTTGGCGCTGTTGCGCGTGGATCCGCGTTCGTGCGTGCACGGCGGTCCGGCTCGGCGGGCTTTCAAGCTGCTGCGCGCGAGGAGTTGCCGGTGCTTGTTGCTGTGGGGTGCGAGTGGTGGTGCCGGGCTCGGCCTGGGCAGGGTCTTGCGGCGTGGCTGCGGCGGGCCGGCGGCTGGAGTACCCCGACGACCTCCAGCGGGACGGCGCTCGTGCGGCTGTTTGGCGGGCCGCCCCGTTTGGTCCCGGTGGTGGCTGCATCGGGCGGATCTGGAGCTGGAGCTCGTGTGGCAGCTTCGGGTGGATCTGGTGGTGGCAGCTCGTGGTGGCATCTTCGTGCGGCTGGATCCGGAGCTTCGGGGTGGCAGCCCGTGCTCCTCGCCTGGTGATTATGGTCTGGTGGTGTGCGTCGGACCAGCTGCGGCTCTTCGTGGGAGGTGCTGCAACAGAAAGGTTCGATCCCCCCGCCTTCGGTCTGCACTGCGGGCGCTTCGTATCTGGCCTCCGGCAGGCGTGCGGTGGCGCGTGTGGGGCGCGTCGGCGTGCCTGATGTATGGCTGCAGCCCGGAACCATGGTGGTTCTTGGCCTCGGGCAGCGCCCCTCTGCTCCTTGCCGGCATGGTGCTTGGTGGGGCACGGTGGCTTGCGTTGCGTCCGGTGGCTTTGCGTCCGGTGGCTTTGCGTCCGGCCGGCCATTGGTGGATCTGGCGTCTAGAGTTGATTTTGGCCGTTGGTGGTCTCCGCGAGGTGCGGCTGGCTGAGGCGGTTCGTCGTGCTTCTTCATCGTTGGAGGGTTCGACGGCGGTGGTAGTCGACTGCCATCTTGCTGTAGGATGTGCTCAAACTCTGGGTGAGAACCCTGCATCGGCTCTGCTGATGCCGGCGGCAGCGGCGTCTACAGACGTCGTCTTCCTCGTAGGAGGTGCCGTCGTGGAGCAACAACACCTACAGTTCTTTGTTTGTGGTCTCCTGGTAAAAACCCAAGATCAGGCTTGCCGGATCGGATGACGGTGTTGTGTGCTCGACAACACTACCTTCTTGGAGGCGTCGTCTTGGAGACCCAAACAACGGCTTCTGTTGCTGTGTGTGGTTGTGGGTGGTGCGTTTGGTGGTGGTGGTGCGGCCTGCTCAGGACCGAGGGTGGTGTGTTCTTCTTCAGGTGTTCCTCTTCGGCTGTCCTACGTGTGGTCTCTGGCCTGCTAGTATGCATGCTCATGACCCCATTCTGTTGAGGCGAGCCTCGGGCTCTTGGTGTCGTCTTGGTTCACCTTTGCTCAATGACGACGCAATGACGCCTCCCTGACTTGCTAATCGTCTTGAACTTCCGTGGCGGAGCGCTCAGTCAAGGTTCGTGTTAAGCTTTGGCACAAGGTTCGTGTTAAGCTTTGGCACTCGTTGATTGTGGCTCCTCTGTTGTGCTGTGGGGTTTGATACGCACGCCGGTGCGGTGCGTTAGGCTGTTTGTAGAGTCTTGGTATTGTGATCCCTCGACGCACCCCTCATCTACCTGGTCCTGTTAGTATGCTAGCTAGGTCTTGCCTTATCTTGGGCGTCCTGTTCCTCTCCTTTCCTTGTAACACTTGTTACTTGTCTGGTTTTCGGCTCGGTTTTCCTCATAAACGGGGTCAATTTGTTAAGGTTTTCGATCCGGTTTCCCTTATAAACTGGATCACTCTCCTGGCATTATGGCCACTTTGAGCAATATATTCAGGTGGAGGGACTCCTCCCCTGGTGATTCTCAAAATAAAATAAAATAAGAGAATGCATCATCTGTTAAAAATGAGATGAATTAAGTTTTCCACTGCATCCATCATTTAGCCAAAAGTGGGTTTCACCCTTATGCCGAGCTCACTTTTATTTTAACAGAAAGTTGCTATTACCTCGAGTTACTATCTTTTCGATACGATGATAAGCAGTTTCAGTATGCCATTCTTTCAGTTGATGTCCTTTGGATTATATACTATCTTTTTAAAATTGAACTAAAACCACGTCACTTATTTATGAACGGTTTATTCGGTGGTTATTCTGGGGTTTATTGTTCCAGCATCCAGTGTCCTTTAGCCAGTATGTCATTCCTTGCGTGCTTTGACCATGCAGATTGTGACTTGCCGCCTGTTGCACTTGAAGAAGATAGGATTGTTGAAATATGGGGACAACCTGCATGCGTGCGGAAGGCTTTGGAACTTGTTGCTTCTTATTTAAGGAAGTACCTGGTTGATCGAAGTGTTATCCCATTGTTTGACCCTCATGTAAGTACTTGCCACTGTTTTGAACATTACTCTTGTAACAGCCATCGAAAGTTATAGTATATTCTTTGAGGGTGGGAAGTGGTAGTGGATAATCCGAAATATCTGACAATTGTATTCGAGAAAATGCATATTCATATCTGAAAAATCCACGTCCAAACTAAAATGGAAATGGAAGATATCCGGGTTTATTTTTTACAAATACAAATACAAATGTGGTACTGGATTTTGGCACAAATATGGATTTGGAAGTGGATATATCTGTATCCGAATAAAATTCCGTGAGCTAATTTAAGCAATTCTAGCCTCAATATGCGAATTATCCAATATAAAAGCCTAATAAGTTGTCAAAGTTACTTTTTGTATGATTAAACTTAAAAACTATTATGCATTATAGTAGTATTTGTTCATTAACATGTCTACCATTAACTTATTATGTGTTTCAAATTGATTATTTTGTGTCACATAGCTATTGACTCATTTCCTTTAACTAATGCGTCACTATTATTCTTTTCTGTTCTGAATTGAGTAAACATCCGATATGCCTCCGTATTCGAGTAACATCTGATCCGCATTCGTATCCGTAACATCCGTATTTGCATTCGTATTTGTTCCGAAAATATGAAAATCGAAGTGTTAAGAGGACTATCCGATCCGTTGCCACTGCTTTCTACCCTACCCAATATTTGATTCAGAGGAACTCTTATATCTTCAGGTGCCTTTGTCGATGTTACACGTGGAAATGCCCCAATGTCATTACAGTGACCATCCTGAGGGAATGCCCCCGCTTTACTACAGTGATCATCCCGAAGGCCGTCTAGAAGCAGTTAGTCCACTCTGCCATTCCGACGATCATCAGCGTGAACCCCAATGGACTGAAACTTACTACACGAGATGCAGGAATCCTGTCGAAGCTCCTACCTCTTTTGGAAGATATCGATCAGTTACACCTCCACACCATGGTATAAGTGCGTATGGACAAGAAACATCTTCACCACCCAAGGGAACATACCTATCAGCTCCTATTGAATTAGGTTCACACCACAACCTGACAGCATATGAATTATTACGAGCAACTTCACCAATCGGTGCATCAGCTACTGTTGAAAGAATACGCTCCCTTATATCTGTGCATGGTCACCAAGCACATCCACTGAGGAAGACATGTCAATCAGCTACAATGGGAAAACGTCCACACCTGGGAATATCATTATATGGAAGTGAATCTCATACCAGCAGGGTATCTCCATCCGCAGCTGCTGATCTACCGACACCTCGTGGTATGTCTGAATATGAACTGCAAGCATCTCAATCGTTGAGGATGTATCCACCAGCCACTGTGGAAAACCTTCTGCACTGTCGTGTGTCTGCGTGTGGCCCAGAAGCACCTTCGCCTGTGCCTGTGCGTCCATTAACTAGTAAATCACCAGCAATCACTGCACAGGTTTGTATAGTTTGTGTTGAGTTTCTAAGCTTACCTACATGTTTTGTTTTTCTTCACAACAATAATTAGTATATGTTTGTGATGGTGGATTATTTGACAATTGACAGGTTACTGAAAAGATGCAAGTTCCAATTATCTATGCTGAAGCCGTGATTGGCCCGACTGGTGCAAGAATTGATTACATTCGCCGCGCTAGCAGATCGAGCATCTTGATAAACGATTTGGAGGAGGATGCAATGTCTATTGAAATCAATGGAAGTTCTGCAACAGATGTTCAGACTGCAGAGCAACTGATAAAGGTAACAGTGACTACTTCTCTAAGAAATTGTACTTCTGTTAATTAACAGCTTTATCTTTTAGGTAAGACTTCATCTTGTTATGGTAGGGAAATACTTGTGGTTGACTCAATGGTTGTGTATGTAAAGCATAACGTGCTGCTTCCAATCCTTTGTTTGCTGAAAAACTGAAAATTACTTCTCTTAATTGGATGCCTGTGTTTGGTGTCTACTGTCTAGAGCTCAGCCAGTCCTCTTGATCACAGCCTATCTGAGAATAGAAGCCATGCTAGTTTTCTTCAAATCCTTACTGACCGGTTTGAATGCATGGCTAAACAGGCCCGGTGACTACTTCTGGTAGACTATTTCTTCAACTAAACTGGTTTCGTTCGGGTAAACTGGTTCAGATGCAGTGTCGGTTTTAGATAACATCAACAAATTTCTCCACCTCTTTTGTTATCTCTAGAGTATATTCCTTAATAGTTAGTTTCAGCTATGCTTTTCCACTACTCTTTGTAGTTGATGTTTGGAATTAGAACTTTGGCATTAGAAACAGATCATTATTTTTGAATTGTGACCATTATAATAAAATGGTTTTGGCTCCAATTTACTTGTTTTTCTATCACACCTTTTGCTCTGTAGTGTCCTACTACTGTTATGTTGGGACTCCAAAATGTGTTGATTTTGCATCACATTTTGCCTTACAAAATCATTGCTGGCCTTCTGCTCCCCTGACGACTGTGTTCCTTTCCAGAACTTCATGGCCGAAGCTGCCGCTGCTTCCCCTGGTCATAAGTTTGACTCCATTCCATCATATTTGCCTGCACCAAGATCTCCTCAACCTGATATTCTAAGGACTTCGTACATTGAGAAAGAAAGTGGTGTGGCAGAGCAGCGGCTGCAAACGATTTACTGAAAATTCCCAAGCTTCAATTCTGCACATACTCCCGATACAGGAAATTCCGTGAGAGTATATTCACCAAAAGTTTTGATACTCGTCCTCAGATGATCCTATTTTTCCTTCCGAGATTCGTTGTGAGAATTGTATCTAAACTGTGTGCTATCCGTGAGTGGCAGAGTTTATGCTATAGGACTAGACAGCTTGGTTAATTTGGATGTATACGCTAATAGAAGTGCCATTGTCCAAGCATTGGACCGTGGGCTGTTCGCAGACTCGGTCGTGGGCCCCAGCCCAGGCCCAACTACCCGAGGGCTTATATATTGGAGGAGTTGGCCAGTGCAGCTGACACACTTACTCCCTCCTTGTGCAACCCTAGCCGTCATCTACTGTTTCTCTCATTGTGTTGCTTCCAACGATCACATCCAGACGACCGCGTGCATGATTGGTGGGGAGAGTAGGTGCCTCCGGAATTCCGTCCTTCAAGATCTTGTCCGGGAGAAAGACGATAAGGTTTTTTGGGGAGCGTCTTGGCGTGACGGCTCCCGATCTGCCCCCGTCTCCACCCTCCTCTGCTTCTACAACTTTCTTTGTATCGACCCCATGGCCGCCGCCGCCGCCGTCAAGAAGAAGGCCACATACGATGCCAAGACTGCTGCTGCCTCCGCCGCGTTGCCTGGCCAATCGGGGGGTATGACTCGTTCATCCCCTATTTACTTGTTCATCTACGAGTCGTATATGCAATGTTCATAGATGTTTCAGTTCTATGTATTGTACATGCTCAAATGCTTAAGTATTGGTATAAGTTGCATACCACGATTGCCATGTTTATTATCTACTCGTGGATTAGATTAATCAAAAAAGTGCTAATATTTCCAACAATCTAGAAACCTTATTTTAGTCACTTTTCGATTCAAGGGTTTACTGCTACGTTGAAGCCGACCCCGTTTACGTGGTGTTACGCAATCCCGGGTCTGCTAGCACTAGCGTTTCCGACCCACATGCATCACCAGGCCCAACTGGAGAGCAACACCGACTTATGAGAGGCCTTGGGCCCTCTCCCCTCAAAAGACTAGCCTGTTAGGAGGGGACACCCTCGCCCTTATAAATCGTGTTATGCCTCTACCCACAACCGATGTGGGACTAAACCCAACAATCTCCCCCTCACACATCGGTCATCTATGAGCCCGCTAACACCAGCGTTTTCAGCCCACCAACCATGACCGACCACCCGTGAGTCCACCGAGATTTATTCCGGGCACCTGGGCTCTGATACTAATTGTTACGCAATCCCGGGTCCGCTAGCACTAGCATTTCCGATCCACATGCGTCACCAGGCCCAACTGGAGAGCAACATCGACTTATGAGAGGCCTTGGGCCCTCTCCCCTCAAATGATGAGGACATCAATACCATTGTTACACCCACAGCCCCTACTGTTACATATGATGGACCAATTACTAGAGCTCGCGCACGCCAATTAGATTACCAGGTACTTTCGTTTCTTGGTAATGATTCTAATGTTCATGAGAATATGATGCTGCCTAAATTGGATACATTTGTTTTGCTTACAAATGAAGGGCCTAGCTTGGAGAAGGATGAACATTGGAGCAAGAACAAGCATGGAGTTGATGGCATGCGCAAGGGGAACAAGAACGGAGTCACAAGTGATGATTTCAGGACTCTGAAGCCACCATAAGGAGTGAATGAAGCCTTGGACGAAATATACAAGATGCCACTTCATAAATTTCGTCCAGAGGCTATTCTAGGTGCTGCGTCACCTTATTATTGGGCCAGGCCCATGTAATTTCGAAATACTTAAGTATAGGCTGTTTTTAGAGTCCGTATGTGTGGGGAAACAAGAGTTAGGGTTGGTTTCGGACCCCTTCCTCAAGGGCCACGAAATTCCCCCCTCTTCCTCCATATATACAGCCCTTAGGGCGTCGTTTAGACTTTGGGGGTTTTGTTTAGATCAAAAGTTCGTCATAGCTGCAACTTCGCGTACTTCGTTTGTGTTCAACGACCAGACCAAGGCGTCACAGAACCCCACCTTCATTAATAAAGCTTTCCTCTTATATTCGCAATATCCAGGTTGCAATCTTAGTTTCTTGCTTGTTCTTCGTTTGCTCGCAGGAAACAGGCCCTCGTGGTCAGGTTGATCGTGCTCCGGCGTGGTCAATAACCCTCGGAAGTTGGTTTAGCGATTGCTAAGGCGCGACGTCTCGCATGTTCGTAGTCGGATCGTCAAGGTCGACTCCCACAGAAACGATAGCCACCATCTTATCGAAACATCGGGACACCTTTGCCTCTATCAAGTGGTATCAGATTTTCAGGTTGGTCGGTGAGATTTTACAGTTTTTCGTAGTTTAGATCGAGTCTGTTCTTCATACCTATAGTCCACGAAAAAGCCAAAAAAAAATGGTTAGTTCATCCTATCCGAACCAATCTGAGCCTTTGCACAATCTTTTCTGTATTTGCTTTGTTGAATTTGCGGTTGCATCGTCGTGTCAAGTTGCTGGTCTTAGCGTCTAGTCTTTTAGAGTTTCGAGTTCTGGTCATATTAGTCATGCCGCCGCCGCACCATCATCATTGTCCCTGCCATCTTCCACCACCGCTTATCCGCCACCGCTCCGAGTCCATATACCACCACTGATCCGTATCCATATACCACCATCACTTCGAGTCCATCTCATATTAGGTTTGCTTTCGAGATCCATCTGTTGCCAGATTCGTGTTTCCTTGTTTGAGTAGGTTTGGGATTCCATCAATCTTTTGCCGTCCGTAGAAGAGGTTGGTTTCCAAAAAAAAAAGAGTCCGGAAACCACCCTCCGTTTAGGCCCAAAATTTTCCAAAAACGCACTTGACAAAAAATTTTCTGGCTATCCTATTTTTAGGTATTTCTTAGCCTTTTGAGACAGTCGCCGTTACTGAAAGTTTTTTTTGAGCCGTTTTCAGTTTTTGGGTCCGGGCAGTCAAAAAAAAAACAAAATTCGCAAAAGTTTCGTGTCTATCCTGTCAGTTTGACCTGGGAAGAGTTTTGAGACACTCGCCATTATAGTGATTTTTCGCAAAAAAAAGAGGAGCGCAAAAAAAAGAGCACAAAAAAAAAGACCGAAAAAAAAATTCCAGAGTGTGCTTTTCCCTTGTTTCCGTGCAGCGCCGTGATTTTGTTAGTGTTCTAGGCTCGCGTCTCTAGCACGGTCTAGCCTAGGACCAGCATAGTACCGTCGTTGAGCGTTTATTCAACTTTGCATCTCTGAATTGATTATTGCTGACCTTTTTGTTACCATACTATAAGCCTTTCCAGCTCCACATACATCTACGTCGTGCGTTTGACTCTCCCTGGCAATCGCTCTATCCAAGCTTTGAGAGTTTTGACTACAACGGTTGCCGATCACCGCCTGCTGCTGTGTAAGAACTGGTAAGAATTTGAGATTTGCTTGACGGATTTGTGACTGTCCACCACACCCCCACCACCACTTCCTAGTAGTGTGTAGAATCATATTCTTGTGTGTTTCTATTGCTGCTAACCATGGCAGGATCACAAGCCGACGAGACTGACTGGGAGAACATGACAAACAAAGCGTTACATGATAAGTTTCAGCAAATGATGAGTGGACAGGTGGAAGATGTGCTAAATAGATTTGAAGAGGCCATGGAGAAGATAGATGGCATTGAGAAGGCGTTCGAAACAAAGCTCGATAACAAGTTTAATGAATTGCTCGCGCGTCTACCACCACCACCACCGGCTGCACCTAACGCACCTCTACAACAGCAACAACGACTACCTCCACATCGCGACACAGCCCTCCGCCGAGCGACCCGTGTCCCTCTTCAGCCTGGCCAAGCTGCTGGTGCTGCTGTTGATACTTCTGTGGCTCCTGCTGCTGATGTGGAGGAGGATGATTATGTGGGAGATTACGAGGATGAGGTTGATCAACATCAGAACTACGTGCAACCACCGGCACCACAACCACAAGGTCGTCCACATGCAAATAATGGCAATGTTAGGGCTCCCCCTCAGGTACGAGATCATGACCATCTCCCTAAACTGAAATTGAATATTCCACCATTTGAGGATAGATATGTTCCTGATATATATCTTACTTGGGAGTTAGAAACTGAACAACAATTTACATATTTACAATATCCTGAGGAGAGACGTGTTCCTGCTGCTGTTTGTGCTTTCACTAGCTTTGCATGTGTTTGGTGGTCTGAATATTGTAGATTATATCCTGTTCCAGCTACTTGGGCTGCTTTGAAAACTGCTATGCGTACTCGTTGGGTTCCACCATATTATCAACGTGAATTACTTCAAAAATTGCAGCGCTTAAGACAAGGAAAAAATTCTGTAGAAGAATATTATCAGTAATTACAAACTGGCTTGATTAGATGTGGTATCGTTGAGGAGAATGAAGATATGCTTGCACATTTTTTGGGTGGATTAAATAGAGAGATTCAGACCATTCTAGACTATAAGGATTATAATAATATCACTCGTTTATTCCATCTTGCTTGTAAAGCTGAACGTGAAGTGCAGGATCGACAGGCATTGGCGCGAATTAACATTTCTGCAGGTCGACCTTCATCGTGGACACCACGTGCATCATCTACTTCCACACGTTCTGCTACACCGGCACCTCCGTCAGCTGCCACCTCCAACCGTGATACAAGAAAGCAGGCACAACCACCACTATCTGCCAAGAGCACACTTGCCGGGCCTGCACAGAGCTCTGCTTCTTTCATGGCGTCTACAGGGCATACAAGTGAAATTATTTGTCGTCGTTGTAAGGGAAGAGGACATTTTGCACGAGAATGCACATCTCAGCGTGTGATGATTACTAATGAGGATGGTGGGTATGAGTCCGCTAGTGACTATGATGAGGAGACTTTGGCTCTTCTTACACATGAAGAACACGGTGGAGATGATTCTGATCATGAGACGCAATACATGGCTGCTGAAGATGCTGACAGGTATGAATGTTTAGTTGCTCAACGTGTTTTGAGTGTGCAGGTCACGCAAGCTGAGCAAAATCAGAGGCATAATTTGTTCCATACAAAGGGAGTTGTGAAGGAACGTTCTATTCGCGTCATCATAGATGGAGGGAGCTGCAACAACTTGGCTAGCATGGAGATGGTGGAGAAGCTATCTCTCACCACAAGACCACATCCACATCCTTACTACATCCAATGGTTCAACAACAGCGGCAAGGTTAAGGTAACACGTACTGTTCGTGTGCATTTTAGTATCTCTACATATGCTGATTATGTTGATTGTGATGTGGTACCTATGCAAGCATGTTCCTTATTACTTGGTAGACCATGGCAATTTGATAAAAATTCTGTACACCATGGTAGAAACAATCAGTATACTCTTGTTCATAAGGACAAAAATATTACTTTGCTTCCTATGACTCCTGATTCCATTTTGAAAGATGATATTAATCGAGCTAATAAAGCAAAACAGGAGCAAAATAAGAGTGAAAATCAGATTCTGGCAAAAGAATTTGAGCAACAAATGAAGCCTAATAATAAACCATCTAGTGTTGCTTCTGAAATTAAATTGAAAAGTGCATGTTTATTTGCCACCAAATCTGATATTGATGATCTAGATGTTAGCAAATCTGTTTGCTATGCTTTTGTGTGCAAAGAGGCATTATTTTCATTCGAGGACGTGCCTTCCTCTTTGCCTCCTGCTGTTACTAACATTTTGCAGGAGTTCGCTGACGTCTTTCCACAAGACGTGCCACCGGGATTACCACCTATTCGAGGGACTGAGCATCAAATTGACTTAATTCCCGGTGCATCATTACCCAACCGCGCACCATACCGTACCAATCCAGAGGAGACGAAGGAGATTATGCGTCAAGTACAAGAGCTACTCGACAAAGGTTATATACGCGAATCCCGTAGTCCTTGTGCTGTTCCTATTATTCTAGTGCCGAAAAAGGATGGTACCTCGCGTATGTGTGTTGATTGTAGAGGCATTAATAATATTACTATTCGTTATCTCCATCCTATTCCTAGGCTAGATAATATGCTTGATGAATTGAGTGGCTCTACAATATTCTCCAAAGTTGATTTGCGTAGTGGATACCATCAAATTCGTATGAAATTGGGAGATGAATGGAAAACAACTTTTAAAACTAAGTTTGGTTTATATGATTGGTTAGTCATGCCTTTTGGGTTAACTAATGCACCTAGTACTTTCGTGAGACTAATGAACGAAGTTTTACGTGCTTTCATTGGACGATTTGTGGTAGTCTATTTTGATGATATACTGATTTATAGCAAATCTTTGGAAGAACATTTGGAACATTTACGTTATGTTTTTAATGCTTTACGTGATGCACGTTTGTTTGGTAACCTTGGGAAGTGCACCTTTTGCATCGACCGAGTATCTTTTCTTGGCTATGTTGTTACTCCACAGGGAATTGAAGTTGATAAAGTCAAGATTGAAGCTATTGAGAGTTGGCCGCAGCCCAAAACGGTCACACAAGTGAGGAGTTTTCTTGGACTCGTTGGTTTCTATAGGCGTTTTGTGAGAGACTTTAGCACCATTGCTGCACCTCTCAATGAGCTTACAAAGAAGGATGTGCCTTTTGTTTGAGGTACCGCACAGGAAGAAGCCTTCATGGTATTGAAAGATAAGTTGACACATGCTCCTTTACTCCAACTTCTTGATTTTAATAAGACTTTTGAGCTTGAATGTGATGCTAGTGGAATTGGATTAGGAGGTGTGTTATTACATGATGGCAAACCTGTTGCATACTTTTCTGAAAAATTGAGTGGGCCTAGTCTGAACTATTCTACTTATGATAAGGAATTATATGCTCTTGTTCGGACTTTAGAGACATGGCAACATTATTTATGGCCCAAAGAATTTGTTATACATTCTGATCATGAATCTTTGAAACATATTAAAAGTCAAGCTAAATTGAATCGTAGACATGCTAAATGGGTTGAATTCATTGAGACTTTCCCTTATGTCATCAAACACAAGAAGGGTAAAGAAAATGTTATTGCTGATGCTTTGTCTCGTCGCTATACTATGCTTTCACAACTTGACTTCAAAATATTTGGTTTGGAGACCATCAAAGATCAATATGTGCTTGATGCTGATTTTAAAGAAGTAATGCAGAATTGTAAAGAAGGAAGAACATGGAACAAGTTTGTTGTTAATGATGGTTTTGTGTTCCGCGCTAACAAGCTATGCATTCCTGCTAGCTCTGTTCGTCTTTTGTTGTTGCAGGAGGCGCATGGAGGAGGATTAATGGGACACTTTGACGTGAAGAAGACGGAGGACGTACTTGCTACACATTTCTTTTGGCCAAAGATGAGACGGGATGTTGAGCGTTTTGTTGCTCGCTGCACTACATGTCAAAAAGCTAAGTCACGACTCAATCCTCATGGTTTATATATGCCTTTGCCTGTGCCTAGTGTTCCTTGGGAAGATATATCTATGGAATTTGTTTTAGGTTTACCTCGAACAAAGAAGGGGAGGGATAGCATATTTGTTGTCGTGGATAGATTCTCAAAAATGGCACACTTTATACCATGTCATAAAAGCGATGATGCTGTTAATGTTGCTGCTTTGTTTTTCCGTAAAATTATTCGCTTGCATGGTGTGCCAAATACTATTGTTTCAGATCGTGATACTAAATTTCTTAGCCACTTTTGGAGATGTTTATGGGCTAAGTTGGGGACTAAACTGCTTTTTAGTACTACTTGTCATCCCCAAACTGATGGACAAACTGAAGTAGTCAATAGAACATTGTCTACTATGCTTAGGGCTGTTTTGAAGAATAATAAGAAAATGTGGGAAGAATGCTTGCCTCATATTGAATTTGCTTATAATCGTTCATTGCATTCTACTACTAAGATGTGCCCTTTTGAAATTGTGTATGGTTTCCTACCTTGTGCACCTATTATTTGTTGCCTCTTCCATTTTCGGAGAAGGTTAATTTTGATGCTAAACAACGTGCTGATTTGATCTTAAAGATGCATGAGTTAACTAAGGAAAATATTGAGCGCATGAATGCTAAATATAAACTTGTTGGAGATAAGGGTAGAAAACATGTTGTCTTTGCACCTGGAGATCTTGTTTGGTTACATTTGCGTAAGGATAAGTTTCCTAATTTGCGCAAGTCAAAGCTAATGCCACGTGCTGATGGTCCTTTTAAGGTGTTAGAAAAAATAAATGATAATGCATATAAACTTGAGTTGCCTGCAGATTTTGGGGTTAGTCCCAGTTTTAACATTGCAGATTTGAAGCCTTATTTGGGTGAGGAAGATGAGCTTCCGTCGAGGACGACTTCATTTCAAGAAGGGGAGGATGATGAGGGCATCAATACCATTGTTACACCCACAGCCCCTACTGTTACATATGATGGACCAATTACTAGAGCTCGCGCACGCCAATTAAATTAACAGGTACTTTTGTTTCTTGGTAATGATTCTAATGTTCATGAGAATATGATGCTGCCTAAATTGGATACATTTGTTTTGCTTACAAATGAAGGGCCTAGCTTGGAGAAGGATGAACATTAGAGCAAGAACAAGCATGGAGTTGATGGCATGCGCAAGGGGAATAAGAACGGAGTTACAAGTGATGATTTCAGGACTCTGAAGCCACCATAAGGAGTGAATGAAGCCTTGGACGAAATATACAAGATGCCACTTCATAAATTTCGTCTAGAGGCTATTCTAGGTGCTGCGTCACCTTATTATTGGGCCAGGCCCATGTAATTTCGAAATACTTAAGTATAGGCTGTTTTTAGAGTCCGTATGTGTGGGGAAACAAGAGTTAGGGTTGGTTTCGGACCCCTTCCTCAAGGGCCACGAAATTCCCCCCCTCTTCCTCCATATATACAGCCCTTAGGGCGTCGTTTAGACTTTGGGGTTTTTGTTTAGATCAAAAGTTCGCCATAGCTGCAACTTCGCGTACTTCGTTTGTGTTCAACGACCAGACTGTAACGCCCTCGATGCGGCTATATCTCCCACGTGTCGAAGCACGACTTAGAGGCATAACCGCATTGAAAGCAATGTCGCAAGTGAGGTAATCTTCACACAACCCATGTAATACATAAGGGAAAAAGATACATAGTTGGCTTACAATCGCCACTTCACACAAATACATGAATAAAACATTACATCATCCAGTTACAATCAGGGCCCGACTACGGAGCCAAAATAAAAGAAGAAACCCCAAAAGCGACAAAGGTCCCCGATCGACCCCAACTGGGCTCCACTACTGATCGACTAGAACGAAACAACATAAAGGACAAGATCTTCATCGAGCTCCTTCTTGAGCTCGGGTGCGTCACCTGCACGGTTTCTTCGGCACCTGCAAACTGGTTTTGGAAGTATCTGTGAGTCACGGGGACTCAGCAATCTCACACCCGCGAGATCAAGACTATTTAAGCTTATAGGTAGGGTAAAAGGTATGAGGTGGAGCTGCAGCAAGCGACTAGCATATATGGTGGCTAACATACGCAAATGAGAGCGAGAAGAGAAGGCAAAAGCACGGTCGAACAACTATGAACAAGAAGTGATCCTGAAACTACTTACGTCAAGCATAACTCCAACAACCGTGTTCACTTCCCGGACCCCGCCGAGAAGAGACCATCACGGTTACACATGCGGTTGGTGTATTTTAATTAAGATCAACTTCAGGTTTTCTACAACCGGACATTAACAAATTCCCATCTGCCACATAACCGCGGGCACGGCTTTCGAAAGATCAAACCCTGCAGGGGTGTCCCAACTTAGCCCATTATAAGCTCTCGCGATCAACGAAGGATATTCCTTCTCCCCGGGAAGACCCGATCAGTCTCGGAATCCCGGCTACAAGACATCTCGACAGTAATAAAACAAGTCCAGCAAAGCCGCCCGATGCGCCGACATCCTGATAGGAGCTGCACATATCTCGTTCTCAGGGCAACACCGGATGAGCAGTCCGTACAGCTAAAACCAAGTCTCAAGTTTCCTTGAGAGGGCGCTGCAAAGGGCTCTAGTTCGGACCAACACTTAGACAAGCATTGGCCCGGGGGGGGGGGCTGAATAAAGATGACCCTCGGGCTGATCAAACCCAAGGGAAAAGGATAGGAGATACTTGAGAGAATTTAGATAAAAATGAACGAATAGATCACGAGCTGAATAGAGAATACTTGAATGATGCACCGGTAAGATTTGGAGAACAAGAGCTGAAAGCTGAGAACGAATAATTCTGAGATGATGGGCTCAGAAGAGTCAAACTGAAGAGACTCCTGAATTTGCTCCAGATGGGTGAAAAGAATTCTCACAATCAGAAATAGTTGTGAGAGGATGGCATGAAGCTAGAACTATGAATCTTTGGAAGAATGGGTAAGGATTTGGAGGAAAAACTCTTCTTTGGTCTTCAAATGCTGAGAATGACGAGGAGAAACACCACCAAATTGTTGAGAAACTCCGGAAGGATTAAAAGAGGAAAGGTTGAGCCAAAGATGAAAAGAGTTTGAAAGATTTTGGAGAAAGACATATGACTGATGAAAATTCATTCTTACGTCAAAATTGGAAAAGAATTTGATAATAACTTCGGGAAAATTAGAAGAGTCAGGTAAGATGCTGGGAAAAGACCTGTGGGTTAGGGCCCACTGAAAAGAAAACACCGTTGGAAAAGATTACTTGACAGGGAGGTTGCACCGGTTGAATTAAATGGCTTGAATGAGATAGCATCCTCAAAAGAAATTGAGTGAATTGAGAATGGAAACTTGAATCTTCTGAGATGTCTTCATCACTCCGGAACAATTGAATAGCGAGAAGTGGATGATTAAGAGGTGCACCGGTACGAGAAAACATTTGAAACGAGGAAAAGATATGATCGATAAAGCTTGAATTGGAACCACCGGAGAAGAAAAGAATGACGAATGATGAACTTGAAACTCCTGACCATCTTCATGATAATCACCGGATAAGAACATTGAAGGAAAGAATGAAGAAACTTCCATCAATAAAAAGGATACTTGATTGAGAAATCTGAGTCCTTGAAGAAATAAGGGTGGGAGGGCGGGAAAAACAAAGACAATTTGGAACGGATGAAGCAAACACCGTTGAGAAGAACTGATAATTGATCTTGCGAATGTTGAAGTGACCGGAACCACTTGGAGAAAAGCGCACCGGTTGGAAAGGATTGAAAAGACAACCTCAATGATTGAAAGGATTAGCATCCCCATAAAAATATGAGAACACCGTTTAGAAAAGGTATGGAATCAACACTTGACATTGAAGCAACTCGAATACCACAGAACAAAACAAAAACAAAGGATTGGCTTGCAGAATAAGCCGGAAACAAACATATGATAGATCCCATATCGTATCATGTGTCTGTTGGAAAGATATCCTACGAGATACTTGAATTCCCACTTATAAACTCCCGAAACTTTCTGGTTATGCAATCAGGTGTTGGGGATACAGGGGACACAAAATATATCACCCAAACTAACAATACCTAGATCCAGCTGTATCCATCCTTCAACACATAACCAAGAAACCTTCGGAAATCGTCTACCTCAACCTTCGAAAAGCATCCGTTATACGAGTCATGGCAATACTCCCGCACTCGCCTCAGTACTGGGCTATCAGGGTTATCTCACCAACAACTGTACAAAAGAGGTTTTCGATGTCGGCGTACTAAACTCAGGTATTCCAGAACTGCAACGATAAAATTATGACGACAACACCTCGGAACTCAACTCCCCGGGACACCTCCACTAAAACCCCTGCTGACGGGAGGCAACCAAGACAATGTTGTCATCATAAAACCATCGGAACGATTCTAAGATACCCGCATGATCCTAAATTTTTTTTAGTGAAATTTGAGAAGAGAAGAGTCAAAACTCTACGTCAGGATGCCTTACCAGAGCGATGAGGAGACTGGGAAGTAAAAAGAATTCCTAAACTCTCCGATATATAATTCCTAGATGACTCAAAACATTTTTCTAGACACAACTCGGCCGCTAAAAAAAAGATCAATCAGTGGGGGCTCCTAAGGTCGGGGAAGGCTCTGATACCAACTTGTAACGCCCTCGATGTGGCTATATCTCCCACGTGTCAAAGCACGACTTAGAGGCATAACCGCATTGAAAGCAATGTCGCAAGTGAGGTAATCTTCATACAACCCATGTAATACATAAGGGAAAAAGATACATAGTTGGCTTACAATCGCCACTTCACACAAATACATGAATAAAACATTACATCATCCAGTTACAATCAGGGCCCGACTACGGAGCCAAAATAAAAGAAGAAACCCCAAAAGCGACAAAGGTCCCCGATCGACCCCAACTGGGCTCCACTACTGATCGACTAGAACGAAACAACATAAAGGACAAGATCTTCATCGAGCTCCTTCTTGAGCTCGGGTGCGTCACCTGCACGGTTTCTTCGGCACCTGCAAACTGGTTTTGGAAGTATCTGTGAGTCACGGGGACTCAGCAATCTCACACCCGCGAGATCAAGATTATTTAAGCTTATAGGTAGGGTAAAAGGTATGAGGTGGAGCTGCAGCAAGCGACTAGCATATATGGTGGCTAACATACGCAAATGAGAGCGAGAAGAGAAGGCAAAAGCACGGTCGAACAACTATGAACAAGAAGTGATCCTGAAACTACTTACGTCAAGCATAACTCCAACAACCGTGTTCACTTCCCGGACCCCGCCGAGAAGAGACCATCACGGTTACACATGCGGTTGGTGTATTTTAATTAAGATCAACTTCAGGTTTTCTACAACCGGACATTAACAAATTCCCATCTGCCACATAACCGCGGGCACGGCTTTCGAAAGATCAAACCCTGCAGGGGTGTCCCAACTTAGCCCATTATAAGCTCTCGCGATCAACGAAGGATATTCCTTCTCCCCGGGAAGACCCGATCAGTCTCGGAATCCCGGCTACAAGACATCTCGACAGTAATAAAACAAGTCCAGCAAAGCCGCCCGATGCGCCGACATCCTGATAGGAGCTGCACATATCTCGTTCTCAGGGCAACACCGGATGAGCAGTCCGTACAGCTAAAACCAAGTCTCAAGTTTCCTTGAGAGGGCGCTGCAAAGGGCTCTAGTTCGGACCAACACTTAGACAAGCATTGGCCCGGGGGGGGGGGCTGAATAAAGATGACCCTCGGGCTGATCAAACCCAAGGGAAAAGGATAGGAGATACTTGAGAGAATTTAGATAAAAATGAACGAATAGATCACGAGCTGAATAGAGAATACTTGAATGATGCACCGGTAAGATTTGGAGAACAAGAGCTGAAAGCTGAGAACGAATAATTCTGAGATGATGGGCTCAGAAGAGTCAAACTGAAGAGACTCCTGAATTTGCTCCAGATGGGTGAAAAGAATTCTCACAATCAGAAATAGTTGTGAGAGGATGGCATGAAGCTAGAACTATGAATCTTTGGAAGAATGGGTAAGGATTTGGAGGAAAAACTCTTCTTTGGTCTTCAAATGCTGAGAATGACGAGGAGAAACACCACCAAATTGTTGAGAAACTCCGGAAGGATTAAAAGAGGAAAGGTTGAGCCAAAGATGAAAAGAGTTTGAAAGATTTTGGAGAAAGACATATGACTGATGAAAATTCATTCTTACGTCAAAATTGGAAAAGAATTTGATAATAACTTCGGGAAAATTAGAAGAGTCAGGTAAGATGCTGGGAAAAGACCTGTGGGTTAGGGCCCACTGAAAAGAAAACACCGTTGGAAAAGATTACTTGACAGGGAGGTTGCACCGGTTGAATTAAATGGCTTGAATGAGATAGCATCCTCAAAAGAAATTGAGTGAATTGAGAATGGAAACTTGAATCTTCTGAGATGTCTTCATCACTCCGGAACAATTGAATAGCGAGAAGTGGATGATTAAGAGGTGCACCGGTACGAGAAAACATTTGAAACGAGGAAAAGATATGATCGATAAAGCTTGAATTGGAACCACCGGAGAAGAAAAGAATGACGAATGATGAACTTGAAACTCCTGACCATCTTCATGATAATCACCGGATAAGAACATTGAAGGAAAGAATGAAGAAACTTCCATCAATAAAAAGGATACTTGATTGAGAAATCTGAGTCCTTGAAGAAATAAGGGTGGGAGGGCGGGAAAAACAAAGACAATTTGGAACGGATGAAGCAAACACCGTTGAGAAGAACTGATAATTGATCTTGCGAATGTTGAAGTGACCGGAACCACTTGGAGAAAAGCGCACCGGTTGGAAAGGATTGAAAAGACAACCTCAATGATTGAAAGGATTAGCATCCCCATAAAAATATGAGAACACCGTTTAGAAAAGGTATGGAATCAACACTTGACATTGAAGCAACTCGAATACCACAGAACAAAACAAAAACAAAGGATTGGCTTGCAGAATAAGCCGGAAACAAACATATGATAGATCCCATATCGTATCATGTGTCTGTTGGAAAGATATCCTACGAGATACTTGAATTCCCACTTATAAACTCCCGAAACTTTCTGGTTATGCAATCAGGTGTTGGGGATACAGGGGACACAAAATATATCACCCAAACTAACAATACCTAGATCCAGCTGTATCCATCCTTCAACACATAACCAAGAAACCTTCGGAAATCGTCTACCTCAACCTTCGAAAAGCATCCGTTATACGAGTCATGGCAATACTCCCGCACTCGCCTCAGTACTGGGCTATCAGGGTTATCTCACCAACAACTGTACAAAAGAGGTTTTCGATGTCGGCGTACTAAACTCAGGTATTCCAGAACTGCAACGATAAAATTATGACGACAACACCTCGGAACTCAACTCCCCGGGACACCTCCACTAAAACCCCTGCTGACGGGAGGCAACCAAGACAATGTTGTCATCATAAAACAATCGGAACGATTCTAAGATACCCGCATGATCCTAAATTTTTTTTAGTGAAATTTGAGAAGAGAAGAGTCAAAACTCTACGTCAGGATGCCTTACCAGAGCGATGAGGAGACTGGGAAGTAAAAAGAATTCCTAAACTCTCCGATATATAATTCCTAGATGACTCAAAACATTTTTCTAGACACAACTCGGCCGCTAAAAAAAACGATCAATCAGTGGGGGCTCCTAAGGTCGGGGAAGGCTCTGATACCAACTTGTAACGCCCTCGATGCGGCTATATCTCCCACGTGTCAAAGCACGACTTAGAGGCATAACCGCATTGAAAGCAATGTCGCAAGTGAGGTAATCTTCACACTACCCATGTAATACATAAGGGAAAAAGATACATAGTTGGCTTACAATCGCCACTTCACACAAATACATGAATAAAACATTACATCATCCAGTTACAATCAGGGCCCGACTACGGAGCCAAAATAAAAGAAGAAACCCCAAAAGCGACAAAGGTCCCCGATCGACCCCAACTGGGCTCCACTACTGATCGACTAGAACGAAACAACATAAAGGACAAGATCTTCATCGAGCTCCTTCTTGAGCTCGGGTGCGTCACCTGCACGGTTTCTTCGGCACCTGCAAACTGGTTTTGGAAGTATCTGTGAGTCACGGGGACTCAGCAATCTCACACCCGCGAGATCAAGACTATTTAAGCTTATAGGTAGGGTAAAAGGTATGAGGTGGAGCTGCAGCAAGCGACTAGCATATATGGTGGCTAACATACGCAAATGAGAGCGAGAAGAGAAGGCAAAAGCACGGTCGAACAACTATGAACAAGAAGTGATCCTGAAACTACTTACGTCAAGCATAACTCCAACAACCGTGTTCACTTCCCGGACCCCGCCGAGAAGAGACCATCACGGTTACACATGCGGTTGGTGTATTTTAATTAAGATCAACTTCAGGTTTTCTACAACCGGACATTAACAAATTCCCATCTGCCACATAACCGCGGGCACGGCTTTCGAAAGATCAAACCCTGCAGGGGTGTCCCAACTTAGCCCATTATAAGCTCTCGCGATCAACGAAGGATATTCCTTCTCCCCGGGAAGACCCGATCAGTCTCGGAATCCCGGCTACAAGACATCTCGACAGTAATAAAACAAGTCCAGCAAAGCCGCCCGATGCGCCGACATCCTGATAGGAGCTGCACATATCTCGTTCTCAGGGCAACACCGGATGAGCAGTCCGTACAGCTAAAACCAAGTCTCAAGTTTCCTTGAGAGGGCGCTGCAAAGGGCTCAAGTTCGGACCAACACTTAGACAAGCATTGGCCCGGGGGGGGGGGCTGAATAAAGATGACCCTCGGGCTGATCAAACCCAAGGGAAAAGGATAGGTGGTAGGCAAATGGTAAAACCAAGGTTGGGCCTTGCTGGAAGAGTCTTATTCAAAGCGAACTGTCAAGGGGGTCCCATAAATCACCCGACCGCGTTAGGTACGCAAAATCCGGGAATATAACACCGATATGACGGAAACTAGGGCGGCAAGAGTGGAACAAAACAGCAGGCATAAGGCCGAGCCTTCCACCCTTTACCAAGTATATAGATGCATTAATTAAATAAGATATATTGTGATATCCCAACAAGTAAACATGTTCCAACAAGGAACAACATCTCCATGTTCCAACAAGGAACAAACTTCATCTTCACCTGCAACTAACAACGCTATAAGAGGGGGCTGAGCAAAGCGGTAACATAGCCAAACAACGGTTTGCTAGGTGAAGGTGGGTTAGAGGCTTGGTTTAACAATATGGGAGGCATGATACACAAGTGGTAGGTATCGCAGCATAGGCATAGCAAAAGAGCGAGCAACTAGTAAGCAAAGATAGAAGTGATTTCGAGGGTATGGTCATCTTGCCTGAGATCCCGCAAGGAAGAAGAACGAGTCCATGAAGAAGACAAACGGATGTAGACGAACGGATCCTCACAACTCCAGAACAAAACCGAAGCTAACAAGAGAAACAACCCGGAAACAAACAAACAACATAGTAAAACAACCATCACATAAACATGGCATGATATGCGAGATGTGGTATGAAATGCATATGCATGCTTCGGAAGGAAAAGATGAACAAGGCACAATATTGGCAAACCAAGTATGCCACTAGAAAGGTGAGGTGATTTCGGTTGAAATCGATATAAAGATCAGCGGAATCGGATGCACGGTTTGCAAATGACAAGCAACACAAGAATGACAAGATTCTGCCATTAACAGCATGATGCTATCTAGCAAGCAATAAGAAACTAAGCTACTGCACCCAAACATGTCAACAAAGCATATGACAGTAATCTACTCAAGATACTTGACAAAAGATGAACACTGAGCTATGGCTAAATCACACCATAACAGGTTCAAACAATCATGGCAAAAGTGCAAAAGATAACAGGTTCACAGACTTGGTGAAAATACTATCATGCCAGAAATTAACATCAGGATGACATGTTTAGAGCAAGGAAACAACCTGCTACAGTATCACAATATAGCAAAACAAGGCAAGGCATGAATCTACTCAACTCACTAAACAAAAGTCCCTTACTGACTATAAGCCAAAAAGGACCAGAAAATATAATAACGCCCATGTCAATTAAGCAAATTTCGTTACAGGTTTCAGACTTAGCAGAAAACTAGACATGTCAAAAACAGATAACAAGTAGGCATGTTTACGAGCTCGATGCACTCACTACAGAGCATTGCATGATAAACTAAGCATACATCCATCAAGAAGACATGGCATAGAAGCTAGGAATGGCAAGAACAACATCATAGCATGCAAGGATCAACTACAACAAGCTTGGCAAAATCGAATAACATGTAAACAATCTGCCAGTAACATTTTATAGCAAAAGTAGAGCTTGATTGACTCAAGCTATGGCACTCCATAATTACAAACAAAGGCATGGATGGATAAAGCACATTCATATGTTCAAAACACCCTTACTGATCATGCTCAAAAGAGGCATAGATCTCTCTGAAACAACATGAACATATGGCATAAAAATAACAGCAGGCAAGGACTTAGTGGAATTACCAAGTCTCTGAAATCAGCAACATTAAGTACCCTAGTTTGCATGCTTGTGCTAGTCACCTCATAGATCACAAAAATACATGGCATAAATCTCTGGAAAGATGGCATGGCATATTACAGAACACATGTAGAGCTCAACAACATAGGATGCACACATCAATCATGGCAAAAATGACAAAAGTGCATGTACTGAAACAGATCTGAAACTAACAGCACATAGCCCTCTTCTAACAGCATTTCGGGCATCAAGATGAGCTCAAACGAAAATGATGCAATGAGATGAAATGATGTACTCATCGAGGCGAACAATTTGATATGCTATACCTCCAAAACGGATCTACGGATGCGAAGTTACGATGCGATGAACATGCAACAAAAATTACCGACAGAAAAAGACTCGGTGAATTCGGGGGAGAAGAAAGTCAACCGTCAAAATTCCAGATCTCAGATCCGGGGCGCACGGGGCCCGAAGTTCGCCGGAGTTGAAGCGGGGGCGGCCGGAGTTGAAGCGGACGGCGGCGGGGCGCGTGCTCGCGGTCGGAGCCGGGCGGACGGCTCGGGCGGCGCGCGGCGGAGCTGGGCGGCGCGGGCGCCGGCGGGAGGAGGGGCGCCGGCGGGCGGCGAGGTGGCCGCGGCGGCACGGAGGCGGGCGGCGCGGCGGCGCTCCGTGGCGGCGAGCGGCGGCGAGAGGCGCGCGGGGCGTGGGGCAGCGCCCGCGGGGAGCGGCGGCGGCGAGGCGGGCCGAGCGGGCCCCGGATGGGCACCGCGGGCCCGGCGGCGGCGCGCGGCTGGAGAGAGAAGGCGCGGGTGACGTGGCAGCGAGGGATTGGCCCGAGGCGGCGACGCGGACATGTCCGGCGCGAAGGGATTTTAGTCCGGCGGCGCGAGGAGGAGGAAGACTAGGGTTGCACCGCGAATTTCGGGAAGAGACACATATTTATAGGTAGAAGGGGCTAGGAAGCTCCAAATGGAGAGCGGTTTTCGGCCACGCGATCGTGATCGAACGACCGAGAGGATGGAAGAGGGTTAGCTGGGTTTTGGGCCACTTTGGAGGGGTGTTGGGCTGCAAAGAGAAGGAGGCTTTTGCGGTTACCCGGTTAACCGTTGGAGTATCAAACGACCTCCGATTGACCCGAAACTTGACAGGCGGTCTACCGGTGCTATACCAAGGCCGCTTGGCAAATATCGGTCCATTCCGAGAAAGTTTAATACCCGCTCACGGAAAAAGGTAAAAGGGGACGCCGGGGAACATAGGAGCGCCGGATTGCAAAACGGACAACGGGGAAAGTGCTCGGATGCATGAGACGAACACGTATGCAAATGCGATGCGCATGATGACATGATATGAAATGCGGATGATGACATGGCAAAGTGCAACACGCAAGCAAATGACATGGCAACGCTGACGAATAACTGGCGGACACTTGGCGCAACAGATTCGGGGCATTACACAGACCAAGGCGTCACAGAACCCCACCTTCATTAATAAATCTTTCCTCTTATATTCGCAATATCCAGGTTGCAATCTTAGTTTCTTGGTTGTTCTTCGTTTGCTGCAGGAAACAGGCCCTCGTGGTCAGGTTGATCGTGCTCCGGCGTGGTCAATAACCCTCGAAAGTTGGTTTAGCGATTGCTAAGGCGCGACGTCTCGCACGTTCGTAGTCGGATCGTCAAGGTCGACTCCCACAGAAACGATAGCCACCATCTCATCGAAACATCAGGACACCTTTGCCTCTATCATCAAAAGACTAGCCTGTTAGGACGGGACACTGTGACGCCCCCGATTCAATCGTACACTAATCATGCACGCAAACATGTACGATCAAGATCAGGGACTCACGGGAAGATATCACAACACAACTTTAAAACAAAAATAATTCATACAAGCATCATAATACAAGCCAGGGGCCTCGAGGGCTCGAATACAAGTCCTCGATCATAGACAAGTCGGCGGAAGCAACAATATCTGAGTACAGACATCAGTTAAACAAGTTTGCCTTAAGAAGGCTAGCACAAACTGGGATAAAGATCGAAAGAGGCGCAGGTCTCCTGCCTGGGATCCTCCTAAACTACTCCTGGCCGTCGTCAGTGGCCTGCACGTAGTAGTAGGCACCCCCGGTGTAGTAGGAGTCGTCGTCGACGGTGGCGTCTGGCTCCTGGGCTTCAACATCTGGTTGCGACAACCAGGTAGAAGGGAAAGGGGGGAAAGAGGGAGAAAAGCAACCGTGAGTACTCATCCAAAGTACTCGCAAGCAAGGAGCTACACTACATATGCATGGGTATATGTGTAAATGGCCATATCGGTGGACTGAACTACAGAATGCCAGAATAAGAGGGGCATAGTTAATCCTGTCGAAGACTATGCTTCTGGCCACCTCCATCTTGCAGCATGTAGGAGAGAGTAGATGGTAAGTTCACCAAGTAGCATCGCATAGCATAATCCTACCCGGCGATCCCCTCCTCGTCGCCCTGTTAGAGAGCGATCACCGGGTTGTATCTGGCACTTGGAAGGGTGTGTTTTATTAAGTATCCGGTTCTAGTTGTTATAAGGTCAAGGTACAACTCCGGGTCGTCCTTTTACCGAGGGACACGGCTATTCGAATAGATAAACTTCCCTGCAGGGGTGCACCACATAACCCAACACGCTCGATCTCATTTGGCTGGACACACTTTTCTGGGTCATGCCCGGCCGCGGAAGATCAACACGTCGCAGCCCCACCTAGGCACAACAGAGAGGTCAGAACGCCGGTCTAAATCCTATGCGCGCAGGGGTTTGAGCCCATCGCCCATTGCACACATGCACGTTGCGTACGCGGCCGGAGAGCAGACCTAGCAACCTCCATTTCAAAGGAAGTTGCGTTACACGGTCCAACCCGGCGCGCGCCGCTCAGTCGCTGACGTCACAACGTGCATCGGCTGATACCACGACGTCGAGTGCCCATAACTGTTCCCGTGTAGTTGGTTAGTGCGTATAGGCCAGTGGCCAGACTCAGATCAAATACCAAGATCTCGTTAAGTGTGTTAAGTAACCGTGAACGCCAACCAGGGCCAGGCCCACCTCTCTCCTAGGTGGTCTCAACCTGCCCTGTCGCTTCGCCACAAAGTAATAGTCGGGGGCCGTCGGGAACCCAGGCCCACCTCTACCGGGATGGAGCCACATGCCCCTTCAGCCCCCATCTCCGAACAGTATCATAAGTAATGTAACAGTATAAAGTATATAGTGTATGCCCGTGATCACCTCCCGAGTGATCACGGCCCAGTAGTATAGCATGGCAGACGGACAAGAGTGTAGGGCCACTGATGGAACACTAGCATCCTATACTAAGCATTAGGATAGCAGGTAAGGGTAACAACTGTAGCAACAATGACAGGCTATGTAGTAGAATAGGATAAATCAAAAGTAGTAACATGCTACACTACTCTAATGCAAGCAGTAGAGAAGAATAGACGATATCTGGTGATCGGGGGGGGGGGGGGGGGCTTGCCTGGTTGCTCTGGCAAGGACGGGTCGTCAACACCATAGTCGAACTGGGGGTCGCCGGTAGGCTCGGGGTCTACCGGAAAGAAGTAATCAGAGGGGGAACACAATAAGTAACAGAGCAATCAAAGCATCACAAAGCGTAACATGGCAATATGCGGTGCTAGAGGTTACCTAACGTAGTAGGAGGTGATACCGGCGAAGGGGGGAAACATCCGGGAAAGTATCCCTGGTGTTTTGCGTTTTTGGACAGATGAACCGAAGGGAAGCTGCATGTTTGCTATGCTAGGGATGTGTGGCGGACGAATGGGCTGCGAAACCGGATTCGTCTCGTCGTTCTGAGCAACCATGATTTTGTGTCTTATATCAATTGTGAGCAATTTTCTGCGACCTACATGTTAGTATCACTTTTATCCATATTAGAGTTCATTAGCTTCATCATCAACAGCTCTAAAGTAGGCATGAAAACAAAGCTATTTTCAGTCTTTCACTTAACAGAACTTAGACTTTTGTCATTTTCATAGCATTTAAACCTCACACCTTTTAAATTTGGTCCAATGAAATGTTTTGAACCTTGACAAGTGTACTACATATGCGTATAATTTGTACCCACGTTCGGAAAAGTTTTCTTGTTGTTTTGCTGCTGTACAAATTGGCATCCAGTGTAGATTTGCAAAAGCTAGCACGCGCTACAGTGCACACACCAAACACGCAGCACGCACACGCTCGCACGGGAGCTCATCCATGGCTGGTGTGCACGCACGGGCACACGGCCACGGAGGCCATGGCCAGCAGGCAGCGACAGCGCAGTAGTGGCAGCGGCAAGCAGTGGCTCTAGCCAACGGTGGTGCTAGGCGGCAATAGCTAGAGCAGCAGGCAGCGCAAGCGTGAGGAGCAGCAGCAAGCATGCAATAGCATCGCACAACAACAACAGTACAGAGCAGCAGATGAGCGCGGGGGATGCGGGCGTAGCGGGTGCGCGACGGCGAATGTGGTCAGGGTGCGAAGGCGGGCAGGGGCCGGCGAGTGGGCACGGGGGGAGCAGAGCTCCGGTGCGGCCGCAAGAGGGTGAGATTGTCGACTGCGGCGAGCAGCAGGGCAGCATCGGCAACACACGCAGGCGGGAGCGATAACAGGCTAGCGCGCGCACTGGAGGCAGAGCAACGAGGTGCGGTTGAGCACGAGCGGGAGCAGAGCTCCGGTTCAGGGCGACCGAGGCGAACATGCGCGGCTACAACGATGCATGTGTAAGGTAAATAGGGGGAAAGGACCGACAACTCACTGGGAAGGCACACGATGGCCCGATGAAAGGTTAGTAGCGCAGGGGTGGCCGGATTTGAGGAAGAACGCCGACGACCGAAGGATGAAGACGCGCTCGATCTGTTCGGTGCAGGCCTTCCCGACTCGGATTGGTGGTTGTAGTCGAAGCAGAGGAGGTAGGCGAAACTCTTGAAGATATCCCCGTCGACGAGGACGACGGTGGCCACGATAGCGAGCTTGGTCAAGGAGACGCCGCGTCGGGCGTGGACCAGATCGAAGAAAACGAGCGAGGAGGGGGAATGAACTAGGGTTCGATCCAGGGGCAGCAGGCGACGGCCTTATTCACCGCCGGGGCATGCGGGATGGCCGACGCATGGCCATCCATGGCCATGGACACCGCACATACGTCCACCGTGCCTCTGGTGAACAGAGAAGGGGGCGATGGCGCTGATGGATTGTGTTGCACTGTGCACTTGCGGCCCAAGTGCACAGTGGGCCTTTGCCTTTTTTTACTGTTTTATTATTCAACATAGTTCTGCAATCAAAACAGATAGAAATCCAAATTTTCTGACAATGAAATTTGGCACATAATTATTAGTCATAATTTTGTAGAGTCTCACAAGGTCGGAGGTCAAATGAGATTGTATAGATATTTGTTTATTTTGAACAGGGGGTATTTTATTTGTTGTTGGACCACTTATTAAATCCTAGGAATTTATCTATGAGTCAAATGAGGTTGGGTTCATTATGACAAATGATCATGGGAATTATTGAATAATGTGAACATTTTAGTTTTAAAGTTTGAAAACTTTTACCGTTTGACTTTATTTTAAATTTGAATTTGAATCATTTTTTGAACTAACGCGAGATTAACAACAGTAACCGAGTGACGTGGCATCATTAGCAGAGGTTCGCTGTAGCTTAACTATCCGGGCGTCACAAATCTCCTCCACTACAAGAAATCCCGTCCCGAGATTTAAGAGGCAGTGTAAGGGGGAAAAGTCTGGTAACGAATCTAGCGAATCTTTTCGGTCTTGGTTGCTCTTCTCGAAGAGGTCGATCCATTACCTTGATGTCTTCATTCCTCTGTTTCAGGTCCTCATGATGAAGTCGGCATCTTTTCTTCAGGAACTTGATGAGGACATCAATACCATTGTTACACCCACAGCCCCTACTGTTACATATGATGGACCAATTACTAGAGCTCGCGCACGCCAATTAAATTACCATGTACTTTCATTTCTTGGTAATGATTCTAATGTTCATGAGAATATGACGCTGCCTAAATTGGATACATTTATTTCGCTTACAAATGAAGGGCCTAGCTTGGAGAAGGATGAACATTGGAGCAAGAATAAGCATGGAGTTGATGGCATGCGCAAGGGGAACAAGAACGAAGTTACAAGTGATGATTTCAGGACTTTGAAGCCACCATAAGGAGTGAATGAAGCCTTGGACGAAATATACAAGATGCCACTTCATAAATTTCGTCCAGAGGCTATTCTAGGTGCTGCATCACCTTATTATTGGGCCAGGCCCATGTAATTTTGAAGAACATAAGTATAGGCTGTTTTTAGAGTCCGTATGTGTGGGGAAACAAGAGATAGGGTTGGTTTCAGACCCCTTCCCCAAGGTCCACGAAATTTCCCCCTCTTCCTCCATATATACAGCCCTTAGGGCACCGTTTAGACTTTGGGTTTTGTTTAGATTAAAAGTTCGCCATAGCTGCAACTTCGCGTACTTCGTTTGTGTTCAACGACCAGACCAAGGCGTCACAGAACCCCACCTTGATCAATAAAGCTTTCCTCTTATATTCGCAATATCCAGATTGCAATCTTAGTTTCTTGCTTGTTCTTCGTTTGCCTGCAGGAAATAGACCTTTGTGGTCAGGTTGATCGTGCTCCGGCGTGGTCAATAACCTCTCGGAGTTGGTTTAGCGATTGCTAAGGCACGACGTCCTCGCACGTTCGTAGTTGGATCGTCAAAGTCGACTTCCTCCAAAACGATAACCACCATCTCATTGAAAGACGGGACACCGTTGCCTCTATCAAGTGGTATCAGATTTCCAGGTTGCTCGGTGAGATTTTACAGTTTTTCATAGTTTCGATCGAGTCTGTTCTTCATACCTATAGTCCACGAAAAAGCCAAAAAAAATTAGGGTTAGTTCATCCCATCCGAACCAATCTGAGCCTTTGCATAATATTTTATGTATTTGCTTTGTTGAATTTGCGGTTGCACCGTCGTGTCAAGTTGCTGGTCTTAGCGTCTAGTCCTTTAGAATTTCGAGTTCTGTTCACAGGTTGTCACGTCGCCGCTGCCATATATCACCACCGCATCATCATCATCACCGCGCCATATACCACAACCACATATTCGCCGCCAATCCGAGTCCATATACGCCACCACATATCCGTCGCCATCACGCCAATCCGAGTACACCTGCAACATATATCCGCCACCAGTCCGAGTTCCACCAGATTCATCTCCGCCACCAGTCCGAGTTCCACCAGATTCATCTCCGCCACCTGTCCTATTCCGAGTCCAGTATTTTGTTACTCTGTTTTGGATTTCCAGATCACGCCATACTCCGAGTCGTGATAGAGAAGGACTCCCCAACATCCGTGCTACCTGCAGTAGAAAAATAGTTCCAAACTAAAAAAAACTAAGTCTGGAAAATTCTGGCTAGGCAGTTTTTAGACCATTTGTAGACTTTTTCAAAAAAAAATTGTTGCGGAGCCAAAAAAAGGAAAAAAAGTGCAAAAAAGTAAAAAAAAAACAAAAAAAAATTCAGAGTGTGCTCCTCCCTTGTTTACGTGCAACACCGTGATTTTGTTAGTGTTCTAGGCTCGCGTCTCTAGCACGGTCTAGCTTAGGACTAGCACAGTACCGCCGTTGAGTGTTTATTCAACTTTGCATCTCTGAATTGATTATTGCTGACCCATTTTGCTACCATATTATAAGCCTTCCTAGCTCCACATACATCTACGTCGTGCGTTTGACTCTCCCTGGCAATCGCTCTATCCAAGCTTTGAGAGTTTTGACTACAACGGTTGCCGATCACCGCCTGCTGCTGGGTAAGAACTGGTAAGAATTTGAGATTTGCTTGACGGATTTGTGACTGTCCACCACACCACCACCACCACTTCCTAGTAGTCTGTAGAATCATATTCTTGTGTGTTTCTATTGCTGCTAACCATGGCAGGATCACAAGCCGACGAGACTGACTGGGAGAACATGACAAACAAAGAGTTACATGATAAGTTTCAGCAAATGATGAGTTGACAGGTGGAAGACGTGCTAAATAGATTTGAAGAGGCCATGGAGAAGATAGATGGCATCAAGAAGGCGTTCAAAACAAAGCTCGATAACAAGTTTAATGAATTGCTCACGCGTCTTCCACCACCACCACCGGCTGCACCTGACGCACCTCTACAACAACAACGACTACCTCCACGTCGCGAAATAGCCCTCCGTCGAGCGAGCCGTGTCCCTCTTCAGCTTGGCCAAGCTGCTGGTGTAGCTGTTGATACTTCTGTGGCTCCTGCTGCTGATGTGGAGGAGGATGATTATGTTGGAGATTACGAGGATGAGGTTGATCAACATCAGAACTACGTGCAACCACCGACACCACAACCACCAGGTCATCCACATGCAAATAATGGCAATGTTAGGGCTCCCCCTCAGGTACGAGATCATGACCATCTCCCTAAACTGAAATTGAATATTCCACCATTTGAGGGTAGATATATTCCTGATATATATCTTACTTGGGAGTTAGATACTGAACAACGATTTACACGTTTACAATATCCTGAGGAGAGACATGTTCCTGCTGCTATTTGTGCTTTCACTAGCTTTGCATCTGTTTGGTGGTCTGAACATTGTAGATTATATCCTATTCCAGCTACTTGGGCTACTTTGAAAACTGCTATGCGTACTCGTTGGGTTCCACCATATTATCAACGTGAATTACTTCAAAAATTGCAGCGCTTAAGACAAGGAAAAAATTCGGTAGAAGAATATTATCAGGAATTACAAACTGGCTTGATTAGATGTGGTATTGTTGAGGAGAATGAAGCTATGCTTGCACGTTTTCTGGGTGGATTAAATAGAGAGATTCAGACCATTCTAGACTATAAGGATTATAACAATATCACTCGTTAATTCCATCTTGCTTGTAAAGCTGAACGTGAAGTGCAGGATCGACAGGCATTGGCGCGAACTAACTTTTTTGCAGGTCGACCTTCATCATGGACACCACGTGCAACATCTACTTCCACACGTTCTGCTACACCGGCACCTCTGTCAGCTGCCACCTCCAATCGTGATACAGTAAAGCAGGCACAATCACCACTATCTGCCAAGAGCACACCTTCTGGGCCTGCAAAGAGCTCTTCTTCATCCATGGCATCAACAGGGCAAACACATGATATTATTTGTCGATGTTGCAAGGGTGGAGGTCATTATGTGAGAGAATGCCCATCTAAGTGTGTGATGATTGTTACTGAGGATGGTGGGTATGAGTCCGTCAGTGACTATGATGAGGAGACTTTGGCTCTTATTACACATGAAGAACACGGTGGAGATGATTCTGATCATGAGACGCAATACATGGCTGCTGAAGATGCTGACAGGTATGAATGTTTAGTTGCTCAACGTGTTTTGAGTGTGCAGGTTACACAAGCTGAGCAAAATCAGAGGCATAATTTGTTCCATACAAAGGGAGTTGTGAAGGAACGTTCTATTCGCGTCATCATAGATGGAGGGAGCTGCAACAACTTGGCTAGCATGGAGATGGTGGAGAAGCTATCTCTTACCACAAGACCACATCCACATCCTTACTACAACCAATGGTTCAACAACAGCGGCAAGGTTAAGGTAACACATACTGTTCGTGTGCATTTTAGTATCTCTACATATGCTGATTATGTTGATTGTGATGTGGTACCTATGCAAGCATGTTCCTTATTACTTGGTAGACCATGGCAATTTGATAAAAATTCTATACACCATGGTAGAAACAATCAGTATACTCTTGTTCATAAGGATAAAAATATTACTTTGCTTCCTATGACTCCTGATTCCATTTTGAAAGATGATATTAATAGAGCTAATAAAGCAAAATAGGAGAAAAATAAGAGTGAAAATCAGATTGTGGCAAAAGAATTTGAGCAACAAATGAAGCCTAATAATAAACCATCTACTGTTGCTTCAGAAATTAAATTGAAAAGTGCATGTTTACTTGCCACCAAATCTGATATTTATGAGCTAGATTCTATCATTTGAGGACGTGCCTTCCTCTTTGCCCCCTGCTGTCACTAACATTTTGCAGGAGTTCGTTGGCGTCTTTCCACAAAACGTGCCACCGGGATTACCACCTATTCGAGGGATTGAGCATCAAATTGAGTTAATTCCCGGTGCATCGCTACCCAACCGTGCACCATACTGTACCAATCCAGAGGAGACGAAGGAGATTATGCGTCAAGTACAGGAGCTGCTCGACAAAGGTTATATACGTGAATCTCTTAGTCCTGGTGCTGTTCCTATTATACTAGTGCCTAAAAAGGATGGTACGTCGCGTATGTGTGTTGATTGTAGAGGCTTTAATAATATTACTATTCGTTATCGTCATCCTATTCCTAGGCTAGATGATATGCTTGATGAATTGAGTGGCTCTACAATATTCTCCAAAGTTGATTTGCGTAGTGGATACCATCCAATTCGTATGAAATTGGGAGATGAATGGAAAACATCATTTAAAACTAAGTTTGGTTTATATGAGTGGTTAGTCATGCCTTTTGGGTTAACTAATGCACCTAGTACTTTCATGAGACTAATGAACGAAGTTTTACGTGCTTTCATTGGACGATTTGTGGTAGTCTATTTTGATGATATACTGATTTATAGCAAATCTTTGGAAGAACATTTGGAACACTTACGTGCTGTTTTTAATGCTCTACGTGATGCACGTTTGTTTGGTAACCTTGGGAAGTGCACCTTTTGCACTGACCGAGTATCTTTTCTTGGCTATGTTGTTACTCCACAGGGAATTCAAGTTGGTAAAGCCAAGATTGAAGCTATTGAGAGTTGGCCGTAGCCCAAAACGGTCACACAAGTGAGGAGTTTTCTTGGACTCGCTGGTTTCTATAGGCGTTTTGTGAGAGATTTTAGCACCATTGCTGCACCTCTCAATGAGCTTACAAAGAAGGATGTGCCTTTTGTTTGGGGTACCGCACAGGAAGAAGCCTTCACGGTATTGAAAGATAAGTTGACACATGCTCCTTTACTCCAACTTCCTGATTTTAATAAGACTTTTGAGCTTGAATGTGATGCTAGTGGAATTGGATTAGGAGGTGTGTTATTACATGATGGCAAACCTGTTGCATACTTTTCTGAAAAATTGAGTGGGCCTAGTCTGAACTATTCTACTTATGATAAAGAATTATATGCTCTTGTTCAGACTTTAGAGACATGGCAACATTACTTATGGCCCAAAGAATTTGTTATACATTCTGATCATGAATCTTTGAAACATATTAAAAGTCAAGCTAAACTGAATCGTAGACATGCTAAATGGGTTGAATTCATTGAGACTTTCCCTTATGTCATTAAACACAAGAAGGGTAAAGAAAATGTTATTGCTGATGCTTTGTCTCGTCGCTATACTATGCTTTCACAACTTGACTTCAAAATATTTGGTTTGGAGACCATCAAAGATCAATATGTGCATGATGCTGATTTTAAAGATGTAATGCATAATTGTAAAGAAGGAAGAACATGGAACAAGTTCGTTATTAATGATGGCTTTGTGTTCCGTGCTAACAAGCTATGCATTCCTGCTAGCTTTGTTCGTCTTTTGTTGTTGCGAGAGGCGCATGGAGGAGGATTAATGGGACACTTTGGCGTGAAGAAGACGGAGGACGTACTTGCTACACATTTCTTTTGGCCAAAGATGAGACGGGATGTTGAGCATTTTGTTGCTCGCTACACTACATGTCAAAAAGCTAAGTCACGACTCAATCCTCATGGTTTATATATGCCTTTGCCTGTACCTAGTGTTCCTTGGGAAGATATATCTATGGACTTTGTTTTAGTTTTACCTCGAACAAAGAAGGGGAGGGATAACATATTTGTTGTCATGGATAGATTCTCGAAAATGGCACACTTTATACCATGTCATAAAAGCGATGATGCTGTTAATGTTGCTGATTTGTTCTTTCGGGAAATTATTCGCTTACACGGTGTGCCAAATGCTATTGTTTCAGATCGTGATACTAAATTCCTTAGCCACTTTTGGAGATGTTTATGGGCTAAGTTGGGGACTAAACTGCTTTTTAGTACTACTTGTCACCCCCAAACTGATGGACAAACTGAAGTAGTCAATAGAACATTGTCTACTATGCTTAGGGCTGTTTTGAAGAATAATAAGAAAATGTGGGAAGAATGCTAGCCTCATATTGAATTTGCTTATAATCGTTCATTGCGTTCTACTACTAAGATGTGCCCTTTTGAAATCGTGTATGGTTTCCTACCTCGTGCACCCATTGATTTGTTGCCTCTTCCATCTTCGGAGAAGGTTAATTTTGATGCTAAACAACATGCTGAATTGATCTTAAAAATGCATGAGTTAACTAAGGAAAACATTGAGCGTATGAATACTAAATATAAACTTGCTGGAGATAAGGGTAGAAAACATGTTGTCTTTGCACCTGGAGATCTTGTTTGGTTACATTTGCGTAAGAATAGGTTTCCTAATTTGCGCAAATCAAAGCTAATGCCACGTGCTGATGGTCCTTTTAAGGTGTTAGAGAAAATAGATGATAATGCATATAAACTTGAGCTGCCTGCAGATTTTGGGTTAGTCCCACTTTTTACATTGCAGATTTGAAGCCTTATTTGGGTGAGGAAGATGAGCTTCCGTCGAGGACGACTTCATTTCAAGAAGGGGAGGATGATGAGGACATCAATACCATTGTTACACCCACAACCCCTACTGTTACATATAATGGACCAATTACTAGAGCTTGCGCACGCCAATTAAATTACCAGGTACTTTCGTTTCTTGGTAATGATTCTAATGTTCATGAGAATATGATGCTACCTAAATTGGATACATTTGTTTTGCTTACAAATGAAGGGCCTAGCTTGGAGAAGGATGAACATTGGAGCAAGAACAAGCATGGAGTTGATGGCATGCGAAGGGGAACAAGAACGGAGTTACAAGTGATGATTTCAGGACTTTGAAGCCACCATAAGGAGTGAATGAAGCCTTGGACGAAATATAGAAGATGACACTTCATAAATTTTGTCCAGAGGCTATTCTAGGTGTTGCGTCACCTTATTATTGGGCCAGGCCCATGTAATTTCAAAATACATAAGTATAGGCTGTTTTTAGAGTCCATATGTGTGGGGAAATAGGAGATAGGGTTGGTTTCAGACCCTTTTCCCAAGGGCCACGAAATTTCCCCCTCTCCCTCCATATATACAGCCCTTAGGGCACCCTTTAGACTTTAGGTTTTGTTTAGATTAAAAGTTCACCATAGCTGCAACTTCGCGCACTTCGTTTGTGTTCAACGACCAGACCAAGGCGTCACAGAACCCCACCTTGATCAATAAAGCTTTCCTCTTATATTCGCAATATCCAGATTGCAATCTTAGTTTCTTGCTTGTTCTTCGTTTGCCTGTAGGAAACAGACCTTCGTGGTCAGGTTGATCGTGCTCCGGCGTGGTCAATAACCTCTCGGAGTTGGTTTAGCGATTGCTAAGGCGCGACGTCCTTGCACGTTCGTAGTCGGATCGTCAAAGTCGACTTCCTCCAAAACGATAACCACCATCTCATCGAAAGACGGGACACCTTTGCCTCTATCAGAACTCCACCGTACTTACAAAAAAGGATAAGGGGTATCTTAGGAAGAACTGACCTCTACAAGGTTGATTATGTGGTAGATAACATCGGGGAAGGTGGCGGAAAGTAACTCTCGAATTGAAACTTTAAGAAATTATCGAGAGTAAGTAAGAAGGTGCAAAATAGCAGTTTCAAGCTCATAGGCAATCGTTCGATGCCTGAAACAAGGCGTGAAAGGGGTTCAAAGCAACGGGAATAAGTACTGTGTCTGATACCAGAATTGATGATCTTTTGGAAGGTGGCTCGTGAATTACATCCAAGGCCACGCGCGAGGAACAACCTTGGGTAGTACAGGAGAGTCAGGTTTCGATCCTGTGGAACTGTGGGTTATGGGCCCACCATGTGGGTTAAAAATAGGAGCGGTGACATCTTGCACGGGCATGATAGCAATGCATGTCAGAGAGTAGCATGTTAGTTATGTCGGCAACAACGTCGGTACCAAATGCGAGGGACGAAGAGAACCATTTTCCTGCTCGTTGAAACGAGGCGGACCAATAGGCAAAGTTCTCGTCCATCGGTGGCTACCGGAATGTCATCAACAATAGTAACACGGTCTTGCTGACAGAATTGTACACCGAGGTGTCTACATAAGCAGGAGAATATTACTGCTTAGATCATATAGATCACTACAAAGGTTAAGCCAAACATTGGCAAGGAAAATATGATTATTAGATTAAACAAAACAATGGAAAGAAAAATGTGTTTAAACACATATTTCAGGAGGTATATCCTTCCCAAGGACAAGCAGAGCATGATATCCATGACAGGATAGAAAGTACAAACCATTTAGGTAAGGGGAGAGGAATTTGATGACAATACCCATACAACAGTGTTTGGATAATTGAGCGAGAAACATTTAGCATTGGGCTTCAAATGTTCTTGTTGAAAATTGGATTACCACAGACATGCTGCGAGATAGCATTGACATGGTCTTCGAGCAAGGTCGGACTTTGGATACACAAAGGATCCATCAGGAAAAATTTATAAAACAAGTCATTCAATTTCCTCATGCTAGAATGGTTATCCTTGCTATAAAGGAAACTGTAACACTAGGTCCTCCGCCCAGGTGTGCTAGGCATGACTTCACCTTGCCGAGTCATATAAAGACCAATGTTATAACTCTTGGAAAGATGTTCCAACCATCATATCTGACCGAGATTCAGATTTGATTGGTGTTAGGATAACTTAGACTCAGGACGCCTGAGAAGAAAGGTGCAACACAAATTGTCGAGATGACATTGTAAGATTCACGGGAATTGAACTATGGAAGCGAGTTTCGAAACAAGAGTTCATCATTAAATCAAGGAGAGGTGAGGAGGTGGCTGATTGACTCAGCGACAATTCATTGAAATTTTCAAAAAGATGGATTTCCACAATCATGCGGACAAGGATATAACATTTGTCAGACCAAATGATATAATGAGGTATGCTCGAGGAAAACATACCCAATTAAGCATTGGTTGAAAGGTGCACCCGAAATATGGGCTTAGGTAGCATGACCGATGTTAGAATGGTGATTCGATAACCAATGGTCTAAGAATGAAAGGTCGACCATTAACTTCAAAGCAATATGGTTGCTAGAAGTACAAAAACCAAGCAACAACGTTCACCTGTTGGTATCCCGGCTAGAATCAACACGGGAACCAAGAAAGAATGATGATGGTGAGAAGTATGACTATACCAAGAATTTTTAAGAGGTGGTGAAATTCTCTCCGCATTCTTGACATAAAAGACGGTAATACTCCAAGGTAAAGAAGAACAGATGATGGATAGCAAGGAACTCAAGGTATAACACAAAACTCAAACAAGTTTGTGTTGGAGGGAAGTCAATAAAGTGGTCGATGGTAACATAGATCATCGAGGGCAAGGATGGTATTTCTCATCACGAACTCAATTGATATCTTGGAAGAGCTCAGAATGCCAATGATGATCACGACACAATTGTTGAGAGATTTCATGAAGATGTAATCGGTCGGCGATGACATCAAGTCAAAGGAATGATGAAGCGAAAGGTTATTGGAACCAAGGGTATGACACAAACTCGAAATCAATCTTGTTGTTCAGGGAGAAATGATATGACGAGGAAGATCGACATAAGATTAGCTCACTGTCGAAATTTGTGCTCCGGGAAGAAGGATCCGGTAGCACAGTTAAAATTTAGCACGATAATGATATAGCCAATCAGGCTAGGAATGGCGTGATCGGGTACAAACTCGTACTTAAAGAAGATTATCAAGAGTTGTTGAACCATAGTGCAGACTCAGTTCAGTTATCGGTGTCTTTGAGTGTTTAATAACTCAGAGCCCATGAAAAACTATAATCAGTGAGAATGTAGTACTTGATGAAGAACTCATAAGAAGTTCTGCAGTTCCAAGATATTCTCGAGATACCAGGGGGGTAATACTCGAAGACAGATCAAAGTAGAGGTTGGACTGGGGTATTGATCCGCAGAAGACAAATGCTTAAACTTGCTCGAGAAATGGGAACAAAGAAGAACAATATGGTCGGAACCATAGCTGCAAGGGATTCCACTTAATGACACCGGAAGAATTTCCCAAATGATTAGATATTTTGCAAGAAGCTTCCATGATAAGTTCCACATCGGGTCCATGGGCATGAACACGAAGTTCAAGGTCGACTCCCACTTCTTTAATGCATAACCTTTCTTTCACTTCTCACTTTCGAAGAAGTTGTAGTGTTGAAATTTTATCTGGACAATTACCAGAAGAGTATGACTCGTGAAAACTTTTGAATTCACACATATTAAGGAAGGCATAGGTTCAACCCATCAGGGTATCATGGAAACATATACCACAAGCTTCAATAGTAAATACCACCATCTTGAAAGCTGAGCATGGTTGAGAAAGCAGAGGATACAATTTATGAAAGGCATTATGTATCTGAGGGAAGGCTCACAAGGTTATTGAATATGAAGGACGCTGTTGGATAAAATCCAACAAAGGATCTGCCGGTCCATAATGGAGCGGATGTGAGTATTGGCACACAACCAGAGGAAGTAACAATGCAAAGGCATTGGATTATAGAAACAACTGACTAATTCAGAGCTCAAATGCAAGGGAATTGTGATTTTCAAATCAAGGACTCAGAAGCAAACGCTCTGATTAAGGATGGATAAGTTGAGTAAGCTTAGGGGTAAAATCGTCAACAATTTGATTGGTCGAGAACTAGCTCATGTTCTAAATGACGTCTGAGCCGGACAGATAATTTAAAAGGATCAACTGATGATTGCGAGCATTCTCCACATATTGGTGTTTTAACAAATTTCAATCGTCCTTTTTCGATGGCCGATTTAACTATTTGACGAAACATGTTGCAATCATCAAAATTATGTTTGAACGAATCATGCAACTTACAATACATTCGTCCAAGGATAGATGGCTCAACATGGTGATCAAGAATTCTTATGTAATTATTTTTCAGCAACAAATCAAATATTTGGTCACACATGATTGAATTGAAGGTAAACTTCTTGTTTTCTAGCCGATCTTGCTGTGTGAACGGTTTTGGAGATAAGCAAACGAATGGTTCAGATTTGGAATCTCCCCATTCGGCTATGCATTGTGTTTTCCAGTCTATCTCCGATGTCTTTGGATAATATATTATATTAGCATCGGATTTCTCAAAAGAATTTAACCTTGGCTTTAAATTTTTGAAACAAAAATATTTAGAACACACATGTCTCAACTGAGACCAAGTGCAAGCCAAGTACGAAATAAGCAAAGCTACCCGATTAGATATGAACTTTAGATAAAGCAATGGGGAAAGCCTTGACTGCAACAATAAGTCATTATCGGTCTTTATAAATGGCAGAATAGGTTGACCAATATATTCTATAACAATTTTATTGCTAACTAGTAAATTACCCTTCTTCATTGGTCTTTCAAAATTACTTATGAGGATTTTTCTAATAGATGCATCAACAATAAAGTTGTGACCAAATCTGAAAATAGGTAAATTACTTGCTAGACATACCTCTTCAAATATGTTGGGAGAGCATGATGATGGTGTGACTTGAACAATATCTTGCTCCGCCTTTGGATGGCTCCCAACGCCTTTTCATCATATTTTTCTTGATTCCGTGCATCATTACATTGAAGATTTTTGTCAGCCAAACTTTGTTCCACTACTTGCTCTTGTCCTTGAGGCTTGTCAATTTCTACGACAGGAACTCATAGGGCAGGAAGTAGGTTCCATTAACTTCAGAAAAATCAAGCATGGTTGTTTTGCTATGCTTGCCATGCCCTTTCTCAATAATGCTTGCCTCTATGGATTTGATGGATTCAAAATATATACTACTTGATTCGGCTTTTTCAACGGAAGCACTTTTAGTTTCCGAATCATCATTCTTTTCACTGGTTATATCAATTGGCAAGGCTTCTTTTCTTTGAGCCAATTCCCTATCAATTCTCTCTTCGCAAAGTATTTGCACCCTATCGCGCAAAGCTTTAACTCCCCTCTCAATTTCAGCCCGCTCTAGATCAGTTTGCCCCCCAATGCTTTTAGGATCTTTCGGCAATGCACTGTTAGTGTTGCCAAAATTTTGCAAATGTATAGGGGGTGTATAATATGCTGCGGAACTAGGTGGAGGTGTATGCATTGCTGTATAACCATATGCTCTCTCACTAATTCTCTCAATTGATGAAGTTTCATCTTCTTGCAAAACTCTAAACTTTATTGCAGCAGAATCAGGAAACAACCCATTTCATATTATTCAAGGCAAAGAGCACTAATCTTCTTGTTTTGTGCCAAGCTCTTTTTTAGCGCAACCATGACGTCGCTTGAAGCTATGTCGATATTTCCCCAAAGAGGAAGGGATGATGTAGCACAGCGGCGGTAGGTATTTCCCTCAGATATGAAACCAAGGTTATCGAACCAGTAGGAGAACCATGCAACACAACGTAAACAACCCCTACACACAGATAACAAATCCTCGCAACCCGACGTGTTAAAGGGGTTGTCAATCCCTTTCGGGGTATGACGCCAGAAATGGTGCGTGGACGGGGGAAAGTTGTAATGAATTGATAGACCGAACGCCAAATAAAATAAATAGAAATAAAATGCAGCAAGGTATTTTTGGTTTAATAGATCGGAAAATAAATGCAAGGAAAAAGTAGATCGCTAAGGCAAATATATGAGAAAGAAGACCGGGGCCCGTAGGTTTCACTAGTGGCTTCTCTCGAGAAAAATAGCAAACTGTGGGTGAACAAATTACTGTTGGGCAATTGATAGAACTTCAAATAATTATGACAATATCCAGGCAATGATCATTATATAGGCATCATGTCCAAGATTACTAGACTGACTCCTGCCTGCATCTACTACTATTACTCCACACATCGACCGCTATCCAGCATGCATCTAGTGTATTAAGTTCGTGGAGAAATGGAGTAATGCAATAAGAACGATGACATGATGTGTAACGCCCCGGATTCGATGCGCCAGGTGTCCACCAGTTATTCGCCGTCGTTGCCATGTCTTGTGCTTGCGTGTTGCACTTTGCCATGTCATCATCTACATTTCATATCATGTCATCTTGTGCATTGCATTGCATACGTGTTCGTTTCATGCATCCGAGCATTTTCCCCGTTGTCCGTTTTGCAATCCGGCGCTCCTATGTCCCCCGGCGTCCCCTTTTACATTTCTCCGTGAGCGGGTGTTAAACATTCTCGGAATGGCCCGAGGCTTGACATGTGGCCTTGGTATACCACCGGTAGACCGCCTGTCAAGTTTCGTGCCATTTGGAGTCCGTTTGATACTCCAACGGTTAACCGGGTAGCCGCAAAGGCCTCTTTGGAGTTGCAGCCCAACACCCCTCCAAAGTGGCCCAAAACCCATCTTAGTCATCTCCATCATCTCGGTCGTTCGATCACGATCGCGTGGCCGCAAACCGCTCCTCAATTGGAGTCTCCTAGCTCCTTCTACCTATAAATATGTGTCTCTCCCTGAAATTTCGGGCAGATGAAACCCTACCATCTTCCTTCTCGCGCCACCGGACGAAAAACCCCGCCGCCGGACATGTCCACCGCCCAGCGCCACCTCAGCACCTCCGCCGCCGCACCCACTCCCGAGCCGCCACCTGGCCTCCGGCCTCCTCCCCGCCGCCGCGGCCCGCCCAGGCCCGCGCGGCCGCCCGAGCCGCCCGCTCTCCCGCTCGCCGCCCGCGGCGCCCGCCGCCTCGCGCCATGGGCGCCGGCGCCGCCCCCGCACGTCTCCGCCGCCGTCCGCCCGGGTCCCGCGCCTCACCTCCCTGCCCGGCGCCGCCTCGGCTCCCCGCCGGAGCTCCTCTGCCGCGCCCTGGCGCCCCCGTGCCCGGCGCCGCGTCCCCGCCGCCGTGCGCCGCCCGGCCGGCCGCCTCCCACGACCCCGCTCCAACGCCGCCGCCTCCCTCCGTCTTCCTCGTCGCCGGTCGGCCACAGCCCGGGACCGGCCCGTCCCCGCCCAGATCCGGCGGCCCCCTTCTTCCCCGAGCTCCTCCGGCGACTACTCCGGCGAGATCCGCCGCGTTGACTTTTTCCCCGCGAGGTTGAAATATTTCTAAGTCCCCAGATCTGCTAAATTTTGTGCCACTGTTCATCATGCCATAACTCCCTGCATACTGCTCCATTTCGTGCGTGTAATATGTCAAGTTGTTCGTCTCAACGAGTACATCATTTCACATCGTTGCATCATTTTCATTTGAGCTCATCGTGATGCCCGAAATGCTATTGAAAGAGGGCTATGTGATGTTAGTTTCAGATCTGTTTCAGAACATGCACTTTTGTCATTTTTGCCATGATTGATGTGTGCACCCTATGAACTTGAGTCCTACATGTGTTTTGTAATATGCCATGCCATCTTTACAGGGGTGTATGACATGTATTTTTGTAATCTTTGTGGTGACTAGCACAAGCATGCAAACTAGGGATCATATTGTTGCTGATTTCAGGGACTTAGTAATTTCACTAAGTCATTCCCTGCTGTTATTTTTATGCCATGTGTTCGTGTTGTTACAGAGAGATATATGCCCATTTTGAGCATGATCAGTAAGGGTGTTTTGAACTTATGGATTTTCTCCATCCATCCATGCCTTGTTTGTAATTATGGAGTGCCATAGCTGGAGTCAATCGAGCTCTACTTTTGCTATAAAATGTTACTGGCAGATTGTTTACATGTTATTCGATTTTGCCAAGCTTGTTGTAGTTGTTCATTGCATGCTATGATGTTGTTCTTGCCATGATTAGCTTCTATGCCATGTCTTATTGATGGGTGTATGCTTATTTTGTCATGCAATGCTCTGTAGTGAGTGCATCGAGCTCGTAAGCATGCCTACTTGTTATCTGTTTTGACATGTCCAGTTTTCTGCCAAGTCTGAAACCTGTAACGAAACTTGCTTAATTGACATGGGTGCTAGTATATTTTCTGGTCCTTTTTGGCTCATGGTCAGTAAGGGACTTTTGTTCTATGTTTTAAGGAGATTCATTCCATGCCTTGTTTTGCTATATTGTGTTCCTGTAGCAGGTTGTTTCCTTGCTCTAAACATGTCATCCTGATGATAATTTCTGGCATGTTGTTATTTTCACTAAGTCTGTGAACCTGTTATCTTTTGCACTTTTTCCATGCTTGTTTGAACCTGTTATGGTGTGATTTAGCCGTAGCTCAGTGTTCATCTTTTGTCAAGCATCTTGAGTAGTTAACTTCCATATCCTTTTCTGATATGTTTGGGTGCAGTAGCTTAATTTCTTGTTGCATGCTAAGTGGCATCATGCTGTTAAACGCAGAAATATGTCATTTTGTTTTGCTTGTCATTTGCAAACCGTGCATCCGATTCCGGTGATCTTTATATCGATTTCAACCGAAATCACCTCACCTTTCCAGTGGCATACTTGGTTTGCCAAGATTATGCCTTGTTCATCTTTTCCCTTCCGGAGCACGCATATGCATTGCATACCACATCTCGCATATCATGCCATGTCTTGCATCATGTTGATTGCGCATTGCATCGTGGTTGATAGTTGTTTCTTTGCTCGTGTTCTCGTTTTGGGTAGAGCCGGGAGACGAGTACGTGAACGAGGAACCTGTTGAGAATGCTTATGAGGATCAAGCCTTCGACAACTCTGAGAACCTTGCAGGCAAGATGACCGTACCCTCGAAATCACTTCTATCTTTGCTTGCTAGATGCTCGCTCTTTTGCTATGCCTATGCTGCGATACCTACTACTTGCTTATCATGCCTCCCATATTGTCAAACCAAGCCTCTAACACACCTTGCCCTAGCAAACCGTTGTTTGGCTATGTTACCGCTTTGCTCAGCCCCTCTTATAGCGTTGTTAGTTGCAGGTGAAGATGAAGTTTGTTCCTTGTTGGAACATGAAGATGTTGTTCCTTGATTGGAACATGTTTACTTGTTGGGATATCACAATATATCTTGTTTAATTAATGCATCTATATACTTGGTAAAGGGTGGAAGGCTCGGCCTTATGCCTGGTGTTTTGTTCCACTCTTGCCGCCCTAGTTTCCGTCATACCGGTGTTATATTCCCGGATTTTGCGTCCCTAACGCGGTCGGGTGATTTATGGGACCCCCTTGACAGTTCGCTTTGAATAAGACTCCTCCAGCAAGGCCCAACATTGGTGTTACCATTTGCCTACCACCTATCCCTTTCCCTTGGGTCGGCCAGCCCGAGGGTCATCTTTATTTTAGCCCCCCCGGGCCAATGCTTGTCTAAGTGTTGGTCCAAACTAGAGCGCTTTGCAGCGCCACCTCAAGGAAACATGGGGTCTGGTTTTAGTTGTACGGACAGCTCATCCGGTGTTGCCCTGAGAAGGAGATATGTGCAGCTCCTATCAGGATGTCGGCGCATCAGGCAGCTTTGCTGGACTTGTTTTATTACTGTCGAAATGTCTTGTAGCCGGGATTCCGGGACTGATCGGGTCTTCCCGGGGAGAAGGAATATCCTTCGTTGATCGCGAGAGCTTATCATGGGCTAAGTTGGGACACCCCTGCAGGGTTTGAACTTTCGAAAGCCGTGCCCGCGGTTATGTGGCAGATGGGAATTTGTTAATGTCCGGTTGTAGAAAACCCGAAGTTGATCTTAATTAAAATACATCAACCGCGTGTGTAACCGTGATGGTCTCTTCTCGGCGGAGTCCGGGAAGTGAACACGGTGTTGGAGTTATGCTTGACGTAAGTAGTTTTAGGATCACTTCTTGATCATAGTTGTTCGACCGTGCTTTTGCCTTCTCTTCTCGCTCTCATTTGCATATGTTAGCCACCATATATGCTAGTCGCTTGCTGCAGCTCCACCTCACTACCCTGTCCTACCTTTAAGCTTAAATAGTCTTGATCTCGCGGGTGTGAGATTGCTGAGTCCCTGTGACTCACAGATACTTCCAAACCAGTTTGCAGGTGCCGATGAAACCGTGCAGGTGGCGCACCCGAGCTCAAGGAGGAGCTCGATGAAGATCTTGTCCTTTGTATTGTTTCGTTCTAGTTGATCAGTAGTGGAGCCCAGTTGGGGTCGATCAGGGATTTGTGTAGCATTTGGGGTAGTCTTCTTTTATTTTGGTTCCGTAGTCGGACCTTGATTGTATCTGTATGATGTAATGCTTTACTCATGTATTGTGTGAAGTGGCGATTGTAAGCCAACTATGTATCTCTTTCCCTTATGTATTACATGGGTTGTGTGAAGATTACCTCACTTGCGACATTGCTTTCAATGCGGTTATGCCTCTAAGTCGTGCTTCGACACGTAGGAGATATAGCCGCATTGAGGGCGTTACATGATGTAGACAAGATCTATTTATGTAGAGATAGACCCATCGTTTTATCCTTAGTAGCAACGATACATACGTGTCGTTTCCCTTTCTGTCACTGAGATCAAGCACTGTAAGATCGAACCCACTACAAATCACCTCTTCCCATTCCAAGATAAATAGATCAAGTTGGCCAAACAAAACCCAAATACCAGAGAAGAAATATGAGGCTATAAGAGATCATGCATATAAGAGATCAAAGAAACTCAAATAACTTCCATGGATATAAATAGATAGATCTGATCATATACTCAAAGTCCATCGATGCCAACAAACACACTGCAAAAGAGTTACATCATATGGATCTCCAAGAGACCATTGTCTTGAGAATTCAGCAAGAGAGAGAAATCCATCCAGCTACTAACTACGGACCTGAAGGTCTACAAAGAACTACTCACGCATCACCGGAGAGGCACCAATGGAGGTGGTGATCCCCATCCGAGATGGTGTCTAGATTGGATCTGGTGGTTCTAGATTCTGCGGCGGCTGGATGAATATTTTGTCGACGTTCCTAGGGTTTCTGGAATATTGGGGTATTTATAGAGCAAAGAGGCGGTCCGGGGGGCACCCGAAGTGGGCACAACCCACCAGGGCGCGCCTGGGCCTCCTGGCGCGCCCTCGTGGGTTGTGCCTCCCTCGGGGTACCCACAGGTGCAACCAGGGACCGTTGTGTTCCTTCTAGCCCATAAAAATTCTCCGTGGAGTTTCGTGGCATTTGGACTCCGTCTGGTATTGATTTTCCGCGATGTAAAAAACATGGAAAAAACAGTAACTGGCACTTGGCACTATGTCAATGGTTTAGTACCAAAAATGATATAAAATGACTATAAAACGATTATAAAACATCCAAGATTGATAATATAACAACATGGAACAATCAAAATTATAGATACGTTGGAGACGTATCAAGCCACAACCGCTTCTGGAAGGGATTGATCCATAGTACTTTTAGATTCTTTCGGCACCGACCCGTGAGTGTTGTCGAAATTCTCGAGTTGCATAGAGCACGCATTATATGCTACAATATTAGATGGTGGCACGTGTGTTCCTGCAAAATTTTCACTTATTCGGCTATGATCATGAAGGTGCGGGGCCGAATTATGAACATCTACAATTGCATATGGTGCTAAAAAATTATTAACATGAGGTGTAGCATATGATGGTTGAGAGTAACTAGCCGAACAGCTAGTAGTAGCATGGCCAATTCTCCCATCCATCGGCAAGGTTGGATTCACATATTGCAAATTAGTTGCCGATGAATAAATGGGTGAAACACTTTCTTGTATGCTATTGGAAATTTTAACATGAGGTGTTTCAAATTGATTACCTAAACCCATCATGTTGTTCATCGGCATATGGATTTGTGGGGTTGTCGATGCATGAGATTAGGATACATATGTTGTATATTGCTAAAATCATAAGAATTTGAAGCATGAAGATTATTTTGCATCGGCCCTTGCACGTAATTAGATGCATGATTGGTGAAATTAGGGCTTGCTGATACATTATGCTCATTAAGTGATCCAGCAACAACATATGAATTATTTGCATCTACAAAGGGGAAGTGGGTATTCATATTACCTTTGTAGGTCACAACTTCTTGATGACGATATCTTCGTACCTAGAACGGGCCGGAGACCGTTCAAAGCTTCGATCCCCAGTGGAGTCGCCAAAAAGTGTGTTCGCACACGAACACGTCACCGTGTTGCCTCGACGCCGGGGGTGATGCACTGCAGCTTATGTCGAAGGAGACCCGGACGGAAGCGCGGTACGCAAGACAATCCGGCGGGCACTTTTGTAGGCCCTAAACCCCACACGCCCGGAAGGAACCCGCCAGGGCGCGCGGCGGCTATGGGCTGCCCTAGGTCGACCTGATCGCCCCTAGGGCCTCGTGGATCGCCGCCCTGCAACTAGAAGAACGGACGAAGAACGAGGAAGAAAAAGAAGAAGGGAGAAGGTAAAAGTAAAGGTAAAAGATGATAGATTAATTGTTCGATCGTGTGTTGTTCAATCGACCGTCACCCCTTACATATATATGAGGCGACTAGACTTCCCGTACAAGAAAAGGACTCAAATCACATCCAAATCGTCAAAAGTTGCACTAGCTTGGACTACGAGGGAAGGAACTTCCGGGATAAAGTTACATCAAGTATCCCTCTTGCACATCTCCTGGAGGTCGCATATGGCTTCCCATCACGATGGTCCGAAAAGCAAAGTTGTAGATCTTGCAATTGGGGAAAACTCTTCAGTTGATCACTTTTTCATCCGAGCTCATCTTGATGTTGAATTTGGACCAGAAATCTGCAAATAATGTTAAAACTCCAGTTTTCGGGGCGCACCGTGTGCAAACTTTCGGTTTAGCCGGGAACCTCCCCGGAAGTTTTTCCCGGAACTTCCATGGTAGACTTTTGTAGCACACTGTTTTGGCTCTAACTTTTGCATACGAACTCGGATTCAGACGTTTGTTATATCAAAACCGATCGTTTCGACGAGATGAAGACAATCCATGTAGAAACTTTTCTCATATAAGGCCGTCTTGGAGGTTTAATTGGCGAACAATACTCTGAATACAAAGTCTTAGTGCTTCGAGCATAGTTTCGGCCCTTGAGATGAGATCGGATGGTGATGGCTCAAACTTGAAAGATGTCCATGTCGACAAGACGAAACTTTTTAATGTAGATCAATTCTCCATTTGAAGCCATCTTAATTAAGTTCTTGACCATGCCAAAATTGGGTGTCAACACATTCTAAGGTTTTGGCTTGTCTTGTCGACACTCTTCTAGGGTTTTAAGGCTCTCAAATCTTTCCATCACCATATAATAGCTCATGATAGAAGTCTCTAGTATGGGGGCCAATCCATACCGTACTTGAATCATTACCACATACGTGGATAGTGAATCACGTATTCTAAGACTGGGGCATCCTCACAAGCATTGCAGAACTTCTCTTCTCCACGAACTGGATTCAGGTAAATCCATTGGTTCTGCAAGCCAAACAAAACCTCTATCATTTCTTCACAACTCTCGGGTTTACGTAATCTCCTATGGAACATCTGCTGATGAAATAAGAGCTTCTCCCAGAATTCTTCCTGCAACCAGGTTGTGCTTGCTCCTTTTCAAATCCTGGGTCATGTGGGTTATGGTCCCACTTCATCACTTGTATATCTTTAACTCATCCTTGGAGTTACTATTGGTCCATATTGTAAGATTACATCTCCTTTAAATCCAATAGTACTTCATCCCTTCATACTCTTGGGGTAACTATCATAACTAAAACAACGCTCGAACTTATTTTGTCCAAACTCCACCCTATGGAACAACATTTTCCTTTCCACCGTTCTAGTGTTCCCACAGGGTATTACCATTAAAATAAAATGTACCGGTTCATCCATAATTCATATTCTCTTGATATCAAATCCTTTATTACATCCTTAACCACTACTCAAAACTCGGATTCCAGAGGTACTTTATTACAAATGTTGCCATCCACATAGTTTGGTATGTGTTGGGGATATTACTACTGGGCGTAAACCGGTTAGGAGAGGCCGGGTTAACTTCATCAGTAGTTATCATATTTGAAGCCCATGAAGACAGACGAAGACGCTTCAAGAAGGCCCAGGGCCCAAAGCCGGGTTAAGGCCTGTAGACATAAACCGGCATTGACAATGTAACTTGTACTATACGATAGAAAGAACAGAGACCGGGCCGGACACGCTTATGAGCCGGTCTCGGGATTCTGTAAACTGACGGGCGTCAACCCATGTATATAAGGGGACGACCCGGCGGCGGTTCAAGGACAACAGACAACAACTCGAGACTCAGGCAAAGCGTATTCGCTCCCTGGTCATCGAAACCCCATCAATTCCATCACAACTAGACGTAGGCTTTTACCTTCATCGTAAGGGGCCGAACTAGTATAAAACTCTCTTGCGTCCCTTGTCCGCTTTAACCCCTTTAAGCTAACCCATAGCGATGGCTCCACGACTAAGTCCTTTCATGAGGACATCTGCCGTGACAAAACCACGATAGTTGGCACCCACCATGGGGCTGTCACACGATGGTTTCAAGTTCTTGGAGGGCAGCTTCGAAGGACTCAAGGGTTACGCTGTGGGCCGGATGACTAAGAGTCATCGCGGCAAGCTCTACATCGACGATGCAGGCTGGGGCCCCGAGGCCGGCTCAATCGAGTACGGGTACCAGGTCCTCTTTGGTGGCATCCACGTTTTCATCGGCAAGATCGGCGAACCAGGCCCTGAGCCGGACATCTGCACCGACCTCGTCGAAACGGCTCAGCGTGCGAGATCTGCCCGGGTCAAGCCTGTCATGAAGCATGCCTTCGTGGGAGTCATCCATGGAGGGGAATACGAGGATAGATCGGAATCTGGTGGTGAGACCGTCGTTTATTCCGGCGACGAGTCATCGACCAGAGAGACCGAGTCGTTATATCAGTTACAAGATGACCGAATTGGGGGCTGTTCCGATGGCGATAGTATTCCGGACCCCTCTGATCTGCCAAACCGGGTTGCAATCTTCATGGCCGGTACGCAGCCGGCGCTCCACTCTTCGACCACATCAGCGATGATTTCCGGATCAGCAGCGGCGACGACAGCCGGGGCAGGAGGCCCTGTGCGACCGCCGGCTCAGGTTTTATCTGATTTATTTGATGCGTTGGCAACGCTGATGACGGAGGCTAACCCGACAGATCAGGATGCGCACAATGCGGAAATCACGAAAGTAAAGGATCAGATTACTCAGGCCAAAGCCGACTTGGCAGCTGAAGATACCAGGATGGCCGTAGAGCGGGCCGCTTTGGATGCACAGGCTTACTGGCTTATGCTGGATCAGAATGCATCGCACGAAGTCCTGAAAAGGAGACACCGATCTCGCCTGCCTCTGGTTTATGATGCTAGGAACCTCTTTAATACCCCAGGAGCGGGGACCAGTAATCCACCGGTAGCAAACCGGGCGAAGGCGCCTGGAGCAGGGGGGCCGGTTCAGCCACGTTTGATGGATCCGCGTCCTTAGAACGACATTGTGACACAGCCTATACAGACACCACCGGGCATTACTCTACCCCGATGGACAACCTTGTCGCTGCCGCTTCACGACTGGCGGCCATCCCGATCGAATGCGATTCTCCAGCGGCGGTTGAGACACGTCGGGTTAAGGAGCTTCTTCAAACGGCTTTGTTTCAGCAGGAGGCTTATTCATATAACCGCGATCAGATTCATTCTACTCCCTGTCCAAGCCGGAGTTACAGCAGGTGTCACATCCTAGTTAGACCATGCATTAGAGTGTGCATCATGTTTACCTTTCATCAGAAACTTGAAATGGGGAAGGCAGAACCCCCAGCACCCCCCTGAAATCAACTAGGGTTTACTAAAAACATTTTCAATGAACCTGAAATGCCCTTCTAAAATGTTCACCCTCTTTGTCTTGGGTTAGAACCTCTGGCAAAATAGGTGCACAATTTTCTAGGTCAATAAAAGGTCACTGAATTAAATCATATGTATGCTGATTTTGGACATTTAAATGCTTATAAATATTTTAAGTGTTCAAATAATTCTGGAAATAAGTCAGGGCTGTTAGGAATAATCCCAACAGAGCCCACAATTATTTCCAGGATTTTAGAAAGTGCCTAGGTATTTTAAATAATGTCACAAAGTTACAGAATAATAGAAAAAGAAAACAGAAACTAAACAATTAAGGAAAAAGGGCTAACCTGGCCGCAGCCACCAGCCGGCCCACCTGGCGGCCCAGCACTGTGCTGGCCCACGCCAGCCAGCTGCTTCCTCCCCGCCAGGCAGGCAGGGAGCTGACGCCGGCGAGCGCGAGCTCGCCACGGCGCCAGCAGCTTGCCGCTTCGCGCGCCTGGACGCTGGGCGACCTCCACATCGCCGTCCCGACCCCGTGGACACCTCATTCACCCCCTGCCCCTCTCCCTCGCTCTCCATCCGCCATGGCCGACGCTGCCGCGCCCGCGCCACCGTGAAACCGCGCCCTCCGACGTCCCCGCGCTGCACCGCCGTGTCCACTCGCTCCGCCGTCGTCGACTACTTCGAACAGGCCGAGCCCCGAGCTCTCACATGCTCTGCAACACCTTCACCGACCCCGCCTTCGTCAGCCCCTGCGGGAGATCCCCTTCGACGTCGCCGCCGCATCAGTTCATCCCCGACCTCGCCGTCAACTCCGTCGCGACCGTAGTGAGCTTAGCTACCTCCCCATCCTCTCCGTTCTTCTCCTAGTGCACCACAGAGAGCACACGAAGCTCACCTGCACGCGCCGCCGCGGAGCTCGTCGCCGACGTGTCTCCGGCCAACCACCGGCCAAGCCACCTAGTCTACTAACCTCACCGCATCCCCAGGAGCACAACGCCCCACTCCACGCACCTCGCCGTGCCCCACAGCCTCGGGTTCGCCCTCACCCGACTCAGGCGACCGCCCAGCTCGTCGCCGGTGATGTTTCCGGCCACCCCGAGTTCAACCACCACCACCAAACGCTGCGGCTCGTTCCCAGCTACCCGTAGATGACCTCCGCCGTCCATTTGGTCGCCGGAATGCACTAACGCACTTCCACCACCGCGTTTGGGCTCGCCAGCGGCTAAACGCCGGCGAGTTTGACCGTTGACGTTGACTGGTGGGCCCCAGGTTGACTCCCCTGAGTCAATGACAAGTGGGCCCCCCTCTGCCAACTAACTGATTTAGTTTTAATTAAAATTAATTAGTTTAACTAATTACTGACATGCGGGACCCACTGGTCAGTTTGACCTGGACGACCCCATTGACCTCTGACGTCATCCTGACGTAGTGCTGACGCAGTAATTTAATTACTGGAATTATTTTTATAGAGGAAATTCCAGAAAATAGTTCAAACTTCAAAAATTCATAGAAATTAATCTATAACTCCAAATGCAAAGATTTATATATGAAATTTGATCAGAAAAATCCAATCTATCCATTGGTGCTGGTTTCATGCATGTCAGAACAAGTTAAACCTGCTGTTTATACAATACAAGGTGATGCACTTAAATGGCTATGTTAAAAGATCTAGCACTTGAACCTTTGGTTCAATTGAGCACATTCCACCCTGCTTTAACTTGCATTAGGCCAATACACTTCCATATTGCCATGTCATAGCATGCATCATAATGTTGCATATCGTCATGTGTTGATTGTGTTTCGATGTGTTCTTCGTGGTAGGTCCTGCCTCCGAGGATATTCAAGAGTATCCAACTGAAGGGCAGTATCCCACCACCAATCCATCAGGCAAGCAACCCATTGATTATTCCGATACAAACCCATGTTCTCGCTTCTGCTCTCGTTTACTACATTAAGACAACGCGATTCAAACTGCTGTGTGCTGCGGTAGTTGAACCCACTTCCTTTGTATGACCTGCCATTGCCACAGTAACTAGATGAAACCCACTAGCATGTGTAGGAGTTGATTGAGCCATATGTGTGTGTGTTCCTACCATGCTATGCTTGATATGCTTAGAGTTGTGTCAGGTCTGGCTCATCAGGATGATGAACTAGAGTGAAAGGTTGTGACGGTGTCGAGAGTGTGGAAGTGGTGAATACGATTTGGTAAAGGAATCGATGAGAGGCCATGTAGGAGTACATGGTGGGTTGTTTCATTGAGGCCGTCCTTAAGAACTGAGATCTGTGTGTGTGATTTAAGACTCAGCTACTACCACACATTGGGCCCTGAAATATGACCCCGCTCGACTTACCGACCCCTCTCGTCCTCTGTCCAGGAGTTGCAAGTAGTTTCTGGTGTTTGTAGTTGCTGGGGGCCGCACGCAGCGCTGACCATAGGGGTGGGCTGTGTTGCGGTAGGCACGTGGCACGGTGTACCGATTCGCCCGTTTGGTGTCTCGGGAACCCTGCACACATCGTTTCGGGCCGTTGAGGACACCCCGGCCGGATCTCCTTGCGGATGGAACCCGAATAGGCGATAAACCTGGACTAGAGACTAGTGTGGTTGGTTAGGTCGTGGTCTACACCCACGTCGGCTTTCGCTTGAAGTTTGCCGAGCACATGACGTGTGTAGACGCTAAGTGGTGGAAACATGTGTGAAGAAGTACACCCCTGCAGGGTATTAAACTATTCGAATAGCCGCGTCCGCGGTGAAGGACTACTTGGTCACCTATGCAGTTCATAGACAATTAAATGGATACTACTAAAAATCTCAAGATAAGTGTGAGTACCGCGGATGGCCCTCTCGTAGGATGACGAGGGAGGATCCACGATGGAGTATTGTGGTGGTGATAGTGGACTCGTGTGCGACAAATGAATTACCAGTTGTGTCTATCGTAGGATAGCTTAGCCAAGAGTCAAAGCTGGCTTGCTGCAATAACTCCACTACCTTCTTGAGAATATGCATGTATAGTAGGATTCTGTTGTAAGACTTGCTGAGTACCTTTGTACTCATGTTGCTTTAATTAATGTTTTCAGACGACAGCGCCAACCCCTCCAATGGGTTCTATGTAGACCTCGACGTTGACGAGTGACTTACCACCCAGGTGGTGATCCAAGACTTGTGAAGGGTCGATGTAGATAGACAGGCTTCGTCAAGCCTTCTTTCTTTCTAGTGTCTGTACTCAGACTACTTTGCTTCCGCATGTGCTTGTATGATTGTATGACTTGAGTGTCGGGTCTTGTGACCCCTACCTGTATGGATGATATGTATGGCTCTACGAAGCCTTTTAAATAAAGTACTTGAGTTGTAGAGTTTTGTTGTGATGCAATGTTGTATTTACTCATATCGGGCATATTGTGTGTATGATTGAAATGCTTGGTATGAGTGGGATCCGACTATCTAGTTGTTTATCCTTGGCAGCCTATCATATGAGGAAATGTAGTCTAGTGCTTCTGAGCGATAGTAGTCCGCTACAGCCCAGTTCACCGGAGTCCTGCTAGCCCAGCACTACTGCTCGGGACACATGACTGGCTGGCATGTGTTTCACTTCGTTCCTGTGTCTGTCCCTTCGGGGGAATGTCACGCGGTGTTATCCGGAGTCCTGCCTAGCCTGCTACAGCCCGTGTTACCGGAGTCCTGTTAGCCCAGTGCTACAGCCCGGATTTATACGTTGTTGACCGACATGCTCGATGTGAGTCATGTATGCCTGTCCTCATGGGTTAGTGCCGCCTTGGGTTCACGACTAGCCATGTCGGCCCGGGTTCTCTGTCATATGGATGCTAGCGACACTATCATATACGTGAGCCAAAAGACGCAAACGGTCCTGGGCCAGGTAAGGTGGCACCCGTGGGAGTACCGTGCGTGAGGCCGCAAAGTGATATGATGTGTTACATGCTGGGTCGATGTGGCTTAGGATCGGGGTCCTGACAGCGTTGGCATCAGAGCCAGACTGCCTGTAGGTTCGCTAAGCCAAACTGGTTGATGTCGAGTCTAGAGATGCTTTAGTTTATGTAGGGGAATTGATTGTGGGAGGGAAGGTAAGGCTCTTTTACTCCTTTACCTTATGCCCTCTATCTTGAGTCATTCTCTTGTCATTCTACGTGGGTTGAGGACTAGGCTGTCTTCTCTCTATCAGGTTCACGTGTTACTAATCCGTAGTAACTTATAGGATTGTTGGTTACAACCCAGTTCAGTTTCTACTAAATTTTAGTATGTTGCCAGTTGAACCGGAACCTTGATATAATGGTTGTTGAGTGGTTTTGCAACTGTTGTGGATGTCTCATCTCCTTTTCTGAGCATTTACAGCCGTTATGCTGTCCAATTCTCCTAGAAAATTCTAATGTCTTTGCGTTATTTTGTGCTTCCAGATGGCCACCCGTTCCCAGAACCAAGTGGTTCTTCTGACCCGTTGCATTGATGTGTGTGGTCACACAGCTATGTTGGTTCGAGTGATCGTCGAGACAGGTTACCGATGGTATCCTGAATATACCGTCGAGGAGCAGTTTAGGGACTTTAATCAAAGCCAGTATCTGTGCACGGTCAGGATATATCCATCTTATCCCGGAGCTACTGAACCGCTCCACTGTTCTTATGGACTTGGGATCACTATTGGGATGTCCGTGCAGGATGCAGCCTACTCGATGATGACTATTATTCGAGCCAGAACCGCCTTGCTGAGCAACACTGATTTCCGCTACATGCCAACATCCCTCCCTGGGGCGCATGGTTACCTTCAGGGTATTTATAGCGATGCATCCCATGAGGACTCACTCCTCCGCACCACTACTGAGATGTTGGAAGACAAGGACCGTGAAAACCGGGCCTTGCGTATGGAGCTCTTTAATGCTCGTTCTGATCACTGGGCCACTTTGACTCGGTTTGCCCCTGCAGTGTAAGCCGGATACATGGACATGAGGGACTTGTACCCTGTGCGTGCCAGTCTGCCAGATTTCATGGAGTGGCGTGAGGTGGGAGGCATCACCCCTCCTCGTGGACCTCGTCTGCCGCCGTTTGTTGGACCAAGGCCACACCCAAGTCCCTATGGTCCGCAAGCCCCACAGGACCGTCTGTTCCCAGATGATCATGTTCCGCTTCCAGGCTTGGGTGGTGACTTCTATAAGGATTACTATGGAGCTGTCTGAGCTAGTAGTAGTTTCGCTGGTATTGTAACAGTTGTATGTCCACCGTCCTACGTGACTTGTGGAATATGAATTAGTGTGTATCCATTCCGGAGGTGTAGAAAAATAATGTATAGGAGTTTCGAATGCCTCCGATGAGATGTAACGTCTTTCATCATAGTTGTACCTTAGCTTGGGCTTGTACTAAACTATGTATGGTGTGTATGACTGTTGGTTAATATATGGCAAGTTTCTGTATTACCATGTCATACGGATGAACATCTCTGCATTCCTTGTTATCCATTACATTCCGCACTTCCTTGCCCAGATTTTGCCATCCTGGTCTAAATCGTTGTTTTGTTTTTCCTAGGATGGTCAACACCCGCAGCAACCCTGCTGCTCCGGAGCAGGGTGAAGCTAGCGCAGCTAGGGATGAGAATCTGCCTCAACTGCCTTCTCTGGCCGAAGTAATGCTGGAGGCAGAACGAAACAAGCGCGAGACTAACCGCTTGCTGGAGCGGATTGAGCAGAATACTGCACGCCAACAGAGGAACATTCCAGTGTCAATCAATGACTTTGTCAAGCTGTATCCACCAAAGTTTAACCATTCCATCGAACCTCTCGATGCGGATGACTGGCTTCGCAGCATCGCCCACAAGCTACGTTCTACCAACATAGCCGAAGAGGATAAAGTCACCTTTGCTGCTTATCACCTCGAAGGCCCTGCTAGCCTTTGGTGGGAAAATTATGAGGCTATGCGCCCAGTCGGCCAAATCACTACTTGGGCTGACTTCAGTGCTGCTTTCCGTGAGCATCACATTCCGGAAGGCCTCATGGATCGCAAGAGGGAGGAGTTTTGTAACTTCACCCAAGGTAGACTGACTGTGGATGCATACAGTCGAGAGTTTGGGAAGTTAGCACGTTATGCGCCCGAAGAGGTATCCACCGATGCCAAGAAGCAGGCAAGGTTCTGCAAGGGACTTAGCCCCGAGCTTCGCCGTGACCATCGTCTACATGAGTGCACCTCTTTTCCGAAGTTGGTCAACATGGCCATCAGTGCAGAGACAGGGCAGAATGACTTTGAAGCTTCACGCAAACACTCCCGTGACCTCGGATCTTCATCCGGCTCTGGATCTCAGAAGCGCCGGGTCTGGATCCCAAATACCGCTGTGCCATCCAGTTTCACTCCGAGGCCATCCTTTGAGGCGCCTCGCCCCAACCAGCAGTATGTATCGCCCAGGACTTATGGTGGTCCCGCTGCTAATGCTGCTCCACGCCCCAATATGATAACCTGCTTCAAGTGTGGAGAGACGGGCCACTACATCCGTTAGTGTCCCCAGAACAACCCCAACCAGTTCGGAAAGTCTGTTGGCCGTGGTAAGCCAACAACAAAAGTGCTTGTCGCCAAGCCGGCCACCACTGCTCGTGGCCATGTCAACTATGTCTCAGCTGAAGAGACTCAGGAGGACCCCAACGTTGTTCTCGGTACGCTCCTTGTTAATTGCCATCCGGCAACTGTTCTCTTTGATACCGGAGCATCTCATTCATTTATTTCTGAGAGCTATGCTCGTTTGCACAACACCACATTTTGTGACATGCCCACCTCCATGGTAATTCAAACCCCTGGTTCTAAGTGGCAAACCTCTAGAATCAGCCATGGAAATGAAATTCTTGTCGACAGATTGGTCTTCCTCGCGTCACTAATAACTCTCAAGCCCTCGGACATAAACATCATCTTGGGTATGGACTAGATGTCAGCCCATTACTCTAAGATTGATTGCTCTACTAGAACTGTTCAACTCACCCATCCATCGGGCAAGACAGTCCATGTTTTGACCCGAGTGTCTGAGCGTCAGCTCTACTCTCTAAATGCCAACCCCCTTCCAGACCTTGAAGATATTCCGGTAGTTCGTGACTTCCCGGATGTCTTTCCAGAGGAACTACCCGGTGTTCCACCTGACAGAGATGTCGAGTTCGTGATAGACCTTGTTCCAGGAACCGTCCCAATCTCTAGAAGACCTTATAAGATGGCACCCCTAGAACTAGCCGATCTTAAGAAACAACTCGATGAGTCCTTGCAAAAGGGTTTCATCCGTCCTAGTTCTTCTCCATGGGCTTGCCCCGTCCTCTTCGTCAAGAAGAAGGATGGAACGGATCGGATGGTTCTAGATTACCGACCTGTCAATTTGGTCACCATCAAGAACAAGTATCCGCTCCCCAGGATCAACGACCTGTATGACCAGCTCGCTGGATCCTTAGTCTTTTCCAAAATGGATTTGAGGTTGGGCTACCATCAAATCAAAATCAAGAACGGGGACATTCCCAAAACGGCCTTTGTTACTCGTTATGGCCAATACGAGTACACCGTCATGTCCTTCGGTTTAACCAATGCTCCAGCCACCTTCTCTCGGTTAATGAACTCGATCTTCATGGAATATTTGGATAAATTCGTCATGGTTTACCTCGATGATATACTCATCTGCTCCAAGAATGAGGAGGAACATGCCGAACATCTAAGGCTAGTATTGACGAAACTTCGAGAGCATCGCCTTTATGCCAAATTCTCCAAGTGTGAATTCTGGTTGCCAGGAGTGACCTATCTAGGCCATGTAATCTCTGGCAAGGGCATTGCTGTCAATCCCAAGCGAGTTCAAGCCGTCCTTGACTGGACTCCACCCGAAATGGTCAAGCAAGTTCGGAGTTTTCTTGGTCCAGCGAGCTATTGCCGCCGCTTCGTCGAGAACTTCTCGAAAGTTGCAAAGCCTCTAACTGAACTCCTCAAGAAAGATAAAAAGTTCGAGTGGACCCCATAGTGCGAGTTCAGCTTTCAGGAACTGAAAAGACGCCTGACATCTGCCCCCGTACTGGTACCACCAGATTTTTCTAAGGACTTTATTATCTATTGCGACGCCTCGCGACAAGGACTAGGTTGCATACTCATGCAAGATCGTCATGTGATTGCTTACGCTTCTCGACAGTTGCATCCACATGAGGATAACTATCCCACACATGATCTAGAGCTTGCAGCTGTAGTCCATGCACTCAAAACCTGGCGACATTACCTTCTTGGTAATCGTTGCAAAATCTACACTGATCACCAAAGTTTGAAATACATCTTCACCCAACCGGATTTGAATCTCAGGCAAAGACGTTGGGTCGAGTTGATCTCAGATTACGATTTAGGAATAACTTACACCCCAGGCAAAGCCAATGTCATGGCTGATGCGCTAAGTCGTAAGTCTTATTGTAACAATCTGATGTTACAACAAAGTCAACCACTTCTCCACGAGGAATTTCGTAAGCTTAACCTTCACATTGTTCCTCGAGGATTCCTTTCCACCCTGGTGGCAAAACCTAAACTTACGGATCAAATCATAGCTGCCCAGAGGCGCGATAGGGGCATATCCCGTATCAAGGAAAACATTGCTAGCGGGGTTGCTAAATGTTTTTTCATGGATGAGCGAGGTGTTGTCTTCTTCGAGAACCGTTTGGTGGTCCCCAAGAAACAACATCTACGGCAACTGATCCTTAAGGAAGCTCATGAATCCCCTCTCACCATTCATCCCGGTAGTACTAAAATGTATCAAGACCTACGCCAGAGGTTTTGGTGGACTAGGATGAAGAGACAAATCGCCCAATACATTGCTAATTGCGACGTCTGTCGTCGCGTTAAGGCAGAGCATCAACGGCCTGCTGGCACCCTTCAACCATTGGAGATTCCTTAATGGAAATGGGATAAAATCGGTATGGATTTCATTACCGGGTTTCCCAGGACCAAAAGAGGGAATAATGCTATCTTCGTTGTTGTCGATCATGTTTCCAAAGTAGCCCACTTTTTACCTGTTCGCGAGAGTATAACCGCTAGCCCGCTAGCTGACTTGTACATCTCTCGAATAGTGTCTCTTCATGGTGTTCCTTTGGAAATTAATTCAGATCGTGGAAGTCTTTTCACCTCTCAATTTTGGGAAAGCTTCCAAAATGCTATGGGAACTCGTCTCTCCTTTAGTACCGCCTTCCATCCTTAGTCAAGTGGTCAAGTAGAACGAGTCAATCAAATTCTGGAGGATATGCTCCGAGCTTCTGTCATCTCTTTCGGTATGAATTGGGAGAAGTGTCTTCCATTCGCCGAGTTTGCTTATAACAACAGTTATCAAGCTAGCTTGGGCAAGGCTCCCTTCGAAGTTCTCTATGGACGAAAATGTCGAACGCCTCTTAACTGGTCAGAAACCGGCGAGAGACAACTCTTTGGCCCGGATATGATCCAGGAAGCAAAAGAGCAGGTTCGCATTATTCGTGAGAAATTGAAAACAGCCCAATCTCGACAAAAGAGTCAGTATGACCGCAAGCATAAGCCTATGGCTTATGAAGTCGGCGAGATGGCTTACCTTCGGGTTGAACCCATCGATTCGGTATCAAAGGCAAGTTGGCCCCTCGTTACATTGGACCCTTTCGCATTCTCGCTAAACGAGGGGAAGTTGCCTACCAGTTGGAACTACCTCCGCATCTCTCCATGGTTCATGATGTCTTCCACGTTTCTCAACTCAGGCGTTGCTTCTCGGATCCTATCCGTGGAGTGGACCACGAAACGCTTGATCTCCAAGATAACCTCACATATCGAGAATACCCCGTTCGTATCCTTGATCAAGCCGAGCGTACCACTCAACGCCAGAATATCAAGTTTCTCAAAGTTCAATGGTCGCACCATTCCGAGCAAGAGGCTACTTGGGAAAGGGAGGATCGTCTTCGACTCGAGTACCCCACCTTCTTTCCGACGGATCCTAAATCTCGGGACGAGATTCTTTCGAGTGGGGGTGAGTTGTCACATCCTAGTTAGACCATGCATTAGAGTGTGCATCATGTTTACCTTTCATCAGAAACTTGAAATGGGGAAGGCAGAACCCCCAGCACCCCCCTGAAATCAACTAGGGTTTACTAAAAACATTTTCAATGAACCTGAAATGCCCTTCTAAAATGTTCACCCTCTTTGTCTTAGGTTAGAACCTCTGGCAAAATAGGTGCACAATTTTCTAGGTTAACAAAAGGTCACTGAATTAAATCATATGTATGCTGATTTTGGACATTTAAATGCTTATTAATATTTTAAGTGTTCAGATAATTCTGGAAATAAGTCAGGGCTGTTAGGAATAATCCCAACAGAGCCCACAATTATTTCCAGGATTTTAGAAAGTGCCTAGGTATTTTAAATAATGTCACAAAGTTACAGAATAATAGAAAAAGAAAACAGAAACTAAACAATTAAGGAAAAAGGGCTAACCTGGCCGCAGCCACCAGCCGGCCCACCTGGCGGCCCACCTGGCGGCCCAGCACTGTGCTGGCCCATGCCAGCCAGCTGCTTCGTCCCTGCCAGGCAGGCAGGGAGCTGACGCCGGCGAGCGCGAGCTCGCCACGGCGCCAGCAGCTTGCCGCTTCGCGTGCCTGGACGCTGGGCGACCTCCACGTCGCCGTCCCGACCCCGTGGACACCTCATTCACCGCCCTACCCCTCTCCCTCGCTCTCCCTCCGCCATGGCCGACGCTGCCGCGCCCGCGCCACCATGAAACCGCGCCCTCCGACGTCCCCGCGCTGCACCGCCGTGTCCACTCGCTCCGCCGTCGCCGACTACTTCGAACAGGCCGAGCCCCGAGCTCTCACACGCTCTGCAACACCTTCACCGACCCCGCCTTCGTCAGCCACCGCGGGAGATCCCCTTCGACGTCGCCGCCGCATCAGTTCGTCCCCGACCTCGCCGTCAACTCCGTCGCGAAAGTAGTGAGCTCAGCTACCTCCCCATCCTCTCCGTTCTTCTCCTAGTGTACCACAGCGAGCACACAAAGCTCACCCGCACGCTCCGCCGCGGAGCTCGTCGCCGACGTGTCTCCGGCCAACCACCGACCAAGCCACCTAGTCTACTAACCTCACCGCATCCCCAGGAGCACAACGCCCCACTCCACGCACCTCGCCGTGCCCCACAGCCTCGGGTTCGCCCTCACCCGACTCCGGCGATCGCCCAGCTCATCGCCGGTGACGTTTTCGGCCACCCCGAGTTCAACCACCACCACCAAACGCTGCGGCTCGTTCCCAGCTACCCGTAGATGACCTCCGCCGTCCATTTGGTCGCCGGAATGCACTAACGCACTTCCACCACCGCGTCTGGCCTCGCCGGCGGCTAAACGCCGGCGAGTTTGACCGTTGACGTTGACTAGTGGGCCCCAGGTTGACTCCCCTGAGTCAATGACAAGTGGGCCCCCTCTGCCAACTAACTGATTTAGTTTTAATTAAAATTAATTAGTTTAACTAATTACTGACATGCGGGACCCATTGGTTAGTTTGACCTGGACGACCCTGTTGACCTCTGACGTCATCCTGACGTAGTGCTGACGCAGTAATTTACTTACTGGAATTATTTTTATACAGGAAATTCCAGAAAATAGTTCAAACTTCAAAAATTCATAGAAATTAATCTATAACTCCAAATGCAAAGATTTATATACGAAATTTGATCAGAAAAATCCAGTCTATCCATTGGTGCTGGTTTCATGCATGTCAGAACAAGTTAAACCTGCTGTTTATACAATACAAGGTGATGCACTTAAATGGCTATGTTAAAAGATCTAGCACTTGAACCTTTGGTTCAATTGAGCACATTCCACCCTGCTTTAGCTTGCATTAGGCCAATACACTTCCATATTGCCATGTCATAGCATGCATCATAATGTTGCATATCGTCATGTGTTGATTGTGTTTCGATGTGTTCTTCGTGGTAGGTCCTGCCTCCGAGGATATTCAAGAGTATCCAACTGAAGGGCAGTATCCCACCACCACTCCATCAGGCAAGCAACCCATTGATCATTCCGATACAAACCCATGTTCTCGCTTCTGCTCTCGTTTACTGCATTAAGACAACGCGATTCAAACTACTGTGTGCTGCGGTAGTTGAACCCACTTCCTTTGCATGACCTGTCATTGCCACAGTAACTAGATGAAACCCACTAGCATGTGTAGGAGTTGATTGAGCCATATGTGTGTGTGTTCCTACCATGCTATGCTTGTTATGCTTAGAGTTGTGTCAGGTCTGGCTCATCGGGATGATGAACTAGAGTGAAAGGTTGTGATGGTGTCGAGAGTGTGGAAGTGTTGAATACGATTTGGTAAAGGAATCGATGAGAGGCCATGTAGGAGTACATGGTGGGTTGTTTCATTGAGGTCGTCCTTAAGAACTGAGATCTGTGTGTGTGATTTAAGACTCAGCTACTACCACACATTGGGCCCTGAAATATGACCCCGCTCGACTTACCGACCCCTCTCGTCCTCTGTCCAGGAGTTGCAAGTAGTTTCTGGTGTTTGTAGTTGCTGGGGGCCGCACACAGCGCTGACCATAGGGGTGGGCTGTGTTGTGGTAGGCACGTGGCACGGTGTATCGATTCGCCCGTTTGGTGTCTCAGGAACCCTGCACACATCGTTTGGGGCCGTTGAGGACACCCCGGCCGGATCTCCTTGCGGATGGAACCCGAATAGGCGATAAGCCTGGACTAGAGACTAGTGTGGTTGGTTAGGTCGTGGTCTACACCCACGTCAGCTTTCGCTTGAAGTCTGCCGAGCACATGACGTGTGTAGACGCTAAGTGGTGGAAACATGTGTGAAGAAGTACACCCCTGCAGGGTATTAAACTATTCGAATAGCCGCGTCCGCGGTAAAGGACTACTTGGTCACCTATGCAGTTCATAGACAATTAAATGGATACTACTAAAAATCTCAAGATAAGCGTGAGTACCGCGGATGGCCCTCTCGTAGGATGACGAGGGAGGATCCACGGTGGAGTATTGTGGTGGTGATAGTGGACTCGTGTGCGACAAATGAATTACCAGTTGTGTCTATCGTAGGATAGCTTAGCCAAGAGTCAAAGCTGGCTTGCTGCAATAACTCCACTACCTTCTTGAGAATGTGCATGTATAGTAGGATTCTGTTGTAAGACTTGCTGAGTACCTTCGTACTCATGTTGCTTTAGTTAATGTTTTCAGACGACAACGCCAACCCCTCCGATGGGTTCTATGTAGACCTCGACGTTGACGAGTGACTTACCACCCAGGTGGTGATCCAAGACTTGTGAAGGGTCGATGTAGATAGACAGGCTTCGTCAAGCCTTCTTTCTTTCTAGTGTCTGTACTCAGACTACTTTGCTTCCGCATGTGCTTGTATGATTGTATGACTTGAGTGTCGGGTCTTGTGACCCCTACCTGTATTGATAGAGGCAAAGGTGTCCCGATGTTTCGATGAGATGGTCGCTATCGTTTCTGTGGGAGTCGACCTTGACGATCCGACTACGAACGTGCGAGACGTCGCGCCTTAGCAATCGCTAAACCAACTTTCGAGGGTTATTGACCACGCCGGAGCACGATCAACCTGACCACGAGGGCCTGTTTCCTGCAAGCAAACGAAGAACAAGCAAGAAACTAAGATTGCAATCTGGATATTGCGAATAAAAGAGGAAAGCTTTATTAACGAAGGTGGGGTTCTGTGACGCCTTGGTCTGGTCGTTGAACACAAACGAAGTACGCGAAGTTGCAGCTATGGCGAACTTTTGATCTAAACAAAACCCAAAGTCTAAACGATGCCCTAAGGGCTGTATATATGGAGGAAGAGGAGGGAATTTCGTGGCCCCTGATGGTGGGGTCCGAAACCAACCCTAACTCTTGTTTCCCCACACATACGGACTCTAAAAATAGCCTATACTTAAGTATTTCGAAATTACATGGGCCTGGCCCAAAAATAAGGTGACGCAGCACCTAGAATAGCCTATGGACGAATATTATGAAGTGGCATCTTGTATATTTCGTCCAAGGCTTCATTCACTCCTTATGGTGGCTTCAAAGTCCTGAAATCATCACTTGTAACTCCGTTCTTGATCCCCTTGCGCATGCCATCAACTCCATGCGTGTTCTTGCTCCAATGTTCATCCTTCTCCAAGCTAGGCCCTTCACTTGTAAGCAAAACAAATGTATCCAATTTAGGCAGTATCATATTCTCATGAACATTAGAATCATTACCAAGAAACGAAAGTACCTGGTAATTTAATTGGCGTGCGCGAGCTCTAGTAATTGGTCCAGTATGTATAGCAGCAGGGGCTGTGGATGTAACAATGGTATTGATGTCCTCATCATCCTCCCCTTCTTGAAATGAAGTCGTCCTCGACGGAAGCTCATCTTCCTCACCCAAATAAGGCTTCAAATCTGCAATGTTAAAAGTGGGACTAACCCCAAAATCTGCAGGCAGCTCAAGTTTATATGCATTATCATTTATTTTCTCTAACACCTTAAATGGACCATCAGCACGTGGCATTAGCTTTGATTTGCGCAAATTAGGAAACCTATCCTTACGCAAATGTAACCAAACAAGATCACCAGGTGCAAAGACAACATGTTTTCTACCCTTATCTCCAGCAAGTTTATATTTAGCATTCATACGCTCAATGTTTTCCTTAGTTAACTCATGCATTTTTAAAATCAATTTAGCACGTTCTTTAGCATCAAAATTAACCTTCTCCGAAGATGGAAGAGGCAACAAATCAATAGGTGCACGAGGTAGGAAACCATACACAATTTCAAAAGGGCACATCTTAGTAGTAGAATGCAATGAACGATTATAAGCAAATTCAATATGAGGCAAGCATTCTTCCCACATTTTCTTATTATTCTTCAAAACAGCCCTAAGCATAGTAGACAATGTTCTATTGACTACTTCAGTTTGTCCATCAGTTTGGGGGTGACAAGTAGTACTAAAAAGCAGTTTAGTCCCCAACTTAGCCCATAAACATCTCCAAAAGTGGCTAAGAAATTTAGTATCACGATCTGAAACAATAGTATTTGGCACACCATGCAAGCGAATAATTTCACGAAAGAACAAATCAGCAACATTAACAGCATCATCGCTTTTATGACATGGTATAAAGTGTGCCATTTTCGAGAATCTATCCACGACAACAAATATGCTATCCCTCCCCTTCTTTGTTCGAGGTAAACCTAAAACAAAGTCCATAGATATATCCTCCCAAGGAACACTAGGTACAGGCAAAGGCATATATAAACCATGAGGATTGAGTCGTGACTTAGCTTTTTGACATGTAGTGCAGCGAGCAACAAAACGCTCAACATCCCGTCTCATCTTTGGCCAAAAGAAATGTGTAGCAAGTATATCCTCTGTCTTCTTCACGCCAAAGTGTCCCATTAGTCCTCCTCCATGCGCCTCCTGCAACAACAAAAGACGAACGGAGCTAGCTGGAATGCATAGCTTGTTAGCACGAAACACAAATCCATCGTTAACGACGAACTTGTTCCATGTTCTTCCTTCTTTACAATTCTGCAACACATCTTTAAATTCAGCATCATGCACATATTGATCTTTGATGGTCTCCAAACCAAATATTTTAAAGTCAAGTTGTGAAAGCATAGTATAACGACGAGACAATGCATCAGCAATAACATTTTCTTTACCCTTCTTGTGTTTAATGACATAAGGGAAAGTCTCAATGAATTCAACCCATTTAGCATGTCTACGGTTCAGTTTAGCTTGACTTTTAATGTGTTTCAAAGATTCATGATCAGAATGTATAACAAATTCTTTGGGCCATAAATAATGTAGCCATGTTTCTAAAGTCCGAACAAGAGCATATAATTCTTTATCATAAGTAGAATAGTTCAGACTAGGCCCACTCAATTTTTCAGAAAAGTATGCAACAGGTTTGCCATCTTGTAATAACACACCTCCTAATCCAATTCCACTAGCATCACATTCAAGCTCGAAAGTCTTATTAAAATCAGGAAGTTGAAGTAAAGGAGCATGTGTCAACTTATCTTTCAATACTGTGAAGGCTTCTTCCTGTGCGGTACCCCAAACAAAAGGCACATCCTTCTTTGTAAGCTCGTTGAGAGGTGCAGCAATGGTGCTGAAATCTCTCACAAAACGCCTATAGAACCCAGCAAGGCCAAGAAAACTCCTCACTTGTGTGACCGTTTTGGGCTGCGGCCAACTCTCAATAGCTTCAATCTTGGCTTTATCAACTTCAATGCCCTGTGGAGTAACAACATAGCCAAGAAAAGATACTCGGTCGGTGCAAAAGGTGCACTTCCCAAGGTTACCGAACAAACGTGCATCACGTAGAGCATTAAAAACAGCACGTAAATGTTCCAAATGTTCTTCCAAAGATTTGCTATAAATCAGTATATCATCAAAATAGACTACCACAAATCGTCCAATGAAAGCACGTAAAACTTCGTTCATTAGTCGCATGAAAGTACTAGGTGCATTAGTTAACCCAAAAGGCATGACTAACCACTCATATAAACCAAACTTAGTTTTAAAAGCTGTTTTCCATTCATCTCCCAATTTCATACGAATTTGATGGTATCCACTACGCAAATCAACTTTGGAGAATATTGTAGAGCCACTCAATTCATCAAGCATATCATCTAGCCTAGGAATAGGATGACGATAACGAATAGTAATATTATTAATGCCTCTACAATCAACACACATACGCGAGGTACCATCCTTTTTCGGCACTAGAATAATAGGAACAGCACAAGGACTAAGGGATTCGCGTATATGACCTTTGTCGAGTAGCTCTTGTACTTGACGCATAATCTCCTTCGTCTCCTCTGGATTGGTACGGTATGGTGCGCGGTTGGGTAATGATGCACCGGGAATTAAGTCAATCTGATGCTCAATCCCTCGAATAGGTGGTAATCCCGGTGGCACGTCTTGTGGAAAGACGTCAGCGAACTCCTGCAAAATGTTAGTAACAGCAGGAGGCAAAGAGGAAGGCACGTCCTCAAATGAAAATAATACCTCTTTGCACACAAAAGCATAGCAAACAGATTTGCTAACATCTAGATCATCAATATCAGATTTGGTGGCAAATAAACATGCACTTTTCAATTTAATTTCAGAAGCAACACTAGATGGTTTATTATTAGGCTTCATTTGTTGCTGAAATTCTTTTGCCACAATCTGATTTTCACTCTTATTTTGCTCCTGTTTTGCTTTATTAGCTCGATTAATATCATCTTTCAAAATGGAATCAGGAGTCATAGGAAGCAAAGTAATATTTTTGTCCTTATGAACGAGAGTATACTGATTGTTTCTACCATGGTGTACAGAATTTTTATCAAATTGCCATGGTCTACCAAGTAATAAGGAACATGCTTGCATGGGTACCACATCACAATCAACATAATCAGCATATGTAGAGATACTAAAATGCACACGAAAATACGTGTTACCTTAACCTTACCGCTGTTGTTGAACCATTGGATGTAGTAAGGATGTGGATGTGGTCTTGTGGTGAGGGATAGCTTCTCCACCATCTCCAAGCTAGCCAAGTTGTTGCAGCTCCCTCCATCTATGATGACGCGAACAGAACGTTCCTTCACAACTCCCTTTGTATGGAACAAATTATGCCTCTGATTTTGCTCAGCTTGCGTGACCTGCACACTCAAAACACGTTGAGCAACTAAACATTCATACCTGTCAGCATCTTCAGCAGCCATGTATTGCGTCTCATGATCAGAATCATCGCCACCGTGTTCTTCATGTGTAAGAAGAGCCAAAGTCTCCTCATCATAGTCACTAGCGGACTCATACCCACCATCCTCAGTAGCAATCATCACACGCTGAGATGTGCATTCGCGCGCAAAATGTCCTCTTCCCTTACAACGACGACAAATAATATCACTTGTGTGCCCTGTAGACGCCATGGAAGAAGCAGAGCTCTGTGCAGGCCCGGCAGGTGTGCTCTTGGCAGATAGTGGTGGTTGTGCCTGCTTTCTTGTATCACGGTTGGAGGTGGCAGCTGACGGAGGTGCCGGTGTAGCAGAACGTGTGGAAGTAGATGATGCACGTGGTGTCCATGATGAAGGTCGACCTGCAGAAAAGTTAGTCCGCGCCAATGCCTGTCGATCCTGCACTTCACGTTCAGCTTTACAAGCAAGATGGAATAAACGAGTGATATTATTATAATCCTTATAGTCTAGAATGGTCTGAATCTCTCTATTTAATCCACCCAGAAAACATGCAAGCATAGCTTCATTCGCCTCAACAATACCACATCTAATCAAGCCAGTTTGTAATTCCTGATAATATTCTTCTACAGAATTTTTTCCTTGTCTTAAGCGCTGCAATTTTTGAAGTAATTCACGTTGATAATATGGTGGAACCCAACGAGTACGCATAGCAGTTTTCAAAGCAGCCCAAGTAGCTGGAACAGGATATAATCTACAATATTCAGACCACCAAACACATGCAAAGCTAGTGAAAGCACAAACAGCAGCAGGAACACGTCTCTCCTCAGGATATTGTAAACATGTAAATCGTTGTTCAGTTTCTAACTCCGAAGTAAGATATATATCAGGAACATATCTACCCTCAAATGGTGGAATATTCAATTTCAGTTTAGGGAGATGGTCATGATCTCGTACCTGAGGGGGAGCCCTAACATTACCATTATTTGCATGTGGACGACCTGGTGGTTGTGGTGCTGGTGGTTGCACGTAGTTCTGATTGTCATCAACCTCATCCTCATAATCTCCCACATAATCATCCTCCTCCGCATCAGCAGCAGGAGCCACAGAAGTATCAACAGCAGCACCAGCAGTTTGGCCAGGCTGAAGAGGGACACGGATCGCTCGGCGAAGGGCTGCTTCCCGACCTGGAGGTATTCGTTGTTGTTGCTGTTGTTGCAGAGGTGCGGCAGGTGCAGCCGGTGGTGGAAGACGCGCAAGCAGTTCATTAAATCTGTTATCGAGCTTTGTTTCGAACGTCTTCTCCATGCCATCTATCTTCTCCATGGCCTCTTCAAATCTGTTTAGCACATCTTGCACCTGTCCACTCATCATTTGCTGAAACTTATCATGAAGCTCCTTGTTCGTCAAGTTCTCCCAGTCAGTCTCGTCGGCTTGTGATCCTGGCATGGTTAGCAGCAATAGAAACACACAAGAATATGATCCTACAGAGTACTAACAAGAGGTGGTGGTGGTGTCACAAATCCGTCAAGCAAATCTCAAATTCTTACCAGTTCTTACCCAGCAGCAGGCGGTGATCGGCAGCCGTTGTAGTCAAAACTCTCAAAAGCTTGGATAGAGCGATTGCCAGGGAGAGTCAAACGCACGAAGTAGATGTATGTGGAGCTGGGAAGGCTTATAGTATGGCAGCAAAAAGGGTCAGCAATAATCAATTCAGAGATGCAAAGTTGAATAAACGCCCAACGACGGTACTGTGCTGGTCCTAGGCTAGACCGTGCTAGAGACGCGAGCCTAGAACACCAACAAAATCACGGCGCTGCACGTAAACCCAGGGAAAAGCACACTCTGGATTTTTTTTTTCGCCCTTTTTTTTGGCACTCTTTTTTTTTTTTGCTTCTTTTTTTTTTTGCGAAAAATCACAATAATGGCGAGTGTCTCAAAACTCTTCCCAGGTCAAACTGACAGGATAGACACGAATTTTTTTTTTTGCGAATTTTTTTTTTCGACTGCCCGGACCCAAAAACTGGAAACGGCTCAAAAAAAACTTTCAATAACGGCGACTGTCTCAAAAGGCTAAGAAACACCTAAAAATAGGATAGCCAGAAATTTTTTTGTCAAGTGCGTTTTTGGAAAATTTTTTGTCAAGTGCGTTTTTTTTTTTTGGAAACCAACCTCTTCTACGGACGGCAAAAGATTGATGGAATCCTAAACCTACTCAACCAAGGAAACACGAATCTGGCAACTAATGGATCTCGAAAGCAAACCTAATATGAGATGGACTCGAAGTGACGGTGATATATGGATACGGATCGGTGGTGGTATATGGACTCGGAGCGGTGGTGGTATATGGACTCGGAGCGGTGGCGGATAAGCGGTGGTGGTATATGGCAGGGACAATGATGATGGTGCGGCGGCGGCGTGACTAATATGACCAGAACTCGAAACTCTAAAAGACTAGACGCTAAGACCAGCAACTTGACACGACGATGCAACCGCAAATTCAACAAAGCAAATACCGAAAAGATTATGCAAAGGCTCAGATTGGTTCGGATATGATGAACTAACCCTAATTTTTTTTTGGCTTTTTCGTGGACTATAGGTATGAAGAACAAACTCGATCTAAACTACGAAAAACTGTAAAATCTCACCGAGCAACCTGAAAATCTGATACCACTTGATAGAGGCAAAGGTGTCCCGATGTTTCGATGAGATGGTCGCTATCGTTTCTGTGGGAGTCGACCTTGACGATCCGACTACGAACGTGCGAGACGTCGCGCCTTAGCAATCGCTAAACCAACTTTCGAGGGTTATTGACCACGCCGGAGCACGATCAACCTGACCACGAGGGCCTGTTTCCTGCGAGCAAACGAAGAACAAGCAAGAAACTAAGATTGCAATCTGGATATTGCGAATAAAAGAGGAAAGCTTTATTAACGAAGGTGGGGTTCTGTGACGCCTTGGTCTGGTCGTTGAACACAAACGAAGTACGCGAAGTTGCAGCTATGGCGAACTTTTGATCTAAACAAAACCCAAAGTCTAAACGACGCCCTAAGGGCTGTATATATGGAGGAAGAGGAGGGAATTTCGTGGCCCCTGATGGTGGGGTCCGAAACCAACCCTAACTCTTGTTTCCCCACACATACGGACTCTAAAAATAGCCTATACTTAAGTATTTCGAAATTACATGGGCCTGGCCCAAAAATAAGGTGACGCAGCACCTAGAATAGCCTATGGACGAATATTATGAAGTGGCATCTTGTATATTTCGTCCAAGGCTTCATTCACTCCTTATGGTGGCTTCAAAGTCCTGAAATCATCACTTGTAACTCCGTTCTTGATCCCCTTGCGCATGCCATCAACTCCATGCGTGTTCTTGCTCCAATGTTCATCCTTCTCCAAGCTAGGCCCTTCACTTGTAAGCAAAACAAATGTATCCAATTTAGGCAGTATCATATTCTCATGAACATTAGAATCATTACCAAGAAACAAAAGTACCTGGTAATTTAATTGGCGTGCGCGAGCTCTAGTAATTGGTCCAGTATGTATAGCAGCAGGGGCTGTGGATGTAACAATGGTATTGATGTCCTCATCATGTATGGATGATATGTATGGCTCTTCGGAGCCTTTTAAATAAAGTACTTGAGTTGTAGAGTTTTGTTGTGATGCAATGTTGTATTTACTCATATCGGGCATATTGTGTGTATGATTGAAATGCTTAGTATGAGTGGGATCCGACTATCTAGTTGTTTATCCTTGGCAGCCTATCATATGAGGAAATGTAGTCTAGTGCTTCTGAGCGATAGTAGTCCGCTGCAGCCCGGTTCACCGGAGTCCTGTTAGCCCAGCACTACTGCTCAGGACACATGACTGGCCGGCATGTGTTTCACTTTGTTCCTGTGTCTGTCCCTTCGGGGAAATGTCACGCGGTGTTATCTGGAGTCCTGCCTAGCCTGCTACAGCCCGGGTTACCGGAGTCCTGTTAGCCCAGTGCTAGAGCCCGGATTTATACGTTGTTGACCGACATGCTCGATGTGATTCATGTATGCCTGTCCTCATGGGTTAGTGCCGCCTTGGGTTCACGACTAGCCATGTCGGCCCGGGTTCGCTGTCATATGGATGCTAGCGACACTATCATATACGTGAGCCAAAAGACGCAAACGGTCCCGGGCCAGGTAAGGTGGCACCCGTGGGAGTACCGTGCGTGAGGCCGCAAAGTGATACGATGTGTTACATGCTGGGTCGATGTGGCTTAGGATCGGGGTCCTGACAGCAGGCGTATGGATGAACCGGCGGTATCAAGCAACGCGCGGAACCGTGATCCGCCCCGTGGCAATAACCCGGCGGGTGACGCTCAGGAGGTGGTGGGCCGGGCTTGGGCACGCAGAGAGGCCGAATTAGCAGCACAACATGAGGCTCATCAGCTTACTCCGGTTCGTCCAACCACGTCGGTGGAGCCGGGGGTAACTTCTAGTGTTTTTGGAGTACCATGTCTCGTCCCGGTGTTGTGCAATGTGCGCCTGCCCAAGGATTTCAAAGGCCCGCGCAAGGTGCCGAATTACACCGCCGATTTGTTCCCTGAGACGTGGGTTGAAAGCTATGAGATGGCTATGGAGATGCTGGACGTGGATGATGCGGCATGTGTGAAATACTTCACCATGATGCTGGAAGGGACGACCCACACTTGGTTAAAGAGTTCGCCGGCTAATTCCATCAGGTCATGGGCCGAGTTGAGAACCCGGTTTATCCAGAATTTCAAGGATACATGTAAGCAACCTATGTCGATTGTGGACTTAGCTGCCTGTGTCCAGGAGGAAGGAGAGTCAACAACCCGATGGGTGCGCCAGGTTTCGGAAATTTTGCATTCATCGGACCGCATCAATGCTGATACTGCAGTTCTGACCTTGGAAGGCAATTGCCGGTTTGAACCTCTGAAGTTGAAGTTGGGACGGCTAAAACGCCATTGCAATGACATGGGAACCCTCATGGCCGCTTTAGTGAAGTATGCCGACTCTGATAGTACCAAGGATCCCGAGTCTGATGATGATAAGACAGGGAAGGAAAAAGGAGCGGCAACGCTAAGGGGCAGCACCACAACCCGACGGGTCATGGAAACGGCGGTAAACGTAAAGCGGATCACAGCTTGGACTTTGTGGCTAATACAAGCACGCAGGACAAGGGCCAGCGACGTAAGGGTAAACCGCCCCAGCGCGGTGGAGCATCAAGCCCTAATCGAGACCGCCTATCTTATCTATTGAACCAGCTTGCCCAAAACATGGGACGAAGGAGATTCCGTCCACGCACCTCTGGAAAGATTGCTACATCATGCAGGAATTCAAAAATTCTAATTCCTTCCGGTATGATAATGGGCCAGGTGGCGGTTCAGGCCACGGATCTCATGGGCCAGTTTATGGTGGAGGCAGCTCCGGTTCAGGCTTCCATGGTAATCAGGGTGGACATAATAATCAAGGTAATCAGGGCAACCAAGGTGGCTACAATCATCAGGGCAATCAGCAGTAGCAGCAGCAGTCGGGTTACCAGAGCGACCCGAAGCAGTTAAATAGTGGGCAATATCATGTCTTCACCACTACCTTAGACAAGCGTGACCAAAAGCTTCATAAGAGGGCAGTGAACTTTGTTGAACCGGCGGTGCCCCGTTATTTGCGTTGGTCTGAACAGCCAGTAGTATGGAGTAGAGAAGATCATCCACCCCGGGTTGACAATCCGGGTCATCTGACATTGGTGGTGGCACCTTAGGTGGGAGGTTATAAGTTCACCAAGGTACTCATGGATAGAGGGAGTAGTATCAATATCCTCTATTATGAAACTTTCTGTCGCATGGGGTTAACAGATAAAAATCTTAAACCATCCAACACAGTGTTCCATGGTGTGGTGCCTGGTAAATCGGCATATCCTGTTGGTAAGATAGCTCTGGAGGTGGCTTTCGGAGATGAGCATGACTCGAGATCAGAAACTTTGACCTTTGAAGTGGTGAAAATCAAAAGTCTGTACCATGCCCTGTTTGGACGGCCGGCTTATGCTAAATTTATGGCACGGCCTTGCTATGTTTATTTGCAGCTCAAAATGCCGGGTCACAAGGGAACTATAACCGTACATGGGAGCCGCAAGATTTCTCTGGAGTGTGAAGAAGGTGATGCGGCTTATGCTGAGTCGGTTTGTGCCACAAAAGAGTTAAAGTTTTACAAAGACAATGTTGATCCGGAAGATATGACTTCATTGAAGAAGCCAACTACAGAGCATGATCCGGCCCTGAAGTTTAAATCGGCTGATGAGACTAAGCTTGTTGACTTCGTGCCTGGCGATTCATCCAAGCAGTTCAGCATCAACGCTAACTTGGATCCGAAATAGGAAATCACGCTCATCGAGTTCATCCGTGAGAATCAGGACATCTTTGCGTGGAAGCCTTCTGACATGCCAGGTGTACCGAGAGAACTCGCTGAGCACACTCTTAATGTTGATCCTAAGTATAAACCGGTCAAGCAGTTTCTCCGCCGGTTCAATGAAGAAAGACGCAAGGCTATTGGAGAAGAAGTGGCCAGGCTCTTGGTGGCTGGATTTATCGTGGAAGTATTCCATCTTGAGTGGTTGGCCAATCTGGTGCTGGTCCTCAAGAAGAACGGCACTTGGCGCATGTGTGTAGACTATAGAGATCTCAACAAAGCTTGTCCAGCAGATCCTTTTGCCCTCCCCCGTATTGATCAAATTATTGATGCTACGACGGGTTGCGAGCGTTTGAGCTTTTTGGATGCATATTCTGGTTATCATCAGATCAAAATGGCAGTTAAGGACCAGGAGAAGACGACGTTCATAACCCCCTTTGGAGCCTTCTGCTATGTGTCCATGCCCTTTGGGCTTAAGAGTGCCTGATACGTCTCCAACATATCTATAATTTTTGATTGCTCCATGCTATATTATCTACTATTTTGGGCCATATAGGGCTTTATTTTCCACTTTTATATTACTTTTAGGACTAACCTATTAACCGGAGGCCCAGCCCAGAATTGCTGTTTTTTGCCTATTTCAGTGTTTCGAAGAAACGAAATATCAAACGGAGTCCAAACGGAATGAAACCTTCGGGAACGTGATTTTCTCAACAGATATGATCCAGGAGACTTGGACGCTCCGTCAAGAAAGGAGGGAGGCGGTCAAGAGGGTGGAGGGCGCGCCGCCCTATGGCGCGCCCCCTGCCTCGTGGGTCCCCCGAAGCTCCACCGACGTACTCCTTCCTCCTATATATACCTACGTACCCCGAAACAATCAGATATAAAGCCAAAAACCTAATTCCACCGCCGCAACCTTCTGTACCCACGAGATCCCATCTTGGGGCCTGTTCTGTAGCTCTGCAGCAAGGTGAATCCACCATGGATGGCTTCTACATCAACACCATAGCCCCCTCGATGAAGTGTGAGTAGTTTACCTCAGACCTTCGGGTCCATAGTTAGTAGCTAGATGGCTTCTTCTATCTTTTTGGATCTCAATACAAAAGAAGGACCAAAAAAAGAAAAAAAGAAAAAAAGAAAGAAAAGGGGCAATGCTACTATCCTTTTTTCCACACTTGTGCTTCAAAGTAGCATCATAATCTTCATGACAGAGAGTCTCTTGTTTTGTCATTTCATATACTAGTGGGAATCTTTCATTATAGAACTTGGCTTGTATATTCCAACGGTGGGCTTCCTCAAATCCCCTAGGTCTTCGTGAGCAAGCAAGTTGGATGCACACCCACTTAGTTTCTTTTGTTGAGCTTTCATACATTTATAGCTCTAGTGCATCCGTTGCATGGCAATCCCTACTCCTTGCATTAACATCAATCGATGGCATCTCCATAACCTATTGATTAGCCTAGTTATTGTGAGGTCTTCTCCTTTTTTGTCTTCTCCACATAACCCCCATCATCATATTCTATTCCACCCATAGTGCTATATCCATGGCTCACGCTCATGTATTGCGTGAAGGTTTATAAGTTTGAGATTACTAAAGTATGAAACAATTGCTTGGCTTGTCATCGGGGTTGTGCATGATAAGAGCATTCTTGTGTGACAAAAATGGAGCATGACTAAACTATATGATTTTGTAGGGATGAACTTTCTTTGGCCATGTTATTTTGAGAAGACATAATTGCTTAGTTAGTATGCTTGAAATATTATTATTTTTATGTCAATATGAACTTTTGTCTTGAATCTTTCAGATCTGAATATTCATACCAGAATTAAGAAGAATTACATTGAAATTATGCCAAGTAGCACTCTGCATCAAAAATTCTCTTTTTATCATTTACCTACTCGAGGACGAGCAGGAATTAAGCTTGGGGATGCCTGATACGTCTCCAACGTATCTATAATTTTTGATTGCTCCCTGCTATATTATCTACTGTTTTGGACCATACTGGGCTTTATTTTCCATTTTTATATTACTTTTGGGACTAACCTATTAACCGGAGGCCCAGCCCAGAATTGCTGTTTTTTTGCCAATTTCAGTGTTTCGAAGAAACGGAATATCAAACAGAGTCCAAACGGAATATCAAACGGAGTCCAAACGGAATGAAACCTTCGGGAATGTGATTTTCTCAACAGATATGATCCAGGAGACTTGGACCCTCCGTCAAGAAAGGAGGGAGGCGGTCACGAGGGTGGAGGGCGCCCCCCTAGGGTGCACCCCTACCTCGTGGGCCCCCCGAAGCTCCACCGACGTACTCCTTCCTCTTACATATACCTACGTACTCCCAAACGATCAGATACGGAGCCAAAAATCTAATTCCACCTCCTCAACCTTCTGTACCCATGAGATCCCATCTTGGGGTCTGTTCTGGAGCTCCGCCGGAAGAGGAATCCACCACGGAGGGCTTCTACATCAACACCATAGCCCCTCCGATGAAGTGTGAGTAGTTTACCTCAGACCTTCGGGTCCATAGTTAGTAGCTAGATGGCTTCTACTCTCTTTTTGGATCTCAATACAATGTTCTCCCCCTCTCTCGTGGAGATCTATTCGATGTAATCTTCTTTTTGCGGTGTGTTTGTTGAGACCGATCAATTGTGGGTTTATGATCAAGATTATCTATGAACAATATTTGAATCTTCTCTGAATTCTTTTATGTATGATTGGTTATCTTAGCAAGTCTCTTCGAATTATCAGTTTGGTTTGGCCTACTAGATTGGTTTTTCTTGCAATGGGAGAAGTGCTTAGCTTTGTGTTCAATCTTGCGGTGTCCTTTCCCAGTGACAGTCGGGGCAGCAAGGCACGTATTGTACTGTTGCCATCGAGGATAACAAGATGGGGTATTTATCATATTGCATGAGTTTATTCCTCTACATCATGTCATCTTGCTTAAGGCGTTACTCTGTTTTCTTGAACTTAATACTCTAGATGCATGCTGGATAGCGGTGGATGAGTGGAGTAATAGTAGTAGATGCAGGCAGGAGTCGGTCTACTTGTCTCGGACGTGATGCCTATATACATGATCATACCTAGATATTCTCATAACTATGCTCAATTCTGTCCATTGCTCAACAGTAATTTGTTGACCCACCGTAGAATACTTATGCTCTTGAGAGAAGCCACTAGTGAAATCTATGGCCCCGGGTCTATTCTCATCATATCAATCTTCTATCACTTTATTATTGCTTTGCTTTTTACCGTTACCTTTTTATTTTACTTTGCATCTCTATACCAATAATACCAAAAATATTATCTATCATCTCTATCAGATCTCACTCTCGTAAGTGACAGTGAAGGGCTTGACAACCCCTAATCGCGTTGGTTGCGTTGAGCTATTTGTTTTGTGTAGGAACGAGGGACTTGCGCGTAGCCTCCTACTCGATTGATACCTTGGTTCTCAAAAACTGAGGGAAATACTTACTCTACTCTACTGCATCACACTTTCCTCTTCAAGGAAATCCAACGCAGTGCACAAGAGGTAGCAGCAAGATTTCTAGAGCCGTTGCTGGGGAGGTCTACGCAAAAGTCAACATACCAAGTACCCATCACAATCCCTTATCTCTCGCATTACATTATTTGCCATTTGCCTCTCGTTTTGCTATCCCCCACTTCACCCTTGCCGTTTTATTCGCCATTTTTCTGTTCGTCTTGATGTCTTACTTGGCTCGTTTGCTTGTTTGGTTGAAATAGTTGGGTATTTATTCCTAAACAGAGTAGCTAATATCTATGGATTCTCATCCGCTTGCCAATCTTTTTAAGAGATCCAATTATGATGAACCAATTCCTAGTGATGTGGATGCACTACATTATCTTTACAAGCTTTTGCCTGAAATCCGTAAATCTGAAAATTGTGATGAAGTGCTTCACGATAGATCTTTGAACAAAAAGAATGATTGCAATTATTTTATTATAAATTCTCTTGATGTCAATTGTGCTAATAATATGCAAAACCCTAAACTTGGGGATGCTAGTTTTGCTATGTCTACTACTTGCTGCAATGGTCATGACTGGGGTGATTCTTCTTATGATCTTGAAAAATTTATTTAATTCCCATGCTGAATATGAGATTGATAGTATTGTTTGCAATAATATTGAAAGTGAGTTTGGAATAGTGTCAACTTTAGATCCCACATATTTGGAGAATATTCAATTTTATGAAATTTTTGATAACAGTGGGTTTGGAGAGGTCATGACTTTAGTTAATGCTAATCCCACTATTTTGGAAGAGTGTCAACTTCGCATGCATGTGGATCATGTTGAGAATATGTTATGTGATAGCTATATTGTTGAATTTTCTTATGATCGTACATGTAATTATTATGGGAGAGGAAAATATGGTTATAGAAATTTTCATGTTACTAAATTACCTCTCGTTATGTTGAGATTCCTATTGTTCCTTTCCGCTTCCTTGCATATGCTAGTTTTTGCTTGCTACGATAATTTGTTTACCTATAATATGCCTATGCATATGAAGCATGTTAGACTTAGATGTGTTTGTCACGTGTTTTATGATGCTCTCTTTATGCTTCAATTCTTGTCTTTCACGTGAGCATCATTGAAATCTTAATGCCTAGCTAAAAAGGCTTTAAAGAAAAGCGCTTGTTGGGAGACAACCCAATATTTTTCCTTGATACTTAGTAATAAATAATCCATCTACCTTCTGTTTAGATGTGGTTATATCTCTTAATTAGTGTTTGTGCCAAGTTAAACCTATAGGATCTTCTTGGATGATAGATATTTGATCTTGCTGTAATTTCCAGAAACTTTCTGTTCACAAAAACAATTGTTAAAAATCACCAGAACGTGATAAAATAGTGATTCCAATTGCTGCTGATCAATAAACAACTTGCCTAGGTCTTCCTAGTTTGGCTGATTTTTTGGAGTTCCAGAAGTTTGCGTTAGTTACAGATTACTATAGACTATTCTGTTTTTGACAGATTCTGTTTTTCGTGTGTTGTTTGCTTATTTTGATGAATCTATAGCTAGAGAAATAGATTATAAACCATAGAGAAGTTGTAATACAGTAGGTTTAACACCAATATAAATAAATAATTAGTTCATTACAGTACCTTGAAGTGGTCTTTTGTTTTCTTTTGCTAATAGAGCTCACGAGATTTCTGTTGAGTTTTGTGTTGTGAAGTTTTCAAGTTTTGGGTAAAATCTTTTGATGGATTATGGAACAAGGAGTGGCAAGAGACTAAGATTGGGGATGCCCATGGCACCCCCAAGATAATCCAAGTACACTAAAAAGTCAAAGCTTGGGGATGCCCCGGAAGGCATCCCCTCTTTCGTCTACTTCCATTTGTAACTTTACTTGGAGCTATATTTTTATTCACCACATGATATGTGTTTTGCTTGGAGTGTCTTGTATGATTTGAGTCTTTGCTTTTTAGTTTACCACAATCATCCTTGCTGTACACACCTTTTGAGAGAGCCATACATGAATTGGAATTTGATAGAATACTCTATGTGCTTCACTTATATCTTTTGAGCTTTATAGTTTTGCTCTAGTGCTTCACTTGTATCTTTTAGAGCACGGTGGTGGATTTGTTATAAAGAAACTACTGGTCTCTCATGCTTCAATTAGATTATTTTGAGAGTCTTAAATATCATGGTAATTTGCTTAATAAAAATAATATGCTTGGTACTCAAGATTTTTAAAACTTTCTTTTGAGTGCGTTGAATACTAAGAAAAGTTTGATGCTTGATAATTGTTTTGAGATATGGAGATGATAATATCAAAGTCGTGCTAGTTGAGTAGTTGTGAATTTGAGAAATGCTTGTGTTGAAGTTTGCAAGTCCCGTAGCATGCACGTATGGTAAACATTATGTAACAAATTTGAAACATGAGGTGTTATTTGATTGTCCTCCTTATGAGTGGCGGTCGGGGACGAGCGATGGTCTTTTCCTACCAATCTATCCCCCTAGGAGCATGCGTGTAGTACTTTGGTTTTTGATGGCTTGTAGATTTTTGCAATAAGTATATGAGTTCTTTATGACTAATGTTGAATCCATGGATTATACACACTCTCACCCTTCCATCATTGCTAGCCTCTTCGGTACCGTGCATTGCCCTTTCTCACATCGAGAGTTGGTGCAAACTTCGCCGGTGCATCCAAACCCCGTGATATGATATGCTCTTTCACACATAAACCTCCATATATCTTCCTCAAAACAGCCACCATACCTACCTATTATGGCATTTCCATAGCCATTCCGAGATATATTGCCATGCAACTTTCCACCATACCGTTTATCATGACACATTCACCATTGTCATATTGCTTAGCAGGATCATGTAGTTGACATAGTATTTGTGGCAAAGCCACCGTTCATAATTCTTTCATACATGTCACTCTTGGTTCATTGCATATCCCGGTACACCGCCGAAGGCATTCATATAGAGTCATACTTTGTTCTAGTATCGAGTTGTAATCATTGAGTTGTAAATAAATAGAAGTGTGATGATCATCATTCAATAGAGCATTGTCCCAAAAAAAGGCCAAACAAAAAAAAGAAGGCCCAAAAAGAAAAAAAAGAAAAAAGGGGCAATGCTACTATCCTTTTTTCCACACTTGTGCTTCAAAGTAGCATCATAATCTTCATGATAGAGAGTCTCTTGTTTTGTCATTTCATATACTAGTGGGAATCTTTCATTATAGAACTTGGCTTGTATATTCCAACGATGGGCTTCCTCAAATCCCCTAGGTCTTCGTGAGCAAGCAAGTTGGATGCACACCCACTTAGTTTCTTTTGTTGAGCTTTCATACATTTATAGCTCTAGTGCATCCGTTGCATGGCAATCCCTACTCCTTGCATTAACATCAATCGATGGCATCTCCATAACCTATTGATTAGCCTCGTTGATTGAGGCCTTCTCCTTTTTTGTCTTCTCCACATAACCCCCATCATCATATTCTATTCCACCCATAGTGCTATATCCATGGCTCACGCTCATGTATTGCTTGAAGGTTTATAAGTTTGAGATTACTAAAGTATGAAACAATTGCTTGGCTTGTCATCGGGGTTGTGCATGATAAGAGCATTCTTGTGTGACAAAAATGGAGCATGACTAAACTATATGATTTTGTAGGGATGAACTTTCTTTGGCCATGTTATTTTGATAAGACATAATTGCTTAGTTAGTATGCTTGAAATATTATTATTTTTATGTCAATATGAACTTTTGTCTTGAATCTTTCGGATCTGAATATTCATACCACAATTAAGAAGAATTACATTGAAATTATGCCAAGTAGCACTCCGCATAAAAAATTCTCTTTTTATCATTTACCTACTCGAGGACGAGCAGGAATTAAGCTTGGGGATGCCTGATACGTCTCCAACGTATCTATAATTTTTGATTGCTCCATGCTATATTATCTACTGTTACCATATTGGGCTTTATTTTCCATTTTTATATTACTTTTGGGACTAACCTATTAACCGGAGGCCCAGCCCAGAATTGCTGTTTTTTGCCTATTTCAGTGTTTCGAAGAAACGGAATATCAAACGGAGTCCAAACGGAATGAAACCTTCGGGAACGTGATTTTCTCAACAGATATGATCCAGGAGACTTGGACCCTCCATCAAGAAAGGAGGGAGGCGGTCACGAGGGTGGAGGGCGCCCCCCTAGGGCGCGCCCCTGCCTCGTGGGCCCCCCCAAAGCTCCACCGACGTACTCCTTCCTCCTATATATACCTACGTACCCCCAAACGATCAAATACGGAGCCAAAAACCTAATTCCACCTCCGCAACGTTCTGTACCCACGAGATCCCATCTTGGGGCCTGTTCTGGAGCTCCGCCGGAAGGGGAATCCACCACGGAGGGTTTCTACATCAACACCATAGCCCCTCCGATGAAGTGTGAGTAGTTTACCTCAGACCTTCGGGTCAATAGTTAGTAGCTAGATGGCTTCTACTCTCTTTTTGGATCTCAATACAATGTTCTCCCCCTCTCTCGTGGAGATCTATTCGATGTAATCTTCTTTTTGCGGTATGTTTGTTGAGACCGGTCAATTGTGGGTTTATGATCAAGATTATCTATGAACAATATTTGAATCTTCTCTGAATTCTTTTATGTATGATTGGTTATCTTTGCAAGTCTCTTCGAATTATCAGTTTGGTTTGGCCTACTAGATTGGTTTTTCTTGCAATGGGAGAAGTGCTTAGCTTTGGGTTCAATCTTGCGGTGTCCTTTCCCAGTGACAGTAGGGGCAGCAAGGCACGTATTGTATTGTTGCCATCGAGGATAACAAGATGGGGTATTTATCATATTGCATGAATTTATTCCTCTACATCATGTCATCTTGCTTAATGCGTTACTCTATTTTCTTGAACTTAATACTCTAGATGCATGCTGGATAGCGGTCGATGAGTGGAGTAATAGTAGTAGATGCAGGCAGGAGTCGGTCTACTTGCCTCGGACGTGATGCCTGTATACATGATCATACCGAGATATTCTCATAACTGTGCTCAATTCTGTCAATTGCTCAACAGTAATTTGTTGACCCACCATAGAATACTTATGCTCTTGAGAGAAGCCACTAGTGAAATCTATGGCCCCGGGTCTATTCTCATCATATCAATCTTCTATCACTTTATTATTGCTTTGCTTTTTACCGTTACCTTTTGATTTTACTTTGCATCTCTATACCAAAAATACCAAAAATATTATCTATGATCTCTATCAGATCTCACTCTTGTAAGTGACTGAGAAGGGCTTGACAACCCCTAATCGCGTTGGTTGCGTTGAGCTATTTGTTTTGTGTAGGTACGAGGGACTCGCGCGTAGCCTCCTACTGGATTGATACCTTGGTTCTCAAAAACTGAGGGAAATACTTACTCTACTCTACTGCATCACCCTTTCCTCTTCAAGGAAATCAAACGCAGTGCACAAGAGGTAGCAGGAAGATTTCTGGATCCGTTGTCGGGGAGGTCTATGCAAAAGTCAACATACCAAGTACCCATCACAATCCCTTATCTCTCGCATTACATTATTTGCCATTTGTCTCTCGTTTTCCTCTCCCCCACTTCACCCTTGCCGTTTTATTCGCCACTTTTCCGTTTGTCTTGATGTCTTAATTGGCTCGTTTGCTTGTTTGGTTGAAATAGTTGGGTATTTATTCCTAAACAGAGTAGCTAATATCTATGGATCCTCATCAGCTTGCCAATCTTTTTAAGAGATCCAATTATGATGAACCAATTCTTAGTGATGTGGATGCACTAGATTATCTTTACAAGCTTTTGCCTGAAATCCGTAAATCTGAAAATTGTGATGAAGTGCTTCACGATAGATCTTTGAATAAAAAGCATGATTGCAATGATTTTATTATAAACTCTCTTGATGTCAATTGTGCTAATAATATGCAAAACCCTAAGCTTGGGGATGCTAGTTTTGCTATGTCTACTAATTGCTGCAATGGTCATGATTGGGGTGATTCTTCTTATGATCTTGAAAAATTTATTTAATTCCCATGATGAATATGAGATTGATAATATTGTTTGCAATAATATTGAAAGTGGGTTTGGAAGAGTGTCAACTTTAGATCCCACATATTCGGAGAATATTCAATTTTATGAAATTTTTAATACCAGTGGGTTTGGAGAGGTCATGACTTTAGTTAATGATAATCCCACTATTTTGGAAGAGTGTCAACTTCGCATGCATGTGGATCATGTTGAGAATATGTTATGTGATAGATATATTGTTGAATTTTCTTATGATCCTACATGTAATTATTATGAGAGAGGAAAATATGGTTATAGAAATTTTCATGTTACTAAATTACCTCTCATTATGTTGAGATTGCTATTGTTCCTTTCTGCTTCCTTTCATATGCTAGTTTTTGCTTGCTACGATAATTTGTTTACCTATAATATGCCTATGCATAGGAAGCATGTTAGACTTAGATGTGTTTGTCACGTGTTTTATGATGCTCTCTTTATGCTTCAATTCTTGTCTTTCACGTGAGCATCATTGAAATCTTAATGCCTAGCTAAAAAGGCTTTAAAGAAAAGCGCTTGTTGGGAGACAACCCAATATTTTTCCTTGCTACTTAGTAATAAATAATCCATCTACCTTCTGTTTAAATGTGGATATATCTCTTAATTAGTGTTTGTGCCAAGTTAAACCTATAGGATCTTCTTGGATGATAGATATTTTATCTTGCTGTAATTTCCAGAAACTTTCTGTTCACGAAAACAGTTATTAAAAATCACCAGAATGTGATAAAATAGTAATTCCAATTGCTGATGATCAATAAACAAATTTCCTAGGTCTTCCTATTTTGGCTGATTTTTTGGAGTTCCAGAAGTTTGCATTAGTTACAGATTACTACAGACCATTCTGTTTTTGACAGATTCTGTTTTTCGTGTGTTGTTTGCTTATTTTGATGAATCTATAGCTAGTAAAATAGTTTATAAACCATAGAGAAGTTGGAATACAGTACCTTGAAGTGGTATTTTGTTTTCTTTCGCTAATAGAGCTCACGAGATTTCTGTTGAGTTTTGTTTTGTGAAGTTTTCAAGTTTTGGGTAAAATCTTTTGATGGATTATGGAACAAGGAGTGGCAAGATCCTAAGCTTGGGGATGCCCTGGAAGGCATCCCCTCTTTCGTCTACTTCCATCTGTAACTTTACTTGGAGCTATATTTTTATTCACCACATGATATGTGTTTTGCTTGGAGCGTCTTGTATGATTTGAGTCTTTGATTTTTAGTTTACCACAATCATCCTTGCTGTACACACCTTTTGAGAGAGCCATACATGAATTGTAATTTGATAGAATACTCTATGTGCTTCACTTATATCTTTTGAGCTTTATAGTTTTGCTCTAGTGCTTCACTTATATCTTTTTAGAGCACGGTGGTGGATTTGTTATAAAGAAACTATTGGTCTCTCATGCTTCACTTAGATTATTTTGAGAGTCTTAAATAGCATGGTAATTTGCTTAATAAAAATAATATGCTTGGTATTCAAGATTTGTAAAACGTTCTTTTGAGTGCGTTGAATACTAAGAAAAGTTTGATGCTTGATAATTGTTTTGAGATAGGGAGATGATAATATCAAAGTCGTGCTAGTTGAGTAGTTGTGAATTTGAGAAATGCTTGTGTTGAAGTTTGCAAGTCCCGTAGCATGCACGTATGGTAAATGTTATGTAACAAATTTGAAACATGAGGTGTTATTTGATTGTCCTCCTTATGAGTGGCGGTCGGGGATGAGCGATGGTCTTTTCCTACCAATCTATCCCCCTAGGAGCATGCGCGTAGTACTTTGGTTTTTGATGGCTTGCAGATTTTTGCAATAAGTATATGAGTTGTTTATGACTAATGTTGAGTCCATGGATTATACGCACTCTCACCCTTCCATCATTGCTAGCCTCTTCGGTACCGTGCATTGCCCTTTCTCACATCGAGAGTTGGTGCAAACTTCACCGGTGCATCCAAACCCCATGATATGATACGCTCTTTCACACATAAACCTCCTTATATCTTCCTCAAAACAGCCACCATACCTACCTATTATGGCATTTCCATAGCCATTCCGAGATATATTGCCATGCAACTTTCCACCATACCGTTCATCATGACACATTCATCATTGTCATATTGCTTAGCATGATCATGTAGTTGACATAGTATTTGTGGCAAAGCCACCGTTCATAATTCTTTCATACATGTCACTCTTGGTTCATTGCATATCCCGGTACACCGCCGGAGGCATTCATATAGAGTCATACTTTGTTCTAGTATCGAGTTGTAATCATTGAGTTGTAAATAAATAGAAGTGTGAAAGTAAGCGTCACGTGATTTTAGCAAGTGTTTTGTAGCTGGGTTTGGATTCACAATCAGAGTCATCTTCACTAGATGTTTGAAAGTAAGCGTCGCATGATTTTACCTTGGCACCACGTGCCATGAAGCTGTAGGTGGGAGCAGAGTAGTCCTTGTCATTAGCTTCAGCGTTGGTGAGGGAGTCGTTGTCTTCAGTGTTGAAGATGGACTTGGCAACGTAGGCTGTCGATAGAGCCAGACTTGCAACGCCGGGGTCGGACTCCTCCTCAGACTCCACCTCCGCCTCCTCAGAAGCAGACTCCTCCTTTGAATCCATCTCCTTGCCAACAAAAGCACGAGCCTTGCCAGATGAGTTCTCCTTATGAGATGAAGACTTGGATGAGTACTTGGAAGAAGACTTTGAAGATTTCTTCTTCTTCTTGTCATCAGAATCATATTCGTTGCTCTTCTTCTTCTTCTTCTTCTTCTTCTTCTTCTTCTTCTTCTTCTTCTTCTTCTTCTTCTTCTTCTTCTTCTTCTTCTTCTTCTTCTTCTTCTTCTTCTTCTTCTTCTTCTTCTTCTTCTTCTTCTTCTTCTTCTTCTTCTTCTTCTTCTTCTTCTTCTTCTTCTTCTTCTTCTTCTTCTTCTTCTTCTTCTTCTTCTTCTTCTTCTTCTTCTTCTTCTTCTTCTTCTTCTTCTTCTTCTTCTTCTTCTTCTTCTTCTTCTTCTTCTTCTTCTTCTTCTTCTTCTTCTTCTTCTTCTTCTTCTTCTTCTTCTTCTTCTTCTTCTTCTTCTTCTTCTTCTTCTTCTTCTTCTTCTTCTTCTTCTTCTTCTTCTTCTTCTTCTTCTTCTTCTTCTTCTTCTTCTTCTTCTTCTTCTTCTTCTTCTTCTTCTTCTTCTTCTTCTCATTGTCCCACTGTGGACACTCAGAGATATAGTGTCCAGGTTTCTTGCAGTTGTGACATGTTCTCTTCTTGTGGTCATGAGTGGAAGCTTCATCATTTCTTGAGCTGGATCGTGAAGACTTTCTGAAGCCCTTCTTGTTAGTGAACTTCTGGAACTTCTTCACAAGCATAACAAGTTCCTTTCCAATGTCTTCAGGATCGTCAGAACTATAGTCAGATTCTTCTTCATATGAGGAAACAGCCTTTGCCTTCATAGCTCGAGTTCGGCCGTAGCTAGACCCATAGATATCTCTTTTCTCAGATAGCCGGAATTCATGTGTGTTGAGCCTCTCAAGTATATCAGATGGATCGAGTGTCTTGAAGTCAGGACGTTCTTGAATCATGAGGGCAAGGGTGTCAAAGGAGCTGTCAAGTGATCTCAGTAGTGTCTTGACGATTTCATGCTTGGTAATCTCAGTAGCACCGAGAGCATGAAGCTCATTTGTGATGTAAGTGAGATGATCAAACATAAGCTGGACATTTTCATTGTCATTTCTCTTGAAGCGGTGGAAAAGGTTGCGAAGAACACTGATCCTTTGATCTCTCTGGGTTGAGACGCCTTCGTTGACCTTCGAGATCCAGTCCCAGACTAGCTTCGACGTTTCCAGAGCACTCACACGGCCATATTGTCCTTTGGTCAGATGACCACAAATGATGTTCTTGGCAGTAGAGTCCAGTTGAATGCACTTCTTGACATCAGCAGGGGTGACACCTTCACCAGTCTTGGGAACGCCATTCTTGACGACATACAGAGGTCAACATCAATGGCTTCAAGATGCATGCGCATCTTATTCTTCCAGTAGGGATATTACGTTCCATCGAAGACGGGGCAAGCAGCGGAGACTTTGATTATCCCTGCAATCGACATAACTAAAACTCCAGGTGGTTGTCGGTGTACTAAAGTAGGGGTACCTTAGTACCCCAGACTTGTGCACGGGCAGTTGTAGCACCCTGCTGCAAGGCCCGCCCAGGAAGCGCCAAGAGAAGACCAAGCATTCAAGACAAGGCCCCCGGCAAGAGGAGCTTGCCGGGCCAAGAAGACAAGGCCCCCGGCAAGAGGAGCTTGCCGGGCCAAGAAGACAAGACCCCGGCGAGAGGAGCTTGCCGGGACGACTGAGCCCATGAAGTGCCATCCAAGAACAAAGTATACGAGACAGAAGATCGAGACCCCGACAAGAGGAGCTTGTCGGGAAGGCCGAACCCAGGCACCACAAGAGAAGCCCGCCACGGCGCGCTATGCCCCCCGGCAAGGCCTGATAGCCAGCAAGCTATCGGGCACAGGAAGACGACCCCCGCGGCAAGCCACTTGCCGCGGCAAATCGCCACCTCAGGACTGCGCTCCGGCTCGCCCGTCCACGCGTCGCTCCGGGGCTTCCCCCAAGGGCACATGGCGGGGCACCGCGCAGCCTGGGGCGCGCGGTGGCATGCAGCCGCCATCGTGGCAAACGGTGGCGCACCTAACGGTCCGCCTCGGTGCTGTCCGGGCGACCGTGACGGGCATTTAATGCCCTTGTCCCCTACCGTCAGAAGTAGGTATGATAACACTGTGCCGCACTGTAGCGCCACTGTGCCCGCACTGTTACAGCTACCACCCCTTTTACACTTTTACCCCTTTCTCTTACGTTGACACCTGTCGGTGACCCCTTTGCGCTATAAAAGGAGGCCCGTGTGCAACGTAGAGGGGGGTTCCGGGGGTTCCGGGGTTCGGAGATTCGGCATCCAGACAGCCATACGCTCGGTGCAGCTAGCTCCCCAAGCTCCCGAGCTCCCTAGTTCAATACAACCAAGCAGGAGTAGGGTTTTACGCGTCCATCGCGGCCCGAACCTGGGTAAACCGCCTGTGTGCTCGCCTCGATCTGCTCTCTGTGCTCCCTCCGCCCCCCTCACCGGACAACGGAAGGGGCTTCGGCCCCATAGGTGCTCGCGGGGGACGCAGTCCGCCCCGACATCTTTGGCGCGCCAGGTAGGGGGCGCGTCGAGGTTGTGCGGATCAGATCCGGCGTTCGCGCGAGCACGCTCTTCGTCAGCTTCTCCGAATTCGCTAGCTTCATCAACACCATGGCCCCGAAGAAGAAGGCTTCGGAGGTCGCGGGCCCGTCCGCGTCGCTCCCACCGCTACCGGAGCCAACGGTGGGCGGGGGAGACGCCGTCGGAGGGGTGGCCGCCGGCGAGAACACTCGCGGTGCCACCAAATCCAAGAACAGGGCGGACGACCGAGCCTCGGCCTCCGAGGACGCGCCGCATCCGTCCCTACAAACGACGACCCAGCAGCGCCATGCCACGGGAGGTGGCATCCGCTTGCTGGAACAAGGGCAAACTGGAGGTTCACGGGACACCACGGGCCCCCGTCCGGACACGGGCAAGGCGAAGGCGCCGGGGAGGGACCCCGCTCTTTCTAACATCGTTAGGAGTCCGAGCGTATCCCGCTCCTCGCGCCACTCGCCCCCGCTCCCCTCCACTCCGGCAGAAGCGCTCGCGAGAGCGCAACTGCTCCTCGACTACCCTCCAGCGGCTGGCAAGGCCGAAAGCTGGAGGGCCACCATCCAGAGCCTGATCGCCTTCGCCAACAACGACACGCCGCAGCAGCCGGCGACCTCACGGCCCCGGCAGGTCGAGAAGACGAAGGCCGACGGCGACAAGACAGCCGGAGGTGCAACCACCATGCACTCCCCGGCGCAGAAGCAGAAGACGCCGCCCCGCTGGAACAACGCCGACGACGGCTCCACAGCGTCGTCGGACCCGCGGACTCGCCGGGACCAGCGCCAAGTCCTCGACGAGCGGCAGCAAGAAGACGCTCGAACAAGGATTGAGCGCCGCCGAGAAACTCGGCGGCAATCAGACCAGCGGGCTGGGAACGCTGTCGACGCGCACGCGCCCGGTGAACCAGGTGACTTACCGTACGCGGCAGGTTGCCCTGCGTTCACCCGCGAGCTGCGGCGCGTCCGGTGGCCCAGCACGAAGAACTTCAAGCCCGACGTACCGGAGAAGTACGACGGCAGGACGCACCCCTCGGAGTTTCTCAGCATCTACACGATCGCTGTACAAGCTGCCGGGGGGCGCGACGAGAGGATATTGGCGAACTACTTCCCGCTCGTGCTTAAGCCGAACGTTCGTTCATGGCTTATGCACTTGCCGGAAGGCTCCATTTCTTCCTGGGCGGATCTTTGCCATCAGTTTGTTGGCGCCTTCACAGGCGGCCACAAACCTCATGGCCAGGATAGCGACCTCCACATCCTAGCCCAGAAGGAAGGAGAACCCCTGCGCAAGTACATCCAGCGCTTCAGCCGCGTGCATCGCAACATCCCCGACGTTCACCCTGCCGCGGTTATCAGCGCGTTCCACCAGAACGTGCGTAACCGCCGCATGCGTGAAGAGATGGCCATGACCAAGATCCGGGACGTCAGCGAGCTATATGCCTTGGCTGACAAGTGCGCGCGCGCGAAGGAGGGGAGGAAACTCCCCGGGGAGGATGCTGGCGCAGGAGAAAGCGACAGTGACGACACCGCCCCGGCGAAGAGAAGCCAGCGGCGGAATAATAGGAGGAAGAACAGGAAAGAGGTGCTTGCCGTCGAGGGGTCCGGCAAGGCGGCTCCCGCCAAGCAAACGCAGGCTGGCGGCTCCGGCAAGGAGCCTGCCCCCGTGGCGGCAGCCGACAAGCAGGACGGCTCCGACAAGCAATACTGCAAGATCCACCGCACCAAGGGCCACGATCTCTCCAACTGCAAGAGCGTCGAGTACCTCGTCGTGCAGCAGAAGACTGAGTACGAGAGGCGCGACAAGGGGAAGGCCCAGGGTGGGGGTGGCGAACCAAGCAAGAAGCGGCCGCCCGTCGGCCGGGGAGGACGCCGCGGCAAGGCCAAGCAGCGGCAAGGCGATCGGCCTCCCCGGGGCCGCGACGAGGATGAAGAAGACGACGACGAAGACGTGGAAGACGAAGATAACAGCGAGCAGGAGTTCCAGAAGGCCACGGAGGTCCTATGCGTTGACGGCGGCGCCTCTCTGCACACCTCCCACCGCCAGCTTAAGCGGTGGGCGCGAGAGGTGAACGCAGCAGAGCCGCCCGTGGAGTCGCGCAGGCTCCTCAAATGGTCCAGCACGCCCATCATTTTCGATCTTGAGGATCACCCCGACCGCACAACCACGGTCGGGTGCTTGCCGATGCTGGTCTCACCCACCATCCGCAACCTCAAGGTCACCAAAATGTTGGTAGACGGCGGGGCCGGGCTGAACTTGATCTCCTCCGCTGTGATCAAGAAACTCCAGATCCCAGACGGCGAGCTCGAAGAGACCGGATCCTTCCAAGGGATCAACCCGGGGAGGAGCAAGCCCAAGGGGAAGATTACTCTGCCGGTGACCTTTGGCGGCGAGCTCAACTTCAGGACTGAGCGTATCACGTTCGACATCGCTGATATCCCGTTACCATACAATGGGATCCTCGGCCGACCCGCTCTCGCCAAGTTCATGGCAGCCTCCCACCACGCCTACAACGTACTCAAGATGCCGGGGCCGATAAGCGTCATCACTGTCCACGGCGACAAAAAGGACGCGCTTATCTGCGCCGACAAGATCTACCGGGATGTAGCAGCCGCGGCAGAGAAGGACGCACTTGCCGCTGAAGCCCCCGGGGGGAAGAAGACAAAGACCAAGCCCGGTAAGTGCTCTGGGGCCCACTCCGGCAACCGCACCTCTTCGGAGTGCTGCGCCGCCGTCGAGGACGTTCCATCGAGCTCCACCGGCAAGTACAAGAAGGGAATGACCGCTCCTCCGGCAACCAAGAAGGTGTCCGCCAAGGAGGACGGCACTGGCGGTACCTTCACCATCAGTGCCACGCTTGACAGCAAATAGGAAAGCGCGCTCGTCGCCTTCCTGCGGGCGAATGACGACGTGTTTGCATGGCAACCGTCCGACATCCCCGGTGTTCCCAGGAGGGTGATTGAGCACAAGCTCGCTGTCTGTCCTCACGCGCGACCCGTCAAGCAGAAAGTGAGAAAGCAAGCCGTGGAGCGCCAAGAATTCATCAGCGAAGAGATCAAGAAGCTAGAGGCAGCAGGCCTAGTGAGAGGTGTGATCCATCCAACGTGGCTGGCCAATCCGGTCGTCGTGCGCAAAGCCAATGGGAAGTGGAGACTGTGCATAGACTTCACTGATGTGAATAAAGCATGTCCCAAGGATCCATTTCCCTTGCCGCGCATTGACCAGATTGTTGACTCCACTGCCGGATGTGAGCTACTCTCTTTTCTTGATGCGTATTCAGGCTACCACCAAGTCTTTATGGCCAAAGAAGATGAAGAGAAGACCGCATTTATCACTCCATGCGGCACCTATTGCTTCATACGCATGCCGTTTGGACTGAAGAATGCGGGATCAACGTTTGCAAGGGTAGTGCACACTGCTTTCGAGCCACAGATCCATAGGAACGTGGAAGCCTACATGGATGACATCGTGGTGAAGAGCAGGAGCAAGGAAACCCTGGTCCAAGATTTGGAAGAGACATTTCAGAACCTGCGCAAGATACAGCTCAAGCTGAACCCCGAGAAGTGCGTTTTCGGAGTCCCCTCCGGCAAGCTTCTCGGGTTCTTTGTGTCACGGAGGGGGATTGAAGCTAATCCCGACAAGATCAAAGCCATCGAGCAGATCGAAGCCCCAGAGCGCGTCAAGGACGTCAGAAAGCTTGCAGGTTGTGTGGCCGCCCTCAGTCGGTTCATTTCAAGGTCTGCAGAACGCGCCCTGCCCTTCTTTAAAATCTTGAAGAAGGCAGGCCCCATGCAGTGGACTCCAGAAGCGGAGGCAGCGCTGCAAGACTTGAAAAGGTACCTATCCTCCACCCCAATACTTGTCGCACCTAGACCACAGGAGAAGTTGTTGCTATACCTAGCGGCAACCAACCAGGTGGTTAGTGCTGCGTTAGTGGCGGAGAGGGAGGCCGACGAGGAGCCTATACCACCTGCAAGCGGATCCAGCGACAAGCAGGGGGCTGCTCCGGCAAGCTCTGGCTCCGACAAGGACAACCCTGCGCAGGAACAGGATGGAGCGCGGAAGAAGATGGTGCAGCGCTCGGTGTATTTTGTGAGTTCCCTCTTGCAGGGGGCTAGATCGAGATACTCTGGGGTGCAGAAATTGCTCTTCGGCCTCCTCATGGCCTCGAGAAAGCTGCGCCATTACTTCCAAGCACATGAGATAACAGTAGTCACTCGCTTTCCGCTGAAGAGGATATTGCACAATCCCGAGGCAACGGGCAGGATCGTCGAGTGGGCACTGGAGCTGTCGAGCTTTGGACTCAAGTTTGAAAGTACTTCAACCATACAGAGCCGAGCTTTGGCAGAATTCATAGCTGAGTGGACCCCGACACCAGATGGAGAAGCCCAAGAAACAAGCGCTCCCGTACAAGAAGCAACAAGCGAGTGGGTAATGTACTTCGATGGTGCCTTCTCGCTGCAAGGCGCCGGTGCTGGCGTGGTACTCATCGCGCCCACCGGAGAGCACCTCAAGTATGTTATACAGATGCACTTCCCAAGAGAGCAAGCAACCAACAATACTGCTGAGTATGAAGGCTTGCTCGCCGGCCTCAGGATTGCGGCCGAACTTGGGATCAGAAAGCTGATTGTGCGGGGAGATTCTCAACTGGTGGTCCGGCAAGTCAACAAGAACTACCAGAGCCCTCTGATGGAAGCTTATGTAGATGAAGTGAGGAAGCTGGAAGAACACTTTGAAGGGCTGCAAATGGAGCACGTCTCGAGAGCTCAGAATGAGATAGCAGACGGCCTTTCGAAGTGTGCTTCGTTGAAGTTACCTGTGGAACCAGGGACCTTCTTACTCAAGCTGACTCAACCATCCGTTACACCATCAGTTGGGCAGTCCAAGAAAAGGAAGTTGGTCTCCGGCGACTACTTGCAGGCGGACCTTCCTGAGACCGCCGCCAAGGTCCCCAAGATCAACAACCAGAACGCCGAGGGACAGCCCGCTCCTGCGGATCCCAGGATCCGTCCAGTCGAAGCAGGTGCCCCCGATAAGCCTTGCTCCGGCAAGCGGATCAGCAGTCTGAACGCTGAGGAACAGTCCGCTCCTGCGGATCCGAGGATCTGTCCAGTTGAAGCGGGGGTTCCCGACAAGCTTTGCCCCGGCAAGCTTGCCGGGGGATCACCGGCTCCGGAGGAACCCGAGGTTCTCGCCGTAGAAGCCGGGGTCCCCGCAGCGGCCTTCACGCCTTTAGTCCTTGCCGTCGAGCCCCGGGCTCCGGCATGGGCGCAGCAGATCGTCCGTTTTCTGCAAACTGGAGAACTTCCCGACGACCCAGAAGAGATGGAGAAGATCGCGAGGCAGTCAAGTATGTACCAGTTCGTGGACAACGAGCTGTACAGAAGGAGACTCAACGGTGTCAGATTGAAGTGCATCTCCAGGGAAGACGGACAGAAGCTGTTGGCAGAGATACACGGAGGCATATGCGGCCATCACATTGGCGCAAGAGCACTTGTCGGGAAAGCCTTCCGGCAAGGGTTCTTCTGGCAAGAAGCCCTCCAAGATGCAACTGCACTAGTAACCAAGTGTGAAGCGTGCCAGTTCCATGCAAAACAGATTCATCAGCCAGCTCAAGCTCTCCAAACAATCCCTTTATCCTGGCCCTTCTCGGTCTGGGGGCTCGATATCCTCGGCCCTTTTCCCCGAGCCGTCGGGGGCTTCGAGTACTTGTACGTTGCAATCGACAAGTTCACGAAGTGGCCAGAAGTGGAGCCAGTGAGGAAGGTGACCGCGCAGTCAGCAGTCAAGTTCTTCCGGTCGATCGTCTGCCGTTTCGGAATCCCCAACAGAGTCATCACCGACAACGGGACACAATTCACAAGTCGCGCCTTCATGCAATACGCCCAGGATCTCGGCGCCAAGGTCTGTTTCGCTTCGGTTGCTCACCCCAGGAGCAACGGTCAAGCAGAAAGGGCCAACGCTGAAGTGCTGCGCGGACTCAAGACCAGGACCTTCGACAGGCTGCACAAGTGCGGAAGAAATTGGATTGAGGAGCTGCCGGCGGCTCTTTGGTCAATCAGGACGACACCAAGTCGAGCCACCGGACAGACACCTTTTGCTCTAGTCTATGGAGCGGAAGCAGTTATCCCCACGGAACTCGTATACGGATCTCCTCGGGTCCTCGCTTATGACGAGCTCGAGCAAGAGCGGCTGCGCCAAGATGACGCGCTGCTCCTTGAGGAAGGACGTCTCCAGGCTGCAGTACGAGCTGCTCGATACCAGCAAGCCTTGCGTCGCTACCATAGCCGCAAGGTCAAGGCCAGGAGTCTCGAGGAGGGCGACCTTGTTCTTCGGCGCACTCAGTCGGCCAAGAATTCCAACAAGTTGATGCCAAAGTGGGAAGGACCTTATCGGGTGAGACAAGTCACGAGGCCTGGCGCTGTCCGCCTCGAGACCGAAGAAGGCGTACCAGTGAGCAACTCCTGGAACGTAGAGCATCTTCGCAAGTTTCACCCATAAGGCGCGGTTGCCGTGACCCGCTCCGGCAACCATCGGTTTGTACAGGCCTTGCCGCTGTTGCATGTAACCCCTTGTACAAAGCCAGGCGAAGCCCCTGGCACCAGATAAAGTTGCCCTGTTAGGCGACCTTGTTCTTAGGCACGTTCAGTCGGCCAAGAATTATAACAAGTCGACGCCGAAGCAGGAAGGCCCTTGTCGGGTGGAACGAGTTGCGAGGCCCGGCGCTGTCCGCCTCAAGACCGAAGAGGGCCTACCAGTGAGCAACTCCTGGGAATATAGAGCATCTTCGCAAGTTCCGCCCACAAGGCGCGGTTGCCGTGATCCGCTCCGGCAACCATCGGTTTGTACAGGCCTTGCCGCTGTTGCATGTAACCCCTTGTACAAAGCCAGGCGAAGCCCCTGGCATCAGATAAAGTTGCCCTGTTAGGCGACCTTGTTCTTAGGCACGTTCAGTCGGCCAAGAATTATAACAAGTCGACGCCGAAGCAGGAAGGCCCTTATCGGGTGAGACGAGTCACGAGGCCCGGCGCTGTCCGCCTCAAGACCGAAGAGGGCCTACCAGTGAGCAACTCCTGGGAACATAGAGCATCTTCGCAAGTCTCGCCCCGAAGGCGCGGTTGCCGTGATCCGCTCCGGCAACCACCGGTTTGTGCAGGCCTTGCCGATGTTGCATTTAAGCCCTCGTACAAAGCCAGGCGAAGCCCCTGGCCGAAGATAAAGAAGCGCTGTCGCCCTAGATTTTAGCATGCATGCTGAGTCAGAGTCTCGTCCTTGGTTAGGGTTGTCAGTTCCTAACTGTCGCTAACCCCTAACTTAGAGGTCGAGTCCGCGTCTTTTTCCCGTCCTTCCCCTTTTGGCTCGCAGGAATTGAATGTCCTTGCCGGGCCGCTCAAGGACAAGGAAGAGGAGAAGGACGAGCCAACACCTGCCCCCCGGCGGGCCAGAGTCGCCGGGGGCTGCAACCTCAGATAAGTTTTTGCATCCCTCATCATGCATTCTCTTATGGACTGTGGAATTTGAAAGCCTCCTTCCCTCCTGAAAAGCTACCGTGCTCTCTTAGCGGCAAGCCCCAGAGCGCGTTCCTGGGGCCCGTTTCGATAGCAGCCGCGGCAGCAAGGGGAGGGAAGCGAGGGGCCGGAACCCACCTGCTCCCCGCCTCCGCCAAGGGCGTGAGAAAGGTCGAGCAGTGCGGGGGAGCGGCTGGGCCTATTGCCGGGCGAGAAACTGTCTATCTTAACGATGTAAAGGATTCGTTCCTTACCGCGGTTTCCACCCGCGAGACAAATGATCCGGCAAACGTCCCCTTTTCATTAAAAACATTCCACTCAGGTACAGTTCAGAGAGAATGAAAAACATGAAAGGAGGGATTACAAGGCTTAAACGCAACTAAGGCCCGAAGGCTTACGAGCTGAAAAGAGATAAGGTGCCCGTAATCCCTTTCTTGTCTCTCTCCTCAGGAGGTAGGGCAAGTAGGCGAAGAGGGCGAAAGGGGCACCTAGATGAGCTACGGGTGGCAGAAGGCACCAAGAGAAGATCCGGGGGCTCCGCCCGGGGGTCTCCGGAGGCTGAAGAAGACGGAGGCGCCGGAGGCAGAGCTGGAAGATGAGGCAGCGGCCTTGCCGCCAGCCTCTTCCTCTTCCGCAGCCTCGCCACTCCGGCCGCCCGAGGAGATCAAGCCCCCGGCAAGAGGAGCTTGCCGGGCCGAAGAGAAGACCCCGGTGGTCGTCACCGAGAGCAAGGGTGATGACGGCGTCTGGGGCGCATCTGGAACACGAGGCACCGGAGCGTCAGCCAGCTGTCGAAGTCGGCCCGTACTCCGACTTCGCGGCCTTCGACGTCCGCCCTCTATCCTCCTCAGCAGCCCCCCTACGCCAGTCGCCCAAGGAGACGACCCCGGGGAGTTCACGGAGCCCGGCGCGGTCGATGGGGCCGCCGGTGCCACACGGAGCTGCGACCGACGCCTAGTCGTACCCGTCATCCCGGCGGCTGCTCCCCTCGTCGTCGCTGTCGCTCCCCTCCTCGTCACTCTCGCTCGAGGAGGAGCCTTCGCTGTCGGAGGAGCTATCTTCGCAGCACCGGGCCCGGATGCCGAAGCCCCAGAAGGCCTTGACGGAGAGGAGGTCCTCCCCCACTAGCTTAAAGTGGAGGGTGAACCCCTCCGTCAAGCTGTGGATCCGGGCGAACGTCTTCCACCCGCGGCCCAGACACACCACGCCGGGGGCTCGGGGCTCGACGTGGACTCGCGTCCCACTGATCCCGCAGCCCCTCATGCGCAGGTTTAGCGTCTCAGGCTGCTCCACCTCCAACACATTCGCGAATGGGGCGGGAAGCCGGAGGCGGCGACGAGGCGCCCGGCGCAGCCTGATAATGAACTCACGAGGGTCGTCCCCGAGATGGACCGCGGGAAGGAACGGAGCCGCTGGCGGAGGCAAGGACGGCACACCGATCCGTCCGCCCCGAGCGCCTCGGCCCCGTCCGCGACCTCGTCCACGACCTCGCCCTCTCCCTCTTCCCCCGACGACCGGCTCCGCCGCCGCGGGCGCAAGGGGAGGAGGGGCGCGTTGCCTAGCAGACACCCTCGCGGCGACCGAAGAAGAACCAGGGTTCCCCCCCTCCATCACAGATGAGGGAAGGAAACCAGAAGCAGAAGGAGGAAGGAGATGGAGTGCGGGTTTCCGTCGCCCCCTTTCGCTCCTTATAAAGGGGCGGAGTGGGACCGCGGCCGCCTCGCTCCTCCAATAGAAGCGGAGGAAGGGCAGGCGACTGGGGCCGACCCACTGCATCGACCCGCGCCGGCCCGACTCCCTGCCTCAGCCGCCGCGACTCCGAGTGCATGAGGACCGCGTGGTGAGCGCGCAGAACCGAGGCGACGGGTGGGACGACCTCTCCCCATCCCGTGGTTATGGGGAACGGACGCCTCGAAAGCCGCGCCTCACCCCCGTTCATTTATCGAGCCGCGCCTCCGCACCTCCCTCCACTTAAAGAGGGAACGGGCGTTTCGCCCCCATGACGCCGCGATAAGCAAGGTGCGACGGGTGCAGAGTTAAGAAGCAGCGCAACCAAGGCCATGCGTGCCCGTGCACTGTTAGGGCCTGGCCCAACGACGCTCGGCACCGTGTGTGGCCCAGGCCCGGGGGCTCCTGTCGGTGTACTAAAGTAGGGGTACCTTAGTACCCCAGACTTGTGCACGGGCAGTTGTAGCACCCTGCGGCAAGGCCCGCCCAGGAAGCGCCAAGAGAAGACCAAGCATTCAAGACAAGGCCCCCGGCAAGAGGAGCTTGTCGGGCCAAGAAGACAAGGCCCCCGGCAAGAGGAGCTTGCCGGGCCAAGAAGACAAGACCCCGGCGAGAGGAGCTTGCCGGGACGACTGAGCCCATGAAGTGCCATCCAAGAACAAAGTATACGAGACAGAAGATCGAGACCCCGACAAGAGGAGCTTGTCAGGAAGGCCGAACCCAGGCACCACAAGAGAAGCCCGCCACGGCGCGCTATGCGCCCCGGCAAGGCCTGATAGCCGGCAAGCTATCGGGCACAGGAAGACGACCCCCGCGGCAAGCCACTTGCCGCGGCAAATCGCCACCTCAGGACTGCGCTCCGGCTCGCCCGTCCACGCGTCGCTCCGGGGCTTCCCCCAAGGGCACGTGGCGGGGCACCGCGCAGCCTGGGGCGCGCGGTGGCATGCAGCCGCCATCGTGGCAAACGGTGGCGCACCTAACGGTCCGCCTCGGTGCTGTCCGGGCGACCGTGACGGGCATTTAATGCCCTTGTCCCCTACCGTCAGAAGTAGGTATGATAACACTGTGCCGCACTGTAGCGCCACTGTGCCCGCACTGTTACAGCTACCACCCCTTTTACACTTTTACCCCTTTCTCTTACGTTGACACCTGTCGGTGACCCCTTTGCGCTATAAAAGGAGGCCCGTGTGCAACGTAGAGGGGGGTTCCGGGGGTTCCGGGGTTCGGAGATTCGGCATCCAGACAGCCATACGCTCGGTGCAGCTAGCTCCCCAAGCTCCCGAGCTCCCCAGTTCAATACAACCAAGCAGGAGTAGGGTTTTACGCGTCCATCGCGGCCCGAACCTGGGTAAACCGCCCGTGTGCTCGCCTCGATCTGCTCTCTGTGCTCCCTCCGCCCCCCTCACCGGACAACGGAAGGGGCTTCGGCCCCATAGGTGCTCGCGGGGGACGCAGTCCGCCCCGACAGTGGTTAAACCGAATCACACAGAACAAGGGAGTACCTTGCTCTGGTACCAATTGAAAGTGTTGTTTATCGACTAGAGGGGGGGGGGTGAATAGGCGATTTTTATGAAAGTATTCAAAACATGAAAGTTTCAAAGACAAACAATAGAAATGATCCTATTGATATGCAGCGGAAGATAAACTACACTAGACAAACCATTATAGAGTATGCAATGAAGTAAATGCTCAAAGACAAATAGTAGCTAGGTAGTAAGGATCAGGATGGAAGATGATATGAAGCCAAACAACGATAGTAGTCAAGCAGTGAAGACAAACAGGTAAAGCAATCATGCAATGACTTCACAAAGACAAACTATAAATACAGAGAGGAAGAGGATAGAACCAGTCACTTGTTGAGGACACGGGATTTGTTGGACCAGTTCCAGTTGCTGTGACAATTGTACGTCTGGTTGGGGAGGCCAAGATTCAACTCAGAAGACCGCGTCTTCACCTTATTCCCCTTGAGCCAAGGACACCCAGTCCTTACCCAATTACTCTGGTAGGTCTTCAAGGTAGACTTCCAAACCTTCATAGACTTCATTCACCGGCGATCCACAATGACTCTTGGATGCTCAGAACGCGACGCCTAACCGGCTGGAGGATTCACAGTCCTCAAGTGTAACAAGTCTTCAGATCACATAGACAGAAAGACTTCAGTGATGCCTAACACTCTTTGGCTCTAGGTGTTTGGGCTTTGTCCTTGCAAGGATTTCTCTCTCTCTCAAAAGCTTCGGAGGTGGGTTGCTCTCAAATGACAAAAGCCGTGTACTAACTCTGAGCAGCCGACCGATTTATGGTCTAGGGGGTGGGCTATATATAGCCACTAGGCAACCCGACCTGATTTGTCCAAAATGACCCTGGATCACTAAGGAACTGACACGTGTTCCAACGGTCAGATTTCAAACACACACGTCAACTTTACTTGGGCTACAAGCAAAGCTAACTCATCCAGCTCTGGATAAGATTTGCTCTCATTGTCTTCGCTCGAAGACATAGGATTTTGGTTGAGCATCACTTCAGTCCCTCTGACTTTGTTCACTTGGACCCACTTAACAGTACGGTGGTTCCTACGACTCAACATATAAGAAAAGGAAACAAGGAAACAGCTAAGTCTTCACGCTCCATAGTCTTCACACAATGTCTTCTCATGTCATAGCCTTCAATGTGAATATCTTCATATACCACCACTGTCTTCAATGTCTTCATACGTTTTTAGGGGTCGACTCCGATAGGTAAACCGAATCAATGAGGGACTACTACCTGTGTTATCCTGCAATTCTCACAAACACATTAGTCCCTCAACCAGGTTTGTCGTCAATACTCCAAAACCAACTAGGGGTGGCACTAGATGCACTTACAATCTCCCCCTTTTTGGTGATTGATGACAAACTGGTTGAAGTTTTCAACGGGGATAAAATATGTGAAATTGTAAAGGATAGGGTATTGTTATCATAAGTAGCAAAAGGCTCCCCCTGAAGATGTGCATATAAGTAATTTGCTTTTGGAATGCAAATGCACATGGCAGGTTGTACTTGTGGAGATCCTCTTCAACTTATGACGACAATTCATCATGCATGATTTGATGTAACGAAGATAATGACATGCATAATGAAAAATGGACGTCTGCAAGATGATCTAAGTGCGGAAGTTATCATCGCACATGCGGAATTTATCATTGCATAATAGAATAGCAGAAAATGTAGCAGACGACCATCAAGTTTAAGTGTTACAACTCAAAGAACCAAATGTATCAAAAGCGAGAGTTGTAAACACTAGGCAAAATATAAAGCAACCGCCCATTGGACCCGCTTGAAGACTATCAACTCATATGCTTCTCCCCCTTTTGTCAGTAAGGACCAAAAAGGTTTGAAGACATAGAGCCTCTACGCGTCCCCAGAAGGAGTAGGAGTAGATGCAGGGTTGGCGTCGGGGTTTGGCGGTGCAGACGAACTTGGTGCAGTGTTGATTCGCGCTGAAGTTGGGGGTGTTGAAGTAGCATCATCTTCATCATCAATCACTCTGGCATTCACCGTTGCAGCGGAGGAAGAATAGTCAGAGTCTTCAAGGGATGGATTACGACGTAGGACAGTATTCCTTGGAGGAGTGGAGTCGAACTTGAATCTTTCAGTGAAGCCATCGTCTTGAAGATCTGCTTCAACACTGAGCAGTGTTAAACTCTTCCATGATCGCCGACAGGTCTCGTGAGTGACAAAAGCATTCTTAGTGGCAAGATTGCGAATGCAATTGACGTCCACTAAGAGGCTTTGCATCTGTCGCTTAAGCCAGAAGTGATGCTTGTCTTGTTTTTGATGCAGTGCCACAAGAAGTTCTTGGTCATTCAGAACACGAGAGTGCTTCCGAGGCCTTTGGGAAATGGTGCTCTTAGTAGCTTCAATCTGTGCACGGTGAGGCAAGCGAGTATTTCCAGCCAATGGATAGACACGAGCGACTGCTTGAACCCCTTCAATGTTTTGCAAGAAGATTTGGTGGTCAGCATTCTGAAGACTAAGAGGCTCCTTGGCAGGCTCTGGGTATATGGCTTCAACTGACATATCAACCTCAGGCAGAAAAATCAGATGATTGCGAGCAGAGGGCTGATAGTTGACAGCTGAGTGTAGCTTGATGAGGCGCATGACCCATGGAGCATAGAACTTCAGGCCAAAAAGATCAAAGCCAGATGCAGCCAACTGTCTGATAAAGAAATCCTGAGCATTGAAGCTGATGCCATTGAAGATGTAAAAGACCAAAGTCTTCATGGCTCCTTCAAGTTTTGCAGCTGATGAATGTCCTTTGACGGGCCATAGAGTTCGTCGGATGATGTGATAGATTGTTCGAGGCAGATACTCGAGGTCTTCAACAAAGAACTCCTTGGGGTAATCAGTGTCAGATGGCAGAGGCTTCATCATGCTCAACATTTGGCTCATGTTGGGCTCTGGCTTATGGAAGATACTCTCCAGTGCGTTGCGGTGAAGCTGACAACCAGGTTCATAAAGCTCTCCTGGAGTGGGCAGGCCGGTAAGCTCAATGATGTCAAAGGCTTTGGCATCATGATGGACATTGCCTGTCATCCACTCAAGGACCCAAGTCTTCGGATCCCTGTTGTAGCCGCGAATGTGGAGGGTTGCGTAAAATTGGAGTAGAAGTTCTTCATTCTAGTGCTCCTTGTCAGTCACAAATTGGAGCAAACCCGCATCACGAAAGCAGTCAAGGGCCTCCTCAAGGCATGGTAGTCTAGCAATGGCTTTAGTGTCAGGGCGCATATGAGGGAAAATGCGCCCTTGATCATACAGAACACATGAGTAATAGCTTCGCTGTTGATAACTCCAGAACCAATCAGATGAGATCCTTGCCTTAGTGTAGGGGTTCTTGGCGCTGTCAAAGAAGGTGTTGTGCGCTTTGAAGCCATTGGCATTGAAGGACCCTGGTGAAGTGGCTGTCCCTGGAAATCTGGGTAGTCTTGGCTTTGGCTTCTGAACCAGAGGCCTGTGCTCGACGTGGTAGTCAAATTGAGGACCAGCAGCAGGCGGAGGAATCAGAAGAGGCCATTTGACAGTGATAAGCTGCCCATAGTTATATGCTTGCTCGATAGTATGAGGCCTTGGAGGCGGAACGGGAGCAGTGGCATTGACTTCAGGCTGCAGATTGGCGGTAGGTGCAGTCACTTCTGGCACCATATTGACTTCAGGCGCCACATTAGCTTCAGCCATTACAATGTCATTGGCTTCAGTGTTGGTGTTGGTGGCCGCCTCAGTATGTGTAACCTCCTCTTCGGGAGCAGGAGGGTCGGACTCGTTCTCCTCTTGGTTGGCTGGGGGTGTGGCAACACGTGCTTCTCTTGGTTCTTGTTCTTTGTCATCGGCTGATGCAGCCGGAATATCTTCAGCCGCTTCGGCTTCAGACTCTGGGATGTTCACAGTAGGAGAGGCTTCAGGAAAAACTTGGCATGAAACAGATTGGTGCTCATCTCCTTCCGGAACACTTGACAAATTTTCTTGAGGCCTTGGTCCTCTGCGAAGCCTGCAAAACGCCGGTGACGCATGTGGAGATGGAGTTGGTTGGGCCTCAAAATATTCATCATCAACCACAGGAGTGGTGACCTGTCTTGGGGGAGTAACCGGGGTGTCTTCATCACGTGGAGATCCTTGAGGGTGATCAACCCATGAGTCATCATGAGCAATTGGCGTCAATGGACGTCCAATGCTGATGAGTTTGTTGTTCGTTAGAACAGGCGATGATACCATATTGTGCTCTATCTGAGGAAGGACTTCATCATCTCCAACATTGTCGTGGGGACCAATGTCTTTAGCAGCGGTGGGGTCAACTGCTGGAATATCTTCAGCTTCAGGAGCCTCTGTGGAAGCAGGCTCATGAACTATCATCCGTCGTTCTTCATGTTCAGACTCTGGACGAGCAACCGAGATTGGTTCGACAACAAGGGGCTCTGTGGGGAGCAGCCCGGTCCTTCTTGGACTTGCGCTTCTTGGTGGGTGGAGCTTCATCTGAGACGTTCTTGGTCTTGCGCTTCCTGGCCTTGGCTTTAGCTGCCCTTGTCTTCTAAAGCTCTGAAGCCACTGTGGGGACCTTAGGCTTCACGCCTGTCATGCTGGCAGGGAAGACAATGCGAGGCTCTTCCCGCCTTGATGGTTCAGTTTGGTCCACAGATGGCTTCTTCTTCTTGGCAGCTATCCTGGGGTCGATTCCTGGACTCCCAAGAGCCTTGCGCTTTTCAGCTTCATTGTAAGCTTGCACACACTTGGCAGCCATACTCTTCATGTGCTCACGAGAACCTTTAGCTTCTTCGCGTTTCTTGTGAAACACCTCCTTGAGCTCATGCAGCATAACCCTGAAGTTCTGGACATCCTTCACATTGAGCCTAGCCATATGCTTCTTGAACTGAGCCTTTTCATAATCAATCTTGTGCTTCAGCTCAACAATTTTCTGAGCAAGAGCTAGCTTAGAAGCAATGGCGCCGTTGAAACAGACACTGAGGCCAATTGGAAGTTGCAGATCTTCAAAGCTGAGATTGGGGGTGTCAAACCACTCATCAATGAAGTTGTTGATGACTGCCACGTCAAAGAGAGGCAAGTCATTGAAGATTTCCGCTTCTTCCTTGCTCTTTATCAGTTGCTCAAGAGCGTCATCAGCAAGATCGTCGTCACTCGACAGATCAATAGCTTCATTCTCATTTCGCAATACAGCAGCAGGAGTTAGAACATGACTGGAGGAGTGCATGGGCTTCTTCTTATTCTTCTCGGTCTTGGAGATGCGAGAGAGATCTTCAGACTGCACACTTGGTGCAAGTGGAGATGTGGCCAAGGGCTTCACTCGTGAAGCTTTTGGTGGAGAGAAAGGCTTTCACTACAAAAAAAAGACACATCCGTGACATTTTGGGCCGAACGAATTTTTTTCCTGTCATACATATGACACTTCTATGACGATAACTGTGACAAAACCCGGTATCATCATAGTGTGGTGGGCTCCTACATATATGACAAAAAATCATGACAGAAAATGGGCTTTTCGTCCTGGGCGGGCTGGAGACGCAGCTGCATGACATTCTTTGGGCCGTCCATGACGGAAAAACATGGTAGAAGCGAGGGGGAGGAAAATTTCAGGGAGTTCCTGGTTACGGTGGGAGGTCGGGGCCCGAGCGATGCGCGTTTCTCTCATACAGGTACGCGCGTGTGTGCGAGGCGTTGGCTCTAACTGAACACGAGCGAGGCGTTGGGCTCTAACTGAACCCGAGCGATTGCACTGCAGGCTACGCGTTACTGAACCCGAGCGATCGATCGATGGCTGTTAACTAAACCCGATCGAGCAATTCCTTCGCTACTGCTGCTAACTGAAGCCGATCGATGGGATGAACAGTGAACATTGCGGGGGGGGGGGGGGGGTTGGATGAACAGTGAGCGGTGGCGTTGCCTCTGGATCAACAGGACCCCCTGGTGTGGTGGAGGGCTGGATGAATAGTAGACGGTGGAGGGGTGCCCGTGGAGGGGTGGATGAACAGGACCCCGTGGTGTGAAGGGCTGGATGAACAGTAGACGGTGGAGGGGTGGTTGAATAGGACCCCGTGGTGTGGAGGGCTGGATGAACAGTAGACGGTGGAGGGGTGGTTGAACAGGACCGCGTGGTGTGGAGGGCTGGATGAATAGTAGACGTTGGATGTGTAGTTGAACAGTAGCCGGTGGAGTAGCGCGCGGTGGAGGCTGGATGAACAGGAGCCCGTGGAGGCTGGAGAAGGTCGACGGTGGAGATGAACAGTATCCCGTGGAGTCCCGTTTTGCGGTACACCACACCCCTCCCGATCAAGAGGACCCCCGTTTCGACCGTAGGAGGTCTGTTTCCTCCGTTTTGCAGTACGCCACACCCCTCCCGATCAACAGGACCCCCGTTTCGACCGTAGGAGGTCCGTTTCCTCCGTTTTGCGGTACGCCACACCCCTCCCGATGAACAGGATCCCGTTTCGAACGTGGCCGGTCAAACACAAGGCTGTTTCCTCCGTTCTGCGGTACGCCAGGCCTCGTTTCCATCGCCCGTTCCATCCAAGCCCTCCCGATGAACACGACCACGCATTCCATTGCCTCCCCATGAACACGACGACGACGCTGTTTCTACGTTCCAACCCAGCCATGTACACGAGCCCTCGCCGTACGTATGCGCGAGTAGAAGTTCGAGACCCCGCCCGTAGGTACACATACGTGGCCGTATTTTCTTTCTTGCACCCTGGCCGCTGTACGTACGTGTACATGCTACGTGCGCGCCTCTACTAGGACACGTGCACGCCTCTACATCGACCAGTATATATGTACGTACACATTCGCGACCAGAATGACAACGCTACATACGCTTCGACCAGGTGGGTCCCGACTGTCAGGCACTTCCTTGCGTGCGAAGATGTAGCTGGTGGGTCCCAGCAGTCAGGGGGCAAATCATTTTGTTTTTTTGCCTGGACGCACTTCCTTGCGTGCGAAGGCGTAGCTGGTGGGTCCCAGCAGTCAGGGGGGAAACGTTTATTTCGCGAAATACGGTGGCCCGTCCAGTGGGTCCCCGCTGTCAGGTGGAGGAATAATTATTTTGCACGTAATAAGGAGGCACTTCCTTGCTGCGGCCGTGGACCCAGTTGTCAACCTCTCCACGTACAGTCCATGTCCGATGGAAGTCGTTCCTTGACCATGTTGACCACGCCGCGCCGAGAGCACCAGGGCGATGGACGACGGCGAGGCCTAGGAAGGGGACGACAGGGAGCCGGGGAAGACGCGGCAGTGGAAGCCCGCGCGGGGAGGAGTACGAGGGTTCACTGGTTCGGCTGCGGTGTGAGGCTACTGTCGCCGCAGGGCCTGGCCAGCGGTGGGAATAGTAGGGGGCGGTGAGGCCTCCGTGGCAGCACAGCCGGCCACGGGAGGCAGGAGCATGCGGCACGACCGGCGCTGCTTTGGGCGGCTGGAGCAAGAAGACCAGAGGTTGAAGAAGCACTACGGCCGTTAGATGGACATCGTACGGTCACTGGAGCTAGAATCGTTCATATTGACTAAGTTGACAAAGCCCTTCGTCCCCGTCAACTTAGTAGGCCCACAAATCAGCCTCCCACCAAGGTGGGTCCCAGCTATCCGGGGGAGTATTCATTTTTTTGTGCGTAATAAGGAGGCACTTCTGGTGGGTCCGAGCTGACAGCGGGGGGAACGTTTTTTTTCACGGAATGCGATGGCCCGTCCGGTGGGTCCCAGTAGTCAGGGGCAAAATACTGGTGGCCCGTCCGGTGGGTCCCCGCTGTCAGGTGGAGGAATAATTATTTTCCGCGTAATAAGGAGGCACTTCCTTGCGGCTGCCATGGACCCAGCTGTCAGCCTCTCCACGTAAAGTACTCTTCCGATGGAAGTCGGTCGTTGACCACATTGACCACGCCACGCCGAGAGCACCACGGCGGTGGACGATGGCGAGGCATGGGAAGGGGACGACGCGGAGCCGGGGAAGACGCGGTAGTGCATGCCCACACAAAGCGTTCACCGGTTCGGCTGCAGTGTGAGGCTGCCGTCGCCGCAGAATAACAGGGGGTGTGGGTGAGTAGTGGGATGCCCTGGCCAGCGGTGGGAGTAGTAGGGGGCGCTGAGGCCTGCGCGGCAGCACAGCCGGCCACGGGAGGCGGGAGTAGGTGGTCCCGCCGGTGCTGTTTTGGCGGCTGGAGCAAGAAGATCAGAGATTGAAGAAACACGACGGCCATTGGATTGACATCGAACGATTACGTCTGCTAGAATCATTTGTTGACGTATATAATAACTAAAAAAATCTTGCATACGCATCAACTAAACAGGCCCACAAGTCAGACCACTCCTTCTTTTTTTTAATAATTTATATATAGCTCATGGCAACTTCTTATGCAATTTATTGAAGTTGTTTTTTTGGTTGGCCGGGGCCAATTTCGCATATTTCTGTGGGTTCCACACTATTTTTAATACCGAAATGTCAAGCCAGATTTAAAGTACTTTGAAGATATATTTAGATTAGGTTAATGCCCAGTGAAATAGGAATCTGAAAATGTGATAAAATTCAGAAATTATAAAGTAGTTGCCAATTTGTCATATGTTTTTATATTTACAGCCCATTTCATATTACTTTCAAGATTTGTAGGCGTCTTGAAAGAGTTGCAGCCCATCAGGGCGTAGAAAAATAAGTAGGCCTGGATTGGGTATTCTTCAGAGAAAATAAACTGGGCTCATTTTCACAAAGAAAAAATAGCTGGGCTGGTCACATGGTGAACATAAAATATAAGCCTGGGCTAGACAGGCCACAACCCAGTTCAAACCCTGCTCCATCTCAACAATACCAAAGAAAAAAATACTGCTCGAGTAGCTACATCCCAGGTGTCAGCCGATCTTGTGCTGTTCTCTTGTCTATTGACTATATACGCTCACAATGTCGTGGGTCCCAGATGTCAGGAAAACACTAGGAGGAAGCATTTTATTTTTCCATACGCTGACGTGGTGGGCCCCTACTGTCATCCTCTCCACGTACTTCTGCCAATTCCTGTTGTTTGTTGACCATGTTGACAACGCGAGAGGGCGGTGCCGCGGCGAGCGCACCAAAGTGCGCGGAGGACGTCGGCGTTAACGATTGAGGAGACGGTGGGGCGGCGATGCGTGTGCTGAGGCGCAGCCAGCCGTGGGAGGCGGAAGAGGCAGCCCCGCTGGCGCTGGTTTGGTTTTGGCGGCTGGATGAAGACAGGACTGAAGAAACACGACAGACTATAAAAGTAGCAGGAGTACTTAACAACCTTAACTGAAACCAGCAGGGGCACTTAACAACCAAAGCTAAAAGCAGTATGAGTACTTATACAGGTTCAACCGTACAAAGCACGCCTCGAAAAGTGCTACTTTGAGTACAGTTAACTAAGGGTGAGGCTGCCAAGCCCCAGGACAAGGCCCAGGCGCCACCCCGCGCATCCACAACCTTCTAAAAGCGGCTTCATCTCGCAACGTGGTCAATAAACAAGATATTCACTTTAGAGCCATGGAAAAGCATGAACATAATCTTCTGTCCTATTCTCCAAGATGGACGGGCCTTCATTATTTGAGACCACCCATGAATAAGTATCTTTTCACCTCCAAGGGGAATTGAGTAGGTCGACATAAACATCATGTTGTGACCAAGCGCAAGTCTGACCCGACCATGGTCAGACATCTGTATAGGAACAATAGAACTCGACAGTTCCTATTTCAAGAAGATCACAGCTGTAAAACTGTGTATAAGCAATAGTTTATGAACAACATATATAACAGAAAAACATCTCGTACCATAAGTTTCTCGATACAGTTGGACCTGTTCAACGAGTGCAGCAGCGGCACACATATCCCACGTGGCCTTCCACCATTGAAACGCCGCACAAGGACCTCAAGACGATCAATAAAGTGTAGGAACTTGTGGATGTCGATCCAGTCAACTTCAGTGCCATTAGTAACAGCCGAGTTATTACAGAGTAACAAACGAGCAGACTGCTTAACTCTGAAAAAACCTACACGTGCCACAAATTATAAGAAAATATTAGTTAGAAGTAGCATCTTCGTGAGAGATTCGTTGCTACTTCTAAAGTTAAATTGTGATTAGTTAGACAGAATAGGTGGATTAAGAAGTAATCGAGGCAACAAGCAAGAACCAGATACAAAACTAACATGGATGAACAATTGGAACGACGTCGGGGTGGAAGATCGCAGTGAAGATGAGACCAGGTTCTGCTATTTCCATCAACATTCGTGCGCCAACTTTCAGTCTGTAACACTTGAGAAGGTTTATCCAAGTTCGGCCATAAAAAAGCAGCCATCTTCTTGGTTCATGAACCCAACTCGGAACTTATATCCATGGCTTGTCTTCACTGTGACCATTAAACTAGTGTATTCAGTTATGGCAAGGCCGAGCATCTTGAGTACATGTGTTCTGGCAGAGCAAATAATACACTGCAGGAAAAATAATATGAGAACACAACATGTTCAAAAAACCCCCACCCTCCCGGATAGAAAAGAGGATTCTAGGAACATACTGTGGGCGTTTCAAAATGCTGTGTTAGGATGAGAAGGAACAAGTGTGGCATCTCGCCGAGGGCGCAGAAACCTGTAGGGTACTCGCACTTTGGGCACTGCAAATGAAACACACTAGATTCAGTAGGAAGAAAAATGCATCAACGGCGGCGGCTGCCATCCTAGGATTACCTGCGACCAAGGGACTTGGGTTTATCAGGGATGGATGAAGAATTCGTACCTGGTTCTCCATGAGTAAACCCTATGCAATCGCCGAGAGGGGTTTTTCTCTGAACAAGCAGACGAGGGAGAAGGGGATTCAGGCCCAGTGAAATATTGCCGCTTCGTCCGTCCAGCTTACTGCTAAAGCTGGAAGGGGGGGGTGTGATTTGACGGCTCATTGGGCATTACTGCGGCGCTACGACCGGGGTGTGTCTACCGTGAAGTTGTGCACTCTAATTTGTGCATATGGCACGTGGACCCCATTGCCGGTTGCCCCACATATCAGCGAAAGGAAGTAGAAAGACAGGAGTAAATAGTTACACACAAATAATTTTTTTGATAGAGAGATACTCCCTCTGTAAAGAAATATACAAATCTTTTATATCACAGGCTCACCTTACCAAGAAATATACTCCCTCTGCAACGCACGGGCATTATGGGGGTTCAACTTTTTTTATGGGGGTTCAGCTGAGAATATAATACTCAGATTTTTTTTGAGAAAAATATAATACTCAGATAGGCTCACGGTTCTGGACTTTGGGCCGCAGGCCGACCCTGCATGTTTGGGGGCCCATGTGTTCTACCTCAGCGCTTTTCATATTGCAAGCGATCGGTACGGTGCTGGTTTTGGATGCTGTCGCAAGGCGAATACATAATATTGAATAAAGCACGGCAGCTGTTGGAATGAAATCGAAGGACAGTTCCTAACCAGCAATCCGAGTTGCAATTCTATCAATGATATACCATGTGATAAATAATACTGTCATACTATTATACACATAGGACACTTGTTTCACCATGCCAGATTATTACATCAAAATCTCTCGGAGGATAGATCAGTTCGACAGTTGCGTGCGGCTAATTTCAAAGTTGATTTGGACCAGCTCTCCTTGCCGAGAAAGTTCGATTTTCACATCATCCCCTACCGCAAGATATGATTTAGATTTGAACCTTGACCATCCTTTAGCATCAATCATCATGCGACCATCCTTTGTACTTACGGTATATTGAGCAGGTTCATTCACACCAAGGCTGCGCATGGTAAGAGAAACTTGGCCGCGGTCGCCCGGATTGTTGAACGGCTCCCTCGTTGCTCTAGGAATTCTCTGTTTGCAAACAAGAAGACATGCCCAAACAGTTAGATCAACACAGTGAATCATGTGAAACAACATGGAAAGAAAAAAGAACGAAGCACTTGGGCGGCCAATGCTTACCAAGAAGGTGGACATGTCGGTTTTTGTAAGGACTTTGGTATATGAAGTGCGAACTGCAGCCCAGTCTATTGCCGGTGCAACTGCACGGGCTGGAGCAGATGCAAGTGCAAGTGTTGGTGCAGGTGCTGAAGCCGCTGCTGCTGCCGGAGATGGTGCTCCTTGTAGAGCTGGTGCCGATGTCGATGCCCGATCCTCCGGTAGGTCAGACTAATCCGCTGACGCAGTCGGTGCCCAATCCTCAGCTGGATCAGACTGAGCTGCTGCCGCTGTCAGTGCTAGAGCAACTGCCGGTGGTCGATATGTGCGAGACGGCGGCGATCGTGTATGGTCTGCTATGATCAGCTTTCTAACTTGGCTAGGATCCGTGACCGTGATCCAGTTTTTTTCTTCATTTCTTTTAAACGCGAGAAGGACTAATTGTGGCGTTTTTGTTAAACCAAATTGCAGTTCATCATAGGGATTCAACTTGTACTCAGACAACAGACTGATCCAATTTTTTCCAGTAATATAAGTGATGGACAGTGCCTTCGTTACTGACACGACATAAGAAGTGAAACCTGCAAAAATAGCCATCGTAGAGCAAACCAAATGGTTTATTCTGTGATGAATGTCACATGGCAAAACCTGCATCGTAAAATTGCAGGAAAAGAAAGAAAACATGACATTAAATCAATAAGATTTAGACAGTAAATCAATAAGATTTACTTGATGTGACACGAGTGAATCCATACCAGGAAATCACTATGTTGAAGTACTAAACAGAAGATTGATCATCCAACTACGCGTGGCATGCAGGGGCCTTGCCTACTCCCACAAGCAGGACAGTCCAAAGGTCGTGACAAATCGTATGGACCGAACATCCATGGGACTGGAAATCCTGGTGGGTGCGATAAACCCTGCAATGCATACATATATTGGAGTGTAACCATAATTGATAAACCGTCCTCACAAAAAATATGATCTAGATACTTCAAAGTATACAGACAGAATTGAGTGGACAGACATTAACATAGACCGTTCTCAGGACTAACCACACACCAAAAGCGGCAGTACTAATAAACAATACAGGGTTCACAAACACAAATCAAGTACTGAACAATAGTACTTACTACAGACAAGCAAAGTTGCACTAACTAAACTCTGCAGACTATTTCTTGCCACCGACCTACGGGATGAACCCCGCATAACTGACTAGGCCATGGACTTCGTGTGAGATGTCTACACGCACCATCACCATCTTGTCAACCTTGGAGAACCTAACAGAGTGGTCTTTCCACTCATAAAAATGATGATGAAGACAGGCCGCATCAGATTTGTTGGGAAGCTTTACAAGAACCACACCCTTCGTAATCGAAGGCACAACTAGGAAATTGTTGTGGTCAAGTACAACCTCGAGAACACGCCTGACAACAATGCTACAGGAAAACTCTAGTTCAGGACACGTGGCGACAAGGACACAGGAGCTGGATAGTTCAGCAGTAGAACTCATCATCAGGTCTTCCAGTTCACACGGCATGACTTTGAGAACTTCATGTCCACTGCGGACCTGGTTCTAATTCAAACAGAAACCATATTTTATTACTACCTCCGTTCAGAAATATAAGATGATTTTTGATATTATACTCCATATATGACTACATATACGCACAGAAATGAGTGAACAAAGACACTAGAACATGTCTTCAAAGGCATGAGAGCAGAGGGATTACATGCAAAATCCATAACACAAGTTACTGAGGCAAATATACCCTCTTAAAACGTAGCATTGATGTTCATCAAGTACTCCCTCCGTCCCAAAATTCTTGTCTTAGATTTTTCTACCTACGGATGTATCAAGTCACATTTTAGTATTAGATACATCCGTATGTAGAAAAATCTAAGACAAGAAATTTGGGACAGAGGGAGTCGTTGAAAGTAATCTATAAGAAATCAGTGTCAACCTCTCGCATGTTTTGGTCAAAAGAGGAATTTAGAACCGTCATTTGGCACACAAAAATCACATGCAAGATCACCCAGAAAGTTGTACTACTAGTACTAGTACTGCGTGTTAGATGAAAAAACACGATCAAGATCGAGAAAAAGATCGTCAAGAAGAGATATTACCTGGACTTGCTTAATGAGGGATCCTGGAGAGGGGGGCTTGGACAGGGTGATGGCTTTGAGCTTGTCTGCGGTAGTCTCGGCGGGGTGCTTGCGCTTCTTCGTACCATGAGCCTCGACGGTTTTGGCCGGAGCCATAGACATCACTTCGGCCGGTGCTCCAGTGTCCATCAAGAAATTGTCAAATAGAAATAAAAGAAAAGAAACCATAATCACAAACCCAAAAGAAGAAAAGAGAGGGATTTATAGGATCAGTCTCGGGGTTGCAAGACCGGGCCTTGGCTAAAATCAACACCATTGATGCGCTCACCTTTCCTTCTTTGGGAGAGAAGAACAATGGCAGAAGCAGGTCGGGGTTTTCTTGAAGAAATGAGGAACAAGATGAGGCAGAAGCGAGGGTTGGGTAGAGAGGAAGCTGAGAGAGAAGAGTGAAATGATGGTTGCTTCGTCCGTCCAACTTACTGCTGGAAAGGAGGGGGTTTTGTGATTTGACGGCTCATTGGGCAGTACTGCGGCGCTTCGATCGGGGTAGTCTACCATCACTCTACTACGGAGTAATTTAGTGCATGGCTGGTGGACCCCGATGCTGGCTGTCCCACACGTCGGCAAAAGTGAGTAATTTAGTGCATGGCTGGAGGAGGATCCGCACGGTAGAGCGTGTCCACTATTTTTCAGAAGAAAAAATGATTACAGCAAGTGTTTCCACTCTTACGACGGAGGAGTGCGAAACACGAAAGCCACTTGAACATACACAGTGCTCCTACTACTAGGCATGTGCAGTGGTTCATACGCCAGTACTACACAATCTTGTTGCTAGTGTAGTAAGATATGCCGATAACAAATGATGTTGTGCGCATGTCAACTACTCCTATATGTAACATAGTAACGCTTTTCCGACTATCCGGTCGAGAATGAACGGTGAGATCAATGTTAACAGAACTAGGTCCACAGCGCACGGAGAGTACGGTGCTACAGTACTCCACGCAACATGAACCATATGAACCACGAATAGTGTTAGGCAGGGTGTATGAAGGGTGCACGTGATGGGAGCAAAAGTTCCCTTCTCGACCCACTTTTGGGTGTTTGGCAGAGTGCATGAAGGGTGCATGAGTCCACACTAGTAGGTTGACACAAATACACGAAGAGGAAACAACTATATTGAGATGAGAATGCAACCAAACACACCCACAAGCTTTGTGCTACAGTGATTGATCTGCACCGTCTGAGTTTGATCCAACGGTCATGTTGCGCCGAGACATGGACATGCCCATGCAGAGGGCGCCTAAACGCCACCGAAGTCCCTCTGCTTCTCGAGGCGCACGACGTTGGTGATGCAGGGTGCAACCACCCGCAGAGCCCGCTCCCGGTCGACGGGAGCCAGCTCGTCAAAGACGGCGTCCAATGGCACGAATGGATTCCGGTGACGGAGCGGATTCCGGTGACGGAGCCCTGAAAGGATTCGCCCGGCAACGATGACGGCAGCCCGCAACCCCTCCTTGTCCAGCTCAACCCCCACCATCGCGCGGAGACGGCTCAGCTCCTCGGAGATATAGGTGAAGAAGGAGACCAGGTCAGGAAGCCGCAGCTCGTTGAAGTCGGCCGGGTGGTCGAATGGGTTTAGCCCGACGGCCGGCATCGTCGCGCTGGCACGACGATAGGCATCGCGCAGCTGCAACACGTGCGTGGCAACTTGGTTCACCAAGTGGCTGAGCCGATCCTGGACCTCGTCACGATCGGCCCGCTCGCGCTCCAGCCGGCTCCCCTGACGGCCTATCGTATCTCCCGCTTTCTACAGCAACGTCACCGACGCCTCGAGCATCTTTGTGGTGGACGCCTGCCGCTTTTGAAGCTCCATGAACTCCCGCACATAACGGAGGAGCATGGCACTCCTCTCCTCCTTGAGCTCACGGAGCTCCACGTCCTTGGCCCTGAGCTCCGCATCCTTGGCATGGAGCTCCTGTGTCAGGAGCCTCACCTCAGACTCCGTGATCTGCTGCGCCGCCATGGCACCAGGTAGAAGCAATGGGGAGAGGAAGCAAAGTGGGCGAAACGGCTGAAATGCAATGCAATCTACGGGAAGGCGGAGGGAGCGGGGAATCTTTTGGTTTTCACCACGGTAAAACACCAGTCGACGACTTCTCACATCAGGGAGCAGTGGGTTTTTGCAGGCGGAGTCATCGTGACTAATTGCTGCCGCGCCTGCTCCCGTCAATCAAAAAATGAAAAATCCTGCCGCTCCTGCTCCTGTCAATCAAAAAAATAAAAATCTTGCCGCACCCAAACACCAGAGCAATGCCGCAGTGGATATTTAAATTTACGTGCCGACAAGTAGATAAAAAAAGGGGTGAAAAAACAAATGTGGCGGTGGCATAGCTAATCGGTCGAACTAGCCCAACTAGCTAGCCACCGTGCTTCACTGATGTACTCAGCGGGAAAGGTGGTCTTTCGTGATTTGACGACTCATTTACTTGCTTCAGCGCTACGACCGAGGAGGACCCAGAAAACGCGCGGTAGGGCATCCCACGTCAGGAAGAATATATGCGTGCACCACCCGGGAGGACCCCGAAACCGCGCGGTAGGGTGTGCCACGTCTCGGCACGGAGAAAAAATGTGCGTGTAAAAATATACTATATCAGACGTGGTACCTATGGTTCGACATCGGGACCCAGCCAGTCGGTCGAAAACACCCCACTAGCCACACAACTTCATCATGCAAACGTGGCACGGAGGATAGATGTGGTTAGCTCCATCTCGACCAGCCACAAAGCCTCTTATTCTAGGCGATTCTTCTATTTTTCAAGCTTTTTTAGTTGTAATAACACCACGGCAAGCTAGCGCCACTCTTCGTGTGTGCTCGTGCAAAGGTTAGATGATGGAGAGAAGAGAGATTGAGATCGCAGACCTGGGACCCACCAGTAAGTGAGACAGCGGTCATGCACATGTTGACGAGGCACTCCCTCTACTCTACTCAACGGAAGTACTGTATAAATAAAATCAAGTTATGGGACAAAGCCAACAACCGTTCATTTTTTTAGACTATCGACTTACGCTTTGTAATCCAGGTTGCCAGTTCGAATCTCGTCTTTTAGATTTGTTAGTTTTAGGTCCAAATTCGATTAATGACAAGTGGGACCCACGTGTGTTGTTCTGATATTTCAGTGTAGGATGATTTTTTTGAATAGACACTTTGCCCGGTTAGACAAGTAACGGCACGAGTTACACGTATTTTGCAAGTTTACGAACAAAAATGACAGCGGCATAGAATATCACATCCACCCCGCAGCTTAGATACTATGGTGATACGAGTTTTTACACCGTTGGAAGTGAGATCCAATGGCTTGGGAGTAGTCTTTGTAATTATGCGCAATTTCCAAACTCTCCAAAGGTTTTTTTGCAAATAAAACATTCAGGCCTCGTGTGTGCCGCTGCATCTTCGATCCAACGGCTCCCAGGTGCTCATATTAGGTGCTCCCCGTAGCTTAATTACCCGCTACGGTGATATGAGCATCTAGGTCGTATGATCAGTGATCAGATGGCACATGCGTAGTACTTGTACTTTTTGCACATTTCCCAAAATCTATCAGTCGTATATTGTAAAAACATTCAAACCTCCTATTGTGGGCCGTTAGATCTCAGTGAACTCGTATCACCATAGAATCTACGCTGCGGGAGCACCTTATACTCTCCCGTGCGAGAAAACATAAGGTGCTATCGCAGCTTGGATGCTACGGTGATACGGGCTTGGAGGTTGTTTGATCTGAGATCCAATGGCATCTGAGCAGTCTTTGTGCTTGCAAGCAGTGGCCGAACTCTTTTGGGGCTTTTCTGCAAAAAACCATTTGAACCACCGAGGAGGTGTTGGGTCACAAATCCAACGCCTCCGAAGAGCTTGTATCACCAAATCATCTAAGGTGTGGTAGCACATGATATTCTTACATACAGGAGAATATGATGTCCTCCTTCATCTTAGATGCTATGGTGATACGAGCTTCGAGGTCGTTGGATATGGGATCAAAGGGCATCTAAGTAGTTTTTGTACAAATTGTGTGCAGTTCTCAAACTCATCAAGGTTTCCTGCAAAAATATTAAGACACATCATGTGAGCTGCTATATCTCAGATCTACAAGCTCCAAGCAACTCGTATCGGCATATAGCATCTAAGGTATGGGGGCACATGATATTCACCCAGGGAGGAGGGGTGGGGGGCACAACCAATCGGTGGCTGAGAGGGTGGGGACAAATATAGTCTAAACAACCCTAAACAGAGCTCCACAATTTTATTTAAGGTCGAGGAGTTGACCCCCGACAATCATAGCTCCGCCTAAACAGAACATTTGCATGTACTGTAGTAATAGACTTAATATTCATGTTTCAGTTTCATGTTCATTTTAAATATTGAACTGAGGACCATGGATGTCTTACATTTTACTCCCTTCATTCCTAAATATCAGTCTATTTAGAGGCCTCAAATGGACTGGCACATACGGACGTATATAGACATATTTTAGAGTCTAGATTCACTCATTTTGCTCCGTATGTAGTCACTTGTTGAACTCTCTAAAAGACTAATATTTAGGAATAGAAGGAGTATTTTGGAATTCGTGTCATACATGCATGGTTTGGAAAAATAGATGCACTATACTTATTGGATTGTTGTTGTGTTCGTGCGTGTGTGTCTCTCTCTCTCTCTGTGTGTGTGTGTGGTCATATGCTTGATACATACAAAGTTTTCTCACCTCCATATTGTTCATCTTTTAAATTTGAATTTGCATTGGAGAAGTTACTAGGGATACCATGAAATGTGAAATCCACATTGAGATCACTATATCACAAACTCACTCTAATTCAACAACTCGTCATAAATCAATTACCACGTTGAGATTAGTATTTGCAAGGAAAATACGGGTATTGTAATACACATAGATTCGTTCGGCAATCTAAAAGGTTCCTTTCGTATTCTCAAATGGTAGGACCCAACAGCGTACCAGCCAGACCTTGGCTCGTGTTGATCCTAAAAAAACCGGGCTCGTGTCCTTCGCTGGCATGCGTGGTACACACATTAGGCAACCCCATTACCCCAACCAGTCGAGCCTCAGCGTTTCAAGTCGAAATATCTGGCGGTCAGAATTCCAGCCTGTCGGGGGAAATCTGCCTCCACGAACACCTATGGGGACCGGGCCCCTTTCTTGGTTCGGCGGGGGGCGGAGGTCGCGCGAAGAGCGGATTGAGGCGGTGCACACAAGGGGTTTACCCAGCTTCGGTCTGCACGGATGCGTAAAACCCTACTGCTGCTTTGTGGTTTGTATTGTGTTTTTGTTGCGGGAGCGCTGAGTGCTACAGTACACTCAGGCAACTAATCAGACCGAGCGTGAGTGGCCTTCCTCCTCCCCCCTCCCCCTCGTTGCGCATGGGGCCTCCTTTTATATGTGCAAGGGGTTACCCACAGGTGGCAACGTAGGCGGGGGCAAAACTGGAAAACGCTATGTTGGGTACAGCTGTTTGCACAGTGCTATCATACCTAACTCTGACGGCAGGGGACAAGGGCATTAAATGCCCGTCTGGGTCGCCCAAACAGTGCAGAAAAGGGACCGCCAGGGGCGCCACCGTTTGCCACGACGGCTACCCTGTCAGCGTTGCTTCGCCACCGCATGCCCCTGGCTGCGCAGCCTCTCGCCACGTACGCCTAGAATGGCCCCAGAGTGACGCGTGGGTGGATGAGCTGGAACGCAGGCGCGGGGTGGTGACTTGCCGCGGCAAGCGCCTTGCCGCGGCTGATGCCTTGTCACGCCCGGGAGCTTGTCGCTCACCGGTCCTTGCCGGGACGCGTGGCGCGTCGCAGCAAGTCTCTTGTCGTGCCTCGGTCGGCCTTCCCGGCAAGCTCCTCTTGCCGGGGCCTTGTGCTTCGAGCGGTCGTCCCGGCAAGCTCCTCTTGCCGGGGCCTTGCTCTCTTCGGGTGGCCTTCCCGGCAAGCTCCTCCTGCCGGGGCCTTGGCTCAAATACTTTGTTCTTGGATGGCCCAAAAAGGGACCATGGAGAGTTTTGGCGATCGCTTGGCAAGCCTTGCCGCGGGGTGCTACGACTGCCCGTGCACAAGTTCGGGGTACTAAGGTACCCCTACTTTAGTACACCGACAGGAGCCCCCGGGCCTGGGCCATACACGGTGCCGAGCGCTGTTGGGCCAGGCCCAAAACAGTGCACGGGCACGCGCGGCCTGGGTCACGCTGCATCTGCTTCTGCATCCACCACGCCCTCCCCGAACGGCACGCGTCGAACGCGGCATCGTGGGGAGAGGCGTGCGTGACGTGGGCGGCGTGCGCGGGGCTGAGCCCCGCAGGCATGCGTCACGTCGCAATAAAGGGGGACGGTTTGCGCCATCTCCATAAGTGGAGGGGGGCGTGGAGGCGTGGCTCGTTTGCTGGACGGGGCCGAGGCACGGTTTCCGAGGCGTCCGCTCCCCATGATCACGAGGCGAGGGGAGGTCGCCTCATCCGTCGCCTTGGACCTGCACGCCAGCCACGCGGCCTCCATGCACCTAGAGTTGCGGACGGTGGAGGCAGGAAACCGGGCCGTCGCGGGTCGAGGCAGCAGGCCGGTCCCAGTCGCCTACCCTTCCTGCGTCCTGATTGGCTGAGCGGGGCGGCCGAGCCCCCACCCTGCTCCTTTATAAAGAGCAAGAGGGGGCGACGGAAATCCACACTCCTTCATCTTTTCTTTCCCTTCAGCTTCTGATCCCCTCTCTCCATTCGCCATGGAGAAAGGGAACCCTGGTCCTTCATCGGTGGCGGCGAGGGTCGCCGCTAGGCAACGCGCCCCTCCTCCCCTTGCACCTGCGGTGGCAGAGCCAACCGTAAGGGGAAGGGGGAGGGGGCGAGGTCGTGGACGAGGTAGTGGACGAGGCGACGCGCCGGCCTCGCCTCCGCCAGCGGCTCCCCTTCTCACGACGGTCCACATCAGGGACGACCCTTGCGAGTTCTTCGTCAGGCTGCGCCGGGCGCCTCGTCGTCGCCTCCGTCTCTCGGCTCCCTTCGCAAGCGTGATGGAGATGGAACAACCCGAGACGCTAAGGCTGCGCATGAGGGGCTGCCGGATCAGCGGCACGCGGGTCCACGTTGAGTCCCCAGCCCCCGGCGTGATGTATCTTGGTCGAGGGTGGAAGACGTTCGCCCGTATCCACAGCTTGATGGAGGGGTTCACCCTCCATTTTAAGTTGATGGAGGGCGATTTCCTCTCCGTCAAGGTCTTCAGGTGCTTCGGGACCCGAACCCGGTGCTGCGTGGATAGCTCCTCCGACAGCGAAGGCTCCTCCTCGAGCGAGAGTGACGAGGAGGGGAGCGACAGCGACGACGAGGGTAGCGGTCGTCGGGATGACGGGTCCGACTAGGCGTCGGTCGCGGCTCCGCGTGGCACCGGCGACCCCATCATCCGTGTCGCCGGCTCCTTGAGCTTCCCGGGGTCGTCTCCTTGGCGGCTGGCGTAGGGAGGCTGCGGAAGAGGAAGAGGGCGGGCGGCAAGGCCGTCAACTCGGAGTACGAGGGCACAACGCCCTCGACAGCGTGCTGACGTCCTGTCGCCTCGTCGAGCCCGGCTTCCGGCGCCGCCGTCACCGTCCAGCTTTCAGACGGCCCCCGGGGCGTTCTGTTGGTGTCTTCTGCCACCCGTAGCTCGCCTAGGCGCCCCTTTTGCCCTTTTCGCCTCCTTGTCCTACCTCCTGAGGAGAGAGACAAGAAAGGGATTACGGGCACCTTATCTCTTTTTAGCTTGTAAGCCCCTGGGCTCTAGTTGCATTTAAAGCTTGTAATCCCATCTGTCATGTTTTTCATTCTCTCTGAACTGTACCTGAGCGGAATGTTTTTAATGAAAAGGGGATGTTTGCCGGGCCATTTGTCTCGCGGGTAAAACCCACGCCAAGGAGCGAATCCTTTATATCGTTAAGATAGACACTTCTTTGCCCGGCAACAGGCCCTGCCGTCTTCCCGCGCCACTCGACCTTCCTCACGCATTTGGCGGAGGTAGGGATGAGGCGGGTTCGGGCTCCTCATTCTGTCCCTTTGCCGCCGCGGCTGCTACCAAAACTGGCCCCAGGAACGCGCTCCGGGGCCCAGAGTTAAGGGAGCACGGTAGCTTTTTAGGAAGAAACAAGGTTTTCACATTCCTCAGTCCATAAGAGAATGCATGATAAGGCATGAAAAACTTATCTGGGATTGCAGCCCCCGGCAACTTTGGCTTGCCGCGGGCGAATCTTTGTACTTGCAGCCCCCGGCAACATTGGTTCGCCGGGGACCAGATGTTGGTCCGCCCTTCTTCTCTTCTTCGTCCTTAAGCGGTCTGGCCAGGATATGCAAAACCCTGCGAACCAAGGGAAACGAAGGAACAGGAAAAAGGACGCAGACTCGACCTCTAAGCTAGGGGTTAGCAGCTGTTAGGCACTATCAACCCTAACCAAGGACGAGACTCGACTCAGCATGCATGCTAAAACTTAGGGCGCCAGCGCTTCATTTACTGCTGCTCAGGGTCTGCGCTTGGCTTTGTACAAAGGATTACATGCAACAGCGGCAAGACTTGTACAAAAGGTTGGTTGCCGGACGGGGTCCGACAACCGCGCCTTACGGGTAAAACTTACGAAGATGCTCAATATTCCAGGAGTTGCTCACCGGAGTGCCATCTTCGGTCTCGAGGCGGACAGCGCCGGGCCTCGTGACTCGTCTCACCCGGTAAGGGCCTTCCCACTTCGGCGTCAACTTGTTGTGATTCTTGGCGGACGGAGCACGCCGAAGAACAAGGTCGCCTTCCTCGAAGCTTCTGGCTTTAACTTTGCGGCTATGATAGCGACGCAAAGCTTGCTGGTAGCAAGAGGCTCGTACAGCAGCCTGAAGACGATCTTCCTCAAGGAGCAGCGCGTCATCTTCACACAGCCGCTCTTGCTCAAGCTCATCATAAGCGAGCACTCGAGGTAACCCGTATACGAGTTCCGTGGGGGTAACTGCTTCTGCTCCATAGACTAGAGCAAATGGTGTCTGGCCAGTGGCTCGATTTGGCGTCGTTCTGATCGACCAAAGAGCCACCGGCAGCTCCTCGATCCAGTTTCTTCCGCACTTGTGCAGCCTGTCGAAAGTTCTGGTCTTGAGATCGCGCAACACTTCGGCATTGGCCCTCTCCGCTTGACCGTTGCTCCTGGGATGAGCAACAGAAGCGAAGCAGACCTTGGCGCCGAGATCTTGGACGTATTGCATGAAGGCGCGGCTTGTGAATTGCGTACCGTTGTCGGTGATGATCCTGTTGGGGATCCCGAAGCGGCAAACAATCGACCTGAAGAACTTGACTGCTGACTGTGCTGTCACCTTCCTCACTGGTTCCACTTTCGGCCACTTTGTGAACTTGTCGATTGCGACGTACAAGTACTCAAAGCCCCCGACAGCTCGGGGGAAGGGGCCGAGGATGTCGAGCCCCCAGACCGAAAATGGCCAGGATAAAGGGATCGTCTAGAGAGCTTGAGCTGGCTGGTGTATCTGCTTGGAATGGAACTGGCACGCTTCACACTTGGTTACTTGTGCAGTTGCATCCTGGAGGGCTGTCGGCCAGAAGAAACCTTGCCGGAACGCTTTGCCGGCAAGTGCTCTTGCGCCAATGTGGTGACCACATATGCCTCCATGTATCTCTGCCAACAGCTTTTGTCCGTCTTCCCGGGAAATACACTTCAATTTCACACCGTTGCGCCCTCTTCTGTACAGCGTGTTGTCGACGAACTGGTACATACTCGAGCGCCGGGCTACTCTTTCCGCTTCTTCTTGTTCTTCGGGAAGTTCTCCGTTCTGGAGGAAATGGACAGTCTGCTGCGCCCATGCTGGAGCCTGTGGCTCGACAACAAGGACTGAAGGCACATCTGCTGCTGCGGGAACGTCCGCTTCTACGGCGAGGATCTGGGGCTTAGCCGGAGCTTGATGTTCCCCGGCAAGCTTGCCGGAGCAAAACTTGTCGGGAGCGCCTGCTTCTATGGAACAAACCCTGGGGTTTGCCGGAGCAGACTGCTCCTCAGCACTCTTGGCGTCGATCTTGGGGACCTTCTTGGCGGCGGCTCCGGGGAGCTCTGCCGGAAGATAGTCACCGGAGTCCAACTTCCTCTTCTTGCTTTGTCCGGTTGATGGTGTTACGGATGGCTGAGTCAGCTTGAGCACAAAGGTTCCTGGTTCCACAGGTAACTTAAATGCTGCGCACTTTGACAGGCCATCAGCAATGTCGTTCTCAGCTCTCGGAACGTGTTCCATTTGCAGGCCGTCAAAGTGCTCTTCTAGCTTCCTCACTTCATCAACGTACACTTCCATCAACGGACTCTGGTAATCTTTGTTCACTTGGCGGACGACGAGCTGCGAGTCACCCCTGACAATGAGCCTCTTGATCCCAAGTTCTGCCGCGATCCTGAGACCGGCAAGCAAACCTTCATACTCTGTAGTATTGTTGGTTGCTTGCTCCTTGGGGAAGTGCATCTGGACTACGTACTTGAGGTGCTCTCCGGTGGGCGCGATAAGCAATGCGCCGGCACCGGCGCCTTGCAGTGAGAAGGCACCATCAAAATACATCAGCCACTCTTTGCTTGCTTCTTTGACGGGGACGCTCGTCTCTGGGATTTCTTCGTCTGGTGTCGGTGTCCACTCTGCTATGAACTCCGCCAATGCTCTGCTTTGGATAGTTGAAGTGCTCTCGAATTTGAGACCGAAGCTTGACAGTTCCAGTGCCCACTCGACAATCCTGCCTGTGGCTTCTGGATTCTGCAGTATCCTCTTCAGCGGAAAGCGGGTGACAACCGTAATCTCATGTGCTTGGAAGTAATGGCGCAGCTTTCTCGAGGCCATGAGAAGGCCGAAAAGCAATTTCTGCACACCCGAGTACCTTGACCTAGCCCCCTGCAGAAGGGAGCTGACAAAGTAAACTGGGCGCTGCACCATTTTCTTCTTCTGCACCTCCACTCGCTCCTGCGCAGATCCATCCTTGTCGGGGCCAGAGCTTGTCGGGGAAGCCCCCTGCTTGTCGCTGGACGTGCTTGCCGCGGTTGCTGGCTCATCATCTGCCTCCCTCTCCGCTACTAACGCAGCGCTAACCACTTGATTGGTTGCTGCCAGGTACAGCAGCAACTTCTCTTGCGGTTTAGGCGCGACAAGTATTGGAGCGGAGGACAGGTATTTCTTCAAGTCTTGCAGCGCAGCCTCCGCTTTCGGAGTCCATTTCACTGGACCCGCCTTTTTCAAAACTTTGAAAAATGGCAGGACGCGTTTTGCAGACTTGGAAATAAACCTGCTGAGAGCCGCGACGCAGCCGGCAAGTCTTCGTACATCCTTGACGCGTGTTGGTGCTTCGATCTGCTCGATGGCCTTGATTTTGTCTGGATTGGCTTCGATTCCTCGTTGAGACACGAAGAACCCGAGAAGCTTGCCGGAGGGGACTCCAAACACGCACTTCTCGGGGTTGAGCTTGAGGCTGATCCTGCGCAGGTTCATGAAGGTCTCTTCTAAATCTTGAATCAGGGTTGCCCTGTTCCTGCTTTTGACCACTATGTCATCCATGTAGGCTTCCACATTTCTGTGGATTTGCGGCTCAAAAGCGGTATGGACAACCCTCGCAAACGTCGAACCAGCGTTCTTCAAACCGAAAGGCATCCGTACGAAACAGTACGTGCCACATGGAGTGATGAATGCGGTCTTCTCCTCATCCTCTTCAGCCATGAAGATCTGATGGTATCCTGAGTAGGCGTCAAGAAATGAAAGCAGGTCACATCCGGCCGTGGAGTCAACAATCTGGTCAATGCGCGGCAAGGGAAAGGGATCTTTGGGACAAGCTATGTTAACATCAGTGAAGTCGATGCAAAGCCTCCATTTCCCATTTGCTTTGCGCACGACAACAGGATTGGCCAACCACGTCGGATGGAGCACACCTCTGACAAGGCCTGCTGCTTCCAACTTCTTGATCTCTTCTGCGATGAACTCTTGGCGCTCCACCGCTTGCTTCCTGACTTTCTGCTTGACGGGCCGCGCATGAGGACAGACGGCGAGGTGGTGCTCAATCACTTTCCCGGGAACGCCGGGGATGTCGGACGGTTGCCAGGCAAACACATCGGCATTCGCCCGCAGGAAAGCAACGAGCGCGCTTTCCTATTTGGGGTCGAGAGTGGCACTGATGGTGAAGGTACCACCAGTGCCGTCCTCCTTGGCGGACACCTTCTTGGTCGTTGGCGGGGCTGCCATTAACTTCTTACTCTTGCCGGTGGAGCTCGATGGCGCGTCCTCGATGGTAGCGCAGCACTCCGAAGAGGTGCGCTTGCCGGAGTGGGCACCAGAGCACTTGTCGGGCTTGGTCTTCTTCTTCCCTCCGGGAGCTTCAGCGGCAAGTGCCTTGTGATCCGCTGCGGCTGCTGCTTCCCGGTAGATTTTGTCGGCACAGATAAGGGCATCCTTCTTGTCGCCGGGGACAGAGATGACGCTTATCGGGCCTGGCATCTTGAGCATGTTGTATGCGTAGTGAGAGGCCGCCATGAACTTGGCGAGCGCTGGACGGCCGAGAATTCCATTGTAGGGCAATGGAAAATCGGCAACGTCAAAAGTGATCCTCTTTGTCCTGAAGTTCAGCTCGCTGCCAAATGTCACTGGTAACGTTATCTTCCCCTTCGGCTTGCTCCTTCCCGGGTTGATTCCTTGGAACGCGCCGGTCTCTTCGAGCTCGCTGTCGGGGACTTGGAGCTTCCGGAGCACAGCGGAGGAGATCAGGTTCAAGCCGTCCCCGCCATCGACTAGCATCTTAGTGACTTTGAGGTTACGGACTGTTGGTGAGACCAACATCGGCAAGCACCCGATCGCAGTTGTGCAGTCAGGGTGGTCCTCAATATCGAAGATGATAGGCGTGCTGGACCATCTCAGAGGCTTGCGTGACTCGACGGGTGGTTCCGCTGCATTGACTTCCCGTGCCCACTGCTTGAGCTGGCGGTGAGAAGTATGCAGGGAAGCACCGTCGTCTACGCACAAGACCTCTGTGGCTTTCTGAAACTCCTGCTCACTGGTCTCGGCATCATCCATGTCTTCGTCTTCGTCGTCGTCTTCGTTCTTGTCGCGGCCGCGGGGAGGTCTGTCAGCTTGCCGCTGCTTGTCCTTGTCGCGACGTCCTCCCTGGCCGGGGCGCTTCGTGCCTGATCCTCCGCCACCTTCCTGGGCTCTCTCCTTGTCGCGCCGCTCGTACTCGGCCTTCTGCAGCTCGACGAGCCGCTCGACTTGCTTGCAGCTCTGGAGGTCATGGCCCTTGGTGCGGTGGATCTTGCAATACTGTTTGTTGGTGCCGTCCCGCTTGTCGGCGACCGCCACAGGCTGGCAATTGGCGCATCCGGCAACCTCCTTGCCAGAGCTACCAGCCTGGGCCTTCTTGGCGGCGCCTTCATCGCCGGACTGCTCAACAACCAGTACTTCTTGGCTCTTCTTCTTCCTGTTGCTCCGCCGCCGGTTCTTCCTTGCCGGGGCGGTATCCTCGCTGTCAGACTCTCCTGCTCCAGTGTTCTCTCCGGGGAGTTTCCTCCCTTCCTCAGCACGCGCACACTTGTCGGCCAGGGCATATAGCTCGCTGACGTCTTTGATCTTGCACATCGCCATCTCCTCCCGCATCCTGCGGTTACGCACGTTCTGATGGAACGCGCTGATGACCGCGACAGGGTGGACGTCTGGGATGTTGTAGTGTACGCGGCTGAATCTCTGGATGAACTTGTGCAAGGGTTCCCCTTCCTTCTGGACGAGCAGATGGAGGTCGCTCGCTTGGCCATGGGGTTTGTGGCTGCCTGTAAAGGCGCCAACAAACTGATGGCACAAGTCTGTCCAGGAGGTTATGGAGTTATCCGGCAAGTGCATGAGCCAGGATCTGACATTGGATTTGAGTACCAGCGGGAAGTAGTTGGCAAGGATCTTGTCGTCTCGCCCTCCAGCAGCCTGCACAGCAATGGTGTAGATGCTGAGGAACTCCGACGGATGCGACTTGCCGTCGTACTTCTCTGGTACGTCTGGCTTGAAATTCTTCGTGTTGGGCCACTGGACTTGCCGCAGCTCACGGGTGAACGCAGGGCAGCCTACCGCGTACGGCAGGTCGCCTGGTCCCCCCGGCGCATGCATGTCGACAGAGGGCCCAGCGTGCTGGTCTGATTGACACCGCGCTTCTCTCTGACGCTCGATGCGAGTACGAGCGTCCTCTTGCTCTCGTTCGTGAAGAAATTGACGTTGATCGTGACGAGTTCGCGGATTCGACGACGCGATGGAGTCGTTGTCGTGACGGCTCCGGCGAGTCGGCGATCTTGGCCTTTGGGGTGGGGAATGCACGGTGGTCGCACCCCCACAGGTCTTGGCGCCATCGGTTCTCGCCTGACCGACCTGCCGCGGCTGCGACGCATTGTGCTGCCGCGGGGTGTCGCCGTTAGCGAAGACGATGAGACTTTGTATCGTGGCCCTCTAGCCGTCGAGCTTGTCCGCCGTTGGAGGGTAGTCTAGGAGCAGTTGAGCTCGCGCTAAAGCTTCTGCTGGAGTGGCGGGCAGTGGTGGCGAGCGGCGCGTGGAGCGGGATGTGCTCGAACTTCTAACTACGTTAGAAGGAGCAGTACCCGAACCAGGCAGTCGCGCCACGCTCGCGCCAGCACGTTGGTGTGCATGCTGGCCTTGAGCACCCTGCGATCCGCCAGCTTGATCTGGGTCCAGCGAGCGTATGGTACCGTGAGTGCCAAGACGCTGCTGGTCCAGCGCCTCCTGAGAGGGGCGCGGTGCATGTTTGGACGCCTTGGCACCATGAGCTGATTCGTCGACGCCCGTTCCGCCGCCGGTGCCGTCCCCACCACCCGTTTGCTCCAGGGGCGGTGGGTTCGACGCGGACGGACCAGCCACCTCCGGAGCTTTCTTCTTCGGTGGCATGTCGATGAAGATGATGGAGATCTAGCCTGCGCAGACGCCGGATCAGGTTCACACAACCTCGACGCCCCCTACCTGGCGCGCCAAAGATGTCGGGGGAAATCTGCCTCCACGAACACCTATGGGGACCGGGCCCCTTTCTTGGTTCGGCGGGGGCGAAGGTCGCGCGAAGAGCGGATCGAGGCGGTGCACACAAGGGGTTTACCCATCTTCGGGCCGCACGGATGCGTAAAACCCTACTGCTGCTTTGTGGTTTGTATTGTGTTCTTGTTGCGGGAGCGCTGAGTGCTACAGTACACTTAGGCAACTAATTAGACCGAGCGTGAGTGGCCTTCTTCCTCCCCCTCCCCCTCGTTGCGCATGGGGCCTCCTTTTATATGTGCAAGGGGTTACCCACAGGTGGCAACGTAGGCGGGGGCAAAACTGGAAAACGCTGTGTTGGGTACAGCTGTTTGCACAGTGCTATCATACCTAACTCTGACGGCAGGGGACAAGGGCATTAAATGCCCGTCTGGGTCGCCCAAACAGTGCAGAAAAGTGACCGTCAGGGGCACCACCGTTTGCCACGACGGCTACCCTGTCAGCGTTGCTTCGCCACCGCATGCCCCTGGCTGCGCAGCCTCTCGCCACGTACGCCTGGAATGGCCCCAGAGCGACGCGTGGGTGGATGAGCTGGAACGCAGGCGCGGGGTGGTGACTTGCCGCGGCAAGCGCCTTGCCGCGGCTGATGCCTTGTCGCACCCGGGAGCTTGTCGCTCACCGGTCCTTGCCGGGACGCGTGGCGCGTCGCAGCAAGTCTCTTGTCGTGCCTCGGTCGGCCTTCCCGGCAAGCTCCTCTTGCCGGGGCCTTGTGCTTCGAGCGGTCGTCCCGGCAAGCTCCTCTTGCCGGGGCCTTGCTCTCTTCGGGTGGCCTTCCCGGCAAGCTCCTCCTGCCGGGGCCTTGGCTCAAATACTTTGTTCTTGGATGGCCCAAAAAGGGACCATGGAGAGTTTTGGCGATCGCCTGGCAAGCCTTGCCGCGGGGTGCTACGACTGCCCGTGCACAAGTTCGGGGTACTAAGGTACCCCTACTTTAGTACACCGACACAGCCCTAGGAAATTCCCCTCAATCCCCCGGTCCGTAATGACTACCGATGAACAACGGAGGGATGCTTTAGTAACTAGAAAACATTACCTACTGTGCCGAGCACGGTTCAATTCCCTCGGTCGCCACTCGTCAAGGTCACTCGTCAACTGCATTGCCTAGTACTACTACTACTACTACACCAGGATGAGCACATAATTGAGCTCGTTTGTTCGTGCCTAGTACTTGAGTTAATATATCAGGCAATGCACTGGTACGGAGGGATTATCCTTTTACTCTGCATATATAACTTGTCTGAAGTCTAACTAAGCAAAATGTTTGACCAAATCCTTTCTTAAGAAATACAACAGGACATATGTACGGCTTGAAAACTTATTGCATGATGCAGGTTATGATATTGTTTCGAATCCTGGATCTTAAATTTCAGAAAATCCAAAAGTGAGCATAAATTCTTGAAACTAAGCATGGTCACGTGATATGGCACAAATATTACTTTGTAAGTTTTTTCTTCAATTTGAGACAAGCTGCTTATGACAAGTTGCACAAATGAAGAGCCAAGGTATTTTGGAAGAAAGACTTGTCACGTTAAGGCGAACGCTTTCACTATTGAAACCGTGGGCGTTTACGTGCCGCCACGAGTCCCCGCTTCTCATCGGCAATCGGCAGGTGCCGTCCGAGAAAGCGTGTGAGTCGACGGGAGGCGTGCGAGCAGACCGCTGCGCCGGCTGTCAGGGAGGCGTGCGAGCAGACCGCTATGCAGGCTCACCGGGAGGCGAGCCCTTTGACCAGGCTCCGCCGCCCACCGTCGTCCCAACTGCTCCCACTTTTAATGTCGCCGGCCCCGCAGTTTAAAATCAACCCCGCACTACCCGGTATCGCTACAATCCTCTCTCTTCCTCTCCGATTCTCCTGTCGTCTACCTCCAACTAGCCTGACCTAAACGTACGCCATGCCGTATCACGATGGTCTGCCCTTAGTGTTCCAGTTTCCTGAGGAAGACACCCAGCCGGAGTCTCAAGAACATAAGGCGCTTTGGGACGAGCTTGTACTGGCCTTGCGGGAAGACGCCGCGCCTGTCCCCGCTCCCGTTCCGGCTCCCGTCGCCCCGACTGCGCCATCGCCCATCCCCGTGGCATTGATGGGCTGAGAGCCGCATATTGTCGCCGAGCTTGATCCCACGGGGTTCCACAAGGTGCCCGCCGACTTTCACGCGCCCGTGCACCTGCCAGCGCATGCGTCTGCGCGTGCACTGACGCGCACACCCTTGCCGGTGCCCGTGCACCTGCCAGTGCATGCACCTGCGCGTGCACTAACATGCGCGCCCGTGCCGGTGCCCGTGCACACGAATGTCTCCGCCGCGCCGTTGACAGCGCCTGTCCATGCACAGGTGCCAGTGCCCCCCTCAGCGGCATGGATGGCCGCCGTCGACCGCTTCCTTGCACCAACACCAGTCGCCTCCTCCCGCCAGTCGACTCGCTCTGAAGTCCAGAACATTTTGGCCTTCCTTGAAGCTAGGCCAACGTCCAGGAGTACGCCAGCAATGGCGCAAGACGCCGCCGTCGCCGTCGGTCAGTGTCTTGATGACACATAGAGCACGGCAGAGGATCCGCTTCCCACAGCGAGATGCCCCCGCCGCCGCCGCGTAATCTAAATTTGCCATGAAAAACGTTCGGATTGCCATTATTAAAATCCGAACGTTTATCATTTTCGTTTATTTTATATCGATCGTCGTATAATTTAAAGTCGGAGTCAGACTGAACGAAATGTATGGTTTGATCGATTGAATGTTCTGCTAGAGCCGTATCAAATTAAATATAAAACGTCATCAAGCCACATGTATTCCTTGTCATCCAACGTCCTAGACTGCTTCAATGTCGAGCGCTCAACACGTTTAGCGTGCAGTTAATTTGATGCCAAAAATAGTGCTAATCACATGACAACATGCAAATAATATCCTAGTAATTAATATCCGCATGCACTTAATATACTTCCAAATTAACGTACATTGCACGTACACACTGACTAGTGCTGCTAGTACGTGAAACTGGTGCCGTGACTTGTGAACGCGTCCAGATATGGTCAACGGCAACATCGCCCACGAGTTTTTTCTATTTGCCCGTGCGTCTAAACGCAGAAGGGGAGGAGAGAGATAGAGAGCACACATGGAACCCACCAGTAAGTGAAGGCGAATAGTACTAAAAATAATATTACACGTTATCCATTAATTAGGATGTGGTAATATAAAAACATTATGTGAACAAAGGGGTTACAACAAACATTGCTATTCTACGTATGTTGCCTACTCTTGACGTGCGGCTTGAAGGCCCGGTCGCATGTTCGATCTTCGTCCTTTATTTTTTAATTTGTATATGGGTCCAAATTTGTTTCATGACATGTGGGCCCCTCGGTGTGTAGTTTGTACCACTTTAATTTGTGGGTCGAAATTTGTTCCATTCCAAGTGGACTATTGGTGTGTAGTTTTGTAGCTTATTTATAATACTTAAAGAGAACAACATAGTTTTTTCAATAATACCATGGCGCGACGTTGAAGGCGAGAAAGGACGTGCGAGAGAGCGATGACCGAGCCAGAGGGAAATCAACTAGGGCAGTTGTGTGGGTTGCAACGGTGTTTGGAGTAGTTGTGGGACGAATGCTACGAAAATATAATCTAAACCGAAATAAATGCCTACACAAATTAATCCAAGGTTGGAGTGCCCCTCGCAATGTAAATAGCTCCGGCTTTGCGAGGAATGGAGAGGTAGTAGCTTCAACGCGTGGAAGATACGGTGTGAGAAAACGAGGTCAATCGAGAGACAAAGTGAGTGTGGTCCGACATTCATTGAACAAATATATATGCTCTGGAGAGATATTGTCCGATTGAGCTTTTTGGCAAGGGTGAGGGCTGTAAGATAGAGCTTGAGAGATGATCCAGTCACAGACGTGTAGATATATTTTGTGCGTGGGAGGAAGCAAGGTCAACTGATCACATAGGGTCGCCGTGCGATCGAAAGAGTGAGATGGGTTGGAGAGAGTGACCTAGATAGACGATGTGCGTGAGAGAGTATACAATGTGAATAGGTCGAATTGGGATCAAACATGGTGATATATCGTTTTTGTCCGAGAAAGAGCGAGGTCAATCGAGACATACAGAGAGAGAGAGAGAGAGAGAGAGAGAGAGAGAGATTGAGTGAGCGTGGCCCACCATGAGGTCGAAAGAGTGGTGGCGGCTTGGATGGACTGACCTAGATAGAAAATCTGCGTGAGAGAGTATAGAGTGTGTCGATCGAGGCCCGAACAGGGAGATATATCATTTGTATGTGAAAGAAAACGAGGTTAAACGAGACTCAGATAAAGAGAACGAGATTGAGCAAGTGTGGCCCGCCGTGTGGAAGAAAGAGTGAGACAGTCTCGAGGGAGTGACCTAGATATACAACGTGCGTGCGTGCGCATGCACGAGAGGTTGGGGGGCTAGATAGGCAATGCATGTATTTAGCGCGATAGGGTGAGAGGGACAGGGGGAGAGAGAGCTCGGCATGGGGTGCAATGGCGGGTGTGTGAGGTAAATAAATTTGGTAACAGAGTGGAAAAAGGGGTTGTGTAGTTGAGAGACTTAGAGATCGAAACATGGAGAGAAAGAATGAACGTGTGTTGGAAACCGATAGCTTCCTAAGGTGGTTAGGAGAGGAAGATTGACCGATACAAGAAGTATGTAGCGTTTGTGGGGGGGGGGGCTAAAAACAACATTTGAATGTACATAGTACGAGACTTAATATCGATGTTTCAATTCTGTGTACATTGTAAGATTTGAACCGAGGACCAGGCATACGGGTAATTATTTCGAATTCATGCCATACTAAGTTTCCAAAAGTTGACATTGACTCAGTTTGTTGTGCTATTTTGTAGGGCATATGTTTGAATCCATCCAAAAGTTTTCTCACTACCATGGTGTTCATCATATACATATGAATTTGTATTAAAAAAGTAGTGATGAGGACATGACTACCTTGGATACGACCAAAAATATTGCATACATGCATATTTGTCTGGTGATTTCTAGTGCAAACTATTCAATAATCTATTTATGTTATCCAGAACAAAAATACTTCACACACTTTTGTGTTTTGTCTGATTGCAGGTGTATGGGACACTTGTGCAATCCACATATGAAGATAAGGGAAAAAGAGAAGTTTAGGTGCTGTTCAAAAAGTCCTCTCACGTCACTTTTGGACCAAGAGAAGATAGAGTCCAAGTCTCTCACGTTCTGGATTCAGATTCGGACTGCACAGACATACCTGACTCAAAACGCCAACAACTTTTTCATACGGACTCTGAATTGGGTGATTCTTTTTTTGTTGGAAAGTAGATTTCATCCTCTTTCCAAAACAATTGGAATCACCTTTAAATTCATCCGGAGCATTGAGATATGGACGAAACAATCTGACGCTGCAGCAGAATCCGAGTCAAACAACAAGTCCAAAGGTGTTGCATCACCTCCTCTTGGGCCCATGAGCCTTGTACGACCTAGGGTTGGTTTTAGGCTGCCTTGGGACGTCCTCCCACCTCCTTGGCCGCCACCCCTTGCTCCTATATAAGTAGATCCACCTAGTAGCTTTTTCCTTGGGATTTGTTTAGTTAAAAGTTAGCCATTGCAACTTCGTGTACTTCGTTTGTGTCCAACGACCAGACCAAGACCACTTTTGGATCCCCACCTTTATCAATACTTCATCTATATTCGCAATATTCAGATTGCTTTATCATATTCTTGCATATTCTTCGATTGCTTGCAGGAATAGACCTTCGTGGTCAGGCTGATCGTGCTTCCAGCATCGTCAGTAACCTCGGGAGATTGGTTTAGCGATTGCTAAGGCGCAATGTCGTGCACGTTTGTAGTCGGATCGTCAAAGTCGTCTCCACCAAATCGATAGTTATCATCTCACCGAAAGATCGGGACACCCCGCCTCTATTAAGTGGTATCAGTTTTCAGGTTGCTCGGTGAGAATTTCCAGTTTTTTACTAGATTAGATCTATTTTCTTACCTATTGTCCAAAAAAAAAGCCACACACAAAAAAGTTAGATCTATTCATCGTTTGTCCAAGCCAGTCTGAGTCTTTGCAATTTTCTTTTCATTGTTTGCATTATTGAATTATCGGTTGCATCGTCGTGTTGAGTTGCTGGTCTTAGTGTCTAGTTCGTTTAGAGTTTCGAGTTCTGTTCACATTAGTCACGTCTCCGCTGCATCGTTATCCCTTCCGCTGTCCACCACACCATCCATCACATTCCACCACGTGCTACCCATAGTTCATTGTCACAATCATAGTTGAGGTCATTCACATCTTCGCTTGATCCAATCTGCATCTTATCTAGTTTGTCTTGGAAAGAGGGAGAAAAAAAAAGACAGAGAAAAAAAGAGTGAAAAAAAAAAGAAAAAAAAGTCAGAGGAAAAAAAAGAAAAAAGAAAAAAAAGTGTGAGGAAAAAAAAGAGAGAAGAAAAAAAAAACGGATCTATCTAGACTCAATCTCGTAGTTGAATTCGGATTGGATTCTGTTTTGTGCACTGTTCAGTCAAACAGGCATAACTTTCTCATACGAAGTCCGTTTTGGCTCCACGAGTACTCAAATTAAAGCTAGCGACGAGCCGCATATAAATAGTTGCAGAAGCTAGTTCAATATTTGACACCTCAAAATCGTCTTCTAAATAGGTCTTTTTGCCCTCCGAAGTTCGCAGACACAGCTTATTCCAGTTTTCAGGCCAGTTTTCGAATTCTTTGACTCCTCATATCAATTCGGAATTGAGTGATTCTTTTTGCATTGGAAATCTTGAGCTAGTAGCATTCTTTGAAAAAAGTTATCAGAAAATTTGCTCAAACTTTTCAAGAGGAAAGTTGGAGAGAGAGTTGTTGTTTATCCTGCTTGGCAGTTGTTTCACATCATTATCTTTACTGCTATTGTGATCTTCACTTATATATTGCTGTCCAGAGCTACTTCATATCCTTTATTGATGCTAGTTGTGCTACGTCGTGACCTTATTGGTGTTCTAGGCTCGCGTCTCTAGTCCGGTCTAGCCTAGGACCAGCACAGTACCGTCGTTGAGCGTTTATTCAACATTGCATCTTTGAATTGATTATTGCTAATCTTTTGCTACCATATATAGCCAACCCAGCTCCACATATTTCTACACCGTGTATACGTACGTTCCCCTGGCAATCGCTTTACACAATCTTCGGAGTTATTTGACACCGTTGGTTGCCTGTCACCACCTGCCGCATGGTAAGAACTTGTAAGATATTGATATTTGCTTTACTGTGAACACTTTACAACCACATCCTAGTAGTTCATAGGAACATTATTCTTGAATTTTGTTTCTTGTTTCTACTAATCATGACAGGTTCCGGAGATAGAAGTTCTTGGATGACGGACACATCTTCACCATCACGAGAGTTGGGACAACACACAGAAGCGCATGGTCAGGTTATCTCTTTACCATCATTTGAGGGTAGATTTAATCTTGCTATTTATCTAGCTTGGGAGCTTGAAGTTGAACAAGTTTTTAGTCACCATGACTTTTCTGAACTTGAGCGAGTACGAGCTGCCACTAGAGCATTTACTGGTTTTGCTTCTGTTTGGTGGAATGTGCATTGTAAGAAAAACATTGATAACCAACCCACAACTTGGAAAGATTTGAAAGATGTAATGAGACAACATTTTTCCCTCCTTACTATCGTCGTGAATTGCTTCGCAAATTTGAACAATTTAAATAAGGCAACAACACTGTTCATGCTTACTACCAAGAGTTCAAATCTTATATGCATCATTGTGACATAGAAGAATCTAAGGATGATACAATGAATAGATTTTTTGGTGGTTTGAACCATGATATTCAGGCAAGATTTCAGTATATTCCCCGTTGCATTACGGGTATGTATGTTCGTGCTTGTACCTTTGAGAGACAGATGTAGGAGGATGCATTGGGTGACTACAACAACTACCATTCCAGTTCGTGCTCACCACCGCCGGTTGGTTCCTCCACCGTTGCACCTACTAGAGCAGCCCCACCTCGGACTATGATCGCGACATCATCTCAAGAGTATGGTGCATTGTCAACGTCCGTACCTACATCAGCTACGTCTTTGCGACAAGGTAACAGTAAAGGTATTGATGATATAACTTCACATGAGAATGATGCATCCCTAGTTAACTTAAATGCATCATGTGTTCAGTTACCTGGTGATTTGAGCACAACACCTATTTTAGAGAATCTTGATACTGTCATGAATGCGTCATGTGATCAAACAACTGAAATACCAACAATTTTGAGTGCACCCATTGAGTTAACTGTTGATGCAAAAGAATCAATGTTTAATCATTTTGATATGACCTCTAATCTTGGTGATAATTCTGTGACCAAAGACTTATTGCATGTTTGCCTATTTAAGCATGTTGTAGCATGTAAATTAGATGCAAGTAAGGTTTATTCACCAATGTTGGGATGGTTTAATGATGAACATTGTCAATCTTTTGATATGAATAAGAGCATCACTTATATGTGCAAATTGAGTTGCAATATTTTCATGTCTTCTACTTCTAGTGATAATATTTTGGCTTCAGATTTTATGAACTATGCAAGTTACTCATCTATACATGTGTCATATGTGCAAAAACCAAGGGAAGTAAAAATGGATGACATATACGTATACAACATTTACACCTTGTCTCTTTTGTTGGCCACATTTCAGATTAAGCAACGCCGAGGACGGCTTTGTTTTCAAAAAGGGGAGGATGATGAGGACATGACTAACTTGGATACGACCAAAAATATTGCATACATGCATATTTGTCAGGTGATTTCTAGTGCAAACTATTCAATAATCTATTTATGTTATCCAGAACAAAAATACTTCACACACTTTTGTGTTTTGTCTGATTGCAGGTGTATGGGACACTTGTGCAATCCACATATGAAGATAAGGGAAAAAGAGAAGTTTAGGTGCTGTTCAAAAAGTCCTCTCACGTCACTTTTGGACCAAGAGAAGATAGAGTCCAAGTCTCTCACGTTCTGGATTCAGATTCGGACTGCACAGACATACCTGACTCAAAACGCCAACAACTTTTTCATACGGACTCCGAATTGGGTGATTCTTTTTTTGTTGGAAAGTAGATTTCATCCTCTTTCCAAAACAATTGGAATCACCTTTAAATTCATCCGGAGCGTTGAGATATGGACGAAATAATCTGACGCTGCAGCAGAATCCGAGTCAAACAACAAGTCCAAAGGTGTTGCATCACCTCCTCTTGGGCCCATGAGCCTTGTACGACCTAGGGTTGGTTTTAGGCTGCCTTGGGACGTCCTCCCATCTCCTTGGCCGCCACCCCTTGCTCCTATATAAGTAGATCCACCTAGTAGCTTTTTTCTTGGGATTTGTTTAGTTAAAAGTTAGCCATTGCAACTTCGTGTACTTCGTTTGTGTCCAACGACCAGACCAAGACCACTTTTGGATCCCCACCTTTATCAATACTTCATCTATATTCGCAATATTCAGATTGCTTTATCATATTCTTGCATATTCTTCGATTGCTTGCAGGAATAGACCTTCGTGGTCAGGCTGATCGTGCTTCCAGCATCGTCAGTAACCTCGGGAGATTGGTTTAGCGATTGCTAAGGCGCAACGTCGTGCATGTTTGTAGTCGGATCGTCAAAGTCGTCTCCACCAAATCGATAGTTATCATCTCACCGAAAGATCGGGACACCCCGCCTCTATCAAGTAGCGTGGATACAGTGAAATGCGAAATCCACGTTAGAATTGGAGATCGCTATGTGACACACACTATAATTCAAATAACTAACTACGTGACACACACTCTAATTCAAATAACTAATTATGTGAGACACACTCTAATCCACGTTAGCGTGGGTACCGTTTTGATTTTTTTCAAATAACTCCTCATTAATTAATTTATAGTACTCCCTCTGTTCACTTTTATAAGACCTTGAAGACATTTCAGACAATGTGCAAAACAGTTCATTTTAAGTTGTCTGAAACGACTTACAAAAGTGAACGGATGGAGTATCTCGTTTCGAATGACTAATTATTGCAAGGAAAACACGAGCATGGTAATACATACAGATTCGTTTGCAAATGAAAGAAGATTCGTTTGCATTCTCAAATGTAGGCGCACCAGGCAAACCAGGGTCGTGTCGGGGTGGATGCTGGTTTGGTGCCTTAAAGGCAACTGCCTTTGGGTCACTGACATGTGGGCCAGCCACCTGTTGGGCCCATATGTCATGGACACAAAGGCAGGTGCCTTAAGGCACCGAAGCATAGTCCTGTCGGGGTGGTCACGTGTGTTGGACGGACGCGTAACACCCAGCCACCCACCCCCCTCCACCCCAAAAGGACGACGACAATATAAGTTCGAGCTTCCATGTTTCGGATTGAAATATCTGGCGGCCCCAATTCCAGCACTACAGAATCTCTCTTCTGCACCGTCCCCTTCCGCGCCCAGATTGCTCAAATCCCTAATTCGCCGCCAACCCTCGAATCGCCCCTCATCTCGTCTCTTTCCCCACCGTCCCCCACCTCTGTGCCGGGCGACGAAGACGAAGACGACGGTCACGCTTCACCACCTCACTGGAGCTACCTCATCTACGCCCTCGTCCACCGCACCGGGTGGTCCACCAACAACGTCGGCCGCCGCAACCGACGTGCCTCACAGACACCGAGTTCCACCGCATCAGGTGCGCTTCACCGACGCCATCTCCCAGCTCACCGGGGCTACTTCACCGAGCACATCGTCGCACCTCCGCCCCCCGAGGCCGTTGGGGCTTCACCAAAGGTCTCGTCCACCGCATCGTAGCGCTCCGTGATACGTCTCCAACGTATCTATAATTTTTGATTGCTCCATGCTACTTTATCTACTGTTTTAGGCAATATTGGGCTTTATTATCCACTTTTATATTATTTTTGGGACTAACCTATTAACCGGAGGCCCAGCCCAGATTTGCTGTTTTATGACTATTTCAGTATTTCGAGGAAAAGGAATATCAGACGGAGTCAAAACGGAACGAAATCAACTGGAGAAGTTATTTTTGGAAGGAAACCCACCTGATGGACTTGGACCCCATGTCAGAAGAGCCACGAGGCGGTCACGAGGGTGGAGGGCACGCCCTCCCCCCTGGGCGTGCCCCCCTGCCTCGTGGGGCCCCCGTAGCTCCACCGACGTTTCCCCTTCACCCATATATACCGTCATACCCTAAAACTTCCAGAACAGAAGATAGATCGGAAGTTCCGCCACCGCAAGCCTCCAGAACCACCAAAAACCAATCGGGACCCCTTTCCAGTACCCTGCCGGAGGGGGGGATCCATCTCCGGTGGCCATCTTCATCATCCCGGTGCTCTCCATGACGAGGAGGGAGTAGTTCACCCTCGGGGTTGAGGGTATGTACCAGTAGCTATGTGTTTGATCTCTCTCTCTCGCTCGTGTTCCTCTATGGCAGGATCTTGATGTATCCCGAGCTTTGCTATTGTAGTTGGATCTTATGATGTTTCTCCCCCTCTACTCCTTTGTGATGAATTGAGTTTCCCCTTTTGAAGTAATCTTATCGGATTGAGTCTTTATGAGAACACTTGATGTATGTCTTGGTGATCAACTTGCGGGGTTCGTGACATTGGGAACCTATGCATAGGGGTTGGCACACGTTCTTGATTCTCCGATAGAAATTTTGGGGCGATCTTTGAAGTACTTTTATGTTGGTTGGATAAATCTGAGATTGTGTGATGCATATCGTATAATCATGCCCACGGATACTTGAGGTGACAATGGAGTATCTAGGTGACATTAGGGTTTTGGTTGATTTGTATCTTAAGGTGTTATTCTAGTAAAAACTCCAGGGTTGTTTGTGACACTTATAGGAATAGCCCAACGGATTGATTTGAAAGAATAACTTTGTGGTGGTTTCGTACTCGACCATAATCTCTACGTTTGTTCTCCGCTATTAGTGGCTTTGGAGTGACTCTTTGTTGCATGTTGAGGGCTTGTCATATGTTCTATCTATGTTATTATTGTTGAGAGAACTTGCACTAGCGAAAGTATGAACCCTAGGCCTTGTTTCCTATCATTGCAATACCGTTTACGCTCACTTTTACCACTTGTTACATTGCTGTTTTTATATTTTCAGTTTACAAAAACCTATATCTTCTATCCATATTGCACTTGTATCACCATCTCTTTGCCGAACTAGTGCACCTATACAATTTACCATTGTATTGGGTGTGTTGGGGACACAAGAGACTCTTTGTTATTTGGTTACAGGGTTGCTTGAGAGAGACCATCTTCATCCTCACGCCTCCTACGATTGATAAACCTTAGGTCATCCACTTGAGGGAAATTTGCTACTGTCCTACAAACCTGTGCACTTGCAGGCCCAACAACGTCTACAAGAAGAAGGTTGTGTAGTAGACATCACTCCGCTGCCACTCAAGATCTGCATCCGTGCGCGGCCAGCCAATGCCAGCGCATCACCCTCAATGGCTCTAAAGTGACCCGCACTCTAGCTAGGCGAGCATGCCCAAACGCCGGCCCGAACTAGGTATCCACACATCACTCCCTTGTGCACTGTTCCGACGATGTTTGGATATCCTTTCACTGCTCTCTTAGGTTACACGCCTATGCAACTCTGACCTTAACTCTTATTTCTTCTCGGGATATCATCTGAAATAAGCAAATCCATATTTTAGCGAAGCATGACGGCGCTACGGGATCTGGTACACATCCTGCACACCCGTATAACCTTGTAAGTATCTGTGTAACATCCCAAATTTTCACTTTGGAATGTTATACATTAGATCATCATGCATATCATATTTATTTTGCTTTTGGTTTTGATCCTAGAAAATCCTAAGCAACTCAAGGACCCACGGAGAGAGTTGGGGATTTCATTATTTTCATATTTGAGTTTTCTCAAATTTTGTAAACAGGATCATTTGATTTTATTTATTTTATCGTCAATTATTTCTATTACAAAGATATGAGAGAGGGAATAAAATGACTTTCCCAAAATATAGAAATATTGAGGATTTAATAAAAAAATCAAATAAGATTTATTTCAGAGTTTTTCGGTATTTTTAATTGAATTTAGGAAGAATACGCGTTTTTCAAAATTGTATTTTGGGCCCAAATAAATGTTCACTTTGTCGGGCTTGATTTTAGAAACCAGGGAAAATTTATTTCATGATTTTTGGAGTCTGTTTAGTATTTCTTTTTATTTTCCTTCCGAGCGTAATTATTTAAAAAAACGAAACCGACTATGGGCCGTACCCGAGCGGGACTCCGCCCGGGGGCGCCTTTAAATAGCGAGGCACCCGGCGCCCCAGCCCATAACCGCGCCCGCGCCCGAAAACTCTAACCCTAGCCCACCGCCGCCGCTGGACCCCGCCGCCGACTCGCCGGAGTTGCACGCCGAGGTTCGCCGCCGCCTCGACTTCCGTGTCGAAAATTTTCTTAAAAAAATATTTTTTTCGTCGGTTTTATTTTTGATTTTTGATTTTTTTTATTTTAATTATTTTAATTATTTTCGGATCAGGTTAATTAACGATTAATATGTTCGTCGTTTTTCTTTTTCGTCGGATTTTCCACGGTTATTTTTCTGATCGCGATTTCTGATCCGATTTTCATTTTAGTATAACTTTTCGCTCGTTTATCGGAATCAGGCGATTCAAGCGCTGGAGTTTCGTCTCGAAACCCTCTTTCCGAATGATCAACTTAAACAAGTTTTTGCTACTGTAAAATTTGACTTAGATCCAGATTACTAGAACGAAGTTGATTTTTTCGCCGTTTGATTTCTTTTGCTTCATTCGATTTGATTCTTTTTGCAAACCGGAGTTCTTAAGTTGAACTTTCTGGTTGGATCTCTTATTTGAGTTTTACCTGTGCATTAGATGAGTACTTATTGTATGCTTGTTTGTTTGTCTGCGAAAGAAGACCCGGAGTGCGCCGCCTGTTACTTCGAATCTCTAGGTTTCGCGGATCATCAGCAAGGCAAGTAACACTTTGATCATACCTCTTTTACTACCCAGTTTTATTGCATTAGATCAATCCTCAAACACTGCATGATTAGGATCTAATTAAATTGTGGGATGAGAAGTAGATGAGGTAGTACCTATTACTTGTATTATTATAAAACCTTTGGGAGTTACTTCTACGTTTGCTTATTATGCCATGCTATGCTAGTAGACGTGGATTGGGTGAGTGATATCCATGACAGATGTGGTTTTTTTTAATTTTAATGGTTTACTTAAGGTGGCAACTTAAATACACATCTGGGTGGATTGAGGCACTTGGTTTCTATCAGGACTGTCTGTTTCTTTTGGACCGCCACCCAGGCTCAAAGGGATCATGAGATTATTCAAACTAGAAACTTCCGTGTGCAGCCACAAGCCATTATGGGCTCTGGCATAGTTGACTAAGTCATGCGAACTCTTACAGTGGTAGACTAGCTGATGTAGGGGATGTAGGTTGGTACGGTCTATCACGACATAAGGTGCTAGCGCTTCCAAAAGACTATGTCTCGGTCATCCGTTTCTCAAACACCATGTAGTGCGAGAATCCAAACGGAGGCGATCGAGTCTTGTGGGGAAAAGTGCGCAAACCTCTGCAGAGTGTACGAACTAATCATGGTTAGCCGTGTCCCCGGTTATGGACGTTTTGAGTATCTTGTACCTGGATATCATGTGAATCTCATCATGTTACTTCTAAATTAATATTGTTGGGTTATTGATGATTATTTTTAATTGGGATTGAGGATGCTGTCAACCATTCTCAATGTTTAACAACCACCCTGATAGTTAAATAAATTTATTTCTTTGCAGTAGGGAAAAAATGGCTTTACGCAAAACTGTAACCATAGAGCTTTTTCCACCAGCCATATATGCATGTAGTATAGGCTTATCATTCATTATTCTCTATGTGTTACATTGCCAGCATATTCCATGTGCTGACCCGTTTTCGGGCTGCAACGTTTCATGTTGCAGACTTTTCAGACGACGAGTAAGGTGCCTTTTAGGTCGTGGTTCTATACTCAGTGATGCCGTTGGAGTTGATGGACTCACTTATCATCCAAGCCTCCCGCTGTTATCGTTATTAGATGTCCTTAAGCCATATTTATTGTAATAAGTTCTCTTTGAGACACCGATGTAATAAGTGTGTGATTGCTACTCTGTTATAAATCCTTTGAAGTACTGTGTGGTGTCAGCATTACTGATCCAGGGATGACACCGGAGCACAGAGATCAGACTATTTGAGGTCTGGTCGCTACAGAGATGGTATCAGAGCACACGCTGACTGTAGGACACGACCACTAAGCTAAAGCCCTAGTTCACTACTCTCTTCTCATTTCTGAGTCCTCATCTTTTCTACTCTTTTAGGATGACGGAAGCGAGGATCAAGTTCACCCAGCCGGATGAAGATACCCCGTTTGGACAACACCTGAAGGAAGTCACTAAGTATCTGAACATTGGAATACCAAGCTTCACCGGGACCTACAACGCCACTTTACCCGAAGAGGACCGTTGGAAGATCCAAGCTATAGTTCCAGGAAGGACGTTCGCACCAATCACGGAGCCCATAGAGTGTGTTTTCAATGCACCAACATGGAGTCTGGGAAAGAGCATGGCAACTCATATCACCATGGGACGTATTGGAGAAGTTTACCAAGAAGACCTCAAGGATACTATTTACCAGATTTGCGGATGCCGAGATGAACAATGGGAGATAGTTAGCACCAAGAAGGATAGATCCATTGCAGATTTCATCCAGGAGTTAAACCAGCACATTCGACGCCAGGAGAACCAGATGTGCGCAGACATGATGGAGTTGAAGAAAGCAAAGGCCAAGATTATTGAGCTAGAAGGAGAACTAAAGGCTACTCGCAAGGACTACATGGATGAGATTGTAGCTCTAGTGAGACAAAACAGCGATCTTAAGGAGAAGATTGAAGAACTCATGGGGAATTCAGCACCTAGAGGAGAAGATGAAGATTGCACTTGTCCAGATAACTACATCATCATCGACAACACCAATTCCGAGCCTAGTGATGATGATTGTGAAGACAAAGCTGGAGCAGATATCATGGAGTCTTCATCGGAGCAGTTTTTCTAGTTGACTACCATAACAGTAGTAGTGTTCCACCATGTACATATTATAGTCCACGCACTTTTGCGATAGTTCTAGACCGATTGTATGCTCTTGTTTGATTGAATGAAGTGATTTTGTGTGCATTTGTCTCATGTGCATTTGGGTAGTGTTTTGTCTTTAGACCTCATTCTATTCTTAATTATCATCTTTTCTAAACCCTCGGATGCCTCCAAGACGTGACAATGGATTCGCTTTCACACCGGAGCTCACTCAGTTGATCCAGCAGCAAAATGCTTTGATGCAGTTGTTAGTCCAGAACCAGAACAACAACAACAACAACAACAACAACAACAACAACAACAACAACAACAACAACAACAACAACAACAACAACAACAACAACAACAACAACAACAACAACAACAACAACAACAACAACAACAACAACAACAACAACAACAACAACAACAACAACAACAACAACAACAACAACAACCCACCGCCGCCACCACCAGTTGATCACTTGACCCGTTTCCTCAGGCTGAATCCGCCGATGTTTTCCAGTAGCACCGAGCCGATTGTAGCAGATGATTGGCTCCGCAAGACAGGGAGGGAGTTGACCACTGTAGGATGTACGGATGGAGAAAAAGTGAAGTTTGCCGCACATCAGCTTGAAGGACCCGCAACAGCATGGTGGGAGAATTTTACAACCACTTATCCTGTAGACACTGTCACATCAGACCAGTTTCAGCAAGCTTTCCGTACTGCTCATGTTTCACAGGAGCTATGGCCATGAAGAAGCGTGAGTTTCTCAACTTACGCCAAGGAGGACGGACAGTTGGCCAGTATGTGGATGATTTTAGTAAGCTAGCACGTTATGCCCCAGATGACGTCGCTACGGATGTAGCTAAGCAGGAGAAGTTTTTGGAAGGACTGAATGACGAGCTGAGTATGCAGTTGATGGTAGCAAGTTTCAACAACTACCAGGAGTTGGTAGATCGTGCTCTTATGATTGAAGGGAAGCAGCAGCAGATTGAAAACCGCAAGAGGAAGTATGGACAGGGGAAGTATAACTCAGGAGCTCAGCAGAAGCCCCGTCTTACCCCTAAACCGGGAGTTCATTTCAGCATACCCATGGAGGAGGTAGCTCGCACAACCATAATGGCTCCAAGAATGGTAATGGGAATGGAGGAAGCAACGGCCAGAATCGGACCACCCCATCAACCCCAGCTAAGAGGGACCTGAGCCAAGTCACCTGTTTCAAGTGTTCCAAGATCGGACATTATGCCAATGAATGTCCTGAAGGCCAAAATGGAAATGGAAGCTCTGGAAAGAAGCCGAACCCTTTCAACAGGGGACAAGTGAACCACGTTAATGTGGAGGAGGTTGAAGCTCAGCCTGATGCAGTAATCGGTAAGTTTTTGGTTAAGTCATTTACTGCACTCGTTCTTTTCGATACTGGTGCATCGCATTCATACGTATCAAGGGGATTTGTGGATAAGTATAACCTGCCGACCCAAGCCCTTAGGTCACCCATGTTAGTAACCTCGCCTGGAGCAGAGTATATGGCTAGTCGATGGTGTGATCGGTTACCATTAAGGATTGGTAACTATGTGTTTCCCTCAGACCTAATAGTATTGGAATCTCAAGGATTGGATGTGATATTAGGCATGGATTGGTTGTCAAAGTATGAAGGGAACATTGAATGTGCCAGTAAGACAATTTTGCTTACAACGCCAGAAGGAAGAAGGATCAAGTATGTATCCCGACATGCGCCAAACAGGACACAATTAAATTCCTTATCAGGAGTTGTACAGGAGGAAGTACCAGTGGTAAAGGATTTTCCTGACGTATTTCCAGAAGAGTTGCCAGGCATGCTACCGGATATAGAGACATTGAGTTTTTGATTGAGCTTTTGCCAGGCACTGGGCCAATATTGAAGAGACCGTACAGGATGCCCGCACAGGATTTGGTGGAAATTAAGAAGCAGATTAAGGAGTTACTAGATAAGGGTTACATTCGCCCAAGTTCTTCGCCTTGGGGATCACCAGTACTTCTAGTGGAGAAGAAGGATGGATCGTTAAGAATGGTTGTTGATTATCGAGGATTGAACGAAGTAACAATCAAAAACAAGTACCCGCTACCAATGATCAATGATCTGTTTGATCGATTGCAAGGGGCTAAAGTGTTTTCCAAGATCGATTTGCGATCAGGGTACCATCAGTTGAAGATTCGAGAGCAGGACATACCTAAGACAACATTCACCACAAGATATGGACTGTATGAGTATACCGTTATGTCATTTGGACTGACTAACGCACCTGCCTATTTTATGAACATGATGAACAAAGTGTTTATGGAGTTTTTGGATAAGTTCGTCGTGGTTTTCATCGATGATATTCTGGTATTTTTGAAGAATGAAGAGGAGCATAAAGAACATTTGCGATTGGTACTTGAGAAGCTCAGAGAACATCAGTTATATGCCAAGTTTAGCAAATGTGAGTTTTGGTTGAAGGAAGTAGGATTCCTCGGACATGTTATATCCGGAGAAGGAATACCAGTTGATCCCACAAAAGTTATCACTGTGACCAATTGGGAAGCACCAACAACAGTTGGAGAGATCCGGAGTTTTCTGGAACTCGCAGGATACTACCGGAGATTTATTGAGAACTTCTCAAAGATTGCAAAGCCTATGACAGAGTTGCTGAAGAAGGATACTAAGTTCAAATGGACTGAGGAGTGTGAGGCTAGTTTCCAGTGTTGATTTTGCCAGATCAAACCAAGGATTATGAGGTCTATTGCAATGCTTCACGTCGAGGACTTGGAGCAGTGCTTATGCAAGAGGGAAGAGTTGTTTCGTATGCTTCACGACAACTGAAGCCTCACGAATTGAATTATGCCACGCATGATTTGGAGTTAGCAGTCGTAGTGCATGCATTGAAGACATGGAGACATTTCCCCATTGGAAATCATTGTGAGGTGTACACGGATCACAAGAGTTTGAAGTACATTTTCACACAGAAGGAGTTGAACCTCAGACAAAGGAGATGGTTGGAGCTCATCAAGGATTATGATATGAGATTGCATTACCATCCCAGAAAAGCTAATGTAGTAGCTGACGCATTGAGCCGTAAGAGCCATGTCAATACACTGATGACGGGAGAAATACCAAAGGAGTTAGCATAAGATCTTCGTGAGCTATGTTTGGAGATAGTTCCGAGAGGCTATGTAGCAGCATTGGAGATTCAGTCAACATTGATGGATAAAATCAGAGAGGCTCAGAAATCTGACAAGGAGATTGCTTCTATAAAGGAGAAAATGAGCCAAGGAAAAGCTAAGGGATTTCGTGAGGATGAGCACGACACCCTATGGTTTGAAGACCGTGTTTATGTACCCAATGACCCGGAGATCAGGAAGTTGATTCTGCAAGAGGCACATGATTCACCGTATTCGATTCACCCAGGAAATACCAAGATGTATTTGGATTTGAAGGATACTTTCTGGTGGACCGGAATGAAGAAGGATATTGCGGAGTATGTAGTAGTTTGTGATGTATGTCAGAGAGTAAAGGCAGAGCATCAGAAGCCAGCAGGATTGTTGCAACCATTGCCGATACCCGAATGGAAGTGGGATAAGCTAGGCATGGATTTTATCACGGGATTACCAAGGACCCGTTCAGGCTATGACTCGATTTGGGTTGTAGTTGATCGATTGACGAAGGTAGCTCATTTCATCCCAGTAAAGACCACTTACACCAGTGCTAAGTTGGCAAAGATATATATGACCAGGATCGTATGTCTGCATGGAGTTCCTAGGAGTATCGTATCAGATAGAGGAACCCAGTTTACCTCAAAGTTCTAGAAGTAGTTGCATGAGACTTTGGGTACCAGGCTAGAATTTAGTACAGCTTTTCATCCGCAGACAGATGGACAGACCGAGAGAGTCAATCAGATTTTGGAGGATATGCTGAGAGCTTGTGCGCTAGATTATGGATCTAGTTGGGACGACAATTTGCCATATGCAGAGTTCTCTTACAATAATAGCTATCAGACCAGTTTGAAGATGGCCCCTTTCGAAGCCTTGTACGGAAGGAGGTGCAGGACACCATTGTCATGGGACGAAGTTGGAGACTGCCAGTTGTTTGGACCAGATCTGATTAAAGAGTCCGAACAGAAGGTGAAGTTGATTCGCGATAGGCTCAATGTAGCCCAGTCCAGGCAGAAGAGCTACGTAGATTCTAAATGCAAGGAGACAGTTTATGAAGTCGGAGACAGAGTTTATCTTCGAGTATCCCCACTTCAAGGGATTAAGCGCTTTGGAGTTAAGGGGAAGTTAGCGCCACGATTTGTAGGGCCATATCGAGTTTTGGAGCGTATGGGAGAAGTGGCCTACAAGTTGGAATTGCCAGAAGGATTGTCAGGAGTTCATGATGTGTTCCACGTTTCTCAGTTGAAGAAGTGTCACGCGGAGATGGCTGACATACCTTTGAGAGACACAGTGCCATTGGAAGCAATTCAGTTGGATAACAATTTTACCTATGAGGAGAAACCAGTTAAGATTCTCGAGTTTGCCAGCCGAGTCACTCGCAACAAGGTTATCAAGTTTTGCAAGGTTCAGTGGAGCCACCACACGGAGGATGAAGCCACCTGGGAGCGAGAGGAAGATTTGCTCAAGGACCACCGTCACCTATTTTCTAGCCAACCCGAATCTCGAGGGCGAGATTCATCTTAAGGGGGGTAGGTTTGTAACATCCCAAATTTTCAATTTGGAATGTTATACATTAGATCATCATGCATATCATATTTATTTTGCTTTTGATTTTGATCCTAGAAAATCCTAAGCAACTCAAGGACCCACGGAGAGAGTTGGGGATTTCGTTATTTTCATATTTGAGTTTCTCAAATTTTGTAAACAGGATCATTTGATTTTATTTATTTTATCGTCAATTATTTCTATTACAAAGATATGAGAGAGGGAATAAAATGACTTCCCAAAAATATAGAAATATTGAGGATTTAATAAAAAAATCAAATAAGATTTATTTCAGAGTTTTTCGGTATTTTTAATTGAATTTAGGAAAAATACGCGTTTTTCAAAATTGTATTTTGGGCCCAAATAAATGTTCACTTTGTCGGGCTTGATTTTAGAAACCCGGGAAAATGTATTTCATGATTTTGGAGTCCGTTTAGTATTTCTTTTTATTTTTCTTCCGAGCGTAATTATTTAAAAAAAAACGAAACCGACTATGGGCCGTACCCGAGCGGGACTCCGCCCGAGGGCGCCTTTAAATAGCGAGGCACCCGGCGCCCCAGCCCATAACCGCGCCCGCGCCCGAAAACCCTAACCCTAGCCCGCCGCCGCCGCCGGACCCCGCCGCCGACCCGCCGGAGTTGCACGCCGCCCGAGGTTCGCCGCCGCCTCAACTTCCGTGCCAAAAATTTTCTTTAAAAAAATATTTTTTTTCGTCGGTTTTATTTTCGATTTTTTTATTTTATTATTATTTTAATTATTTTAATATTTTCGGATTAGGTTAATTAACGATTAATCTGTTCGTCGTTTTACTTTTTCGTCGGATTTTCCGCGGTTATTTTCTGATCGCGATTTCTGATCCGAATTTCGTTTTAGTATAACTTTTCGCTCGTTTATCGGAATCAGGCGATTCCAACGCCTGGAGTTTCGTCTCGAAACCCTCTTTCCGAATGATCAACTTAAACAAGTTTTTGCTACTGTAAAATTTGACTTAGATCCAAATTACTAGAACGAAGTTGTTTTTTTTCGCCGTTTGATTTCTTTTGCTTCGTTCGATTTGATTATTTTTGCAAAACGGAGTTCTTAAGTTGAACTTTCTGGTTGGATCTCTTATTTGAGTTTTACCTGTGCATTAGATGAGTACTTATTGTATGCTTGTTTGTTTGTCTGTGAAAGAATACCCGGAGTGCGCTGCCTGTTACTTCGAATCTCTAGGTTTCGCGGATCATCAGCAAGGCAAGTAACACTTTGATCATACCTCTTTTACTACCCAGTTTTATTGCATTAGATCAATCCTCAAACACTGCATGATTAGGATCTAATTAAATTGTGGGATGGGAAGTAGATGAGGTAGTACCTATTACCTGTATTATTATGAAACCTTTGGGAGTTACTTCTACGTTTGCTTATTATGCCATGCTATGCTAGTAGACGTGGATTGTGTAAGTGATATCCATGATAGATGTGAGTTTGTTAATTTTAATGGTTTACTTAAGGTGGCAACTTAAATACACATCTGGGTGGATTGAGGCACCTGGTTTCTATCAGGACTGCCTGTTTCTTTTGGACCGCCACCCAGGCTCAAAGGGATCATGAGATTATTCAAACTAGAAACTTCCGTGTGCAGCCACAAGCCATTATGGGCTCTGGCATAGTTGACTAAGTCGTGCGAACTCTTACAGTGGTAGACTAGCTGATGTAGGGGATGTAGGTTGGTACGGTCTATCACGACGTAAGGTGCTAGCGCTTCCGAAAGACTATGTCTCGGTCATCCATTTCTCAAACACCATGTAGTGCGAGAATCCAAACGGAGGCGATCGAGACTTGTGGGGAAAAGTGCGCAAACCTCTGTAGAGTGTACAAACTAATCATGGTTAGCCATGTCCCCGGTTATGGATGTTTTGAGTATCTAGTACCTGGATATCATGTGAATCTCATCATGTTACTTCTAAATTAATATTGTTGGGTTATTGATGATTATTTTTAATTGGGATTAAGGATGCTGTCAACCATTCTCAATGTTTAACAACCACCCTGATAGTTAAATAAATTTATTCCTTTGCAGTAGGAAAAAATTGGCTTTAAGCAAAACTGTAACCATAGAGCTTTTTCCACCAGCCATATATGCATGTAGTATAGGCTTATCATTCATTATTCTCTATGTGTTACATTGCCAGCATATTCCATGTGCTGACCCGTTTTCGGTCTCATGTTGCAGACTTTTCAGACGACGAGTAAGGTGCCTTTTAGGTCGTGGTTCTATACTCAGTGATGCCGTTCGAGTTGATGGACTCACTTATCTTCCAAGCCTTCCGCTGTTATCGTTATTAGATGGCCTTAAGCCATATTTATTGTAATAAGTTCTCTTTGAGACACCGATGTAATAAGTGTGTGATTGCTACTCTGTTATAAATCCTTCGAAGTATTGTGTGGTGTCAGCATTACTGATCCAGGGATGACACCGGAGCACAGAGATCAGACTGTTTGAGGTCTGGTCGCTACAATCTATCCTCTGGTACACCATCAAGGTCGATTCCTCTTATTTGATCAACCATTCGCTGTGTCAAAAATGCAGAGGGGGATGCAAGGAGCACAAGGCCTGCACATCCAAGCAAGTGGTAACATGGACTTGTACATGGAACATCCCAAGCGCAAGCAGAGCTGCAGTGAGCCTGTACAACGAGCTAGCGTAAGTCCGTGCATTTCATTTAATTCGTACTGGCATTCGTGTATGATTTGTGTGCAGTGGCTGATCCACGAATTCAACCAAGGGCGAACATTTAACTTAAAAAATACGAAGGCACTTGCACTCCGGAAATCAACATAACTTGAGAAATGTGAAGCTACATGCACTTTGAAAACCAGCTAATGATCCAAAGTAGTTCAGATTATAAACACTAAATGATGCAAGCACCAAAAAACACAAAATGCAACATGGTGTACAAGGACTATAGACATGGTCTGTACCTGCTTGAATTATTCGTTCTCTGGCTGAAAATATCGAAGTGTAATTGCACGTATAACCAGTGCGCAAACTGCATATCAATATATCTATCTTGCACAAGTATGCCAATAGTTTCAAACAACAGATTAGAAAAGTATTTATGCTATGTTGTCATGATACGGGGACTTTCTGGTAGATGGCCTCGACGTTTCCTCAAGCTATGAAAATGCACTATAATTTGCTTGTCATCAATGCCTGCAAATCTCTCTCTCTCTCTCTCAACATAGTAGATCATCATTAGACACTAAGTCCTTCAATGAGCTTGCAAAATGCTTGCATTAAATCCCTCATTAGACACTATATGTTCATCACCAGGAGCATGTAAAATGTTTGCATCAAATCCTTCATTAGCAGTCTGTTCATTAGACACTTCAGGCTCAAGAACAACATGAGCTTGTATGTTTTCACCGGAAACTTGATTAGATACATCAGATGCAGTCAGTTCAGCATTGATTGGGGGAGTTATAAAATAAGTAGAAATTGGTTTCATTTTCTCATAGATTCCCTACATACAAGCAGTTTTACAACACCGTCAGGTTTAACTATTGGCCCGAAATTGAAGAGTTGAATTAGATATAATCAGGGATGTGATGTACCTGCTTGTTGCGCATGCTACTCTTGCAATTAGCGACTGTCCGTTTGCGCAAGCTCGATGCCATGCCCGTGCTGCCGCCGCTGCCTCCCACGCAGGCTACACCCAGGGTTGGATCTTCATCTTCTTGTCGTTCCGTTCGCTTGAAGCCCGGCGACCGCCCTCCAACAAGGGCGCGAGGAAGTGCTGTGTCGGTCTGTCCAGCGGCGGCTAGGTTAGGAGCGAACCAGACTGGAGGCTGGAGCGAATGAATTGGGATTTTTCCTGCTGTCGATCGATATGGGATGCGCTCGTTTGGGCCGCGAGCCTGCTATAGGGCCTGCCTTGCACTTATGTTATTGGCCCATCCAAATTGAAACATTTTTCTTCATTTTTACATTGCCTGCTCGTGCGTTGGGACGAACAAAACTAGCGTGGGCCAACCTAGATGACTCAAACTAGGTGCACACTTTCCAGCCACCTGAGGCGGCCGCCCATACCAACCCCTATGGTGGCGTCGCCCCTTTTTGCGTGTATGATTGGATAGTGAAAAATATTCCAGTGGCGCTTTTGATTTACCCACAGAATGGTTGAATTGCTTATTTCTATGAACTGAGTTCGCCAATAATGTGAAGGATGCCAGTCTTTTCATCCTATTGTAGATTGCTTAGATCTCGATATGCCAAAAGTAATCGCATGAAATATACAGTAAAAGCCAGTGTGATGTGTTTGGCTACAACTAGTCTGACTACACATCCTCATATAACATATCAAGGATGCACCATCTTACCAGATTAACCATTCGACTTACCCATGCAGTGTGGGAAGAAAGAAGTATTGGGACTGCGTATCCAAGCAATTGATGCCATGGACTCCTTCGTACAACCTTGTAAGCAAAAAAGAAGTTGCAGTGTGCCTGTACAAAGAACTAGCGTAAGTTCAGTTACCTGCTTCTCGGAATTTTAGTTAGCCACTTATTGCAAAATTGTTCAATTACGTTGCTTGGCTTGATTTAGTTTGCTACTGATTACATAATGGCACAGCCTGTTAATCATATTCTAGACTGTGCCTATCTATGTGTTTGATACTTACTGTTAAGAATTACCTGTTTGCCTTAACTTAAATATCTACTTGTTTGTTTAACTGCTTTGCTGCTGCAACATCGGGTTTCAATGATGTTAATAACTACTTTTCAACATCCAATTGAAACTCTTTAATTCCTTGTTTGTTTAACTGGTTTGCTGTTATAACTCCCAGTTGAGATGTTTTGCTCACTTCAACTTTTCTGAATCCAATCGGAACTTTAATGGCAAAACAGGTTAGCCCAAGATCAAAGAGCGAGGTCCCCATGGACGTTGCATCATCTCACAGCAGTGGCACTGGCCCAATCGTGCATTATGAATTGCCAACTGCTGATGCTCTATAGGCTAAACTACTGGTAGAAAGAGATTCTGCTTCTGCACTTAGAGATGAAGTTGACATGTTGAGGAAGCAAACAACACAATCACAAGCAGTACTCAAGACAACCATTAAATATTTGGTGGATTTCAAAACGAAGCAAGCTGAGACTGACCAGATTGTTAAGGTCCTGAAGGAAAAAAGGAAATTAAATTCCTACTTGGTAAATCATAGGTGAAATGTTCTTTCCATAGTTGAATAACCTTTGTGTTGCCTGTTCATGTAATCAAACCATTTGTTTTAGAGATCATGTAATAATTGTTTTTTGTTTTTCTTTTGTAATTTTATTTGAGCACAAGTATGTATTACTTGATAAGACTCGGAGAGATTTCATTTGGATTGCTGTGCCAGACCTACAAATATGCCAATCGGGCTGAATGTGCATTCATCAAAAGTAGTATAGATGGACCATAAGTGGCACACATCGGAAAGGGCCAAGATGCTGGCTAAAAAAGGATGTTGTTGTAGCCAAAAAAAAGTACAGCGGCCTGGCTTATGTATGTTAGTTGATATTATTGATCCATATACTCTATAAGTGTTTATATGTCTGTTAGTTCCGTACATTCTTGGTTGATTGACTCGGTATTTGAATCTTGATACATCGCTTGTGTACATATCTAAATGGGAGTACACATTATGCTGCGTGTGACATTTGAGTTGGACATGAAGTGTTCCAAATATTTGAATTCACCTTAAACTGGATTCTAGTTTCTGAATCTGAGTATCAGCATTTGTAAACCATATTCATATATGACAGTGGAATACATCTTTGTCGTCCTTTTGAAGATATATAAAAACACATATAATGATTTATAAAGATTCATATAGGAATACAAAATGGATTCGAATTTAGTTGCCAGGGTAAACGTGGATGCTTATTGTCCCAAAATTCAAAAGAAATAGCAAAACGTCCACTCCCACATCGGCTTCCCGAAGCCAAGTGTTTGGGAGATGGAAATTACTGTCTACCCATTACACGGACAATCCATCGGCCCGATTTCCACTGCTCTAAAAAGGGGTAGGTTAGTAACTTCAATTAGACGTGACACGACCGCCTCTGAGCCCATTCCGACACGGTGGGCGTCAAACATGGGCGGCAAAACTCATTTGATTCAAGCTCGTCCGAAAGACCTCTGTTTCTCCCTCCATTCCCCATTCATACACGGTGGGCAGCAAAACAAACTCTCCACGTCCGAAATAGATGTAGGCTAATATTTTAAATAGGGGCAGATGTGTAACTTCCATCAGACGTGACACAACCGCCCTACCTGTCAGCCCTGTTCATACACCGGGGGCACCAACCGTGGGCGGCAAAACACCCTCTCCTCGCCCGAAATAGTTACCAGCAAATATTTGGGAGATGCGAGATTACCGTCCTATCCCCAACCGACGAGACGTCCTAATTTGAAATGGGGGATAAGTTCGTAACTTTTCCATATTTCAGACAGGCGCGTCCCAAAAACATGGTTCCCCGTACCTCTCCCTCCATTTTCCCATTCATACACCGTCCGCGCTAGAACACCCCATTCCCACACCAGCCTCCGTCCGCCACCCCATCCATCGTCGCCGTCCTCCACCACATCTATCGCCACCGTCCTCCACCATGCCGGAGTGCCTACCAAGACCGCGTCGTCCAGTGCTAGAGATGGACGTTTCTCATCCACGGCGACAGACCAATAGCCTTGCATCGCGTCCTCTCGCTTCATCGGGGCCGCTCACACGACCTTCTCTTCCACCGCAACGGGACTTATCCCTCGATGCACCCGTCTACCGTCGCAGATCTGCTTTAACGCCACCGACAGCCATCGCACTCCCGATGCCTACACGGCGCCACAAGAGAGGTGGTACTTCATATCTCCTCAACTTTTTGATCTCAACCAGAAAATAGATCTTAACTTGGTTACTCTACTTTATTTTCAGCTCTTAGAATTTAGTTCTTAGTTCGAAGCAAACAATGGATGCTAAATATCATTTCTCTGGTTTGCAGCTTCAAATCTACCGTGGCACAGCCATAATACGGTTTAATTGATCATGCTTAGGGTTTAATTGATCATGTTGGTTCCGTGGTGGTTTCTTTAATAGAAATCAGAGGGGAAACCCTCTTTTGCTAAAAAAATATATGCTTAGAGTTTCCCCCTTTTATGATCACTATACGATCAGAATACGTGCTTCGTGTCATAATAACACTGCTCCACCCATCAAGCTAAGCAAGCTTAGTTGTTCAAATACGAATCTGATATTATTAAAACAGAGTTGTTTAATTGGTTAGCTAAATGTTCCTAAATTAGTTTCGAAATGCATGTTCGCCGCTCGGGTGTGTATCTCTGTGTGTGGTCTGGTCAGCATGGTTGGGGAGGTGAACTTTGCATATGCAGGGGTTTATAGGGAGACACTCTCCGAGTTGAAACCGCAATGCATTCCATAGATAATCTGACTACTTTTTATGTTTTAATGAATCTCAGATTCTGAACAGCATCATAATGATTATGATCTTGCACACATGAAAAGAATAAAGCAGAACAATGCCATGGCTGTCAAACTTGGCATTAAGGGACTGAAATCAAGTTTGGATGCAATGCAATGCAAACACTCTCCACCTACAGATTCGTGCTCATAATATGATCCTAACAGTGATTCTGAGCTAGAGGGAGACCTAAGTCAATGTAGCTCCCTAGTGGAGGAGTCAGAGGAAGATGCCCTATCTTATTCACCCATCAAGGTACTTGCTCTAACTTTCCAAGGTTACATTGCTCGCACATATCTTGCAACTGATGCTTTGCATTGCTTCTACTTTGTTGAACTGCCATTAGCTTAGTTTACACATTATGTATGTGAATATGCCCTGCCTATCCATTTTCAGTACATATTCCATCTGTCATCATACCATATTTATCCATTCAAATGATGTTCTTGTGTATCAGACGTTCAAAAGGAAGAGGGTGATTGCTGATCGTGGAGGAGCACAAGCAAAGTATTTGGAAAAGGTAGTGGCACATGATAAATCAAATAGCCCATTAGGTGTAGTTGCAATATCACCTGACCCACAAAATACCCCAACTCTGGCAGACTCTAGCCCTACTACACTGGTCATTTCTGATGCCCCAACTCAGGAGACCCCAACTGCAGCAAACAGTATGATTATGCCAGTTGACATAGCACCAGCTGTATGACACAAAACCCCCATTCCAGCAAAGAGTACACCAAATCCAGTTTCCAAATCCCTTTTCGAACCAGAGAGAGCCCCAATTGCAGCAAATAGGACCCCTGTTCCATTTCTTCCCAGTTTAGAAGACGAAGCTTATGTTGTTGTCAGGAACTTTGTGCTCATCTTTCCTTCATGGAAAGATTATACCACAGACACAGAACAATTTCCAGTATTCCTCCGCAACTTACTCGTAAGTAATGTACTAATGTTATTCATGGTCATTACTGCATATGTTTCTGCTGACAGAAGACACAAGATTTCATTCTTTTAAATAGGCGAGGCGCAAACTGGATTGTGATGACGAGCAAGGGTTGGTTGTGCTTTTCAAGCACTCGTTGATGAAGTATTGTTCCTACCTGAGGCAAGCGCACTTCGATGGCAAGCCTCTGAACGAAATTTCTGTAAAGTCTCTGGTGCTACATTTATCCGACGGTGACTGGAATAATCTTGTTACACATTGGTCCCGGCTGCAGCGTAAGGTACTGTCTATGATATCACATCACAATTTGAACTACATTTCTGCATTTGCCTTAATGTCTCACTTGTACGAAAACTGTTAGCAGAAGAACATTCGTTCTCAAGGGACCACATAATCTCGCAACTATACTGCACACTGCATTGCTCTTGTGAGTACCTCTTTGCCCTGTATGACCATACTTACTTTCATAGCTGTTTGATTATGTAGCATCACTGCACATGTTAGCCTCGTAATCGTCCATTTGGTGGACATTATAAGATCGTATGGACTCTTACATAAATTTAGAATCAACCCAATGCTTTTGAAGAGGTTTAGCTCTGCAGTCCTCTTGTAAGGACTGAACATGGTCTATCACTGTACTTACATTAACAGCTACTCCCTCCGTCCCATAATATAAGAACGTTTTGTACAGTACACCAGTGTTCAAAACACTCTTGTATTATGGGAAGAGGGATTGGTTCATTTTGTAGCATTTTGCATCTTATCTCCCTCGCCCACCATTTACTAAAAAAGATCAGATCTATATTTAATCTTACCAACAAGTAGAATACACAGACAATGCCAGTGCAGAAGTGTAGCCCATTGCTCTTGTCAGTACATAGTTGATTATGTAGCATCAATCTGCATCTTATCTTCATTATCCTCTATCCCTTCCAGTATTATCATATCTATAATTACTCTCTACAAAATGTAGAGTACAGGCAATGCTTATGAAGAAGATTCTGTGCTGAAATTCTTGAGTTATCCTTCCCTTGACATGGAGAAGGGCATTATAAAGCCGGTGTTAACTGTTAATGTAAGTCAGTCCTTCTAAAGCCTTTATCCTCAACTGCTGTTTAATTTGCTCATAGTCCCTATCGTTTACTGCTGTTTAGTTTACTGTTTCTACCAAAATGCATGTTCGTAAGAACCGTAAGTTCTAAGTTTTACTTGTAAAACCAAATTCCTTATTCATACTATGCACATTACTTAATACTCCCTATATGTATGCTTGTTTTTGTGGATCTATAATCCAGTGTGTGGTGAAGCAGCCCACGTTTGCACCTTGTCATCTCCTGTTTTATCTTAGTGATGTGGCTGATGATATGAACAACATGCCATGCACATTATCGAAAATAGATACAATGATTTTCTTTGCCCTTCATCTATGCTTGTTATGTTGACATGGTAATCCAGTAGTGTGGTGAAGCTCCCCGCATTATGAACAATGCCAAATTATGCTATTGATATTTTGAACATACTCTTTATTTTCTAATTTGAAATTGGATAGAATTGACAGAACAGTTATCATCTTTGTTTATACACGTGGAAAACCTATCATCTCTGTGCTTTGTTTCAGGGTGATATGCCTGATGGCATGCACAAGTCTGTTGAAGGCTGTGAGACAAATCCAACATATATTGCAGCAAAGAAGGCAAAACATCTTGAAGATAGCGAGACAACCCCAAAGTCTTGTGTTGATGCAATGTTCAAGTTACTTGAGACTAACAGTCAGACAAGCTCACAGAATTCGTTGTCTGAATCAGTTCGACTTCTTCAGTCCCAAGTTCTAGCAGAAAGGCATTCTGCAACTCAACTTCGACTTGAAGTCCTATCTCTAAGAAAGATTGCGGAGAACACCAATGAGAACCTCATCGCTAAAAAGCTACACCTAGAAGCTATGACCAACATGCTAGGCCGGTCTCACAGCCTTGCTCAGCAGCTTGCGCAGCAGTTCCCCCGCAAGGCTAACCTTTCTTGAACTGTCTTGGAAGTGGTCTCGGTTCAGTATTATTTTGTTACGCTGCAATGGTGCCCAGTTTTTGTAATTTGCTTCTTCGTTGCGCTTTATGATCACTGGTGGCGAACTTCAATGCCTAGTGGATGTAATATACCTTAAACCCTTTATTGTATAGTGTAGGTTTATTCTAAGTTACTATACCATAATTTCTTTATTGTATAGAGTAGGTTTGTTCTTAATTCATACTAGTTAAGCAGCAGCCCGAAATGAACCCTGGCCCATGATTGTGCGAATCAAATCACGGGATTTTAACAGGCCAAAATTGTCTCGGTCCTTGTTTGGCCCAATCAGATATCGGCTGCGAGCAGGCCGGATGCAAACAGGGTCGTAGTTAGGCCCAACTATATGACGGGCTTTTAACAGGCCAAAATTAATATAGGGCCGAAATGTTAAACGGGCCCTTAACAGCCAAAACTAATATCAGGCCGAATTTCTAAGTGGTCCTTTAGCAAGTGGGCCCAAAAGCATAGTGTCCAGTTGATGGGCCGAATCTGATATGGGCCATAATTGAGCCCAAAGCCTCTTAAAGGGCCGAACCTGATCTGGGCCGTAATTTGGCCCCGAACGTGGTAGGCTTTTAACCGGCCGGATCTCATATGGGCCACTATTAGGCCTGGAGCATGGCAGGCCATTAATGGACCGGATCAAATATGGGCCGACATTTGGCCCAAAACATGGCAGCCAGTTAATGGGCCGACCTACTAGGGTCCTCAAAATCTTGTGGGCCTACATCTGGGCCGGCCCATTAATGTCGGCGAAATCTCATGGGCCTTTAGCTGGGCCGGCCCATTATGACCCACAAGAATCTTGTGGGCTTTACCTGGGCCGACCCATTATGGCACACAAAAATCTTGTGGGCCTTTACCTGGGCCGGCCCATTACGGCCCGCAAAATCTTGTGGGCCTTTAGCTGGGCCAGCCCATTATGGTCCGCAAAATCTCGTGGGCCTTTAGCTGGGCCGACCCATTATGGTCCGCAAAATCTTGTGGGCCTTTAGTTGGGCTGGCCCATTTAAACTTAATGGGCCGATCCACGTGTCAACATATCATAGGCGCGTCTTGCCCATTGGATGAGTTGATACGTGTCTCCTCCAGCCAATGATGATTTTACACGTGGAAAATCCCCATTGGTCGGGGCTGTTAACGGGTTATCGGATCCAAAACCCGACCCGATAGCTTAACGGTGTTCCGTTACGGTGGATGCCACGTGTCGGTCACCCTTGACGAAAGCACTTCTGTGACGAGCGATTTATTGTCATGGAAGTGGATACTTCCGTGATGATAATTTTGGTAATGTCATGGAACACTTCTACGACAACACAAGTATGACTATCTTGATTCTGTCATAAATTTGTCATGGATGTACATGCATGACAAAAAAAGCGACCTACTATGACAAACACGTATCATCACGGAAGTGGTGTTTGGAGCCTTGGGTTTCTTCTGCTTCTTTGGCTTCGGAGGTGCAGGCGCTTCATTAGAGTCAGCGTCATCTGCAGGTCAATCCACATCTGCCCCTTGAACCCTGATATGAGTGATGAGACCTTCCAAGTCATAGAAGGGCCCAACTAGATTTGGTTCAGCTTCGCGTGTGCAATCGGCACGAGGCGCACAGGGGCCAGGGTTGAAGTCTAACCCCCAAGATTTCTTGTTCTCCTTGGCCGAGTTCTTTGCAAACTGAAAATTGCGTTTGAACAGATTGTCTTCGCGACACCATAGTAAAGATGATGGGTCGGCATCAGCTGGTTGTGGCCCACGGACCATGCAAGGATAGATGCCTTGCTCAATGGCTTCAGCTCTGGACCTGGGTGGAAGATTTTTGTACAAAATATCTCCCCAAGGTCGCTTGATGGCAATTTTCTCTGCATATTCCTGGGTCACGAACCTGTACTTGTACCACTGTTCTGCCCAATATCTTTGAATCCATTGGATTCGAGTTTTGCATTCATTGTAGGTTTCTTCAGGATCAGTTTTGTACAGCTCATGCAGATCAGCTGGCAAATCCTTTGATGTTTCCCCGCGGCGCTGTATGCCACCCTTTCTAGCTGATTTCTCTGTTGCCATGAAGTTCAAGCTGAAAGGCTTCAATACAGTCAAAGGCTTCCGTTTGTTGGTCAGACAAGAGCTAGCTTCGGGAGAATTGATGTGATGCTGTAAGAATTCTGCAAATGAATGCAGACTATGAGAACCAAGGGATTCTCCCACGGACATGTACCTCATAGTGCGAAGAAATTCACTTATATGTTGAGAGTTGGTTCCAGATTTGTACGAATCCAAGAATAAGTATAAGTGAATATACTAGGCATTATATGAGATGCAGACATGATAGATCTATCAATGTGTAGGGAGAAACCACTTTTGGTAAACAAGATTAATCTTTAAGGATCAAAAAGATGGTAAAAAGAGGATTTTATTTACCACATGAAGAACTGCTAGACGGAGAAGAAGTGGAGGCCGAGCAGTTCGATCTTCCGTGCCCTAACTTGGCGACGGAAGACACCTATGGCAGCGGCGGAGAAGACGATGTCCGCGGCCGGCGTGAAGACGGCGTCGGAGAAGTTGCGGTAGCTAAGCGCTTCGTCGCCGGCTCGTCGAGGGCTAGTGGTGGCGCTAGGGTTTGACGAGGTGGAGAGGTGAAAGAAGGATTTTTGACCATGAGGGGACATGTATTTATAAGGAAAGGGACGACACAACGCAATTACGCAGGTGCCCCTGGCGGGTCACATTTGAGGGACATGTGCCGTACAACACATTTGGGGTTGTCCCACGTTCCCACGCCCGCCTGGACTGTCGGATGGTCGTTCCGGCTTCTCCGGATTTCAGGCAATAAGAATAGAGCATTTAAAATAGAGTTAACGTTTGTCTCTGTATCTTCTGCTGACAAGGACGCAGAGAAGACATTCGACAGTTTCAACAGAATGCATATGATTTGGACAGATAGAGTTTGAGATAGAGAGTATATTTAGATTAGGGTCCGATCACATTCACTTAGTTCAAAAGATTCAATAGAGAAGACATAGCTATAAGTGAATGCTGTAGAGGACAGAACACTAATATGTATGTATGTATATATATATATATATATATATATATATATATATATATATATATATATATATATATATATATATATATATCAGAACACAACCAAATCAACATAGTGAAGATAAACATGAAGACAAGTTGAAACTGAAGACAAACCAAATGCGAAGACATAACAAATGTAACGCCTTGAGAAAAACACTTCAAACTGAAGAATTTGGTGGTGGCGTTGTAACCTTTGCAATCTTGCATTCCAAACTTCTTCAGGCAATCTTTGAGTTATTTTTCTTGAGATATGAAGATGCCATTTCTTTGCTGACGAATTTGAAGACCAAGGAAGAGCTTCATCTCACCCATCATGGACATCTGATATTGCTCTTGCATCATGTGTCCAAATTCATCACCATATTTCTGGTTGGTGCAGCCGAAAATAATATCATCCACATATATTTGGCACACAAACAGTTCACCATCATATGTCTTCATGAAGAGCGTGGGATCCAGTGATCCAGGTTTGAAGCCTTTGCTCTTCAGGAAGTCTTTGAGCGTGTCATACCAAGCGCGAGGAGCTTGTTTGAGGCCATACAATGCTTTGTTTAGCTTGTACACCATATCAGGATGTTTTGCATCTTCAAAGCCAGGAGGTTGTGCGACGTATACTTCTTCTTCAATCTTGCCGTTGAGAAATGCACTCTTCACATCCATTTGATATAGCAAGATGTTGTGATGGTTAGCATAGGCTAGCAGTATGCGAATAACTTCAAGCCTAGCCACAGGAGCAAATGTTTCATCGAAGTCAATCCCTTCCACTTGAGTATATCCTTGAGCGACAAGACGTGCCTTGTTTCTGAAGACTTGACCATGCTCATCTTGCTTGTTGCGATATATCCATTTAGTGCCTATTATGTTGTGCTTGCGAGGGTCAGGTCGCTTGACCAGTTCCCAGACATTGTTCAGTTTGAACTGTTGAAGATCTTCTTGCATAGCTTGAATCCATTCAGGTTCCATAAAGGCTTCAGCAACTTTCTTGGGTTCAGATATTGAGACAAAAGCAGAGTGCCCACATAAATTTGCTAGCTGTGTTGCTCTTGAACGAGTGAGCGGACCGGGTGCATTTATGCTATCAATTATCTTCTCAATTTGTACTTCATTTGCAACACGAGGATGAACTGGACGAAGATTTTGCTCTTGCTGATCATTGTCATCATTGGAAGGATTGTCTCCAGGCTGAGCATTGTCTTCAGGTTGATTAGGTGCAGAAATGATAAGTTCCTCTTCAGGTTGTGCTTTAGTAGGCATGATTTCACCAGTTCCCATTAGCTTGATAGATTCACTGGGTGGAGCTTCTTCTAGCATATTTGGCAGGAGCTCTCTTTGTGAGCCATTGGTTTCATCGAACCGTACATCCACAGTTTCAACGACTTTATAGAGATAGAGGTTGAAGACTCTGTAAGAGTGCGAGTCCTTTCCGTAACCGAGCATGAAACCTTCATGAGCTTTAGGTGCAAATTTTTATTTGTGATGTGGATCCTTGATCCAACACCTAGCTCCAAATACTCTGAAGTAACTGACATTTGGCTTCTTGCCAGTGAGGAGTTCATAGGATGTTTTCTTCAGAAGCTTATGAAGATAAAGACGGTTGATGACATGACATGCTGTATCAATAGCTTCAGGCCAGAACTTCCTTGGTGTCTTGTACTCATCGAGCATCGTTCAAGCCATCTCAATGAGGGTTCTGTTCTTGCGCTCCACGATGCCATTCTGCTGGGGTGTGTACGGAGCTGAGAACTCATGAGTGATTCCCATTATATCCAGATAAAGATCAAGGCCGGTGTTCTTGAAGTCAGTGCTGTTGTCACTTCTGATATGCTTGATCTTGACGCCATAATTGTTCATGGCACGGCTGGCGAAGCGTCTGAAGACATCTTGCACTTCAGTATTGTAGAGAATTATGTGCAGCCACGCATATCTTGAGTAATCATCAACAATGACGAAGCCATAGAGACAAGCAGTTGTTGTGAGGGTAGAGTAGTGAGTAGGGCCAAATAAGTCCATGTGTAGCAGCTCGAAGCATTGAGATGTCGTCATGATTGTCTTCGAGGGATGCTTTGCCCTAGTCATCTTTCCAGCTTCACAGGCACCGCACAAATGATCCTTCTTGAACTTGACGCCCTCGATGCCTATGACATGCTTCTTCTTGGCGAGAGTGTGTAAGTTCCTCATGCCAGCATGCCCCAGCCTCCAATGCCAGAGCGAACACTCTGAAACTTTTGCAAGAAGACATACGGCAAGTTGTGGACGTGCTGAGAAATCTACCATGTATAGATCATCTTTCCGGTACCCTTAAAAGACTAGAGACTTGTCAGACTCCATTAGTACAAGGCAACGATATTTTCCGAATATCACAATAATGTTCAAGTCACAAAGCATTGAGACAGACATTAAGTTCAAACCAAGGGATTCAACAAGCATCACTTTATCCATGTGTTGATCCTTTGAGATTGCAACTCTACCTAGACCCAATACCTTGCTTTTACCAGTGTCAGCAAATGTGATGTGACTCTTGTCAGATGGACGTAAAGTTGAGTCTATGAGGAGACTTCGATCAGCAGTCATATGATTAGTGCACCCGCTATCCATAATCCACTCTGAAGCATGAGGTGTCATAGCCTACAGTACAGTTAGGGGGATAGGCTACACCAAGAGCATTGTGAAGCATAAACATTTGACAGGCAAGAGGATTATCGAAGCTCAGATCAAAATTAGGATTAATAGGATGTATGGCAAATGATTCAGAAACAAAATGCATAGTAAGAACATTTAGGCATTTGATCTTGCGCCCTACAAGATGTTTTAGGTCTCCAGCAACAACATCAGACGCCTTTGATTTCAGGCTGGAGACCATTCCCTGCAAAAGAGAGTTAATTCTTCTTAACCACCCACATCTTAAGGGGTGCCTTAGATGCAATGAGTCTAAGTGCAACATCTGAGAACTTTGGCTTTGGAGCCCTAGCAAATAGCCTTGCAGGAGAAGAACGATACTCATATGAATAAGCAGAAAAGTTCTTAGTTCTATGAACATAGCGGTTTGAAGACACACGCTCATATTCATAAGTCTGAGTATGGTTTCCCTGCAAAACATTGGCGTTAGGGTGACTCAGGTGAGTCCACTATTTGTATGAAGCCTTTGGGCCATATGAAGCCTTAGGTCTGGGGTTTGTCTTCTTCCTAGGTGGTGTCATGATGACATTCACTTGAAGATTCTCAAGACAGCTTTTGGGAACCCAGATCTTCTTCATAGGTGGTCCATTCCTGCAGTTAGTACCAATATACCTGGCAAACACTTCACCATTCTGATTCTTAAACAGTTTATAGTTTGCATCAAGGGATTCATCAATGACAACAAGGTTAGCACAGGTAAAGCCAGATAAGGTGGATGGGTCCATTGAAGGTCCCTTTGCAGCAACCCAAGTGGTTTTGGGGTACTTCTCAGGCTTCTAGTACGAACCATCAACGTTCATTTTCCTCTCGAACCCAACACCTTCTTTCCTAGGGTTTCGGCTCATAATCTGCTTTCTGAGGACATCGCACAGTGTCTGATGCCCTTTGAGACTTTTGTACATCCCTGTTTCAAGCAATGTCTTCGACCTAGCATTTTCATCAGCAATAGTAGTGGTATCCTCAGCAGAGGGGTTAGTTGCCACATCAACAGTTGAAGACAATGCAACAGTAGCAGCAGTAGAACATTCAGCAACAGAGGTAGCGTTGTCACGCTCAAGGCATTTTAGACATGGGGGTTCAAATCCATCCTGAGCGGGACTGATCTGTTGAGCGCGAAGTGACTCATTCTCTTTTTGAAGATCTTCATGAGCCGCTCTCAATTTCTCAAGCTCTTGCTTCCTTTGAAGATAATCATAGGAGAGCTTTTCATGAGTGCTTGAGAGCGTTTCATGACGACTTTCAAGTTCTTGGTACTTAGCATGAAGATTTTTTATGTCTTCAACTAAGGACTGTGAACGGGTCATTTCTGCGTCCAACATGTCATCGCTTTTGTCTAACAGTTTTTGAGTATGTTCCATAGCCTTTTGTTGTTCAGTTGCAATTTTAGCAAGTGTTTTGTAGCTGGGTTTGGATTCACAATTAGAGTCATCTTCACTAGATGTTTGAAAGTAAGCGTCGCGTGATTTTACCTTGGCACCACGTGCCATGAAGCAATAGGTGGGAGCAGAGTCGTCCTTGTCATTAACTTCAGCGTTGGTGAGGGAGTCGTTGTCTTCAGTGTTGAAGATGGACTTGGCAACATAGGCTGTCGCTAGAGCCAGACTTGCAACACCGGGGTCGGACTCCTCCTCAGACTCCACCTCCGCCTCCTCAGAAGCAGACTCCTCCTCTGAATCCATCTCCTTGCCAACAAAAGCACGAGCCTTGCCAGATGAGTTCTTCTTATGAGATGAAGACTTGGATGAGTACTTGGAAGAAGACTTTGAAGATTTCTTCTTCTTCTTGTCATCAGAATCATATTCCTTGCTCTTCTTCTTCTTCTTCTCATTGTCCCACTTTGGACACTCAGAGATATAGTGTCCAGGTTTCTTGCACTTGTGACATGTTCTCTTCTTGTGGTCATGAGTGGAAGCTTCATCATTTCTTGAGCTGGATCGTGAAGACTTTCTGAAGCCCTTCTTCTTAGTGAACTTCTGGAACTTCTTCACAAGCATAGCAAGTTCCTTTCCGATGTCTTCAGGATCGTCAGAACTGCAGTCAGATTCTTCTTCAGATGAGGAAACAGCCTTTGCCTTCATAGCTCGAGTTCGGCCATAGATAGACCCATAGATATCTCTTTTCTCAGATAGCTGGAATTCATGTGTGTTGAGCCTCTCAAGTATATCAAATGGATCGAGTGTCTTGAAGTCAGGACGTTCTTGAATCATGAGGGCAAGGGTGTCAAAGGAGCTATCAAGTGATCTCAGTAGTGTCTTGACGATTTCATGCTTGGTAATCTCAGTAGCGCCGAGAGCACGAAGCTCATTTGTGATGTCAGTGAGACGATCAAACGTAAGCTGGACATTTTCATTGTCATTTCTCTTGAAGCGGTGGAAAAGGTTGCAAAGAACACTGATCCTTTGATCTCTCTAGGTTGAGACGCCTTCGTTGACCTTTGAGAGCCAGTCCCAGACTAGCTTCGACGTTTCCAGAGCACTCACACAGCCATATTGTCCTTTGGTCAGATGACCACAGATGATGTTCTTGGCAGTAGAGTCTAGTTGAATGAACTTCTTGACATCAGCAGGGGTGACACCTTCACCAGTCTTGGGAACGCCATTCTTGACGACATACCAGAGGTCAACATCAATGGCTTCAAGATGCATGCACATCTTATTCTTCCAGTAGGGATATTACGTTCCATCGAAGACGGGGCAAGCAGCGGAGACTTTGATTATCCCTACGATCGACATAGCTAAAACTCCAGGTGGTTAAACCGAATCACACAGAACAAGGGAGTACCTTGCTCTGATACCAATTGAAAGTGCTATTTATCGACTAGAGGGGGGGTGAATAGGCGATTTTTATGAAAGTCTTCAAAACATGAAAGTTTCGAAGACAAACAATAGAAATGATCCTGTTGATATGCAGCGGAAGATAAACTACACTAGACAAACCATTGTCAAGTATGCAATGAAGTAAATGCTCGAAGACAAATAGTAGCTAGGTAGTAAGGATCAGGATGGAAGATGATATGAAGCCAAACAACGATAGTAGTCAAGCAGTGAAGACAAACAGGTAAAGCAATCAGGCAATGACTTCACAAAGACAAACTGTAAATACAGAGAGGAAGAGGATAGAACCAGTCACTTGTTGAGGACACGGGATTTGTTGGACCAGTTCTAGTTGCTGTGACAACTGTACGTCTGGTTGGGGAGGCCAAGATTCAACTCACAAGACCGCGTCTTCACCTTGTTCCCATTGAGCTAAGGACACCCAGTCCTCGCCCAATTACTCTGGTAAGTCTTCAAGGTAGACTTCCAAACCTTCACAGACTTCATTCACCGGCGATCCACAATGACTCTTGGATGCTCAGAATGCGACGCCTAACCAGCTGGAGGATTCATAGTCCTCAAGTGTAACAAGTCTTCAGATCACATAGACAGAAAGACTTCAGTGATGCCTAACACTCTTTGGCTCTGGGTGTTTGGGCTTTGTCCTCGCAAGGATTTCTCTCTCTTAAAAGCTTCAGAGGTGGGTTGATCTCAAACGACAAAAGCCGTGTACTAACTCTGAGCAGCCGAATGATTTATGGTCTAGGGGGTGGGCTATATATAGCCACTAGGCAACCCGACCTGATTTTTCCAAAATGACCCTAGGTCACTAAGGAACTGACACGTGTTCCAACGGTCAGATTTCAAACACACACATCAACTTTACTTTGGCTACAAGCAAAGCTGACTCATCCAGCTCTGGATAAGATTTGCTCTCATTGTCTTCGCTCGAAGACATAGGATTTTGGTTGAGCATCACTTCAGTCACTCTGACTTTGTTCACTTGGACCCCACTTAACAGTACGGTGGTTCCTACGACTCAACATAGAAGAAAAGGAAACAACGATACAGCTAAGTCTTCGCGCTCCATAGTCTTCACACAATGTCTTCTCATGTCATAGTCTTCAACGTGAATATCTTCATATACCACCACTGTCTTCAATGTCTTCATACATTTTTAGGGATCGACTCCGGTAGGTAAACCGAATCAATGAGGGACTACTACCTGTGTTATCCTGCAATTCTCACAAACACATTAGTCCCTCAACCAGGTTTGTCGTCAATACTCCAAAACCAACTAGGGGTGGCACTAGATGCACTTACAAGGGGCATTGAAGCTAATCCGGAAAAGATCAAGGCCATCACCTCTTTGGCTAAACCGAAGTGTATCAATGATGTTCAATGCTTGGCAGGCCGGATTGCCGCGTTGAGCCAGTTTATCAGCCACCTTGGCGAGAAGGCCATTCCTTTGTATCAGATGCTGAAGAAAACGGATAACTTCATCTGGAGCTCTGCCGCAGATGAAGCGTTTGAGGGCTTAAAGCGGCAGCTGGCTAACCCGCCGGTTCTTGCTGCTCCAGTTGACAAAGAGCCATTGTTGCTATATGTGGCGGCTAATGCTCGAGCAGTCAGTGTGGCTATTGTGGTGGAGCGCAAGGAGGCTGGAAAGGAATATCCGGTTCAACGTCCGGTTTATTATATCAGTGAAGTGCTTATTGAGTCCAAGCAGAGGTACCCGCACTGGCAGAAGTTGGTATATGGAGTTTTCATGTCAAGCCGGAAGCTTAAGCAATATTTCCAAGGCCATCCTATCACGATGGTCAGTTCTGCTCCTTTGGGAGATATAATCCAAAACAGAGAAGCAACTGGCCGGATTGCCAAGTGGGCTATCGAGCTTGGACCTCACGGGTTGAAATATATACCCCGAACGGCGATCAAATCTCAAGCACTTGTTGATTTCATCAACGATTGGACAGAACTACAAGCGCCCGAATAGAAGCCGGATCACACTTATTGGACTATTCATTTTGATGGGTCCAGGCAATTGGAGGGCTCGGGGGCTGGAGTCGTATTAACTTTCCCACGAGGTGATAAGTTTTGTTATGTTCTCCGTTTAATGTTCCCTTGCACTAACAATGCACCTGAGTATGAGGCTTTACTCCATGGTCTTCGGATGGCTAAGGAGATGAACCTAAGCCGAGTTAAGTGCTTCGGTGACTCGGACCTGGTAGCTCAACAGGTGTCTGGCACTTGGGATTCCAAGGACCCACTCATGGCAGCATATCGTCGTGAGGTGGATACTGTTGCAGGTCACTTTAAAGGTTATCAGGTGGATCATGTGGACCGGCGGAAGAACGAAGTGGTGGACGCTTTAAGCCGCCTGGGTTCTCAACGCAAACCAGTTCCGCCTAATGTCTTCTTGGATGTTCTGCATAATCCGTCCGTCAAGCTCCCTGGTGAAGAGGATTTGGCTATTCCTGATCCGGAAGCTCAGTTGGTGGCGGCTCTTCATGTTATCCCGGATTGGACGATTCCTTATCTGGCGTTTAAGAACCGGGGCGAGTTACCAGAGGATGAGACCCTGGCCAGACAGATAATCCGGCGGTCCAAGTCTATGAGTATTATCAATGGAGAGTTACATCATTGCAGTGTAACAGGGGCGTATCAACGTTGTGTATCTCTTGAAGAAGGCTGTGAAATTTTGCACGAGATCCACGAAGGAGATTGTGGTCACCACGCTGGTTCAAAATCTTTGGTGGCTAAGGTGTTTCGTCACGGTTTCTATTGGTTGACAACTCATGCTGATGCCGAGGACTTGGTCAAAAGATGTGATGGCTGTCAAAAACTCTCAAGGCGCGCTCATGTACTGGCTCAAGAATTGAGGATGATTCCAATTACTTGGCCGTTTGCGACTTGGGGGATGGATATGGTTGGGCCTTTCAAGAGGTCCAAGGACAAGAAGACCCACCTTTTGGTGGCGGTTGAAAAGTTCACAAAGTGGGTGGAGGCAGAACCCGTTAGCAAGTGTGATGCAGCCACGGCGGTTCAATTCATCAAAAAGGTGATCTTACGGTTTGGCTTTCCACACAGCATTATAACAGACAATGGTACCAATCTATCAAAGGGTGCAATTAAGGAGTTCTGTCAGCGTGAACACATCCGGCTTAACGTATCATCAGTGGCTCACCTACAGTCCAATGGTCAAGCGGAGAGGGCCAATCAAGAGATTTTGAGAGGCATCAAACCCTGGCTTATGGTTCCTTTCCAACGGACGCCGGGTTGTTGGGTTGAGGAGCTACCTTCTGTGTTATGGAGCATCAACACCACACCCAACAGATCGACAGGATACACGCCATTGTTCATGGTTTATGGAGCGGAGGCGGTTCTTCCTAGTGACATACGTCATGACTCACCTCGTGTAGCGGCATATGTTGAAGCTGACAACGAGAAGGCACGGCAAGAAGCTCTTGACCTGTTAGATGAGGAGTGTGACATAGCGGCAACCCGTTCGGCGATTTATCAGCAAGATCCGCGTCACTATCGTAGCCGCCGGGTTAGAACCAGAACCTTTCAAGAAGGAGATTTGGTGCTTCGGCTCATCCAGGATCAGACGGACATGCAGAAGTTATCCCCCCTTAGGAAGGGCCCTTTGTGGTCACCAAGAATCTGCACAACGGGTCGTACTACCTAATCAATGTTCGAGAGCGCAAAGACTCACGTAAGTCGGAGGAGGAGACCAACCGACCGTGGAATATTGCTCATCTTCGGCCCTACTATACTTGAGCTATAGGCTCTGCTTATGTACATATTATGACAATGTATATATTATGATCAATACAATAAACCGGAACCTCAGCTAAAGCGGGGTATCCATTGTTTTTTCTTCCATCATGTGTGGTTACATGGAGCTTCTGTTTCTAAGATGGCGTCCGGTTTACCCCTTGATTTAGCTTTTCAAAGCTTTATATCACATAACTTGGGGGCTTGGTCGTATCCGAACCATTGCTACACCTCTTGATCAGCGCAATGCCATAGCATCACTTGGGGGCTTGGTCGTATCCGAACCAGTCACACCTCTTGATCGGCTCAATGCCAAAACCGGGGCCAAAGAGAGTTGTAAAACAACAACTCAAACATAGGCACCCACTGAGCACTGCTCAAAACGTTACTTGGGGATTCTTTGCTATCGCAATGAACTTAGAATCAACGCATGTAACTAGGCTATCAAGCCATGGCTTGGAAGCCTGGTGTATACACCTAAAACCCCGGGTTAACCTGCCTCTTTAAGTAAGTCACGCTGCCCAGGTAAACCTGGTATGACCCTTCGAACTTTGACAAGTTACTCTAAAATACAGACCCTGAACTTGTCAAGTTAAAACGATGATTGGTTAAGGATTGCGGACCATCTTAAAAGGCTTTGCAAAAATGGTTTAACTCAGTGGCCTGGTAGCCCATGAAAAGCCTCAAATTTGGGGCCTAGCAGCCCGTGAAAAGCCTCGACTACAACGATTTTATTTCCCTTTGTTTGAGTTTTTCTTTCTTTTTTATAAGATTTCTGATGTTTTTTAAACCGGTGTTATCAACCCGGTTAGAATGCCAATTACAAATTGACAGTATACGATCCAATCATAATCCGGAGACTATCGGCCCGGTCTGGTTTTGAATCAAAGTCCCAGTATGGAGTAAACCAGTGTTTATCATAACCCTGAACGGTTTTTCTTACAAGCCGGCCTCATATAATAGGAGTTACATCTCCAAAAGTTGGGTTATGACCCTCACTACAATGTTGGTTAGCCAACCTTATACCTAAAAAATCACAGGTATTACATATATTTCTGTGTTTTGTTATCTTTTACAACCTTGGTTACAAACCTTGGTCATATATATATTGGATATCATGATCCGCCCAGGGGTAAACCGCCAGGGCACTTTGAGCTTCTATCTGCAGGAACAACTTGAGTAAATGGCCATGGATTATGAATATCATATATTACACATGACGAATTAAGCCAGCATCAGTTGCAGATAAATATGCACGAAGGCATACCAGACCAAGTATTTTAACTAGCCTATTACAAGGCATTCCAGTGCCCAAAAGGATAACTGTTTTCTCAAATACATGTCGCAGCATGTAGAAGACTAAACCGGCCTCCGGTTCATGATTGGTCACCAGCTTGGCCTGACGGTTGCGGATCATCTCGCGCCGGTTCAACTTCCTCTTCTCTACCAAGTGGCTGGAAATCAACAGTTGCACAGTCGATCCCAGTTAGGGCTTGGAATGCAGCTTTATCACTTATCAGCATGGACGGTTCAATGTCAGGGGCATAAGTGTGCTTACGGATTGGCGGGATAAGATTTTGGGCTTCGGGAATTGGTGCAGCAACCCGCTTGTTCTTGTCATCATAGCTGGCTTGATAGCATGACAGGTCCGCTTCTTCAACTAGTTGACAAGCCAATGGGCGTACTTCCTGATTTATGATCTGGAGATCATCTTCGCCAAATTCTGTTCCGTCTTCCTTCAAACTGGGATAACCTTGGGCCTCTTCAACTGGATCAAAGTCAGGTACCCATGCTTTTGCCCGGGTCAGTGCGGCCAAAGCGCTCGTTCTAGCAGCAGACTTTTTTAGCTCGCCAACCTGGGCAGGAAGCATAGATAACCTTTGTAAAGTATCCTTGATCAAGGTGGCAGGAGGATTGTTGTGTGAAGTAGTATATATGATCCGCTGCGCGCCGGTATACAACTGCTCTGTCAGAGTATAAGCTGCTTTCAATTTCTTCTGAACATCAGATCCCAAGTGGCTAATACGAGTTCCTGTATCATCACAATGATTAGTAAACCGGCAAATACATGAAAGGATATGTTGAAATCAGGAATCAAGGATGCTTACCAAACACAGCTGCAGTCATGGCATGAACCTGCCGCTTTACGCTGGTCAGTTCATCAACCACCGGTTTAAGAGCGGTTTCTGCTTTCTCAGCCCTTTTGATCAAATTGGATTTTTCACTCTCCCAATCCGTCCGTTCATTGTTGAAGCCTTCTTGCAGTTTCTCCATAGCGCCTAGAGCGCTGGTCAATTCTTCCTTCGCCTTGGAGGTTTCAACTTGTTGTGATTTAAGGTTCTCCTGCAGATCAGCGGTTTGGCTCTCTTTCTTGCTCAACTCAGCCTACAAAGAGACAGTTATATGATGAGGTGACAGTACATACTTGAAGTACCACGCACATGACAAGTTATGCCCTTGGTACTTGGGGGCTAATGCATATTTGCTCTTCACCATACATTTTCTACAAGTCCCAAAGCATAATACAAGTATTCAACTTGGCACTTGGGGGCTAATGGATATTTTCTCAAAGAATGCTGATACGGGAGTTTCTTCTACAAAGTCCCGGTTCATCTTTATAAAGTTAAACCGGTACTTGGGGGCTGCTTCAGTGAAGTTCAGATGCATTGTTGCAAAGCATATTTTTTTTACTAAGTCCCGGTTTAGATTGGTATCTTAAACCGTCACTTGGGGGCTACTGGAGTTGACAAGCTGCAATTGAAAGTAAGGGGGAAACACTTATGAAATTACCTCATATCGTTCCTTCATCACATTTACCAAGCCGGCTTCATAGTCACGACTGGTATATAGACAGTTCAGATAGCCGGAATGAAGGTCTTGAGCATTCAGATGGGCGTAAGTGGACAGATCGGCATTCGATTTGCCTTTGCCAGTTGTAGAGAATTCCTCTTTGGCGGTATGTTTTGACAAAGCGACAGGATTTCATGGATTAGTATGGCCAATGCCAGTAATCAGAACATCATCATCCTTCTCCTCAGCAGCTCATACTAGAGCCACCGGTTTGTCAGTATTTTTTACTGGACTGACCGGTTTGTCAGTCCGGATAGGGCTTGTTGGCTGGTCGCCATGGCCGATGGTGTCAACTTCTGCCTGCTCAGCAACAAGGTCATGATCTTGAGGCGGTGGGTCATTCAGCATACCATCAATGTTGGCCTCTTCAGGATCTGGAGTTTTCTCCGGATTGACAACCACATCTTCATCAGCCGGTGTATTCAACCGAGCCTTCTTGCTTGGTCTGGGCTTAGCGCTGAGAACAGTAAGAAGGCTGGAGGTTAGTATAGAGTATAAAATGCATGTTAAGAGTAAAAACAAGTGTATAACTCACCCAAGAACCGTTTTGAGGGGTGGAAGTTTGGTGGCTGACGACTCGCCAGATGATGAGTGAGAAGTGCCCTGATAATTTGAATCAGATGGATTAAGAGGTTGACGAAAACAACCCGCTTTGGGGCATGAGGTGTCAAGGGAATACGAGACCTCTGATCGGCGTTTCCGAACCGGAGTGTTCGGTAAACCGGCGGAGGTAACTACCTGGACGCCATGCCGGGTTATGCAGCGAGCCTCGTGCTGTTGGGTCTTCACAAGAAAGTTCGGATCCAAGTAAGCAAGAGGATGAGAAAATTTAACTTTCTGGTCTGCTCGACGGAATTTTAGTGATGGCAAAGGGTTTGAATCGGAGGAAAGAAAGATTAACTCTACAACATCGGCGTGACTGACTTCAGCGTCGTCCTGAAAATCATCATCATCAATAAGGCGTATGAAAAATGAACCAAATGAGTCAAGTTCTACCTCTAGTTCCGGATTACCCACATCATCATCAGCTGGTGGATTGGAAGATGCAATGGTTCTTCTTCTTGGCAGGTTTTTTCGCAACTTTGGTCTTTGGACGCACTGGCTTGACCGGTTTATCTTGTGGCTTCACCGGTTTGTCTTGCGGGGGTTTCTTGTTCCAGAACGGATCATCTCCCTGTCAGAAAATAATCACACTTTCAGAGAATATTGGGACAGAAGCAATTTCAGATAAATAGTTTATATGATTCTTACAGCTGGCGGTTTGTTGGAGGTGCAGAAAGGGAGTAGTCCGGTTTGGGCACAAACTTCTGCCGATTCATTCAACATCTTTTTTACGGCCTCAATGACTTCTTCATCTGTAAGTTGAATGTTAATGTGCCGCTGAGCATCCTTCAAACTTCCTGTATACTCACACATCAAACCGGGGCACCGGCTTAAAGGCAGAACACTCCAGCTTATCCAACAACGGGCTAGATCAACTCCTGTCAAACCATTTGCTATGAAGGCTCTGAGCTTTGATAATTGTGGAGCATAGTTGGCCCTCTCTTTTGCAGTCAACCTTTGAGGGAAAGGATGTGTGGTGCTCAGGCGTTCAGGGCGGTAACCCAGCAGTAGGTTTTCTTTAGGTGGAGAGGTGTCTCTGCAATAAAACCAAGTGGTGTTCCACTCCTTGGGGTGGCCGTGAAGTTTAGGATGAGGAAAAGTAGCTTCCTTCCTCTTCTGAACCGCCATGCCGCCCAATTCAGTGTTGGGTCCATCTGTGAATTCCGTACGGCGGTTTAGGTCAAAGAAATCTCTGAACAACTCTATTGTAGGTTCCTCTTGAAGGTAAACCTCACAAAAAACTTGGAAGTGGCAGATGTTGGTCATAGAGTTAGGACCGATGTCTTGAGGGCGCAGTTGAAAGCTGGCCAATACATCCTGGAAGAATTTTGAACCAGGAGGACTGAAACCCCAGCCTAAGTGATCAGCAAAAACAACAACTCTCCATCCTTGGGTATAGTAGGACATTCCGGGCCAGGAACCCTCCAATGAATGACATCCTTCTTGGCTAAAGCGCCTGTTTTGACAAGATTGTCTAACTGCTCTTCGGTTACCCGCGAACGAGCCCAATTGCATTCGTAAACTTGCTTGGCCATGGCAATGAATGATCTACAACATGATAATTACCGGTTTAAGATTTACAGTGGACAACTATGCGGCGGTACAAGGATGTAAGCATGTTGTTAAATCAGAGTTGGTTAATCATAAACCAGAATTTACTAAACGAAGGCTATAAGTTGAAGTACATTGGCAGTTCAACAAGGGGACTAATGGTATATACCAGGTCATCATTTTTCGAAAAGTTAAACCGCCTAGTCTGACATTGAAGATACAAGTCTACAAATGTATAAGTGAAGGAAAACAGATTTCACAAGTTGGTATTACAATTTTGGATCTGCTGCATATCAGAAAAGGAAAATATATTCAGACCTAAGAAGTAGTACCGAAACAGTGGATGAAGGTTCAGATGGGATCTTCTATTTTAACGAGGTGCATTAGATGGAAAAGAAGGGCTACTGCTATCATTGAACAGGATGAATATCAAGGTTTGGATCAAAAGGCTATTATACAAGCAATGAACACCGACGAACACCGAAGAACACCGAAACCCTAGAACAGATCTATGGTGGAAGAATAGAGAGCTTACCAGTGCTGATGAGAGAGCGAAGAAGCACCGCAATTCTCTGGTACGTTTAGGGTGATGCAGCGGCCAGAGTTGAAGCAGAGGCGAGGGTCGATGGTGGCGGCGGAGCTCCAGAGGTTGAGCAGCGCGAGGAAGACGATGATGCGAAGAGGCACGAGGGGGAAAAGTGAAAATGACCCCTCGGCCCTGTTTATAAAGGCAAGGGATAAGTGTCAGGCACGAAAATCGAGGAGCCAGAAATTTGGAAATAAGGTGGAGCTGTCGCCTCGATTGTCGGAGGCCCATTAATGAAGATGGGTTATACACAGTTTTTAATAACAGATGACGTCACGGCGGTTCACCACGGCCCGGGAAGATGACGTCACGGCGGTTTACAAAATTATGTGAAGATGTTGAATACAAAGTTTTCTTAAGTACTAAGGATTGACGTGAACCAGTTCAAATCAATCTGGGGCCTAATGTTGGGGATATTACTACTGGGCGTAAACCGGCCAGGAGAGGTCAGTTTAACTTCATCAGTAGTTATCATATCTGAAGCCCATGAAGACAGACGAAGACGCTTCAAGAAGGCCCAGGGCCCAAAGCCGGTTTAAGGCCTGTAGACATAAACCGGCATTGACAATGTAACTTGTACTATACGATAGAAAGAACAGAGACCGGGCCAAACACGCTTATGAGTCGGCCTCGGGATTATGTAAACCAACGGGCGTCAACCCATGTATATAAGGGGACGACCCGGCGGCGGTTCAAGGACAACAGACAACAACTCGAGACTCAGGCAAAGCGTATTCGCTCCCTAGTCATCGAAACCCCATCAATTCCATCACAACTAGACGTAGGCTTTTACCTTCATCGTAAGGGGCCGAACTAGTATATAACTCTCTTGCGTCCCTTGTCTGCTTTAACCCCTTTAAGCTAACCCATAGCGATGGCTCCATGACTAAGTCCTTTCATGAGGACATCTGCCGTGACAAAACCACAATAGTATGGTCAAGCATTACTTCCATCTTTATTCATTTGCTCTTCTTGAAGATGCTTTAGTCCCACTGGAATTGTGCGATGTGATCCTTGAAATCATCAATCTTTTGCTTCATCATGGTGGCCATGAGCTTCATCTCCATCATCTCGGCATTCACCTCCCTCAGGTATTTCTGAGTATGATGAAGTCTTGCTTCAAGTATTTCTCCAATCTAACGTATGGCTTCCATAGCAGCTTCACAACGGAGTCGAAGAATGTTGCTCGTGCTACTCGGTAAATGAAAAAGTATTACCCCATAGTCTTTGGTCAAACCCCTTTCACATGATGGAGGTGTGCCTCCACGTACCAAATTTCGACTCCATTCTCCATGAAAGGATAACCCTTGTAGATTGCATCTCCTTCAAGTTGAATATGCTTCATCATGTCCTTCAGGATCTTTGGGTAATCTTGATCACTAGTCAAGGCTATGATCATTTCCGGGCCTTTGAGAAAAGACTCATAAAGGGTTGTCATCTGCAGGTATAAGATGGAAGGGATACTCAGGATAATGCATGTATTTCCTTGGGTGAAATGTGGTTGTTTTTCAAGGAAAGGTTTGGCGTCATCTTGTCCATGGGTTCAACATTTAAGTCTAGGTGAGATAGTGAGACATGTACTCACAATCAACAAACAAATCATAACATTTCATATGAGATTCCAAACACATCAACTTATATTGCTTCACGAATATTACAATTTCCATTCCGTAATCAACTCAACATATCCAATGAAAATAAAACTGTGTCCACATTTAAGATCTTCAATGGAAATAAAGGTAAGGTCAAATGTGAACTTGTCTTGGTATTGGTGGTTCAACTCTAGAGAATGAGAATATTCCGCTTTGCACACTCTATCGCAAAGTAAATAAACATACAAAATCAATCATTTCATAGAACCAAAATAACATGCAACATAAAAAGACTCATAAAATCCAAATGAAAATCCAACACACTTATCTACCACAAAAATATTCTAAGTGCAATACAACATGTGAACTAGGGTTCAAAACTGTGAAATGAAATAAAGTGCATACAAGGCATATTGATCAATCTATCATGGACAGATCCTAATTGTAGGAAAATACCATGAGATTGGTCCAAGTCATAGAGTCTTGCTACAGTGACAAGGTGCAAAAAGAATTAATTCAAACGGGGCTACGACTTAGGAGATATGGCCAAAAAGAGTTTCAATTTGAACTTGAAACAATTCAAATTTGAAATTATCAAAATTTTCCAAAGATAGGCTCTATGGATTAACCTATTTGATACGAACATTTTGCCGCTGGTTTCATCAAATTAGGATCTACGGTTAAAAGTTGTGGCTAATCTAAGTTCAAGGGCTAATCTGTGAAACTTAGGGACTAAACAGTGAAGAAATTATCTACGAATAGACCCTTGGCCACGTGGAGACTCCCTATGGGTGCATACTCATTCGCTAGGGTGTTTAAACAGCGGACGACCGATATGTAGCGCATACCGGTTCACTAGAAAAAACAAAACAAAGCCAAATCTACACTATCGATCTACAATCTAACGAACGAGACGGAGGCAACAACTTAGAGTGGGGCGACGGTGCTGGCGACGAGCAGAGGACGGCGATGCAGCGTCAGGTGGAGTAAAGGTGGCGGCTATGGCGGTACTTGGCGTCAGGGAAGGGGACAACGAATGCGGCATGAAGCGGAGCGTTTGTTGGTGGTGGTGGCGGTCGTCGAGGACGTCGGACGACGAGTGAAGCGACAGGGCCGGAGCTCAGCTGAGTTGTGGCTCCGCTAAGGCCGGGCATGTGTCATGCGGTCGGCTATGGTGGGACCTAGGGACCAAAGCCTTATCAGTGATATGTGCACGGGCACGGACATAAGATTTGACGAAGAAATGGAGGCTGGGTTGGCTCACTAGCGACGAAATCCTTCCTATTGGTCATTAGCTTGAAACTAGGCTAGGGAATTGATATCCATTGCTCATCCAGCATGGATATGCAGAATTTCAGTCTTGCAATCTTGCTACGTGGCTTGAAGGTGGGCTTGACAGTGTTCGTGATGTGTTTCAGCTCTTGCAACTGAAACCAGTCGTGTAGGGTCAAGCTGGGACACCTAAACACCTTCCGAGAGATAAAATTGTTCTTCTTTTGTTTAGTGGGATTGTCGCTGTTCTTGACAGCTCTAGCTCTTTTCTCTTCCTACCAACGTTCCCCTTCTTCTTGCTTGAAACATCCACTTCTTTGCCTAAGGCAAGTTGTTTTTTGGCATCTTTCCATATTTTTGAACTGTTCGTTGGTGAACATTCATCATAGTTACGACGAGCACCTTGTCATATAGGTGAACTGATCCATCTCTAAGCTCGATTACTCGCAAAGCAAAGTAAACACCAAAACTCTCCTTGTCTGACAACTCATTTCTTTTTGGATTACCTTGTGCATCGGCTTCTTGAGCTTCTTCCTCTTGAGCTTCTTAAGCTTCTTCCTCTTCTACAACTTGTTGAGCTTGTTCATCTTGTTGATCTTCATCCTCCACTTGAGGCACCCAATTCAAGTCAATAGCATCACCTTCTTGAACTTGAGCCATCAAGTTCAAATCCATAGCGTCACCTTGTTGAGCTTCATCTTCCTCTTGAGCCATCAAGTCCAAATCCATAGCATCACCTTGTTGAGCTTCATCTTCCTCTTGGGCCATTGATGAGTGATATTTTTACATTCATTCACACTGGTGCGCGTCGGTCCTAAACAAATGGTTTTTAACCCCTTTCCGCGACGGCATTTGGAACCGTCGCCAAGTGAGTGCGGGCGATAGGGGGGTCCTTCCCACACGACCCAGAAACCGTCGGGGATAGGACCCCTACAGTACTCTACTCGTTTCTGCTCGCATTGCCATCACAGTCGGTATTATGTGGTGCTACGTTTACGATGCATGCGACCCATCACAAATGGTTCACCGTTAAGAAGATTAGCTAATTGTCGTACGAGTGTCAGACAGGATTATGAAACGTCAGACCGTCGTAATATCATCGTACACGACAACTATCGCACACGCTATTCTGTGGTGCGACGTTTACGATGCATACTTCATCAGAAACAGTTCATGGTTGCGAATCGTGTATGATAAGGCAACTAACACAAACATTTAGTTTGCCCGCACCGTTTGTGATATTGTCTGACATCGCACACGCTTTGCAAACGGCAACCGTGTGCATGCTTGCACACGTTTCCTCTTTGTGAACCATCTCGGATTATGGTGCATATCGCAAACATTTGTGTTTTACCAACTGTGTGTGCCATAACAACCTGGAGAGCGTAATTTCACCGTAATTTAATTGCTGCTTTTCCAAATTGTACCGGATTTGGATTTGAATTGGAATGTATGCTATAGCTTTATTCATATCCATCAGGTTCAAACAACCAATGCATTATTCAATTCATAGGTACATATGTTCAAGAATTACATAAGAACCAAATAAAGAATGATGAACCACAGTTGTATACTTGTACTATTAAAGATAGTAAAGAAAGAGGCAAAATATATTCTGGTTGCTGAACAAGGTGAAGCGGAATGCCCATATTGTGCCTCCTCCATGCAGAAGGCACGCACGACTGTAGTCCAACCCCTTGTGATGTCCGACCGCCCATCCTTCGTGGTGTTCATGAAAACATCTAGATAATCATCGTGTTCTGGTAGAAATACTTTAACCTTTGCATGCCCACCAATCATGTAGTTTGAGAGGTAATCTTGAGTAAACTGCTTTGTCAACCACTGCAAAGGAAAAAGGTTCAGACATTGTCATCTAACACAACTCATTATGGGTAGTAAAAAGAAGGTTGCAGAGTTCTTACTTACCATCCTGCAGTTCGCTGTTGTCTTTGATAATGTGTAAACAAATAGTTTAATTGCCATCTTTGGACCCATTTTACTAACAATATTTATCAGCTTCCTCACTTGATGCTGGTTCATCTATATCTCATTGCCCCATACGCAGAAAGGTCAAAATGCGGATCTTTACCAATGACATATGTACCTAAAAGCACCAAGTTAATATTAGAAGCTAAACAACAATTGCACAATGATGTAGTACAACACTCTTTTATAATATTTCTATATACATTCATATGTGGTAGTCCATTTGAAATCTCTAAAAAGACAAATATCCAGGAACGGAGGGAGTATCTTATAACATCCAATATACTCACATATTAGATGAATTAACATCTTATATTATGGGCCGGAAGGAGTTTAGTTCATTCTTACAAATTATCTGCTGATGTATCTATGGGCTATAGTTAGTTTGAGCTAGTTCGGGCTCAAATAGCCCAAAAGTATATCTAAACATGAGGGCTAGTTTGAGCTAGTTGCATCTATAACCCACCAAAAAAAAGTAGTATCCAACCCAAGAGGTGCTAATTGGAGCTAGTTTTCCTAGTGCATTTATTGCCAATCTAACCCTGCGATCCAAACAACTCTTAAGCTAGTTCACCTCCTGAAAGAGCTCATGGCGAACCACGCTCCGCCCGCGCTCAAGCTTGAATGCCCGACCTTCTTCGTCCCCCGCCTCGGGGGCTGTAGGCGGGCACCGCATGGCGCGCCACCCCTCGGCAGGAGGCTGGGGGCTGGCGCCACACCCGACACCAGCCCGTCTTCGCAAGAAGCCCAAGCTTGCTGGGGCTTGCTGCTCGAGGAGGAGCCGCGGATCGAAGCCAACAAGCTACTGCCGAAGATCAGTGGAGGAGTCTTGGGCACGCCTGCCAAGCTCCACGCCAGGCCAATGGGGAGGAGTGACGAGGCCGCAGGATCAGCACGCCAGAAAGGCATAAGTTCCCCTTCAACCAACTCTGCCCCAGGGGCAGGACTCGGAGCGCTCGAGGCAAGCGGGAGAGTTGAGGAAGAAGGAGGCAGATCCTCAGGAGGCTTAGCAGCCTTAGTGGAAGGGGTCCTGAAAGATTGGCATTAGAGGAAGAAAGCAGCACATGGAAAGCCACAACTGCGCGATACTCACACGTCAATGGCGATGTACTTCCTCCGCTTTAGCAGTCCAAAGATGTTGCTGCCGCTGGGGTATCCTTTCCTCTTGAGGAGCTCCTCGAAGTCCACACAAAGGCGACCGAAACGCTGGACGTGACGACCGGTGCGCAGCGGGGCCATAGGAGAGCTCAGAAGAATATCTTCAGGGACGCCCGGTTGCGACGAACAGCCGGGCACCATTTCGCCCCGACCTCCCGAGGCCCCCGGAGCCTTGGCCTTGGGAGCCGCATGCAACGTCTCCTTAGCAACCGACGCCTCAAGAGGGCGGTGACAAGCTCCCGAGGATGATGCCCCAGGATCACCACTCGGCGCGTGCTCCTCAGCACACAAGCCGCCGGTCTCCGCCTGGGCTCGCCCACCTGCACCATCACTCGGGGCGAGCCCAGCATCAAGGGCAGGGAAGGGAACCACGATGACAAGGTTCTCCTGGGGCCCCTCTAGGCCGACCAGTTGCGGGCCCCATTCATCGAAGAGAGGCATGTCCTTTACAAATTCATCCTTATTCTCGAAGCGGTACAACATGCAACTATTCCAGGGAAGATCGGCTGGCAGAGGGACGCCCGTGAGGACCCTGAGCACTGTACCTCGCATCCCAAGGAGGAGCCCGAATTCCTGAAACCTCATGTGGTCTTGGCTTCTGAGTAAGGTCCACAAGGGGCGAGAATGGCGTTGGAGCGGAGCGACCCGGCGTCGGACGAATTCCTTCACCACCATCAGAGCAGTTACGCCACGATCCTTCAGCAACTTCAACCTGAGCCAGACACGGGCAAGGCCGGGGCTCACGAGCCGTTGATGGCCCCAGCTGGGGTTAGGAACAGCGGGCCCCGATGGAGCCTGAATCAGAGGACTAAGCACCCTGGCGTCAACAAACACCCATCGTATCTGGAAGTCACTCGTGGATGGAGGAAGCTCGAAATCGATCCCCTCACCTGCTGTCGCAGCCACAGCCTGGAAGCTCGCACACCCTGAGCACTGCTGAGGGTCGGCCAGATGCAACGAGAAGAAGTGGCGGAAGAGAGACACTGAAGGAGCAATGCCCACCATGGCTTCGCACACGAAGGCGAAGACGGTGAGAAGTGTCACGGACTGAGGGTCGAGATGCAGCATGTGGATCTGATAGTGCTCAAGCACAGCGTTGAAGAAGGCGGAGAAGGAAGGAATCAGGCCTGCCTAGAGGGCGTCTATGAAGATTGGGATCTTAGTGGCCATCTGAACCGAGCGAGTGCGGGACGCGGCCAAGCCACCGTCTCCCCCCACTCATTGAAGCTTCAATTAAACAACGCGGGCCAAGCCACCGTCTCCCCCCACGCGGAGACCGGTGACTTGTGTGCTGAGGAGCACGCGCCGAGTGGTGATCCTGGGGCATCATCCTCGGGAGCTTGAAACCGCCCTCTTGAGGCGTCGGTTGCTGAGGAGACGTTGCATGCGGCTCCCAAGGCCAAGGCTCCGGGGGCCTCGGGAGGTCGGGGTGAAATGGTGCCCGGCTGTTCGTCGCAACCGGGCGTCCCTAAAGATATTCTTCTGAGCTCTCCTATGGCCCCGCTGCGCACCGGTCGTCACGTCCAGCGTTTCGGTCGCCTTTGTGTGGACTTCGAGGAGCTCCGCAAGAGGAAAGGATACCCCAGCGGGAGCAACATCTTCGGACTGCTGAAGCGGAGGAAGTACATCGCCATTGACGTGTGAGTATCGCGCAGTTGTGGCTTTCCATGTGCTGCTTTCTTCCTCTAATGCCAATCTTTCAGGACCCCTTCCACTGAGGCTGCTAAGCCTCCTGAGGATCTGCCTCCTTCTTCCTCAACTCTCCTGCTTGCCTCGAGCGCTCCGAGTCCTGCCCCTGGGACAGAGTTGGTTGAAGGGGCACTTATGCCTTTCTGGCATGCTGATCCTGCGGCCTCGTCACTCCTCCCCATTGGCCTGGCGTGGAGCTTGGCAGGCGTGCCCAAGACTCCTCCACTGATCTTCGGCGGTAGCTTGTTGGCTTCGATCCTCGGCTCCTCCTCGAGCAGCAAGCCCCAGCAAGCTTGGGCTTCTTGCGAAGACGGGCTAGTGTCGGGTGCGGCGCCAGCCCCCAGCCTCCTGCCGAGGGGTGGCGCGCCATGCGGCGCCCGCCTGCAGCCCCCGAGGCAGGGGATGAAGAAGGCCGGGCGTTCAAGCTTGAGCGCGGGCGGAGCGTGGTTCGCCATGAGCTCTTTTAGGAGGTGATGACTGCGATGGGCCGGCTTGGTGAAGAGCTCGCGAGTGTTGATTCGCTTCTCGAGGCTGAAGGTCTCCGGCTAGCAGAGGAGCGGCGCAAGCTGAAGGTGGCCATCAACCTTGGCCACTATCAGCATGACCTTGAGAATGCGAAGGCTGAGGCGTCTCTCAAGATTGCCTGTGAAGCCCGCTCTCGGGCCTTGGAGGAGGCTCACGAGGCTGATCGCCGTCGCGAGGCTACGGAGAAGCGCGCGTGGGAACTCCAGGCCTGGGGTGCGTCTCTGGAGCAGCAGGTGGAGGTGCTCAAGGCTGCTCTTGCGTCGCTGAGGGGGACGCCTGCGGAGGAAGAGGGGGTCCGGAAGCGTGAGGAGGCGCTGGCCCTGGAGGCCATGGAGCGCAGCCACGAGCTCGAGCAACTGGAGATGAGGGAGCGTCATGTTGCCCAAGCAGAAGACGTTGTCGAGGCTCGCGAGGCCGGAGTTGAGGAGGAGGTGAACCGCCGGGTGGCCGAGGTTCACGCGGACCTGGAGGGCAGGTACGATCTGAGGTTGAAACTCGCGGGCGTGGAGGATGAGGGTAGGGCTGCTGCCCTCAGGCCCAGGTTGGATGAGGCCGAGAGGCGCGTGGAAGCCACGGCCGCTACCCTGGTCACGGCACAGGCGGACTTGGCCTCCGCCCGTGCTGAGCTGCGTTCCCTCCGGAGTCGGGTTGATGATGCAGAGTTCATCGCGAGGCAAAACACGGAGGAGGTGCTCCAACGCCGAACGCTGGAGCGCGAGCATGCTCCCATGCTTCAGGATCTTCGGAACAGGGCCAATATCGCCCTGGGCCACATTTGCGATGTGGAGGCACCAACTCCTCACTCAAATGATTACGCTAGCCACCTAACCTTCTTCACCGAGGTGGTGACGCGCCTGGAGGCTCGATCTGCCCAAGCTCGCCAGCTTGTGGAGGAAAGGGGGCGCGGCTTGCTTGAGCGTGCTTTCTCGCGTGTCTTCAGCCACCTCCTGAATGCCGACCCCAACTTTGACTTTGACGCCGCCATCGCCCCTGTACCCACGGCTGTCCGGGGTGACCTGGCGCGCTGGGTCGAGGACCGTGTGGACGTGTTGGTCAGGGCCTTCGCTTCGGAAGATGATGCGATGGTGGTCGTCGCAAAAGAAGGCGGTATGGTCGATGATGGCGACGGGGGCGTCGCCGATGGCGACGATGATGCCGACGAAGATGGCGACGACGCGAGCGACTCGTCTGCGAGTGACGCAGCGAGCGATATTTCCGGCTGATCCCTTGTCCTCCTGTTATTTCTTCCTGCGCGCACACTCGGGCGTGGCCCTTGGAAACTTATAAGAGCATTTTGAGAGGGGGAGCCCCTCATGTAAGCAAATCGCAGTTTTTATTTCTCCATGCGGTGTGAGTTTGTGTCCTTGTGAACTTGTGTGTCCTTGTGAACTTGTGAACCATGATGCGAGTTTTCTACCTTGGTTTACCTTAGTAAGCGCCAGCCTCGAGCTAGGCTGCGATGTGCCGAGTTCCTGAGAACCTTGCGAAGCTCGCCGCCCTGTCGGAAGGGGCCCCACGTGAGGTAGGCAGCGCGCGCTCGGGGCGCGCGTGCTTCACGCAGTTCCACTCGCGAGGAGCTCGTGAGGGAAAGGCGACGGACATGAGTCCCAAACAAAGCGAGATCCAGAAGGCAAGAAATTTCTCAAACGAGAAAAGGCTCCCCTCGCATGCATCGATAAAAACTCAGCTTCAACTCAAATCCAGATCCAAAAAGCAAAGCTACAAAAAGAAAGATCCAAAGCAAAAGGCCGCATCCGGCACCTAGTCCAGTCTTCTGGTCTTCAAGTCTTCTCACCAACGCGGAGCTAAGTGTTGCCACTAGGCGTGGGAGGGAGCCCCAGGGCCTAAGGCCGGCACCCCTGAGACTCCGGGGCGTGTATAGCCCCAACTCATTATTACGTGAGAGTGTCACGGGTGGTGAGCTTCACAGGCACTGGGCCTTCTTCACAGGTACCGGCCTTGCTTCATATCGCCAGACAAGGGCCCTGCCTTGCGCCGCTCTCGACCTCCTTTGAGCCGACCAGAGACCAGGACAAAATAGAGGAGGGAAAGAGCACGCCAGCGGTTCCCTCGGCGACCACAGGTCCTCTGTCGGGGGAAGGTTTGGCGAGGCCTTCCCGGCAGAGGGCCTACCTCCGGGTGTCGTCAGGAGTCGCGCGCCGCGGGGAGGGGCCTTGCTCCTGGCTCCCTCTTGGTGGCCCCCAGCGCATCTCCCTTGCTGGAGCGGGTGTCGCCGCGCCTGCGTCGTCGATCGATGCGGCAACCTGGTTCATCTGTAGCCCATGGTTAGCGTAAATCTATTCTTGAGTGACTAGTGGTACCCTGTAATTGCCGTTGTTGGCGCGATTGTTCTGGTTCTTCGTTGGCTCTTGGAAAGCTTCCTCTCCTAGCGCCCCTTCTCCCCAATCTTCTCCAACGAACGAGCCGATGCCGTCCTCTGGTGCGTACCCTTGGTCCATCATGCGGGGCACGTAGGCTTCCGGGGCCGTCACCCCGAACACCTCGCCATGATGCCCCACGCTCCACGTTGCTCCGCCCATGATGGCGTCCTGGGGATGACGATACGGCACCCGGCCGGAACCGTGGGGGGGTGACGCTTGCGCTTGTGCTTGTCGAGGGTGGCATGGGGGGACTGGAGCCCCCTGTGCCGCCGGCTGTGCTGATGTTGACGAAGCCCCCATGCGTAGTTAGTGGCGCGCAGACGTGGTGAGGCTCGCCGTGCGGCCCTGCAGTGGCCTGGGGGGAAGTCGATAGCAGAAGGGTGGTGCTCCCGATGCCGTCGCGTCCAGCAGCTCAGCGACTCGCTCAAGTAGCGTATCCCGGCCGCTCTCCATCAGCCTGCATCGCAGCAGCTCTCTTGCCACCGTAAGTGCCGCCCGCATGTTCGCTTGCTCCCGCAGCGAGTGCAGCGCTGTTGCTGCGGCATGGTTCGCCGCTCTCGCCTCGGCCCGTACTTGCCGTGGGGTGAGGGTGGATGACGCCTGACCGCGCTGTCCGCGCCTAGCGGAGCTTGGTGGCGCCCGTGTAGCTTGAGGTGCAGGGTCGAGATCTCCATGGGCAGGCGGCGTCATCCGGGCCAGCCAGGCTACTCAGCGGTCGGAGCCGGCCCTTGGGTCACCAGACATCACAGCCGGTGAACATCGAAGAGCTGGCTGGTGGAGAAGAAGCTCCGGCGCACCCCTACCTGGCATGCCAAATGTCGGATGTGGGGTTCTGGCAAACCCTTAAGGTTCGAACACTGGGGTGTGCGCGAAGTCTTTTCCTCCTGCCGATCTACGCTCTAGCTCGCTAAGATCTTGCGGACGAACTCAACGAACTCACAACACAGAAAGAGACATGGGGTTTATACTGGTTCGGGCTAGCATTGTGGTGTAATAACCTACTCCAGTGTGGTGGTGGTGGATTGCCTCTTGGGCTGATGATGAACAGTACAAGGGAAGAACAGCCTCCTAAGGTTGAGGTGTTCTTGTGGCTAGGCTCTCAGTCGGATTGGGTAAAGCTAAGATCAGATGCCTCTACTGTGGTGGCTAGCTCTACTTATATAGGCCCTGGTCCTCTTCCCAAATGTTTGAGCAGGAAGGGAGCCAACAACGGCAGGCAAATTTGAAGGGGGACAACTAGTAAAAGCTATCCTGACAAAAGCTGTCTTCGCCTGCAAAAAGCTATGGGGTGACGCCGTCTTGGGCTCCACGATGACCTCCGCCTTGACATCCTCCTGGTCTTGGTCTTGTTGCACCAATATGGCAACCTTTGCCTGATGCCTCGGTACTCTTCGTCTGCGCTTGCCTCCTTAGCACCAAAGAGGAAATAGGGACACTGCGCGCACCGGTGCACGCCTAGCACCCGCCTGGCACCGTTCGTCATGGCTCACGTCACGAGAGCCTCATGAGGTTCACCTTGCCTTGATATCTCCGCTCCTCGTGAGCCTGCCTGGCTAGGCCACTCTAGAGGAGGCCTTGTGTCATCCGCCTCGCGAGGCTTGGCTCCTCGCGAGGGTCTTGGATGCCTTGTTGATGAAGATGGGTCGTACGGCCCGCTGCTTAGCCACGCGGTGGGCCGCAGGCAGGCAAGTCTGGGGACCCCCGTTCCCAGAACGCCGACACCTCCTTTCCTTCCTAGATGCCTACTCCGGGTACCACCAGATTTTCATGTCCAAGGAAGATGAAGAGAAGACTGCGTTCATAACCCCATGCGGCACATACTGTTTTGTACGGATGCCCTTTGGGTTAAAAAGCGCTACATCACTTTGGCAAGAGTAGTATGGATTGGTCTCGAGTCCCAGCTGCACAAGAATATTGAAGCCTACATGGATGATATAGTGGTCAAAACCAAGGACAAATCGACCGTCATTCAGGACTTGGAAGAGACCTTTGCAAATCTGCGCAAGATCAACTTGAAGTTGAACCCAGAGAAGTGTGTGTTTGGCGTTCCTTTCGGCAAGCTACTTGGCTTCTTTGTGTCCCATCAGGGGATAGAGGCCAATCGTGACAAGATTAAGGCGATTGAGCAGCTTCAAGCACCCAAGACAGTTAAAGACCTGAGGCGTTTGACTGGATGTGTTGCCGCGCTAAGCAGGTTCATTTCCAAGTCCACTGAGCGCGCCCTGTCGTTCTTCAGAATCTTGAAGAAGGCAGGACCCGTGGAGTGGACCCCGGAGGTAGACGCTGCGCTGCAAGAATGGAAGACCTATCTTTCCTCTGTTCGCACCTTAGTCGCTCCTAAACCACAAGAGTTGTTGCTGCTATACCTAGCGGCAACCAATCAAGTGGTTAGTGCAGCACTGGTGGCACAGCGGGAAGTTGATGAAGGAGCAGCCGCAACTGCTGTCCCCTCTGGAGAGGAAGATGAACTTATCCCGGCAAGGTCAGATGCAAATCAAAAAAAGGAGGAGCAGGGCAACGGAGATAGTTCCAAGGTCACGACAAGGAAGAAAGTGGTGCGGCGGCTAGTGTAGTTTGTCAGCACCCTATTGCGGGGGGCTAGGTCAAGGTATTATGGTGTGCAAAAGTTGATCTTTGGCCTCATCATGGCCTCAAGGAAATTGCGCCACAACTTCCAAGCCCATGAGATCATGGTTGTCACCTGCTTCCCCTTGCAACGCATACTGAGGAACCCTGAGGCCACTGGCAAAATAGTGGAATGGGCTTTGGAGTTATCCAGCTTTGGTTTGAAGTTTGAGAGCACATCAACTATTCAGAGCAGAGCACTAGAAGAATTTATACCAGAGTGGATGCCTACCCCTGACGAAGAAGTGCTGGAGACAGTTATCCCCGGCAAGGAAGCGCCCCAAGAATGGATCATATATTTTGATGGCGCCTTCTCCCTGCAAGGTGTAGGAGCTGTCGTGATTCTCATTGCTCCCACTAGGGAGCACCTCAAGTACGTGGTTCAAATGCATTTGCCCCGGGAGAAGCCTACCAACAACACTGCAAAGTATGAAGGACTCCTTGCCGGGCTCCGGATCACAACAGAACTGGGATTCAAGAAGTTGATCATTCGTGGAGATTCGGAACTTGTGGCGAGGCAAGTAAACAAGGATTATCAAATCCCATTGATGGATGCATATGTAGAGGAAGTGAGAAAGTTGGAGGAGCGCTTTGATGGAATACAAATAGAGCACGTGCCACGTGCTAAAAACAGCATTGACGATCATATGTCAAAGTGCGCTGTGCAAAAACTCCCTGTGGAACCAGGGAATTTTGTTCTCCATTTGACTCAATGCTCCGTATCCTCGGCAACAATGGCCAGAAAGAGGAGGAAACTAGACTCCGACAAGCCTCTCCCGATAGAGCTTCTCGAAGCCCCCGTCGGAGAGCTTGGCGGGAACAACTCCCCTTCGATCGGTGAGCTGCACCCTCCTGCCAAATTACTAGTCTTTGCAGTTGAGGCATGCGCTTCCATCAACGAGGAGGTGCCACTGGTCCTTGTTGCCGAGCCTCAGGCTCAACCTTGGGCGCAACACATAGTCCATTTCCTCCAAATAGGAGAACTTCCTGAAGAACAAGAAGAAGCTGAAAGAGTAGCCCGGAGGGCCAGTATGTATCAGTTCGTTAACCACACGCTATACAGAAGAAGGCCCAACATTATGAAATTGAAGTGCATTTGCCGGGAAGAAGGAAATGAACTGTTAGCAGAGGTACACAAGCGTATGTGCGGCTCCCATATTGGATCAAGGGCCCTGGTTGGAAAAGCTTTCTGGCAAGGTTTCTACTGGCCCATGACCCTCCAAGATGCAATTGATCTAGTCACCAACTGTGAAGCCTGCCAGTTCCACTCCAAGAATATCCATTAGCCTGCTCAAGTGATACGCCTCCAATGTATCTATAATTTTTGATTGTGCCATGCTATTATATTATCTGTTTTGGATGTTTAATGGGATTTGATATACCTTTTTGTATTATTTTTGGGACTAACCTATTAACCGAAGGCCCAGTGCAAATTGCTGTTTTTTGCCTATTTCAGTGTTTCGCAGAAAAGGAATATCAAACGGAGTGAAACCTTCGCGAGGATCATTTTTTGAACAAACGCAATCTAGGAGACTTGGAGTAGAGGTCAAGAAAGCCACGAGGCGGCCACGAGGAAGGAGGGCGCGCCCCCACCCTTGTGGGCCCCTCGCAGCTCCACCGACCAACTTATTTCGCCTATATATACTATTATACACTGAAACGTTCGGGGAGAGCCATGAAACACCTTTTCCACCGCCGCAACCTTCTGTACCCATGAGATCCCATCTTGGGGCCTTTTCCGGTGCTTCGTCGGAGGGGGAATCGATCACAGAGGGCTTCTACATCAACACCATGGCCTCTCCGATGATGTGTGAGTAGTTTAACACAGACCTTCGGGTCCATAGTTATTAGCTAGATGACTTCTTCTATCTCTTTGGATCTCAATACAAAGTTCTCCTCAATTCTCTTGGAGATCTATTCGATGTAACTCTTTTTGCAATGTGTTTGTCGAGATCCGATGAATTGTGGGTTTATGATCAAGATTATCTATGAACAATATTTGATTCTTCTCTGAATTTTTTTATGCATGATTCAAATATCTTTGCAAGTCTCTTTGAATTATCAGTTTGGTTTGGCCTACTAGATTGATCTTTCTTGCAATGGGAGAAGTTCTTAGCTTTGGGTCCAATCTTGCGGTGTCCTTTCCCAGTGACAGCAGGGGCAGCAAGGCACGTATTGTATTGTTGCCATCGAGGATAAAAAGATGGGTTTATAATCATATTGCTTGAGTTAATACCTCTACATCATGTCATCTTGCCTAATGCATTACTCTGTTCTTATGAACTTAATACTCTAGATGCAAGCTGGATAGCGGTCGATGTGTGGAGTAATAGTAGTAGATGCAGAATCGTTTCGGTCTACTTGTCACGGACGTGATGCCTATATACATGATCATGCCTAGATATTCTATAACTATGCGCTTTTCTATCAATTGCTCAACAGTAATTCTTCACCCACCATAAAATATGCTATCTTGAGAGAAGCCACTAGTGAAACCTATGGCCCCCGGGTCTATTTTCCATCATATTAATCTCCCGTGAACTAGCTATTTCTGTCGTCGTTTATTTTGCAATCTTTACTTTTCAATCTATACAACAAAAATACCAAAAATATTTATCTTATTATCTTTATCAGATCTCACTTTTGCAAGTGGCCAGGAAGGGATTGACAACCCCTTTATCGCGTTGGTTGCAAGGTTCATATTTGTTTGTGCATGTATTAGGGATTTGCGTGTAGTCTCCTACTAGATTGATACCTTGGTTCTCAAAAACTGAGGGAAATACTTACGCTACTTTGCTGCATCACCCTTTCCTCTTCAAGGGAAAACCATCACATGCTTAAGAGGTAGCAAGAAGGATTTCTGGCGCCGTTGCCGGGGAGATCTATGCACAAGTCAAGACATACCAATTACCCATCACAAACTCTTATCCCTCGCATTACATTATTTGTCATTTGCCTCTCGTTTTCCTCTCCCCCATTTCACCCTTGCCGTTTTATTCGCCCTTCTTCTTCTTGCTTAGCCTTTGTGTGCTCGTTCTTTGTGCGATTTGCTGCCATCATGTCTGAAACTGGGGAGGTTATCATTGATAAGGATAGTGGTAATAACATGGAAAACCTTGATGCTTTTGATGATCCTCATGAAGATCCTACTATTTGACACACTAAAAAGTTTCGGATTGGTAGTGGTAATATTATTGGAAAAGGAGTTATCCAAGATTTCTTTACTTGTGTCAGTGCCCTGCCCACTATGGGTGGTCTATTCTTCATAGAACTAGTAGTCTCGCGGATGCTATATCTCTGCTCGTAGTTGAACTTGAAAGACAATTTATTCATATGCATCCTTGCATACAAAGGATTTTTCTAGAGTTTTCCAATATCGAGCATTCTTCTATTAAGCGATCAAGTACTATCTTTTTGGCACATGAGTTCAGATTTATATTGAAAGAAGCCAATGAAATATTTCCGCATTATAGGGTGGACGCTGGTCGTCCTCCCATAGAAGCTATCCCTTTTAATCAAGAAGACTTAATGCGTTTACGATCTTTAGATCATGTTGCTTACAATGAAAACCTTAGAAAGAAGGTTCCTACCAATGTTCTAATTGATAGAATTTCTGAACTCAATGATGATTTTGCTATTCAGAAAAATGGGTTAGGTTTTCCTCTTGAACAAAGACTCATGACTTTTTGCCAAAAGAATGCTTATAATGATGAATTGGTTGTGCAACAAGCTACATCAAGTTCCTCCCGAAGATCAAGTGAAGTGCGCCACAAGAAACTTCCACGACTATGCCTCGACATGGTGGTTTCACACACCTTCGGAGAGCTACGACATGACTTGGCCCAAGATGAAGAGAGCTTTGCGGCGAGAGTTCGTGCCTCCAACCTACACAGAACAAATTCTACGCCAATTGGAGAACACCATCCAAGGATCCAAGTCCATCGACGAGTACTTCAAGGAGATGAAGAAAGCCTTGCGATGAGCTGGCATGGACGAACCCATGTCAATGAAGTTCCACTTCATGATGGGATTGAACAACGACATCTCCAAGACTATCTTCCTCGAGAACTACAAGTCCCTCGACGACAACTGCATTGGTGCTCTCAAGGCGGAACAAGAACTCATGAAGGCCAAGGCTTCTCCACCCCAAGGACACTTCTCGAAGACCAAACTCAAAGACGACGAGCATGAGGCTTGTACCACCAAGATGTCCAAGCCCGATGAGCTCCAAGACGATGCTCCCAAGTTCGACTCCACCGCCACCCCTCTTTGTGGCATTGATGATGCCGAGTCCTCCATGACTCTTTTTCAAGATGGTGCGGCGACGAGTATGACTACGGAGACCTTCAAGGACCAAGCTTTGGAGGCAAGCGACAAGGTGACGAGCAAGGATGATGCTTCCATCTTAGGAGGCGAGAGCGATGATGTGCCATCTTCGGCCTTCATCCATGGTGACAACGACGAGATGGTTGAGCATGGGATTTTCCCTTCGACAACGGCGACGTATGATGACTTGAGTGACTTGTGCCACCATATTGAGAGTGAGAGTGACTTCACCACTAGCCACATATATGATGAGTTGCCCCAATTCCCATGTGAGGAGAGCCACAACCCCCACCACTTGAGTGAGATGAGTGACTCCACCATATGTGACTTTGAGTGCAACTACCTTGGGGGAGTGAGTGAACCACCACATAGAGAGAGTGAGGCCACTTTGATTTCTAACGATTTAACCTCTACCTCTATTGTGTCTTCTCATTTGGTGCTAGGTCCCATATATGATGACGCGCCGATTCGCGACGACTACGTCCTTCCTTTGGACAAGACGATGGCCATGGCGGAATATGATGCACCCCCCACATGGTTCCATCAAGTTGATGATGATGACCACCATTTGGTCTTTGCCACCTCACCTACACCACTTGAGTGGAATGAACAAGGTAACATAGGTGAAGGTGATGCTCTAGTCCCACTAGTGGACATTCTTGACATTGATTGGTTGCATGATGTTGATCAACCTATTACCATGCTTCATTCTAGTATGATTTCCCCATGCAATGATTTACCCATTTATGATGAGTATGACGATTGCCATGTGGAGTCTATTGGTTGTGATGCCATGTTACATAGGATTTCTTGTGACAATTCTTTAGGTCACATCATGTTTGACAATCCCCTTGACTTGTCATATGCTATGCATGAGATCAATCATATGTCATATTTGCAATCTCTTCATAGTGACTATGCATATGCCATTAAACTAAACCCAATTTGCACTTATGGCATAGATGACAAGCCCATGGTTGTCGGCATTTGTTTTTCTTGTGATGATATTGATATGCTCCCTTTGCATCATTTATCTCATATGCCATGCCATGACTACCTAGCTTCGGATATGCATTGTTTTGGATGTTGTCCATTTTCTCCATATGATGTTTCCAATATTGCTCATGAGGAGACCCCCATAGTTTCCTCATACATGTTAGGAGAGTTTGATTCATCATATCCATTGCATGATCCCAATAATTATGTGCACAATATGCTCCCCATGAATCATACTGATATTGTTGTGCCATATACTAGTATGCTCATTTGCATCCCCATCGTGTCATACATAACAACTATTCTTTCATGATGGATGACATGTTCTTATACCATGCATCAAATTTCTTTGAGCGATGCTTATCTTGTGCTAACACTCACTTGCACATACATATCATGATGGATGATGTGTACATTTACCACGCACACAATTTCTTTGGTTTGTGTCTCTTTTGTGTAGGTACCCATGAATACTTGTCAACCTCGCAATCCCACGAGTTGACAAAACGAGCTCTAGAGAGCAATGATGACTTGGGATCCCATGGTTTGTCTTTCCCACCGCTAACTTCGCGCAAACACTTCGCGCATTTCTTTTACATGGCCCTCACATGGTTATGGGTTGTTGTCCATTATATATCCTTTGCCCATCTTGCCATGTTCAGTTTGCATGATATGCCCATTCCTATGCCTTTTCCATGCATTTGTGATCCATGCTTTGCATTACACATGATGATTGATTCTAGTACTTGTGTGTGTACTTGCATGCGTGGTGGAGATATTGTTTGTTATTGCCATGATTGCTTTGTGCCCCATGCCTATTATGATACTATGATCTTGCTTTGTGTCCATGCTTGCGATATGTCATGTACATTGCCTATGCCTATTCTTTGCTCACATGACATGATTGCCATGATTTCCTCTAGTGTGTTGCATCTTCGCTCCACTAGTTTGCACGACTGGATTACTATGATTGCTTCCCTTGTTGCATCACCAATGGTTCATACTTGCTCATTTCATGCGGTTGATGACAACTATCTACATGCTTTGCACATGATTGTAATTGCTTCTTGTCATTTATCTCCATGTGTTGCCTCTCTCATGCTAGATGATTTGCCATGTATTGAGTGCAACAATGCCCTTAGTCTTGATAATGAGTTTTCCCCCATAGCATTCTCACATATAATTGGATATTTTGACATATTCCTTGTGAAGCATGCTTGTCTTACCTCTTTGCACCATATACCTCGTGCCATGAATATAGCCATTGCTGCATCCTATTATTCATGCACTTGTGCTTCTAATGGTTATGTGCAAAAGAAGAGAACCATCATGATGGATGATGTGTTTATCTACCATGCGCATACATTCTTTGTTTTGTTGTGTGCATGTGTAGGATACTTGTACTTTGTGTTGACTTCCACGTCATGTGAGTTGACCATTCGAGCTCTTGAGAGCGAACCACCTTCTACCATGACGATTCTACATCGCAATTGCTTGTGCTTCGGCATTATGAAGGACGTACAAGGACACACCTTCAAGGTGACATCTTTCTTGAGCATGGATATTGCGGATCATACTACTTGTGTTGCTTGCACGATGAGACTTATTGTTCATCTTGGATCACTTGATTGCACACTTGTTAGAGATCTTGCTTCGACTTGTCATTTTAACCATTCCATGCATCATAATATATATGCCTTGTGTGTTGCATCCAATTCTTGGATTGTTTGCTCCTCTCATATGTTTGGTTGCAACAATGTCATCACTTCACATATGCCATGTCCCATTGCTTGTCACATGATTGACTTGATTGCCTCACACATGATGAACAATTGCTCTTTCTATTGTGTTGAGTGCCACACTATGTTCACTCCACCCTATGCACATTATGCTTGGATTGTCTTGCACTTGACCTATGTGTTTAGACACTTCATTTTATTTGGTGTTGTGAATGATTCATATGCCTTCCATAGACCTTTCATTGAGCAATTTGTGAATGCTTGCTATGAACTTGAGGTAGATGCTTATTCTTTTGTCAAACATATTTGCATCTCTACCTCACATTTACATGATTGTCCCCATGCTATATTTGCTTGTGCTCAATTTATGTGCTTACATGCCATGTCACAATCCTTTGTCAAACCATATGCTTTGCATGATGACGACACTTGTTGGGTGAATCACCACTTGAATGCTTGGTTTTGCACTAACGCTAACCACATTTGTTTTTCCAAGTGTTTGTTGTTTTTGCTCCTTCTGAAGGAATCACTACACGGTGCGACATTGGAGAGTGCCCATTTCGAGCTTCAAGATGATAAGTACTTGGTGAACGTCCACTTCTACACGGCGAAGCCATCTCTTTCCCATGGTGATTTGTTTTTCGATCCGAGGTCGGATCTTTCCCAAGGGAGGGGAGATGATGCGGAGCATCCTATGGACATCACCATGTCAAGAGTCCGTTCGGCGAGTGACACGTGCGACATCTACTTCACATACACAAAGGTGAATCATCTCCTTTACACGTGCTCACTTGACCCCTTCGAGGATGGTATACTACTTGACACTCCACTCGTGTGCATGCATAGGTATTGTCGGAACACTACGGACGACGAGGAGGAGTGCAAGCGCCAAGGAACAACTACACCATCCGCGAGGGAAGCATGGAAGAGAAGGAGGAAGAAGACCCAGGACGAGCGGTACTACCGCCCACACCAAGCGATACTACCGCTAGAGGCCCCCGAGCGGCACTACCGCGAACTTCCGCTCTACTGCCGCTCAACCCTACAAACTCATGTGCTCGAGCGACCCGGGTCCGGTACTACCGCCCGGTCCAAGCGGCACTACTGCTTGCAAGCGGTACTACCGCCCTCCCAAGCGGTACTACCGCTCTGCCTGTGCGCAGCCGCGGGCCTTTGGCCTTGTATCCATCTCCCACTTACCCCTTCATGGCTTAGACTATAAATAGACCACCTCCACCTCCTTTCTAGGGTCAGCAAAGTGATAGCTCATTTGATAGAGAGCTTTGCTCCTTGTACCACTCTACTCTTGAGAGAGAGAGAGACTACTACTCCTTATGGAGGCCAAGACCTCCATCTAGGAGAAGATCCTGCAGGATATATCATCAAGACCCCCTCTTGGGTGGCCCCCATCAAGACCTCCTCACGGAGAAGAATCGGTTACTGTTTGTATCGTCCGTTGTTGACTTTGGATCTTGTATCTTACCTTTGTGTTCATCGATCTAGCGCATGTGTGATCTATTCTTGTTGGTTGAGTGATTTCTCTCGTGTTCCCCTCGTGTTTCCCTCGTGTTTCCCCTCTTGTTCATCGCATTCTTCGTAGGGATCCGCTCCTTTCGTGAAAGATCGGTCGTCTAGGGTTCCACCCTACATCACCTGGCTTGTCGGCAGCTGCTAAGGCCCGGCAGGCGGCGCACCCGGCAATCTCCTTGTCGGGGCCATCTGCCTTGACCTTCTTGGCAGCGCTGGTGTCATCATACCCCTCGACAACAAGTACGGCTTTGCCCTTGCGTTTCCTGTTGCGACGCCGACCCTTCTTCGTCGGGGTGGCGGCGTCTTCGTCGGTAGGAGTCGGTTTCCGCACCGGTGTCCTCACCGGGGTACTTCCTTCCCTCTTCAGCCCGGGCGCATCTATCAGCCAGAACGTAGAGCTCGGCCACATCCTTAACCTTGGTCATCGCCAGCTCTTCACGCATCTCGCGGTTGCACATGTTCTGATGGAATGCACTGATCACAGCGGCGGGATGAACGTCGGGGATGTTGTACTGCACCCGGCTGAATCTCTGGATGTACTTTCGCAGGGTTTCCCCTTCCTTCTGGGGGATGATATGCCGATCATTGGCCTGGCCATGAGCTTGGTGGCCTCCTGTGAAGGCACCAACGAACTCATGGCACAGATCCGACCAAGAAGAAATGGAATCTGCCGACAAGTGCATCAACCAAGACATAACATTGGGCTTCAGTGCCAGCGGGAAATAATTGGCAAGCACCTTGTCGTCGCGATCCCCGGCCGCCTGCATCGCGATGGTGTAGATCTTGAGGAACTCGGACAGATGGGTCTTGCCAGTGTACTTCTCGCCGACGTCGGGCTTGAACATGCGGTGGGACGGCCACTGGAACTGCCGCAGCTCAAGGGTAAAGGTCGGGCGACCACCTTGTAAGGCAGGCCACCGGAGCCCCCCGGTACTGGGTGGTCCATAGCGGGTCCTGCCTGCTTGTCTGACTGGTGGCGTGTGTCACGCCGGCGCTCAATAATGGTCCGAGCATCTTCGTGAGCTCGTTCTCGAAGAACTTGGCGTTGGTCGCGGTGGGTCCGCGGGTCGGACGACGCTACAGAGATGTTATCACAAGCTTCATCTCGATGGGTAGACGCCCGCGGCGGCTGGCGAGGAGGAGGCAAGTGCACCATGGCCGCAGCTCCCCCGGTCCTCCCAACGCCAGCATGTGGTGGATCGGTGGAGCACCGACCCGAGGGCCCCGCCGGTCGCGGATCGTCTTTGTTGGCGACGGCGATGAGGCTCCGGATGGTGGCCCTCCACTCGTCGAGCTTCTCTACGGCAGGAGGGAAGTCGAGGAGCAGTTGCGCGCGCGCCAAAGCTTCTGCTGGTGTGGGCGGCGGTGACAGCTGCGTGGATCGCGGCGCGCTTCGACTTCTGACCACGTTAGATGGAGCTCCGTCACGACCCAACGGCTGCGCGCCATTTTCGTCGGCACTTCGGCGGGCATGCTGAACTCCTTCATCCCGCGGATGACGCACATGGCTCTTCCCACGGAGGTGCCCAGGGTCACCGGCAAGGTGACGCTGCTCGTCGCGCACACCATGGGAAGAGCGCGCAATGGTCGCCGGCGTGGGCGTCTTGGAGGTCGCTGCGCCGCCTGGGGGTGGCACAACGACACTCCTGGAGGGCCCCGCGCCGCCTGCGGGGGCCCCAGCTCCGTCTTTGGATCTGGTGACGTGTGGCCGGTCGTCTGGCGCGTGAACTACGCCGCTTGCCAGGCTCTGACTGCCACGGCGACGCTGGTGGTCGCGGACCGCTGTCCAGGTCCTGTCCGTGATCGGGCCGCTGCTCGCTCGTACTGGCACAGGCCGTTCGGCCCCCGACGAGCCGATCGTGTGGCTGTCTTCTTCTTGGGAACCATGGCGATGAAGAAACGCTAGGCTAGCTACTAGACCAGACTCTCACAATTGTGCCCCCTACCTAGCGCGCCAAAGATGTCGGTGTGGAACGATACCTATGGGATCACAAGAATCCCTACTACGGTTGCCGGGGCGCAGGGTTGCGAGAAGAGCAGGATTAGTAACCAGCACAAGGATCATTTACCTAGGTTCAGGCCGCGAGGATGCGTAAAACCCTAGTCCTGCTTTGGTGGGTGTATTTCAAAGAGTTCTTGAGCTCTCGAACTAGCTATGGTGGGGTGCGCGGTACCAAAGAGCTGAATCCTTCTCCAGTATGCCATGGGCCTCCTTTTATAGTCGAAAGGGGCTGCCACAGTGGCGTACAGGAGGTGGAAAGGTGCGCATTATTGCGAGCTTATCGCTCGTATTATAGGACAAGACGCATTAAATGCGCCACTGAGGTGTCCCCTAGCTTTATCGGGGACGGGGGCGAGGCCCGTCCTGTCCGTCGCCGCTCCTCCTCGCTTCAACACGCGCCCTTGCCGGTGATGCGTGCGGCTCCATGTAGGCAGGCAGGCAGCTGAGGTGGCGCGGTGGTGGAGCCTTCACGAAGATCTGCATGCCGCCACGCAGGCGTTTGATGAGTTGGCCTGGGAGCTGCATGTTGCCACGCAGGTGCCTGCCCAGCTGGTTGGGCTGGCAGCTGCATGCGAACGGCGGTGGAAACTTGGTTGGTGCAGGCCTGGCAGTGGCCCTGCTAGCGTCCTCGGTGGGGGCCTTGCCAGGTTGCCCGGCAAGGGTCTTGCCTTGGCGCGTTGTCGTCCCCGGCAAGGATCTTGCCGGGGGTCTGAAGGCCTTCCTTGGCAAGGATCTTGCCGAGGATCGTCGTCTTCTAATCCTCATCTAATTTTGAGTGTTCCTTGTCTTCAGAAGGATCTGCATGCCACCACAGAGGTGCCTCCCGAGCCCTCGCCCAACATGGTTGATGCTGTTGGGGATGTGGGCTCAAGGGAGGCTCGCTCTGTTGGTGTTTGGGCGCGCTGCCCCGGCAAGGGTCTTGCCGGGGCTGCTGAGGCCGTCCTCGGCAAGGGTCACGCCAGGGGAAACTGCTCCGCCCCTCTGCTTCTTTGTGGTCTTGTCCTTGGCGCTGCTCTAGCTATCTTGGGCTTCGGTTTTACCTTGGTTCACCTCTCCTGCTCTGCTTGGTGTGGCCGTGGGCGCAGCTCCGACTGCCCGTGTACAGGTAAAGGGGTACAGAGGTGCACCCCTTCTTTTGTACACCGACACCCCACTGCAATTGGCACCATGAGACGTGCGGGAAAACTAGAAAATGACTCAAGCACAGGTTAATGAATAAGCAAAGAAGATCCCAAAGGATGAGCTACCGCGACCCCTCGCCTATCGACTAGATAGGGCCAACCCCTACGACGCTCGGCAACGCGTTCAGGCCAGGCCCAGGGGCTCCCGTCGGTGCAACAAACCCTAGGTGTATGTTGCCCGGACTGTACACAGGCTCAAGAGCAAGGTTGCAACATCCAAGGCATGGCCAAGCAGAAGAAATATCTCTTTGAGAAATCAAAGGGTGGATCAAGAAGACCAAGAACAACCAAGTGATAAAGATATCACTAAGGAGAAACCTCCCTTGCCGAGTAGGCGAGCCGGACAAGGTCGAGGTCTGTAGCGACCCGACCCGAATGTATCAAGTCTCTGTGCTTAAGTGTCATCCCTGGATCGGTATGCTGACACACACAGTACTCGAGGGTTTTATAACAGAGGTAAATCACATGTATAAAGTAACGTAAATACTATTACCTCAATCCAAATATAGCGGAAGCAACAAGGTTATGGATTCCCATCAACACCAACGGCAAAGTTGAGTGTAGAAATCGTAACCCTAACGTATCACTTACTCGTCGTAAGAAGTCCTGCAACATGAGACGTTGCAGCCACGAGGGTCAGTACATTGAATGTACTCGCAAATTCACACCATAGAGAATGATGAACAATGGCTATCACTACATGCATATATGGCTGGTGGAAAATCTCTATGGTTATATGGTTTTTGCGAAAAGCCAGTTTTTCCCTACTGCAAAGGAATAAATTTTATTTAACTATCATGGTGGATGTTAAACATTGAGAATGGTTGACAGCATTCTCAATCCCAATTAAGCATCATCATTAAAACCCAACAAAATTAATTTAAAGTAATATGATGAGATTCACATGATAATCCAAGTACTAGATACTCAAAACGTCCATAACCGGGGACACGACTAATCATGATTAGTTTGTACACTCTGCAGAGGTTTGCGCACTTTTCCCCACGAGACTCGATCGCCTCCGTCGGATTTCTCGCACTACATGGTGTTTGAGAAACGGATGAGCGAGACATAGTCTTTCAGAAGCGCTTACACCTTACGATGGATAGACCGATACACCTACTTTCCCCTACATCTGCTAGTCTACCCTGTAAGAGTTCGCACGACTTAATCAACTATGCTAGAGCCCATAATAGCTTGTGGCTGCACACGGAAGTTTCTAGTATGAAAAATCTCATGATCCCTTTGGGCCTGGGTGGGTCCATAAAGAAAAACAACAGGCAATCCTGGAATACCCAGGTACCTCAATCCACCCAGATGTGTGTTTAAGTTGCCACCTTAGATAAACCATTAATTAACAAACTCACATCTGTCATGGATATCACTCACCCAATCCACGTCTACTAGCATAGCATGGCATAATAAGCAACGTAGAAATAACTCCCAAGGTTTGAATGCAGGGCAATAGGTTCCTACCTCATCAACTACTTGCCAATACCCACATGTTATCAATCCTACTCATGCAATGTTTGAGGGTTGAAACTAATGCATAAAAACTGGGTATGAAAGGATATGATCAAAGTGTGAACTTGCCTGCAATGTTGATGCAGATGATTCGCACTCAAAACTCTTGGTATCTCTACTCGTCACACTCCGGTCAATCTATCATAGTCAAGCAATAGTAACCACACATAAGCAATCACTCAAAAGACCAGAAAGATCGAAGAAGTCGATTCGGTAAATATCAAAACCAAGCAAATAGCTCTTGCAACATAAAGCAATTTCTAACAGTACCAAAATTATGTGAATTTGGCCTTATCAGAAAGATTAGGTCAAGAGCTTTAATTTGCAAAAAGAATCAACTCAAACGGAGTTACGGATAAAAAGATATGATCAAAAGAAGATTCGAATTAAATCTGTTTGAAACAGATTCAAAAAGTTTTCAAAATGTTGTTCAAGTTGATTTAATTTTTATAGGGGCTAGAGACGAAGATTTAGGCGTTGGTTTCACTGCGTTTGGACAAACGAGCAAAAAGATACGAAGGTTTTAAGAATAGGGACTAATCTGTGACAAAAATAATCGCGGATAGGTCCCTGTCAAAAAAATAATAATAAAATAAAATATATTTTTTACCTTCACTATTCCGACGATCACCGCTGGCGGCGGCGGCGCTGGCGAGAGGCGATGGCGCTGCTAGAGGGCAAGGGCGGGGCGAGGTGCAAAACTAGCGCCCGGGGGCGGCTTATAAAGGCCTCTCGGGTGGGAGGAGTCCGCCGCGGGCACGTTGTGTAGGTCGGTTCACTTTTTTTTAATTCGAAAAGAGGTAAAACAGAGAAAAGAAATATCAAACGGAGACCAAAAATTATGAAATAAATTTCTCGGTCTCCTAGAAATATTTACGACTAAGTGAACATTTTTCCGGACCAAAATAAATATTTTGAAAAATGCATTTTTTCCTAAATTATTAAAATAAACTCTGAATAAAATTCGAATAAAAATCCAATAAAATTATTTTGATTCTAAATTACTTTTGCAATATTTCTCAGGTATTTTTTGAGGAAGTCCTATTATCCTCTCTCTTTCTTTTATTTTGAGAAATAATTGAAAAGAATTTAATACGGTCAAAATAGATCCAGTTTCATATTTGAATTAAGTTTAAAAATGAATTTTAAATAAAACCCCAACTCTCTCATGTTGGTCCTTGAGTTGCTTAGGTTTTTTGGATCACCAAATCAAGTAAAACAAAATGCATAAAATAAAGAATGCAAATGAATAATCCATATGGTAACATCCAAATTGAAATTTATTTTCAAAAGGACGTTAAATTGGATTTCTTTGAAACTTCCAACTCATATTTCATATAATTTGAAGAAGTCATTTATCTTCTCTCATGAAAATCATTGAGTTGCATAAAGTTCCTGGGTTGGAAATATTTTCCAAATGAAATTCAAATATTTTGAACACCCCTTGTCATTTAAATAAATGGAAGAACTCATGTCATCTTCTCTCCAGGGTTTTGTGGTGAAAAGAATTTGAATTCAAGGAGATCAGAAAGCAAAGATGAAAGTTTGGGAAAGTCCTTTTATTCCCTCTCATTTAACTTTCAAAAAAATTTCAAATTTCACTCAATCAATCACACAACAACCAAACAATCAGTCAAATCTATCTATTTATTATAACATTCCAAAATTTAGAATTTTGGGATGTTACAAACCTACCACCCTTAAAATGAATCTCGTCCTCGAGATTCGGAGAGGCTAGAATGAAATAGGTTAGGTTCAGGGGTCTTTTGAAGATCTATCGATTGTCACTAGGGTCTGGGGTGCTACCACCCTTAAAAACATTGTTACGGTGCCATCAGAACTCATATACTCCATCCTTATTCTTGACAGGCCCGGTCTTCTCAGATTCTCGGGAAAATTCCTTCTCTGGGCTCTTCCGGTAGTGGCATAACCTTTACCTCGATTCTTGTGTCCTTTTATCTTGGTAAGGTTCTTCCGAGACTGGGTCTTCTTAGCTGACGGGTCTGGCGCCAATGCTAAACAACTATCGATATCTCATGGTGGTCAACAATTTATGGTTTCTCCTGAAGGAAATGGGTCTGGGTTGATCCTCATCGTATAACCTACGGTTGGCAAAAACTGCCTTGTACAAGGGGAAAAATTCTATACCATTCTAAGGTTTAAACAAGGTTTAATATCGTCGTCTCTCTACTATAGGTAAGTCACTCAGATTTACCATCCCATATAGCAAGGCGAACAATAAGAGTAAGTCAGTATGGTGATCAATCCATCCTGCACCCAAATCATTACCACCTATACAGTTTTGCGGATCTCGCATACTAACACTCGGTCATCCTCACAAGCATCCATTGATTCTGCAAGCCAAACAAACATCTATCGTTCCTTCACAACTCTCAGGTTTTGCGTAACTCCTATAAGATCGTCTGTCGATAAAATCGTAACTTCTTCTAGGGTTTTCTTTCCTTCAGCAAGAATGTGCTTGCTTCTTGGCAGATCCTGGGGCCTGTGGGTTATGGTCCATCTCTTCACTTATAAACCTTGAACTCATCATCGGGGCAACTGATCGTTATTCCATCATCCAGCTTCCTAGCATTCTTAAATCCATCCAATTTTTCTGTCTCCCTTCCTTCCATTGGTACCAAACTAAGACATGATTTCTCAAACTCATGATGGAGTTGCCATTGCTCCATATTTCCAACATCATACCTCCTTTATCCAATATTACTTCATCTCTCCATACTCTTGGGGATACCACACATATCGAGATAAAAACTTATACTTATGAAGTCCATACTCCACTTCGTGGAACATTATTATCCTTTCCAGGGTCAAGCATCCTTATAGGGGAATATTGGCCATCTCTGCATGACACTTCTTCAACTGGGAACGTGAAACACATCATGAACTCCTGACAGTCCTTCGGGTGACTCCAACTCGTTGGCCACTTCTCCCATACGCTCCAAAACTCGGTATGGTCCTATAAATCTCGGGGCTAACTTTCCCTTAACTCCAAATCGTTTAACTCCTCGTAGAGGGGACACATGAAGACATGCTTTGTCTCCAATTTCATAGACTACCTCCTTGCGTTTTTGAGTTTGCATAACTCTCCTGCCTGGACTGAGCTACCTTCAGTCTATCTCAAATCAACTTAATATTCTCTTCCGACTCCTTGATCACATTTGGTCCAAACAACTGACGGTCTCCAACTTCATCCCACATCAACGGTGTCTGGCTCCTTCTCCCATACAAAGCTTCAAAAGGGGCCATCCTCAAACTGGCTTGGTAACTGTTGTTGTATGAGAACTCCCCGTAAGGTAGATTGTCATCCTTACTAGGTCCTTAATCTAGCGCACAAGCTATCAACATGTCCTCTAGAATCTGATTGACTCTCTCGGTCTGTCCATCTGTCTGCGGATGAAAGGTTGTACTAAACTCTAACCTAGTACCCAAAGCCTGGTGCAGCTGATTCCAAAACTTTGAGGTAAACTGCGTTCCTCTATCTGATACGATGGTCCTCGGAACTCCATGCAGACATACGATCCTGGTCATATATATCTTGGCCAACTTTGCACTTGTATAAGTTGTTCTCACTGGGATAAAGTGAGCCACTTTGGCCAAACAATCAACTACTACCCAGATAGAAATTATATCCCGAGCGGGTCCTGGGCAATCCGGTAATGAAATCCATGCCAAGCTTATCCCACTTCCATTCGGGTATCGTCATAGGCTGTAGTAATCCTGCTAGCTTCTAATGCTCTGCTTTTACTTTCTCTGGCATACATCACTTACGACTACATACTCCGCAATATCCTTCTTCATACCAGTCCACCAGAAACGCTCCTTCAAATCAAAATACATCTTGGTGTTTCTAGGGTGAATCGAGTATGGTGAGTCATGAGCCTCCTGAAGTATTAACTTCCTGATCTTTGCATTATTGGGCACATATACACGGTCCTCGAACCATAAGGTGTCATGCTCATCCTTACGAAAACCTTTGGCCTTTCCTTTGCTCATCCTCTCTTTTACCTCAGCAATCTCTTTGTCATCCTTCTGAGCTTCACGGATCTTTCCCAACAATGTATACTAAACTTCCATTGCTGCAACAAAACCTTTGGGAACAATCTCCAACCGAAGTTCCCTGAGATCCTCGGCTAACTCCTTTGGTAATCCTCTGCTTATGAGGGTATTCGTCCTTGTTTTGTTTATGGTTGTGTCCTATTTCTCCACAAAGCTTGTATGCACCAGTTTTCTCCATGTCATTTCCATAAGGCTTCAACTTCTGGGACACAAGCCGAGACTTTAGTCGAGTCAACTTAAATTTTTTCCAAAGAGGTTACTCCTTGCCATCCATTGATGGTTTGGTACATCCTCCACCAAGTAGCAGCAACTCTTACATAGCACTAAAGAGCATGCTGGGCCATATCCTTTTCGGCTACAGAGTTATTCTCCATTTGATCCTCCATGTTCCGAATCCATCGGTTTGTCTCCAATTGACTTATCGGTCCATGAAACATGAGTTCATCTCCATTCATCCTCTATTGGGTCCAGGGGTTTGGGGTGGGGTATGAGAGATAGAGAGGGATGCACACAATACAAACAATTTTTTTGAAAAGGCAGATTTTATTGTGGCTGTCGGAAAACAACAAAAAAATGACAGCTCACAAATGTCGCATCTAACGTAGGTATAACAGGGGTTTGGTCTTCTAAAGGTCAATAAATCTTCAAAGTCATCAAACTCTTCCAGTCTTGTTCATGTCTCCGATGCCTTCTTCCGATTGTGCTTGTCCTTTTTGCCAGATCATCTCTGTTGACGCAAAGTCTCTTGTGGCGTCCTTTAAAATTTTCTGGAGTTGCATTCCAACTTCTGGATTTCATCAACCTCGACATGAACCATGATCCTACTGTCCTTCAGTTCCTGACGAATATCCTATATCTCAATGTTTTGCTCCTCCAGCTTGGCTACTTTCAGCTTCTGGATCCTGAGTTCTTCACGAAATGCTCCTTGTCAAATATAGCTTCCTAAAGGTCCATGACGGTGTCCTGGACTAGGGGGTACTCACCACGTCGTCTCCTAATCTATTAGATTGGGCCGAGGACCCCCATGGCCGTATACTCATGAGCCAGTTCGGACAGCTGCCGCATACAAGGAAGATTCCACAAGACTTGGCGATCAAGACAAGGACTCCTCCCCACCGGCGTATTCGGCTATGATTCTTGTTATCCTAGGCCTTTGGTGCATTATATAAACCGAGGCCAGGCTAGTCGATAGAATATACAACATACAACAATCATACCATAGGCTAGCTTCTAGGGTTTAGCCTCCTTGATCTCGTGGTAGATCTACTCTTGTACTACTCATATCATCAATATTAATCAAGCAGGACGTAGGGTTTTACCTCCATCAAGAGGGCCCGAACATGGGTAAAACATTGTGTCCCTTGTCTCCTGCTACCATCCACCTAGATGCACAGTTCGGGACCCCCTACCCGAGATCCGCCGGTTTTGACACCGACATTGGTGCTTTCACTGAGAGTTCCGCTGTGTGATCGACAAAAGGATTGATGGCTCGCCTACAGATCAACTGCGACTTCGGCATCTTCGTCACCAGCTCGACTGGTCACCTTGGTTCGACCAAGAATTGCGCCCTGTGTTCGGATCACCGTGTTCGGGCGAGGGCCTTCATCAAACATCAACTCCAATCTCTATCAAGATCACGGAGGAATCATCCATGGAGCTCGGGGGCTCAACGTCAACATTGCCCTCAAGCGACCGTGCTGTTTTCTGGACAGCGAACTTGTATCTGCTGCCACCACCTCCTCGAGTATCGCTTTGACGATCGCTTTGGTGGAATTGTGCGGAATTGAGTCTACAACAACCCTGGAAAATTTCGTCGAGTTCCGATGGAGGAATCTCTGGCAATCCACGATATACCGGAGCCCTGTCAAATCTGGACGGGAATTTAGATGTGTTTAGGGCGTGGTGTCCAGCTTCTAGCTCAGACGTCCTTTGGAAGATCCAACCGTTGATCGGCTGCGGAATTCCTGTATCTACCATCTCTCAAAATTTCAGCACGATCCGACCGTCCAAACTCCGGGAACCTTCCGATTAGTGCATCACTTTTCGGATCTGTTTTCTGTGCGAAAACGAATCCGACCCGAGTTCATCTTTTCTATGAGCGGGATTTCGGACATCGCTTTTGAAGGAAGTTTTGTATGGGGTATTGTGTTTTGTTCTCGAACACATCCCACTAACTTTAAAGATCTTTTAAACATGATCTTCAACATCATGCTGGCGTCAAACCAGTCCGGCAATATTACTCCACGGCTGCCGATCTGCGCTAAGAGACGGCGTCACTTTGTTGGGCCGAGCTTAACTTCTTCGGATCATCATCTCGGCAAGCCGAACAAGAGTTCGGCATCGCGAAGGATAAATCATCACCAACATCGCCGCCCTACAGATTACACGGAGCAGGCATACCGGCATCGCCGCACGGTCGCTTCATCGAGTCGGCATCGACCACGTCACGACCCGCATCGGCAGGGCCGCACTCTTGCTTCTTCAAGCTGGTGTCTATCACGCCGACCTACTTCACCTACTTCGACATCTCGGCTGGACCGGGGCCTTCGCCATCTCTTCATCAACCTACTCCGGACACTTTAGCGTCACTAACCGACCAGCTCCGTCACGTTAGCTGGGCCAAGGGCTTTACCTCGGCGAGCCAACCTTCGCCAGCATTGCCATGCCGTCGTTTTATCGCCCATCAGGCAATGGGTGTGCGGATTGAGTCCCAATTTTGGGAATCACCTTCCTTCGGATTGCTACAACAAATAAACCAGGTGCTATTAATCCGAGTATTTTTTGCTTGTTTGAGTTCATTTTTCCCAAAGAATTATTACTCTGGTTTGTCCATCATATGTACACAGGTCTATCAAATGGTGGCCGCATTCACGACAGTCGCATGGTGGTTCGGTCAGTTTCCGTACATAGTCCGGCGAACGCGCATCCGGAGCTCGGACCGACCTGCGAATTCAGGCTTTGCCAAGCCTTTACCGCATCACGCCGACGCCCTACATCGACATTGACTCCGGCGCCAGGCTATATTTCTTTTATTACTCACTTTGCATAAATTATTCATTATGCAACGATTTTTTTAATTATGATTATTACTATTATCTCCGGTTTGCACTATTTTTTATGCACAGGAAAATGATCCGGGGACTTCGGCGTCACTCTGCCGGTCTGCATCGACCATGCTATGTGACCACTTGGCGTGTCGAGCTCTCCGCTCCACCACCTCGGGACCGACTTGGGGGATAGAACCTTGTCCCGCATCAAGCTCGGACTGCGAACACATTAACCAGCTAAGTCCTTTCATGCTCAAAGCTTTAATTTCTAACTTGTGTTCAGTTTGACCAAGCGTTATACTTTTTTGGAAAAAAGTTGCTTCTAATTTTTTTCCTTGTCCAAACTTTGTTTGTGACGCATAAATTCAAATACCCTGTTTACTTGGGGGCTTCCTTTATGAAGCTTTTCCTGTTGCATATGATTATACTTGTACGACTTCGTTCCTTGTTCGTGTATTACGCCACAATATGCACCATATTGACTTAAGCGATTTGCAAGCTGGGTTGCCTCGCTCCTGTGTTTACCCCTACGTTCCCGATTGTTCGGCTAGGGAGTAAAGGGAGCACCTCTGCAATTGTCACGATTGGGTCGCCCGAGCCGGACCTCAGACTGCGTGAAGCCAAAAGCTAGCGCTCTTATAGTTTTCAATGATGGTCGGCACACAACGGAACTCATGAGTACAAAAAATCTATTGCACAAGTCTCATAATAACAATGAGCACCGAAGAAAGGTATTGGTGGGGGTACTATTTTCTTCGAAGATGCTTCTTACACTTCGCAGTAATATAGCATAAGTTCCCTGAGCGCGCTTTGTCTGTTACATCCTTATGGCCTGATTGCCTGGTTATTGGAAACACCGTCGATATTGTCGACCGATGGAGTACATAACACTTTTCGGTCTTGGACCGAAGAGGGAGAAGCCGACGGTTGGTTAAGACGCGTTTAAAGTTCGGTTGAACATAGATATGATATAAGTACTTCGGTACATGCAATCATTCTCCTACCCAAGTCACTTGGGGGCTCTTAAGTTTATTTGAGCCGTTTTATAATAAGTGTTCTTCTTCTTAGTCGTTGCAAAGTTTTATTATTATTATTTATCACTCCTTTTTTCGACACGAGTGTGCGGTCACTAGCCGGGGAGCCTAATTTCTCTCTCAAAGCCGCTAGAGTTTAGTTTGCTAAACTGGCCTGACAAGAAGTACTCCGCCCTCAGGATAGGAGGTTGAAACCGTAGGCTGACCCGCTCGAAGTCTTGAGATAGGATGTATCATGTTAAAGCACGACAGAAGCCCTTCTTTTTTCTAAGACCAATTTTCGGATTGGCACCGAACACTTGATATTTTTCGGACGTCATGTTTTTACTAACGTTTCTTGGTTTTCCAAGCTTTTTGGCACTTTTAAACTATTTGTGTTTTTCCAGTATTAGTCTCGCAGTGCAACGCCGGACACCTTTTAGGGATTCGGCAAAAATATTCTCAGATATTGCTATATATGCATCGGTTTCGAATTGTGTCTTCGGTCAATAGTTGGGTTGCCCGGCTCCTGCACTTGCTTCCTACGTTTCGTTTTGTTCAGCTAGGCGTGCAAAGGGAGAACCACTGCGATTGTGCTTCCAGCTCACATGGTTGAGCACCTCAGTGGAGAAAGCCGAAAACTGACTGTCACAATAAGCGTAAACGGGTCAGCGATCCGATGACTATGTTAAATAACAGGCCGTTCCTAACATTGGCCGAAGTGTTTACGGCTTGACCTCGACTGTCGCCGAACACTACTGGGGGCTATTAACTAGCCTCCCAAACTAAATCCTCGATATTTTGCTCTTACATTAGAGCTGAGGTTATGATCATGCTTAGCATGACAACCCAAAGAAAGGAACCGATAGCGGGACTATTTTTTTTGAAAGACATTTCTTCTGTTAAACAGTAATATAACATATCTCTCCGCGTACCTTTGTTTATAAAACCGTATGGCCAGGTTGCCTTGTTTGTCGTCCTCATAAAGGCTTTATAAAGTAAGACAAACACTCCTCGGCTATTGGCCGAGGAGGTGGAAGCCGATGGTCGGTCAACAAAGTTTTGTACAATGCGGATCCAAGCATTAAATGATGTAAAGTACTTGGATACATAGAGTCATTACACACAATTTGTGATTTTACTATGGATATCGATCCTTAATTCAGCCACCCGTGCCCGCATTAAGGCTCGGGGGCTACTGGGCTTCGGGCTTATTATTTAAATATATTAAAGGGGCACATCGATCCCCTGGTCTGGTGTTGCCACCCGACCAGTGTCTCGGGGGCTACTGCATTGCTTGTCCAATGCAGAAAATTTTATGTGCAATATAGTTTCCGAGGAGATTTTGATCCTCAGGTTGGTCGGCCACACCCAACCTGAGTCTCGAGGACTGATCACGCCGCTTTCAGTGTCCCAAAGTATTCTGCCGAGCTAGGACTTGATCCTCAGGCCGATTTTGCAAATCGACCTGAGTCTCAGCGGCTACTGGGATCAGCGGTCTTATGTCATCCTTCATGTGCATCTCGGGTTTTAGACCGATACCCGCCTTGAGGGCTACTGGCTATATATCTTGGCAGACAATAAATTGCTACAATAAAAAATATTGACAAAAATCGGCCCACATTCGGGGTGGTGCACCACCTCGGAAGCAGTCCGGCATAAAGCTCGGGCGCTAGTGGCTGGCTACATAGAGGGCATTTCCGGCATTAAGCTCGGCTAAACTCCTTCAAACTTCTTTGAACCAAGGTGATTTACGACACCTCGGATACAGTCCGGCGTTGGAGCTCGGATACATTCCGCAGTTAGAGCTGGGAAGCGGTCCGGCGTTGGTGCTCGGGTGCAAAGGATACCTCGAATGCAGTCCGGCATTGGAGCTCGGACGCAAGAGGACACTGCCTCCCGGGAACAACTTCAAACCCAAGGTGTGGCATAAAAATAAACAAGGCATTGATAAAGGCCGGAAACTTAAAGGGGCTCCTCGGATACCCGACGTGTAAACCCGTCGAATGCATTTCGGCGATCCTCAAGATCAAAGATAAAGAAGATTTGTTGAACCAGTTTTCAAGACCGACGACCGAAGATGAAGAACAGTTCGGAAGAATCGAGGAGCGTCCCTAACTTGAAGACCGGTTCAAGGGGCTACTGACGGTGTCCTGGACTAGGGGGTACTCACCACGTCGTCTCCCAATCTATTAGATTGGGCCGAGGACCCCCATGGCCGTATACTCATGGGCCAGTTCGGACAACTGCCGCATACAAGGAAGATTCCACAAGACTTGGCGATCAAGACAAGGATTCCTCCCCACTGGCGTATTCGGCTATGACTCTTGTTATCCTAGGCCTTTGGTGCAATTATATAAACCGAGGCCAGGCTAGTCGATAGAATATACAACATACAACAATCATACCATAGGCTAGCTTCTAGGGTTTAGCCTCCTTGATCTCATGGTAGATCTACTCTTGTACTACCCATATCATCAATATTAGTCAAGCAGGATGTAGGGTTTTACCTCCATCAAGAGGGCCCGAACCTGGGTAAAACATTGTGTCCCTTGTCTCCTGTTACCATCTGCCTAGACGCACAGTTCGGGACCCCCTACCCGAGATCCGCCGGTTTTGACACCGACAGTCCATCTTAAAATCCTTGATGTAACACTCCAGATCCTGGTGATACACCAGCTAAGGTTAAAGCTTCATCTTTTACTGATAGGTGCTCCATCAGCCTTCTACCATCCAATCCTTCCATGCATATGCATGCTGAACCCAGCACGGTGAAAAAAATAGCATAAGCGGGTGATAACATCATGGATAGCCGTGTTTCTGCTCTTGTCATCTCCATGAGCTATCTCTCCATAGTTGATATCTCCTGCCTTAGGGTTTTCCTTGACAAAACTTTGAGTTCTAATGCTCCATGTTCCGGTCTTTCTCCAATACACCTTCATCTCGGGTATTGACAACTTCCATAGTCTGCCAAGTTCCATAAGGGTTGCCTTCCTGGGTCACACAAATCAGGAAATTCTTCGGAGCCACCAATTCTCCTAGTCTTCAGAGTCTTCAACAGTTGTAGTTTCCATTATCATAAGGTATGGAAAAATCCTCTTCATTCCGAATGGTCTTAGTTGTCCGATATCTTGTACTTCTGGGAGTGGCCTCATCAGTCGAATCTTCGAATGGTCAAAAGGGGAAAGGGGTATAGTCTCACTAAAAGGGAATATTTGAATAAACTCAGAAGAGAAGAGAGGTAAAAGATCTTTTGAAAAGAGAGTTGTAGAGAAAATCTTTCCTATGGGCTTGCCAGTTACTAGGGCCACGTCCTACAGTCAACATGTGCTCTGATACCATCTTGTAGCGACCCGACGCGAATGGATCAAGTCTCTGTGCTTAAGTGTCATCCCTGGATCGGTATGCTGACACACACAGTACTCGAGGGATTTATAACAGAGGTAAATCACATGTATAAAGTAACGTAAATACTATTACCTCAATCCAAACATAGCGGAAGCAACAAGGTTGTGGATTCCCATCAACACCAACGGCAAAGTTGAGTGTAGAAATCGTAACCCTAACATATCACTTACTCGTCGTAAGAAGTCCTGCAACATGAGATGTTGCAGCCACGAGGGTCAGTACATGGAATGTACTGGAAAATTCACACCATGTAGAATGATGAACAATGGCTATCACTACATGCATATATGGCTGGTGGAAAAGCTCTATGGTTATATGGTTTTTGCGAAAAGCCAGTTTTTCCCTACTGCAAAGGAATAAATTTTATTTAACTATCATGGTGGATGTTAAACATTGAGAATGGTTGACAGCATTCTCAATCCCAATTAAGCATCATCATTAAAACCCAACAAAATTAATTTAAAGTAATATGATGAGATTCACATGATAATCCAAGTACTAGATACTCAAAACGTCTATAACCGGGGACACGGCTAATCATGATTAGTTTGTACACTCTGCAGAGGTTTGCGCACTTTTCCCCACAAGACTCGATCGCCTCCATTGGATTTCTCGCACTACATGGTGTTTGAGAAATGGATGACCGAGACATAGTCTTTCAGAAGCGCTTACACCTTATGATGGATAGACCGATACACCTACTTTCCCCTACATCTGCTAGTCTACCGTGTAAGAGTTTGCACGACTTAATCAACTATGCTAGAGCCCATAATAGCTTGTGGCTGCACACGGAAGTTTCTAGTATGAAAAGTCTCATGATCCCTTTGGGCCTGGGTGGCGGTCCATAAAGGAAAACAACAGGCAATCCTGGAATACCCAGGTACCTCAATCCACTCAGATGTGTGTTTAAGTTGCCACCTTGGATAAACCATTAATTAACAAACTCACATCTGTCATGGATATCACTCACCCAATCCACGTCTACTAGCATAGCATGGCATAATAAGCAACGTAGAAATAACTCCCAAGGTTTGAATGCAGGGCAATATGTGACACTCCAAAAAATTTTCATTTGGTTTTTAGCAAAACCTTTGTTGGTTTTGAAAAGAGGGCATTTAAATTTTTTTTCTTTCAGAAAAAACCTTCCTCTTAAAAACTTCTTTTTTTGGGGCAAGGATTTTTATTTCTGTGTCATCTTCAAACTATGGTGTTTGATCTTTTAAAACTTTTTCTCTAATGACTCCCTGCTCAAAACATATTTTGGGATTTATTGTTTTTCTTTTAAAAAGAAACTCTATGAAAATTGGGATTTTTCATATCTGGAAGACCACCCATGATTTTTGTTTTTTCCCATGTGGTAAAACCTCTCCAAAACCTCCCCTCCTCCTTGAAAACAATCTAAGTTCGGTGTCCCAACAAGTCCAAACAAGTTTTAGATTTTATTTCAATTTATTTATCTCTCAAATCTTCTCTGACAATTATTTTGAGCGTGAGTGATTTTCAAAGCAAGTACCCTATTGCAATTGACTTTTGACCTCAAACCAACTCTTCTAGATTGTCCTTTGCATCCACAACTCAGAACCATCTTGATCCACTCTTCCTCTTTCCAAAATTTTCAAATTTCAGCCTCTGCAAGTTTGGACCAGATTTTCCAAATTTGGTAAAATTCATATTTTTACTTCTCCAAAAATTCTACCAAAAATCAGGCAGCCTACTGGTGCAATGAGAAGCCACTCCACGAAAAACCAGCTCAAGGAAAAATCCCTACATTCCTATATCATTCTGTCAAACACCTTGCATGCATTGTTTCTGTTCATCTTCAATCAAGTTCAGAGTTTCAGTGTCGATCTTCGTCAGAAATTCATTCACATGCCCACAGTGCCCTTGGCACGTTGCTCGCAGCCTGGCCTGCTTGTCCGGAGCTCCACACGCGCGCTTGGCGCCTTCCTGGCATCGGTGGCGCCCTGGCCCGCCTGCGCCGGCGTGTCTTGCGGCGGCCGAAGCACCATAGCGGCCGACAGGGAGCAGAACGGCGGCATAACGCCGTTCAGCGCCGCCCAAACCCCCTGGTGGCTCCGCGTGGCCATTTCCTTGCTGGTGCATGCATGCAGCACCGCCACCATGGCCGGGCACGCGCAGAGCGCGTTCTCTGCCGCCGGCGTGCCGTGCGGCCGTTCCATCGAGGACAAGCCGTAACTCTCCCTCCCGTGCTGAGTTGGACACTGGGATGGCACCAGTGCTCCACCTAGTCGATGATCAAGCCCGTAAGCCGGCCGTCCACCCACAGCTCCGCCGTAATCTCCCGCCGGACTTATCCGTTCACGTCAACCGCCTCGTACCGCCTATATATAGCCCCCGCCCCGAGCTTGCTCTTGCCCCCGCACCACTCCACCACCTCGCCAGACCGCGCCTAGCCACTGGAGGGGCCTCGAGGGGCCTTTCCTACTCGAATCCAGCCACCTCCGCCTGCCTCGGGCTCCGGCAACGTTCTCTTTGATGAGGCCGTCCCCGGCGCCCAAACCCCGTCAATCTCCTCCTCTAGCTACCAGAGGCCTGACCCCCACCTCAATTTGATGCTTGCAGCCCTCTCCGACGAGCTCCATCCTCGCCCGAGCCGCCGTCCGCCGGAGCAGGAGCCACCATCGACGTGGTGCTCACCGGCGACCACCACCACCACCACCTGACGCGGAATGGCGCCCTGAGCACGGAGGTACCCTCCGATCCCTCTGCCTCGCCGTGGATCGCCGCGGCCCTCGGGCGCCAAGTCTCTGCCTTCATTTTCAAACCTGACGGGTGGGTCCATCCCGTCAGCGTTTTAATCTTTTTGAAACATTTTCTGAAAACGCCTTCGGGCTAAAATACGCTTTCTCCACGGAGCCGGCGTATTCGGGACTGAAGCGTTTTCTATTTTTATAAAAAGAACCCTGGAAAGTTTCTGTTTCATTACAGAAAGGTCCATGGACAAAAACCTTTATAACTTTTAATCAGAAGCATATTTTGGAGTGATTCTTTTTCTGTTCTCTTTGAAATTTTGTCTAGTTTTTTATAAGATTTATTTGAAAAATATTTGGAATAATTTCTATGCACCTCTCGGTATTCACGATAGCGCGTATATTTTCCTTATACCGTAGATACCGAAGGAGGTGATGGGACCGCGAACTTCACCGAGCTAGGCTCCGACTACTCTGAACTAGGCAAGCATGTTTGAACTTTTGATATGATGAGTGTCTTGGCATGTTTGCATTTAGCTAGTTTCATGGCATATTGATGAGCATATCGAGGAACGTTATTTCCATGCATTGTTAAGGCAAGTGAGTTCGATGATCCAAACGTTGTTGGATGTGAGTATACATGGCCATGTGTTGGCATGAGGATGGATAAGACGGCAGTGTTGTAGCATGCCAGTCTTATGCTATACTATTGACTTCAATGTCAGCCCGTATCGGTTCGGTTCCCGTCCACATTCCCTTCCTGTACTACCACATGTTTTCCGCAAGGAATATGGTTTAGTAAGTTGCAAACCGCTTTCCTGGTACACACCAAAAGGAGAGGCCGGAATGATGGTTCCATGGCCCTGGATTAAAGCCAGTCATCCGGTCAGGGGGCATGGGTGTTTCCGGTTGGGACCGAGAGGGGGGCACCCCTTAGAGCGCGCGTATATAAATTTGATCCCATGCTATTCGAGATTGTGATCTCCCCGTCTCAAAAGTTTTTCTTGGACGATGTCTAGGGTGATTCCTGGCATCGAGAGGTTGGATGGGTGTGTACTGGTTAGCTGTGTTTTCTTCCGAAATACCATAAACGGAACTAGTCTTTCGTGACTACAGAAATCCGTTGGTTGTGGGAAATTTTTGTACAAACTCTGCAGAGTCATAATTCTTCAAATCATCCTATCCATATCCAAGTTCTGTGCTAACTTATTCTGACAACTGCCAGTTTTGGTGACAGATACTCCGGTGAATCATAAGAATGCTGAGTCAGGTTAAATGTTTATTCTTGTGGATGGACTAACCCGTATATTGCCCTGAGATGATTAATCTAACATGTGTATTATTTTTCCTTATGAAGAAAGCCCTTTCTGTGATGTCGCTCAGACGTCCGACTGCGGCAGTGCTGTTATTTACTTTCCTCATAAGCCCTTTATGTGGTGTCGCTAAGACGCCCGACTGTGGCATTTCTTTTAAAAGCCCTTTATGTGGTGTCGCCAAGACGCCCGACTGTGGCATTTCTTTTAAAAGCCCTTTATGTGGTGTCGCCAAGACGCCCGACTGTGGCATTTCTTTTAAAGCCCTTTATGTGGTGTCGCTAAGACGCCTGACTATGGCATTTCTTTTAAAGCCCTTTATGTGGTGTCGCTAAGACGCCCGACTGTGGCATTTCTTTTTAAAGCCCTTTATGTGGTGTCGCTAAGACTCCCGACTGTGGCAAGAATTTTCTTTTATATAGTTGATCACCTTTCGTGGCGTCGCTTCAGACACATGATTGGTTTCCATTTATATTTCTGTTGGGATTTCAGGCGGACTACCGCCGATTCCCATTTTTACTGACCTTGCCTGCTAATATTTGAATGTGCTTTGGTAAATTATTCATTACGCATTCGTGCATGCATTTGTTATATCTTACGTCCGAACTGTCTTGCGAGTACTTTCAAAGTACTCACTGGCTTGTTGATTTGGCCAGATGCTGACAAAGGTGATCTCATGGATGAAGAGTTCGATAGCGAGTCCGACGCCTAGAGGAATCCCAGTCAGTCTCATGCAACCCTGGATTTGGTCACTATATTATATCCGCTTCCGCAACCCGAATAAAGTACATCGAGCCTCACCTCGACGCTCGATGAGATGCTAGTTTGAGAGCCATGTTATCTCACTCCCCACTGTATTATTCCACCATCGCTTATTCCCCGAGTCAGTAGCATGCCACCACACCATTGTGATATTTCCGCCATTATGTATAATTATTGGCGTGCTTGTAATAAATTGTTGAGCACCCTTAGCTCAACCCTGTATTATCCTGTGCTACTGGCTTATTGTATCAAGAGTTTGTCTACCAGTGAGGAGGATTTTCTCTCATACTGGACCCAAAAGATTGGTTTCTCAATAAATATTTTTATTGGAAAACCGGTCGTGACAAGCTTGGTACCAGAGCCAGGCTGACTGTAGGAAGCCACTAGGTGCGACCGCTAATTGGTTATTAGCATAATAGAGCTAATCTGTATTTTTTTGCAATTGTAGTGATTTTTCTGACAGTCAGCATATATTTATGATCTGACCATTCAGAATTTTTGCCTACTTTTGTAGATGGCCGACAACAGCTGCGAGTCTCAGACCTTCGCCAACGTACCCGATGGATTCGTCAAGCTTCTCTCCTTCATCGTTCAGGTCGCGATGGGGCCATCTGTGCGCCCAGTCGTCTCACTCTGCCAGCACAAAGTCAACGACAGTCTGACCATGCACCAGGCCTCGGTGCAATTCAGGGGAGGGCGTGGTGAGTTACGCCGCTTTCGGTTCGTGGGAAGAGCCATGCCCACGGAGAAGCATGCTATTCAGATGGCAGCCCGCGAGTCGATAGCTCGCCTCAGGGATATCCTTCCCGTGATGAAGGCTCGTCGTTACCGCTATCTTCCATGCCACGTGCCCTACACCTGTCACTACGCATACTCCTGCCCCGGAGGAGAGCGAGACGAGGCCTTTGAGATGCTTATTGAGTATCTTCGGGCCCTGGAGGCCGCCTTCGATAACTTGGTGGACGACTTTGTGGCCGCCCGCATGGACTCAGTACATGGCTGTGCTGCCAACAGGAGGGAGCTCCTGCCCACCGCACCGCCATCGACTTTTGCCTCATCATCAGCATCTTATGCACCTGCTCGTCGCCTGCCTTCTACTGAAGAGTTCAACCAAGTCATTGCGCCCACTCCAGCGCGCACTGCACTGCCCTTCACGCCAACTCCTATTCGTGTTATTCCGCCCCTGGCACCCGCTCCATCCACTCGGTGCAGCACTACTCGTATGGAGCCTATTAGCGAGGAGGAAGTCGAGTCCCCAGCCTCGCTACACCTCACCCTTGGCAGGGCCAAGGACATCATCAACATCTCCGACTAAGTACGCTTAGCCATCACGCGATGTACCACCATGTAAGATATGGGAAGTAGCCTGTTTGCGCATCATGTAGGAAGTGGAGAAGTGCACTAGCCTAAATAACATGTCAGGATTATGTACGCATATCCTGAGTGATGTATTGTATAATTATCGCCCGCGTGTAAGATACGTAATGAGCAGTCTTTCTCCATGCGCAAATCAAATATTTTTTTCTTTAAGTGATCTTGGCTATTTAATTTATTTGCCAACCTTGTGCATTTATGGATTTGTTTTTGCGACCCCTTTTCGTTTTTCTTATGGGTTTTACAAAATATGTCCCCAGAGTGAAAAATGTCTCGTCCTTGGACTCGCTCCATGCCAGCTCCGCCAGAGGAAAAATATGACACTCAACCAAGCAACAATTTCACTCAAGGTCAGTCAAGTCAACAGGGCAGTGAAACGGCACTTTCTCAAATGTGCCGCCTTTATGAACAAAGTCAGCAACAACATCAGGAAATGATGAACCAAGTCATCAACATGGGAAATCACCATGGGCAGTATCCGCAGCATTCCAAGCTATCTGAGCTACAGAAGACGCGTCCCCCAACATTTTCTCATACTAACAAGCCTCTTGAGGCCGAAGACTGGCTTCGAGATATGGAGAGAAAATTAATTATTGCAAAATGTTCAGACCCCAAGAAGGTACTTTATGCGCCGCACTATCTCACAGGAGCAGCCGCATCTTGGTGGGAGAATTTCCTGCACATGCATCCCAACGAAAATGATATCACCTGGGATGATTTCAAGGAAGGCTTTCGTGGCGCACACATTCCTAAGAGTATTATGAAAATCAAAAAGAGAGAGTTCGATGACCTCAAACAGAGGAACATGACAGTGTCAGATTACAACGGTCAATTTACTTTATTGTCTCGCTACGCCAATGAAGATCGTATGACTGAAAGCAAGAAGATGGAAAAATTCCTTGACGGTCTAGCGCCCGCACTTAAATGCCAACTAGTCGTACACACTTTTCCAGATTTTAAAACACTGGTGGACAAGGCGATTACTCTGGAAAATGAAAGACGCAGCTTGGAAGATATCCGCAAGCGAAAAAGGGACCAGACCAACTATGCTCGCAATCATCGAAGCAAGACAGATTTTCAAAAGGGTGGAACACACAAGTCCGTGTCCAACGTTTCACGCCCAATCAAGAATTTCCATGCAAGGGACAAGGAGTTCACATATCGCCCCGGCATTACTTGCTACGCATGTGGAGAGGAAGGACACTATGCCAGTCCCAAGCCTAGAAACTCAGCCCCAAAGCCGAACAATGGCGGCAATAATTCAGCGCCCAAACGGAACAATTTCAATCCCAACAACAACCACAGGAAGGGTCATCTGAACCACGTAACCAAAGAGGAGGCACAAAATGCTCCAGATATCGTACTCGGTACGTTTCCTGTCAACACAATACCTGCAATGGTTTTGTTTGATTCTGGAGCTTCTCACTCTTTTATTTCGAAAAGTTTTGCTTTGCAAAATAATTTTTCGATGCTTCCTTTGGAGAAATCCATGACCATCAAGTCCCCTGGGATTCAGCAAGTCACTCAGAGTTACTGTCAGGATGTGGTTATTGAGTTCAAAGGATTGAAGTTCCACGCCAATCTCATTGTGTTGGAAAATAAAGGACTGGATGTCATCCTCGGGATGGACTGGCTAACCACCAACAAGGGTTTCATTGACTGTTTCAACCGGACCGTAATTCTCACACACCACCACGGGAAGACAATAAGGGTATCCGCCAAGGAAAGAGAAATACCCCGGCAACCAAGATTAAATAAGGTGGACGTTTCTGAGTTAAACAAGGTTCCAGTAGTATGTGAATTTCTAGACGTATTCCCCGAAGAGCTACCTGAAGGAAATATGCCCTAGAGGCAATAATAAAGTTATTATTTATTTCCTTACATATCATGATAAATGTTTATTATTCATGCTAGAATTGTATTAACTGGAAACATAATACATGTGTGAATACATAGGCAAACAGAGTGTCACTAGTATGCCTCTACTTGACTAGCTCATTAATCAAAGATGGTTATGTTTCCTAACCATGAACAAAGAGTTGTTATTTGATTAACGAGATCACATCATTAGTTGAATGATCTGATTGACATGACCCATTCCATTAGCATAGCACCCGATCGTTTAGTATGTTGCTATTGCTTTTATCCATGACTTATACATGTTCCTTTAACTATGAGATTATGCAACTCCCGTTTACCGTAGGAACACTTTGTGTGCTACCAAACGTCACAACGTAACTGAGTGATTATAAAGGTGCTCTACAGGTGTCTCCGAAAGTATTTGTTGGGTTGGCATATTTCGAGATTAGGATTTGTCACTCCGAATGTCGGAGAGGTATCTCAGGGCCTTCTCGGTAATGCACATCACATAAAGCCTTGCAAGCATTGCAACCAATGAGTTAGTTGCAAGATGATGTACTACGGAACGAGTAAAGAGACTTGCCGGTAACGAGATTGAACTAGGTATTGGATACCGACGATCGAATCTCGGGCAAGTAACATACCGATGACAAAGGGAACAACGTATGTTGTTATGCGGTCTGACCGATAAAGATCTTCGTAGAATATGTAGGAGCCAATATGGGCATCCAGGTCCCGCTATTGGTTATTGACCGGAGACGTGTCTCGGTCATGTCTACATTGTTCTCGAACCGTAGGGTCCGCACGCTTAACGTTACGATGACAATTATTATGAGTTTATGCACCGAAGGAGTTCGGAGTCCCGGATGTGATCACGGACATGACGAGGAGTCTCGAAATGGTCGAGACGTAAAGAATGATATATTGGAAGCCTATGTTTGGACATCGGATGTGTTCCAGGTGAAATCAGGATTTTACCGGAATACCGGGAGGGTTACCGGAACCCCCCGGGAGCATGATGGGCCAACATGGGCCTTGGTGGAGAGGAGAGAGGGCTGCCCTCATGGGCTGCGCGCCTCCCCCCTTCCCCTAGTCCTATTAGGACTAGGAGAGGTGGCCGGCCCCTCTCTCTCTCTCCCCCTTGGAGAATCCTAGTCCAACTAGGATTGGGGGGGGATCCTACTCCCAGAGGGAGTAGGACTCTCCTGGCGCGCCAGGCTTGGCCGGCCAGCCCCTCCCCCTTGGCTCCTTTATATACGGGGGCAGGGGAGCACCCTAAAACACACAAGTTGATCTACGGATCGTTCCTTAGCCGTGTGCGGTGCCCCCTTCCACCAAATTCCACCTCGGTTATATCGTTGCAGTGCTTAGGCGAAGCCCTGCGCCGGTAACACATCAAGATCGTCACCACGCCGTCGTGCTGACGGAACTCTTCCCCGACGCTTTGCTGGATCGGAGCCCGGGGATCGTCATCGAGCTGAACGTGTGCCAAGAACTCGGAGGTGCCGGAGTAACGGTGCTGTGATCGGTTGGATCGCGAGGAGAACGTACGACTACTTCCTCTACGTTGCGTCAACGCTTCCGCTTCGGTCTACGAGGGTACGTAGACAACACTCTCCCCTCTCGTTGCTATGCATCACCATGATCTTGCGTGTGCGTAGGAAAATTGTTGAAATTACTACGTTCCCCGACAGTGGCATCCGAGCCTAGGTTTTTATGGTTTGATGTTATTTGCACGAGTAGAACACAAGTGAGTTGTGGACGATACAAGTCATACTGCCTACCAGCATGTCATATTTTGGTTCAGCGGTATTGTTGGACGAGACGATCCGGACCAACCTTACGCGTACTCTTACGCGAGACCGGTTCCCTCGAAGTGCTTTGCACATAGATGGCTTGCGGAAGACTGTCTCTCCAACTTTAGTTGAACCGAGTGTGGCTATGCCCGGTCCTTGAGAAGGTTAAAACGGAGTCTATTTGACAAACTATCGTTGTGGTTTTGATGCGTAGGTAAGATGAGTTCTTGCTTAAGCCCGTAGCAGCCACGTAAAACTTGCAACAACAAAGTAGAGGACGTCTAACTTGTTTTTGCAGGGCATGTTGTGATGTGATATGGTCAAGGCATGATGCTAAATTTTATTGTATGAGATGATCATGTTTTGTAACCGAGTTATCGGCAACTGGCAGGAGCCATATGGTTGTCGCTTTATTGTATGCAATGCAATCGCGATGTAATGCTTTACTTTATTACTAAACGGTAGTGATAGTCGTGGAAGCATAAGATTGGCGAGACGACAACGATGCTACGATGGAGATCAAGGTGTCGCGCCGGTGACGATGGTGATCATGACGGTGCTTCGAAGATGGAGATCACAAGCACGAGATGATGATGGCCATATCATATCACTTATATTGATTGCATGTGATGTTTATCTTTTATGCATCTTATCTTGCTTTGATTGACGGTAGCATTATAAGATGATCTCTCACTAAATTATCAAGAAGTGTTCTCCCTGAGTATGCACCGTTGCGAAAGTTCTTCGTGCTGAGACACCACGTGATGATCGGGTGTGATAGGCTCTACGTTCAAATACAACAGGTGCAAAACAGTTGCACACGCGGAATACTCAGGTTTAACTTGACGAGCCTAGCATATAACAGATATGGCCTCGGAACACGGAGACCGAAAGGTCGAGCGTGAATCATATAGTAGATATGATCAACATAGTGATGTTCACCATTGAAACTACTCCATCTCACGTGATGATCGGACATGGTTTAGTTGATTTGGATCACGTGATCACTTAGAGGATTAGAGGGATGTCTATCTAAGTGGGAGTTCTTAAGTAATATGATTAATTGAACTTAAAATTTATCATGAACTTAGTACCTGATAGTATCTTGCTTGTCTATGTTGTGTAGATAGATGGCTCGTGCTGTTGTTCCGTTGAATTTTAATGCATTCCTTGAGAAAGCAAAGTTGAAAGATGATGGTAGCAATTACACGGACTGGGTCCGTAACTTGAGGATTATCCTCATTGCTGCACAGAAGAATTACGTCCTGGAAGCACCGCTAGGTGCCAGGCCTGGTGCAAGAGCTACGCCAGATGTTGTGAACGTCTGGCAAAGCAAAGCTGATGACTACTCTATAGTTCAGTGTGCCATGCTTTACGGCTTAGAGCCGGGACTTCAACGACGTTTTGAACACCATGGAGCATATGAGATGTTCCAGGAGTTGAAGTTAATATTTCAAGCAAATGCCCGGATTGAGAGATATGAAGTCTCCAATAAGTTCTATAGCTGTAAGATGGAGGAGAACGGTTCTGTCAGTGAGCATATACTCAGAATGTCTGGGTATAACAATCACTTGATTCAACTGGGAGTTAATCTTCCAGATGATTGCGTCATTGACAGAATTCTCCAATCACTGCCACCAAGCTACAAGAGCTTCGTGATGAACTATAATATGCAAGGGATGACCAAAACTATGCCCGAGCTCTTCGCGATGCTGAAAGCCGCGGAGGTAGAAATCAAAAAGGAGCATCAAGTGTTGATGGTTAACAAAACCACTAGTTTCAAGAAAAAGGGCAAAGGGAAGAAAAAGGGGAACTTCAAAAAGAACAGCAAGCAAGTTGCTAATCAAGAGAAGAAACCCAAGTCTGGACCTAAGCCTGAAACTGAGTGCTTCTATTGCAAGCAGACTGGTCACTGGAAGCGGAACTGCCCCAAGTATTTGGCGGATAAGAAGGATGGCAAGGTTAACAAAGGTATATATGATATACATGTTATTGATGTATACCTTACTAATTCTCGCAGTAGCACCTGGGTATTTGATACTGGTTCTGTTGCTAATATTTGCAACTCAAAACAGGGGCTACGGATTAAGCGAAGATTGGCTAAGGACGAGGTGACGATGCGCGTGGGAAATGGTTCCAAAGTCGATGTGATCGCGGTCGGCATGCTACCTCTACATCTACCTTCGGGATTAATATTAGATCTAAATAATTGTTATTTAGTACCAGCGTTGAGCATGAACATTATATCTGGATCTTGTTTGATGCGAGACGGTTATTCATTTAAATCAGAGAATAATGGTTGTTCTATTTATATGAGTAATATCTTTTATGGTCATGCACCATTAAAGAATGGTTTGTTCTTACTTAATCTTGATAGTAGTGATACACATATTCATAATGTTGAAGCCAAAAGATGCAGAGTTGATAATGATAGTGCAACTTATTTGTGGCACTGCCGTTTAGGTCATATCGGTGTAAAACGCATGAAGAAACTCCATACTAATGGACTTTTGGAGTCACTTGATTATGAATCACTTGGCACTTGCGAACCGTGCCTTATGGGCAAGATGACTAAAACACCGTTCTCCGGTACTATGGAGAGAGCAACAGATTTATTGGAAATCATACATACTGATGTATGTGGTCCAATGAATGTTGAGGCTCGTGGCGGATATCGTTATTTTCTCACCTTCACTGATGATTTAAGCAGATATGGGTATATCTACTTAATGAAACACAAGTCTGAAACATTTGAAAAGTTCAAAGAATTTCAGAGTGAAGTGGAAAATCATCGTAACAAGAAAATAAAGTTTCTACGATCTGATCGTGGAGGAGAATATTTGAGTTACGAGTTTGGTCTACATTTGAAACAATGCGGAATAGTTTCGCAACTCACGCCACCCGGAACACCACAACGTAATGGTGTGTCCGAATGTCGTAATCGTACTTTACTGGATATGGTACGATCTATGATGTCTCTTACCGATTTACCGCTATCATTTTGGGGTTATGCTTTAGAGACGGCCGCATTCACGTTAAATAGGGCACCATCGAAATCCGTTGAGACGACGCCTTATGAACTATGGTTTGGCAAGAAACCAAAGTTGTCGTTTCTTAAAGTTTGGGGCTGCGATGCTTATGTGAAAAAGCTTCAACCTAATAAGCTCGAACCCAAATCGGAAAAATGTGTCTTCATAGGATACCCAAAGGATACTATTGGGTACACCTTCTATCACAGATCCGAAGGCAAGATTTTTGTTGCTAAAGTCGGAAACTTTCTAGAGAAGGAGTTTCTCTCGAAAGAAGTGAGTGGGAGGAAAGTAGAACTTGACGAGATAACTGTATCTACTCCCTTATTGAGAAGTAGTACGTCACAGAAATCAGTTTCTGTGACACCTACACCAAATAGGGAGGAAGCTAATGATAATGATCATGAAACTTCAGATCAAGTTTCTACTGAACCTCGTAGATCAACCAGAGTAAGATCCGCACCAGAGTGGTACGGTAATCCTATTTTGGAAGTCATGTTACTAGACCATGATGAACCTACGAACTATGAAGAAGTAATGGTGAGCCCAGATTCCGCAAAATGGCTTGAGGCCATGAAATCTAAGATGGGATCCATGTATGAGAACAAAGTGTGGACTTTGGTTGACTTGCCCGATGATCGGCAAGCAATTGAGAATAAATGGATTTTTAAGAAGAAGACTGACGCTGATGGTAATGTTACTGTCTATAAAGCTCGACTTGTTGCAAAAGGTTTTCGACAAGTTCAAGGGATTGACTACGATGAGACTTTCTCACCCGTAGCGATGCTTAAGTCTGTCCGAATCATGTTAGCAGTTGCCGCATTTTATGATTATGAAATTTGGCAAATGGATGTCAAAACTGCATTCCTGAATGGATTTCTGGAAGAAGAGTTGTATATGATGCAACCAGAAGGTTTTGTCGATCCAAAGGGAGCTAACAAAGTGTGCAAGCTCCAGCGATCCATTTATGGACTGGTGCAAGCTTCTCGGAGTTGGAATAAACGCTTTGATAGTGTGATCAAAGCATTTGGTTTTATACAGACTTTTGGAGAAGCCTGTATTTACAAGAAAGTGAGTGGGAGCTCTGTAGCATTTCTGATATTATATGTGGATGACATATTACTGATCGGAAATAATATAGAATTTCTGGATAGCATAAAGGGATACTTGAATAAGAGTTTTTCGATGAAAGACCTCGGTGAAGCTGCTTACATATTGGGCATTAAGATCTATAGAGATAGATCAAGACGCTTAATAGGACTTTCACAAAGCACATACCTTGACAAATTTTGAAGAAGTTCAAAATGGATCAGGCAAAGAAAGGGTTCTTGCCTGTGTTACAAGGTATGAAGTTGAGTAAGACTCAATGCCCGACCACCGCAGAAGATAGAGAGAAAATGAAAAATGTTCCCTATGCTTCAGCCATAGGCTCTATCATGTATGCAATGCTGTGTACCAGACCTGATGTGTGCCTTGTTGTAAGCTTAGCAGGCAGGTACCAAAGTAATCCAGGAGTGGATCACTGGACAGCGGTCAAGAACATCCTTAAGTACTTGAGAAGGACTAAGGATATGTTTCTCATTTATGGAGGTGACAAAGAGCTCGTCGTAAACGGTTACGTCGATGCAAGCTTTGACACTGATCCGGATGATTCTAAATCGCAAACCGGATACGTATTTACATTAAACGGTGGAGCTGTCAGTTGGTGCAGTTCTAAACAAAGCGTCGTGGCAGGATCTACATGTGAAGCTGAGTACATAGCTGCTTCAGAAGCAGCTAATGAAGGAGTCTGGATGAAGGAGTTCATATCCGATCTAGGTGTTGTACCTAGCGTATCGGGTCCAATGAAAATCTTTTGTGACAATACTGGTGCAATTGCCTTGGCAAAGGAATCCAGATTTCACAAAAGAACCAAACACATCAAAAGACGCTTCAACTCCATCCGGGATTTAGTCCAGGTGGGAGACATAGAGATATGCAAGATACATACGGATCTGAATGTTGCAGACCCGTTGACTAAGCCTCTTCCACGAGCAAAACATGATCAGCACCAAGACTCCATGGGTGTTAGAATCATTACTTTGTAATCTAGATTATTGACTCTAGTGCAAGTGGGAGACTGAAGGAAATATGCCCTAGAGGCAATAATAAAGTTATTATTTATTTCCTTACATATCATGATAAATGTTTATTATTCATGCTAGAATTGTATTAACTGGAAACATAATACATGTGTGAATACATAGGCAAACAGAGTGTCACTAGTATGCCTCTACTTGACTAGCTCATTAATCAAAGATGGTTATGTTTCCTAACCATGAACAAAGAGTTGTTATTTGATTAACGAGATCACATCATTAGTTGAATGATCTGATTGACATGACCCATTCCATTAGCATAGCACCCGATCGTTTAGTATGTTGCTATTGCTTTTACCCATGACTTATACATGTTCCTTTAACTATGAGATTATGCAACTCCCATTTACCGTAGGAACACTTTGTGTGCTACCAAACGTCACAACATAACTGAGTGATTATAAAGGTGCTCTACAGGTGTCTCCGAAAGTATTTGTTGGGTTGGCATATTTCGAGATTAGGATTTGTCACTCCGAATGTCGGAGAGGTATCTCAGGGCCTTCTCGGTAATGCACATCACATAAAGCCTTGCAAACATTGCAACCAATGAGTTAGTTGCGAGATGATGTATTACGGAACTAGTAAAGAGACTTGCCGGTAACGAGATTGAACTAGGTATTGGATACGGACGATCGAATCTCGGGCAAGTAACATACCGATGACAAAGGGAACAACGTATGTTGTTATGCGGTCTGACCGATAAAGATCTTCGTAGAATATGTAGGAGCCAATATGGGCATCCAGGTCCCGCTATTGGTTATTGACCGGAGACGTGTCTCGGTCATGTCTACATTGTTCTCGAACCGTAGGGTCCGCACGCTTAACGTTACGATGACAATTATTATGAGTTTATGCACCGAAGGAGTTCGGAGTCCCGGATGTGATCACGGACATGACGAGGAGTCTCGAAATGGTCGAGACGTAAAGAATGATATATTGGAAGCCTATGTTTGGACATCGGATGTGTTCCAGGTGAAATCAGGATTTTACCGGAATACCGGGAGGGTTACCGGAACCCCCCGGGAGCATGATGGGCCAACATGGGCCTTGGTGGAGAGGAGAGAGGGCTGCCCTCATGGGCTGCGCACCTCCCCCCTTCCCCTAGTCCTATTAGGACTAGGAGAGGTGGCCGGCCCCTCTCTCTCTCTCCCCCTTGGAGAATCCTAGTCCAACTAGGATTGGGGGGGGGGGGAATCCTACTCCCAGAGGGAGTAGGACTCTCCTGGCGCGCCAGGCTTGGCCGGCCAGCCCCTCCCCCTTGGCTCCTTTATATACGGGGGCAGGGGAGCACCCTAAAACACACAAGTTGATCTACGGATCGTTCCTTAGCCGTGTGCGGTGCCCCCTTCCACCAAATTCCACCTCGGTTATATCGTTGCAGTGCTTAGGCGAAGCCCTGCGGCGGTAACACATCAAGATCATCACCACGCCGTCGTGCTGACGGAACTCTTCCCCGACGCTTTGCTGGATCGGAGCCCGGGGATCGTCATCGAGCTGAACGTGTGCCAAGAACTCGGAGGTGCCGGAGTAACGGTGATGTGATCGGTTGGATCGCGAGGAGAACGTACGACTACTTCCTCTACGTTGCGTCAACGCTTCCGCTTCGGTCTACGAGGGTACGTAGACAACACTCTCCCCTCTCGTTGCTATGCATCACCATGATCTTGCGTGTGCGTAGGAATTTTTTTGAAATTACTACGTTCCCCGACACTACCAGGCATGCCACCAGATCGAGAGATAGAGTTCAGCATTGAGCTCGCACCAGGAACCACCCCCATATACAAGAAACCATACAGAATGGCACCATCCGAGTTGGTTGAGTTGAAAAAACAAATAAAGGAATTGCTGGACAAAGGATACATTCGAGCCAGTTTCTCACCTTGGGGATCACCAATTTTATTTGCCAACAAGAAGGACGGAACACTGCGATTGTGTATTGACTATCAAGCACTTAACATGGTCACAATCAAGAACAAATACCCAATGCCAAGGATAAACGATTTGTTTGATCAACTCGCACAGGCCAAGGTATTCTCAAAAATTGACTTAAGGTCAGGATACCATCAATTGAAGGTGCGAACCGAAGATATCCCCAAGACAGCCTTCACCTCCAGATATGGACTGTATGAGTTCACGGTAATGCCATTTGGATTAACGAACGCCCCCGCATATTTTGTTCACCTCATGAACAAAGTATTTATGAAGTTTATGGACAAGTTCATTGTGGTATTCATCGACGATATTCTGGTATACTCCAAGACACCAGAAGAGCACGTGGAACATCTCAGAATTGTGCTAGGAGAGCTCAGGAAACATCAATTGTATGCTAAATTCAGCAAGTGCGAATTTTGGCTAAGACAAGTAGGCTTTCTAGGCCACGTACTGACCTAGGACGGTATCGAAGTGGACCCGGAGAAAGTCAAGGCCGTACTTGGCTGGAAGTCCCCAGCCAGCGTAACCGACATACAGAGTTTCTTGGGAATGGCAGGATATTACCGCAGATTTATTGAAGGATTCTCCACCATAGCCAAGCCTATGACACAGTTACTCAAGAAAGACAAGAAGTTTGAATGGATAGAAGCCTGCGAGAAAAGTTTCCAAGAGCTAAAGAGGAAGTTAACGACAACACCGGTATTAATTGTGCCAGACATACACAAGAATTTTGAAGTATATTGTGACGCGTCCAGAAAGGCTCTCGGATGCGTATTGATGCAAGAAGGCAAAGTTGTCGCCTACGCTTCAAGGCAGCTTCGCAAGCATGAGGAAAATTATCCCACTCATGACTTGGAAATGGCAGCTGTCATTCATGCACTTAAGGAATGGAGGCATTTCTTACTTGGAAATCGATGTGAAATATACACGGCCATAAAAGTCTCAAATATATTTTCACACAGCCAGAACTAAACTTACGGCAATGACGCTGGTTGGAATTGGTAAAGGATTACGATGTTGGTATCCACTACCATCCAGGTAAAGCAAATGTAGTGGCCGATGCTCTTAGTCGGAACCCCAGCCCCGACGAGAACAGTCTGCAAAGCTTGAGACCCGAATTCCAACAAGAATTTGCCAAGCTCAACTTATTAATGGTAGCAGAAGGTACCATAACAAACCTGGAGATACAACCCGACCTTGTGGAGAAAATTAAAGGAGCTCAACCTGGTCACCCCAGCATAGAAGGCATAAAAAGAAAAGTGAGTATGGGCAAGGCATCGGAATTCGTCGTAGACGACGGAGGGATATTATGGTACGGAGAAAGACTCTGCGTGCCAAACATAGAAGACCTTAAACAGCAAATTTTAGCTGAAGCCCACACCGCCCCATATTCAATCCACCCTGGAGGAACCAAAATGTATAAAGATATCCAGGAAAGATTTTGGTGGCACGGTATGTAGAGGGACATAGCTACCTTCATTGCATGTTGCAACTCATGTCAACGCATAAAAGCTGAGCATCAGAGACCAGCCGGACTACTGCAACCGAACAAAATACCTGAGTGGAAATGGGATGAAATAGGGATGGATTTCATTGTCGGACTACCTCGGTCCCGACACGGGAATGATGCCATATGGGTCATCACCGACAGGTTAACCAAGGTGGCACATTTTATTCCAGTAAGGACGACCCACACCACTCAGAAGCTTGCCAGGATTTACCTCTCCCGCATGGTCTGTCTACATGGTGTCCCGAAGACTATAATATCCGACAGAGGCACTCAGTTCGTTTCGAGATTTTGGGATCATTTACAACAAGCTCCGGGAACTCAACTAGCCTTCAGTACAGCTTACCACCCCCAGACAGATGGACAAACAGAACGCGTAAACCAGATTTTAGAGGACATGCTGAGAGCATGTGTCCTCACATATGGAACCAGTTGGGAAGAAAGCCTGCCATACGCCGAGTTCGCCTACAACAATAGTTACCAGGCCAGCCTGCAAATGGCACCATTTGAGGCTTTATACGGACGGAGATGTCGTACCCCGTTAAATTGGTCAGAGACCGGAGACAGCCGCATCTTCGGACCAGACATGCTCAGAGAAGCTGAGGAAAAGGTCAAGCTAATCAGAGATCGACTCAACACCGCCCAAAGCCGACAGAAGAGTAATTACGATCAGAAACATCGTGGGGTCAACTTCGAACCCGGTGAGTTTGTGTACCTACGAGTATCCCCTATGAGAGGACTGCAACGATTCAAGATTAAAGGGAAGCTAGCACCAAGATTCATCGGACCATTCTGTATAATGGCACGAAGAGGCACGGTAGCCTACCAGCTAGACTTACCTGAGGAATTATCCGATGTCCACAATGTGTTCCACGTATCACAATTAAGGAAGTGCGTAAGCAACCCAGAGAAACAAGTATCCCATGAGAACATTGACATGCAGCGAGACCTCACCTATCGGGAACGACCAGTAAAAATATTAGAGGAGTCTGAAAGGAGGACCCGACAGAAAACCATCAAGTTTTTCAAGGTTCAGTGGAGCAATCACACTGAGAGTGAAGCAACCTGGGAAAGAGAGGATTTCCTTCGGACAGAGCATCCACACTTATTTAAGGATCAGCTGAAATCTCGGGGACGAGATTTTTCCTAAGGGGGTAGGTGTTGTGACACTCCAAAAATTTTTCATTTGGTTTTTAGCAAAACCTTTGTTGGTTTTGAAAAGAGGGCATTTAAATTATTTTTTCTTTCAGAAATAACCTTTGTCTTAAAAACTTCTTTTTTTTGGGCAAGGATTTTTATTTCTGTGTCATCTTCAAACTATGGTGTTTGATCTTTTAAAACTTTTTCTCTAATGACTCCCTGCTCAAAACATATTTTGGGATTTATTGTTTTCCTTTTAAAAAGAAACTCTATGAAAATTGGGATTTTTCATATCTTGAAGACCACCCATGATTTTTGTTTTTGCCCATGTGGTAAAACCTCTCCAAAACCTCCCCTCCTCCTTGAAAACAATCTAAGTTCTCTGTCCCAACAAGTCCAAACAAGTTTTGGATTTTATTTCAATTTATTTATCTCTCAAATATTCTGTGACAATTATTTTGAGCCTAGGTGATTTTCAAAGCAAGTACCCTATTGCAATTGAGTTTTGACCTCAAACCAACTCTTCTAGATTGTCCTTTGCATCCACAACTCAGAACCATCTTGATCCACTCTTCCTCTTTCCAAATTTTTCAAATTTCAGCCTCTGCAAGTTTGGACCAGATTTTCCAAATTTGGTGAAATTCATATTTTTACTTCTCCAAAAATTCTACCAAAAATCAGGCAGCCTACTGGTGCAATGAGAAGCCACTTCACCAAAAACCAGCTCAAGGAAAAAACCCTACATGCCTATATCATCCTGTCGAACACCTTGCATGCACTGTTTCTGTTCATCTTCAGTTAAGTTCAGAGTTTCAGTGTCGATCTTCGTCAGAAATTCAGTCACATGCCCACAGTGCCCTTGGCATGTTGCTCGCAGCCTGGCCTGCTTGTCCGGAGCTCCACACGCGCGCTTGGCGCCTTCCTGGCGTCGGTGGCGCCCTGGCCCGCCTGCGCCGGCGTGTCTTGCGGCGGCCGAACCACCGTAGCGGCCGACAGGGAGCAGAACGGCGGCATAATGCCGTTCAGCGCCGCCCAAACCCCCTGGTGGCTCCGCGTGGCCATTTCCTTGCCAGCGCACACATGCAGCACGGCCACCGTGGCCTGGCACGCGCAGAGCGCGTTTTCTGCCGCCGGCGTGCCGTGCGGCCGTTCCGTCGAGGACAAGCCGTAACTCTCCCTCCCGTGCTGAGTTGGACACTGGGATGGCACCAATGCTCCACCTAGTCGATGATCAAGCCTGTAAGCCGGCCGTCCACCCACAGCTCCGCCATAATCGCCCGCCGGACTTATCCGTTCACGGCAACCGCCTCGGACCGCCTATATATAGCCCCCCGAGCTTGCTCTTGCCCCCGCACCACTCCACCACCTCGCCAGACCCCGCCTAGCCACTGGAGGGGCCTCGAGGGGCCTTTCTTCCTCGACTCCGGCCACCTCCGCCCGCCTCGGGCTCCGGCAACGTTCTCTTTGATGAGGCCGTCCCCGGCGCCCAAACTCCGTCAATCTCCTCCTCTAGCTACCAGAGGCCTGACCCCCACCTCAGTTTGATGCTTGCAGCCCTCTCCGACGAGCTCCGTCCTCGCCCGAGCCGCCGTCCGCCGGAGCAGGAGCCACCGTCGAACACCACAACCACCACCCGACGCGGAATGGCGCCCTGAGCACGGAGGTACCCTCCGATCCCTCTGCCTCACCGTGGATCGCCGCCGGCGATCGCCGCGGCCCTCTGGCGCCAAGTCTCTGCCTTCATTTTCAAACCTGACGGGTGGGTCCATCCCGTCAGCGTTTTAATCTTTTTGAAACATTTTCTAAAAACGCCTTCGGGCTAAAATACGCTTTCTCCACTGAGCCGGCGTATTCGGGACTGAAGCGTTTTCTGTTTTTATAAAAAGAACCCTGGAAAGTTTCTGTTTCATTACAGAAAGGTCCCTGGACAAAAACCTTTATAACTTTTAATCAGAAGCATATTTTTGAGTGATTCTTTTTCTGTTCTCTTTGAAATTTTGTCTAGTTTTTTATCAGATTTATTTGAAAAATATTTGGAATAATTTATGTGCACCTCTCGGTATTCACGATAGCGCGTATATTTTCTTTATACCGTAGATACCGAAGGAGGTGACGGGACCGCGAACTTCACCGAGCTAGGCTCTGACTACTCTGAACCAGGCAAGCATGTTCGAACTTTTGATATGATGAGTGTCCTGGCATGTTTTGCACTTATCTAGTTTCATGGCATATTGATGAGCATATTGAGGAACGTTATTTCCATGCATTGTTAAGGCAAGTGAGTTCGATGATCCAAACGTTGTTGGATGTGAGTATACATGGCCATGTGTTGGCATGAGGATGGATAAGACGACAGTGTTGTAGCATGCCAGTCTTATGCCATACTATTGACTTCAATGTCAGCCCGTATCGGTTCGGTTCCCGTCCACATTCCCTTCCTGTACTACCACATGTTTTCCGCAAGGAATATGGTTTAGTAAGTTGCAAACCGCTTTCCTGGTACACACCAAAAGGAGAGGCCGGAATGATGGTTCCATGGCCCTGGATTAAAGCCAGTCATTCGGTCAGGGGGCATGGGTGTTTCCGGTTGGGACCGAGAGGGGGGCACCCCTTAGAGCGCGCGTATATAAATTTGATCCCATGCTATTCGAGATTGTGATCTCCCCGTCTCAAAAGTTTTTCTTGGACGATGTCTAGGGTGATTCCTGGCATCGAGAGGTTGGATGGGTGTGTACTGGTTAGCTGTGTTTTCTTCCAAAATACCGTAAACGGAACTAGTCCTTTGTGACTACGGAAATCCATTGGCTGTGGGAAATTTTTGTACAAACTCTGCGGAGTCATAATTCTTCAAATCATCCTATGCATATCCAAGTTCTGTGCTAACTTATTCTGACAAGTGCCAGTTTTGGTGACAGATGCTCCAGTGAATCATAAGAATGCTGAGTCAGGTTAAATGTTTATTCCTGTGGATGGACTAACCCGTATATTGCCCTGAGCTGATTAATCTAACATGTGTATTATTTTTCCTTATGAAGAAAGCCCTTTCTGTGATGTCGGTCAGACGTCCGACTGCAGCAGTGCTGTTATTTACTTTCCTCATAAGCCCTTTATGTGGTGTCGCTAAGACGCCCGACTGTGCCATTTCTTTTAAAAGCCCTTTATGTGGTGTCGCCAAGACGCCCGACTGTGGCATTTCTTTTAAAAGCCCTTTATGTGGTGTCGCCAAGACGCCCGATTGTGGCATTTCTTTTAAAGCCCTTTATGTGGTGTCGCTAAGACGCCCGACTGTGGCATTTCTTTTAAAGCCCTTTATGTGGTGTCGCTAAGACGCCCGACTGTAGCATTTCTTTTTAAAGCCCTTTATGTGGTGTCGCTAAGACGCCTGACTGTGGCAAGAATTTTCTTTTATATAGTTGTTCACCTTTCGTGGCATCGCTTCAGACACACGATCGGTTTCCATTTATATTTCTGTTGGTATTTCAGGCGGACTACCGCCGATTCCCATTTTTACTCACCTTGCCTACTAATATTTGAATGTGCTTTGGTAAATTATTCATGACGCATTCATGCATGCATTTGTTATATCTTACGTCCGAACTGTCTTGCGAGTACTTTCAAAGTACTCACTGGCTTGTTGATTTGGCCAGATGCTGACGAAGGTGATCTCATGGATGAAGAGTTCGATAGCGAGTCCGACGCCTAGAGGAATCCCAGTTAGTCTCATGCGACCCTGGATTTGGTCACTATATTATATCCACTTCCGCAACCCGAATAAAGTACATCGAGCCTCACCTCGACGCTCGATGAGATGCTAGTTTGAGAGCCATGTTATCTCACTCCCCACTATATTATTCCACCATCGCTTATTCCCCGAGTCAGTAGCATGCCACCACACCATTGTGATATATCCTCCATTATGTATAATTATTGGCGCGCTTGTAATAAATTGTTGAGCACCTTAGCTCAACCCTGTATTATATCCTGTGCTACTAGCTTATTGTATCAAGAGTTTGTCTACCAGTGAGGAGGATTTTCTCTCATACTGGACCCAAAAGATTGGTTTCTCAATAAATACTTTTATTGGAAAACCGGTCATGACACAATAGGTTCCTACCTCATCAACTACTTCCCAATACCCACATATTATCAATCCTACTCATGCAATGTTCGAGGGTTGAAACTAATGCATAAAAACTGGGTATGAAAGGGATATGATCAAAGTGTGAACTTGCCTGCAATGTTGATGAAGATGATTCGCACTCAAAACACTTGGTAGCTCTACTCGTCACACTCCGGTCAATCTATCATAGTCAAGCAATTGCAACCACACATAAGCAATCACTCAAAAGACCAGAAAGATCGAAGAAGTCGATTCGGAAAATATCAAAACCAAGCAAATAGCTCTTGCAACATAAAACAATTTCTAACAGTACCAAAATTATGTGAATTTGGCCTTGTCAGAAAGTTTAGGTCAAGAGCTTTAATTTGCAAAAAGAATCAACTCAAACGGAGTTACGAATAAAAAGATATGATCAAAAGAAGATTCGAATTAAATCCGCTTGAAACAGATTCAAAAAGTTTTCAACATCTTGTTCAAGTTGGTTTAATTCGTAGAGGGGCTCGAGACGAAGATTTAGGCGTTGGTTTCACTGCGTTTGGACAAACGAGCAAAAAGATACGAAGGTTTTAATATTAGGGACTAATCTGCGACAAAAGTAATGGCGGATAGGTCCCTGTCAAAATAATAATAATAATAAAGTAAAATAAAAAAATAATTTTTTTTACCTTCACTAGCGATCACCGCCGGCGGCGGCGGCGGCGGCGCTGGCGAGAGAAATTTTATTTGAAGAAGTCATATTTCATATAATTTGAAGAAGTCATTTTATCTTCTCTCATGAAAATCATTGAGTTGCATAAAGTTCCTGGGTTGGAAATATTTTCCAAATGAAATTCAAATATTTTCAACACCCCTTGTCATTTAAATAAATGGAAGAACTCGTGTCATCTTCTCTCCAGGGTTTTGTGGTGAAAAGAATTTGAATTCAAGGAGATCAGAAAGCAAAGATGAATGTTTGGGAAAGTCCTTTTATTCCCTCTCATTTAACTTTCAATTTTTTTTCGAATTTCACTCAATCAATCACACAACAGTCAAACAATCAGTCAAATCTATCTATTTATTATAACATTCCAAAATTTAGAATTTTGGGATGTTACAAGGTCGCCCAGAAGACATGTCTCAAGAGTACCCCATCAAGCTTGCCAGGGGCGCCAGTGGCGGGTCGCGCGCCAAGGCTCTACCGCTCCACCTCACACCAACGCAAGTCACATATTAGTGCGGTGTTGAGCCCTCGGGTGATTACGTGGTTGTCATTTGGCACGTGGCAGCCATTTCTAAGGAAGAACACCCCTAAATGACACCCATCTAGAAGGCGTGTCACACAGACAGGCAAGAAGGTGGCTGAATGGCACGACAAGGCTTCCCGGGCTACACCCATGATGTGACACTAAGTAGTGCATTTAATGCACTTTGTCCTGTCCTGTAGAGTTAGGTATGATAGCACTGTTTGTCATCTAATCAGTACGTAACGACTGATTTGCCATTGTTGTGACCCCTTGACCTATAAAAGGAGGGCTGTGGCAACCTTAGAAAGGATTCGGACCCTCATACACTCATACGCGCGTCGGGTAGCTGCACTCGTCCTGAGGAAACCTTGTCGGGAAAGAGCACTGCTTCTCCACCATGGTTCTTTCATTAATCCACCAAAGCAGGAGTTGGGTTTTACGCCTTGCGGCGGCCCGAACCTAGGTAAAAACTGCTCGTGTCATTACCACTGTGCTGCTCTACGCTCTCCGCTCTTTGTGCAACGCGCTCTTCCCCCTTGCCAAACCACAAGGGGCCGATGGTCCCATAGGTGGTCGTGTTATACCACGACACCTCGACATCATCAAGTCGACGCCATTGAAGGCGACATTCCTCATACACCTCTTCGGAAGAAAGTCCACCTTGAGCTCGTCCACAACATTGTCAAAATCATAAAGGTCATGAAGCTCCACAAAACCCATTTCACGACAATGGTTTACAAGGCCGACTGTGCGAACGTGAATGCCTATGGTAAGAAGCTAATGAACTTCCGGTCCAAGCGCAAGCTCCAATATGCCAAGACCAACAAGAACATCAAGATGGTGATGCCCTTCGACAACAGCAACTACGTCGTGAAGAACAAGCCCTTGAGGCACAACATGCCCTCAATGAAGCAACCCAAGCTGTCTGCGCATGCAACCGGGAGCAAGATGAGGCCATCCACCGAGAGCGCCAAGAAGAAGCCACACGTCTTGAGGAGCGCCCAGAAATGAGGCACCATGCAAGAATTCCATGACCTCAACAAAAAAACAATCAAGAGGACCACGAGGAGCAAGCAGCTCAAGACCCTCCACCACGGCAAGAGTGTCACCACCCTCGACAACAACCAAATGACGAGTAACGCTATGGCAAGCTCAAGTTCAGCATGCCTAAGTTCTCCGGTAGCAATGATCCTTAAGACTACCTTTCACGGATATTGATAGTTGACAAGATCTTTCGCTTGCAAAACTATGAAGAAGAAAAGAAAATTGCCATGGCATTCCTTGAGTTCCAAGACTATGTCCTCATTTGGTGGGAGCAAGTCATTGAGTGTCGACAAGCAAGAGGTGACCCACCCATCACAACATGGAATCAAATGAAGGATGTCATGCGAGCGCGCTTTGTACCCACATACTATAGCCACGACCTCTTCAAGAAATTTCAACTCCTCAGGCAAGGCACCATGTCCATTGAAGAGTACTACAAGGAAAGGGAGATAGCTATGATTCGAGAAAATTTCACAAAAGACGAGGAACAAACGATGGCACGATTCTTGAATGGACTCAACCATCCTATCAAGAAAATTGCAGATTTCCAACTCTACACGATCCTCCTCGAGTTAGTGCACCAAGCTACCAAGGCGGAGCAACAAGTGCAAGATGATTACAAGTATGCCAAGTACTCTTCCAAGATATATGGCTCATACAATCAAGCTTCAACGACAACACCACCTTCTACCTCAACCAAACCTTCTACAAGCAACGACAACAAGTCAAGTTTCAAGAAAACTTCGACATCTTCAAGTCATCCTCCTAATACAAGCAAGTTCAAGCCGAGAGCTTCATCATCAACAACTCCACCAGATGAGACCATCAAGATGAGTTCCATCAAATGCTTCACATGTCAAGGCCGAGGCCACAAGACATTTCAGTGCCCCACTCAGCGCACCATGATTGCCAACGATGATGGCACCTATGACTCGACGAGTGAGGATAAATGGAAGCCCTTGAGCACGTGGCCATCCACCGGCACATGAATGAGGATGAAGATGACCAAGTCTTTTCTGACAATGATTCAAGCCCCGCTCTCGTGGTCTCCAAGGTCTTTACACTTCAACACCAAAAAGACGAAGATCAACGCTACCACATCTTCCACACCAAGGCGAGCATCAAAGGAAGATCCATGAAAAGGTCATCATCGACGGAGGAAGTTTCCAGAATTTGGCAACTGAAGAGCTATGTTCCAAGCTACAATTGGTCAAGATGAAGCATCCTCATCCCTACAAGGTCCAATGGCTTAGCGACTCCAGCACTATTCAAGTGAAGCACACCGTTCAGGTCTCTTTCAAGATTGGAGCATACGAAGACACCTTGGAGTGTGATGTGGTTCCTATGTCCGTTTACCATCTCCTACTCAAACGACCTTGGCAATTCAACTACGGCGCCATCCAAAACAGGCGAACCAATCACTATAGCTTCAAGATAAGGTGCAAGGAGTACGTGCTACGACCTATGTCACCAAGTCAAGTGATCACCGACAGGCAAGCAACCACCCATCATGGAGAGAATAGTGAGAGAGTGAGCCACCAAAAAGAGAGTGAGCGCCACAAGCCCAAATTGAGTGCCTCCACGATGAGCGACAAGAAAAACTTAGTGTTATTCGTTAAAAAAGGAGAGATGAGAGAAGTGCGTGAGAACCCATCTAGTGTAATTCATTATGTCCTATTGTGCAAAGATGAAGCGGCAAGAACTAACACCTCTCACCATCTACCTTTAGTGTTGTCTAATCTATTGCAGGAATATGAGGATGTCTTCCCCGATGAGCTACCTCCGGGACTAGCTCCACTGCGAGGCATCGAACACCGCATCAACCTCATCCCTGCCGAACTGTTACCCAACAAGGCATCCTACCGCACCAACCCCGAAGAGACCAAATAAATACAAAGGCAAGTAAAACAACTCATTGACAACGGGCATGTACTTGAAAGCTTAATTCCTTGTTCCATTACAACAATTCTTGTACCTAAGAAAGATGGTAGTTTTCGCATGTGTTTCGATTGTCGTCCCATTAATGCACGGTTCGTTATCGTTACCCCATTCCATGCCTTGATGATATATTAGATGAATTAGGTGGAGACACAATTTTCTCTAAAATTGATCTTAGAAGTGGCTATTACCAAATACACATCCAAGAAGGTGATGAACTTCCAAAACCAAATTTGGCTTATATGCGTGGCTAGTTATGCCTATGGGCTTATCCGAAGCACCTGGTACTTTCATGCGTGTCTACTTTGATGATATACTTGTATTTAGCACATCTCTAGAAGATCATGTCACGCATCTTAGAACCATTTTGCAAACTCTTAGAAATGAGTGCATTTATGCTAATATGGAGAAATGCATATTTGGTGTTGATAAGCTTGTTTTCTTGGTCTTTGTTGTGTCTTATAAGGGTGTTCATGTAGATGAAGCTAAAATTGATGCTATTAGAACTTGGCCACAACCAACAAACTTGCAACAAGTGCATAGTTTCCTTGGCTTAGTTGGTTTCTATCATAGATTCGTTAAGGACTTTAGCACTATTGCATCACCTTTGCATGCCTTGAGTGAGAAGGATGCACCATTTTGTTTGGGGACCATCCCAAGATACCGCATTTCACGAGCTTAAGAATTTGCTTACACATACTCCTTCACTTGCATTACACAACTTTGATAAAACTTTTGAGGTACATTGCGATGCTAGTGGTAATGGCATAGGAGGTGTGTTAATGCAAGAGAAGTGCCCAATTGCTTACTTCAGTGAGAAACTTTCCGGAGCGCAACTTAATTATCCCATTTATGACAAAGAGTTATATGCTTTAGTGAGAGTCTTGCATGTGTGGGAAAATTATCTTCGCCCTCATGAATTTGTCATCCATACGATTCATGAAACGCTTAAATATCTTATGGGTCAAACGAAATTGAATAAGCGACATGCCAAATGGAGTGAGTTTATTGAGTCTTTTCCTTATGTTATCAAGTACATCAAAGGTAAGGAAAATGTTGTGATGGATGCTCTTTCCCGTAAATGCATGCTTGTAACTCAATGTCATTGCCTTTGAGCACATAAAAGACTTGTATGCGCATGATCCTAGTTTTGTTATGCCTGGTGCCAAATGATTGACGCATACATCTTGGGAGCACTATTATATCAAGGATGATTATATAATGAGAGCTAACAAACTTTGTATACCTGAGTCTTCTCTTTGTTTCTTACTTTTGCAAGAAGCTCATGGAGGAGGACTTATGGGTCACATTGGACGCAACAAGACTTCCGCTACGCTCTCCAAGAGCTACTTTTGGCATAAGATGTTCCGTGACGTCTCCCGCTAAACCAACCCATGCTATACATGTTACAAAGCTAAGTCTAAAGCTCAATCCCATGGTCTCTATATGCCACTTCCTATTCCATATCACCCATGGGAAGATATTAGTATGGACTTTGTGCTTTATTTACCTAGAACTAGAGATGGCAAAGATTCCGTATTTGTTGTTGTGGACCGTTTCTCTAAGATGGCACATTTTATTCCATGCAACAAGATAGACGATGCTTCACACATTGCCAATCTCTTTTGTAGGTAAATCTTGCGTCTATATGGAGTGCCAAAGACGGTCGTCTAGGACCGCGACGTCAAGTTCCTAGGCTACTTTTGGAAGACCCTATGCGCCAAGCTCGGAATCTAGCTCTTGTTCTCTTCGGCATACGATCCACAAACCGACGGCCAAACGGAGGTCATGAACCGGATGCTATCTACTCTCCTACCCGTGTTGATCGAGAAGGACATCAAGGAGTGGGAGGAGTGCTTGGAGACGGCCCTTCAAGGTGCTAGAACGCTACAACAACAACGCCTACAAGATCAACATCCCACGCGATAAGTACTCCATGAGTGACATCTTCAACATGAAGGATCTCTCTCCCTACCATGGTGATGAGGGTTTTGATCCGAGGTCAGGTCTTTCCCAAAGGGGGACATGATGCGGAGCATCCCATGGTCATCCCCATGGACACTACCCCAACTGCCCAAGCACCGTTCTCTAAAAAAAACTGCCCAAGCACCAGGTGGACCCATGACAAGGGCTCGCATACGTGCTATTCAATCTCAGGTGATATCTCTCCTACTTGAGATCCCCTTACATGTGAATGAGACATGGCTGCTACCTCAATCAGAGATACTATGTATGATCAGGTACGGTGAGCATCCCGAGGATTCGAGAGCTCAAGGAGAAGAGAGGGACAAGAGTGCAAACACTCTGTCCAGCCCGGACCTTCCGAGCACCGCCCGGAACCTCCGGTGAGCCCGGAACTTCTGGCCCTGACGATTCACACGAGCCCAGGCGTGCAAACTCTCTGTTTAGACCAGAACCAGAAGGAACCTTGCCCGGACCTTCTGGCCCATGGAACTTCCAGCCGACCCGGACCATCCCCCGGACTCCAGCCCAGCTCTAGCCATGCCAACTCTCTGGATAGCCCAGACCATGCCCTTACCTTCACCCAGAACCTCCAGCGTCCGGAACTTCTGGCCCTGCCTGCGCACAGTGACTCCGACCGAGGCCCATGCACCCTTTCACCCCCTAGACTATATATACTCCTTCTTCCCCAAACATTCTATGGTTAGCATTAGTTTAGCTCATTTTTGAGATAAAGCTTTGCTCATCCACTTGATACCTACTCCATTGGAGACTGAGGCCTCCTAGGAGAAGATCCCCCAAGTGGATTCAAGACCCACTCTTGTGGGAAGATCGCCTAGTGGATTCAACACCTCCTTCTAGGAGATGAACTAGTTACCCTTGTATCCCCCTTGTTGGATTTGAATCATGTATCTCTCCTTGTGTTCATGGATCTAGCACATGTGTGATCGTTTATTGTTCATTAGATAGTTTTCTCCATTTGTGTGTGTCTCTCTTTTGCTCTTTGGTTTTTTCTCGAGTTCTTGCTTCTTGCTACTATGTTCGTTTGATTCGGGCTACTTGATCATGATGTTTGTGAGATACTACATTTTTTATGTGTGATTGATCATTCTATGCTTCATGTATGCTTAATGCTTATCTCTATCATTATTTGTGTATGATCATTCACTTATGTCTTTGGTGATGCATGCATGTTACTTCACGCATATCATTTTCTGCGCTCCACCAAGATGTATGTGACATCGAAGAGTGACCCACGATCCTTATCGATTGGGCATTTGCATTCAAACAATTTTTTTTACTAATGCACAAATTTAGGGGGAGCTCTTGCTTATCACATACTTCTCAAAGCAACGATGTACTTAATTCATTTAATCATTTTTCGAAGCTTTGATCTATATGTTGTCATCAATTACCAAAAGGGGGGAGACTGAAAGTGGAACTAATCCCTGGGTGGTTTTGGTAATTCATAACAACATATATCTCATTGAACTATTGTCTATTCAAGATAAATATTTCAGGAGGATCAATGATTGGCATGGCATAGATTAGAGATGTGGACGCCTTAAAATGATAAAGACAAGGATTGGCAAAAGCTCAAGACTCTACATTTTTGTTTAAGTGATCCAAGATCACATTGAGCGCATAGGAAAGCCCATTAAGGATAGTAAAATTGAACCTAAACCGAGCTCCCTTAGCTATCAGTGTTTTCGGCCATCCGTTTCACAATCTGGGCATCGCTGGCCGCCAGATCTCGTCCGAGAAACGATCTGCTCCACCGTTGTATCTGTAATCTGGCCCAGCTGTCCCGTGGGCTACTGCTCCAGAGGCCGAAAGGAAGGCTTTAGGTAAACTAGGCCATCGGACAGACCATTTCAGCCCATCAAAGAGGTCCAGTGTAGGTGCAGCTGATGAGGACATGACTACCTTGGATACGACCAAAAATATTGCAAAGATGCATATTTGTGAGGTGATTTCTAATGCAAACTATGCAATAATTTATTTATGTTATCCAGGACAAAAATACTTCACGGACTTTTTATGTTGGAAAGTAGATTTAATACTCTTTCCAACCCAATTGGATTCACCTTCAAATTCGTACGGAGCGTTGAGATATTGATGAAGCAATCTGGCGCTGCAACAGAATCCGAGTCAAACTACAAGTCCAAAAGTGTTGCATCACCTCCACATGGGCCCATCGGCCTTGTATGACCTCGGGTTAGTTTTAGGCTGCCTAGGGACGCCCTCCCACCTCCTTGGCCGCCACCCCTTGATCCTATATAAGTACATCAAGCTAGTAGCTTTTTCTTTGGGTTTTGTTTAGATTAAAAGTTCGCCATAGCTGCAACTTTGCGCACTTCGTTTGTGTTCAACGACCAGACCAGGACATCATAGAACCTCACTTTCATCACTAAAGCTTTCATCTTATATTCGCAATATTAAGATTGCATTCTCATATTCTTGCTTGTTCTTCGATTGCGTAGGAATGGACCTTCGTGGTCAGGCTGATCATGCTCCGGCGTGGTCAATAACCAATCAGAAGTTAGTTTAGCGATTGCTAAGGCGCGGTGTCTCGCATGTTCGTAGTCGGATCGTCAAGGTTGACTCCCACAGAAAACGATAGCTATCTCATCGGAACATCGGGACACCTTTGCCTCTATCAAGTCGTATCAGTTTTCAGGTTACTCATTGAGAATTTCCAGTTATCTCTATATTAATTTATTTTCTTATCTATTGTCCATGAAAAGCCATAAAAAGTTAGATGTGTTCATCCTTTGTCTCAGCCAGTCTGAGCCTTTGCAATTTTCTTTTCATCACTTGCATAGTTGAATTATCAGTTGCATCGTCGTGTCTAGTTGCTGGTCTCAGTATCTAGTTCTATTCACATTAGTCACGTCGCCGCTGCACCATTATCCCTTCCACTGTCCACCACCCCATCCATCATTTTCCATCACGTGCTACCCATCATTCATTGTCATAATCATAGTTGAGGTCGTTCACATCTTCACTTGATCCAATCTGCATCTTATCTAATTTGTCTTGGAAAGAGGGAGAGAGGAAAAAAGATAGAGAAAAAAAGTCAGAGAAAAAAGGAGAGAAAGAAAAAGAAAAAAGAAGAAAAAAACAAAATTCGGATCTATCTAGACTCAATCTCGTACCTGAATTCGGATTCGAATATGTTTTGCGCACTGTTCAGTAAAATAGGCATATTTTCCTCATACGAAGTCCTTTTTGGTCCACCAGTACTCAAATTAAAGCTAGCGGCAAGCCGCATCTGAATAGCTACAGAAGCTAGGTCAATATTTGGCACCTCAAAATCGGCTTAGAAATAGGTCTTTTTGCCCTCCGAAGTTCACGAACATAGCTTGTTCCAGTTTTTCAGGCAAGTTTTAGAATTTTTGATTCCTCATATTAACTCGGAATTGAGTGATTCTTTTTGCATTATAAAGCTTGAGTCTGTAGCATTTTATAGAAAAACTATATGAAAGTTGGTACAAACTTTTCTAGAGAAAAGTTGGAGAGAGAGTTATTGGTATATACTACTTGGCCGTTGTTTCTCATCATGATCTTTACTGCCATTGTGATCTTCACTTATATCTTGCTGTCGAGAGCTACTTCATATCCTTTATTGATGCTAGTTGTGCTATGCCATTGTAACGCCCCGAGTTCGATGCGCCAGGTGTCTTCCAGTTATTCGCCGTCATTGCCATGTCATTTGCTTGCGTGTTGCACTTTGCCATGTCATCATGTGCATATCATTTGCAATCATGTTCGTCTCTTGCATAACCTCACTTTCTCCGTTGTCCGTTTCGGGATCCGACACTCTCACATGCACCCGCCGCACCTCCCAGATCTTCTTTCGTGAGCGGGAGAAAAATGTTCTCAGAATGGGCCGAGTGGCATTGGTATATCACCAGTAGGCCGCCTGTCAAATTTCGTTCTATTTGGAGGTCGTTTGATGCCCCAACGGTTAACCGCGTTAATCTAAGCTCTCCTTCTCTTTGCAGCACATCACCCCTCCACAACAGCCCACTAGCCCAACAAACTCCCCTCCATGCTCTCCGTCGCTGGATCATGATCGTGTGGGCCAAAACTACTCCTCAATAACCCTCTCCTAGCTCCCTCCACCTATAAATAAGCCTCCCCCTCCACAATTTGCGGGCAAAACCCTAGCCTCCTCCTCCTCCCGCCACCGGACACATCCGCCCCTGCCGTCGGACATGTCTGCCACCACCCTCCAGCCAACCACGCAACGACACATCGTCACCCGCGCTTGCCACTACCATCGGCCCGCGCGGCCCGGATCGGGCCCTCCTGGCCCATCCACTGCCAGCCTCCGCCCACCGCCGCCCGGATCCCGTGTCGCCGTCGCCTGCATCCACGTCGCGCGCCACCGCCTCACCCTCGCTGCCACCTTGCTGCCAAGCCGCCATCGACCTCACCGGACCACGCGCCACCACAGCGCCTCGCCGGCACCGTCCCTTGCCGCTCCGCCACCGCACACCGCCATCGTGCCGCCCCGTCACCCGTGCCTCGCCCCGCGCCGGATCCGACAAGATCCGGCCGAAGGAGAGCTCCCCGGTGCCAGATCCGCGCCCGTCTCTGACGTCGACCTCACAGAAGTTCACCGGACCCGCTCCGCTCCACCTCGCCCGACCCGATCCGCGTTGACTTTCACGAGGTCTATTTTCTGCGAAGTCCCTGTGTTTCACCATTATGTATGCATCTTCATCATGGCATAACTTTGTACGTGTTGATCCAAATTGCATGCATGATATGTCAAATTGTTCATCTATGAGTGCTCTAGATGATAGTGTAGTTTTCATGCATGTTAGGGTTCATATTAGTGCCTTAATCATCATTGAAAAAGTGCTAAATGTTATAATCTGCTGGAAGTTATCATAACTTGCTAATTTGTCTTTTTCATAGCATTTTGTCTGATTAGCTTTTGAGCATCATGTCAACATGTTTTAGGATCATATTCTTGCCATATTTAAAGTGGTGCAATCCATGCATTTTTATGTGCCCTGTGGTGACTCGCACAAGCATGCAAATAGGATACTTGCTGTTACTGATTTCAGTGTCTTGATGATTTCTGCTATGTCTGAATCTGCTACATTACGTTGCCATGTTAACTTGATGCTAAAAGTGAATATGTGCATAATCTTGGGATGATCGATGCCCTTTATTGAAACTATGGACTGCTGTAGCTTGTCATTATCATGATCTTAAATTGCTAAATAATGTTTCTACCAGCCTATTAACATTAAGTTCATTATTGCCATGCGCATAGCTAGTGTTCTATGCATCCTATGACCATGTTCCGGACATGAGTAGTTGAAAAAATATATCTTCTTGCTGTTGGTTACATTCACTTGCCATGATACGCTTTATATTGAGTTAACCAATCTTGCAAACATGTCTACTTGTCGCTGTTTCTGCCATGTGTAATTTGAACCAAGTCTGTGAAACTGTTACCATTTGCATTCTTGCCATGATGTTTTGAGCATGTTCTATTGGTTTCTAGCAGTAGCTCACTGAGCATGTTCTGTAGTGCTTGACATTTACATGCTTTCTATGCCCTTTGATTCCATGAAATTTCCCTGTAGATTATAGTTTTGTTGTCTCAAATTATGCATCATGAATCTGTTTTCAGCCTTCGTTTTTCTCCAAGTCTGAGAATCTGTTATGACTTGCTCATTTTCCTTGATGAATTCCATTGATCTAGAGGTCATATGTAGATTATTAATAGTCATTTTTTTGCCATGTTTAACCTGTACTTTAATGCCGTGCTTTTGTTTGCCATGATCTTGCACTATAGCATGTTGGTTTCATGCCTTGAACATGTCAACATGTTATTTCTGCTCACATGTATGCCCTGTTTTTCACTGTCATAATCTATGTTATAAAGTTGCTTCTTGCATTGATCATAATAGATTAATCTTGATGCCTATGAACCTGAAACTTGATGATAATTGAGGCATGTAATCGGTACTTTAAGAGCATATCAAGTTTGTGTCCATATGTTTCCTGTAGCATGTTGTTTCCTTGATTGCAAAGTGCTTAGTTGCTGTTTTGGGCAGATTGTGTTTGAAACTTGTATTGAGTGTATGTGTTGAAGCGTTGTTCCGTTTTGAGCATGCTCTATATGAAACTTGCTTGGTTTTGCATGTAGTTTCATCATGCCATGTTGCATCCATGTTTTGGAGTGTTTGTGATTGTGTTTTGCTTGCATTTGCATCAACCCCATGTTTAACTTATTTTGCTCATATCTTCTAGGTCGTAGCTCCGAATTAAATGAACTTTATATGTAACTTGACTAGAAAGACGTGTAGATCATTATGATGCACTTTAACTTGATGTTTAACAACTTCAACACAATGTGTTATTCAGATCTAGACCAATTTCGTAATTTGCTTATGATGACTCACCGGAATGTTATGTGTAGTTTTCGGCCTTATTTAAACGTGCTTTGGTGTGTTGTTCTTGTATGCATCCTCTCTTGCCATGAGTAACATCATGTAGACTTCTCATGCATCATACTTGGATGAGCATCATGCCATGTTTATGTGTTACATGTTTACCATGTTGTTTGCTTCTTTCCGATTGTGCTCCTTCTCGATAGTTCCTGTTTCGTTGCGATTGCGAGGATTTTTTCGACTGCGTGGGATCGTCTTCTTCATGGACTCATTCTTCTTCCTAGTGGGATTTCAGGCAAGATGACTGTCACCTTGGACCTCACTACTATCTTTTCTATGCTAGTTTTCTCGATGCTATCGTTATGTCGCGCTACCTACCACTTGTTTATCAAGCTCCCAAATTGCCATGATAGCCTCTAACCTTTTGCATGACCCTAGAAAACTGTTGTTTGGCTATGTTACTGCTTTGCTCAGCCCCTCTTATAGCATTGCTAGTTGCAGGTGTAGTTGCAGTTTGTTCCTTGCTGGGACATGGATATCTTGGGATATCACAATATCTCTTATTTAATTAATGCATATATACTTGGTAAAGGGTGGGAGGCTCGACCTTTTGCCTCGTGTTTTGTTCCACTCTTGCCACCCTAGTTTCCGTCATACCGGTGTTATGTTCCTTGATTTTGCGTCCCTAACATGGTGAGGGTTTACAGGCCCCTCTTGACAGTTCACTTTGAATAAAACTCTTCCAGCAAGGCCCAACATTGGTTTTACCATTTGCTCAACATAATAACTAAACATGATAATAAACTTTACGCAAAGGGAGTTAGAGCTACCCGAGGTTCGTTATTCAACATAATACAGGGGGGCCAGTGCTGATGGTGTTGGTCCCAAACGGGCGGCCTGCAGGGCCACCTCGGGGAAACTTGAGGGCTGGTTTTACTCCTAGCTTGTCCCATCCGGTTGTGGCCTGAGACGAGATACGCACCGCTACTATCAGGGTGTCGGCACGCCGGGAGGTCTTGCTGGTTTTTTTACCATTGTCGAAATGCTTTGCACCGGGATTCTGAGTCTGATCGAAGGGTCCCGCGATGGAGGATTGTCTCTGCGGATCGCAAGCTTGTCATGGGCTATGTTGGGACACTCCTGCATGGTTTAAACTTTCGAGAGTCGTGCCCGCGGTTATGTGGCAGATGGGAATTTTTAATATCCGGTCGTAGAGAACTTGACACCAAATCCGAAATAAAATACACCAACCATTGTGTAACCGTGACTGGCTCTTTTCGAGTGAGTTCGGGAAGAAAACATGGTGGGGTTATGTTTGAACGTAAGTAGTTCAAGATCACTTCTTTATCATTACTAGTTTGTGACCGTTTGCATATTTCTCATCTTATTCTTGTATGCGTAAGTTAGCCAGCATACAATGCTTAGTCGCTTGTTGCAACCTCACCACTTATACATTCCATACCCTTTAAGCTTTGCTAGTCTTGATACGAGGCTATAAGAGATCATGAAGCAAATGTCGGAGAAGAAATACGAGGCTATAAGAGATCATGCATAAAAGAGATCAAAGAAAATCAAATACTTTCATGGATATAAAAAGATAGATCTGATCATAAACTCAAAGTTCATCGATCACAACAAACACACTGCAAAAGAGTTACATCATATGGATCTCCATGAGACCATTGTATTGAGAATTCAGAGAGAGAGAGAGAGAGATGAAGCCATCTAGCTACTAACTACGGACCCGAAGGTCTACAAAGAACTACTCACGCATCATCGGAGAGGCACCAATGGAGGTGGTGAACCCCATCCGAGATAGTGTCAATATTGGATCTGGTGGTTCTGGACTCTACGACGACGGGATAAATATTTCGTGGATGCTCCTAGGGTTTTTGGAATATTGGGGTATTTATAGAGCAAAGAGGCGGTCCGGGGAGCACCCGGGGTGGGCACAACCCACCAGGGCACGCCTGGGCCTCCTGGCGCACCCTACTGGGTTGTGCCTCCCTCGGGGCACCCCCCCAGGCGCAGTTAAGGCCCGTTGTGTTCCTTCTGGTTCTTCGTAAAGTTTTGGGACATTTGGACTCCGTCTGATATTGATTTTCTACGATGTAAAAAACATGGAAAAAATAGCAACTGTCACTTGGCATTATGTCAATAGGTTAGTACGAGAACATGATATAAAATGATTATAAAACATCCAAGATTGATAATATAACAACATGGAACAATCAAAATTATAGATACATTGGAGACGTATCAACATCCCCAAGCTTGACTCCTACTCGTCCTCGAGTATGGAAGTGATAAAAACAGAACTTTTGATGTGGAATGCTGCCTATCATGCCATATTATATTTCTTTCTTCATAGCATGGACATTTGGAATTTTATATTGTTCAAAGCAATAGTCTAGTTTTGACATGATAATTTAAATACTCAAGCATATCAACAAGCAACCATGTCTTTCAAAATATCAACGCTAAAATAAGTTATCCCTAGCCCATTATGCTCAACCATTGATCCATTCATGGAACACACTCGAATATTAGTTACACCCAATACTTAAGTATGATCATATTGCCTCCTAGTTGGTGCTTTTGTAAGAGAAGATGGAGACTCAAATTCAAAAATAAAAATTGCATAAAGTAAAAGAAAGGCCCTTCGCAGAGGGAAGTAGGGATTTGTAGAGGTGCCAGAGCTCAAAGCGAAAAACTTAGAGATAAAAACATTTTGGGAGGTGTATCCATCCCACCATTGAAAACGACTTAGAGTTACCAACACTTTCCATGCTAGATATATCATAGGCGGTTCCCAAACAGAAAATAAAGTTTATTTCTTTTTCAACCATACTTTCACTTTCCATGGCTAGCCGTTTCCATGGTTGCCCTCCATACCAACACTTTCCAAGGAATTTATTACTTGACAACATAAGGTAAATTCATTTTTCATTTCGGGACTGGGAATCCCTAGTACATTTTCCTTACTCTTGTGCAATGACAAGTGAACAAACACTCATCTTGAGAGTAACACATCTAGCATGGAAAATATTAGCCACCCCTCACCGCTCCGTGAGCGAAACAAACACACAAAAGAGAAGTTTATTTTGAAAATTAGAGGTGGCACATATAAATTTTCTTAGAACGGCAAAAGAATACCACATATAGGTAGATATAGTGGACTCATGTGGCAAAACTAGTTTAAGGGTTTTTGGACGCACAAGTAGAGATCATACTTAGTGCGAAATGAAGGCTAGCAAAAGATTGAGAAGCGACCAACCAAGAAATGAATAATCTCATAAGCAAGCATTAAGCATAAATAACACCGAATAATGCACCACAAGTAGGATATAATTTCATTGCATGAGTATCAACTTTCCTACTTGCATAGGGAATCACAAACCTTAACACCAATATTCTTACTAAAGCATAATTACTCATCAACATAACTCACATATCACATCATCATATCTCAAAACTATTTTTAAAAGTCAAGTTTATTTTGTCCAATGATCTTCATGAATTTTTTTTATTATATCCTTCTTGGGTATCTATTACTTTGGGACTAATTTTCATGTGTTGCTTTTCATAAGCTCAAACAAATGTAAGTGAAGATCATGAGCATAATTTTTCTTTCTTTCTCTCAAATTAATTTAAGTGAAGCAAGAGAGAATTTCTTGAAAATTTTACTAATTCTCAAATAAATCTAGGTGAAGCAAGAGAGCATTTCTTCAAAAATACTAAGCACACCGTGCTTAAAAAGATATAAGTGAAGCACTAGAGCAAGTCCATTGCTCATAAAAATTTAAGTGAAGCATAGAGAGCAATTCTACCAAGTCATGGCATAATTTTGGCTCTCTCGAATAGGTGTGTCCAGCAAGGGATCAAGACTTAAAACACAAAATATAACAAGCAAAGACTCATATCATACAACACGCTCCAAGCAAAACACATATTATGTGACGAATAAAAATATAGCTTCGAGTAAAATACCGATGGTCGTTAGAAGAAAGAGGGGATGCCACTTGGGGGCATCCCCAAGATTAGTTGGTTTCTCATCTTTGGATAATAGCTTGGGATGTCGGGGCATCCCCAAGCTTAGGCTCTTCTATCCTTTATTCCTTCATCCATCATAAGATAACCCAAAACTTGAAAACTTCAATCACACAAAACTCAACAAAACCTTCGTGAGATCCGTTAGTGTAGGAAAGTAAATCACTACTAGAAGTACTATACCAAACCAATTCGTAATTTGTTTCTGCATTATATCTACTGTATCCCAACTTTTCTAGGGAAAAAACTCATCAAAGAAAACCATAGAGCCATCAAAATAAGCGACGCAAAGAAAACATAATCTATCAAAACATAACAGTTTGTAGCAATCTGATTATTTCGAAAACTTCTTGAACTCCGAAAATTCTGAAAAAATTGGACGACCTGAGCAATTTTTATATTGATCTACTGCAATTGGAATTGGTATTTTATCATGCTCTAGTATAAAATGAGAATTGTTTTCATGAGCGCAAAAATTTCTGTTTTTCAGCAAGATCAAACAACTATCACCCAAGAAGATCATAAAGGCTTTACTTGGCACAAACACTAATTAAAACACAAAAAACACGATCGTACCAGTAGCAAAAAGCAAAAGGCAAAAATAAATTTATTCATTGGGTTGCCTCCCAACAAGCGCTATAGTTTTATGCCCTTAGCTAGGCATAAAGCAAGGATCTAAGTTTTGTCATCCGAAGTTTTGGCAACTTTTGTAAGGGTTTTCTCATACCCGGGATGATAGAGGCCGAGGTGTCCCGATGTTCCGATGAGATAGCAATCGTTTTGTGTGGGAGTCGACTTTGACGATCCGACTACGAACGTGCGAAGACGTCGCGCCTTAGCAATCGCTAAACCAACTTCCGAGGGGTTATTGACCACGCCGGAGCACGATCAACCTGACCACGAGGGTCTATTTCCTGCGAGCAAACGAAGAACAGGCAAGAAACTGAGATTGCAATCTGGATATTGCGAATAAAAGAGGAAAGCTTTATTAATAAAGGTGGGGTTCTGTGACGCCTTGGTCTGGTCGTTGAACACAAACGAAGTACGCGAAGTTGCAGCTATGGCGAACTTTTAATCTAAACAAAACCCAAAGTCTAAACGACGCCCTAAGGGCTGTATATATGGAGGAAGAGGAGGGAATTTCGTGGCCCTTGAGGGTGGGGTACGAAACCAACCCTATCTCTTGTTTCCCCACACATAAGGACTCTAAAAATAGCCTATACTTAAGTATTTCGAAATTACATGGGTCTGGCCCAATAATAAGGTGACGCAGCACCTAGAATAGCCTATGGACGAATATTATGAGGTGGCATCTTGTATATTTCGTCCAAGGCTTCATGCACTACTTATGGTGGCTTCAAAGTCCTGAAATAATCACTTGTAACTCCGTTCTTGATCCCCTTGCGCATGCCATCAACTCCTTGCATGTTCTTGCTCCAATGTTCATCCTTCTCCAAGCTAGGCCCTTCATTTGTAAGCAAAACAAATGTATCCAATTTAGGCAGTATCATATTCTCATGATCATTAGAATCATTACCAAGAAACGAAAGTACCTGGTAATTTAATTGGCGTGCGCGAGCTCTAGTAATTGGTCCAGTATATGTAACAGTAGGGGCTGTGGGTGTAACAATGGTATTGATGTCCTCATCACGGGAGGCTCTTTACGCTTCCCCAAATTCTTCGAAAAAGAAACCATCTTTAGATCCAAAATATCCAATCGCTTGTTGCAAAGAGTAATTAAGGTATTGATGCCATTGATACTACAATTGAGGTGTTTGAGGGGTTCATTATATTTCTATATTTCAACCATACGTTTATGTAAATCACCAAGTTTGTCTAACATTTGAGCTCCCTCAGGGGTGAAAGAAAACCCCTTCTTTTGAGGTGGAACCCCCAAAATTCCATCTAAAATTTCATAGGCAGCATTGGCATCAAGCTCAATATAATTCCCTTTAGCGGCAAAATCTAAGAGTTGTACGATGCAAAGCCAATCGTATTAAAAATTACAAAGAAAAACTTTAGCGTCCCCCTTTAAATTCGGAATACGATAAGACTCAATAAGCCTATACGTGGCATCCTTCAAATTTTCGCCTTGTCTTTGCTAGAAGTAAATAACTTCAAAATCTGGTGACAGAGGAGGAGTAGGAACGCCAGCCATCAAGACGGAGAGCAAGAAAATGGCGAACGAAAAAGAGAGGCGAATAAAACGATAATTTTTTGTGAAGTGGGGGAGAGGAAAACAAGAGGAAAATGGCAAATAATGTGAATTGCAAGGTGATGAGATTTGTGATTAGGAACCTGGTATATGTTGAAGATCCTCCCTGGCAACGGCGCCAGAAATGGTGCGTGGCCGGGAGACTATCTTGACTTGATCCTCCCCGGCAACGGCGCCAGAAATTCCTTTTGATGTCGCTTGAAGCTACGTCGGTATTTCCCCAAAGAGGAAGGGATGATGCAGCACAGCGGCGGTAGGTATTTCCCTCAGATATGAAACCAAGGTTATCGAACAAGTAGGAGAACCAAGCAACACAACGTAAACAACCCCTGCACATAGATAACAAATCCTCGCAACCCGACGTGTTAAAGGGGTTGTCAATCCCTTTCGGGGTACGGTGCCTTAAGATAGGCAAACGAATGTGAGATAAAATTGTAGTAAATTATAAAATAAATAAGGAAAATTGGAGCAAGGTATTTTTGTATTTTTGTTTAAAAGATCTAAAAATAAATGCAAGGAAAAAGTAGATCGCAAAGGCAAATATATGAGAAAGAGACCCAGGGGCCATAGGTTTCACTAGTGCCTTCTCTCGAGAAAAATAGCGAACGGTGGGTGAACAAATTACTGTTGGAAATTCATAGAACTTCAAATACTCATGACGATATACAGGCAATGATCATTACATAGGCATCACGTAAAAGATTAGTAGACCGACTCCTACCTGCATCTACTACTATTACTCCACACAACGACCGCTATCCAGCATGCATCTAGTGTATTAAGTTCATGGAAAAACAGAGTAATGCAATAAGAATGATGACATGATGTAGACAAGATCTATCTATGTAGAGATAGACCCTGTCGTTTTATCCTTAGTAGCAACGATACATATGTGTCGGTTCCCTTTCTGTCACTAGGATCAAGCACCGTAAGATCGAACCCACTACAAAGCACCTCTTCCTATTGCAAGATAAATAGATCAAGTTGGCGAAACAAAACCCAAATATCAGAGAATAAATAAGAGGCTATAAGAGATCATGCATAAAAGAGATCAAGAAACTCAAATACTTTCATGGATATAAAAAGATAGATCTGATCATAAAATCAAAGTTCATCGATCCCAACAAACACACTGCAAAAGAGTTACATCATATGGATCTCCAAGAGACCATTGTATTGAGAATTCAGAGAGAGAGAGATGAAGCCATCTAGCTACTAACTACGGACCCAAAGGTCTACAAAGAACTAGTCACGCATCATCAGGAAGGCACCAATAGAGGTGGTGAACCCCATCTGAGATGGTGTCTAGATTGGATCTGGTGGTTCTGAACTCTGCGGCGTCTGGATGGATATTTCGTTGATGCTCCTAGGGTTTCTGGAATATTGGGGTATTTATAGAGCAAAGAGGTGGTCCGGTGGGCACCCGACGTGGGCACAACCCACTACGGCACGCCTGGGCCTCCTCGCGCCCTGGTGGGTTGTGCCTCCCTCGGGGCACCCCCCAGGTGCAGCCAGGGCCCGTTGTGTTCCTTCTGGCCCATAAAAATTCTCCGTAAAGTTTCGGGACATTTGGCTCCGTCTGATATTGATTTTCTGCAATGTAAAAAACATGGAGAAAACAACAACTGACACTTGGCACTATCTCAATAGGTTAGTTCAAAAAATGATATAAAATGACTATAAAATGATTATAAAACATCCAAGATTTATAATATAAGAGCATGGAACAATAAAAAATTATAGATACGTTGGAGACGTATCAAGACCCATTTCCCTTGTCGCGTATCGACCAGATTGTGGATTCCACTTCAGGTTGTGATTTTCTCTCCTTTCTGGACACGTACTCTGGGTATCACCAAATCTTCATGTCCAAGGAAGATGAAGAGAAGACGTCGTTCATCACTCCATGTGGTACGTAGTGCTTTGCCCACATGCCATTCGGATTAAAGATTGTCGGGTCCACTTTTGCAAGGGCAATCCAGATTGGTTTTGAGCCACAACTACATAGAAACATAGAAGCCTATATGGATGATATTGTGGTCAAGACCAAGGATAAGGCCACCCTTATTCAAGATTTGGGGAGACATTTGCTAATGTACATACGATCAATCTGTAGCTCAACCTGGAGAAGTGTGTGTTTGGTGTTCCCTCCGGCAAGTTGCTTTGGTTCTTTGTATCCCATCGCGGGATCGAAGCCAACCCCGACATGATCAAGGCCATCAAGCATATCCAAGCACCAAGGGTAGTTAAGGATGTGAGGCGTCTGGAAAGATATGTTGCCGTGCTAAGCAGATTCATCTCCAAGTCTGCCCAGCGCGCCCTACCATTCTTCAAAATTTTGAAGAAGGCCGGTCCTATGAAGTGGACCCCAGAAGCAGATGCAGCTTTGCAAGAGTTAAGGGCCTACTTGTCCTCTGTGCCTACCTTGGTTGCTCCCAAACCCCAGGAGCCGTTGTTGCTATACTTGGAAGCAACGAACCAAGTGGTCAATGCGGCCTTGGTAGCACAGCGAGAAGTGGATGAGGCAGAAAGTGAGCAGAGACCGGCAGAATCAGAGAAGGATCAGGACAGCAATGAGCACGGCAACGAGAACAACCCCAGGGACGCGACAAGGAAGGAAGTGGTGCAACGCCCAGTGTACTTCGTCAACTCCTTGCTACAAAGGGCTAGATCGAGATACTCTGGCGTGCAGAAGTTAATCTTTGGTCTCATTATGGCCTCAAGGAAACTTCACCACTACTTCCAAGCACATGAGATCACGGTTACTCATTTTTCGTTGCAAAGGATACTCCGAAACCCTAGGCTACCGGCAGAACAGTGGAGTGGGCTTTGGAGTTATCCAGCTTTGGTTTGAAGTCTGAGAGCACATCAATTATTCAGAGCAGGGCGTTGGCAGAGGTTATTGCAGAATGGACGCCAACCCCTGATGAGGACATGACAGAGAAGGTTATCCCCGGCAAGGAATCGCCCCAAGAATGGATTATGTATTTTGATGGTGCTTTTTCCCTACAAGGTGCAGGAGCTGGCATGCTTCTCATCGCCCCCTCCGGGGAGCACTTGAGATACATCATCCCGATGAATTTTTGCCCAGGAAGAAGCCACCAACAATACAGCTGAGTGTGAAGGCCTCCTTGCCGGGCTCAGGATTGCAGCTGAGTTGGGAATTAAGAAGCTGATCATTCGAGGAGATTCACAGCTTGTGGTGAGACAAGTCAACAAGGATTATCAAAGTCCATTGATGGAGGCATACGTCGAGGAAGTGAGGAGATTGGAGAAGCCCTTTGAGCAAACAGAGCATGTACCCCGTGCGGAAAACAACATAGTTGATCATCTGTCAAAGTGTTCTATGCAGAAGCTTCCTGTGGGACAAGGGGCTTTTGTTCTCCATCTCACCCAGCCCTTCGTATCCCCAGCAACAATGGCCCAGAAGAGGAGAAAGTTTGACTATGGTAAGCCTCTCCAAGTAGAGCTATCCGCTCCCAGTAGAGACCCTGCCAGAAACAACTCCTCATAGCCTGCCGGACCACCCCCTACAGCCGGGCCCATGGACCCCGTGAACGAGGCTGGTGCTCCCGAAGTAGAGGAGGTGCCGCTAGTCCTCGTTGCCGAGCCCCAGGCTCCAACTTGGGCAAGGCACATTGTCCACTTCCTCCAAACCGGAGAGCTTCCCGACGACTAAGATGAAGCTGAAAAAGTAGCCAGGAGGGCCAGTATGTATCAGTTTGTCGATGACACTCTATACAAAAGGAGGCCCAACGGTGTGAAATTGAAGTGTGTCTGCCGGGATGAAGGAAATGAACTTCTGGCTGAGATTCACAGAGGAATGTGTGGCTCCCACATTGGATCAAGGGCATTAGTTGGGAAAGCATTCCGGCAAGGATTCTATTGGCCCACAGCCCTCCAAGATGCAGTCGAGTTAGTCACGAAATGTGAAGCCTGACAGTTCCATTCCAAGAAAACACATCTGCCTACCCAAGCTCTTCAAACAATCCCTCTATCATGGCCATTTTCGGTCTGGGGGCTCGATATCCTCGGCCCCTTCCCTCGAGCAATCGAGGGCTGTGAATTCTTGTTCGTTGCTATCGACAAGTTTACAAAGTGGCCGAAAGTGACTGCCGTGAGAAAGGTGACTGCTCAGTCAGCTATCAAGTTCTTGAAAGAATTGGTGTGTTGTTTTGGAGTTCCGGCAAGGATCATCACCGACAACGGCACCCAGTTCACGAGCCAAGGCTTCATTCAATATGTTCATGCCCTCGGATGCAAGATCTCATTTGCCTCTGTGGCACACCCCCGGAGCAATGGACAAGCTGAGAGGGCGAACACTGAAGTGCTGCGTGGACTCAAGACAAGAACTTTTGATACGCTGCAGAAGCACGGTAGGCGGTGGATCGAGGAGCTCTTTGGTCCCTCAGAACGACACCAAACCGAGCTACCGGGCAGACTCCCTTCTCCTTGGTCTACGGGGCAGAAGCAGTTATCCCCACGGAACTCATCTATGGGTCGCCTCGAGTGCTTGCCAACGATGAAGTAGCGCAAGATCAGCACCGGCATGACGACGCTGTGCTACTCGAGGAGAACCGTCTCCGGGCTGCTACACTTACTGCATGCTACCAGCAAACCCTGCGTTGCTATCATAGCCGCAGGGTTCATGCCCGGTGTTTTGAGGAAGGTGACCTTGTCCTTAGGCGCGTTCAGTCCACCAAGGGTTCAAACAAGTTGTCACCAAAGTGGGAAGGCCCTTACCAGGTACTACGAGTCACCAGACTTGGCGCAGTCCGTCTAGAGACCGGAGATGGCACTCAGTTGCAAAACTCATGGAATATTGAGCATCTTCGCAAGTTCTACCCATAAGGCGCGGCTGTCGGGCCCTGCTCGATAGCCACCCTTTTGTGCAGGCCTTGCCTCAGCTGCATGTAACCCCTTGTACAAAGCCAGTGTGATGACCCTATGCACAAAAAATAAAGAAGCGTTGTGGGGGGGGGCCGACCAAGATTGCATGCATGCATGAGCATTCCAAGATTGCTGCATAAGCATTTCATGAGCATTTGCATATGCATATAGATAGGATCGCATCCTGCATTCATTCTCATCTGCATGAAGCTGCAGGTTCCTGCTGTGAGCTTGGCTTCGACAAGGAGTTGAGAAGATTGCCCGGCAAAGCGATCCTCGGCAAGCCAAGCAGATAAGTTCTACCTCTTGTCCATTAGTGTTCTGTAAGCTATAACTTGTGCATAAGGAAGCGTCACCACTCTTTTGAAACTTTGGTGCTCCCATCTCTGACTCGAACTTTGCTTCGGTCAGGATGGTCGTAGTGGCCTTTGGTAAAAAGAAGTTGGCGGGGGGGGGGGGGGTTGGTCCCTTCATCTGTAACCCGGTAGACGCAGCTCCCTGGCAGACAAAAAGGGTGCCGGCAGGATAGCCTGCTGGGGAAAAACTCGTATATTTATATTAAAGAGGCATCTCACCTCTGCATGGACATACACATGCACGGGTTCCCGGCAAGGTTCATCTTTTTCATTAATATGCTAATATACGTAAAAGCATTACATAACACAAACATGGACTCAAGAGTTTACATTATTTGAATTAAAATTTGGCAAGTGCAGACAGGTTTAAGATTGAAAAAAGATAAGTGCCCTGTATTGCCTTCTCCCCTGTCCATTTCCTATAGGAAGAGGTCGAAGAGGCCGGAAGTGGGCACAGCTGGGATTCGGCGCCTCCCCGGGATCAGAGTGGTGCCGCTCCCCAGCAAGGAGGAAGAAACCGGAGGCAGGCGTGGATGTTGACGCTGCTCGAGGACCAGATAGGAGGCACGGAGTCACCGGCAAACACGACTCGTTGGAACAGTCGTCCCCATTCTTGATGCATCGTGGGTTGCCGCTGCTGTCCGCATCACTATCACCTGAAGAACTCGGTGCGGCCATCACGCTGGACGCCATGCTATCTGGGTCTTCCCACAGAGAGCATGGTCGTCCTTAGGAGCCCTGCCGTTAGAAGCCACCGCACGTCCCGGAGACGTATGTGAAAGCAAGGAGCCTTCCTACACGGCAGGAGGATGAAACCCATGAGGAGCCAGGATAGCCCCTATTAGAACCTCTTCTATTGCTCCTCCCCAGCGCCGCGAGGGGAAGAAGAATGGGGAGCGATCGACTACCACGTGCCATGCCCGCCTTGAGCCTCGACATGGTGTCGTTCGTGTCCCCTCCCACTGAAGTCAAGGCCACGGGCGGCCCGGCGGCAAGCACGCCGGGGTCGCCATCCCCGGCATTGTCGCTGCACCGCCCGAGTCTCCCTTTCAGATCAAGGGAAGGCTTCAAGATGGGGGGGCGGGGGCTTGCCCCAAGCTCTCTCCCTCAGCATAATCAGCGGAAGCAGAAGACGAAAGAAGAGGAATGCGAAGATGAGTGACTCCACCCTCCTCCACCCCTCCCTTTTATAGGCGGGGCAAGGAGGGGAGCTTCTCCATCAACGGGCGGCCACCGTCCTCCTCCGCCAATTCAAGACGACTGGGCCCTCACCTTGATGCTCTTCCGCACCACGTTCCTCCGTTACCTACTTCGCGCGATGCATGCATCATACGTGGCCAAGTATAAGGGCGTGGTGGGAAGAGTGAATTGGCAGTTTCTACCCCATGTGTTAAAGTCATCCACGGGCCATTACTAGAGTGGCCCCACCACTATTGGCTTTACACAACGCACGGAGAAACCGGAAACTGGCCCGGGATCAAGGGTAATGAAGAAGCATAGAAGACCTCAAGAGACCAGTCTGTTTAGTAACCCTCGCATGTGCACTTATTAGGCCCTACCCCGACGACGCTCAGCAGCGCGTTCGGGGCAAGCCCGGGGGCTTCTATCGGTGCAACAAACCTTGAGTATGTTGCCCAGACTATGCACATGCACGGGAACAAGATTGAAGTACCATCCCAGATCAGAGTACAAGAGACCAAGAGATTTGAAGGACCAACATGGAGATCAAAGGGTCCAAGAGCAAAACCAGAGAAGCAGGATATCATCAAGAGAAAAGCCTCCCTTGTCGGGCAGGCGAGCCCGGCAAGGGGCAAGACCACCCCCAGAAACAGACAACCAAAGCGCCCCGGCAGGGCCTGCCGAGGCTCACGGAAGCAAAACCACCTCACCAACCACTCTACCACGACCCACGTCGTCGATCAGTGTGGTGTCAAGACGCGAAGTGATTAAGTGGCAGCCATTCGCCCCATGGCAGCCATTTTCTACAGGGGAAACCCACAGACGACACCCGTCCTGTGACGTTCAAGCGAGCGGGCGCGGAGCTGGCAAGATAGACCGGCAAGCTTTGACGGGCAACCAACAATGTGACATTGAGCGGTGCATTTAATGCACCCTGTCAGCCCGCAGAGTTAGGTATGATAGCACTATTTGCTATCTTATCAGTGCGTAATGACTAGCCACTATGGTAACCCCTTGATCTATAAAAGGAGGCCCATGGCAACCGTAGAAAGGTTTAGAAGGTTGGATAACCCTCACCCCATACGTGCGTAGTCGCTGCTACCCTGAGGCAACCCCTGCCGGGCAAGTGTACTACGCTCCGCCACTACCTTTCCACCATCAATCCACCAAAGCAGGAGTAGGGTTTTACGCCTCGCGGCGGCCCGAACCTAGGTAAAATTGCCTATGTGATTTCTGCCGTGCTGCCCCACGCTCGCCTTCTCTTTGTGCAACACGTCTCCCCCCTGCCGAACCAGCAAGGGGCCTCCTGGTCCCATAGGTGTCCATGGTTTCCCGCGATAAAGATGGAGGAGAATAACTCAGCCAATGAGCATGTGCTCAGAATGTTTGGGTACTACAATCACTTGAATCAAGTGGGAGTTAATCTTCCAGATAAGATGTGATTGATAGATTTCTCCACTCACTAGAGCTGCGTGATGAACTATAATATGCAGGGGATGACGAAAATGATTCCCAAGGTCTTCGCGATGCTGAAATTGACGGAGGTAGAAATCAAGAAAGAGCACCAAGTGTTGATGGTTAACAAGACCACCAGTTTTAAGAAAAAGGGAAGGGAAAGAAAGGGAACTTCAATAAGAATGGCAATCAAGTTGTCGCTCCCATAAAGAAGCCCAAAGCTAGACCTAAGCCTGAAACTGAGTGCTTCTACTGCAAAAGAAATGGTCACTTGAAGTGGAACTGCCCCAAGTACATGGCCGATAAGAAGGATGGCAAAGTGAACAAAGGTATATATGATATACAAGTTATTGATGTGTACCTTACTAGTGTTTGTAGTAGCCCTTGGGTATTTGATGCCGGTTCAGTTGGTAAGTAACTCAAAATAGGAGTTGCAGAATGAACAGAGACTAGTTAAGGGCGAGGTAACGATGTGTGTTGGAAATGATTCCAAGGTTGATACCATCACCATCGCACACTCCCTCTACCTTCGGGATTATTGTTAAACCTAAATAAATGTTATTTGCAGCTTGCGTTGAGCACTATAATGATTAGATCATGTTTATTGCAATACGGTTATTCATTTAAGTTAGAGAATAATTGTTGTTAAGTTTACATGAATAAAACCTTCTGTGGTCATTCACCTAATGTGAATGGTTTATTGAGTCTCGATCGTAGTGATACACACATTCATAATATTGACGCTAAAAGATGCAAAGTTGATAATGATAGTGCAACATATTTGTGGCACTATCATTTAGGTCATATTGGTGTAAAGCGCATGAAGAAACTCCATGTGGATGGACTTTTGGAATCACCTGATTATGAATGATTTGATACTTGCGAACCATGCCTCATGGGCAAGATGACTAAAACTCCATTATCTAGAACAATGGAGCGAGCTAATGACTTATTGGAAATAATGCATACTGATGTGTGCGGTCCGGTGAGTGTTGAGGCACGCGGCGGGCATCGTTATTTTCTGACCTTCACCGATGACTTGAGTAGGTATGGGTATATCTACTTGATGAAACACAAGTATGAAACATTTGAAAAGTTCAAAGAACTTCAGAGTGAAGTGGAGAATCATTGTAACAAGCAAATAAAGTTTCTACGATCTGATCATGGAGGCAAATATCTGAGTTACGAGTTTGGACTTCTTTTAAAACAATGTGGAATTGTTTCACAACTCACGACCCCTGGGACACAACAGTGTAATGGTGTGTCCGAATGTAACTGTACTTTATTGGACATGGTGTGTTCTATGATGTCTCTTACCGATTTACCACTGTTGTTTTGGTGTTATGCATTAGAGACTGCCGCATTCACGTTAAATAGGGCCCCGTCTAAATCCGTTGAGACGACACCGTATGAACTGTGGTTTTACAAGAAACCTAACTTGTCGTTTCTTAAAGTTTGGGGTTGCGACACTTATGTCAAAAGGCTTCATCCTGATAAGCTCGAACACAAATTGGAGAAGTGCGGCTTCATAGGATACCTAAGGAAACAATTGGGTACACCTTCTACCATAGATCCGAAGGCAAGTTTTTTTTGCCAAGAATGGAGCCTTTCTAAAGAAGGAGTTTCTCTCGAAAGAAGCGAGTGGGAAGAAAGTAGAACTTGATGAGGTAATTGTACTGCTACCTCTTGAGCTTGCGTTGGTGTTTCCCTGGAAGAGGAAAGGGTGATGCAGCAAAGTAGAGTAAGTATTTCCCACAACTTTTGAGAACCAAGGTATCAATCCAGTGAGAGACAATGCAACAAGCCACCGAATACATTCATAAACAAACACCAACTTGCACCCAACGCGATAATGGGGTTGTCAATCCCTTCAGGGTTATTTGCAAAGTGAGATCTGATATAGATGGATAAACGGTAAAGTAATATTTTTGGTATTTTTTGTTTATGGAACGGAATGTAAAAGATTGCAAAGAAAGTAAATAGGAAACTAAAATTGTAGATCGGAAACTTATATGATGGAAAGTAGACCCAGGGGCTATAGGTTTCACTAGAGGCTTCTCTCCATATAGAAAATATTACGGTGGGTTAACAAATTACTGCCGAGCAATTGATAGAAAAGTGCAAATTTATGACGATATCTAAGGAAATGATCATGAATATAGGCATCACGTCTGTATCAAGTAGACCGACTCCTACCTGCATCTACTACTATTACTCCACACATCGACCGGCTCCTGCCTGCATCTAGAGTATTAAGTTCATAGAACAGAGTAACACATTAATTAAGATGACATGATGTAGCGGGATAAACTCAAGCAATATGATGAAAAACCCATCTTGTTATCCTCGATGGCAACAATATACGTGTCGGTTCCCCTTTTGTCACTAGGATCGAGCACCACAAGATTGAACCCAAAGCTAAGCACTTATCCCATTGCAAGGAAAACCAATCTAGTTGGCCAAACCAAATCGATAGTTCGAAGAGACTTGCAAAGATATCAAATCATGCATATAAGAATTCAGAGGAGATTCAAATAATATTCATGGATAAGCTGATCATAAATCCACAATTCATCGGATCTCGGCAAACACACCACAAATGAGTATTACATCGAATAGATCGCCAAGAACATCAAGAACTTTGTATTGAGAATCAAAGAGAGAGAAGAAGCCATCTAGCTACTAGCTACGGACCCGTAGGTCTACGGTAAACTACTCACGCTTCATCGGAGAGGCAATGGTGTTGATGTAAAAGCCCTCCGCGTTCGAATCCCCCTCCGGCAAGACGCCGAAAAAGGCCCCTAGATGGGATCTCACGGGTACAGAAGGTTGCGGTGGTGGAAAAGTGGTTTCTTCGCTCCCCTGGAAGGTTTTTGGGATATTTGAGAATATATAGGCGGAAGAAATAGGTCAGTGAAGTCACGAGGGGTCCACAAGGGTGGGGGCGTACCCTACGCCCCTCGGCGCGCCTCCCAACCTTGTGACCACCTCGTGGCTTTCCTGACGTGCACTCCAAGCCCTCGGGATGCCTTCTGGTCCAAGAAAAATCATCGCGAAAGTTTCATTCCATTTGGACTCGGTTTGGTATTCCTTTTCTGTGAAACTCAAAAATAAGGAAAAAATAGGAACTGGCACGCAGCTCTAGGTTAATAGGTTAGTCCCAAAGATTGATAGAGGCGAGGGTGTCCCGATGTTTCGATGAGATGGTGGTTTCATTTCTGTGGGAGTCGACCTTGACGATCCGACTACGAACGTGCGAGACGTCGCGCCTTAGCAATCGCTAAACCAACTTCCGAGGGTTATTGACCACGCCGGAGCACGATCAACCTGACCACGAGGGCCTGTTTCCTGCGAGCAAACGAAGAACAAGCAAGAAACTAAGATTGCAATCTGGATATTGCGAATAAAGAGGAAAGCTTTATTAATGAAGGTGGGGTTCTATGACGCCTTGGTCTGGTCGTTGAACACAAACGAAGTACGCGAAGTTGCAGCTATGGCGAACTTTTGATCTAAACAAAACCCAAAGTCTAAACGACGCCCTAAGGGCTGTATATATGGGGGAAGAGGAGGGAATTTCGTGGCCCTTGATGGTGGGGTCCGAAACCAACCCTAACTCTTGTTTCCCCACACATACGGACTCTAAAAATAGCCTATACTTAAGTATTTCGAAATTACATGGGCCTGTCCCAAAAATAAGGTGACGCAGCACCTAGAATAGCCTATGGACGAATATTATGAAGTGGCATCTTGTATATTTCGTCCAAGGCTTCATGCACTCCTTATGGTGGCTTCAAAGTCCTGAAATCATCACTTGTAACTCCGTTCTTGATCCCCTTGCGCATGCCATCAACTCCATGCGTGTTCTTGCTCCAATGTTCATCCTTCTCCAAGCTAGGCCCTTCATTTGTAAGCAAAACAAATGTATCCAATTTAGGCAGTATCATATTCTCATGAACATTAGAATCATTACCAAGAAACGAAAGTACCTGGTAATTTAATTGGCGTGCGCGAGCTCTAGTAATTGGTCCAGTATGTATAGCAGCAGGGGCTGTGGATGTAACAATGGTATTGATGTCCTCATCATCCTCCCCTTCTTGAAATGAAGTCGTCCTCGACGGAAGCTCATCTTCCTTACCCAAATAAGGCTTCAAATCTGCAATGTTAAAAGTGGGACTAACCCCAAAATCTGCAGGCAGCTCAAGTTTATATGCATTATCATTTATTTTCTCTAACACCTTAAATGGACCATCAGCACGTGGCATTAGCTTTGATTTGCGCAAATTAGGAAACCTATCCTTACGTAAATGTAACCAAACAAGATCACCAGGTGCAAAGACAACATGTTTTCTACCCTTATCTCCAGCAAGTTTATATTTAGCATTCATACGCTCAATGTTTTCCTTAGTTAACTCATGCATTTTTAAAATCAATTCAGCACGTTTTTTAGCATCAAAATTAACCTTCTCCGAAGATGGAAGAGGCAACAAATCAATAGGTGCACGAGGTAGGAAACCATACACAATTTCAAAAGGGCACATCTTAGTAGTAGAATGCAATGAACGATTATAAGCAAATTCAATATGAGGCAAGCATTCTTCCCACATTTTCTTATTATTCTTCAAAACAGCCCTAAGCATAGTAGACAATGTTCTATTGACTACTTCAGTTTGTCCATCAGTTTGGGGGTGACAAGTAGTACTAAAAAGCAGTTTAGTCCCCAACTTAGCCCATAAACATCTCCAAAAGTGGCTAAGAAATTTAGTATCACGATCTGAAACAATAGTATTTGGCACACCATGCAAGCGAATAATTTCACGAAAGAACAAATCAGCAACATTAACAGCATCATCGCTTTTATGACATGGTATAAAGTGTGCCATTTTCGAGAATCTATCCACGACAAAAAATATGCTATCCCTCCCCTTCTTTGTTCGAGGTAAACCTAAAACAAAGTCCATAGATATATCCTCCCAAGGAACACTAGGTACAGGCAAAGGCATATATAAACCATGAGGATTGAGTCGTGACTTAGCTTTTTGACATGTAGTGCAGCGAGCAACAAAACGCTCAACATCCCGTCTCATCTTTGGCCAAAAGAAATGTGTAGCAAGTATATCCTCCGTCTTCTTCACGCCAAAGTGTCCCATTAGTCCTCCTCCATGCGCCTCCTGCAACAACAAAAGACGAACAGAGCTAGCTGGAATGCATAGCTTGTTAGAACGAAACACAAATCCATCATTAACGACGAACTTGTTCCATGTTCTACCTTCTTTACAATTTTGCAATACATCTTTAAATTCAGCATCATGCACATATTGATCTTTGATGGTCTCCAAACCAAATATTTTAAAGTCAAGTTGTGAAAGCATAGTATAACGTCGTGACAAAGCATCAGCAATAACATTTTCTTTACCCTTCTTGTGTTTAATGACATAAGGGAAAGTCTCAATGAATTCAACCCATTTAGCATGTCTACGGTTCAGTTTTGCTTGACTTTTAATGTGTTTCAAAGATTCATCATCAGAATGTATAACAAATTCTTTGGGCCATAAATAATGTTGCCATGTTTCTAAAGTCCGAACAAGAGCATATAATTCTTTATCATAAGTAGAATAGTTCAGACTAGGCCCACTCAATTTTTCAGAAAAGTATGCAACAGGTTTGCCATCTTGTAATAACACACCTCCTAATCCAATTCCACTAGCATCACATTCAAGCTCAAAAGTCTTATTAAAATCAGGAAGTTGGAGTAAAGGAGCATGTGTCAACTTATCTTTCAATACTGTGAAGGCTTCTTCCTGTGCGGTACCCCAAACAAAAGGCACATCCTTCTTTGTAAGCTCGTTGAGAGGTGCAGCAATGGTGCTGAAATCTCTCACAAAACGCCTATAGAAACCAGCGAGGCCAAGAAAACTCCTCACTTGTGTGACCGTTTTGGGCTGCGGCCAACTCTCAATAGCTTCAATCTTGGCTTTATCAACTTCAATTCCCTGTGGAGTAACAACATAGCCAAGAAAAGATACTCGGTCGGTGCAAAAGGTGCACTTCCCAAGGTTACCGAACAAACGTGCATCACGTAGAGCATTAAAAACAACACGTAAATGTTCCAAATGTTCTTCCAAAGATTTGCTATAAATCAGTATATCATCAAAATAGACTACCACAAATCGTCCAATGAAAGCACGTAAAACTTCGTTCATTAGTCGCATGAAAGTACTAGGTGCATTAGTTAACCCAAAAGGCATGACTAACCACTCATATAAACCAAACTTAGTTTTAAAAGCTGTTTTCCATTCATCTCCCAATTTCATACGAATTTGATGGTATCCACTACGCAAATCAACTTTGGAGAATATTGTAGAGCCACTCAATTCATCAAGCATATCATCTAGCCTAGGAATAGGATGACGATAACGAATAGTAATATTATTAATGCCTCTACAATCAACACACATACGCGAGGTACCATCCTTTTTCGGCACTAGAATAATAGGAACAGCACAAGGACTAAGGGATTCGCGTATATAACCTTTGTCGAGTAGCTCTTGTACTTGACGCATAATCTCCTTCGTCTCCTCTGGATTGGTACGGTATGGTGCGCGGTTGGGTAATGATGCACCAGGAATTAAGTCAATTTGATGCTCAATCCCTCGAATAGGTGGTAATCCCGGTGGCACGTCTTGTGGAAAGACGTCAGCGAACTCCTGCAAAATGTTAGTAACAGCAGGAGGCAAAGAGGAAGGCACGTCCTCGAATGAAAATAATACCTCTTTGCACACAAAAGCATAGCAAACAGATTTGCTAACATCTAGATCATCAATATCAGATTTGGTGGCAAATAAACATGCACTTTTCAATTTAATTTCAGAAGCAACACTAGATGGTTTATTATTAGGCTTCATTTGTTGCTGAAATTCTTTTGCCACAATCTGATTTTCACTCTTATTTTGCTCCTGTTTTGCTTTATTAGCTCGATTAATATCATCTTTCAAAATGGAATCAGGAGTCATAGGAAGCAAAGTAATATTTTTGTCCTTATGAACGAGAGTATACTGATTGTTTCTACCATGGTGTACAGAATTTTTATCAAATTGCCATGGTCTACCAAGTAATAAAGAACATGCTTGCATGGGTACCACATCACAATCAACATAATCAACATATGTAGAGATACTAAAATGCACACGAACAGTACGTGTTACCTTAACCTTACCGCTGTTGTTGAACCATTGGATGTAGTAAGGATGTGGATGTGGTCTTGTGGTGAGGGATAGCTTCTCCACCATCTCCATGCTAGCCAAGTTGTTGCAGCTCCCTCCATCTATGATGACGCGAACAGAACGTTCCTTCACAACTCCCTTTGTATGGAACAAATTATGCCTCTGATTTTGCTCAGCTTGCGTGACCTGCACACTCAAAACACGTTGAGCAACTAAACATTCATACCTGTCAGCATCTTCAGCAGCCATGTATTGCGTCTCATGATCAGAATCATCGCCACCGTGTTCTTCATGTGTAAGAAGAGCCAAAGTCTCCTCATCATAGTCACTAGCGGACTCATACCCACCATCCTCAGTAGCAATCATCACACGCTGAGATGTGCATTCGCGCGCAAAATGTCCTCTTCCCTTACAACGATGACAAATAATATCACTTGTGTGCCCTGTAGACGCCATGGAAGAAGCAGAGCTCTGTGCAGGCCCGGCAGGTGTGCTCTTGGCAGCTAGTGGTGGTTGTGCCTGCTTTCTTGTATCACGGTTGGAGGTGGCAGCTGACGGAGGTGCCGGTGTAGCAGAACGTGTGGAAGTAGATGATGCACGTGGTGTCCATGATGAAGGTCGACCTGCAGAAAAGTTAGTCCGCGCCAATGCCTGTCGATCCTGCACTTCACGTTCAGCTTTACAAGCAAGATGGAATAAACGAGTGATATTATTATAATCCTTATAGTCTAGAATGGTCTGAATCTCTCTATTTAATCCACCCAGAAAATGTGCAAGCATAGCTTCATTCGCCTCAACAATACCACATCTAATCAAGCCAGTTTGTAATTCCTGATAATATTCTTCTACAGAATTTTTTCCTTGTCTTAAGCGCTGCAATTTTTGAAGTAATTCACGTTGATAATATGGTGGAACCCAACGAGTACGCATAGCAGTTTTCAAAGCAGCCCAAGTAGCTGGAACAGGATATAATCTACAATATTCAGACCACCAAACACATGCAAAGCTAGTGAAAGCACAAACAGCAGCAGGAACACGTCTCTCCTCAGGATATTGTAAACATGTAAATCGTTGTTCAGTTTCTAACTCCCAAGTAAGATATATATCAGGAACATATCTACCCTCAAATGGTGGAATATTCAATTTCAGTTTAGGGAGATGGTCATGATCTCGTACCTGAGGGGGAGCCCTAACATTACCATTATTTGCATGTGGACGACCTGGTGGTTGTGGTGCTGGTGGTTGCACGTAGTTCTGATTGTCATCAACCTCATCCTCATAATCTCCCACATAATCATCCTCCTCCGCATCAGCAGCAGGAGCCACAGAAGTATCAACAGCAGCACCAGCAGTTTGGCCAGGCTGAAGAGGGACACGGATCGCTCGGCGAAGGGCTGCTTCCCGACCTGGAGGTATTTGTTGTTGTTGCTGTTGTTGCAGAGGTGCGGCAGGTGCAGCCGGTGGTGGAAGACGCGCAAGCAGTTCATTAAATCTGTTATCGAGCTTTGTTTCGAATGTCTTCTCCATGCCATCTATCTTCTCCATGGCCTCTTCAAATCTGTTTAGCACATCTTGCACCTGTCCACTCATCATTTGCTGAAACTTATCATGAAGCTCCTTGTTCGTCAAGTTCTCCCAGTCAGTCTCGTCGGCTTGTGATCCTGGCATGGTTAGCAGCAATAGAAACACACAAGAATATGATCCTACAGAGTACTAACAAGAGGTGGTGGTGGTGTCACAAATCCGTCAAGCAAATCTCAAATTCTTACCAGTTCTTACCCAGCAGCAGGCGGTGATCGGCAGCCGTTGTAGTCAAAACTCTCAAAAGCTTGGATAGAGCGATTGCCAGGGAGAGTCAAACGCACGAAGTAGATGTATGTGGAGCTGGGAAGGCTTATAGTATGGTAGCAAAAACAGTCAGCAATAATCAATTCAGAGATGCAAAGTTGAATAAACGCTCAACGACGGTACTGTGCTGGTCCTAGGCTAGACCGTGCTAGAGACGCGAGCCTAGAACACCAACAAAATCACGGCGCTGCACGTAAACACAGGGAAAAGCACACTCTGGATTTTTTTTTCGCCCTTTTTTTTGGCACTCTTTTTTTTCGCTTCTTTTTTTTTTTTTGCTCCGCAACAAATTTTTTTCGAAAAAGTCTACAAATGTCCTAAAAACTGCCTAGCCAGAATTTTCCAGACTTAGTTTTTTTTTTTGAGTTTGGAACTATTTTTCTTCTGCGGGTAGCACGAAAGTTGGGGAGTCCTTCTTTGTCATGACTCGGAGTATCGCGTGATCTGGAAATCAAGAACAAAGTAACAATTACTGGACTCGGACTAGGACTCGTGGCGGAGATGAATCTGGTGGAAACTCGGACTGGTGGCGGATATTTGCAGGGCGATGGAACACAGACTGGTGGTGAATCTGTGATGGAGGTGGACTCGGATTAGCGTGATGGCGGTGGATATGTGGTATATGGTAGCGGCGATGACGATGGTGGGGTGGTGATATATGGCAGCGGCGACGTGACAACCTGTGAACAGAACTCGAAACTCTAAAGGACTAGACGCTAAGACCAGCAACTTGACACGACGATGCAACCGCAAATTCAACAAAGCAAATACTGAAAAGATTATGCAAAGGCTCAGATTGGTTCGGATAGGATGAACTAACCCTAATTTTTTTTTTGCTTTTTCGTGGACTGTAGGTATGAAAAACAGACTCGATCTAAACTATGAAAAACTGTAAAATCTCACCGAGCAACCTGAAGCTCTGATACCACTTGATAGAGGCGAGGGTGTCCCGATGTTTCGATGAGATGGTGGTTTCGTTTCTGTGGGAGTCGACCTTGACGATCCGACTACGAACGTGCGAGACGTCGCGCCTTAGCAATCGCTAAACCAACTTCCGAGGGTTATTGACCACGCCGGAGCACGATCAACCTGACCACGAGGGCCTGTTTCCTGCGAGCAAACGAAGAACAAGCAAGAAACTAAGATTGCAATCTGGATATTGCGAATAAAGAGGAAAGCTTTATTAATGAAGGTGGGGTTCTGTGACGCCTTGGTCTGGTCGTTGAACACAAACGAAGTACGCGAAGTTGCAGCTATGGCGAACTTTTGATCTAAACAAAACCCAAAGTCTAAACGACGCCCTAAGGGCTGTATATATGGGGGAAGAGGAGGGAATTTCGTGGCCCTTGATGGTGGGGTCCGAAACCAACCCTAAATCTTGTTTCCCCACACATACGGACTCTAAAAATAGCCTATACTTAAGTATTTCGAAATTACATGGGCCTGGCCCAAAAATAAGGTGATGCAGCACCTAGAATAGCCTATGGACGAATATTATGAAGTGGCATCTTGTATATTTCGTCCAAGGCTTCATGCACTCCTTATGGTGGCTTCAAAGTCCTGAAATCATCACTTGTAACTCCGTTCTTGATCCCCTTGCGCATGCCATCAACTCCATGCGTGTTCTTGCTCCAATGTTCATCCTTCTCCAAGCTAGGCCCTTCATTTGTAAGCAAAACAAATGTATCCAATTTAGGCAGTATCATATTCTCATGAACATTAGAATCATTACCAAGAAACGAAAGTACCTGGTAATTTAATTGGCGTGCGCGAGCTCTAGTAATTGGTCCAGTATGTATAGCAGCAGGGGCTGTGGATGTAACAATGGTATTGATGTCCTCATCAAAGATCATATAAAATAGCATATTAATGCATACAAAACATCCAAAACAGATACTATAATAGCATGGAACAATCAAAAACTATAGATACGTTGGAGACGTATAATATACCTTCTCTCGAGTTGGAAAGTAGCACATCAGATAAATCCGTTCACATGATGCCTACACCAACTAAAGAGGAAGCTAATGATGATAATCATGAAACTTTGGGTCAAGTTACTACTGGACCTCGTAGGTCGAACAAAGCACGTTCCGCGCCAGAGTGGTACGGTAATCCTGTCCTGGAAGTCGTGTTGTTAGACCATGGTGAACCTACAAACTATGAAGATGCTATGATGAGCCCAGATTTCGATAAATGGCTTGAGGCCATGAAATCTGAGATAGGATCCATGTATGAGAACAAATTTAGACTTTGGTGGACTTGACCGATGATTGGCAAGCCATTGAGAATAAATGGATCTTCAAGAAGAAGACAAACACTGATGGTAATGTCACCATCTACAAAGCTCGACTTGTCGCGAAAGGTTTTTGACAAGTTCAAGGAGTTGACTATGATGAGACTTTCTCACCCGTAGCGATGCTTAAGGTAGTCCGAATCATGTTAGCGATTGCCGTATTTTATAATTATGAAATCTAGCAAATGGACGTCAAAACTGCATTCCTTAATGGATTTCTTAAAGAAGAGTTGTATATGATGCAACCAAAAGGTTTTGTCGACCCTAAAGGTGCTAACAAAGTGTGCAAGCTCCAGCGATCCATCTATGGACTGGTGCAAGCATCTCGGAGTTGGAATGTACGCTTTGATGAGGTGATCAAAGCATATGGTTTTATACAGACTTATGGTGAAGCCTGTATTTACAAGAAAGTGAGTGGGAGCTCTGTAGTATTTCTTATATTATATGTGGATGACATATTGTTGATCGGAAATGATATAGAATTTCTAGATAGCATAAAAGGATACTTGAATAAGAAATTTTCAATGAAAGACCTCGGTGAAGCTGCTTACATATTAGGCATCAAGATCTATAGGGATAGATCGAGACGCTTAATAGGACTTTCACAAAGTACATACCTTGGAGATGTTTTTGAAGTAGTTCAAAATAAATCAGTCAAAGAAAGAGTTCTTGCCTGTGTTACATGGTGTGAGGTTGAGTAAGACTCAAAGCCCGGTCACGACAGAAGATAAATTCAGAATGAAAGTCATACCCTATGCCTCAGCCATAGGTTCTATAAAGTATGTCATGTTGTGTACCAGACCTATTGTGTACCTTGCCATGAGTTGGCAAGGGGGTACAATAGTGATCCAGGAGTAGATCACTGGATAGCGGTCAAAATTATCCTTAAAGAGGACTAAGGAAATGATTATCAGTTATGGAGGTGATAAAGAGTTCATCGTAAAAGGTTACGTCAATGCAAGCTTTGACACCGATCTTGATGACTCCGAGTCTCAATCTGGATACATATTGAACGTGGGAGCAATTAGCTAGAGTAGCTACATGCAGAGCATTGTAGACATAGAAATTTGCAAAATACATACGGATCTGAATGTGGCAGACCCGTTGACTAAACCTCTTTCACAAGCAAAACATGATCACACCTTAGTACTCTCTGGGTGTTCATCACATGGCGATGTGAACTAGATTATTGACTCTTGTGCAAGTGGGAGACTAATGGAAATATGCCCTAGAGGCAATAATAAAGTTGTTATTATTATATTTCCTTATTCATGATAAAGGTTTATTATTCATGCTACAATTGTATTGACCGGAAACATAAATGCATGTGTAAATACATAAACAAATACCGTGTCCCTAGTGAGCCTCTACTAGACTAGCTCGTTGATCAAAAGATGATTAATGTTTCCTAACCATAGACATGTATTGTCACTCGATAATGGGATCACATCATTAGGAGAATGATGTGATGGACAAGATCCAACCGTTAGCATAGCATATGATCGTTCAGTTATTGCTACTGCTTTCTTAATGTCAAATACATGTTTCTTCGACCGTGAGATCATGCAACTCCCGGACTCCGAAGGGATACCTTGTGTGCTATCAAACGTCACAACGTAACTGGGTGATCATAAAGATGCTCTACAGGTATCTCCAAAGGTGTCTGTTGAGTTGGCATGGATCGAGATTGGGATTTGTCACTCCATGTATTGGAGAGGTGTCTCTGGGCCCTCTCGATAATACAACATCACAAGAAGCTTCCAAGAAAAGTGACTAAGGAGTTAGTTACAAGATGATGTATTACAAAATGAGTAAACAGACTTGCCAGTAACGCGATTGAACTAGGTATAAAGATATCGACGATCGAATCTCGAGCAAGTAACATACCGACATGCAAAAGGGATTACATATGTTGTCATAAAGGTTCAACCGATAAAAGATCTTCGTGGAATATGTAGGAATCAATATGGGCATCCAAATCCTGCTATTGGTTATTGACCGAAGAGGTGTCTCAATCATGACTACATAGTTCCCGAACCCGCAGGGTTGCACGCTTAACGTTCGTTGACGCTAGAGTAGATTGGGATATTTGATGAGTGGTAACCAAATGTTGTTCGGAGTCCCGGATGAGATCCCAGACATCATGAGGAGTCTCGGAGTGGTTGAGAGGTAAAGATTTATATATGGTAAGTCATATTTCGGGTTCCAAAAAAGGTGTAGGTTTTTCGGTATTGTACCAGGAAGCTTCTAGAAGGTTTTGGAGGATTCCGGAGGGATCCGAAAGTCCACAAGTGGGTCCACTGCTACTTCTTGAGCTTGCGTTGGTTTTTCCCTTGAAGAGGAAAGGGTGATGCAGCAAAGTAGAGATAAGTATTTCCCTTAGTTTGAGAACCAAGGTATCAATCCAGTAGAAGACAACGCGCAAATCACCTAATACCTGCACAAAAAATCAAACAACTTGCTCCCAACGCGATAAACGGGTTGTCAATCCCTTCACGGTTACTTGCAAGAGTGAGATCTGATAGAGATAGAGAAGCGGTAAAGTAAATATTTTTGGTATTTTTGGTTTATAGATCGGAAAGTAAAAGACTACAAAAATATTAGATCAGAAACTAATATGGTAGATCGGAAACTTATATGATAGAAAATAGACTAGAGGGCCATAGGTTTCACTAGAGGCTTCTCTCAAAATAGCAAATAATATGGTGGGTGAACAAATTACTGCCGAGCAATTGATAGAAAAGCGCAAAGTTATGACGATATCTAAGCAATGATCATGAATATAGGCATCACGTCTGTGTCAAGTAGACTGAAACGATTCTGCATCTACTACTATTACTCCACACATCCACCACTATCCAGCATGCATCTGGAGTATTAAGTTCATAAAGAACGGAGTAACGCATTAAGTAAGATGACATGATGTAGAGGAATTAACTCAAGCAATATGATGAAACCCCCATCTTTTTATCCTCGATGGCAACAATACAATACGTGCCTTGTTGCCCCTACTGTCATTGGGAAAGGACACATCAAGATCGAACCCAAAGCTAAGCACTTCTCCCATTGCAAGAAAAACCAATCTAATTGGCCAAACCAAACCGATAGTTCGAAGAGAATTACAAAGATATCAAAGCATGCATAAAAGAATTCAGAGAAGATTCAAATAATATTCATAAATAAGCTAATCATAAATCCACAATTTATTGGATCTCGGCAAACACACCACAAAAAATATTACATCGAATAGATCTCCAAGAACATTGAGGAGAACATGGTATTGAGAATCAAAGAGACATAAGAAGCCATCTAGCTACTAGCTATGGACCCGTAGGTCTGTGGTAAACTACTCACACTTCATCGGACGAACAATAGAGTTGATGTAGAAGCCCTCCATGATCGAATACCCCTCCGGCAGGGTGCCGGAAAAGGTCCCTAGATGGGATCTCACAGGTACAGAAGGTTGCGGCGGTGGAAAAGTGTTTTCGTGGATGCCTCTGGTGGTTTGGGGATATTTTGGGAATATATAGGCGAAAGAATTAGGTCAGGAGGGTCACGAGAGGCCCACAAGGGTGGGGGCATGCCCTACCCCTTGGGCGCGCCCTCCGTCCTTGTGGTCGCCTCGTGGCTCTCCGACTTCATCTCCAAGTCTCCTGGTTGTCTTCTGGTCCAAGAAAAATCATCGCAAAGGTTTCATTCCATTTGGACTCCATTTGGTATTCCTTTTCTGCGAAACTCAAAAACAAGGAAAAAACAGGAACTGGCACTAGGCTCTAGGATAATAGGTTAGTCCCAAAAATAATATAAAATAGCATATTAATGCATATAAAACATCCAAAACAGATAATATAATAGCATGGAACAATAAAAAATTATAGATACATTGTATACGTATCAAGCATCCCCAAGCTTACGTCCTGCTCGTCCTCGAGTAGGTAAATGATAAAACAAAATTTTTGATGTGGAATGCTACCCAACATATTTATTCATGTAATTTTCTTTATTGTTTAAACTGCAACTAATCCCTGGGTGGTTTTGGTAATTCTTAACAAGATATACCTCATTGAACTAATACTCTTTCAAGATGATCATTTCATAAAGTTCAATGATTGGCATGGCTTGGACTAGAGATGTGGACCCCTCAAAACGCTAAGGACACATATTGGCTCAAGCTCAAGACTCTACATTTTCATTTTAGTGATCCAAGATCACATTGAGTCCATAGGAAAAGCCAATAGTATTAAAAGGGGATGAGGTGTTGCTTAATGGCTTGCTTGCTCAAAATTCTTAGTGATATGCTCCAAAATCCCTCAACCACTTTCTCATATCCACATATGTCCCAAACCAAAAGTCAAACTCGGCCCCACCGATTTGATCTGTCCGACGCCACCGAGTTCATTTGACATAGCCATAGCCATAAACCCTAATCAGTTCGGTCTCATAGATAGAGATCTCGGTCTCACCGAGATGGGGTTGCAAACTCTCTGTTTCCCTTCGTAATGTTTCAGTCTAACCAAGATGAACGACCGGTCTCACCGAGTTCGCAATGCAAACTCTCTGTTTCCTTTTCATAACGTTTCGGTGTCACCGAAATGAGCGATCGGTCCCACCGAGTTTGCCTGACCAACTCTCCATTTGCCTATTATAGAAATTGGTCTCACCGAGTTTATGTGATCGGTCTCACCGAGATTTCATTATGCACTAACCCTAATGAAATCAGTCCCACAGACACTACAAAAAAAAAGACACATCCATGACATTTTGGGCCGAACGATGTTTTTCTGTCATGCTTATGACACTTCTATGACGATAATTGTGACAAAACCCGGCATCATCATAGATGTGCTGGGCTCCTACTTCTATGACAAAAAATCATGACATAAAATGGGCTTTTCATCCTGGGCGTGCCGGAGACGCAGCTGCATGACATTCTTTGGGTCGTCCATGACGGAAAAAACCATGGTAGAAGCGAGGGCGAGGAAAATATCGGGGGAGTTCCCGGTTACGGTGGGTGGTTGGGGGCCGAGCGATGCGCGTTTCTCTCGTACGTACGTACACGCATGTGTGCGAGGCATTGCGCTCTAACTGAACCCGAGCGAGGCGTTGGGCTCTAACTGAACCCGAGCGATTGCACTAGCTACGTTACTGAACCCGAGCGATCGATCCCTTGCTGTTAACTGAGCCCGACTGATTCCTTCTCTACTGCTGCTAACTGAAGCCGATCGATGCTGCCTCTTGATGAACAGTGAGCGTTGTTGGGGGTTTGGATGAATAGTTCCCGGTGGGGGGTTGGATGAGGAGGACCCCGTGGTGTTGCCGCTGGATGAACATGACCCCGATCGATCGAGCCGATGGATGAACAGGACCTCGTGGACGGGTGGATGAACAGGACCCCGTGGAGGGCTGGATGAACAGGACGACCCCGTGGAGGGATGGTTGAATAGTAGCCGGGGGAGGGTTGGATGAACAGTAGCCCGTGGAGGGGTGGTTGAACAGGACCCCGTGGAGAGGGCTGGTTGAACAGTAGCCCGTGGAGGAGCGTGTGGTGGAGGTTGGATGAACATGAGCCCGTGGATGAATAGTCACAGGTGGAGGCTGGAGGAGGTCGACGATGGATGAACAGTAGCCCGTGGAGGAGGTCGACGGTGGATGAAAAGTAGCCCGTGGAGGTGGTCGATGGTGGAGATGAATAGTATCCCGTGGAGTCCCGTTTTGCGGTACGCCACACCCATCCCGATGAACAGGACCCCTGTTTCGATCGTAGCGCTCCAACACAAGTTCGTTTCCTTCGCTTTGCGGTATGCCACACCCATCCCGATGAATAGGACCCCCGTTTCCATCGTAGTGCTCCAACACAAGTCCGTTTCCTCCGTTTTGCGGTACGCCACACCCCTCCCGATCAACAGGACCCCGTTTCGACCATAGGAGGTCCAAGAGAAGTCTGTTTCCTCCGTTTCGCGGTACGCCAGACCCCTCCCAATTAACATGATCCCATTTCTACCGCGGCCAGTCGAACATAAGGCCGTTTCCTCTGTTCTGTAGTACGCCAGGCCTCGTTTCCATCGGCTGTTCCGTCCAAGCCAGTTGGCTCCCAATGAACAGCACACGTTCTGTTGCCTCCCGATGAACACTAGACATTCCGTTGCCTCCCCATGGACATGACGCTGACGCAGTTTCTCCGTTCTGACCCAGCCATGTACACGAGCCCTGGCCGTACGTATGCGCTAGTAGGCGTTCGAGACCCCACCCGTATGTACGTACGTGGCCGTATTTACTTTCTTGCACCCTGGCTATACGTACGTCTACATGCTACGTGCGCGCCTCTACTACGACACGTGCACGCCTCTACTACGACAGGTGCACGCCTCTACATCGACCATTATGTATGCACACGTTCGCGAATAGAATGACAACGCTACGTATGCTTCGACCAAGTGGGTCCCAACTGTCAGGCACTTCCTTGTGTGCGAAGATGCAGCTGGTGGGTCCCGGGAGTCAGGGGGAACGTTTTTTTGTGAAATACGGTGGCCCGTCCGGTGGGTCCATGCTGTCAGGTGGATGAATCATTATTTTCCACGTAATAAGGAGGCATTTCCTTAATGCGGCCATGGACCCAGCTGTCAGCCTCTCCACGTACAGTACTCTTCCGATGGAAGTCGTTCCTTGACCACGTTGACCACGCCACACCGAGCACACCAGGGCGGTGGATGACGCCGAGGCCTAGGAAGGGGACGACACAGAGCCGGGGAAGACGCGGCAGTGGAAGCCCACGCGGAGATGAGTACGAGGGTTTACTGGTTCGGCTGGGGTGTGAGGCTGTCGTCGTCGGTGAAGAACGGGAGGTGTTGGTGAGTAGAGGAATGGCCTGGACGACGTTTTGGAATAGAGTGGGCCAGTGAAGCCTGTGTTACAGCACAGCCGGCCACGAGAGACAGGATTAGGCGGCACGACCGGCGCTGCTTTGGGGGGCTGGAGCAAGAAGACGAGAGGTTGAAGAAGCACTACAGCCGTTGGATGGACATCATACGGTCACTGGAGCTAGAATCGTTCATAAAGTTGACAAAACCCTCCGTTCGCCTCAACTTAGTAGGCCTACAAGTCAGCCTCCCATATGGTGGGTCCCAGCTAGCAGGGGGAGTATTCATTTTTTGTGCATAATAAGGAAGCACTTCCTTGCGTGCGAAGATATAGCTGTTGGGTCCAAGCTGTCAGCGGCGGGAATGTTTTTTTCACGAAATACAGAGGCCCTTCCGGTGGGTCCCAGATGTCAGGTGGAGGAATCATTATTTTGCGTGTAATAAGGAGGCATTTCCTTGTGTGCGGCCGTGAACCCAGCTGTTAGCCTCTCCACGTACAGTCCACTTCTGATGGATGTTGTTCGTTGACCATGTTGACCACAACGCACCGAGCGCATCCAAGGTGGTGGACGACGGTGAGGCCCCGGACATCAACGAGCCAGAGATGGGAAGACGCGGGAGTGGAGTCGTAGACGGAGAGGTGTACGAGGGTTAACTGGTTCTGGTGCGGTGTGGTTCAGCAGTCGGTGTAGAAGAACAGGAGGTGTGGAGGGGTGGAGGGATGGCCTGGCCGGTGGTGGGGTAGCGCTTCATAGCGAAGCCTGCTAAGTGTAGCTGCTAGCAGCAGGAGGTGGGAGCAGGTGGTACCGGCAGCACAGGAGGAAGAAGGCGAGAGATTGAAGATGGATGTCGGTCGTCAGAATCATTTGTTGACTAAGTTGACAACGACCTGCGTTGGCTTCGACGTATTGGCCCACATTTCAGCCTCCAAAAATGTGGCACGTATTCAACCCATTTTTTCAGAATTTACAGTTAATTTGATCCTTTTTTAAAATTGCAGTCCATTTTCTGGGCTGGGTGAACAAATAATGTAGCGTCCATGTGGCCCATTTATTGTTTTCCTAAAAAATTACAGGCCATTTGCACTTTCTCTCAAAAGACACGATTTTGCTGGGCTGATTCTAGTTATAATGTTGGGTTGGGCGTAGCAATGTTCTCAAAAAAGACCAGGGGCTGAGCATTTTGTTATAAATATATTTAAATAATAAGTAAATTATTATTACATTGGTCCTTCAATCTTACCAAGCTTTTGTACACAATCACCAGGATTTTCGTTGCCAAAAAAATCCAGGATTTTATTGTTAAGAAATTGTATTGTTAAGTTAATAAGATATGGGATATTGTTTTCTTACATATGTAAGTATGTGTTAAATATATGATGACAATAACAATAATATATAATAACATAAAAAATAATTTAAATATATATTATATAGTTAGAAGGGAAACATAAGTTGGACCCGGCGTTTCTATTCTTACATAGAAAAACAGAACAGACCTCTGCATTTTCTTCAAAAAAATACATAAATTGGGCTGCCGATGTTTCAGGAAAAATAAAACCTCGGATGGGAGGTCCATAGGACGATCGATAAATGACGACCCTCAAGAAAATACAAACTGGCATGTCGTGGGTTGCACATGTTAAAAAAGAAAGCCTAGACAGGGCAGCCCATAACCCAGCTGATACTTGCTGCCCCAGTGATAATAAATGATACCTGCCAGCTCCCCGGCTTTGTTGTGAATTTATCTCCTTTAGTAACTACGTTGAAGCACCTAAACAAATGTAACTATGTTGACAAACCCGTGGGCCCCAACGTCAGTATAGAATTAGGAGGAAGTATTTTTTCAATGAGGCACTTGCTTGCGTACGGCCATAGACCTGGTGGGTCCCAACTGTCCGCCTCTCCACATACAGTCCTATCCAGATTCCTCTCGTTTGTTCAGCATGTTCACAATGGCAGAAAGTGGCGCCGCGGCGAGCGCACAAAGGCGGAGGAGGAGAATGGACCACCTGAGGCAGTGCCTTATTTGTAACGAAAGTACTGAACTAGCCTAGTGGCCAAGGGACACTACCGACAGTTGTTCCTCGCGGGTTCGATTCCAGCTGATGCAGGGAAAATATCTCCAATTTTTTTGCCTGTGCCATAATTGACATGTGGGTCCCCATTGTCATCTAAGCAGACCATGTCCAACACTTACCAAAACTTCGTCCCTTGTTTTCTCTGCTTTTCGCACACTCGACATTGTGTGGCCATTTTGAAAATAGCATATCTTTTTGACTGTGCATCATATGAAGATGTGCTATGCATGAATGTTGATCAACACGATGTTAACTGGCTGGTAGTTCCAGTTTCGACCATGAATAAAACTTCCAACATGATGTTATCCCTGTTTGAAAAGGCCGTGTTAATATAAATGTTCTGCCTCTGAAAGTTGCAGTTTCTTATCTGAAACTGAACTTGCAGTTTCTTCTCTGAAAATCACATTGTCTGCACTTTTATACTCCTATGAAAATACATTTTTTAAGTGCTAGAAATAGATCTCTAGAATTCATAAAATACTTCATTTCCTCAATACTGCAAATTTAAAATTCAAAATTCATTCATATATGAAAGTACTCTCAAAATACACAACACAAAACACAATTCATAACCTACAAATACTAACAACCCTAAGCTCCTCCTGACAAATCACAATATGTCCGACTATTGGGCTGGGGGGGCAGTCCCCTCCTATTCCTCAATGGCAGACAGCCGCCCCGTGAGACGATGTGAACGGCGAGGGAGAGGATGGCAGGGACGAAGACTCCATCGGCTTGCTCTGGCATGACAACCTAAACAATGGCACCCTGTAGATGCTTGATCCTTCAATCCCTGGTGGATGCTCCATGTGGGATCGATACTCCCACCACCGCTCCCTCACGATCTGATTCGGTGAATCAGTTTTCTCCATGGCCCAGAGGAGCAGCTCTATGTAATCCCCCGCGACTCCCTTCGGGAGTATCGCCGCCTTTTCGCTTTGTTGTAGATATTTGGTCATGGATGTCGTCGTCGCCGCTAGTTGGTCCTTGTTTTCAAACCAAGACTGTATCTCCAACATCCTAGGTAGCTTCACAGGGTCTTCGTCTGCGATCCTCATGTATCGGTCGTACTCCTCCATCGATCTACTTCTCCACAACACCTTCACTCGCCGGCGGTGGTTTTTCAATGGAAGAGGAGAGGAGCAGCACTAGTTTTGGATTAGAACGGGAGAGGAGCGACGCTGGTTTTGGTTTGGAACAGGAGAGGAGGGGCGGTGGTTTTGAAATTGAAGAGGAGAGGAGCGGCACTGGATTTAGATTGGAACAGGAGAGGAGCGGCGGTGGTTTAAGAGGAGAGGAGCGGTGGTGGTTTAAGAGGAGAGGAGCGGCGCTGGTCTTGGAAGTATTTTTTTGTTTTGCGTATTTTGGGTCAAAGTTTGACCACGTACTTTATTTGACCAGAAAAATATGAATGCATTTCACCAAAAATTGTATCGTTTGGTTCGTATGTGAATGTACTTTCAAACTATATTATTTTTGCAACGTATAACATATATTTTATTTATGAAAATCATGGTCAATTATGACCCATAATAAAAGGGAGACTAGTTGATGTGGGTCACTTTCTTAATAGAAGGGTAAATTGATTTTGATTTTGATCCAGTCATAGTGGGCCGGCCCTCTCGTCCAATCCTAAATCGCTGCCGCACGCTCCTCTCCCTCTTCTCCATTGCAAAACCACCTCCTCTCCTCTCCATCATCTCCATTTCAAAACCACCATCTCGCCTCTCCCTCTTCTCCATTGCAAAACCACCTCCTCTCCTCTCCATCATCTCCATTCCAAAACCACCGTCTCGCCTCTCCCTCCTCTCCATTGCAAAACCACCCCCTCTCCTCTCCATCATCTCCATTCGAAAACCACCATCTCGCCTCTCCCTCTTCTCTATTGCAAGACCACTATCTCTCCTCCCATCTTCCAAAGCTAGCACCGGACCACTCAGAAGGACATCTATGGAGAGGATGCACCAGCGAATCAGGCAGATCGCCGGCGGCAACCAGGAAAGGTAACTAGGTTGAACAAGATCCTTACTTGGTTTGACAATGAGTGGGAGATTTCAAGGACGGTGAGGGCCATGTGGCAATGTATGCAAAAGAGCGAGAAGGCGGCGATGAGGGCGGCGATGTACTCCTCGGTGGCAGTCACGCCGTAGTACTTCGAGTTCATCGAGTATCTCCTCTAGGCGATGGAGCAGACAGATTCGCCTGAGGCGAAAGTCAGGCAGAGGTGGTGGGCGTACAGGTCCAAGGTCTGATGAGGACATCAATACCATTGTTACACCCACAACCCCTGCTACTATACATACTGGACCGATTACTAGAGCTCGCGCACGCCAATTAAATTACCAGGTACTTTCATTTCTTGGTAATGATTCTAATGTTCATGAGAATATGATGCTGCCTAAATTGGATACATTTGTTTTGCTTACAAATGAAGGGCCTAGCTTGGAGAAGGATGAACATTGGAGCAAGAACACGCATGGTGTTGATGGCATGCGCAAGGGGATCAAGAACGGAGTTACAAGTGATGATTTCAGGACTTTGAAGCCACCATAAGGAGTGCATGAAGCCTTGGACGAAATATACAAGATGCCACTTCATGAATTTCGTCTAGAGGCTATTCTAGGTGCTGCGTCACCTTAATATTGGGCCAGGCACATGTATTTTCGAAATACTTAAGTATAGGCTTTTTTTAGAGTCCGTATGTGTGGGGAAACAAGCGTTAGGGTTGGTTTCGGACTCCTCTTCCAAGGGCGGGGCATTGGGGACCTGTTGGTGCTGCCTGGACGCCGCTGAACCCTCGGAGCCACCCCTAGCCGTCGTCTTCAACCTCTCCGGCGAACCCCGTCTGCCACCGAGGCTTGCGAGCTCAACCGTGAGCAGCTCTATCCACCCCACGCCAAGCCACAGGTACGGGCAGGTGCGCCATGAGCCCAGCTTCAATCCTATCCCTCTAGCCTAGCCTCAAACCCCCTCGTCACCGGCGTGAGCTCCGGCGAAGCCCCGCCTCTCTTTGATCTCGCGCTCCCCCTCTCTCCTGACGCGCGGGACCCACCTGTCGACCTCACCACTCGCGCCCGAAGCGGTACGAGTGGAGGCGCCTTTTCTTTTTATGCCTTCGACGTGACCCCCCAGGATTTCTGTTTAATTCAAATATTATTCAAAAATTTGACTAAACTTTGACTAGCCACCATTTCTAAACCATAAGTCCAAATGATTTGTTTCTTCTTGCATTGTCTTTGTTTCAGAAAACTCTAGCACACACCAAAAGGTGGATTTTTTCCTTGTTGTCTAGAATTTTTGGTGATTTTCAGAGTGGTTTTTGATAATTGTTTTTGTGGTTTAAAATTCTTTTCAGAAGGAGAAGCTTGTCTTGAAGCAAACCAAGAGGGGTGTGATCCTCCTCTGCAATAAGGCAAGCCACACTAGTATTTGGATGGTGTTATTTCAATATCTATGATTTTCTACTTGAATATGAGTTCTTATTTGCATTTAAAATTTGATGAATATTTTTTGTTAATTATTAGTTATTTTATCATGCTTGATATGCTTGTTTTAGTTACTGGTTGACTGCATGAGCTTGTTTGGTCGAGTAGAATAAGATTTTGCACTAGCTATATTGTTATGGTAAATAATGGAAGTTCTTTTATTAAGTGATACTTTTATTTAAATGATGAACTAATAAACATATTTCTTGATAATAAAAATGAGTTTTAACCAGAGAAGTTTTGATTCTAAGTATTGCAAGATAATTATATTGTTAAGTTTGATCGATGATTATGAGTTGATTGGTTTGCATGACGAGTAGTTGCATGATTATGGCATTATATCATATTATTGATAAAAAGGTTTTGTCAAAGTTAAATTTGATTAAGTTCAACTTGAATATGATGTTGATCACATCATGGTGCCACTGAATCGGGTTTTTATTTAGTGCGACCACATTTACCTTGTGGGAAGGTCTTGATTCCGTCTTTTGTTGTGACTCTCACCGGTGCCTCCCGTGAGGGAAGGTTATGGGCGTGCATACCCTGGCCCGGTAGGCAGACATAACCTTGTCCCAATTTGGGACCGTTTTGCCACGACGGTGGCCATTGGTGTCTTTGGTAGACACAGGCCCACCCAAGACCTAGCCCTGAGAGGGAGTTGGTCGGAGTGGCCGGGGAGAGTGCATGACAATGGGAGGGTTTCGTTGGAATGCTTTGGTCCACCCGAATGGGAATGCGAGGCCAGGTGTTCTGTAGTGTGGGTAAAGTGTGCTACCTCTATAGAGTGTATTTAATCTATCGATAGCCTCGTCCTCGGTTATTGGCATAACTCGTGAGTAAGTCACACCATGGATAAACTTTTATAATTAATCTTGCAAACTAAAATGATTGTAGTGATGCATTGTGATTTGTGTGGTTCATGAACTCGGGAGTTGTTCATGAGTGAATGGTTTCAGATGTGACCCTGGTATGGTCACCGTCTGGTAAGCGAGTCCGTTGGACTCAGTGCACATATCATTTGTATTGCATCGGTAGTAGTTCTTGCATTGCATTAATCTGATTAAATATCATGATATTGTCTGTCATCATGCTTATGTTTGTTGTGAGCTTGCAAGTACATTCAATGTACTGACTTGGCGTGTTCTGCCAGCTTCCAGGCAAGTCGGTTCACATCGAAGCGCATCTCGCGTCTAGGCCGTGTCCACATCGGTGTCCCTGTGCTATGGAGTTCCACTTTGTTGTTCTTCAGCTGCCACGCTGTTCGTGTGATCGAGGCCCCCGTCATGTTCATTAAATAATGTACATACTATCTAGCAGCACCGTGCATGCCGCTTGGCCTCGGAGCTCGATGTAATATCAGACTTATGTAATCCGCTAGCATCAATAAAGCGGTTGTTTCCGTACCATGTTGTTGTGTACTGCCAGAAGACTTGATCTCTGGGCTGGCAATGCAAGGTAAACCGGTTGGTCTGCGCCGGGGTGCCACACGCCGTAGCGAGCTCATCACCAAGTTAGGGTATGAGTTTGAATCTTTGTGCTATCCTTACCTCTGATTCTTAGCACAAAGTCAATGCCATGTTTCTGACCACGTATGAGATCAATCTATCCAATAAAAACATCCTTTAGATTAGTTTTGATTCGAAAATTTAGGGTTAGGTTTTAGCCGAACTCATCTCGGACCGACCAAGTTGTGGAAATTGGTCTCACCGGTTTGGCTTAGGGCATTGCACTTGTAACTTTCGGTCTGACTGAAACATGCAAATCGGTGTGAACGAGTTCAACTCTCAGTGAAACTCTAGAAATCTGAGAGTCACCGAACTGTGTCTCAGTCTGACCGATTCCACTAGTTTAGACTCCAAAAGTTGCTTCGGTGTCACCGAGTTTAACAAATCGATAGCTCCGAAATGCTTTCTATGGAAAACTAAAACTAAGTTGTTGACTCATTTGTTTTGCAAAATCTCTACACTTTGTGATGGTCATCCACTCTATCTCATCTATAACTATTCACAGGGTCACCTGCCAGTTTGCAGTGTCAAACATGTGAGATCAAAGTGATAGCCAGAACAATTCTGAGGAGCAGGTGAACTTCTGAGTGAGGGCACTAGTCCCTCTGGCAGTTATGACGAAGGCAACAGAAGTACTCCTAGCAACCTGCCTAAGGCTGCTACTAGGCAGAGGAGGAAGAGAAATTATGATTCGGAAGATGAAGATTATATTGCTGCTGAGGAGGAGGTCGGCTCCAAGAAGAAGGTTGTCAAGAAAGAATTTGGCATAGCTGCATCAACCTAGCCTGGTCTGAACAAGAAAGCTCCTGCAAAGAGATTGCCCATGTCCAAAGCCAGAGCCTCAACACAGGAAACAATTGAGTTCACTCTTGAACCAAAAGAGGCTGGTGAGGGCAAGAAGAGTAAGGAAAGGGTCAAGAGGACCATGGCCAGAGTCATTGGGAGATCTTCTATGATGAGAGACCCAGCTGAGGATGAAGAAGAAGAGGATGCTGCAACAGCTCCTAAAGCACAAGTCTGGGGCTACTTCATCTAAGACCAAGGCTGCCCCCAAAGCTTCTGCTCCAGCCTCCAAGACTGCACCAAAGAGGAGCACAAGAAACATACCATCTGATGAAAAGAACAAGGCCCAGTGCCTGAGATTGAAGAAGAAGAAGAAGAAGCTGAAGCTCAAGTGCTTAGGAAGCTAAAGCCCAAGATCCCTGACCATAATGACAATCATCTAGTGGCAGAAAATATGAAAGTCAGAAAAGATGCAGGTCTCAGATTATGGAGAGAATCAGATCCATATGCTATGAGGAGAAGGACTACTTTGGATTGTAGGTTTCACACCAAGGAGCAGCAGGACTTCTATGTGACTATTCTGCTAGTTAAGAAGCCTATTATCTGTGACATGAAGTGGGTAGACTGGAAATACATCAACAACAATGGAGACCACTTCCCAGGAGTGCATGAAAGTTTCAAACTTAATGGAGTAGATATTTGTTTGGGTCAGAAACTCACCAAGTGGAATGATGAGCTCATTATGCAATTCTACTCTAAAGCTCATTGCTATCCTGATGGAAGGATTGTTTGGATGTCTGAAGGTACAAGGTACCAATCAACAGTCACTGAGTGGGCCAAGCTAATCAATTCCCCAGCAGAGCTTGAGGATGACATAGATGTCTATGCCAAGAAAAAGAAAGATCACAACTACATGGCCAACATGTACAGGGAGATTCCTGACAAAGCCTTGGAGACTCACATGCTAGGCTATGTATATTATCTGTTGTCTGGACTAGCCACTATTGACACCATCTTGAGGCACACATTTTTGCCCAAATCAGGAGATCACAGGATGATCAGAGGCCACTCCACAAATTTGCTACAGTTGTTTGATGTGCCCCATAAGTTCAAAGTGATGAGTTTAATTGTTGAGACAATCAAGAGGACAGCAGCAGACCAGAAGAGATCATGTGGGTATGCACCACACATCCAGATGCTCATCAACTCCAAGATGGGCACATGCACATACACTACAAAAAAAATACACTTCCGTGATGATACGTGTTTATCACAGTAGGTTGGTTTTTTGTCATGCATGTACATCCATGACAAATTTATGACAGAATCAAGATAGTCATACCTGTGCTGTCGTAGAAGTGTTCCATGACATTACCAAAATTATCATCACGGAAGTGTCCACTTCCATGACAATAAATCACGCGTCACAGAAGTGCTTTCGTCAAGGGTCACCGACACGTGGCATCCACCGTAACGGAACGCCGTTAAGCTATCGGGTCGAGTTTTGGATCTGATAACCCGTTAACAGCCCCGACCGATGGGAATTTTCCACGTGTAAAATCATCATTTGCTGGAGGAGACACGTGTCAACTCATCCAATGGGCGAGACGCGCCTATGATATGTTGACACGTGGACCGACCCATCAAGTTTAAATGGGCCGGCCCAACTGAAGGCCCACAAGATTTTGCGGACCATAATGAGCTGGCCCAGCTAAAGGCCCACGAGATTTTGCGGACCATAATGGGATGGCCCAGCTAAAGGCCCACAAGATTTTGCGGGCCATAATGGGCCGGCCCAGGTAAAGGCCCATAAGATTTTTGTGTGCCATAATGGGCCGGCCCAGGTAAAGGCCCACAAGATTCTTGCGGATCATAATGGGCCGGCCCAGTTAAATGCCCACGAGATTTCGCCAACATTAATGGGCCGGCCCAGCTGTAGGCCCATAAGATTTTGAGTACCCTAGTAGGCTTGCCCATTAACTGCCTGCCATGTTTTGGGCCAAATGCCGACCCATATTTGATCCGGTCCATTAATGGCCTGCCACGCTCCGGGCCTAATAGTGGCCCATATGAGATCCGGCCCGTTAAAGGCCTACCACGTTCTGGGCCAAATTACGGCCCAGATAAGGTTCGACCCTTTAAGAGGCTTTGGGCTCAAATATGGCCCATATCAGATTCGGCCCGTCAAATGGACACTATGGTTTTGGGCCCACTTGCTAAAGGCCCACTTAGTAATTCGGCCTGATATTAGTTTTGGCCTGTTAAGGGCCCGTTTAACATTTCGGCCCTATATTAATTTCAGCCTGTTAAAAGCCCGTCATATAGTTGGGCCTAACTACGGCTCGGTTTGCATCCGGCCTGCTCGCAGCCGATATCTAATTGGGCCAAACAAGGACCGAGACAATTTTTCAGCCTGTTAAAAGCCCATGATTTGATTCGCACAATCATGGGCCGGGGTTCATTCCGGGCTGCTGCCGGCCCGTGAGTTGATCGACACGTTTCAGGCCCAACCTACATCGTGATTGCATGACGGCCCGATTATGTACCTTAATTTTATGGTTTTGCCGGTTTACTGCGAAGACAAGATATATATATATATATATATATATATATATATATATATATATATATATATATATATAGTAAAATAACTGCAGCATCGTGAATAAGAAAAAACCTAGACTATACAATAAAGAAATTACGGCATATTACATCCACTGGGCATCAAAGTTCGCCACTATGATAATAAAGCACAAGCAGACAGCAGATTACATACACTGGGCATCAAAGATCGCCACCAGTGCAAATAAACATGCCGACAAAATAATATACAAAACCGATAGCACTTCAATAGAGTTCAAGAAAGGTTAGCCCTGCTGGGGAGCTGCAGGGCAAGCAGCTGAGCAAGATGATGAGACTGCGCTTGTTCAATACTTGTATCTTCCTCACTCTGAAAGATAAACAAGCAGACAGATGACAGGTTTTGCACATAAAAGTATCAGTGCTGACAATTCATCACATTTCTTACTGACGAATAAAGTGACACAGTTTAAATTTGCATTAACACAATATGGTATTGTTCAGGTCAAGACATGGCAGGAAATGACATTGTGAAGGAGTTGGCAGCTTCATGACACCACTGGATTATAGATCAAGAACTCATAAGTATCAATGGTTAGTGTGCTGTCAATTTATACCATTTCAGATTGGCAAACAAAGAGACGGTTTAAATAATAGTAGAATGATATGACATTGTTCATAGTTAAGACATTGCAGAATATGACATTGTGTTGTAGTGGGTAGGTTCACCACACCACTGGATTACAGATGAAGAACAGAAGCATACATGCAGTGCAAAAGAAGATCACTTGCTCTGTATAGTTTAATTTACATGGTATGAAGAAGGAACTTGGTTGTACAACTGAAAACTTAAATTGAGAAAGGACAAACTTTTGTTTATGAACTACATATAATAAACTTTAAACAAGCAATTTGATGCAAACACCAAAAATAAACAGCTGTTGCAGTCATGCCTAACCAAATATATACAACAAAGTTTGAAGGCTTGAGATGGACAAACTTACATTAATGGTGAAGACAGGCTCTATAAAGGCCTTGTCCATGCTGATGGGGGGCAATTCAAGAAGTTTACCACAGAATCTTCTTCAAAAGCATTGCCTTTATTCTACATTTTGTTAAGAGTAAATATAGATGTGATAATATACGAAAAAATGGAGAATATTTAAGATAAGATGAAGAGTGATGCTACATAACCAAGTAGCTATAAATCTAAGTGCAGCGATACAGGCAAAAGGTACAGCCAAGAGCAATGCATAGCTAAACTTCTTTAGTACCAACCTTATGGTAAGAGTAAATATAGATCTGATGTGTAGAAAATGGAGGGCAAAGGAAAATAAGCTGCAGAGTGATGGTACATGAACAACTACCTGTCATTATAAGTACACTGATAAAGGACAACATGTACTTACAAGAGCAATGCAGAGCTAAAAAAACATTGGCATTGGATATATTATACACTAATGTAACCATTCATACAGATCAGATAATTTGGAGCGAACAATTGATAAGCAAGCTATCATGCATACTGCTGTCACATAATGAACCAGGTATGTATGAAAGTACAGTGATACAGGACAACAGGTACTAACAAGAGCAAAGCAGCGGGAAGCATATTTGCGATATCCTATTGTTCTTGTCAAACCGGAATTCTTCTTCGAGCAGATTTCCTGCAAAAAAGATCCGTAAGGCACATGCGGAAAAGTAGAAGTTCAAATTGTCATGTGATTTCATAGAAAGTACCTCATCCTGGGAACAAGACCAGTGCATAACAAGGTTTTTCCATTCAATGTCTTCTAAATTTAGCACAGGAGACTTCACCTCGTTTATAGACTTGCCATCAAAGTGTGATTCCTCAGGTAACACCGATACTGCTGCAATGCTTCCTTGAAAAGCACAAGCAAGCTTTGCTCGTCATGACTATCCAGATTGACCCTCGCCTAGTTACAACAATGTAATGTAAATCATTGATGTGTTCAATCAGCAGAAAATAGGAAAATAATAACCATGAATAATAGCACTTACACGTAAGTTGGACAGGAAGATGTGAAAATGGTGTTTGTCTTCACAATAATCTTCCCATGATGGGAATATATGCACGTAGTCCCTAACAACATTGAAAGCATTGTCTTTTAAACTGGGAATAAATGGAATGGGGTTCCAATCTGCAGGAATTGGCCGTCTCTGCAGTTGTGATAGGTCTTCGGCCGGTGGACTTGTTGTACTTTTTGCTGGAGTGGGATTTTTCTGTGGTACAGCTGGTGCTATGGCAAATGAAATCGGTATACCTTTTGCTGGAGTGCAGGTCCTGTATGGTGGGGCTAGTGGTGTGGCCAGTGAAGTATGGGTACAGTCTGCTGGAGTCGGTCCTACATTTTGTGTCACTGGTTGTACATCCAATATAAGTGGGGTGTTGTCTGATTTCTCCGGCACCACCACGTTTTTCAAGGACTTCGCTGGTGCTCCTTCAGGTTCGGCAATCACCCTCTTCCTTTTTGATGTCTGATGCACCAGAACAACATTTGAGTGGAAAACATGGTACGATGACAGATGGAATATGTATTGATAATGGATGGGCATGGCATCTCGACATATATGATGAGTAAACTAAGCAGATGGCGGTGCAACAAAGTAGAATAAATGCAAGACATCATATGCAAGATACGCGCAATCAATAAAACCTTGCCAAATTAGAACAGGCACCTTGATGGGTGAACAGGACAGGCCATCTGCCTTTGACTCCTCGAGGTTAGAATAGTCATTAGGATGATATTCTGAACAAGAATCAACAGGTGGGGAGCGTATGAGTTTCATTGCTTCCAGAATGGCACTCAATGCCTTGGTGCCAATTTTGTAAGTCATTGCAGTGTTCCACAATATTCTTCTGATGCGCGGATTCTGATATTCACTGTAATTACGTATGATATCTGAGAACCATGAAAACATAAATAGTTATGAGATTATCTTTGTAATGCAGATGATATTCTAATATAGGGGCGCCCCCGTAAACACTTGTGTGCTATCACTGGATTCTGATGAGAGAGCTCATGTGTGCTGTAATATGGTGCGTGCATTTATATAATCTGGCACAAGTACACAAAAAAATAGGCTCCAGAAGTAAGGATAGATGGCAGATGATAGGTTCATAATATACTGTATAGAGAGTTTATTGCCAAACCATGGTAACAAGAGCACATAGCACCTAGGCAGATGATAGTGTACATAATAGGGGTACACCATAACCAGGGTATATAAATCGGGAAAGTGGAACTGGCTGGAAATTACGGTGTTGTATTGCCGCTAGTAATTGAAAGGCTATGGATCACGTACAGTCCAGCTCTATCAGCTGTTAGACTGCAGATGTCCCTGCTCCCCTTCCTGACAAAGAACATACTGTGCTTCCCATACAGAACACCGCATGGGCCGCCGGCTGAACCACCGGCCCCACCGCCTGTGTTCCTCCGCCACCCCCACCCCCACCCCCACCCCCACCCGCGTTGAGTTTTCTTCATTCGACGAGGCCCCACCACCGCCCCCCACAACTACCGTCCCCACCCGAGCCCCTTCGATCGCACCGGCAAACTCCGGCGAGCTCTGAAAAATCGACTGACCCAATTTTGAAATTTAGTCTACTGTGATTTAACTAGTGTGGAATATAAAAGGGGAAAACCATGAGCATTGCGAGTATGGTGTTGAGCGTGCCATGGCGGATCTGAAGGTGCAAACCGGACAAAGGCAACTTCGCAAACCAAGACAGGAAATCGGAGTAAAGCAGTGGCGATCTATTTTCTTGCTGCGATAAATAAGTTGAGCAGATATGAAAGAGTACCGCCTCTGGTGCGGCGCCGTGTACGCATCTGCTGAGAATTTGACGGTGCTGCAGTAGCGATGGCTGTCGACGGCGTGGAAGCAGATCTAGGAGGGTAGACGATGGCGGCGGGGCGCGGTGGACGAGACGGTCGTAGGAGCGGCGCCGGCAAGGTGGATGACGGTGGGGATGAAGCGAGAGGACGGGATGCAAGGATCCCGGTCCGAAGCCGTGGATGAGAGAGGTCGATCTCTTGTAATGGACAGCGGCGACGTGGTATCAGCTCCGGCATGGTGGAGGAGGACGGCGGTGGATGGGGTGGCGGACGGCGGTGGCGAACGGAGGAGGGTGGGGTGGAGAGGGTGTTTTGGCGCCCACGGGCTACGAATGGGGAAAAGGGAGGTAGAGAGGAAGGGGGAACCATGTATTCAGGGGTCGCTTGTCTCAAATGCGAGGAAATTTACAAACTTAGCCCCCGTTTCAAATTTCTACTACATCACAGCAACACTAGTCGGTTGGGGATAGGAAGGTAATCTCGCATACACCGAATATTTGCCGACGAGAGTTTGTTTTTGGCGCCCACCGTGTATGAATATGAATCGGGGAGGGAGTAGATTTCGGCCGAGGACACACTGTGTTTTGGCGCCCACCGTGTATGAATCCGGGTGAGAGGCGGTAACGTCACGTTTGGGTGAAATTACAAACCTACCCCTATCAAAACCTATAGAAATCCAGCATATAGGCTTTGCGTGGCAGGGATAGGCTGTAGTGATTTCCATCTCGCAGATTTTGGTTTCGGGCGGTTACTACGACTTTCCCCGCTTCGTTCAAATTTTTGCAGTGTGCAAGTTTACCGTGCCAACTCAATTTGAATCCCGTTCGTATTCTTTTTTTTGGGCGGGATCCGTTTTCAATTGGAATTACATTCTATATACATCATTCTTTTATATATACTTTCAAAAGCACAACAAAGAATTCTGCTCCTTTATATGTATAATATGATTTACAAATACAACGATCTCGAAATCTTAAGGTTGAATTTGAAAAAATTTAACCTAATTTTGTTCTACTAAAATGTATGGATAAGTAATATCTACATATTAAATAACATAGATGTGCGTGAATTAATATGAGTATGCATGTTTGATAGATCAATTTTGGTTCAAGTATGGATTACATGTATCATCATCTCGAATTCAAATATTTGAATCCCTTTTTTGTTCACTCGTTTCATGCCCATCGCTCTCGCATGCATGCTCCTTGAGGTAGCTATCACTCTCTTTTCTCCAGCTCACCCGCACACTCACTTCATGTTGCTCCTATCCTCGCAAACATGGTCTCTCGAGGTCTCCCTTGAGAAGTGTCACACTCTCCCTATCATTATACATTACACGGTTTTCATTATCTCTCACGTCTCTACTGTTCTCTGGTATCACTCCGTACCTAAGCTTTCTTTTTCACCACCAAACACACAGTCTCCACTCGTCTTTCACTTTGTATTTCTCTCTATGGGATTCTCTCACACACCCTATATGTCTCTACATATGACTCATACCACTAAAATTACTCTCTCTATCTCTCATGTAGACACAACATTTGTTGCGGTCTCCTTTTCGTCTCCATCCCAGACTGACAATATTCATTTGTTTACTGATCAGACAACCCCGACTACCGTCTCCTCTCTCTCTCTCACAGACACACACACACAACTCCTGCTTCCACTCCCCTTCCCGACTACCGTCTCTTTCACACACACACAAAACTCTCGCTTTCGCACCCCGACTCGTATTTCTCTCACAAACATTTATCGACTAGCTAGCCTCTAGATAGGTTTATACACCCGCACACTCGTGCTTCCACCATCGCATACATGTCTCTCTCCCGCTCCTTGTATCTATGTAGATTTTTCTTCCCCTCTTGAGACATGCCTTCTCGATCGTGCACACACACTATCGCCTCATTTTAAGTTGATACCTATCGCACACACACTCCTTGTGTCTTTGTCACACATGCACTCCGTCCTCCTCCACTCTCCCTCTCTCACACACACATGGGCTTTTTGCAACAACTAGCAAGATGCCCATGCGTTGCACGGAACATCAAGATGCATTTGTATGAGTAGGTTATCTTGTGGGGCAAAAGGATGAAGGAGGGAAGGCCTTATTTGCAAATGTGGAGAGGGGTGTGGGTATCTTTATGCAAAATTGCCATAGTTTCCTTCCTATCCGTCAGATATAGATCGGACGGCCTATATTGCAGGATGGCAGGCACACGATCATCACCGACAATGCTTATTATAAGAGTAGGGATATAAAATAGAGTTGGTGATGATGGCGGGCCTGCCATCCTGCAATGTAGGTCGTCTGATTTATATCTGACGCATAGGAAGGAAAATATGGCAATTTACCCGCACTCTTCACCACATTTGTAGATAAGGCCTTCGCTCGTTCATCCTTTTCTCCCACAAGATCCTGCTGTTCCGTGCAACGCACGGGCATCTTGCTAGTAAGAGTAGAAATTAGACATATACCACTTCTTGAATCTTGAAACCAACAACATTCCTCCCTTATCTCATCAAAACCGCCAAAGGAATATATTTTGAGTGAAACATAACATATTTTTAGTGATATACATATTTCAAAGCTAGACTTTTTTCTCTATCAAATCGGTAAATATGTATTAATCCAGTGGCGGAGACAGGCCTGGGGCAGCTAGGGCTATAGCCCCAGGCCTAGAAACAACTTCCTTTGAAATTTATTCATGCAAAGCATAGAAAATCATAGAAGTTTATCACTCAACATAGCACAGCCCTAGGCGTAATCTGCATCTAGCTCCGGCACTGTATTAATCTACTTTGATCGTGTGGCAACGCATTGGCACATTGCTAGTAGTTATTATAATTTTTTGGACACCAGACAAATGGTGGAGTACATATACGAAGAGGCGCACGCACGCGGTCGGCCTCTCGCTGTCTCGCACACATGAGTGTTACGTAAAGGCGACGTTAACAAATAAACTCTAAAACCCTAGGGGCACGATTGCTGCATTCGCGGGTACCGGGTACGTGGTGGAGCACCTTTGTAGGAATAGTCAGCTCGCGTGATAATTTGATCCGTAGGAGTTGATGGTCGGGACCACAGGTGAACGACTTGGAGTGCGGTGGCTCGCCAGTTGCCACAGATCGAGTAGCCACGTTCCGATTTTCAATGGTGCGTTATAAGTAGTAAGTAGTTTTTAGAACGATTGATATGGAGCGAAAATGGAATTCATAGTACTATGTACCTCCTTGGCGTATGGTTGTATGGTTGTTTTTTTCGATGGAGGTTGTATTGGTTTATGTTGCGATATGTTGAACATGGTAGTTCTAGGGCAAATACTATGGTTTAGATTTAGATGCTGGTTTTCTTTAATGAAAATCGGAAGGGGAAACCCTTCTTCGATTAAAAAAACTACTACCTCCATTCTGGTTTTCTAGTCCCCATCGTACTTTGGGTCAAAGTTTGTCCACGAACTTTACTTGTAAAATGTGAATGGAAAATGAGATTTTTTTATACCCAAACAAAAAACGACTGGAGGGAGTGATTGCTCTGACACGGACGCGACCTCTCATAGTGCACGCATTGAACCGGCGCGCCGGCCAAGAGGACCGCACTCGCTGCAGGCCCGGCTGAGCACGCCTCCTCGCCGTGTGCAACCAGCTTAAGACTGCCCGGCCTGCCTTCATCGAATCCGCGCGTGTGCCGGCAACACGTCCTTCCGCGAGTCGGCAGGCATTTTAGAACACAAAAATGACTAAAATATAATTAATTTACGCATGGTCTTGACTTGTTGTGCTCACACTGGTAGCAAGAACTAGTAGAAGATTTTCTTTATTTATAACTCTCCTCACATTTTTTGGCTTTGAAGTGAAACATGGTTGTGGACATTATGTATGAATGTGCAGATATCTGTGAACATGAGTTTGATGTGGAAGTTGAACTTGGAATGTCGGGCTTGCGCGTGAACTGTACCATGTCCAATGCTTCGTCTGTTATTGTTTGGAAAGTAATTGCTGTTATTACATGACCCAAAAAAACATTTTGTGCCACATCAGTAGATGCACGGACATCACAACAGGCATGCTGACTGGATAAACATTTGAACCTAGCTATTATGAAGGAAATTTTGTATTGACAACAGTTTTAGATAGCAGGAGACGCCTAGCCTGCTCTGCCTCTGCTAGCTTATTTCTGGCTTCTTCCATCTCTTCTTTGGCTTGGGTGAAGAGAGCATCTGATTCCTCTTTTCGCTTCTTTAGGAACTCAGCTACATTCTCAAGGGCTGCTGCACGCTTTCTTTCAACCTTTACTAATGCCACGAGGACACGAACAGCTGACGACTCCACCTGGCTTGTGTGTAATCCAACATCATCTGGGAATTTGCACCTTCTGTCTAATCCAGCATCATTAGGGAACTGGCACCTTGTGTGTAATCCAACCTCATTTTGGAAACATGATCTCGAGGTTGACCATACTTCCCTCCTCGTAGGAACTGCATCCTGACATGAAGTTACTTCTTTTTTAGATCAATACTTAGAGCAACCTAGATCCATTTAGTAGAAGCCAGATAAACAAAACTCGGAGAAGTGAATTCAAAAGGAAAAAATAAATAAAAACAGACTACAAGGTGAGAACACCCACTTCCTACATCAAGCTAAAAATGAAAGCATTAGGACGATTAAGACTCTTCTTATTACACATCGAAGAACACCACGCTTAAGAGAAACATAAACTACAACATATACACATCGAAGAACACGAGGCTACACGAAAGTAATTGAAAGGGTGTTACTTACCAAAGCTTGTTTTACATGTTCGGTGCAGCTCCTCTTTAACTTGCCACGCTCCTTGAAGATGTCCCGAATATCCCGTGTTTGGTCTTCATTGCTCCTCTGCATGTTCGCACTCGTGGTTTTAAAATCTCAACATGGCAACATTAAAGCACTCGTCTGCCATGTTAGAGAATCTCCAACAAGATAAACTACTCATACAAATGCATCTTGATGCGTGCAACGCATGGGCATTTTGCTAGTTCTAAAAACCTTTCCATCATTTGCCACACTACTGGTTGCAGATGAAAAACCTACCCAAGCACAACGCGATACATGAGCGACGCACAATTACAAGCTGATATTCTATTGGACAATGGAGGCTATAACCAATTACTTTTACAGGAACAATAGCACCGAGGAAATTTGAAGGGTAGGTATGAACAAACTTGGAACTGCACATGTAATGCTAAGTGATTCAATACACACATTACCAATCAAGGAGGAGAACGATGGTCGCGGCGGCCTCTGTGAGTCATGGTCGGCAACGGGAGTTAGTTCATTGTCCACGACGGTGGTATTTCTGCGCTTGGCGTCGGCTTCCGGGAAGCAGATCCAAGACCGTGGAAGACGATGCCGGGGAAGAGGCTCCGTGTACGACGACGACGGTGGACCGTCTCTAGTGCGGCGTACAAGGTCGTTGATGAGGCAGATGTGCTGTGGTGGACGAGTGCGCCGATGTAAAGGGGAGGAGCACGAAGGCTGCGGTGCCGTGGAGAAGTCTATTTTGCGGTGGGGATAGAAAATGGGGAGTACTCAGGTGTACTACTCTGGTTGCCGGGGTGGGGTTGGCTGGGTAGGGTGAACCTGAAGTTACGAAAACAACCCCCTACCAAGCGTCATCTGTAGGCCTGTTTCGAAGGCTATGATGGTAACTTCCCACTGCTCGAATCAGGGTCGCGGGAGATTTTCCCGCCGACCTCAAAATTTTGTGACACTGGACTCCCCGTGTGGCGTGTTGAGTGATTCGGCTAAGCAACTAGCGAGTAGTAGTAGTAAACTCTGCATATTAGGTTTGACCGAAGTCAAACTTCCTAAAGTTTGACCAAGTTTATAGAAAAATATAAACATTTACCATAACAAATATGTATGATGTGAAAGTACATTCAATAATGAATCTAATGGTATTTATTTGTTATTGTATATGTTAATATTTTTTGTTATAAGCTTTCTGAGAGTTTACAAAACTGGACTTTGACCAATGCTAATACGCGGACTTAAATAAAAACGGAGGGAGTACACATTTGTTTTCTTAGTTTGTACTGAACTAATCATTTGTTGAAATTGTGAAATAAATATATTAGGCTATTGAATTCGAACGTAATGGTCTATACAATTCAATAGTTACAATCATTGTCGAATCCCAAGATGTATACAAGGTCTATAGTACTTCACAACATGCTCAAACTCACATAATCCTAGTCAAATGAGAATCTAAATGCATTTCATAGTTATTACTTTGTAGGATGCAACAAGAACAACCATAAATCTACATCAGCCATTATAGAAGCAACATTTTGGCATATGCCAATGTGTGAATGAAACGTGCAGAGAGAGCTTTTGAAGATGGAGCAGATAGGGCGGGAAAGATTGTATGTATGTGGACGAGAGAGTAGGAATCAAACCTAACGAGACAGAGAGAGAGAGAGAGAGAGAGGAAGAAGTTAGGTCTGTGAGAAAGATGCATACATGTAATATACATGAGATGCGTGTGCATCTGGATTCTGTATACGTGGAAGGAGAAGAGACAACATGTTTGATGAGAGAGTAGGGAAAACATGGACGAGAGGGGAAGGATCTCGTGGGTTGAGGGATTGACAATTTTGTGCGGGGGAGAGAGGAATAGGTAATTTTGTGCAAGAGAGAGAGAGAGAGAGAGGGCGGGGGGAGGAGTCAGTCAGCCATCATCACATCACCCTGCTTCCAAATGACCCCGCATTCTCTAGCGCGGTGTAGTCACCGTCTTCGATCTGCTCGTTGCCCTCTTTGAAGATTGAGGTGTTGTGCATGTTGGGGTGCAAAGAAGCACAAGCGAGAGTGGTCGCCGTATAACCTTGGATGGGGATGAATTGTGTGCTCGGGGGAGTGTGTGTGTGTGTGTGTGTGTTGTGCTGCGTGTCTCTCTCTCTCTCTCTCTCTCTCTCTCTGTGTGTGTGTGTCAGATATTGAGAGAAAACAAACCTAAGGAGAGAAATGGGTATTCACGAAGAGATTGTGCGGGCCTTGAGGTGGGCAGGGGCCGGGTGAGGGTGTCAAAATGTGCGCGTTGATGCATGTGTTGCATGCAACCGTGCGAGGGACGGACGAATCGAGAGAGATGGTTGTTGTGTTACGGATGCTCCTCTCTCTGTCTCTCTCTCACACACACACACACTCACACAAGTAAACTAGAAGACCGTTCTCTCATGTATACACAACGTATCGGCATTTGTCTATGTCTCACTCATGCATGATCATTTGCACATTCACACCTCTCTATGTCTGTATCACACGCACACTGTCTCCACATTGCCCTTCCGCCACAACACACATATGGACACATACACACGTTCTCTCTCAGTCACACACACAAAATCAGTATTAAAAAAAACTAGGGCGCACCTATCCAAATCCAAATAAACACGAACTGCAGCTAAATTCAAATATATGGAAATATTGCAGCGTCAAGAACTTTGATAGGAAAAAAAGTTGAGTAATACTCGAGGATTGTTTTCACACACACAAAAAGGTTCGGTGGATGTCCTTCGAGCGCGACACGGTGACGCACCATTCGATCGACCGCGCGGCTGCGGTTCACGCGCTTGCACAGGATTCCGTATCGTGGCTGTGGTACTAACTAATAAAAGTGTTGCCTAGTCTAATGTTTACGTGTACTAGTACGGTTTTCTTTTAAGTTTGACCAACCTTATATTTAAAACTAAAGTAAGCTCCCACACGCGCACTCGTCAATATGCCGCCGCCATTGCGCATGCCGGCGCCCGCCTGCTCCGGCCAAAAATTTCTCGCCCATCACCGCTGTGTCGCTGCCATCCCTGTGCCATGAAGCCGAAGGCTTGCCCGCTCACGTCGTCTGCAGTCCCTCCTCGCGATGCCACTGCGCTGCCAAGCATGCGAGCAGCTGGTGGAGCCGCGTCTATGCACGCAGCGTACGAAGAGGAGGACGAGCGCGTGCTCCAGCACGCTGGCGAGAAGGAACTAGCGTGTCATTGTCGTCTCCGCCTGCGCGGAGGAGGCGCGCATGGTGGCTATCGCGGCGGAAGCCGGTCGCGCGCGCGTCGAGCCCACAAACCGGGTGTGGACGCGGAATCTACCTTCGAGACCTTGAATGCCACGTGGATCCAGCAATCTGAAGGAGCAATTTCAGTCAGTCGACTCATGTGAGCCGTTTGATGCAACATGGATGGCTAGAAGGGCTTCTCCCACCTCTTCTGCCGTCTTCTTCCTTCGCTCCGTCGAACTTCTTTCACAAATCGACTGACCCAAATTATACTACTAGTACCAACGTATTAAGTACAGTAGGAACACAAAGATACGAGCAGTAGTACCAACTGCAAGAAGAACAGTAGTAAGACATAGTACTAGTACTACTTTACGTACTAAAGAGTTCAAATAACGAGAAAGAACATAAACATAGTTCTGCTGGGGCCTCAGCACAACACACCCTTGAAAATAAACTAATAAGCAACTAGTCCGCTTGACACTTGAGTAGAACCAGCATGAGCGACGACACTGCCACCTACTTGGAGTCCGAGTCCACGTCCTCGACTTCGTCCTCGTCCCTCTTCCTCTTCCTCTTCGCCGACGCTTCTTTGCTTGAACCGGACACTGAGCTCTACTTCTTCATCCAACCCTTGTAGATATTTAAACAAAGGTAGGCATCCATTGCTGCGTACAGGATGTGATCTTCATCTAATGTCTTCGACTCCCATGCATGATGAAACTCATGATGAGGTTTCTTCAGTTTAGCGTACGAAGGATCAATCATGGCTGCTGCCAGGGTCAGCATTGAAGGTTGAGAGGAGGACACTAGGCTTGCCTTCTGGAGATCGAAGGGCTGGCCTACAACGAGACCTATCCGACGCAGAACGTCATTGTCGTTCTTAAAGCCTACAGTAACGAATTTCACTCTTTTGTCCTTGAGGAAGTTCTTAAAATCCTGGCACTCAACGTCGGCATGGCATATGTGGTAGACCAAGCAAACATTATGTATGCAAACCTGGATCACATCGGGCTTCTTCCTCTCTTCGTCCTTTAGATCCTTCTCTCGCCCCAGGACTGTGGTGTACTCAACATCTAGCCCAATGACCCACTCATTCGTTGAACTGTTTAACATGCATAGGAAGCGAGCAAGCCATGCTTTCACCGTCTCGGATCCACTTGTGTAGATGACGATGAACTGATCGTCGGTGATGGCTCTAACCTGGTACTCAGCGGCGACCATGGAGATTTGGGAGGCCATGGATTTTGGAGGAGGGTTAGGAGAAGTTGAACTGTTGTACCCCGCAAAAAAACTGGGAGCGAACTAATGTGAAAGGACGGGACGACTGGGAGCGAACTGTTGTAAGGTAGAAGACAGGGATGAGTAGGGCGTGCGAACGGCGTGGGGTTGCTGCCTTGCCTGGTGGATAAACGGCTGCAAGCCCCCAAAGAGTTCTCGAGAACTATGCGGGACCCACTAGATGTCATGTCTACTAGACCCATATCGTAGGCCTGACGGTATAGCTTCTGCCTGTTCGCACGCATTCCGGCGCATGGATGTAACTTCACTTAATTCCGTCAAATGTTGCGCCTACCACGACCTTCGCCTCCCTCGCGCGGTCGCGCCCTTGGAGACTTCGACCGGCTATAAACGAGCATTTTTTTGCCTTTTTTAGACAGGCAATTTTTTTCCTACTCCGCATGCATGATACTCCCTCTGGTCCTTTTTACTCCCGTCAACCATTTGCAAAGTGTTTCACCAAATTTATACTTTTTTTTGAACACCACCTTATATTAACTAACCAGCCACACCAGTACACTCATTCGATACAATATTCCCAAAACACTTAGGCGCGGTGCATTAACTTCTACCTCGTTTCTTGTTTCTTGACATATCAACCAATAGGAGATGTGGGTGTGCATGCTTTTAATGACTTGAGACTACCAAACACGACATGCAATGGTTAGTTCATTGCATGCAATGCTATTAATTAGCAAATAAACATTAAGATCTCTCGTTTTCCCCTCCTCCTTGGTCACAGTGCACAATCTAAGATGACTTCCTCACCTACATGGAGGGAGTACTGATTATAATGAGTATAAGAACTACGTTTTATAATGAGTGTAAAAATATTGATTTGACATTGTGAATGTTGACACATTGTGGAATAGTTTTTGAAGTCTGCAAAAGTACTCAACTAGTGCTATCGTTCTCCACAAAAAAATGTGTTTACCAATGCATGCATGAACACTAGTTACTCTAACCCCCCTCTCTTCTTTAATTGTTTGCCACATCAGCATGTTTGCTATTCCCGTGTGCTAAGATACCACCATTATGGCCAACCTTAATCATCGCATGCAATAATTTAGTGCACCTTGAAATATGAACATGTGTGGGGCGTGTTTGTTTTTAATGACTTGAGACTATACCTAGACCGGCATGCAAGATGACTTATTATGCACCGTTCCCCATACCTGCAGGAAGCCCGTTTGTCTCCAAATCTTTTCCTCTCCATGTGTGGAAATAATATGCCTGCCAAACTCTCCTCTCCCTCCGGCGGTCCCACCACTCCACCCCGTGTGAAAAAATCTGCATGCATGACTCTCCTCCCCCCACGCTCGTCCAATCCGTTGTGACCAGCAATATTTCCACCCCTTCGCTCCCCCGTAATTTACTCCAACAAATATGCCCACGTAGCTGTTACTTAACTGCAGGTGCATTCGGTCACTGACATATGGGCCCAACATGGGTCTGGCCCACATGTCAGTGACGCAACTGGACCTGCAGTTAAGTCAGTGCAGCTCAGTCCATATCTTACATAGGTGTGCCATTGCTCGCTATAAATACTACGCCTCCCACGACATCGCTATCTCCTCCCCCTCACGTTCACGTTCATCGCTATCTCCTCCCCCTCCCTCTCACGTTGACCACCATGGCATCGCCCCTCCCAAGCCCTAGGAGCCCCTCGCAGCACCGCACGGACGGTCACGCGTCGCCGTTCCGTTCCTCGCCGTGACTAGTCGAGGAGGACACGTCGGTGTTCCGCTCCTCGCCGCTACACGACGCATCGCCGTTCCGTTCCTCGCCGCCACTAGTCGAGGAGGACGCGTCGGCATTCCGCTCCTCGCCGCGACGCGTCGAGGTGGACGCGTCGGCGTTCCCAATCTCGCCAGCACGCGCACCGAAGGACACGTCAGCTCCCCGCTACGAGGAGAACGCCGTGCCGCCCGCCGAGCCCCCCCAGCCTTGATGAGCTTTGGAAAGAAATGGATGTCGCCTTGTGGGAGGCTTTGCCTCCAGCAGAGCGCGCCAAAATAGAGGCGGAGAAGAAGGCCGAGGAAGAGAAGCGCACCACGGAACAAGCTGCCTGGGAGGCCTATGTCGCGTCCGAGAGAGTCAGGCAATTGGCTCTTTGGCAGAATGATGTAGGGTGGAACCCTAGATGGCCGATCTTTCACAAAAGGAGCGGATCCCAACTAAGAACACGAAGAACACGAGGGGAAAACGAGGGGAAACACAAGAGAATCACTCAAACCATGGTTTTTCGATTACACATGCGCTAGATCCAAGAACACAAAGAGATACACATGATCCAAGGTCAACAACGGACGGTACAAAGGTAACCGGTTCTTCTCCTAGAAGGAGGTCTTGATGGGGCCACCCAATATGGGGTCTTGAATCCAAGTTGATCTTCTCCGAAGAGGGGCCGCAGTCTCTCTCGAGGAGGAGATCCGTATGGATGAGCAAAGCTCTATCTCACATATGAGCTAAAACAATGCTAACCCTAGAAAGAGGAAGGGGTGAAGTATATATAGTCTAGGGGGGCGAAGAGGTACATGGGCTTCGGCCCTTTACTGTGCGCAGACAGGCGGAGCCGGATGTCCGAGCGTCGGGCCGGATGTCCGGGGCTTCAGGAGGGGCCGGATGTCCGGGCTGGGGGCCGGATGTCCGGGCTGGCGGGGTAAGTTTCTGTGCTCTCTGGATAGACGGGACCGGATTTTCGGGGCTTCGGGAGGAGCCGGATGTCCGGGGCATGGGGCCGGTTGTCCGAGCCCTGTAGCTTTTCTGCGGCTGGACTGCTGCTGTCTTGTGCATCTCCAGGGGTCGGATGTCCGGAGTCTTGGCCGGATTTCCGGGGCCTGGAAGGTGAACTTGTCAGTTTCCGTTGGTTCTCTTCATCCTTGGACTTGGCGGCCCGTCCGTCTTCACGTGCATCTTCGGGAGGTTCCTCTTGACACCAGATCATGCATAGCATATCGGATTTAGGTAGTAGCCATGTCTCAAGTGGATCATATGTGATATCACTAAGGAAAGAAGTCACCTCGTTCTCGAGAGCTCTAGCTCGTGCTCGTGTCATTGGCCCTCTTGGCTCTTGATGAGGCGATGGTAGGTCCATGGGGATGATCGTGGGATGCTCCGCATCATCTCCCCTCCCTTGGGGAAGATCTGACCTTGGATCGAAATCCTCATCACCATGGTACGGGGAGAGATCCTTGATGTTGAAGATGTCGCTCACCGAGTACTTGTCGCATGGGATGTCGATCTTGTATGCGTTGTTGTTGTAGCATGCAAGCACCTTGAAGGTTCCATCCGCTCGTGGTAGTAGCTTGGACTTGTGTTCATTGGGGAAGCGATCCTTGCGATGGTGTAGCCACACAAGATCTCCAACATGGAACATCATGGGTTGCTTGTTCGCGTTGAGCTTGGTCGCGAGTCGTTGTACTTGGCGCTCTATGGTGTTCCTTGTATCTTCATGCATCTTCTTGAGGAAGTTGACTCGTGCACTTGCGTATATGTTTGTGCACTCTTGTAGCGGTAGAGGTAGGATGTCCAATGGTGACAATGGGTTGAATCCATAGACGACCTCGAAGGGGGTTTGCCGGTAGTCGAATGTCTTGCACGATTGTAGGCGTACTCGGCGATGGGTAGGCACTCTTCCCACTCCTTGATGTTCTTCTTTATCAACACGCGTAGTAGGGTGGAGAGCGTTCGGTTGGTCACCTCTGTTTGGCCGTCGGTTTGTGGATGGTATGCGGAAGATAACAAGAGCTTGATTCCGAGCTTGGCGCACAAGGTCTTCCAAAAGTAACTCAAGAACTTGACGTCGTGGTCCGAGACAATCGTCTTTGGCACTCCATGAAGGAGCGAAATTTCCCTACAAAACAAATTTGCAACATGTGAAGCATCGTCTATCTTGTTGCAAGGAATGAAATGAGCCATTTTGGAGAAATGGTCCACAACAACAAAAACGGAATCCTTGCCATTTCGAGTTCTAGGCAAACCAAGCACAAAGTCCATGCTAATATCTTCCCATGGTTGAACTAGAATTGGCCATGAGATTGGGCTTTAGACTTAGCTTTGCGACATGTCGAACATCGGTTGGTGAAGCGATTGACGTCGCGATGCATCTTGGGCCAAAAGTAGTTCTTGGAGAGCGTAGCAAATGTCTTGTTGCGACCAAAGTGTCCCATGAGTCCGCCTCCATGAGATTCCTGCAAAAGCAACAAACGAAAAGAGGACTCGGGGATGCAAAGTTTGTTAGCTCTCATAAGGTATCCATCTTTGATGTAGTATTGATCCCAAGAAGTATGCGTCAAACACTTGGCATAAGGAATACAAATATAGGATCATGCTCATACAAGTCTTTTATGTGCTCAAAACCAATGACTCAAGTTGGGTGACAAGCATGCATATACGGGAAAGTGCGTCCGCCACAACATTTTCCCTACCCTTAATATACTTGATGACATAAGGAAATGACTCAATAAATTCACTCCATTTAGCATGACGCTTGTTCAACTTAGTTTGACCCTTAAGATATTTAAGTGTTTCATGGTCGGTATGGATGATGAACTCATGAGGGCGAAGGTAATGTTCCCATTCACGCAAAACTCGCACTAAAGCATATAGCTCTTTGTCATAGATGGGGTAATTGAGTTGCGCTCCGGATAGTTTCTCACTGAAATATGCAATGAGGCACTTCTCTTGCGTTAACACGCCTCCTATGCCATTACCACTAGCATCGCAATGAATTTTGAAAGGCTTGTCAAAGTTGGGTAACGCAAGCACGGGAGCATGAGTAAGCAAATTCTTAAGCTCATTGAAAGCAATATCTTGAGATGTTCCCCAAACAAACAGTGCATTTTTCTTAGTCAAAGCATGCAAAGGTGAAGCAATGGTGCTAAAATCCTTCACAAATCTACGGTAGAAACCGGCTAAACCAAGAAAACTACGTACTTGTTGCAAATTGGTTGGTCGGGGCCAAGTTTTAATAGCATTGATCTTAGATTCATCAACATGAACACCCTTAGAAGATACTATGAAACCCAAGAAAACAAGCTTATCAACACCAAATAGGCATTTTTCCATATTAGCATAAAGTTGCTCTTTTCGAAGAGTTTGTAGCATGGTGCGAAGGTGGGTGACATGTTCTTTGAGAGATTTGCTAAACACAAGGATATCATCAAAGTTGACAACAACAAATTCACCAATGTAAGGGCGAAACACGTAATGCATAAGACGCATGAAAGTACCGGGCGCTTCCGATAAACCCATAGGCATGACTAACCACTCATATAGACCAAACTTTGTTTTGAAAGCGGTTTTCCATTCATCACCCTCTTGAATGCGTATTTGATAGTAACCACTCTTAAGATCAATTTTGGAAAAGATAGTGGCACCACTAAGTTCATCAAGCATATCATCAAGGCGTGGGATGGGGTACCTATATCGAACAGTGATAGCATTGATAGGTCTACAATCGGAGCACATGCGAAAGCTACCGTCTCGTTTAGGCACAAGAATGACCGGTACAACACAAGGACTCAAACTTTCACGCACATGCCCATGGTCTATGAGATGCTTTACTTGCCTTTGTATTTCCTTGGTTTCTTCGGGATTGACGCGGTAGGGAGCTTTGTTTGGAAGCGGCGCTCCGGGGATGAGGTCGATTTGGTGCTCAATGCCTCGTAGTGGAGGTAGACCCGGAGGTAGCTCATCGGGAAAGACATCTTGGAATTCCTGCAATAAAGAAGATAACACCAAAGGTAGATCGTGAGAGTTGTTAGTTTTTGTGACCTCGTCCTTGCACAATAGGACATAGTGTAGGACACTGGATGGGTTCTCACACACTTCTCTCATCTCATGTTTGGTGGCAAAGAGAACTAAATTTTTCTTGTCGCTCATCGTGGAGGCACTCAATTTGGGCTTGGGGCGCTCACTCTCTTTTTGGTGGTTCGCTCTCTCACTATTCTCTCCACGATGGGTGGCTTGCTTGTCGGCGAGCACTTGACTTGGAGACATAGGACGTAGCACAAACTCCTTACCTTTCACCTTGAAGCTATAGTGATTTGTACGCCCATTGTGAATGACACCTCGGTCAAATTTCCATGGCCGTCCAAGAAGGAGGTGGCAAACGGTCATCGGTAGGACATCACATTCCAAAGTGTCTTCATAGGGGCCGATCTTGAAAGAGACTTGTACTCTATGCTCGACTTGTATGGTGCCGGTGTCGCTTAGCCATTGAACCTTGTAGGGGTGAGGGTGCTTCATCTTGACCAATTGGAGCTTGGAGCATAGTTCTTCACTTGCTAAGTTGTGGCAACTACCTCCATCGATGATGACCTTGACGGAACGTCCATTGATGCCGGCCTTTGTGTGGAAGATATGGCATCTTTGATCTTTGTCTTGTTGATGTTGAAGAGTCAAGACCATGGAGACAACAAGAGCGGGACTTGAATCTTTGTCGCAAAAGACTTGATCATCTTCATCTTCATTGTTCACTTGTCGGTGCATGGCCTCTTGCTCAAGAGCTTCCATTTCTCCTTCACTCATGGAGTCGTAGGTTCCGTCGTCGTTGAGGATCATGGTGCGCTTGTTTGTGCACTCGAAGGACTTATGGCCTCGACCTCTGCATGTAAAGCATTTGATGGAACTTGTCTTGATGGTCTCATCGGTTGGGGTAGATGATGATGAAGCTTTCTTGAAGTTGCTTGTAGTAGGAGGATGACTTTAACTTGTCGAAGCTTTCTTGTAACTTGACTTGTCGTCGTTGCTTGTAGGAGAACAAGCATGGAGTTGATGGCATGTGCAAGGGGAACAAGAACGGAGTTACAAGTGATGATTTTAGGACATTGAAGCCACCATAATGAGTGCATGAAGCCTTGGACGAAATATACAAGATGCCACTTCATAAACTTCGTCCAGAGACTATTCTAGGTGCTGCGTCACCTTATTATTAGGCCAGGCCCATGTAATTTCGAAATACATAAGTATAGGCTGTTTTTAGAGTCCGTATGTGTGGGGAAACAAGAGATAGGGTTGGTTTCGGACCCTTTCCCCAAGGGCCACGAAATTCCCCCCTCTTCCTCCATATATACAGCCCTTAGGGCACCGTTTAGACTTTTGGTTTTTGTTTAGATTAAAAGTTCGCCATAGCTGCAACTTTGCATACTTCGTTTGTGTTCAACGACCAGACCAAGGCGTCACATAACCCCACCTTGATGAATAAAGCTTTCCTCTTATATTCGCAATATCCAGATTGCAATCTTAGTTTCTTGCTTGTCCTTCGTTTGCCTGCAGGAAGCAGACCTTCGTGTTCAGGTTGATCGTGCTCCGGCGTGGTCAATAACCTCTCGGAGTTGGTTTAGCGATTGCTAAGGCGCGACGTCCTCGCACGTTCGTAGTCGGATCGTCAAAGTCGACTCCCACAGAAAACGATTGCTACCTCATCGAAACATCGGGACACCTTTGCCTCTATCAAGTGGTATCAGTGTGTCAGGTTGCTCGGTGAGATTTTACAGTTTTTCATAGTTTAGATCGAGTCTGCTCTTCATACCTACACTCCACGAAAAAGCCACAAAAAATAGGGTTAGTTCATCATATCCGAACCAATCTGAGCCTTTGCATAATCTTTTCTGTATTTGCTTTGTTGAATTTGCGGTTGCATCGTCGTGTCTAGTTGCTGGTCTTAGCGTCTAGTCTTTTAGAGTTTCGAGTTCTGTTCACGGGTATTCACGCCGCCGCTGCACCATCATCATCCGCTGTCATATACTACCACTTGTCCATCACCAATCCGAGCCCACATATACCACTGCTTGTCCATCACCAATCCGAGTCCACATATACCACCGCCTATCCATCACCAATCCGAGTCCACATATACCACCGCCTGTCCATCACCAATCTGAGTCCACATATACCACCGCCTGCCCATCACCAATCTGGAGACCCCCGGGCAGTTTTTAGGACAAAATTTCGGTGACCAAATTTTTTTCCCTATCCTATTTTTAGGCTTTTCTGAGTCTTTTGAGACACTCGCCATCATAGTGATTTTTTTATCGCACTTTTTCGTCGTCGCTGCCCTGATTTGTGAAAAAAAATAGTCAAAAAAATTTCGTGCCCATCCTATCAGTTTGACCTGGGAAGAGTTTTGAGACACTCGCCATTATAGTGAATTTTCACACAAAAAAGAGGAGCGCAAAAAAAGTAGAGCGCAAAAAAATAGCGCGAAAAAATAAATTCCAGAGTGTGCTTTTCCCTTGTTTACGTGCAGCGCCGTGATTTTGTTAGTGTTCTAGGCTCGCGTCTCTAGTACGGTCTAGCCTAGGACCAGCACAGTACCGTCGTTGAGCGTTTATTCAACTTTGCATCTTTGAATTGATTATTGCTAACCCTTTTTCCTACCATATTATAAGCCTTCCTAGCTCCACATACATCTACGTCGTGCGTTTGACTCTCCCTGGGAATCGCTCTATCCAAGCTTTGAGAGTTTTGACTACGACGGTTGCCGATCACCGCCTGCTGCTGGGTAAGAACTGGTAAGAATTTGAGATTTGCTTGACGGATTTGTGACTGTCCACCACACCACCACCACCACTTCCTAGTAGTCTGTAGAATCATATTCTTGTGTGTTTCTATTGCTGCTAACCATGGCAGGATCACAAGCCGACGAGACTGACTGGGAGAACATTACAAACAAAGAGTTACATGATAAGTGGACAGGTGGAAGATGTGCTAAATAGATTTGAAGAGGCCATGGAGAAGATAGATGGCATTGAGAAGGCGTTCGAAACAAAGCTCAATAACAAGTTTAATGAATTTCTCGCGCGTCTTCCACCACCACCACTGGCTGCCCTAACGCACCTCTACAACAACAACAACAACAACGACTACCTCCAAGTCGCGAAACAGCCCTCCGCCGAGCGAGCCGTGTCCCTCTTCAGCCTGGCCAAGCTGTTGGTGCTGCTGTTGATACTTCTGTGGCTCCTGCTGCTGATGTGGAGGAGAATGATTATGAGGGAGATTACGAGGATGAGGTTGATCAACATCAGAACTACGTGCAACCACCAGCACCACAACCACCAAGTCGTCCACATGCAAATAATGGTAATGTTAGGGCTCCCTCTCAGGTACGAGATCATGACCATCTCCCTAAACTGAAATTGAATATTCCACCATTTGAGGGTAGATATGTTCCTGATATATATCTTACCTGGGAGTTAGAAACTGAACAACGATTTACATGTTTACAATATCCTGAGGAGAGACGTGTTCCTGCTGCTGTTTGTGCTTTCACTAGCTTTGCATGTGTTTGGTGGTCTGAACATTGTAGATTATATCCTGTTCCAGCTACTTGGGCTGCTTTGAAAACTGCTATGCGTACTCGTTGGGTTCCACCATATTATCAACGTGAACTACTTCAAAAATTGCAGCGCTTAAGACAAGGGAAAAATTCGGTAGAAGGATATTATCAGGAGTTACAAACTGGCTTGATTAGATGTGGTATTGTTGAGGAGAATGAAGCTATGGTTGCACGTTTTCTGGGTGGATTAAATAGAGAGATTCAGACCATTCTAGACTATAAGGAATATAACAATATCACTTGTTTATTCCATCTTGCTTGTAAAGCTGAGCGTGAAGTGCAAGATCCACAGGCATGGGCGCGAACTAACTTTTCTGCAGGTCGACCTTCATCATGGACACCACGTGCATCATCTACTTCCACTGCACCATCACCTCCTTCAGGTGCCACCTCCAACCCTGATATAAGAAAGAAGGCACAACCACCACTATCTGCCAAGAGCACACCTGCCGGGCCTGCACAGAGCTCTTCTTCTTCCATGGCATCTACAGGGCACATAAGTGATATTATTTGTCGTCGTTGTAAGGGAAGAGGACATTTTGCGAGAGAATGCACATCTCAGTGTGTGATGATTGCTACTGAGGATGGTGGGTATGAGTCCGCTAGTGACTATGATGAGGAGACTTTGGCTCTTCTTACACATGAAGAACACGGTGGAGATGATTTTGATCATGAGACGCAATACATGGCTGCTGAAGATGCTGACAGGTATGAATGTTTAGTTGCTCAACGTGTTTTGAGTGTGCAGGTTACACAAGTTGAGCAAAATCAGAGGCATAATTTGTTCCATACAAAGGGAGTTGTGAAGGAACGTTCTATTCGCGTCATCATAGATGGAGGGAGCTGCAACAACTTTGCTAGCATGGAGATGGTGGAGAAACTATCTCTCACCACAAGACCACATCCACATCCTTACTACATCCAATGGTTCAACAACAGCGGCAAGGTTAAGGTAACACGTACTGTCCGTGTGCATTTTAGTATCTCTACATATGCTGACTATGTTGATTGTAATGTGGTACCTATGCAAGCATGTTCCTTATTACTTGGTAGACCATGGCAATTTGATAAAAATTCTGTACACCATGGTAGAAACAATCAGTATACTCTTGTTCACAAGGATAAAAATATTACTTTGCTTCCTATGACTCCTGATTCCATTTTGAAAGATGATATTAATAGAGCTAATAAAGCAAAACAGGAGAAAAATAAGAGTGAAAATCAGATTGTGGCAAAAGAATTTGAGCAACAAATGAAGCCTAATAATATACCATCTAATGTTGCTTCTGAAATTAAATTGAAAAGTGCATGTTTACTTGCCACCAAATCTGATATTGATGAGCTAGATTTTAGCAAATCTATTTGCTATGGTTTTGTGTGCAAAGAGGCATTATTTTCATTCGAGGACGTGCCTTCCTCTTTGCCCCCTGCTGTCACTAACATTTTGGAGGAGTTCGCTGACGTCTTTCCACAAGACGTGCCACCGGGATTACCACCTATTCGAGGGATTGAGCATGAAATTGACTTAATTCCCAGTGCATCGCTACCCAACCGTGCACCATACTGTACCAATCCAGAGGAGACGAAGGAGACTATGCGTCAAGTACATGAGCTGCTCGACAAAGGTTATATACGCGTATCTCTTAGTCCTTGTGTTGTTCCTATTATACTAGTGCCTAAAAAGGATGGTACATCGCGTATGTGTGTTGATTGTAGAGGCATTAATAATATTACTATTCGTTATCGTCATCCTATTCCTAGGCTAGATGATATGCCTGATGAATTGAGTGGCTCTACAATATTCTCCAAAGTTGATTTGCGTAGTGGATACCATCAAATTCGTATGAAATTCGGAGATGAATGGAAAACAACATTTAAAACTAAGTTTGGTTTATATGAGTGGTTAGTCATGCCTTTTGGGTTAACTAATGCGCCTAGTACTTTCATGAGACTAATGAACGAAGTTTTACGTGCTTTCATTGGACGATTTGTGGTGGTCTATTTTGATGATATACTGATTTATAGCAAATCTTTGGAAGAACATTTGGAAAATTTATGTGCTATTTTTATTGCTCTACGTGATGCAGGTTTGTTTGGTAACCTTGGGAAGTGCACCTTTTGCACCGACCGAGTATCTTTTCTTGGCTATGTTGTTACTCCACAGGGAATTGAAGTTGATAAAGCCAAGATTGAAGCTATTGAGAGTTGGCCGCAGCCCAAAACGGTCACACAAGTGAGGAGTTTCCTTGGCCTCGCTGGTTTCTATAGGAGTTTCGTGAGAGATTTCAGCACCATTGCTGCACCTCTCAACGAGCTTACAAAGAAGGATGTGCCTTTTGTTTGGGGTACCGCACAGGAAAAAGCCTTCACGGTATTGAAAGATAAGTTAACACATGCTCCTTTACTCCAACTTCCTGATTTTAATAAGACTTTTGAGCTTGAATGTGATGCTAGTGGAATTGGATTAGGAGGTGTGTTATTACAAGATGGCAAACCTGTTGCATACTTTTCTGAAAAATTGAGTGGGCCTAGTCTGAACTATTCTACTTATGATAAAGAATTATATGCTCTTGTTCGGACCTTAGAAACATGGCAACATTATTTATGGCCCAAAGAATTTGTTATAATTCTGATCATGAATCTTTGAAACACATTAAATGTCAAGCTAAACTGAACCATAGGCATGCTAAATGGGTTGAATTCATTGAGACTTTCCCTTATGTCATTAAACACAAGAAGGGTAAAGAAAATGTTATTGCTGATGCATTGTCTCATCGTTATACTATGCTTTCACAACTTGACTTTAAAATATTTGGTTTGGAGACCATCAAAGATCAATATGTGCATGATGCTGAATTTAAAGATGTATTGCACAATTGTAAAGAAGGTAGAACATGGAACAAGTTCATCGTTAATGATGGATTTGTGTTTCGTGCTAACAAGCTATGCATTCCAGCTAGCTCCGTTCGTCTTTTGTTGTTGCAGGAGGTGCATGGAGGAGAACTAATGGGACACTTTGGCGTGAAGAAGACAGAGGATATACTTGCTACACATTTCTTTTGGCCAAAGATGAGACGGGATGTTGAGTGTTTTGTTGCTCGCTGCACTACATGTCAAAAAGCTAAGTCACGACTCAATCCTCATGGTTTATATATGCCTTTGCCTGTACCTAGTGTTCCTTGGGAGGATATATCTATGGACTTTGTTTTAGGTTTACCTCGAACAAAGAAGGGGAGGGATAGCATATTTGTTGTCGTGGATAGGTTCTCGAAAATGGCACACTTTATACCATGTCATAAAAGCGATGATGCTGTTAATGTTGCTGATTTGTTCTTTCGTGAAATTATTCGCTTGCATGGTGTGCCAAATACTATTGTTTCAGATCATGATACTAAATTTCTTAGCCACTTCTGGAGATGTTTATGGGCTAAGTTGGGGACTAAACTGCTTTTTAGTACTACTTGTCACCCCCAAACTGATGGACAAACTGAAGTAGTCAATAGAACATTGTCTACTATGCTTAGGGCTATTTTGAAGAATAATAAGAAAATGTGGGAAGAATGCTTGCCTCATATTAAATTTGCTTATAATCGCTCGTTGCATTCTACTACTAAGATGTGCCCTTTTGAAATTGTGTATGGTTTCCTACTTCGTGCACCCGTTGATTTGTTGCCTCTTCCATCTTCAGAGAAGGTTAATTTTGATGCTAAAGAACGTGATGAATTGATTTTTAAAATGCATGAGTTAACTAAGGAAAACATTGAGTGTATGAATGATAAATATAAACTTGCTGGAGATAAGGGTAGAAAACATGTTGTCTTTGCACCTGGAGATCTTGTTTGGTTACATTTTCATAAGGATAGGTTTCCTAATTTGCGCAAATCAAAGCTAATGCCACATGTTGATGGTCCATTTAAGGTGTTAGAGAAAATAAATGATAATGCATATAAACTTGAGTTGCCTGTAGATTTTGGGGTTAGTCCCACTTTTAACATTGCAGATTTGAAGCCTTATTTTGGTGAGGAAGATGAGCTTCCGTCGAGGACGACTTCATTTCAAGAAGGGGAGGATGATGAGGACATCAATAACATTGTTACACCCACAGCCCCTACTACTACATATACTGGACCAATTACTAGAGCTCGCGCACACCAATTAAATTATCAGGTACTTTCGTTTGTTGGTAATGATTCTAATGTTCATGAGAATATGATGCTGCCTAAATTGGATACATTTGTTTTGCTTATAAATGAAGGGCCTGGCATGGATAAGAGGGATGAACATTGGAGAAAGAACAAGCATGGAGTTGATGGCATGCGCAAGGGGAACAAGAACGGAGTTACAAGTGATGATTTCAGGACATTGAAGCCACCATAATGAGTGCATGAAGCCTTGGATGAAATATACAAGATGACACTTCATAAACTTCGTCCAGAGGCTATTCTAGGTGCTGCGTCACCTTATTATTGGGCCAGGCCCATGTAATTTCGAAATACAAAAGTATAGGCTATTTTTGGAGTCCGTATGTGTGGGGAAACACGAGATAGGGTTGGTTTCGGACCCTTTCCCCAAGGGCCACGAAATTCCCCCCTCTTCCTCCATATATACAACCCTTAGGGCACTGTTTAGACTTTGGGTTTTTGTTTAGATTAAAAGTTCGCCATAGCTGCAACTTCACGTACTTCGTTTGTGTTCAACGAGCAGACCAAGACGTCCACAGAACCCCACCTTGATCAATAAAGCTTTCCTCTTATATTCGCAATATCCAGATTGCAATCTTAGTTTCTTGCTTGTTCTTCGTTTGCCTGCAGGAAACAGACCTTCGTGGTCAGGTTGATCGTGCTCCGGCGTGGTCAATAACCTACCGGAGTTGGTTTAGTGATTGCTAAGGCGCGATGTCCTCGCACGTTCGTAGTCGGATCGTCAAAGTCGACTCCCACAAAAAACGATTGCTATCTCATCGAAACATCGGGACACCTTTGCCTCTATCAAGAGGAAAGGGAAAGCTACTACTGGTGCTTTTTAGAGAGCGCCTAGGGCACAGAGATCTGCAGCAGGGCCTATGACAGACACACGAGCTACTACGTCGGCACCTGCAGCTACACGACCAGCTCCAACAACTTCAACAGATGCATTCGTCCTCGGAGTCCTCTCAACGCCACCTCTTGAAGATCAAGCCTAGAGAGACCCATAGCACTATGCATTTTTGAGCTTTTTGGTAACTTGTTGCCAAAGGGGGAGAAAGCATATAGATCATAGGCTGAGAGAGAGATGATCATTCACTTTGCCTTGGTGATGAGTGCATATTTCATATTCTATCATTTTGAGCGCTCCACCAAGATGTATGTGACATGGAAGTGTAACCCATGATCCTAATCTATTGTGCATCTCCATTCAAAACAAAATTTTAAATAATCCACAAATTTAGGGGGAGCTCTTGCTTATCACATACTTCTCAAAGCAACGATATATTTCAATCTTATTATCATTTGTCGAAGCTTTGATCTATATGTTGTCATCAATTATCTAAAAAGGGGGAGACTAAAAGTGCAACTAATCCCAGGGTGGTTTTGGTAATTCTTAACAACATATAGCTCATTGAACTAATACTCTTTAAAGATGATAATTTCAGAAAGTTCAATGATTGGCATGGCATGGACTAGAGATGTGGACCCCTCAAAATGCTAAGGACACATATTGTGTCGGGGGTTGGGTGCGACATATGCCAATGGATGGCTTATCATGGTGGGAGCAAGTAGAACGTCGCCGGTGCCCTCCCTCTATTGTCGTCTTCCCAGTCGAACAGTCGTTCTGTGGACTGTGGCTGGGTCAAGTACTTAGCCACTTTCAGGAAGGCAAGTACTTAGCCGATTAGAGAGTTTTGCAAGTTAAGTGGAAGCCGGTCGGACGGCTGCTCGGCAGACGATCGGTAAGGCGAGGAGCCGGCTAGAATTATGTACATGCTTTTGGGTCCTTAGCCATTTTTCATGTGGGCACCCTTTTCTGCCTTTGACTCCTGCCTACCGGACAGCAGCTCTGCGAGGTACGGCTTTGGTAGAAGAAGGCTTAAGTGCCAACACATTACTTGTCCAGCTGCAGGAAGCATCACATAATACAAGGCGGCGAGCCCCCGGGTCGAATGGTCGAACCCGGTGCCAGGTGGACTAATGAAATAACACATTCATAGGCATAATACTTATCATATAGATAAAAGAGGGCAGTCCCCGAGCTCTTCTCGGCGGACCCGGAGTCTTCGTACTTAATACAAAAGTTGGCATGGTACATACTGCATCAGCTGTAAAACCTTCGGAAGAGGTTTGCATTCCATGGGCACTCTGTCCCCTGGCCGGAGTCGTCTCTTTTGCATGCTCCGGGCTTCTAAGCGTCGATGAGGCAGTAGGAGCCATTGCCCAGAACTTTGCTGATGATGAAGGGACCTTCCCAAGGTGCCGAGAGCTTGTTCTGGCCGGCTGTTCGCTGGATTAGCTGGAGCACAAGGTCTCCCTCTTGGAAGGATCTTGGCTTGACCTTCCGGTTGTAGTATCGGCGTAGACTCTGTTGGTAGATGGTGGACCGGCTGAGTGCCAACAGTCGGCCCTCTTCCAGCAGATCGACGCCATCTTCTCGTGCTTCTTTTGCCTCCTCTTCAGTGAACATGGTGACTCAAGGGGAGTCAAATTCTATGTCCGTCGGGATGACGACTTCAGCACCGTAGTCAAGGAAGAAAGGCGTGAAGCCGGTTGACTTGTTCGGAGTTGTGCACAAAATCCAGAGGACGGCCCGCAGCTCATCGATCCAGCAGCGGGCCGAACGCTCCAGAGGTTTGACCAGTCGGGGCTTGATGCCGGACAAAATGAGGCCGTTTGCTCGCTCCACTTGGCCATTTGACTGCGGATGGGAAACAGATGCTAAGTCCAGTCGGATGCCCTGCGTCACGCAGAAATGAGCCAAGGCGCCTTTGGCAAAGTTTGTGCCATTGTCGGTGATGATGCTGTGTGGTATGCCATACCGGATGGTGATGTCGGCTATGAAAGTCACGGCAGTTGGACCATTCAACTTCTTGATTGGTTTTTCTTCTATCCACTTGGTGAACTTGTCCACCGCGACAAGAAGATGAGTCATGCCACCATGTACTGTTTTGAATGGTCCCACCATGTCCAGGCCCCAGACAGCAAAGGGCCAGGCAATGGGGATGGTCTTGAGTGCAGAAGCCGGCTGATGTGGCTTGGAGCGGAACTTCTGGCATCCTTTGCATTTCTAGACCAAGTCTTTGGCGTCTTCTACATCAGTCGGCCAGAAAAACCCGTGGCGGAAAGCTTTGGCAACAAGTGCTCTTGAGGTCGCGTGATGGCCTCACTCGCCTTGGTGGATATCTTTGAGGATTGCTTGGCCTTGCTCTGGTTCCACACAGCGCTGGTACACGCCAGTGACACTGTGCCTCACAAGTTCTCTGTTGACAATGGTGTACGCAGCCTCCTAGCGTTGCACTTGCCGGGCCGAGATCTCATCAGCCGGCAGCTCTTTGTTCACCAATAAGTTGAGGATGGGCTGAGCCCATGAAGGTGCTGCTATTTCTTCGAGTGTCAGAACTGCAATTTGCACGAGGGCGGTTGGGCCGGGAGGCGGCGGGTTGGAGTCGGCTGCCGCTTGCTGAGTCGATGAAGTCCCCGGGCCGATTGCTGCAGTCCCTGGGCCGATTGCTGCAGTCCCCGGGCCGCCTGCTGAAGTCCCTGTGCCGGCTGCTGAGGTTCTCAAGTCGGATCTGACTGGTTCGGGAGGAGCCGGCACGAAGATGGAGTCTGATTCTGGCGACGGCTTGACAGACGGTTTGAGGAGGCGTTGCAGGGCGACGCCGACTGGTATTGCTTGCCGGGTGGAGCCGATTCGTGCCAAGGCATCTGCTTGCTCATTGTGATTTCTTGGCACATGGAGAAACTCGCACCCTTCAAAGTTTCCACTGAGCTGTTGGACGAGGAAGCGGTAGATGGCCATGTTTGCATTCTTGGCGTCCCAGTCGCCAGACGATTGTTGGACCACCAAGTCAGAGTCTCCATAGCACAGGATCCGGCGGATGCCGAGTTCCTTGGCAAGCCGGAGCCCGTGAATGAGTGCTTCGTATTCGGCTACGTTGTTGGAGGCGGCAAAGTCAATTTGCAGCACATATCTGAGCTTGTCGCCTTTGGGAGAGGTGAGGAGGATGCCGGCTCCCAAACCGGTGCGCATCTTGGAACCATCAAAGTGCATTCGCCAATGAGTGGAGTCTGGCGCTGGCGGCAGGTACTGGGTCTCGGCCCAGTCGACGAGGAAGTCGGCCAGTGCTTGTGACTTGATGGCGGTACGAGGCTGGTAGTAGATGGTGTAGGGGGCCAAATCTATGGCCTATTTGGCCACTCGGCCTGAAGCATCTCGGCTTCCAATGATCTCGGCAAGTGGAGCAGTGCACACCATGGTGATTGGGTGCTCTTGAAAGTATGGCTTCAGCTTCTTGGTGGCAAAGTGTACGCCGTGGCACATCTTCTGATAGTGGGGGTAGTTCTGCTTGGAGGTGGACAATACTTCACTCAGGTAATACACCGGCCTCTGGACTGGCAGTGTCTTGCCTTCTTCTTTGCGTTCCACAACTATGACTGTGCTGACCTGTTGGGGAACGTAGTAATTTCAAAAAAATTCCTACGCACACGCAAGATCATGGTGATGCACAGCAACGAGAGGGGAGAGTGTTGTCTACGTACCCTCGTAGACCGAAGCGGAAGCGTTGACACAACGTAGAGGAAGTAGTCGTACGTTCTCCTCGCGATCCGACCGATCCAAGTACCGTTACTCCGGCACCTCCGAGTTCTTGGCACACGTTCAGCTCGATGACGATCCCCGGGCTCCGATCCAGCAAAGCGTCGGGGAAGAGTTCCGTCAGCACGACGGCGTGGTGACGATCTTGATGTGTTACCGGCGCAGGGCTTCGCCTAAGCACTGCAACGATATGACCGAGGTGGAATTTGGTGGAAGGGGGCACCGCACACGGCTAAGGAACGATCCGTAGATCAACTTGTGTGTCTTTGGGGTGCCCCCTGCCCCCGTATATAAAGGAGCCAAGGGGGAGGGGCTGGCCGGCCAAGCTAGGCGCGCCAGGAGAGTCCTACTCCCTCTGGGAGTAGGATTCCCCCCCAATCCTAGTTGGACTAGGATTCTCCAAGGGGGAGAGAGAGAGGGGGGGCGCCCACCTCTCCTAGTCCTAATAGGACTAGGGGAAGGGGGAGGCGCGCAGCCCCTAGGGCAGCCCTCTCACCTCTCCTCCAAGGCCCATGTTGGCCCATTATGCTCCCGGGGGGTTCCGGTAACCCTCCCGGTATTCCGGTAAAATCCTGATTTCACCTGGAATGCATCCGATGTCCAAACATAGGCTTCCAATATATAATTCTTTATGTCTCGACCATTTCGAGACTCCTCGTCACGTCCGTGATCACATCCGGGACTCCGAACTCCTTCGGTACATCAAAATGCATAAACTCATAATAACTGTCATCGTAACGTTAAGCGTGCGGACCCTACGGTTCGAGAACAATGTAGACATGATCGAGACACGTCTCCGGTCAATAACCAACAGCGGGACCTGGATGCCCATATTGGCTCCTACATATTCTACGAAGATCTTTATCGGTCAGACCGCATAACAACATACGTTGTTCCCTTTGTCTATCGGTATGTTACTTGCCCGAGATTCGATCGTCGGTATCCAATACCTAGCTCAATCTCGTTACCGGCAAGTCTCTTTACTCGTTCTATAATACATCATCTCGCAACTAACTCATTGGTTGCAATGCTTGCAAGGCTTTATGTGATGTGCATTACCGAGAAGGCCCTGAGATACCTCTCCGACAATCGGAGTGACAAATCCTAATCTCGAAATACGCCAACCCAATATGTACCTTCGGAGACACCTGTAGAGCACCTTTATAATCACCCAGTTACGTTGTGACGTTTGGTAGCACACAAAGTGTTCCTACGGTAAATGGGAGTCGCATAATCTCATAGTTAAAGGAACATGTATAAGTCATGGATAAAAGCAATAGCAACATACTAAACGATCGGGTGCTATGCTAATGGAATGGGTCATGTCAATCAGATCATTCAACTAATGATGTGATCTCGTTAATCAAATAACAACTCTTTGTTCATGGCTAGGAAACATAACCATCTTTGATTAATGAGCTAGTCAAGTAGAGGCATACTAGTGACACTCTGTTTGTCTATGTATTCACACATGTATTATGTTTCCAGTTAATACAATTCTAGCATGAATAATAAACATTTATCATGATATAAGGAAATAAATAATAACTTTATTATTGCCTCTAGGGCATATTTCCTTCAGTCTCCCACTTGCACTAGAGTCAATAATCTAGATCACATCACCATGTGATTAACATCAATAGTTCACATCATCATGTGATTAACACCCATAGTTCACATCGGTATGTGACCGACACCCGAAGGGTTTACTAGATTCAGTAATCTAGTTTACATCGCTATGTAATTAACACCCAAAGAGTACTAAGGTGTGATCATGTTTTGCTTGTGAGAGAAATTTAGTCAACGGGTCTGCCACATTCAGATCCGTTATGTATTTTTGCAATTTTCTATGTCTACAATGCTCTGCACGGAGCTACTTTAGCTTAATTGCTCCCACTTTCAATATGTATCTAGATTGAGACTTAGAGTCATCTAGATTAGTGTCAAAACTTGCATCGACGTAACCTTTTACGACGAACCTTTTTGTCACATCCATAATCGAGAAACATATCCTTATTCCACTAAGGATAATTTTGATCGCTTGTCCAGTGATCTACTCCTAGATCACTATTGTACTCCCTTGCCAAACTCAGTGGTAGGGTATGCAATAGATCTGGTACACAGCATGGCATACTTTATAGAACCTATGGCTGAGGCATAGGGAATGACTTTCATTCTCTTTCTATCTTCTGTCGTGGTCGGGTTTTGAGTCTTACTCAATTTCACACCTTGTAATACAGGCAAGAACTCTTTCTTTGACTGTTCCATTTTGAACTACTTCAAAATCTTTTCAAGGTATGTACTTATTGAAAAACTTATCAAGCGTCTTGATCTATCTCTATAGATCTTGATGCTCAATATGTAAGCAGCTTCACCGAGGTCCTTCTTCGAAAAACTCCTTTCAAATACTCCTTTATGCTTCACAGAATAATTCTACATTATTTCCGATCAATAATATGTCATTTACATATACTTATCAGAAATGCTGTAGTGCTCCCACTCACTTTCTTGTAAATACAGGCTTCACCGCAAGTCTGTATAAAACTATATGCTTTGATCAACTTATCAAAGCGTATATTCCAACTCCGAGATGCTTGCACCAGTCCATAGATGGATCGCTGGAGCTTGCATATTTTGTTAACACCTTCAGGATCGACAAAACCTTCTAGTTGCATCATATACAACTCTCCATTAAGGAATGCAGTTTTGTTTATCCATTTGCCAGATTTCATAAAATGCGGCAATTGCTAACATGATTCGGACAGACTTAAGCATAGATACGAGTGAGAAACTCTCATCGTAGTCAATACTTTGAACTTGTCGAAAAACCTTTTTCGACAATTCTAGCTTTGTAGATAGTAACACTACTATCAGTGTCCGTCTTCCTCTTGAAGATCCATTTATTCTTAATTGCTTGCCGATCATCGGGCAAGGCAACCAAAGTCCAAACTTTGTTCTCATACATGGATCATATCTCAGATTTCATGGCCTCTAACCATTTTGCGGAATCTGGGCTCATCATCGCTTCCTTATAGTTCGCAAGTTCGTCATGGTCTAGTAACATGACTTCCAGAACAGGATTACCGTACCACTCTGGTGCGGATCTCACTCTGGTTTACTTACGAGATTCGGTAGTAACTTGATCTTGAAGTTACATGATCATCACCATTAGCTTCCTTACTAATTGGTGTAGTAGTCTCAAGAACAGATTTCTGTGAGGAACTACTTTCCAATAAGGGAGAAGGTACAATTACCTTATCAAGTTTTCTACTTTCCTCCCACTCACTTCTTTCGAATGAAACTCTTTCTCTAGAAAGTTTCCGAACTTAGCAACAAAAGTCTTGCCTTCGGATCTGTGATAGAAGGTGTATCCAACAGTTTCCTTTGGATATCCTATGAAGACACATTTCTCCGATTTGGGTTCGAGCTTATCAGGTTGAAGATTTTTCACATAAGCATCGCAGCCCCAAACTTTAAGAAACGACAGCTTAGATTTATTGCTAAACCATAGTTCATACGGTGTCGTCTCAACGGATTTAGATGGTGCCCTATTTAATGTGAATGCAGCTGTCTCTAATGCATAATCCCAAAAACGATAGTGGTAGATCGGTAAGATACATCATAAATTGTACTATATCTAATAAAGTACGGTTATGACGTTCGGACGCACCATTATGCTGCGGTGTTCCAGGTGGCATGAGTTTGTGAAACTATTCCACATTGTTTTAATTGAAGACCAAACTCGTAACTCAAATATTTGTCTCTGCGATCAGATCGTAGAAACTTTATTTTCTTGTCACGATGATTTTCCACTTCACTCTGAAATTCTTTGAACTTTTCAAATGTTTCAGACTTATGTTTCATCAAGTAGATATACCCATATCTGCTCAAATCATCTGTGAAGGTCAGAAAATAATGATACTTGTCGCGAGCCTTAATATTCATCGGACCATATACATCAGTATGTATGATTTCCAACAAATCTGTTGCTTGCTCCATTGTTCCGGAGAACGGCGTTTTTAGTCATCTTGCCCAAGAGGCATGGTTCGCAAGCATCAAGTGATTCCAAAATCCCATCAGCATGTAGTTTCTTCATGCGCTTTACACCTATATGACCTAAACGGCAGTGCCACAAATAGGTTGCACTATCATTATTAACTTCGCATCTTTTTGGTTTCAATATCATGAATATGTGTATCACTGCGATCGAGATCCAATGAACTATTTTCATTGGTGTGTATGACCATAGAAGGTTTTATTCATGTAAACAGAACAACAATTGTTCTCTAACTTAAATGAATAACTGTATTGCAATTAACATGATCAAATCATATTCATGCTCAACGCAAACACCAAATAACACTTATTTAGTTTCAACACTAATCCCGAAAGTATATGGAGTGTGTGATGATGATCATATCAATCTTGGAACCACTTCCCGCACACATCGTCACCTTGCCCTTTAACTAGTCTTTGTTCATTCTGCAACTCCCGTTTCGAGTTACTAATCTTAGCAACTTGAACTAGTACCAAATACTGAGGGGTTGCTATGAACACTAGTAAAGTACACATCATTAACATGTATATCAAATATACTTATGTTCACTTTGCCATCCTTCTTATCCGCCAATCACTTGGGGTAGTTCCGCTTCCAGTGACCAGTCCCTTTGCAGTAGAAGCACTTAGTCTCAGGCTTAGGACCATACTTGGGCTTTTTCACTTGAGCAGCAACTTGCTTGCCGTTCTTCTTGAAGTTCCCCTTCTTTCCTTTTGCCCTTTTCTTGAAACTAGTGATCTTGTCAACCATCAACACTTGATGTTTTTCTTTGATTTCTACCTTCGCTGATTTTAGCATCGCGAAGAGCTTGGGAATATTTTCCGTTGTCCCTTGCATATTATAGTTCATCACGAAGTTCTACTAACTTGGTGATGGTGACTAGAGAATTCTGTCAATCACTATCTTATCTGGAAGATTAACTCCCACTTGATTCAAGCATTGTAGTAACCAGACAATCTGAGCACATGCTCACTAGTTGAGCGATTCTCCTCCATCTTTTAGCTATAGAACTTGTCGGAGACTTCATATCTCTCAACTCGGGTATTTGCTTGAAATATTAACTTCAATTCCTGGAACATCTCATATGGTCCATGACGTTCAAAACGTATTTGAAGTCCCGATTCTAAGCCGTTTAAGCATGGTGCACTAAACTATTAAGTAGTCATCATATTGAGCTAGCATAACGTTCATAACGTCTGCATCTGCTCCTGCAATAGGTCCGTCACCTAGCGGTGCATCAAGGACATAATTCTTCTGTGCAGCAATGAGGATAAACCTCAGATCACGGATCCAATCCGCATCATTGCTACTAACATTTTTCAACACAATTTTCTCTAGGAACATATCAAAATAAACACAGGGAAGCAACAATGCGAGCTATTGATCTACAACATAGATATGCTAATACTACCAGGACTAAGTTCATGATAAATTAAAGTTCAATTAATCATATTACTTAAGAACTCCCACTTAGATAGACATCCCTCTAATCTTCTAAGTGATCACGTGATCCAAATCAACTAAACCATGTCCGATCATCACGTGAGATGGAGTAGTTTCAATGGTGAACATCACTATGTTGATCATATCTACTATATGATTCACGCTCGACCTTTCGGTCTCCGTGTTCTGAGGCCATATCTGTTATATGCTAGGCTCGTCAAGTATAACCTGAGTATTCCGCGTGTGCAACTGTTTTGCACCCGTTGTATTTGAACGTAGAGCCTATCACACCCGATCATCACGTGGTGTCTCAGCACGAAGAACTTTCGCAACGGTGCATACTCAGGGAGAACACTTCTTGATAATTTAGTGAGAGATCATCTTATAATGCTACCATCAATCAAAGCAAGATAAGATGCATAAAAAGGATAAACATCACATGCAATCAATATAAGTGATATGATATGGCCATCATCATCTTGTGCTTGTGATCTCCATCTTCGAAGCACTGTCATGATCACCATCGTCACCGGCGCGACACCTTGATCTTCATCGCAGCATCGTTGTCATCTCGCCAATCTTATGCTTCCACGACTATCACTACCGCTTAGTAATAAAGTAAAGCATTACATCGCGATTGCATTGCATACAATAAAGCGACAACCATATGGCTCCTGCCAGTTGCGGATAACTCGGTTACAAAACATGATCATCTCATACAATAAAATTTAGCATCATGTCTTGACCATATCACATCACAACATGCCCTGCAAAAACAAGTTAGACGTCCTCTACTTTGTTGTTGCAAGTTTTACGTGGCTGCTACGGGCTTAAGCAAGAACTCATCTTACCTACGCATCAAAACCACAACGATAGTTTGTCAAATAGACTCCGTTTTAACCTTCTCAAGGACCGGGCGTAGCCACACTCGGTTCAACTAAAGTTGGAGAGACAGTCTTCCGCAAGCCATCTATGTGCAAAGCACGTCGAGGGAACCGGTCTCGCGTAAGCGTACGCGTAAGGTTGGTCCGGATCGTCTCGTCCAACAATACCGCTGAACCAAAGTATGACATGCTGGTAGGCAGTATGACTTGTATCGTCCACAACTCACTTGTGTTCTACTCGTGCAAATAACATCATACCATAAAAACCTAGGCTCTGATACCACTGTTGGGGAACGTAGTAATTTCAAAAAATTTCCTACGCACACGCAACATCATGGTGATGCACAGCAACGAGAGGGGAGAGTGTTGTCTACGTACCCTCGTAGACCGAAGCGGAAGCGTTGACACAACATAGAGGAAGTAGTCGTACGTTCTCCTCGCGATCCGACCGATCCAAGTACCGTTACTCCGGCACCTCCGAGTTCTTGGCACACGTTCAGCTCGATGACGATCCCCGGGCTCCGATCCAGCAAAGCGTCGGGGAAGAGTTCCGTCAGCACGACGGCGTGGTGACGATCTTGATGTGTTATCGGCGCAGGGCTTCGCCTAAGCACTGCAACGATATGACCGAGGTGGAATTTGGTGGAAGGGGGCACCGCACACGGCTAAGGAACGATCCGTAGATCAGCTTGTGTGTCTTTGGGGTGCCCCCTGCCCCCGTATATAAAGGAGCCAAGGGGGAGGGGCTGGCCGGCCAAGCTAGGCGCGCCAGGAGAGTCCTACTCCCTCTGGGAGTAGGATTCCCCCCCCCCCAATCCTAGTTGGACTAGGATTCTCCAAGGGGGAGAGAGAGAGAGGGGGGGCGCCCACCTCTCCTAGTCCTAATAGGACTAGGGGAAGGGGGGGAGGCGCGCAGCCCCTAGGGCAGCCCTCTCACCTCTCCTCCAAGGCCCATGTTGGCCCATTATGCTCCCGGGGGGTTCCGGTAACCCTCCCGGTATTCCGGTAAAATCCTGATTTCACCTGGAATGCATCCGATGTCCAAACATAGGCTTCCAATATATAATTCTTTATGTCTCGACCATTTCGAGACTCCTCGTCACGTCCGTGATCACATCCGGGACTCCGAACTCCTTCGGTACATCAAAATGCATAAACTCATAATAACTGTCATCGTAACGTTAAGCGTGCGGACCCTACGGTTCGAGAACAATGTAGACATGACCGAGACACGTCTCCGGTCAATAACCAACAGCGGGACCTGGATGCCCATATTGGCTCCTACATATTCTACGAAGATCTTTATCGGTCAGACCGCATAACAACATACGTTGTTCCCTTTGTCTATCGGTATGTTACTTGCCCGAGATTCGATCGTCGGTATCCAATACCTAGCTCAATCTCGTTACCGGCAAGTCTCTTTACTCGTTCTGTAATACATCATCTCGCAACTAACTCATTGGTTGCAATGCTTGCAAGGCTTTATGTGATGTGCATTACCGAGAAGGCCCTGAGATACCTCTCCGACAATCGGAGTGACAAATCCTAATCTTGAAATACGCCAACCCAATATGTAACTTCGGAGACACCTGTAGAGCACCTTTATAATCACCCAGTTAAGTTGTGAAGTTTGGTAGCACACAAAGTGTTCCTACGGTAAATGGGAGTTGCATAATCTCATAGTTAAAGGAACATGTATAAGTCATGGATAAAAGCAATAGCAACATACTAAACGATCGGGTGCTATGCTAATGGAATGGGTCATGTCAATCAGATCATTCAACTAATGATGTGATCTCGTTAATCAAATAACAACTCTTTGTTCATGTCTAGGAAACATAACCATCTTTGATTAATGAGCTAGTCAAGTAGAGGCATACTAGTGACACTCTGTTTGTCTATGTATTCACACATGTATTATGTTTCCAGTTAATACAATTCTAGCATGAATAATAAACATTTATCATGATATAAGGAAATAAATAATAACTTTATTATTGCCTCTAGGGCATATTTCCTTCATGACCACCCGGCTGGTGGCGGCGATGTAGAGAAGCATGGGCTCCTTAGCCATCAGAGCCGCCAGGACAGGTGGGGTGGTCAACATCTTTTTGAGCTAGAGAAAAGCTTCATCCGCCTTGTTGTTCCACTCGAAAAAAGTGGTCTTCTTCATGAGCTGGTACAGGGGAAGAGCCTTCTCGCCCAGCGGACTGATGAAACGGCTGATGGATGCCAACCAGCCGGTAAATTTTGGCACGTCCAGCAGTCGGGCAGGCACCTCCATCCTCTCGATGGCCTTGATCTTCATAGGGTTGCTCTCTATGCCCCGCTCTGAGAACAGGAAGCCAAGAAGCTGGCCGGCTAGTACTCCAAAGACACATTTCTCCGGGTTGAGCTTGATCTAAAAGCGGCGTAAGTTTTCAAAGGTCTCCTTCAGGTCTGCTAGTAGCATTCCATGCTTCTCCGTCTTCACCACCACATTGTCCACATAAACGTGGGCGTTTCTGCCGAGTTGCTTGAGGAGACACTTCTGCATACAACGTTTAAACGTGGCGCCGACATTTCTCAAGCCGAACATCATGGTCAGGTAGCAAAAGGCTTCGAGTGGCATGATGAAGGCGGTCTTCAGCCTGTCGGCCGGGTTCAACTTGATCTGATGATAACCTAAGTATGCATCCAAAAAGCTCAACAGCTCACATCCGGCTGTGGAGTCAATCACTTTGTCGATTCTTGGCAAAGCAAATGGGTCTTTGGGGCAAGCTTTGTTGAGGCTGGTATAATCAATACACATGCGCCACTGCTTATTCTTCTTCAGCACAAGGACTGGGTTGGCTAACCATTCTGGAAAGAACACCTCCATGATGAAGCCAGCTGCTAGAAGCTGGGCTATCTCTTCTCCAACAACTCTTCTCTTCTCTTCTGACAGGCGGCGCAAGGGCTGCCTGACTGGCTTGGCATCAGGTCGGACATGTAGCTTGTGCTCAGAGAAATCCATCGGAACACCCGACATGTACTTGGGAGACCATGCAAAGATGTCCCGATTCTCACAGAGGAAATCGACGAGCTCGCTTTCGTATTTGCCGTCAAGGTCCGCACCTATGACAACGTGCCTCTCCGGGTGCTCCAGGTCCAAAGGTATCTTCTTTGTTTCTTTCGCCGGCTTGAACGAGCCCTCAGCTTCCGACACCTTGGGGTTGGGTGACATTTCTGGCTGCTTGCCTGCCACCGCCACAACCAGGTCAAGGAGCCGCTTCTCAGCCGCGATCACGAGGGACTCGGCTAGCCGGCTGCTGTCTGCTGCGCACGCGGACGACTTCTTGTTGTCCCCTACTATGGTCAAGATTCCTTTGGAGCTTGGCATCTTCATCTTGAGGTAAGCATAGTGGGGGACCGCCATGAACTTGGCCAGAGTAGGTCGGCCAAGTAGCGCATGATAGGGGCTCTCAAGGTCCACCACCTCAAACCATACTGGCTCTCGGCGAAAGTGATTTTTGTCCCCAAAGAGGAAATCTATCTGAGTCTTGCCGATTGGTGAGAAGGAAAGGCCAGGAACTATGCCATGGAATACAGTCCGACTGGGTCGGAGCTGTCTCTGTTTGATTCCCAACTTCTCCATAGTATCTTTGTACAGGATGTTGATGCTGCTGCCGCCATCTATCAGAACCCGGGAGAAGCGAGCAACCCGCCTCTCTGTGGCAAAGGTGGCATCCAACACCAGAGCATAAGAACCGGAAGAGGGCATCACCTCCGGGTGATCAGCTCTGCTCCAGCTGATGGGTTTTCAGACCAATGCATGAACTCGGGGGCCTCTGATGCTACTGCATTTACTTCTTGTTGCCGCTGCCGTCTGCTGTGCTTATCATCAGCCACACTGGTGAACACGACATAAGCTCCATGCTCTTCAGGATATTCATCTTGTATGGCGCCGACTGGCCGAGCCGCCGGCTGCTGGGGAGGAGGAGGAGGCGGCGGTCTGGCAGGCGGAGGAGGCAGGAGTCCATCACCCTTGGCGATCCCGGTGAGCTAGTGGCATTTCTGAGTGGTGTGGTTGGACGGCTTCGCGCCGCTGTGGAACTTGCAGGGTGCATCAAGAGTCTGCCCGTACGAGAAGGCGGGCAACCATTTGGGCTTGCTGCCCTTCTGACGCTTGGGTGGAGGCTGCCCCTCCGGCTGCTGGTCTTCAACTGTCACCACCTGTCGGCTCGTGGAAGCCGGCTGCGTGGCCTTGCCCTTATGGTCATTCTGTTGCTGACATCGACAGGTATCGCCAGCCGGGGTCCGAGGAGCTTGAGGAGCCACTTTGCCAGATGCGTCAACTTGGATCTCCGCCTTCATGGAGGAGTCGGCCGTGGCGTACTTGTCTGCTATGATCAGCAGTTCGTCGAGGGTCATCGGCTCGGCACAGAGGAGCTTGTGCTTGAGGAGGGTGCCCTCTTGGCACCCGACAGTGAAGTACTCGATGGCCTGCAAATCGTACATGCCCTCGCAGGAGTTGTGCAGCTCGGCCCAGCGCGTGAGGTAGTCGCGATTCGACTCGTTGGGGCCTTGGACGCACAAGGAGAGCTGGCGAGGCTTGGGCGGCCTCTTGTACGTGTTGGTGAAGTTGCGGATGAAGGCTTCGGTAAAATCAACCCAGCTGTTGATGCTGCGGGGCTTAAGGTTGTTCAGCCATCTCCGGGTTGTGAGCATGAGCGGAATGTACTTCACGGCAACGCGCTTGTTACCGTTCGCGATGCTGACGGCTGTGCAGTAGTCGACCAGCCAGTCTTCTGGCATCACAGAGCCGGTGTACTTGGGCGTATCTCTCGGGAGCGTGAACCCTTTGGGGAAGGGCTCATCTTGGATGCGGGGGCCAAAACAAGGCGGACCCAGCTCGTCTTCTTCTTCTAGCGCCAGGGATCGGTTGAGGTGGTCGATCCGGTGGCGAGCATCGTTCTCTCCGACTCCTTCTCGGCGGCCAAGGCGGTCGCCGAGTGTCGGGTGGTCAACAGGCGGTGGGGAAATGCGCCTCTCCCTACGGGGAGGGGGAGGCGGACAGTCATCTCATCGCTGCACTGCTCTTGGCCGGCCGTCTTGGTCGTGCTCGATAGTTCAATCTTATTATCATTTGTCGAAGCTTTGATCTATATGTTGTCATCAATTATCTAAAAAGGGGGAGATTGAAAGTGCAACTAATCCCTGGGTGGTTTTGGTTATTCGTAACAACATATAGCTCATTGAACTAATACTCTTTAAACATGATCATTTCAGAAAGTTCAATGATTGGCATGGCATGGACTAGAGATGTGGACCCCTCAAAATGCAAAGGACACATATTGTGTCGGGGGTTGGGTGCGACATATGCCAATGGATGGCTTATCATGGTGGGAGCGAGTAGAACGTCGCCGATGCCTGGAAGCGGGATGAGGCGTTGTCGGTGTACTAAAGTAGGGGTACCTTAGTACCCCGAACTTTTGCACGGGCAGTCGTAGCACCCCACGGCAAGGCTTGCCAGGCGATCGCCAAAACTCTCCATGGTCCCTTTTTGGGCCATCCAAGAACAAAGTATTTGAGCCAAGGCCCCGGCAGGAGGAGCTTGCCGGGAAGGCCACCCGAAGAGAGCAAGGCCCCGGCAAGAGGAGCTTGCCGGGATGACCGCTCGAAGCACAAGGCCCCGGCAAGAGGAGCTTGCCGGGAAGGCCGACCGAGGCACAACAAGAGACTTGCTGCGACGCGCCCTGCGTCCCGGCAAGGACCGGTGAGCGACAAGCTCCCGGGCGCGACAAGGCATCAACCGTGGCAAGGCGCTTGCTGCGGCAAGTCACCACCCCGCGCCTGCGCTCTAGCTCATCCACCCACGCGTCGCTCTGGGGCCATTCCAGGCATACGTGGCGAGAGGCTGCGCAGCCAGGGGCATGCGGTGGCAAAGCAACGCTGACAGGGTAGCCGTCGTGGCAAACGGTGGCGCCCCTAACGGTCCCTTTTCTGCACTGTTTGGGTGACCTAGACGGGCATTTAATGCCCTTGTCCCCTGCCGTCAGAGTTAGGTATGATAGCACTATGCAAACAGCTGTACCCAACACAACGTTTTCCAGTTTTTCCCCCGCCTACGTTGCCACCTGTGGGTAACCCCTTGCACATATAAAAGGAGGCCCCATGCGCAACGGAGGGGGAGGAGGCCACTCACGCTCGGTCTGATCAGTTGCCTGAGTGTACTGTAGCACTCAGCGCTCCCGCAACAAGAACACAATACAAACCACAAAGCAGCAGTAGGGTTTTACGCATCCGTGCGGCCCGAAGCTGGGTAAACCCCTTGTGTGCATCGCCTCGATCCGCTCTTCGCGCGACCTCCGCCCCCGCCGAACCAAGAAAGGGGCTCGGTCCCCATAGGTGTTCGTGGAGGCAGATTTCCCCCAACATCTTTGGCGCGCCAGGTAGGGGGCGTCGAGATTTTGCGAACCTGATCCGGCGTTTGCACGGGCTAGATCTCCATCATCTTCATCGACATGCCACCGAAGAAGAAGGCTCCGGAGGTGGCTGGTCCGTCCACGTCGAACCCACCGCCCTTGGAGCAAACGGGTGGTGGGGACGGCACCGGCGGCGGAACGGGCGTCGCCGAGCCAGCTCATGGTGCCACGGCATCCGAACATACGCTGACACCTCTCGGCGCAGGTAAGCCCTGGTATGACCAGGCAACCTTTCGCTCTATTCCATGGAGCGGAGACAGTTAGCCCCATGGATCTCGCATACGGGCCACCTCGAGTGCTCGCTCACGCTGAGCTCGAGCAAGAGCAGCTGCGACGAGATGCCGCGCTGCTCCTCGAGGAGGACCGTCTTCAGGCCGCCGTGCGAGCTGCTCGCTACCAGCAAGCTTTGCGCTGCTTTTATAGCCGCAAAGTTAGTGCCAGAAGTTTCGAGGAAGTGGGAAGGCCCTTACCGGGTGAAACAAGTCGCTAGGCCTAGCGCTGTCCGCCTTGAGACCGAAGATACCACCCCGGTGAGCAACTCCTGGGACGTTGGGCATCTTCGTAAGTTTCGCCCGTAAGGCACGGTTGTCGGACCCCGTCCGGCAACCACCCTTCTGTACAAAGTCTTGCCGCTGTTGCATGTGATCCTTTGTACAGAGCCAGGCGCAGACCCTATGCGCAGATTGAGTTCATGTGTTCCGCGCATCTTGTCGATCTCATGCTCTTTATTCTTTGCATGCACTATCTGACACTCTGTGCAGCACTGACCCCCGGTAAGCGATGGCGAGCCCCATGTTTCGCCTTGCTAGAAAGCGACCTTGCCGGGCAGCGACCCACGGAAGAGCTAAGTTGCCAAAGTTTGAGCAATCGAGTTTATAAATTTTGAGGTTATCTTCCTCGAACGACCGCACTTTGTATGAAAAACCTGTGCGCGGAGGGACCGGCCCGTGGCTAGTTGCGCCCTTACTTCGTTTCGAGTCCGCTCAACGACTTAAGTGTGCTACAACCAGAGTGGCATCCTTACTTTGTTTTGAGCTCGCTCGGCAGCTTAAGTGTGCTGCGACTGCAGTCGCAACACTTACTTTGTTTTGAGCCTGCTCAACAATTTAAGTGAGCTGCAGCTAGCCGCAGCAAGGTTTCTTGCCGGTAATAGCGCCACTGGCGGGCTGCTGATGTCCCGCACTCAGCGCCCGCGGCAAGGCGGAGGCCTACGCCGGCAAGTCCCCCAAGAGCGTAGGGCAAAAACATACAAAGCACGGAATCAAGTAGAGGAGATAACAGCGCAATCACTACCTAAGATAAAGTTATATTACAAGATAGTTTGTCGCGGCCCTAATGAATCGCTTTCATAACTTGGCCAGCAACGACAAGAAAAGAAAAAGGGCAGGCGGCCTAATCCACGCGGTCGCCCTCGATCCTCTTGATCCCAGCCACCCTTTCCACGATGGGTGCGACGAGGGCCCTGATCTCCTCGAGGTCAGCGTCTGCCGGCAGGGACCTGAGGACGTTGGTGAGCTTGAGGCCTGGGTTGCGGAAGGCGATCTTCACCAGCACCTTCCGCGATGGCATCGCGCGTCTCGCCGGCCAGCTGCTCTGGCATCGCATTCCGGAGATGCTGAAGGGCCGCCGCCACGCCTTTGAAGAACGAAGTAAGCTTGGCGCTGGGTGGGACGCTTTCGCCAGAGGGATACTTGTGACCCTCCATCCCCAGCAGCGTCAGCTCCTTGTCGATGGCGGCGGCGATGTCCTCGAGACCCTCAGTCCACTGCTCCACCGTCGCCCTGAAGTTGTTCTGGGTAACTGCGGCGCTTTTCAGCAGCGCCTCGTTGTCCACGACCTCCTTCCGCAAGGTTGTCTCCCGCTCCTTGGCGCTCTCCAGCGCCTTGGTCAAGGTGGCCAGCTTCATCTCGAGATCGGCATTGGAGTCCTTGGCGGCGTCAAGCTCCTTGATCTTCTCGGCGAAGCGGCCCTTCAGCTCGCCGAGGGTGTGGGCACCCTTCTCGCGCTCCTGTTTGAGCGCGGCGAGCTCCTCACCGCTCGCCCTGAGATCAGTGTCGAGCTGCGCCACCTTCGCCTCCAGCGCCTTCTTGGCGGCCTCGGCGGCCGCGGCAGTATCTTGCGCTTCCTTGAGGGCTCCGCCAAGCGCTTGCTCGCGTGCGGCGACCTCCTCCTCGTGGCTGGCGAGGCTGGCTTTCTGCTGCAACAGCTCGCCCTCCCGCGCGGACAGCCCCTCGGCGGCAAGCCTTTGCAGCTCTTCGGCTTCTGCCTTCTCGAGGATGAAGGCCGTCCGCGCCTCGTCGAGTTGCCTCCACTCCACCGCCAAGGATCGGAGGGCCTCCTGGTTGAGCTCCCGGAGCTCCTCGGCGCACTTCTCCATGTCCACTCCCGCCTTCGCGACAAGCGCTTCCCGGCGTTCCACCTAGGCTTGTCGGGCGCGATAGAGTGACACCAGCTTCCGGAGCAGCCGCTCCTCCTCAGGCTCGCCGCCGCTGCTGCTTGGCGCATCAACCAGCGTCAGCCCGGCGGAGGCGAGCACCTCCCCATCCAAGGTCTCCCCCTCGACCGGCGCCCTGGAAGTCGACTCCCAGGGGAGCTTGATGAAGATATCATCCCCGGCCTTTAGGTAGACGCCTGGCTGGGGCTCCTCGGGGCCCGACGCTGCTGCGGAGGCGGGATCGGCGGTCGGCGCAGCGCTTGGCGCTCCTGCAGCCCCAGGGCCGTCAGTACGATCGCCGACCCCCTCGCCCGCGGCCGCTGCGGCAGCTTTGGCGGCCTCCTCGCCGGCCGGATCTTCAGCGCCATCCGTCTCTCCGGTGGCGGACACGTCGTCAGTATGGCCGCGCGCCTCCTCCTTGACGACGACCTCGGTCTCCATCGGGTCCGAGGCGGACGGGTCTGAGGGCCGAAAGAAGGAGAGGAATCAAGCAACCATCCAAAGAAGAAGAACCCCAGGGGAGTTTCGAGGCAAGAAAGTTACCTGCGCCAGGGTCTGCAGTCACGATCTCCGTCGCCGAGGGGTCGCCGGTGCTGTCCCTTACCGGAGACTGCTCCCTTACCGGGGACTGCTCCCTCGCAGGAGACTGCTCCCTCGCCGGAGACTGCTCCCTTTCCGGGGATTCTTCCCTTGCCGGGGAACTCCCCCTTGGCGGTGTAGTGGTAGCAGGTGGCGCATCAGGGGCGGTCTCCGGACGCTCCTGGTGGGGCTGCTCTGCTCCTACGCAAATCGCCAGACAGATATCAAAAAAACGAAGAGTACCCGGGCGCGCCCAACGGCAGGAAGCAAATCATATGCTTACGCTGGGAGCTGCGCTGGGGGCTTCTCTGAGGATCGGTTGGTGGGTCCGACAAGGTCATCTCAGGCGCACCCCCCGCCGTTACGGTGGGCTCGTCGTCAAGGATGACCACCGGGACCTTGGCTCTCTTTGCCGCCCTCTGAGCCAGAGTCCTGAAAAGGAGCAAATTCAGAGGAAAGCAAGTGAGATGCGAGACACAACTGCAAGAATTGAAGAAGTACAAGCACAGCGGGGATCTTACTCCTCTCCCTCTTCCTCGTCGGAACTAAGCGCGGAGAAGTCGAAGACTGGCCCGCTTCTGGCGCGAGGAGGCGGAGGAGTAGGCTCCCTCGGCCGCTTGGCGGAGGCAGTGGTGGCGCTAGCCTGAGATGGCCTTGACCCGGCCGCCGCCGTGGCGCGAGGGGCGGCAGGAGCAGAGGCCGCGGCCCGCGAAGACCCCGCTCCTGCTGCCACAACGGAGCGTGTCACGCGGCGCTGCGGTTGTTGGCTCGCTTGCCGTACCACCTCCCCAGCCTTGCGGAGGCGCCTCCGCGGTTGAGCCGGGGGCTCCACTCGCGACGAGCTGCCCGAAGGTCGGGAGGAAGAGGCGTCAACCTCCGGCAAGCCGCTCGTGTCGTCGGTGGGCTTGTCCGCCTCGACGTCGTGCCCGGCAGGCTCTTCCTCGCCAACAAACTCCGCTCGATCGGCGAGGCTTTCCGCCTCCGCTGCGTCCGCCTCCGCCAATGTGAAGCCAAATTGGCCCGCGGCCGCGGCTGCCGCCGCCTCTTCCATCCTGGAGGCGATGCGCGCCAACTCCTCGTCGGTGGTGTCCCGGGTGAGGCCCTTCTGCTCGTCGGGGTCGACCGACACCTCCACCAAGTCGTCGAAGAACGCCCGCACGACATCGCCGGCGGGCTCCTGCCAAGTGGGGTCGATCCCGTGCGAGTCGCACAGCGGCATCATTGCAAGGATGCGGCTAAGCGACGAATTGTTGCACAACGGGACGACGCCTCGCGGCAGCTTGAACCATTCGGGGTGGTCGGCGTCGTGCTTGAACAGCTCCCTGAGCGTCCCGTCAAGCTCCAAGACGGTGAAATTGAAGTTGAGGCCAGGGCGCAGCCTCATGATGTCCGCCGCATTCTGGAACTCCCAGGCGGGTCTCCTTTTCTCCTGCAGGGGAGCGATGCGGCAGCGGAGGAAATCTGCGCCAACGGCGCCAACTGTGAGCCCGGCACGCCTAAGCCGCAGGATCCGGGTAACGGCAATCTGCAGCTTGTCGTCGTCCGGAGGCACATCGCTCCAATCCCTTCCGCACACCACAGGAGTTCGGCGCACGGCAGTGAATGGCTGCGGTTTCTCCTTGACGATCAGGCACTAGTCTGCTCTCCACTCCTCCCATTTGCTGCGGAGTTCTCCCTCCAGATAAGCGTCCTTCTTGCCGGGCTTCGAGATCCAGGCGATTCCGCTGGAGAGGGGCTCTCCTCTCTCTACTCGAGGCGTGAAGAAGTGGCGGAAGAGTGCTACGTTTGGAAAGACTCCGACAAAGTTTTCGCAAAGATGTGCGAAAATTGCCATGGTCAGGACAACATTGGGGGTGAAATCAAGGAGGTGGAACCCGTAGGTGTTCATGATGTCGCAGAAAAATTCAGAGAAGGGCGGGCAGAGCCCGCAATAGAAGAACAGAGGAAAGAAGGGATACCCGGTCGGATTCTCCTTCTGGGCGGCGGCGGGAAGAACCCTCGTGCGCGGATGCGCTCGCGTCCCCGTCGACCAGAAGAGGTAGAATTCCTCCCTCAGGTCCAACGCCTCGAGCTCAGGGGGGAAGGTTGCCTGCTCCTTTCGCAGCACCTCAAGTCGCTGCGCCTCGGCCGACTTCACAGCCTTCCCTTTTCCCTTGTCGCCCTTCGGGGCCATGGCGGAAGCGGGGAGGGAGGTCGGCGGCGTCGGTAGCACTGGTGGCGACGGAAGGGGCGGAACGCTGCTTCTCTTGGGAAGTGGCGGAGATTTTCGAGGAATCGCAACTGGCGGGTGGGCGGACTGCCCCTGTTTCCCCTGCTTATAAGGGGGAGGGGGCGTTTCGCCTTTCTGAATAAACAAATCACCTGCGACGTGACGCGTGCCTGCGGGGCTCAGCCCCGCGCACGCCACCCACGTCACGCACGCCTCTCCCCACGATGCCGCGTTTGACGCGTGCCGTTCGGGGAGGACGTGGTGGACGCAGAAGAAGATGCAGCATGACCCAGGCCGCGCGTGCCCGTGCACTGTTTTGGGCCTGGCCCAACAGCGCTCGGCACCGTGTATGGCCCAGGCCCGGGGGCTCCTGTCGGTGTACTAAAGTAGGGGTACCTTAGTACCCCGAACTTGTGCACGGGCAGTCGTAGCACCCCACGGCAAGGCTTGCCAGGCGATCGCCAAAACTCTCCATGGTCCCTTTTTGGGCCATCCAAGAACAAAGTATTTGAGCCAAGGCCCCGGCAGGAGGAGCTTGCCGGGAAGGCCACCCGAAGAGAGCAAGGCCCCGGCAAGAGGAGCTTGTCGGGACGACCGCTCGAAGCACAAGGCCCCGGCAAGAGTAGCTTGCCGGGAAGGCCGACCGAGGCACAACAAGAGACTTGCTGCGACGCGCCCTGCGTCCCGGCAAGGACCGGTGAGCGACAAGCTCCCGGGCGCGACAAGGCATCAACCGCGGCAAGGCGCTTGTCGCGGCAAGTCACCACCCCGCGCCTGCGCTCCAGCTCATCCACCCATGCGTCGCTCTAGGGCCATTCCACGCATACGTGGCGAGAGGCTGCGCAGCCAGGGGCATGCGGTGGCAAAGCAACGCTGACAGGGTAGCCGTCGTGGCAAACTGTGGCGCCCCTAACGGTCCCTTTTCTGCACTGTTTGGGCGACCTAGATGGGCATTTAATGCCCTTGTCCCCTGCCGTCAGAGTTAGGTATGATAGCACTGTGCAAACAGCTGTACCCAACACAGCGTTTTCCAGTTTTGCCCCCGCCTACGTTGCCACCTGTGGGTAACCCCTTGCACATATAAAAGGAGGCCCCATGCGCAACGGAGGGGGAGGAGGCCACTCACGCTCGGTCTGATCAGTTTCCTGAGTGTACTGTAGCACTCAGCGCTCCCGCAACAAGAACACAATACAAACCACAAAGCAGCAGTAGGGTTTTACGCATCCGTGCGGCCCGAAGCTGGGTAAACCCCTTGTGTGCATCGCCTCGATCCGCTCTTCGCACGACCTCCGCCCCCTGCCGAACCAAGAAAGGGGCTCGGTCCCCATAGGTGTTCGTGGAGGCAGATTTCCCCCGACAGGCGTAGACACGAACGCCGGCGCACTTTACCCAGGTTCGAGGCTCTCCTAGGAGATAAAAACCCTAGTCCTGCTCCGCGGGGTCTCCGCATGATCACTAAGGCACTAGTGAGTACAATGGTGCTCCTCGAACTGTATGCTAGAGGTAGAAGAAGGCAGGCATGCTCTCTCCTTCCTCTAGGTGTGAGTCTAGTTCTAACAGGTTGGGAACCCTTTGCATTGGTGCCTTGAGGGGTTTATATAGGCCTACCCCCAGGGGTACAATACTAATCTAGCCAGGTGTAGGACCCAACTGTCAGTGTCTCTGGTCGCCGGCTTCTCTGCCGGCTGCTGGGGCCCGCCACCTGGTGGGCCCCGCCGACTATCTGGTACAGAGCCGACATGCCGCTCCCGCCGCTTGCGGGTCTTGCCGGCTGCTGGTTACTGTAGCCATGACGCTAATGACGTGTACTTGGTCAGGGAAGCGTGGCTACAGTCCCGCCATCTGGTGGGAGATAACTGTAGCCACTCCCTGCCTCATCTGGTAAATGGCGCACGGGCCCCGAGGAAGGAACGGGCCGCCTGCTAGAAGCCAGCCTCCTTCAGGTCCGACTGGTCAGTCTTCTGCCATCTTCCGGGCTCTCGCTGCCCGGTAGGGCCCGCCGCCTGCAGGCCGTACCGACAGGTCGTCATGGGAACAGGGCTCCGCCGGCCAGCAATGACGTTAGGGGTGGAGTGGCAACAGTGCCACTCCGGGCGAAAATCTTCGCCTGTACGGAGCACTATGGTCACACCCGGCCATGGATACAGGGGTGATGGGCTACACTATAGCCTCACCCTGTTTTGTCTTCTTAATGGGGGCGCAGACTCTGAAGGCGTCGTGGGCCGCCTGCTAGGAGCCGGCCTCTCTGGAAGCCGCCTGCTAGGAGTCGGCCCATCTTGGTGCCGCCTTCTGGAGCTTGGCCGTCTCCTGGCAGCCGGCTTCTTGGGCCAGCCGGTCACCAGAAGGCAGCGCTTCATCTTGATGCCTTGAGGGGTGCAGCCGTCCCGGTGTCTTGAAAGGCTCGGGGACACGGGTTAGGCTACCCGTGGCTCATTACTCCGACATATTGGCTCAAGCTCAAGACCCTACATTTTCATTTTAGTGATCCAAGATCACATTGAGTCGATAGGAAAAGCCAATACTATTAAAAGGGGATGAGGTGTTGCTTAATGGCTTGCTTGCTCAAAATGCTTAGTGATATGCTCCAAAAGCCCTCAACCACTTTCTCATATTCACATATGTCCCAAGCCAAAAGTCAAACTCGGCCCCACCGATTTGATCTATCCGGCGCCATAGAGTTCATTTGACATAGCCATAGCCAGAAACCCTAATCATTTCGGTCTCACCGATAGGGATCTCGATCTCACCGAGATGGGATTGCAAACTCTCTGTTTCCCTTCATAATGTTTCAGTCTAACCGAAAAGATCGACCGGTCTCACCGAGTTCGCAATGCAAACTCTCTGTTTCCTTTTCGTAACATTTCGGTCTCACCAAAATGAGCGATCGGTCCACCAAGTTTGCGTGACCAACTCCCTGTTTGCGTATTATAGAAATCAGTCTCACTGAGTTTATGTGATCCGTATCACCAAGATTACGTTATGCCCTAACCCTAATGAAATCGGTCCCACCGAGTTGACATGTTGGTCCCACCGAAAATCCTAACATTCACACTTTGAACTAAATAGGTCGGAACCGAGTTTGAGTATTCGGTCCCACCGAGTTTGGTAAATTGTGTGTAACAGCTAGATTTTGTGTTGAGGCTATATATACCCCTCCACCCTTCCTCCATTCGTGGAGAAAGCTATCAGAACATGCCTACACTTCCACCATTCATTTTCTGAGAGAGAACCACCTACTCATCTGTTGAGACCAAGATATTCCAATCCAACCACAAGAATCTTGATCTCTAGCCTTCCCCAAGTTCCTTTCCACTCAAATAATCTTTCCACCAAATCCAAATCTATGTGAGAGAGATGAGTGTTGGGGAGACTATCATTTGAAGCACAAGAGCAAGGAGTTCATCATCAACACACCATATATTACCTTTGGGGTGTGGTGTCTCCTAGATTGGTTAGGTGTCACTTGGGATCCTCCGTCAAGATTGTGGAGTTAAACCAAGGAGTTTGTACGGGCAAGGAGATCGCCTACTTCATGAAGATCTACCCAAGTGAGGAAAGTCCTTCGTGGGCGATGGCCATGGTGGGATAGATAAGGTTGCTTCTTCGTGGACCCTTCGTGGGTGGAGCCCTTCGTGGACTCGCGCAACCGTTACCCTTCGTGGGTTGAAGTCTCCATCAACGTGGATGTACGATAGCACCACCTATCGGAGCCATGCCAAAAATCTCCGTGTCTACATTGCGTTTGCTCCCTCCAAACACCTCCCCTTTACCTTCATATGCAATGATTTACATTCCGCTGCTATACTCTTAGATTTTCATGTGTAGGTTGATTGCTTGACTTGTGATAAGTTGCTAAAATCTATCAAGACTTAAAATTGGGAAAGGCTAGATTTTTATTAGGTCAAGTAGTCTAATCACCCCTCTCTATACATACTTTTGATCCTACAATTGTGGCATGAATGTTCAGATCCATAAGATTCAAAACAAAAGTTTAATAATGACATAAAAACAATAATACTTCAAGCATACTAACAGGGAAATTATGCCTTCTCAAAATAACATGGCCAAAGAAAGCTTATCCCTACAAAATCATATAGTCTGGCTATGTTCCATCTTCATCACACAAATATTTAAATCACGCACAACCCCGATGATAAGTCAAGCAATTGTTTCATACTTTTGATATTCTCAAACTTTTTCAACTTTCACGCAATACATGACCGTGAGCCATCGACATAGCACTATAGGTTGAATAGAATATGGTGGTTGTGAAGAAGACAAAAGGATGGACATAGTCTCACATCAATTAGGCGTATCAACGGGCTATGGAGATGTCCATCAATAGATATCAATGTGAGTGAGTAGGGATTGCCATGCGATGGATGCACTAAAGATATAAGTTTATGAAAGCTAAAAAATAAACTAAGTGGGTGTGCATCCAACTCGCTTTCTCACGAAGACCTGGGGCAATTTGTGGAAGCCCGTCATTGGAATATAAAATCCAAGTTCTATAATGAAAAATTCCCACTAGTATATGAATGTGACAACATAGGAGACTCTCTATCATGAAGATCATGGTGCTACTTTGAAGCACAAGTGTGGTAAAAGGATAGTAACATTGTCCCTTCTCTCTTTTCTCTCATTTTTTATTTGCGCCTTCTCATTTTTTTGGCCTCTTTTTTATGTCCGGAGTCTCATCCCGACTTGTGGGGGAATCATAGTCTCCATCATCCTTTCCACATGGGACAATGCTCCAATAATGAAGATCATCACACTTTTATTTACTTACAACTCAAGAATTACAACTCGATACTTAGAAAAAAATATGACTCCATATGAATGCCTCCGGCGGTGTACCGGGATGTGCAATGAATCAAGAGTGACATGTATGAAAGAATTATGAACGGTGGCTTTGCCACAAATACGATGCCAACTACATGATCATGCAAAGCAATATGATAGTGATAGAACATGTCATAATAAACGCAAAGGTGGAAAGTTGCATGGCAATATATCTCGGAATGGCTATGGAAATGCCATAATAAGTAGGTATGGTGGCTGTTTTGAGGAAGGTATATGGTGGGTGTATGGCACCGAGGAAAGTTGCACGACACTAGAGAGGCTAGCAATGGTGGAAGGGTGAGAGTGCGTATAATCCATGGACTCAACATTAGTCATGAATAACTCACATACTTTATTGCAAAATTTTATTAGCCCTCGAAGCGAAGTACTACTACGCATGCTCCTAGGGGGATAGATCGGTAGGAAAATACCATCACTCGTCCCCGACCGCCACTCATAAGGAAGACAATCAATAAATAAATCATGCTCTGACTTCATCACATAAAGGTTCACCATACATGCATGCTATGGGAATCACAAACTTTAACACAAGTATTTCTCAAATTCACAATTACTCACTAGCATGACACTAATATCACCATCTTTATATCTCAAAACAATCATAAGGAGTCAAACTTCTCATAGTATTCAATGCACTTTATATGAAAGTTTTTATTATATCCTTCTTGGATGCCTATCATATTAGGACTAAATTTATAACCAAAGAAAATTACCATGTTGTTTAAAGACTCTCAAAATAATATAAGTGAAGCATGAGGCCTCTCGCCACCTCCAGTACCAACTAATCTTTGACAGACGGCGTGCCGTCCATATTACCCTTCCTGCTCCTGCCTTCCTAAACTTTCAGGTAAATGGGAGATATTTTATAACTAGAGAGGAGGCAAATGAGTATGAGAGAGCAGCAGATGCCACTCGCCTCCAAGAAGCAGCTCGCCAAGCGGTAGCTTCTGCAGCATAGTACAACCCCAACTATGATTTCGGATAAAATTCGGGTCAGTCATGGCCCTAGACCAACTTAGGCCAAAAGCCTAAGCTTGGGGGAGTACGTATTTCTCACCGACAATACATTCTCGTTCACACACTCATTTCAGTTGTCGGTGTTCATACGTTTTCACTTTATTATCCATGCTAGTTTATTTTCTTTTTCCCGCTTCCTTCTTGTGTGTTTGAAAAACCTTAAGAAAAACCAAAAAAATTAGCTTTAGTTTAGTTTACCTTCCATGTTTAGTTGTAGTATTAAATAAAACCCAAAAAGATTTCTCGTTCTTCTTTTGCTTGTTGGGAGCTTTCCCATGTAAATAGTTTGTCTCGTTCTTGTTTTTACTTTCTTCAGAAAACACAAACTCTAAAAACATTTCAGTGTGTTTCTTTGAAATTATTTTCTTTTCCTTGGGGTCGAGAGGAGAAGACCACGATGAAAATGTTGAGTGGCTCTCGTATGCATTATTGTTGAGCTAACAAAGAGCCCATATTACTTTGTCTTCTCCTTTGAATAAATGTTTGCAGATTCCAGCTTAGTCTAATGCATGTGCACTATTATTATTATCCACACCGTTCGGTCGGTCAAGTGAAAGGCAATAATGACGATATAAGATGAAATGATTGAGATGAGGAGAAGCTGGTATGAACTCAACCTATCTTGTTTCCGTAAATATGATTAGTTCATCGTTCCTGATACAACCTATTATGAATGAAACATGTTTGCAATGACAGTTAGAGATTATAGTTACTCATGCCATGCTTAATTAGCTAGGAGTTTATAATGGTTTACCTTGCGTGCCAACATGCTTTTAAAATGGTTGTGATGTAGTATGATAGCATGGTATCCTCCTTTGAATGATTCGAGTGGCTTGACTTGGCACATGTTCACACATATAGTTGAAACAAAATCAACATAGCCTCCACGATATTTATGTTCATGGTGATTTATATCCTACTCATGCTTGCACTCAATGTTGGTTAATCTCAATGCTTGTTTATGACTGTTGTCGCTCTCTAGTTGGTCGCTCCCCAGTCTTTTTCCAGCCTTCACTTGTACTAAGCGGGAATACTGCTTGTGCATCCACTTCCATAAACCCAAAGTTGTTACTTATGAGTCCATAATACCTACCTATATGTTGTATTTACCCGCTGTTCCAAGTAAATTTGCATGTGCCAAACTCAAAACCTTCAAATCATAATCTGTTTTGTATGCATGAATCCCTCATGTGGCGATGGGGGGCTGTCAGTATCTTCCATGCTAGGTGGGTTATTCTCACGATGAGTGGACTCCGCTCATCATTCACGAGAAAATGGTTGGTAACTGGGATGACCAGTTCCATGCTCAAATCAAATCAAAATAATTGCAAACATAACGACTGTTGTTAGTAGGATGGTACCCGTTGTTTCGGACCAGCCGTGGAATGTGCCTGTTGGTGGTGGGGGGGTATAAACTTTACCATTATGTTTAGGAACCGCCTATAATGTATCTAGTATGGCAAATCCCTGATTCCCTCTGCAAAGGGACTATCTATTTACTTTTATTGCTGAGTCATCACCCTATTATAAAAAGCACTAGTTAGAGAGCACCACTGTCATTTGTATGCACTGCTATTAATTTATATTGAGTATGACTATGACTGGATCTCTTTTGCCATGAATTACAATGTCTAGTTAGTCCTTGATCTTTAGGTGTGCTCTGCATTTATGTTTTTTGGTCTCAAAAAGGGCTAGCGAGATACTATCTTGTTATATTATATCATGATTTGTTTTGAAAAAGTGTTGTCATCCAATATTTATTATTATTGCTCGCTAGTTGATTATTGATACGTATCCAACGTATCTATAATTTTTGAATGTTGCATGCTATTATATATTCTGTTTTGGATGTTTAATGGGCTTATTTATACACTTATATATTATTTTTGGGACTAACCTATTAATCGGAGGCCCAGCCCAAATTGCTGTTTTCTTGCCTATTTTAGTGTTTCGAAGAAAAGGAATATCAAACGGAGTCCAAACGGAATGAAACCTTCGGGAGAGTTATTTTTGGAACGGAAGCAATCCAGGAGTCTTGGAGTTGACGCCAGGGAAGCTTCGAGGTGGCCACAAGGCAGGGAGGCGCGCCTGCCCCCGTGGGTGCGCCCCCCACCCTCATGGCTCCCCTGACCGACTTCTTTCGCATATATATATATATATATATATATATATATCCATATACCCTAAAAACTTCAGGGAATAGAATAGACCGGGAGTTCCGCCGCCGCAAGCCTCTATAGCCAGCAAAAATCAATGGGGACCCTGTTCGAGCACTCTGCCGGAGGGGGGAACCCACACTGGTGGCCATCTTCATCATCCCGGCGGTCTCCATGATGAGGAGGGAGTAGTTCACCCTCGGGGCTGAGGGTATGTACCAGTAGCTATGTGTTTGATCTCTCTCTCTCTCTCTCTCTCTCTCTCTCTCTCTCTCTCTCTTGTGTTCTTGAGGTGATACGATCTTGATGTATCGCGAGCTTTGCTATTATAGTTGGATCTTATGATGTTTCTCCCCTTCTACTCTCTTGTAATAGATTGAGTTTTCCCTTTGAAGTTATCTTATCAGATTGAGTCTTTATGGATTTGAGAACACTTGATGTATGTCTTGCCATGCTTATCTGTGGTGACAATGGGATATTCACGTGATCACTTGATGTATGTTTTGGTGATCAACTTGCGGGTTCAATGAACTTATGCATAGGGGTTGGCACACATTTTCGTCTTGACTCTCAGGTAAAAACTTTGGGGCACTCTTTGAAGTACTTTTGTGTTGGTTGAATAGATGAATCTGAGATTGTTTGATGCATATCGTATAACCATACCCACGGATACTTGAGGTGACATTGGAGTATCTAGGTGACGTCAGGGTTTTGGTTGATTTGTATCTTAAGGTGTTATTCTTGTACGAACTCTATGATAGATCGAACGAAAAGAATAGCTTCATGGTATTTTACTACGGACTATTGAATAGATCGATCAGAAAGGATAACTTTGAGGTGGTTTCGTATCCTACCATAATATCTTCGTTTGTTCTCCACTATTAGTAACTTTGGAGTGACTCTTTGTTGCATGTTGAGGGATAGTTATACGATCCAGTTATGTTATTATTGTTGAGATAACTTGCACTAGTGAAAGTATGAACCCTAGGCCTTGTTTCAACGCATTGGAATACCATTTACGCCCACTTTTATTACTTGTTACCTTGCTATTTTTAGATTTTCAGATTACAAAAACATATATCTACCATCCATATTGCACTTGTATCACCATCTCTTCGCCGAACTAGTGCACCTATACAATTTACCATTGTATTGGGTATGTTGGGGACACAAGAGACTCTTTGTTATTTGGTTGCAGGGTTGTTTGAGAGAGACCATCTTCATCCTACGCCTCCCACGGATTGATAAACCTTAGTCATCCACTTGAGGGAAATTTGCTACTGTCCTACAAACCTCTGCACTTGGAGGCCCAGCAACGTCTACAAGAAGAAGGTTGTGTAGTAGACATCAAGCTCTTTTCTGGCACCATTGCCGGGGAGGTGAGTGCTTGAAGGTATATCTTTAGATCTTGCAATCGAATATTTTAGTTTCTTGTTTTAGCACTAGTTCAGTTTATAAAAGAAAACTACAAAAAAATGGAATTGAGTTTGCCTCATACGCTTCATCTTTTTAATATCTTTCTTGAGAATGATGGAAAGGAAAATTGTGCTCAAGTGCTAGAAGAAGTCTATAAAATGTTTGGCACTAAATCTTTGAATATCCATAGTACTAATGATGATTGCAGTAGTCATGATGAAAATATCTCTTATAAGCATGTCGATTTTTGTGGAGTGCATAGAGTTTGCAAGTACATACCAAACAGGGAAGATAGATTTTGCAAGAGGCATAAGTATTTGGAAACTAAATGGTTGCAAGAAAGGCTATATGGTTGTGCTGAAAATTTAAACTTTCTTGGCCCTACTTGTGAACTTTGCAATGAACGTGATCATTTCAGTAACCAATGCAAATTGTTTCATGATCGTATCGTGTCCAAAAATTGTGATGACTTGATTTCCATTGCACATCATAATAAACTTAGTTTGCTCTTGGGTTATTAAGAAATGAAACGTATATCTAAGGTTATTCCAGAATTTGCCCTTTATAGTGTTCTTAATTTTGATCTAGAAGAAATTTATATGTATTGTGTGGTGAATTGTATTGAAAGTCCTTATATTGCCAATTACATAAAGAAAAGAAAAAAAATAGAAGATGAAGAGAATTCTTATGAAAGGGAAGAGGCTTCCCAATATCCTCCTATTATTTCTTATGATGAATCAGGGAACAAAGAGGAGTTTTCTATTCAACCAATCTCATTAATAAGGAGCTCAAAAGAGAGGGTTAAACCCGCACATGATGTGAAGAAGAAAGAGAAAAGACGGAGAAGCAAAGGTAGAAAGGTATCTCTCCCAAATGATGTTGCTCCTATTACTCATTGTGATGATGATAATTGCTATACTATTGGTGCTATCCATACTATTAATGATGAGAGTGATTTTGCTTATGGTATGAAAAGGCACAAGCTTGGGGATGCTATATTTGATGAAGATGATGTTTTTGAGAATATATTTGCTGCAATTAATGTTCGTCCCAATCTTGGGGATGCTATGTTTAATGATTATGATATTTTTAGCCTCCCAAGTTTTGATATGCAAATTTGTTATGATGATAGCATGCCTCCTACTTATGATGATTATATTGATGAAAGTGGGTTTGGAAGAGTGTCAACTTTAGGAAGTAATGATCCCACTATTTTGGAGGATGTTGAATCTTATTGTGATAATTATGAAAGTGGATCTGGAGAGGTCATGACTTTATTTAGTGATGATTCCACTATCTTGGAAGAGGTTTCAATTGATTATGATGAGAACAAAGTTGCTACTTATGAAGATTATTGTGATGCAAACTTATGCTATAAAAAGTAGTGATGATTATATTTATAAAACTTATCATGATTATGATTACCCCTTTTTTGAACATTACTCTTTTAATGTGGAAACAATTTATAGTATTCGAGTCTCTTATGATACCCCCACTATCCCGAATGAGAATAAATTTGCTTATGTGGAGAGTAATAAAATTTGTATGCTTGTAGATCATGAAAAGACTGCTTTAGGTGCTGGTTATATTGTTAAATTCATTCATGATGCTACTGAAAATTATTATGAGGGAGGAATATATGCTTGTAGGAATTGCAATAATATCAAGTTTCCTCCCTATGTGCTTAAAGTTTTGAAGTTATGCTTGTTTAGCCTTCCTATGCTAGTTGATTATTGTTCCCATAAGTTGTTTGCTCACAAAATCCCTATGCATAGGAAGTGGGTTAGACTTAAATGTGCTAGTCATATTGTTCATGATGCTCTCTTTATGTTTTAATTCTTATCTTTTATGCGAGCATCATTAAAATCATCATGCCTAACTAGGGGCGTTGAACGTTAGCGCTTGTTGGGAGGCAACCCAACTTTATTTCAGTTTCTTGCTTTTTGGTTCTGTTTAAGAATAAATAATCCATCTAGCTTCTGTTTGTGCCAAGCTAAACCTATAGGATCCTCTTGGATGATAGTTATTTGATCTTGCTGATAATTCCAAAAACTTTTTGTTCACGAAAACAATTGTTAAAAATCACCAGAACGTGATAAAATACTGATTCCAATTGTAGTAGATCAATAAACAAATTATCTAGGTCCTATTTTGGTAGAATTTTTGGAGTTCCAGACGTTTGCGTTAGTTACAGATTACTACAGACTGTTCTGTTTTTGACAGATTCTGTTTTTAGTGTGTGTTTTTTCTTATTTTGATGAATCTATGGCTAATAAAAGAGTTTATAAACCATAGAGAAGTTGGAATACATTAAGTTTAACAGAAATATAAATAAATAATGAGTTCATTACAGTACCATGAAGTGGTGTTTTGTTTTCTTTCGCCAACGAAGCTCACGAGATTTTCTGTTAAGTTTTGTGTTGTGAAGTTTTCAAGTTTTGGGTAAAGATTCGATGGAATATGGAATAAGGAGTGGCAAGAGCATAAGCTTGGGGATGCCCAAGGCACTCCAAGGTAAATTCAAGGACACCAAAAAGACAAATCTTGGGGATGCCCTGGAAGGCATCCCCTCTTTCGTCCTCATCCATCGATAAATTTACTTGGAGCTATATTTTTATTCACCACATGATATGTGTTTTGCTTGGAGCGTCGTTTTATTTTCTTTAGCTTTGCTTTCTGTTTGAATAAAGTATCAAGATCTGAAATTCTTAAAATGTTAGAGAGTCTTCACATAGTTGCATAATTATTCGACTACTCGTTGATCTTCACTTATATCTTTCGGAGTAGTTTGTTGTTTGCTCTAGTGCTTCACTTATATCTTTTTAGAGCATGGCAGTGGCTTTATTTGGAAGAAATATATGAACTCTCATGCTTCACTTATATTATTTTGAGAGTCTTTAGAACAGCATGGTAATTTGCTTTGGTTATCAATTTAGTCCTAATATGATGTTCATCCAAGAGGGATATAATAAAAACTTTCATATAAAGTGCATTGAATACTATGAGAAGTTTGATTCCTTATGATTGTTTTGAGATATGAAGATTGTGATATTAGAGTCATGCTAGTTGAGTAGTTGTGAATTTGAGAGATACTTGTGTTAAAGTTTGTGATTCCTGTAGCATGCACGTATGGTGAACCATTATGTGATGAAGTCGGAGCATGATTTATTTATTTATTGTCTTCCTTATGAGTGGTGGTCGGGGACGAGCGATGGTATTTTCCTACCAATCTATCCCCCTAGGAGCATGCGTGTAATACTTTGTTTCGATAACTAATAGATTTTTTCAACAAGTATATGAGTTCTTTATGACTAATGTTGAGTCCATGGATTATACGCACTCTTATCCTTTCACCATTGCTAGCCTCTCTAATACCGTGCACTTTTCGCCGGTATCATACACCCGCCATATACCTTCCTCGAAACAGCCACCATACCTACCTATCATGGCATTTCCATAGCCATTCCGAGATATATTGCCATGCAACTTACCACCGCTCCGTTTGCTATGACACGCTTCATCATTGTCATATTGCTTTGCATGATCATGTAGTTGACATCGTATTTGTGGCAAAGCCACCGTTCATAATTTTTTATACATATCACTCTTGATTTATTGCACATCCCGGTACACCGCCGGAGGCATTCATATAGTCATATTTTGTTCTAAGTATTGAGTTGTAATTCTTGAGTTGTAAGTAAATAAAAGTGTGATGATCATCATTATTAGAGCATTGTCCCAGTGAGGAAAGGATGATGGAGACTATGATTCCCCCACAAGTCGGGATGAGACTCCGGACGGAAAAAAAGAAGAAAAAAGAGGCCATAAAAAAGAGAAAAGGACCAAATAAAAAAATAAAAAATGAGAGAAAAAGAGAGAAGGGACAATGCTACTATCCTTTTACCACACTTGTGCTTCAAAGTAGCACCATAATCTTCATGATAGAGAGTCTCCTATGTTGTCACTGATAGAGGCAAAGGTGTCCCGATGTTTCAACGAGATGGTGGCTATCGTTTTCTGTGGGAGTCGACCTTGACGATCTGACTACGAACGTGCAAAGACGTCGCGCCTTAGCAATCGCTAAACCAACTTCCGAGGGGTTATTGACCACGCCGGAGCACGATCAACCTGACCACGAGGGCCTATTTCCTGCGAGCAAACGAAGAACAAGCAAGAAACTGAGATTGCAATCTGGATATTGCGAATATAAGAGGAAAGCTTTATTAATGAAGGTGGGGTTCTGTGACACCTTGGTCTGGTCGTTGAACACAAACGAAGTACGCGAAGTTGCAGCTATGGCGAACTTTTGATCTAAACAAAACCCAAAGTCTAAACGACACCCTAAGGGCTGTATATATGGAGGAAGAGGAGGGAATTTAGTGGCCCTTGAGGGTGGGGTCCGAAACCAACCCTAACTCTTGTTTCCCCACACATACAGACTCTTAGAATAGCCTATACTTAAGTATTTCGATATTACATGGGCCTGGCCCAATAATAAGGTGATGGAGCACCTAGAATAGCCTATGGACGAATATTATGAAGTGGCATCTTGTATATTTCGTCCAAGGCTTCATGCACTCCTTATGGTGGCTTCAAAGTCCTGAAATCATCACTTGTAACTCCATTCTTGTTCCCCTTGCGCATGCCATCAACTCCATGCGTGTTCTTGCTCCAATGTTCATCCTTTTCCAAGCTAGGCCCTTCATTTGTAAGCAAAACAAATGTATCCAATTTAGGCAGTATCATATTCTCATGAACATTAGAATCATTACCAAGAAACGAGAGTACCTGGTAATTTAATTGGTGTGCGCGAGCTCTAGTAATTGGTCCAGTATATGTAACAGTAGGGGCTGTGGGTGTAACAATGGTATTGATGTCCTCATCATCCTGCCCTTCTTGAAATGAAGTCGTCCTTGACGGAAGCTCATCTTCCTCACCCAAATAAGGCTTCAAATCTGCAATGTTAAAAGTGGGACTGACCCCAAAATCTGCAGGCAGCTCAAGTTTATATGCGTTATCATTTATTTTCTCTAACACCTTAAATGGACCATCAACACGTGGCATTAGCTTTGATTTGCGAAAATTAGGAAACCTATCCTTACGCAAATGTAACCAAACAAGATCTCCACGTGCAAAGACAACATGTTTTCTACCCTTATCTCCAGCAAGTTTATATTTAACATTCATACGCTCAATGTTTTTCTTAGTTAACTCATGCATTTTTAAGATCAATTCAGCATGTTGTTTAGCATCAAAATTAACCTTCTCCGAAGATGGAAGAGGCAACAAATCAGTGGGTGCACGAGGTAGGAAACCATACACAATTTCAAAAGGGCACATCTTAGTAGTAGGATGCAACGAACGATTATAAGCAAATTCAATATGAGGCAAGCATTCTTCCCACATTTTCTTATTATTCTTCAAAACAGCCCTAAGCATAGTAGACAATGTTCTATTGACTACTTCGGTTTGTCCATCAGTTTGGGGGTGACAAGTAGTACTAAAAAGCAGTTTAGGCCCCAACTTAGCCCATAAACATCTCCAGAAGTGGCTAAGAAATTTATTATCACGGTCTGAAACAATAGTATTTGGCACACCATGCAAGCGAATAATTTCACGAAAGAACAAATGAGCAACATTAACAGCATCATCGCTTTTATGACCTGGTATAAAGTGTGCCATTTTCGAGAATCTATCCACGACAACAAATATGCTATCCCTCCCCTTCTTTCTTCGAGGTAAACCTAAAACAAAGTCCATAGATATATCCTCCCAAGGAACACTAGGCACAGGCAAAGGCATATATAAACCATGAGGATTGAGTCGTGACTTAGCTTTTTGACATGTTGTGCAGCGAGCAACAAAACGCTCAACATCCCGTCTCATCTTTGGCCAAAAGAAATGTGTAGCAAGTACGTCCTCCGTCTTCTTCACGCCAAAGTGTCCCATTAATCCTCCTCCATGCGCCTCCTGCAACAACAAAGGATGAACAGAGCTAGCAGGAATGCATAGCTTGTTAGCACGGAACACAAAAGCATCATTAACAACGAACTTGTTCCATGTTCTTCCTTCTTTACAATTCTGCATTACTTCTTTAAAATCAGCATCATGCACATATTGATCTTTGATGGTCTCCAAACTAAATATTTTGAAGTCAAGTTGTGAAAGTGTGATGCCCGGATAATTAGGCTACAGTAATCCCACGTTAATGTTGCCACGTCACTTCGATTTCTGTTGCTAATCTCTTGTTAGTTTCATGATGATTCAAATCTCGTTCCGAATTCAAATTCAAAATCAACTCTAACGGTAAAAGTTTTCAAAAGTCTATTCTAAAATGTTCAAAGTGCAGCAAGTAAATCGTAGATGGTTGAGGTGGTGAATCCAAATTTTTATGAAATGTTCAGATGCACTAAATAATATAAACACTAGCTGAAATAATTATTTATTGAAAACTGCTTTTTATAACTACAAGAATAATTGTGGTAGTGGTATAATTACTATTACTAGTTTAGGTGCTAACTATTTGTTTTACATAGCAAAAACAATTTAAAAGATTAAACAAACAGAAAATAAAGTTGAAAAACAAAGAAAAGGCAAAACAGTAAACGAAAAATAATAATTAGAAATGCAAAAACCATCCTCTCCCTGGGCCTCTCGGCCCACCTGACAACCAGCCGGCCCAGCCCCCCCTCTCTCTGGCCTACAAGGCCACATCCCCGAACCCTAATCCCCACTTCCCCCCACTCCCCTCTCACTCCCCGATCCAGATCGGGGGCTCGACCCCGCGGCGCCCCCGACGCTGGCCCCGACTACGCCCCCCCCCCCGCTCGATCTGGACGCCGCCTGGCGCTGCTCGACGACGTCTCCCTCGCTGCCTCGCCTTCCCCGACTCCTCCCCATCGGTCTCCTGCGAACATCGCCGTCCGACGCCGCGCCGCTGCACCCCAAGGTTGTCGCCGTCACGTCATCGCCGGACCGCACCGTCCCTGCCTCTCCTTCGCCGGTCCTCCGCGCGCCTCACAGCCCTCTTCTCGTCAACGGGGGGTGAGCTCCCCGTCGATCCCCGTCCTTCTCCCCCTCCGGACGCTACGCCCCATGTCGTCCCGTCGCCGCGCCCGCCACTGCGTGTCGCGCCCCATCATGGCTCCCGCACGCCCGCGCGTGCCCAGGGCGTGTCTCGCCCCTCTGTGCCTGCTCTCACCACGGCCACCGCCTCCGCTCGTGGACGGCGTTGTTCCGACCACCCCCGACTCCAACCGCTCGCACTAGTGGGGGCGGCGCGTCATGCACCCCATGTAGGTGGCGGCCACCGCCTGTTCGGTCACCGGAGTGCGTCTCCGGTGGGCCGCTATTGCCTCTGCTGGTCGCCGGCGTGCACCAGCACGCGCATGCGTTAGAACCCGGCCAATGTCTTATGACGTGTGGGCCCAGGTCATTAACTGTTAATTTAAGCTCTAATCCAGCCACTAACCCCCACTAAAATCGAACCCCCGCCATGCTAATTAAACCTTGCTAAATTAAAACGCTGTTTAATACTACAACAAATGACATGTGGGACCCGCTGATTAATTAGTAAACTTAAAACATTATTAGTTAATTTCAGTCAAAGTTTCTGTCTATGATAGGTAGGCCCCACTTGTCATTGGACAGGTCAACAATCACGGTTGACTGCTGACTGGGAAGTTGACCAGGTCAACTGTCCCCACCTCTCAGCCTCTAATACACTCTGTTGTGTACACATACTGGGTGCACTTAGCAATTTAACTAGTAAAATAATAATAAATTAGAAAATGATTTAAAACTTTAAAAATTAATATAAATTAAACCGTAGCTCAGATGAAAATACTTTGTACATGGAAGTTGCTCAGAACGACGAGACGAACCAGGATACGCAACCTGTTCGTCCGCCACGCATCCCTAACATAGCAAACACACAACTCCCCCCCGTTTCATGTGTCCGAAAATTCTAAACCTGAGGAAACATTCCCGGATGTTATCCCCCTTTGCCGGTGACGTGTAGCACCGCGTTAGAACACGTCTAGCTCTGCCTGTTGTCCTGTTATGCTCTTGCTTGCTATGTATTTACTGTTTCTCCCCCCTCTTCTCTCCGGTAGACCCTGAGACTGCAGCTGATGCCCCTGAGGTCGACTACGTCACCGACGACCCCTCCTTCTTGTCTGAGCAACCAGGCAAGCCCCCCCCCCCTTGATCACCAGATATCGCCTATTCTTCTCTATACTTCTTGCATTAGAGTAGTGTAGCATGTTACTACTTTCCGTTAATCCTATACTGCTGCATAGCCTGTCCTTGCTACTACTATTGTTACCTTTACCTCCTATCCTATTGTTTAGTATAGGATGCTAGTGCTCCATCAGTGGCCCTACACTCTTGTCCGTCCGCCATGCTATACTACTGGGCCATGATCACTTCGGGAGGTGATCACGGGCATATACTATATACTATACACTGTTACATTACCTATGATACTGTTCGGAGATGGGGGCTGAAGGGGCAGGTGGTTCCACCCAGGTAGTGGTGGGCCTGGGTTCCCGACGGCCCCTGACTGTTACTTTGTGGCGGACCGACAGGGCAGGTTCAGACCACCTAGGAGAGAGGTGGGCCTGGACCTGGTCGGCGTTCGCGGATACTTAACATGCTTAACGAGATCTGGGTATTTGATCTGAGTCTGGCCATTTGGTCTATACGCACTAACCATCTACGCGGGAGTAGTTATGGGTATCCCGGCGTCGTGGTATCAGCCGAAGCCTTCGTGACGTCAGCGACTGAGCGGCGGTATCAGCCGAAGCCTTCGTGACGTCAGCGACTGAGCGGCGCGCGCCAGATTGGGCCGCGTATCGTCACTTCCTATGTACTGGAGGTTGCTAGGTCTGCTTCCGGCCGCGTTCGCAACATGCAGGTGTGCTCAGGGCGATGGGCCCAGACCCCTGCGCGCTTAGGTTTAGACCGGCGTGCTGACCTCTCTGTTGTGCCTAGGTGGGGCTGCGACGTGTTGATCTTCCGAGGCCGGGCATGACCCAGGAAAGTGTGTCCGGCCAAATGGGATCAAGCGTGTTGGGTTATGTGGTGCACCCCTGCAGGGAAGTTTATCTATTCGAATAGCCGTGTCCCTCGGTAAAAGGACGACCCGGAGTTGTACCTTGACCTTATGACAATTAGAACCGGATACTTAATAAAACACACCCTTCCAAGTGCCAGATACAACCCGGTGATCGCTCTCTAACAGGGCGGCGAGGAGGGGATCGCCGGGTAGGATTATGCTATGCGATGCTACTTGGAGGACTTCAGTCTACTCTCTTCTATATGCTGCAAGACGGAGGCTGCCAGAAGCGTTGTCTTCGACGGGATTAGCTATGCCCCTCTCATTCTGGCATTCTGCAGTCCGGTCCACTGATATGGCCCTTTACACATATATCCATGCATATGTAGTGTAGCTCCTTGCTTGCGAGTACTTTGGATGAGTACTCACGGTTGCCTTGTTCCCCCTTTTCCCCATATCTCTACCCGATTGTTGCAACCAGACGATGGAGCCCAGGATCCAGACGCCACCGTCGACGACGACTCCTACTACTCTGGAGGTGCCTACTACTACGTGCAGCCCGCTGACGACGACCAGGAGTTGTCTAGGAGGATCCCAGGCAGGAGGCCTGCACCTCTTTCGATTGTATCCCAGTTTATGCTAGCCATCTTATGGCAACTTGTTTAACTTATGTCTGTACTCAGATATTGTTGCTTCCACTGACTCGTCTATGATCGAGCACTTGTATTCGAGCCCTCGAGGCCCCTGGCTTGTATTATGATGCTTGTATGACTTATTTATGTTTTAGAGTTGTGTTGTGATATCTTCCCGTGAGTCCCTGATCTTGATCGTACACATTTGCGTGCATGATTAGTGTACGATTGAATCGGGGGCGTCACAAGTTGGTATCAGAGCCGACTGCCTGTAGGAATCCCCCTTCCAACTCCTTGGCCGAAGTTGAGTCTAGGCATTGCAAAACTTTTACTAACTTGGCTGTGTGTCTTACGGGCACACGTCGCCATTGGGTGGTGGTAGGATCTTTTACTCCTTGTCTATACTCTGGGACTCTGAACTCTCTTCTATTCGGGTTAAATGAATTTTGCTAAATCTAACATTAGGGTCTCGTTATCACTTTCACCCGGAGAGCCCCTTATTACTGATGATCGTCTGCTTCACGTGAAGACCCTGAAGATACTCTCCGTTGTTAACCCGAGAACTTGTGTTCATCGCGTTTGCAATTCCCCTTCCACCGTCAACCCTTATGGATAACTACTTGCAGTTGTTATTCTTACATTCATCCCCAGTTGGTCTTCTTATTACAAGATACCCCGAAATACTCGTCGTTGTTTCGATAATCCTTTGAGCTTACTGCCTTGCTGTTCTTTGTCACCTGAATACCCCTACGGATAATTCTCACACTTATCAAGTATCCGCTCATCCCCCAGTAGTCCATGTGTTTCACAATGGTCTTCGAAATACTATTCAATCTTCCAAAAATCCTTAGTAGCTTATTGCTCTGCAAATACTTGTATGCTTACATTATGGATGCTCCCATATCATTAGCAATATTCACTAGTATCTTTTGACACCGTCATTTTGATCCTATTGATTCAACATGTGTGCGAATGCACACAATCATCTATCAACCCTTCTAAATTATCTTTCCGGCTCAGACGTCATTTTAAAGGTGAGCTGGTTGTCGCCAATCTAATTGTCGTCGATTGTGCCCCTAAGTATATTGAACTTATCCATCCTTGATCAGAGCGTCTGCTTCTGATCCTTCGCTTTGTAAATCTTAATTCCTTTGCAATTGAGCTCTAAGTTACTCAGTTGTTTCTATAATCCGATGCATTGGCATTCCTTCTTCCTTTGATTGAGTTCCGATACTCACATCAGCCCCGTTGTGGACCGCCATAACCATTGCTAGGTTATTATCCGACAACGTCCTTCACAACCAAAATTCTTGTGAGCCTTCCCTCGGATACATAATGCCTTTGGTAAATTGTATCATCTACTTCTCAACCTTGCTCTACTTTCGAGCTTGTGATATTTACTCTTGAAACTTGTGGTATATGTTTCTAAGAAGCCCCTATGGGTTGAACATATGCCTTTCTCTAAACCGTGTGAACTCGAAAGTTTTCACGAGTCATACACTTCTGGTATTTTGCCAGATAAAATTTCAACACTACAACTTCTTCGAAAGTGAGAAGTGAATGAAAGGTTATGCATTGGAGAAGTGGGAGTCGACCTTGAACTTTGTGTGCATGCCCATGGACACGATGTAGATCTTATCATTAAAGCTTCTCTTAAATTAATTATTCCTTTGGTATAAGTTCATCTTATATCTGGGATCTGGCCTTTTGCAATCGAGGTTCCGACCATGTTCTCCTTTAAATACTATTTCTCGTGCAAGTTTAAGCACTTGTCTTCTACAGAGCAATACCCCGGTCCAACCTCTACTTTGATCCGTCGTCGAGTATTACCCCCATGGTATCTCGAGATTATCATGGAACTGCATAACCTCTTATTGGTTCTTCATCAACTGTTATTTCTCACCGACTCCAATTTTTCCTGGGTTTTGAGCGGTTAGTCACTCGAGTATCCCGATAACTGAATCGAGTCCGCACTACGGTTCAACAACTCTTAGAAATCTTCCTTACTTACGAGTTTAATAATCCTTCAAGTCATTCCTAGCCTGATCGGCTATATCATTAATGTGCTAAAATTTTAACTGTGCTACCTGGTCCTTCCCGGAGCACAATTTCCGACGATGAGCTAAGCTTATGCCGATCTTCCTCGTCTTACCGTTTCGCCTTGAACAACAAGCTTGATTTCGAGTTTGTGTTGTATCCGTGGTTCCAAAAACCTTTCGCTTTCATCATTCCTTTGACTTGATGTCATCGTCGATCGGTTACATCTTCTTGAAACCTCTTGACAAATTTGTCGTGATCATTGTCAACAATTTGACTTCTTCCAAGATGTTGTCGAATTCAGGATGAGAAATACCATACTTGCCCCTCGATGTATTGTGTTATCATCGACCACATTTCTTGCCTTCCCCCAACACAAACGTGTTCATGTTTTGTGTTGTATCTTGATTTCCTTGCTATCTTGCTTATGATATGTTCTACCTTGGAGTATTACCATCTTTTATGTCGAGAATGTCATGGGAATGCCCCACCTCTTAAGGATTCTTTCTATAGTGTTACTTCTCACCATCTCCGTTCATTCTTAGACTATTGATTATTGAATCACCATTCTGACATTGGTCGTGCAACCCAGCCCGTATTTCGGGTTCACCTATCAACCATTGTTTAAATTGGGTATGTTTCCCTCGAGCATATCCCCTTATATCATTTCACCTGATAAATGTTATCTCTTGTTCACATTATTGTGGAAAGCCCTCCGTTTGGAATTCTCGATGAATTGTTGCTGAGCCCATCAGCCACCTTATCATCCCCTCCTTGGTTAAATGATGAACTATTGTTTCAGGAACCCGCTCCCATAGTTGATTTCCCGAGAATTTTGCAATGTCATTTCGTCTATTTGTGTTGCACCTTTTCTTCTCGGACATCCTGAGACTGAGGTATCATGACACCAATCAGATCTGAATCTCGTTCAGATATGATGGTTGGAACATATTTTCAAGAGTTATAACATTGATCCTCATATGACCCGGTAAGGTGATGTCATGCACACCTGGCCGGAGGACCTAGTGTTATAGTTTCCTTTTAGCAAGGTTATCCATTCTTCCATGAGGAAATTGAAGGACTTATCCTATGAGTTGTTCCTGATGGATCCTTTGTGTATTCCAGAGTCTGACCTTTGCTTGAATACCCTGTCAATGCTATCTCGAAACATGTCTGTGGTACTCCGATTTTTGATAAGAACATTTGAAGGCCAATGCTAAATGTTTTCTTGCTCAATTATCCAAACACCGTTGTATGGGTAATGTCATGAAAATTCTCTCCCTTTTCCTAAAGGATTTTCTATGTTATATCCTATCATAGATATCATGCTCTGCTTGTCCTTGGGAAGGATATACCCTTGAAATATGTGTTAAACACATTTTCCTTTCCATTGTCCTGTTAATCTGATGATCACATTTCCTTTACATTGGTTTGTTTAACCTTTCCGGTGATCTGTATGATCTAAGAAGTAATATTCTTCTGCTTATGTAAACACCTAGGTGTACAATCGTGTCGGTAAGACCCTGTTACTATTGTTGATGACATTCCGATAACCACCGATGGACGAGAACTTTGCCTATTGGTCTGCCTCGTTCAACGAGCAGGGAAATGGTTCTCTTCGTCCCACGCCCTTGGTACCGACGTTGTTGCCGACATAATCGACAGGTTACCCTCTGACGTGCCTTCCTATCATGGCCATGCAAGATGTCACCACTCCTCCTACTTTTATCCCACATAGTGGGCCCATAACCCACAGTTCCACAGGATCGAAACCTGACTCTCCTGTACACCATGTTGTCAAAGTTATTCCTCGCGCTTGACTTTGTATGTTATTCACGAGCCACCTGCATGTTGATCTATTCAGGTATCAGATGCAATGCTTATTCACATTGCTCTAAGCCCCTTCAACAATTCGTTTCAGGCATCAAACAATTGCCTACCCGTTCGAAACTTCCCATGATGTCTCCTTACTTTGCTCTCGATAATTTCTTAAGTTTCAATTCGAAAGTTACTTTTCGCCACCTTCCCTAATGTTATCTACTGGATAAGCAACTATGCAGAGTTCCGTTCTTCTGAGTTACCACTTATCCTTTTACGTAAGTACGATGGAGTTCTCGAAGAAAGGACAACAACTTCATCATGACGACCTGAAGCAGAGAAATGGAGACATCAACGTAATGGACCGACCTCTTCGAGAAGAGCATGCCAGGATGAGAAGACCCGCTAGATTCGTTACCAAACCTTCCCCCTTTCACTACCTCTTAAATCTAGGGACGAGATTTCTTGTAGTGGAGGAGAATTGTGACGCCCGGATAATTAGGCTACAGTAATCCCACGTTAATGTTGCCACGTCACTTCGATTTCTGTTGCTAATCTCTTGTTAGTTTCACGATGATTCAAATCTCGTTCGAATTCAAATTCAAAATCAACTCTAACGGTAAAAGTTTTCAAAAGTCTAATAAAAATTGTTCAAAGTGCAGCAAGTAAATCATAGATGGTTGTGGTGGTGAATCCAAATTTTTATGAAATGTTTAGATGCACTAAATAATATAAACACTAGCTGAAATAATTATTTAAACGTCTCTTAAATGGTTAAATTATTGAAAATTGTTTTTATAACTACAAGAATAATTGTGGTAGTGGTATAATTACTATTACTAGTTTAGGTGCTAACTATTTGTTTTACATAGCAAAAACAATTTAAAAGATTAGACAAACAGAAAAGAAAGTTGAAAAACAAAGAAAAGGCAAAACAGTAAACGAAAATAATAATTAAAAATGCAAAAACCATCCTCTTCCTGGGCCTCTAGGCCCACCTGACAACCGGTCGGCCCAGCCCCCCCTCTCTCTGGCCTACAAGGCCACATCCCCGAACCCTAATCCCCACTTCCCCCACTCCCCTCTCACTCCCCAATCCAGATCGGGGGCTCGACCCCGCGGCGCCCCCGACGCTGGCCCCGACTACGCCCCCCCCCCGCTCGATCTGGACGCCGCCTGGCGCTGCTCGACGACGTCTCCCTCGCCACCTCACCTTCCCCGACTCCTCCCCATCGGTCTCCTGCGAACATCGTCGTCCGACGCTGCGCTGCTGCGCCCCAAGGTTGTCGCCGTCATGTCCTTGCCGGACTGCGCCGTCCCCGCCTCTCCTTCGCCGGTCCTCCCCGTGCCTCACCGCCCTCTTCTCATCAATGGGGGGTGAGCTCCCCGTCGATCCCCATCCTTCTGCCCCTCCGGACGCTCCGCCCCATGCCGTCCCATCGCCGCGCCCGCCTCTGCGTGTCGCGCCCCGTCGCGGCTCCCGCACGCCCGCGCGTGCCCAGGGCGTGTCTCGCCCCTCTGTGCCTGCTCTCACCACGGCCACCGCCTCCGCTCGCGGACGGCGTTGTTCCGACCACCCCCGACTCCAACCGCTCGCACTAGTGGGGGCGGCGCGTCATGCACCCCATGTAGGTGGCGGCCACCGCCCGTTCGGTCGCCGGAGTGCGTCTCCGGTGGGCCGCTGTTGCCTCTGCTGGTCGCCGGCGTGCACCAGCACGCGCATGCGTTAGAACCCGGCCAATGTCTTATGACGTGTGGGCCCAGGTCATTAACTGTTAATTTAAGCTCTAATCCAGCCACTAACCCCCACTAAAATCGAACCCCTGCCATGCTAATTAAACCTTGCTAAATTAAAACGCTATTTAATACTACAACAAATGACATGTGGGACCCGCTGATTAATTAGTAAACTTAAAACATTATTAGTTAATTTCAGTCAAAGTTTCTGTCTATGATAGGTTGGCCCCACTTGTCATTGGAAAGGTCAACAGTCACGGTTGACTGCTGACTGGGCAGTTGACCAGGTCAACTGTCCCCACCTCTCAGCCTCTAATACACTCTGTTGTGTACACATACTGGGTGCACTTAGCAATTTAACTAGTATAATAATAATAAATTAGAAAATGATTTAAAACTTTAAACATTAATATAAATTAAACCGTAGCTCAGATGAAAATACTTTGTACATGGAAGTTGCTCAGAACGACGAGACGAACCCGGATACGCAACCCGTTCGTCCGCCACGCATCCCTAACATAGCAAACACACAACTTTCCCCTTCGTTTCATCTGTCCGAAAATTATAAACCTCGGGAAACATTCCCGGATGTTATCCCCCTTCGCCGGTAATGTGTAGCACCGCGTTAGAACATGTCTAGCTCTGCCTGTTGTCCTGTTATGCTCTTGCTTGCTATGTATTTACTGTTTCTCCCCCCTCTTCTCTCCGGTAGACCCCGAGACTTCCGCTGATGCCCCTGAGGTCGACTACGTCACCGACGACCCCTCCTTCTTGTCTGAGCAAACCAGGCAAGCCCCCCCCTTGATCACCAGATATCGCCTATTCTTCTCTATACTGCTTGCATTAGAGTATTGTAGCATGTTACTGCTTTCCGTTAATCCTATACTGCTGCATAGCCTGTCCTTGCTACTACTGTTGTTACCTTTACCTGCTATCCAACTGTTTAGTATAGGATGCTAGTGCTCCATCAGTGGCCCTACACTCTTGTCTGTCCGCCATGCTATACTACTGGACCGTGATCACTTTGGGAGGTGATCACGGGCATATACTATATACTTTACACTGTTACATTACCTGTGATACTGTTCGGAGATGTGGGCTGAAGGGGCAGGTGGTTCCACCCAGGTAGTGGTGGGCCTGGGTTCCCGACGGCCCCCAACTGTTACTTTGTGGCGGAGCGACAGGGCAGGTTCAGACCACCTAGGAGAGAGGTGGGCCTGGCCCTGGTCGGCGTTCGCGGATACTTAACACGCTTAACGAGATCTGGGTATTTGATCCAAGTCTGTCCATTTGGTCTATACGCACTAACCATCTACGCGGGAGTAGTTATGGGTATCCCGGCGTCGTGGTATCAGCCGAAGCCTTCGTGACGTCAGCGACTTAGCGGCGTGCGCCAGAATGGGCCGCGTATCGTGACTTCCGTTGTACTGGAGGTTGCTAGGTCTGCTTCCGGCCGCGTTCGCAACGTGCAGGTGTGCTCAGGGTGATGGGCCCAGACTCCCGCGTGCTTAGGTTTAGACCGGCGTGCTGACCTCTCTATTGTGCCTAGGTGGGGCTGCGACGTGTTGATCTTCCGAGGCCGGGCATGATCCAGGAAAGTGTGTCCGGCCAAATGGGATCAAGCGTGTTGGGTTATGTGGTGCACCCCTGCAGGGAAGTTTATCTATTCAAATAGCCGTGTCCCTCGGTAAAAGGACGACCCGGAGTTGTACCTTGACCTTATGACAACTAGAACCGGATACTTAATAAAACACACCCTTCCAAGTGCCAGATACAACCCGGTGATCGCTCTCTAACAGGGCAACGAGGAGGGGATCGCCGGGTAGGATTATGCTATGCGATGCTACTTGGAGGACTTCAGTCTACTCTCTTCTATATGCTGCAAGACGGAGGCTGCCAGAAGTGTTGTCTTCGACGGGATTAGCTATGCCCCTCTTATTCTGCATTCTGCAGTCCGGTCCACTGATATGGCCCTTTACACATATATCCATGCATATGTAGTGTAGCTCCTTGCTTGCGAGTACTTTGGATGAGTACTCACGGTTGCCTTGTTCCCCCTTTTCCCCATATCTCTACCCGATTGCTGCAACCAGACGATGGAGCCCAGGATCTAGACGCCACCGTCGACGATGACTCCTACTACTCTGGAGGTGCCTACTACTACGTGCAGCCCGCTGACGACGACCAGGAGTAGTCTAGGAGGATCCCAGGCAGGAGGCCTGCGCCTCTTTCGATTGAATCCCAGTTTGTGCTAGCCATCTTATGGCAACTTGTTTAACTTATGTCTGTACTTAGATATTGTTGCTTCCGCTGACTCGTCTATGATCGAGCACTTGTATTCGAACCCTCGAGGCCCCTGGCTTGTATTATGATGCTTGTATGACTTATTTATGTTTTAGAGTTGTGTTGTGATATCTTCCCGTGAGTCCCTGATCTTGATCATACACATTTGCGTGAATGATTAGTGTACGGTTGAATTGGGGGCGTCACAGAAAGCATAGTATAGCGACGAGACAAAGCTTCAGCAATAACATTTTCTTTACCCTTCTTGTGTTTAATGACATAAGGGAAAGTCTGAATGAATTCAACCCATTTAGCATGTCTGCGATTCAGTTTAGCTTGACTTTTAATATGTTTCAAAGATTCTTGATCAGAATGTATTACAAATTCTTTGGGCCATAAATAATGTTGCCATGTCTCTAAAGTCCGAACAAGAGCATATAATTCTTTATCATAAGTAGAATAGTTCAGACTAGGCCCACTCAATTTTTCACAAAAGTATGCAACAGGTTTGCCATCTTGTAATAACACACCTCCTAATCCAATTCCACTAGCATCACATTCAAGCTCAAAAGTCTTATTAAAGTCAGGAAGTTGAAGTAAAGGAGCATGTGTCAACTTATCTTTCAATACCGTGAAGGCTTCTTCCTGTGCGGTACCCCAAACAAAAGGCACATCCTTCTTTGTAAGCTCATTGAGAGGTGCAGCAATGGTGCTAAAGTCTCTCACAAAACGCCTATAGAAACCAGCGAGTCCAAGAAAACTCCTCACTTGTGTGACCGTTTTGGGCTGCGGCCAACTCTCAATAGCTTCAATCTTGGCTTTATCAACTTCAATTCCCTGTGGAGTAACAACATAGCCAAGAAAAGACACTCGGTCGGTGCAAAAGGTGCACTTCCCAAGGTTACCAAACAAACGTGCATCACGTAGAGCATTAAAAACAACACGTAAATGTTCCAAATGTTCTTCCAAAGATTTGCTATAAATCAGTATATCATCAAAATAGACTACCACAAATCGTCTAATGAAAGCACGTAAAACTTCGTTCATTAGTTTCATGAAAGTACTAGGTGCATTAGTTAACCCAAAAGGCATGACTAACCACTCATATAAACCAAACTTAGTTTTAAATGCTGTTTTCCATTCATCTCCCAATTTCATACGAATTTGATGGTATCCACTACGCAAATCAACTTTGGAGAATATTGTAGAGCCACCCAATTCATCAAGCATATCATCTAGCCTAGGAATAGGATGACGATAACAAATAGTAATATTATTAATGCCTCTACAATCAACACACATACGCGATGTACCATCCTTTTTAGGCACTAGTATAATAGGAACAACACAAGGACTAAGAGATTCGCGTATATAACCATTGTCGAGCAGCTCCTGTACTTGACGCATAATCTCCTTCGTCTCCTCTGGATTGGTATGGTATGGTGCACGGTTGGGTAGCGATGCACCGGGAATTAAGTCAATTTGATGCTCAGTCCCTCGAATAGGTGGTAATCTCGGTGGCACGTCTTGTGGGAAGACGTCAGCGAACTCCTGCAAAATGTTAGTGACAGCAGGGGGCAAAGAGGAAGGCACGTCCTCGAATGAAAATAATGCCTCTTTGCACACAAAAGCATAGCAAACAGATTTGCTAGAATCTAGCTCATCAATATCAGATTTGGTGGCAAGTAAACATGCACTTTTCAATTTAATTTCAGAAGCAACACTAGATGGTTTATTATTAGGCTTCATTTGTTGCTTAAATTCTTTTGCGACAATCTGATTTTCACTCTTATTTTTCTCCTGTTTTGCTTTATTAGCTCTATTAATATCATCTTTCAAAATGGAATCAGGAGTCATAGGAAGCAAAGTAATATTTTTATCCTTATGAACAAGAGTATACTGATTGTTTCTACCATGGTGTACAGAATTTTTATCAAATTGCCATGGTCTACCAAGTAATAAGGAACATGCTTGCATAGGTACCACATCACAATCAACATAATCAGCATATGTAGAGATACTAAAATGCACACGAACAGTACGTGTTACCTTAACCTTGCCGCTGTTGTTGAACCATTGGATGTAGTAAGGATGTGGATGTGGTCTCGTGGTGAGAGATAGCTTCTCCACCATCTCCATGCTAGCCAAGTTGTTGCAGCTCCCTCCATCTATGATGACGCGAATTGAACGTTCCTTCACAACTCCCTTTGTATGGAACAAATTATGCCTCTGATTTTGCTCAGCTTGTGTAACCTGCACACTCAAAACACGTTGAGCAACTAAACATTCATACCTGTCAGCATCTTCAGCAGCCATGTATTGCGTCTCATGATCAGAATCATCTCCACCGTGTTCTTCATGTGTAATAAGAGCCAAAGTCTCCTCATCATAGTCACTAGCGGACTCATACCCACCATCCTCAGTAACAATCATCACAAGCTTAGATGGGCATTCTCTCGCATAATGATCTCCACCCTTGCAACGTCGACAAATAATATCATGTGTTTGCCCTGTTGATGCCATGGGTGAAGAAGAGCTCTTTGCAGGCCCAAAAGGTGTGCTCTTGGCAGATAGTGGTGATTGTGCCTGCTTTGCTGTATCACAGTTGGAGGTGACAGCCGACGGAGGTGCCGGTGTAGCAGAACGTGTGGAAGTAGATGATGCACGTGGTGTCCATGATGAAGGTCGACCTGTAGAAAAGTTAGTTCACGCCAATGCCTGTCGATCCTGCACTTCACGTTCATCTTTACAAGCAAGATGGAATAAACGAGTGATGTTATTATAATCCTTATAGTCTAGAACGGTCTGAATCTCTCTATTTAATCCACCCAGAAAACGTGCAAGCATAGCTTCATTCTCCTCAACAATACCACATCTAATCAAGCTAGTTTGTAATTCCTGATAATATTCTTCTACCGAATTTTTTCCTTGTCTTAGGCGCTGCAATTTTTGAAGTAATTCACGTTGATAATATGGTGGAACCCAACGAGAACGCATAGCAATTTTCAAAGCAGCCCAAGCAGCTGGAACAGGATATAATCTACAATGTTCAGACCACCAAACACATGCAAAGCTAGTGAAAGCACAAACAGCACCAGGAACACGTCTCTCCTCAAGATATTGTAAACATGTAAATCTTTGTTCAGTTTCTAACTCGCAAGTAAGATATATATCAGGAACATATCTACCCTCAAATGGTGGAATATTCGATTTCAGTTTAGGGAGATGGTCATGATCTCGTACCTGAGGGGGAGCCCTAACATTGCCATTATTTGCATGTGGACAACCTGGTGGTTGTGGTGCTGGTGGTTGCACGTAGTTATGATGTTGATCAACCTCATCCTCGTAATCTCCCACATAATCATCCTCCTCCACATCAGCAGCAGGAGCCACAGAAGTACCAACAGCAGCACAAGTAGCTTGGCCAGGCTGAAGAGGGACACGGCTCGCTCGGCGGAGGGCTGTTTCGCGACGTGGAGGTAGTCATTGTTGTTGTTGTTGTTGCAGAGGTGCGTTAGGTGCAGCCGGTGGTGGTGGTAGACGCGCGAGCAATTCATTAAACTTGTTATCGAGCTTTGTTTCGAACGCCTTCTCAATGCCATCTATCTTCTCCATGGCCTCTTCAAATCTATTTAGCATATCTTCCACCTGTCCACTCATCATTTGTTGAAACTTATCATGTAACGCTTTGTTTGTCATGTTCTCCCATTCAGTCTCGTCGGCTTGTGATCCTGCCATGGTTAGCAGCAATAGAAACACACAATAATATGATTCGACAGACTACTAGGAAGTGGTGGTGGTGGTGTGGTGGACAGTGACAAATCCGTCAAGCAAATCTCAAATTCTTACCAGTTCTTACCCAGCAGCAGGCGGTGAACGACAACCGTTGTAGTCAAAACTCTCAAAAGCTTAGATAGAGCGATTGCCAGGGAGAGTCAAATGCACGACGTAGATGTATGTGGAGTTGGGAAGGCTTATAGTATGGTAGCAAAAAGGTCAGCAATAATCAATTCAGAGATGCAAAGTTGAATAAATGCTCAACGATGGTACTGTGCTGGTCCTAGGCTAGACCGTGCTAGAGACGCGAGCCTAGAACACTAACAAAATCATGGCGCTGCGCGGAAACAAGGGAAAAGCACACTCTGGAAAAAAAATCGCTCTGTTTTTTTTTGCGCACTTTTTTTCGCTCTTTTTTTTTGCGCTCTTCTTTTTTTGCGAAAAATCACTATAATGGCGAGTGTCTCAAAACTCTTCCCAGGTCAAACTGACAGGATGGGTACGAAATTTTTTTGACAATTTTTTTTCTGGAAATCAGGGCAGCGACGACGAAAAAGTGCGACCAAAAATCACTATGATGGCGAGTGTCTCAAAAGACTCAGACCAGCCTAAAAATAGGATAGGAAAAAAATATTTTCGGTCGCCGAAATTTTGGCCTAAAAACTGCCCGGGGGTCACCAGACTTTTTTTTTCGAGACCTATGCAGGCAAGGAAACATGAATCGGAATTTAGATGCACCTCGAAAACAAACCTAATATGAGAAGAACTCGGATTGGTGGTGGATATATGGTGGTGGTATATGGCAACGGTGGTGGTCTATGGTAGCGGTGGTGGTATATGGATACAGATTCAGAGCGGTGGCGGAGAAGCAATGGTGGTAGATGGCAAGGCGATGATGATGGTGCGGCGGCGGCGTGACAACTTATAACCAGAACTCGAAACTCTAAAAGACTAGACTCTAAGATCAACAACTTGACACGATGATGCAACCGCAAATTCAACAAAGCAAAAACCCTAAAAAGATTATGCAAAGGCTCAGATTGGCTCGGATATGATGAACTAACCCTAATTTTTTTGTGGCTTTTTCGTGGACTTTATGTATGAAGAACAGACTCGATCTAATCTACGAAAAACTGTAAAATCTCACCGAGCAACCTGAAAATCTGATACCACTTGATAGAGGCAAAGGTGTCATGATGTTTCGATGAGATGGTGGCTATCGTTTTCTGTGGGAGTCGACCTTGACGATCCGACTACTAACGTGCGAAGACGTCGCGCCTTAGCAATCGCTAAACCAACTTCCGAGGGGTTATTGACCACGCCGGAGCACGATCAACCTGACCACGAGGGTCTATTTCCTGCGAGCAAATGAAGAACAAGCAAGAAACTGAGATTGCAATCTGGATATTGCGAATATAAGAGGAAAGCTTTATTAATGAAGGTGGGGTTCTGTGACGCCTTGGTTTGGTCGTTGAACACAAACGAAGTACGCGAAGTTGCAGCTATGGCGAACTTTTGATCTAAACAAAACCCAAAGTCTAAACGACGCCCTAAGGGTTGTATATATGGAGGAAGAGGAGGGAATTTCGTGGCCCTTGAGGGTGGGGTCCGAAACCAACCTTAACTCTTGTTTCCCCACACATACGGACTCTAAAATAGCCTATACTTAAGTATTTCAAAATTACATGGGCCTGGCCCAATAATAAGATGACGCATCACCTAGAATAGCCTATGGACGAATATTATGAAGTGGCATCTTGTATATTTCGTCCAAGGTTTCATGCACTCCTTATGGTGGCTTCAAAGTCCTGAAATCATCACTTGTAACTCCGTTCTTGATCCCCTTGCGCATGCCATCAACTCCATGCGTGCTCTTGCTCCAATGTTCATCCTTCTTCAAGCTAGGCCCTTCATTTGTAAGCAAAACAAATATATCCAATTTAGGCAGTATCATATTCTCATGAACATTAGAATCATTACCAAGAAACGGAAGTACCTGGTAATTTAATTGGCGTGCGCGAGCTCTAGTAATTGGTCCAGTATATGTAACAATAGGGGCTGTGGGTGTAACAATGGTATTGATGTCCTCATCAGTCACTTTCATTTACCAGTGGGAATTTTCATTATAGAACTTGGCTTGTATATTCCAATGATGGGCTTCGTCAAAATGCCCTAGGTCTTCGTGAGCAAGCGAGTTGGATGCACACCCACTTAGTTTCTTTTGTTGAGCTTTCATATACTTATAGCTCTAGTGCATCCGTTGCATGGAAATCCCTACTCACTCACATTGATATCTATTGATGGGCATCTGCATAGCCCGTTGATACGCCTAGTTGATGTGAGACTATCTTCTCCTTTTTGTCTTCTCCACAACCACCATTCTATTCCACCTATAGTGCTATGTCCATGGCTCACGCTCATGTATTGCGTGAAGATTGGAAAAGTTTGAGAACATCAAAAGTATGAAACAATTGCTTGGCTTGTCATCGGGGTTGTGCATGATTTAAATATTTTGTGTGATGAAGATAGAGCATAGCCAGACTATATGATTTTGTAGGGATAGCTTGCTTTGGACATGTTATTTTGAGAAGACATGATTGCTTTGTTAGTATGCTTGAAGTATTATTGTTTTCATGTCAATATTAAACTTTTGTCTTGAATCTTATGGATCTGAATATTCATACCACAATAAAGAAGATTACATTGATAAACATGTTAGGTAGAATTCCACATCAAAAATTCTGTTTTTATCATTTACCTACTCGAGGACGAGCATGAATTAAGCTTGGGAATGGTGATACGTCTCCAACGTATCTATAATTTTTTATTGTTCCATGCTATTTATATATTCTGTTTTGGATGTTTAATGGGCTTATTTATACACTTTTATATTATTTTTGGGACTAACCTATTAACCGAAGGCCCAGCCCAAATTGATGTTTTCTTGCCTATTTCAGTGTCTCGAAGAAAACGAATATCAAACCGAGTCTAAACGGAATTAAACCTTCGGGAGAGTTATTTTTCGAAAGGAAACAATCCAGGAGACTTGGAGTAGACGTCAGGGAAGCTTCAAGGTGGCCACGAGGCAGGGAGGCGCGCCTGCCCCCTGGGTGTGCCCCCCACCCTCGTGGGCCCCTCGTGGCTCCCCCTGACCGGCTTCTTTTGCCTATATACATCCATATACCCTAAAAACTTTGGGGAACAAAATAGATCGGGAGTTCCGCCGCCTCAAGCCTCTGTAGCCACCAAAGATCAATCGGGACCCTGCTCCGGCACTCTGCCGGAGGGGGGAACCCTCACCGATGGCCATCTTCATCATCCCGGCGCTCTCCATGATGAGGAGGGAGTAGTTCACCCTCGGGGCTGAGGGTATGTACCAGTAGCTATGTGTTTGATCTCTCTCTCTCATGTTCTTCAGGTGATACGATCTTGATGTATCGCGAGCTTTACTATTATTGGATCTGATGATGTTTCTCCCCCTCTACTCTCTTGTAATGGATTGAGTTTTCCCTTTGAAGTTATCTTATCGGATTGAGTCTTTAAGGATTTGATAACACTTGATGTATGTCTTACCGTGCTTATCTGTGGTGACAATGGGATATTCACGTGATCTACTTGATGCATGTTTTGGTGATCAACTTGCGGGTTCAATGAACTTCTGCATAGGGGTGGGCACATGTTTTAGTCTTGACTCTCCGATAGAAACTTTGGGGCACTCTTTGGAGTACTTTTGTGTTGGTTGAATAGATGAATCTGAGATTGTTTTATGCATATCGTATAATCATACCCACGGATAATTGAGGTGACATTGGAGTATCTAAGTGACATTAGAGTTTTGGTTGATTTGTGTCTTAAGGTGTTATTCTAATACGAACTCTATTATAGATCGAACAGAAAGAATCGCTTCATGTTATTTTACTACGAACTCTAGAATAGATCGATCAGAAAAGATAACTTTGAGGTGGTTTCGTACCCTACCATAATCTCTTCGTTTGTTCTCCGCTATTAGTAACTTTGGAGTGACTCTTTGTTGCATGTTGAGGGATAGTTATAAAATCCAATTATGTTATTATTGTTGAGAGAACTTGCACTAATGAAAGTATGAACCCTAGGCCTTGTTTCAACGCATTGCAATACCGTTTAGGCTCACTTTTATTACTTGTTACCTTGCTGTTTTTATATTTTCAGATTACAAAAACATATATCTACCATCCATATTGCACTTGTATCACCATCTCTTTGCAGAACTAGTGAACCTATACAATTTACCATTGTATTGGGTGTGTTGGGGACACAAGAGACTCTTTGTTATTTGGTTGCCGGGTTGTTTGAGAGAGACCATTCATCCTACGCCTCCCACGGAATGATAAACCTTAGGTCATCCACTTGAGGGAAATTTGCTACTATCCTACAAACCTCTGCACTTGGAGGCCCAACAACGTCTACAAGAAGAAGGTTGTGTAGTAGACATCAATTATCCCATTAATATGAGTAAATGTGAGACCTTCTTCTTGAGGACAATTGATGAATGGTCATCCGCTGAAAATTTGAATGCCGGCTTTACATATTTGCAGCAACAAGATCAAATAGAGTTTGTAAAAGTTTTTCTTTATCACTTTCAGTTTGTCAACTGAATTGCTTGAGGACAAAGTATGGGTTAAGCTTGGGGGAGTTGATATGTCTCCATCATATCTATTTTTCCATACTCTTTTGCCCTTGTTTTGGGCTCTAATTTGCATGATTTGAATGGAACTAACCCGGACTGACGCTGTTTTCAGCAGAATTGCCATGGTATTATTTTTGTGTAGAAATAGAAGTTCTCGGAATGACCTGAAACTTCACGGAGAAAACTTTTGGAATAAATAAAAAATATTGGCGAAAGAATAAACCGAAGGGGACCCACACCCTGTCCACAAGGGTCGGGGCGCGCCCTACCCCCGCGCCCCTGTCATGTGGGTCCCAGGAAGCTCCACCGACCTCAACTCTAACTCAATATATTCACGTTCGGGGTGAAAAAATCAGAGAGAAGGATTCATCGCGTTTTACGATACCGATCCTCCGCCCCCTCCCGTTCTTTCTCGGAAGGGCAGATTTGGACTCCGTTTTGGGCACCGAAGAGGGGAAATCGTCATCATCAACCATCATCCATTACCAATTTCATGATACTCACCGCCGTGCGTGAGTAATCCCATCGTAGGCTTGCTGGACAGTGATGGGTTGGATGAGATTTACCATGTAATCGAGTTAGTTTTGTTAGGGTTTGATCCCTGGTATCCACTATGTTGTAGGATTGATGTTGCTATGACTTTGCTATGCTTAATGCTTGTCAGTAGGGACCGAGTGCCATGATTTCAGATCTGAACCTATTATGTTTTCATGAATATATTTGTGTTCTTGATCCTATCTTGCAAGTGATGGTCACCTACTACGTGTTATGATCCGGCAACCCCGGAGTGACAATAGTCGAGACACTTCCCGGTGATGAACGTAGTTTGAGGAGTTCATGTATTCACTTAGTGCTAATGCTTTGGTCCGGTACTCTATTAAAAGGAGGCCTTAATATCCCTTAGTTTCCAATAGGACCCCGCTACATGGGAGGGTAGGACAAAAGATGTCATGCAAGTTCTCTTCCATAAGCACGTATGACTATATTCGAAATACATGCGTACATTATATTGATGAATTGGAGCTAGTTCTGTGTCACTCTATGTTATAACTATTGCATGATGGATGCCATCCGACATAATTATCCATCATTGATCCATTGCCTACGAGTTCATTTCATATTGATCTTTGCTAAGTTACTTTTCCCTTGCCACTGTTACATTTGTTACAAAACTGCTATTGTTACTTTTGCCACCATTACCGTTACTTCCATATTACTTTCATACTAAATACTTTGCTGCAGATATTAAGTCTTTCAGGTGTGGTTGAATTGACAACTCGGCTGCTAATACTTGAGAATATTCTTTGGCTCGCCTTGTGTTGAATCAATAAATTTGGATTGAATACTCTACCCTCGAAAACTATTGCAACCCCCTTTACTTGTGGGTTATCGTCAACGCATGCTCAAGAAGTAGTATGTGCATACGGCACGTGTGGTGTAGGAAGTTTACCACTTGGTTGTGGCCTCGGCATCCGCGTTTCCACAAGGTCGTCCTCTGGTTCAGAGAAGGTGACCTTGCCTGCGGCAGGGGACTTGCGAGGTGCGGCGTCGGCAGCTTTCATAAGATGCCGGTGAGTTTGGACGGTGTGGGACCTCGCGGTGTCCACGGACACCGCACTTTTAATCTTCGGGGAGGAGGAGCCCTCCTCCCCTTCTTCTCCTTCTCTTTCATCCTCGTCCGAGGAAAGAACTCAGATGTTCTTAGACCTAGCGTCCACAGGACCTCAGATCTGAAGACCCCCCTCTTCTTCTCCGGGTCTTTAGCCTTGGTCGAGGCCTTTGAAGGCACCACATCCCAGAAGGCCTGCAGCTCGAGGCTCCGCTGATCCTCGGGCAGTGGCGCCGAGCACGTGACGAGTGCTGCCTTGGAAGGCCATTTCTGAAGGCAAAGAAGAGAGATTTAGACAAATGCAAAATACAAAGCTGATGTTGAACATATAAGGTGATGTTTACCACGGAGGGACCGTGCGTGGCATTGTAGCCGCAGTCTAGCCTATTAGTGCGAAACTCGTTCTCGGACGGCTTGAAGAGAGTTGTCCACATCCCATCTATGTTGGTGCGGAAGAAGTTCCGCGGAGTAAGCATGTCATCGGCCTTGTAAATGGAGTGGGAGGATGTACTGATGCATCATAATATCCACTACATCCACTAGCTTGTACTTCTTCTTGAGGGTCCGGATACGCTCTTGAAGAGCGTCGACCTCGTTCAGATTACCCCATTCTAGGCGTTGCTTCTTATAGGACACCAACTTCCTCAAAGGTGTGCCAATGAAGGTGGGAACCCTAACCTGGCCCGGAGTGAGTGGATCAGTGATTTAGAATCACTGGCACTCGGCGAACTCTCTGCCGCTGCTCTTCGGCTTGACGCAGAATGTCTTCAGCCAAAGGATGAAGTGCGGCTCCACGCGCAAGAATGCCTCACAGACTATGATGAAAGTGGTGAGGTGCATGACGGAGTTCGGGGATAGATTGTGCAAATCTAGCCCGTAGAAGAACAAGATCACCCGAACAAAGGGGTGCAGGGGGAACCCCAGACATCGGACAAGGTGGGGGATGAAGACGACCCGCTCCCCAGGTTTGGGATTGGGGACGCATTAGCCGAGCTCTGGGGCCTGCAGGCACCTTCGGCGGGAATGTATCCTGATGCGCGGTGCTTGGTGATGGTGGCATCGGTGACCTTGGAAGCCACTCACCTCCCTCAGATCCGCTTCGGCCATTGGTGCACGAAGCGGAGGACTAGAGAGATGCTTTGGGCTTGGAAAGGGGATTGGAGGTGTAGAAACATGGAGGGCTTGAGTGCTGGAGCAGGAGTAGAGCATGGGAATATGGATTCGTCTCCTCATGTCCTTTATAAGCCAGTAAAAGGTGAAGCGTCCCTCTAGTGGCACCATAAAAATCACCACGTTTTGGCCACTTGAGCCGTTATGGCTGGTTGGGGTGAAACAACTGATTAACGATATCCCCTAAAATGTGGGCATGATCTTCGTTTTAATACGACATGCGAATGAGAGGGTTTCCCCGAACCGTGATTTGAATAAGTAATGACTGGCGTATGCAATGTCATGAGTGGTGACGCTTCAGTGAAAGTTGTTAGTAATTGATTACTGGGCTCACCTGCCCCACCAGTCTTCGAGACTGAGCAAGCCTTGCACTTCGAATGAGTGAAAGTGTGTTTTGGGTGACACATGGTCGGATTTTTTGGTCCTCTGTCAAAAGGTAGATAATAAATGATACATGGATAGTGGTCAATTCATATTAGATGTGGTCGGGTTTATTCATATTAGATGTGTGTTGATTAGTGGTCAATGGGTGGAGTAATAGTAGTAGATACAGGAAGGAGTCGGCTACTTGTCTCGGACGTGATGCCCATATACACGATCATTTCCTTTAATATCGTCATAACTATGCGCTTTTCTATCAGTTGCGAAAAAGTAATTTGTTCACCCACCGTATACTATGTGATCGAGCTAGAAGCCTCTAGTGAAAACCATGGCCTATGAGTCTACTTTTATCATATAACAACACAAAAATATATTGCTATACTTTTTTATTTTGCAATTTATTGTATTACATATCACTCCGAGAATAAATCCTTGCAAGTAACCGGCGAGGGGATTGACAACCTCCTTGTTTGCGTTGGGTGCAAGTAACCGGCGAGGTCCGGACACCCGGTGCATGGGTTTTCTCCGGCTTGAAGTTATATTTGGCTACCCCGATAACTTCCATCGCGAAAAGCTAACTTTCCACATCGTCCCATTCTCAAGTCGCTATCAAGCACTACTAGGACGTGAAGCTTTTGCCCGCTTTAACGCAATACCGCACTATGCATCTCTAACGCTTAAGATGCCCGGTCCATGAGGCATCATCTCTTTGATGGGGAAGCATTGAAGTGCGCCTCCCCCAAGCGGAGGACTGTGCGGCCGCTTTGACAGCCCCACAATAAAATGGCTTCACCGGCCAAAAACTTCGGAATAGGTCATTAAAGACCACGAACGCAGATAGACGAGTTCGGTACAAAATTATCATTGATGCAGGCTTAGTGGCCATATACCCCCACACTAGGGGCTCCGTACATATACAATAAGAGAAAATAAAGCTCAATTTTACATATTTTACTTTATATTTGTTTATTTAATACAATTTTTCTTTTTCAACTTAGTTCCTCTCTTTCACAGATGAACATCGTGCTGCGCCCGTCCAGGATACGGCACAACGGAGACATAGGCGCATACGTGTAGTAGGGACCCGTTCCAAGGATTCTTTTCAGATTAAGACCCTGCGTAAACCTTTTTTACTGTCTCTTGTTGCTACACATCCCCTGGTTCTATAACCAAGGAGGAGGCTGGCGTCTTGGCATGTGGCCACGTCAGAATTCTTGCGCGTACCTGGACACTAGGGGCTTATAACTAAGAGCATTCCTTTACCCGCTCTCATAAAGACCGAATACCTTAGGGAGTGTTCGGCGTCGCGAGTTTGGCCTTATATGCATCAGCTCCGAATCATGATTTTGGTCAATGTTGGGTTTCCCGGCTCCTGTGTTCGGCCGCCTTACATTCCGCTCTATCGGCTAAGGCAGCACCAGGAGAACTACTGCGATTGTGCCCCAGTTCGGCCGGGCGAGCACCTCAGTACAGAAAGCCGAAAACCGACTGTCATGATATAGCGCGAGACTGGTCAACCACTCGATGACTCTCCAGAATCTATAGGATTCCTCCGCATTAACGAAGGGCCGTTTCCCGGCCAGGCACACACGCGCCCCGAATTCGGGCGAGCGAAGTCGCCACCAAGGGCTATCTAAAGAGTCCCACTGTCAAGCTCCTATGGCTAAGTGAAAGTGTTAAAGCATTATAGTCCGGTTGCCTGGCTCGCTGCGCCATCACCTCCTTTGTAGGACCAAGACGTTGGATTAAGTGTGAAAAAGCGCCTTCTGCGAGCACCCCCGCACTATGTGCGTGGGGGCTGAAGCCAACGACTGCCATCTTTCAGATTTTATATATATTAAAAACGGCCGCACAGGAGGTGTTCCCTATACTTGAAGGCACAAGTATAAAAGCCTATTACAAATCATCAAAATACTATTTTATAATTACATATGCTATCATAACATAGCATCCTTCGAGCACTGCGTTCTATTACATGAGCGCCTTCAAGGACTTCCTGAAAATAGTGTTCGGAGGGTACTCAGCTTCTGTCCGAATCTAGGGACGCAACAACGGTGGTCTCCATCTCCGCCCAATATGTCTTGACACGGGCAAGAGCCATCCGTGCGCCTACTATGCATGCTGACCTCTTCATTGCATCGATACGGGGCACCGCATCAAGGAGTTGCTGCACCAAGCCAAAATAACTCTTCGACTCCGATCTCCCCGGCCACAAATGACCCATGACGAACTTCATGGCGAGTCCGGACAACCTATTCAGTTCGGCCCATTGAGCCAGACGATCGTCCACTGCCAACGGACGCTCTGTATTGTGGAACTGCAACCAGAAAAGCTTTTCCACTTCGCGATCTTTTTGATCTCGAAAGTGTTCGGTCGCATCAGCAGCACTTGCTGCCAAATCCAGATAGGTGGCCTCCACACTCCACATCCGGTCCAACGGAGCAAACTTCGGATCGCAAAACTTCCTCCGCAGCATAAAGGGCTTTCCAGCCGCAATCTGTTCGGCCTGACGCAGCTCCTCCTTCGCAGCTCTCATCGCAGAGCGAGCGTCCTTGGCATCGGCAACGGCCTTCTCTAAGTCCGTCTGTCTCACCCGGTCTTCTTTCTCAAGAAGTTTGCAATGGTCTGCAGCGCTCTTTAATTTCACGGCCATTTTGGCCATCTCCTCCTTGCTTCGGAAGTGAGCAGCCTGTTCGGCTCTCAGCTCTTCAAGGGCTTTCTCGGCAGCCGCATCGCTTTTCCTGGCTTGTTCCTTAGCTCGGGCAAGTTCTACCCAAAGACTCCCCACGGCGGCCGCACCATCTGCGTCAAGCACACACATTGTAAGACACTGGCATGAAGCTCCTCTTACCTGGTGCCGCCCGAAGAATTACATACCTTGAGCCTCATCAAGCCGCTTGTTGACAAGCGCGATGTCGGCATCTGCCACGACCAGTTGCCGCTTTAGTGCGGCAAAATCATCAGTTCGGCTCGATTCCGGACACCTCGCCACCTACATTCAAAGGCGACATCTTAGACTTGGGATTATGATCCTCTGCGTGTCGTCATTTGTTGACGACGCGCAGAGTCTCAGGGGCTACTATCTACACAGGGCACATACTACTTATGCGCAACTGACAAAAGTGTACATTATCTAACGTACCTCAAAACCCGTCAGTAAACTCTTGACGGCCTCATGCAATCCGCTTTCTGCGGATGAAACCCTTTCAATTACAGTGCCCATCAGTGCACGGTGCTCCTCTGAGATGGAAGCTCGCCCCAGTAGAATCTTTAGCTCCTCCGGCCGAGCACCAGATGGTGCCGGACTTATCCTATGGCCTCTTTCGAAGGCCGGACGCGGAGAATCTTGGGGGACCACATAGCTATCTTCCACCCCTGCCGGATTCGGACAAACCCTTCGCGACGACACCTCAGGGTCGCCCGCCTTGCTAGGCTGATAGAGGCGGGGTGTCCCGATCTTTCGATGAGATGATAACTATCGATTTGGTGGAGACGACTTTGACGATCCGACTACAAACGTGCACGACGTTGCGCCTTAGCAATCGCTAAACCAACTCCAAGAGGTTATTGACCACGCCGGAGCACGATCAACCTGACCACGAAGGTCTATTCCTGCACGCAATCGAAGAACAAGCAAGAATATGATAAAGCAATTTGAATATTGCGAATATATATGAAGTATTGATAAAGGTGGGGATCCGGAAGCGGTCTTGGTCTGGTCGTTGGACACAAACGAAGTACACGAAGTTGCAATGGCTAACTTTTAACTAAACAAATCCCAAGGAAAAAGCTACTAGATGGATCTACTTATATAGGAGCAAGGGGTGGCGGCCAAGGAGGTGGGAGGACGTCCCAAGGCAGCCTAGAACTAACCCTAGGTCGTACAAGGCTCATGGGCCCAAGTGGAGGTGGTGCAACACCTTTGGACTTGTTGTTTGATTCGGATTCTGCTGCAGCGTCAGATAGTTTCGTCCATATCTCAATGCTCCGGACGAATTTAAAGGTGATTCCAATTGGAGTGGAAAGAGGACGAAATCTAGTTTCCAAAAAATAAAGAATCACCCAATTCGACGTCCGTATGAAAAAGTTATTGCCGTTTTGAGTCAGGTATGTCTGTGCAGTCCGAATCTGAATCCAGAACGTGAGAGACTTGGACTCTATCTTCTCTTGGACCAAAAGTGACGTGAAAGAACTTTTTGAACAGCAAGTAAACATCTCTTTCTCCCTTATCTTCATATGTGTGTTGTACAAATGTCCCATACACCTGCAATTAGACAAAACACAAAAGTGTGTGAAGTATTTTTGTTCTAGATAACAAAAATAGATTATTGAATAGTTTGCACTAGAAATCACCTGACAAATATGCATGTATGCAATATTTTTGGTCGTATCCAAGGTAGTCATGTCCTCATCATCCTCCCCTTCTTGAAAACAAAGCCGTCCTCGGCGTTGCTTATTCTGAAATGTGGCTAACAAAAAAGACAATGTGTACATGTTGTATATGTATATGTCATCCATTTTTACTTTCCTTAGTTTTTGCACATATGGCACATGTATACATGAGTAACCTTCATAATTCATAAAATCTAAAGCCAAAATATTATCACAAGAAGTAGAAGGCATGAAAATATTGCAACTCAGTTTGCACATATAAGCGAAGCTCTTATTCATTTTAAAAGGTTGACAATGTTCATCATTAAACCATCCCAACATTGGTGAATAAACCTTACTTGCGTCAAATTTACATGCTACAACATGCTTAAATAAGCAAACATGCAATAAGTCATTGGACACAGAATCATCACCAAGATTAGAGGTCATATCAAAATGATTAAACATTGGTTCTTTTGCATCAACAGTTAATTCAATGGGTGCACTCAAAATTGTTGGTATTTCAGTTGTTTGATCACATGGCAAAGTCAAATTGTCAACATAGTCCTCTAAAATAGGTAGTGTGATCAAAGTAGTGGGTAGCTCATCAGATGGTGCATTCAAATTGACAAGGCATTCATCATTCTCATGTAGAGATGGAAGATCAGTACCTTTCTCATTACCTCTTATGATCAACTCAGATGGTGTAGCCACTCTCGGGGGCGATGTGTCACATGGTGGAGGTGATGTAGTCCTCACAACAACGGATGTGGATGTCATAGTATGCCTAGTAGTTGAAGGAACAATCATATCAACTCTTGGAATATGCACCGTGCGCTTATTCTCCTCGTGAGCAACACGTCGTTTTATTTCCTGTTCAGCTTTGCAAGCAAGGCGAAACAAATGGTCCATAGGATAACACTCTTCATGAATTAATATCTCTTGAATATCACGGTTTAATCCTCCCCAAAATCTATCCATAAAATCATCTTCACTTTCTTCTAAAGAGGAATGCAACAAGGTAGTTTGTAAATCATCATAATATTTTGTTACAGTGTCACTACCTTGTTTTAAATGTTGCAACTTCTTAATCATGTCACGAGTATAGTAAGCGGGGACGAAAGTATGTCGCATGGCAAGTTTCAAATCATCCCAAGTAGTAGGTATATAATCAGGGTGTAACCGACAATATTCAGTCCACCAAACCAAAGCATAACCAGTGAAAGAACCAACTGCAACCTTAATCTTTTTATGTTCATCAAAATTATGGGAAGCAAATATATTTTTTATGTTGAACTCCCATTCAATATATAAAGCAGGTCTAAAACGGCCATTAAATGGTGGTATAGATACATTAACCTGATCATGTGCATTTGGATGTTTGTGCACCTCTCGTGACGGTTGTTGTATTTGCAAAGGTGGTGGCACGTCTCCCGCGATCGACAAAGCCCATGAATTGACTCTAGATCCTGGCATGATTAGTAGAAACAAGAAACAAAATCCAAAATAATGTTCCTATAACTACTAGGATGTGGTGGTAAAACGCTCACAGTAAAGCAAATATCAATGTCTTACAAGTTCTTACCATGCAGCAGGCGGTGATCGGCAACCAGCGGTGTCAAGTAACTCCAAAAGTTGGGTAAAGCGATTGCCAGGTGAACGTATGTATACACGGTGTAGAAATATGTGGATCTGGGTTGGCTATATATGGTAGCAAAAGATTAGCAATAATCAATTCAAAGATGCAATTTTGAATAAACGCTCAACGACGGTACTGTGCTGGTCCTAGGCTAGACCGGACTAGAGACGCGAGCCTAGAACACTAATGAGGTCACGGCGTAGCAAAACTAGCATCAATAAAGGATATGAAGTAGCTCTGGACAGCAAGATATAAGTGAAGATCACAATAGCAGTAAAGATAATGATGTGAAACAACTGCCAAACAGGATATACAACAACTCTCTCTCCAACTTTCCTCTTGAAAAGTTTGAGCAAATTTTCTGATAACTTTTTTCAAAGAATGCTACTAGCTCAAGCTTTCCAATGCAAAAAGAATCACTCAATTCCGAATTGATATGAGGAGTCAAAGAATTCGAAAACTGGCCTGAAAAACTGGAAGAAGCTGTGTCCGCGAACTTCGGAGGGCAAAAAGACCTATTTAGAAGACGATTTTGAGGTGTCAAATATTGAAATAGCTTCTGCAACTATTTAGATGCGGCTCATCGCTAGCTTTAATTTGAGTACTCGTGGAGCCAAAACGGACTTCGTATGAGGAAGTTATGCCTGTTTTACTGAACAGTGCACAAAACAGATTCCAATCCGAATTCAACTACGAGATTGAGTCTAGATAGATCCGAATTTTGTTTTTCTTTCTTCTCTTTTTTTCTCCTCACACTTTTTTTTTCTCCTTTTCTTTTTTTCCCTCTGACTTTTTTTTTCTTTTTTCACTCTTTTCTCTTTTTTTTCTCACTTGCTATTTCGAAACAAACTAGATAAGATGCAGATTGGATCAGGCGAAGATGTGAACGATCTCAACTATGATTAGACAATGAACGGTGGGTAGTACGTGGTGGAAATTGATGGATGGGTGGTGGACAACGGAAGGGATAACGATGCAGCGGCGGCGTGACTAATGTGAACAGAACTCGAAACTCTAAACGAACTAGACACTAAGACCAGCAACTCGACACGACGATGCAACCGATAATTCAATAATGCAAACAATGAAAAGAAAATTGCAAAGGCTCAGACTGGCTTGGACAAAAGGATGAATAGATCTAACTTTTTTTTGTGGCTTTTTCTTGGACAATAGGTAAGAAAAATAGATCTAATCTAGGGAAAACTGGAAATTCTCACCGAGCAAACTGAAAACTGATACCACTTGATAGAGGCGGGGTGTCCCGATCTTTCGATGAGATGATAACTATCGATTTGGTGGAGACGACTTTGACGATCCGACTACAAACGTGCACGACGTTGCGCCTTAGCAATCGCTAAACCAACTCCAAGAGGTTATTGACCACGCCGGAGCACGATCAACCTGACCACGAAGGTCTATTCCTGCACGCAATCGAAGAACAAGCAAGAATATGATAAAGCAATCTGAATATTGCGAATATATATGAAGTATTGATAAAGGTGGGGATCCGGAAGCGGTCTTGGTCTGGTCGTTGGACACAAACGAAGTACACGAAGTTGCAATGGCTAACTTTTAACTAAACAAATCCCAAGGAAAAAGCTACTAGATGGATCTACTTATATAGGAGCAAGGGGTGGCGGCCAAGGAGGTGGGAGGACGTCCCAAGGCAGCCTAGAACTAACCCTAGGTCGTACAAGGCTCATGGGCCCAAGTGGAGGTGGTGCAACACCTTTGGACTTGTTGTTTGATTCGGATTCTGCTGCAGCGTCAGATAGTTTCGTCCATATCTCAATGCTCCGGACGAATTTAAAGGTGATTCCAATTGGAGTGGAAAGAGGACGAAATCTAGTTTCCAAAAAATAAAGAATCACCCAATTCGAAGTCCGTATGAAAAAGTTATTGCCGTTTTGAGTCAGGTATGTCTGTGCAGTCCGAATCTGAATCCAGAACGTGAGAGACTTGGACTCTATCTTCTCTTGGACCAAAAGTGACGTGAAAGAACTTTTTGAACAGTAAGTAAACATCTCTTTCTCCCTTATCTTCATATGTGTGTTGTACAAATGTCCCATACACCTGCAATTAGACAAAACACAAAAGTGTGTGAAGTATTTTTGTTCTGGATAACAAAAATAGATTATTGAATAGTTTGCACTAGAAATCACCTGACAAATATGCATGTATGCAATATTTTTGGTCGTATCCAAGGTAGTCATGTCCTCATCATAGGCGGTACAGCAGGGGGGAGGAGTCCCGCTCTCCATCATCTCCGGAAGAAGATCCCCCGAAGACAAGCTCTGCTGAGAAGGGCTGAGGTCCGAGCTACAAGGTAAAATATTGGTTAATCTTCTTGGATAATAAATCAAGGATTCCTCTCATCACTCAAAAAGGAAAATCTTTCTCTACTTACGGCTCGCTGGAGGGCTGATCCCTTTGAGGGCGTAGTTCGGCCGAGGAACTCCCCGGCATCGGGCCCTCTGACGAGGATTTCCCCCCGCTTCGAGGCCATGGTCTCCGGTTCGTCAGAGGCGGCCCTCTTCTTCCCCTTAAAAGAGGAATTGCCGGTTCCTCCCTTCGGAGCAGCCTCCTTCGAGGAGGCCATAGTTTCCTTGTCCTCCCCCTTACTTCCCTCCAAAGGCATTATCTTCAGCATCCTGACAAGCACGGGATCCGGCCTGGTTTCGGGAAGGGGAGACGGACACCTGATCAGCTTTGCCTTCGCTATCCACTCCTGTTTAAAAGGACAACTCTTTTAGGGGCGAATTTATGACAATTATATGGATAGCGAGTCCAGGCACAAGGTTACTTACTTGAGTATCCGGACGATTGCAGCTTAAACCTGCATCCTCGATCAAATCCGGACATATTGCTTGTGATCCAAAGAACAATTTGTACATCTCCACGGGCGTTGAGCCCAAAAAATGTTGGAGAGCTCGTGGTCCCTCCGGATTAAACTCCCACAAGCGGAGGGAGCGATGTTTGTCGGGCAGGGTCCGGCGGATAAGCATAACTTGCATCACTTTGACCAAGTTAAGGTCTCTTTCCAAGAGATCCCTCATTTGGCCCTGCAACAAAGGCACGTCTTTGGGTAACCCCCAATCTAACCCTTTGCTGACCCATGACGCTAGCTGTGGTGGGGGACCCGAGTGAAAGGCAGGAGGCGCCACCCACTTGGTACCCCTGGGAGCGGTGATATAGAACCACTCTCATTGCCACAAGCCAAGCTCCTCTTGAAAAGAGCCCTCGGGCCATGGAGCACCAGCATTCTTGCTTATAACAGCGCCTCCGCACTCTGCGTGCCGTCCCTCGATCATCTTCGGCTCCACTTTAAAAGTCTTGAGCCACAATCCGAAGTGAGGGGTAACACGGAGGAACGCTTCACACACGACAATGAATGAGGAGATATGGAGGATGGACTCCGGAGCTAAGTCATGGAATTCCAGCCCGTAATAAAATAGCAGCCCCCTCACAAAGGGATCCATTGGGAAGCCTAACCCCCGAAGGAAGTGGGATATGAACACCACACTCTCACCAGGCTGGGGACTAGGAATGACCTGCCCTTGAGCAGGCAACCTATGCGAAATTTCGCCGGTCAAGAACTTAGCCTCTCTCAACTTTAGCACGTCCTCCTCCGTGACGGAGGAGGGCATCCACCGGCCTTGAAGGTCGGAACCGGACATTGTCGATGATCCGAAGCGCCTGAAATATGGAGCCTAGGGTGTTGGAACTCGAGGCGATGGGCGAACTCGTTTGAGGTTGAAAAAAAGGAGTAAGGCCTTGGTCTCTTTATAATAGGATGAATACCAAGAGCCCTCCCCGTGACCGTTTGGGACTCGCTTTTAATCGAGAAAACATGCTGAACGGGCACGATTGGGTTACCCACGACCGTATTGATGAGAATCCCGTAAATAAAGGGGACACGATCTCTGATTTGACAAGACGTGCAAAGGAAACCGCCTCGCAAAACGCGGTGAGGTGGAGAAGTGAAAACGATTCGAATAAGGACTTGGCCGTAGTGTGATGTCACGCTACGGAATACGTCAGCAGATTTGATTTGTGTTAATATTATTCTCTCTATGGCAATATGTGGAAACTTATTTTGTAGAGCCGGACACTACTCTTGGTGTTTACAGTCTTTTATGAAGAACTTGGAGGAGGAACCCGCCTTGCAATGCCGAAGACAATCTGCGGGCCGGACTCGTCGTCATTGAAGCTTGGTTCAGGGGCTACTGAGGGAGTCCTGGATTAGGGGGTGTTCGGATAGCCGGACAATACCTTCCGCCGGACTCCTGGACTATGGAGATACAAGACTGAAGACTTCGTCCCGTGTCCGGATGGGACTTTCCATGGCGTGGAAGGCAAGCTTGGTGATGCGGATATTCAAGATCTCCTACCATTGTAACCGACTTTTTGTAACCCTAACCCTATCCGGTGTCTATATAAACCGGAGGGTTCTAGTCCGTAGGACAACTTCATCATACAACAATCATACCATAGGCTAGCTTCTAGGGTTTAGCCTCCTTGATCTCGTGGTAGATCTACTCTTGTACTACCCATATCATCAATATTAATCAAGCAGGAGTAGGGTTTTACCTCCATCGAGAGGGCCCGAACCTGGGTAAACTTTGTGTCCCTTGCCTCCTGTTACCATCCGGCCTAGACGCACAGTTCGGGACCCCCTACCCAAGATCCGCCGGTTTTGACACCGACAAGTACCAAGGTGGTGAATGACGGTGCGACCTAGGAAGGGAACGACCCGGAGCCGGGGAATACACAGTAGTGGATGCCCACGCGGAGGGGAGTATGAGGGTTGTCTGCTTCAGCTGCGGTTTGAGGCTACCGTCTCCGGAGAATAACAGGGGGTGTGGGTGAGTAGAGGGAAGGCCTGGCTAGTAGTAGTATGGTCGGGCGGTGAGGCCTGCGCGGTAGCACAGCCGGCCACGGGAGGCTGGAGCTAGCAGTATGGCGGGCACAAGTTTGGGCGGCTGGAGCAACAGGACCAGAGGTTGAAGACGCAGCTTAGCCGTTGGATTAACATCGAACAGTCAGTGTAGCTAGAATCGTTTATTGACTAAGTTGACAAAGCCCTGCGTACGTGTTAACATAGTAGGCCCACAAGTCAGCCTCCAAATCTGGTGGGTCCTAGCTAGTAGGGGGAAGCAATTTTTTCGTGTAATAAGGTGGCACTTCCTTGCGTGCGAAGATGTTTTTTGGGTTTTTTATTTCGTCTTTTTCGAGTTAGAATAAAAAGAAAACAATTTAGCATCTTCGGTACAATCTATATTGACGAGAAAAGGATCATAATAAAGCTGGTGAGTCCCAGCAGTCAGGGAGAGGAAACTTTTTATTTCCACGTAATAAAGGAAGCACTTCCTTGCGTACGAAGATGTAGCTGGTGGGTCAAACCTATCAGGGGGAGAAATTATTTGTTTTCACATAATAAGAGGGCACTTGCTAGGTGCGGCCATGGGCCATGTGGGTCCCTACTTCTCAGATCTCGGGTTCCGGCAAAACCCTTGAGGTTCGAACACTGGGGTGGGCATGAAGATCTCTCCGTACCTAACCACACCCTCTCCCTCACCGCGATCTCAAAGCCTAGCTTGACGAACCCGCAACACAAGAGAGACACAAGGGTTTATACTGGTTCGGGCCACCGTTGTGGTGTAATACCCTACTCCAGTGTGGTGTGGTGGATTGCCTCTTGGACTGAGGATGAACAGTTACAAGGGAAGAACAGCCTCATGAGGAGAGATGCTCTTGTACTTGGTGAACTTGTGTGTGGTCGATGATGATCTGAATCAGTTGCCTCTCTTTGATGGTGGCTAGTCCTATTTATAGAGGCCCTGGTCCTCTCCCCAAATATTTGAGCGGGAAGGGATCCAACAACGGCCAAATTCGAAGGGAGACAACTAGTACAAGTTATCCTGACTAAAGGTGGTCTTCGCGTGCCAAAGGCTCTGGTGGTGATGCCGTCTTGGGCTCCATGATGACCTCCGTCCTGTCGCCTTGCTGCTGTTGGTCTCATTGCACCGATATGGAAACCTTTGCCTGATGCCTTGGGACTCCTCGCATGCGCTTGCCCCTTTAGCACCAAAGAGGAAGCAAGGACACTACGCGCGCTGGCGCCCGCCTCGCGCCTGCCTGGCTCCAGTCGTCATGGCTTGCGTCACAGAAACCTCGCGAGGTGTCCCTTGCCTTAATCTCTCTGCCCTTCGCGAGCCAACCCGGTGAGGCAGCCCATGAGGAGGTCTTGTGTCATCCGCCTCGCGAGGATTGGCCCCTCGCAAGGGTCTTGAGTATTTTCTGGTGAAGATGGGCCGTACAGGGCCGCTGGTAGAGCCACGCTGTGGGCCGCAGGCAGGAAAGTGTGGGGACCCCCGTTCCCAAGACGCCGACAGTAGCCCCCGGGCCCAAGGTGCGCTCAGACTTGGCTTCGAGGCGAAGCCAAAGGGCAAGTGCGGAGCGCCGCGGGCCCCAACAGCCCGTGGCCTCGCTTGAAGCGTGGCGATTGATTGGGCGTGGGCATCTCCGCTTCCCCACACTGCCTTGGCAACTGCCCGATTTGACGAGTCCCTGTTGCATGCAGAGAAAAATCATCATTACCTGTGACCGTGGGGGTCGCCGGTTGGCCTCCTCCCGCTATAAATGAGGAGGGGACGGAGCCCCGTTGCTCATCTCTTCCTGCTCCATTCGCTTCTCCTTCCTCGCTCCATTGCTAGAAGCGACCCTCATGGCGCCTACGAAGAGGTTCTCGGCCGCGGAGAAGGGGAAGGCCCGCCAAGAGGGGTCCGGCTCTCCGCCGCCCAAGCATGGGTGCGACCGTCCCCGTAAGCACGCCGCGACCTCCGCCGCGTTCCCTCGCGGCTGTGGCGGCAACTCTTCTCGCGGTGGCAGCCCGTTAATGAAGGGAGGCGCGCCATGGTCACACGCCCCCCCACGGCCGTGCTTCCACTCGGCGGGGGTGCTGCTGGAGTTCGTCGTGTGGTGGGAGAACCTGGACGGCACCTGGCTTCAGCTCCCGCGCTTCTTCACCAGTGAGCTGCCAGCCACAGGTCCAGGCGGGCTGTGGCTGCAAGCGGACGACTGCTGCAGCAAAGCTTCGTGGGTCGCGGTCGAGGTCTCCATCGTAGGGAACGCAGCCCTGGCCCGCGGCTAGCAGACATTTGCCCGCGCGCGCAGCCTGGGCAGGCGGTGCACCCCCCACTTCAAATATGACGGCAACGCGACCCTCTACGTGAGGGTGTTCGGAGAAGATGGCCGCCGCGTCGGGTGCTGCCCCGAAGACAAAGACGGCAATGAGGTGCTTGGCCTTGGCGACGGCCGAGGCGAGGGCGAAGATGGCCTTGCCTTTGGTGCTGGCGGCTGCTCACCCAGCTACGGTGATTCTCCCTTCGGCGACAGCTCCAGTGGCAGCGGCTACGACCAGCCGCCACGCCACCGCGCCCGCTTCGAGGGTGACAACGGTTCGTCTCGTCGCCGCGCCCCAGTGACACATGAGGAGGGGTCCGGCTGAGCTCAGAGGATCGCCACGGGTCCGTCCTCGTGAGCTGCTGCAGGGGCGCGCACTTCTTTTACTTCGCTCTTTCCTTCCTGCATTTAGAGAGAGACAAGTATGTGGCCCCGTGGGGGCGTGCAACGAACCATGATTTCCATGTTGCTATGCCATGTTTATTGTTCCTGTGTCGTATTGCAGCGTCAACGTTTTATGTAAGAATGTAGAAATGACTTAGCTTGACGTGCTCAAAGTAGTTTTCGCCTCGTGAGGTGCACATTTCTCAGTTCTTGACGAGGCCTCCTTGGCCTGGGGGCGTCCCGGAACTGCGAAAATTCATTAGGAAACTCTTAGTCTTCCCGGCCCTGGCCGCAGGTGCCGTTGGCCATGATCCAGCACTTTGCATCGCGGTACCCGAGGGGCACGGATTGAGGGAAGTGCACCAGCTTATGAGCTCGAACGAGGGTGCCTCGTGAAAAATAGGAAAAAACCCTGGGGAGGGCACCTATCCAGCCCCCTCGCGAGGCGTGCGAGAGAGAGTACAGGTCAAAACAAGGAATCGAAGGTAGAAACGGAGGCAAAGGGCGATGAAACCAAACCGGCCAGGAACACCAGAAAGCAAATTTCCATTAAAGAGGGGCAAGCCAACCACGGAAAGCAAATGAAAAGCCGCGTCCGGCACCTAGTCTAGTCTTCTTGTCTTCTCACCAGCGCGGAGCTAAGTGCTGCCACTAGGACGTGGGAGGGAGCCCCCGAGGCCCGAGGGCAGCACTCCTGAGAATCCGGGGCCTGAGGGCGGCACTTATTATTACGTGAGAGTGTCACGAGCGGAGACCTTCACAGGCACTGGGCCTTCTTCACAGGCGCTGGGCTTTTCTTCATGGGTAGAACTTCCGGTTGTTTTGGATGTTCCAGGCGTTCTGGATGGGGACCCCGTCCTGCATCTCCAGGTGCGCGGCGCCAGGCCTGGAGACATGGGCGACCCTAAACGGGCCCTCCCACATGGGCGAGAGCTTATGCAACCCTTCCCTGGAGAGCACTCGCCTGAGGACGAGGTCACCCACCTCAACGTCCTGGAGCGGACGCTGTGACAGTGATACCGTCGCAGCGCCTGCTGGTACCTTGCCGCTTGGAGCGTGGCTTCATGACGGCGTTCCTCCCCCAGCACGAGGTCCATCCCCCGCATGGCATCCTGTTGCGTTTCATCAAACTCCAGGACCCGTGCGGAGCGATGCTTGACCTCGTGAGGGAGAACCGCTTCTGCTCTGTAGATGAGGAAGAACGGGGTCTCGCCTGTCGGCTTGGTGGCGGTGGTGCGGATGGACCACATCACGGACTGGAGCTCATCGTGCCAGCCCCTGCCGCAGGCCTCGAGCTTCTTCTTGAAGGTCCTGGTCTTGAGGCCTCTCAGGACCTCTGCGTTGGCGCGTTCGGCCTGACCATTGCTCCTGGGGTGTGCCACCGAGGCGTAGCAGATTTGCGTTCCAAGGTTAGCACAATATGTCTTGAAGAGATTGCTAGTGAACTGCGAGCCATTGTCGGTGATGATGCGGTTGGGGACCCCGAACCGGTTAACGAGACCCTTGATGAACTTGACCGCGGATCCGGCCAGGATGGTGCGGACGGCTTCTACCTCCGCCCACTTGGTGAACTTGTCGATGGCGACGTAGAGGTAGCGGTAGCCCCCAGGCGCTCGAGGGAACGGGCCCAAGATATCCAACCCCCAGACCACAAATGGCCATGAGAGTGGAATGGTCTGGAGGCCCTGAGCTGGCTAATGGATCTGCTTGGTGTGTTATTGACAGGCTTCATAGGACTTCAGCAGCTCAATCGCATCGTTGAGCGCCGTAGGGCAGTAGAACCCGCTGCGGAACGCCTTGCCGACGAGGGTTCGTGATGATGAGTGGTGCCCGCAGTCCCCGCCGTGTATGTCAGCTAGCAGCTCTTTCCCCTGTTCCCTGGAGATACAACGCAGGGAAATATCATTCGACCGCTTCATGTATAACTCACCATCCTGGATGTTGTACGCTGTGGCCTGCCGCGCCACGCGCTCCATATCTTCTTTCTTCTACGGCAGCTTCCCTTTCATCAGGTACTCCTTTAACTCCTTGGTCCAGCACCCCTCCTGGGGCTCGAGTGCCAAGAGTAGGCGCGCTCCTGAGGTCGGGCCACAGGCCGGGGCTCCCGAGGTAGGTGGTTGGGGGAGCTCCTCTCGAGGCAGCGCCGTCCTTGAAAGTGGCGGTGTTGCCGATGGCTTGAAGAGCCGCTCCTCGAAGACGCCAGGCTCTTGGTGTAGCCGCTTGGATGCTCTCTTGGCGATGTCGTCGGCTTCCTTGTTGGTTCCACGGGGCACGTGCCGCAATACCAGGCCCAAGAACTGCTTTTCCATTTTGCGTACCTCCGTGTGATATGCCTCCATGTGCTCATCTCTCGGCTCATATACCATGTTGGAGAAGTTGACGAGGAGTTGCGAGTCGCCCTTGACGGTGAGGCGCTTCACTCCCAGGGCCACCGCAGCCTTGAGGCCAGCTATGAGGCCTTCGTATTCTGCTATGTTGTTGGAGACCTTCTCACCCTGCTGGAAGCAGAGCTGTATGGCGTAGTAGAGCTTGTCTTGAGTGGGTGAGATGAGCACTGCTCCAGCCCCCGCGCCCTGACGCGCAAATGCACCATCGAAATACATCACCCAGTCGTCCGGCGCTTCGCTTCCTGGCGAGCGCGCTCCCCCAGCTTGGAGATGAAGCGCCCCAGCGAAGTCATGCAGCCGGCAAGCTTCTGCATCTCCTTGAGGGTCTGCGGTGGGCTCATGTCTTCAATCGCCTTGACCTTCTCTCAGTTGGCCTTGATCCCCCTGTGGGACACGAGGAAGCCCAGCAGCTTGCCAGAGGGGACACCAAATGCGCACTTCTCTGGGTTGAGCCGCAAGTCCACCTGGCGTAGGCTCGTGAAGGTCTCCTCCAGGTCTTGAATCAAGGTCCTCGCCTCCCGTGACTTCACCACAAGGTCATCGACGTAGGCTTCAGCATTCCTCCCGAGCTGCTGGCCCAAGGCGATGTGCATCAACCGTCGTAAGGTTGCGCCGGCGTTGCGCAGCCCGAACGGCATGCAAGTGTAGCAGTACACCCCGCAAGGGGTCAGGAAGGCCGTATTCTCCACATCTTCTACTGCCATCTTGATCTGGTGATAGCCTGAAAACGCGTCCAGGAAGCACAGCAGGTCGCACTCGGCGGTGGAATCAACGATCTTGTCGATGCACGGAAGCTGGAACGGATCTTGGGGACAGGCCTTGTTGAGGTTTGTGAAGTTGACACACATGCGCTCCTTCCCTCCTTTCTTTGGCACAACGACGGGGTTTGCCGGCCACTCGGGGTAACGGACCTCGCGAATGACACCTGCTGCCTCCAACTTGCGGGATTCTTGGACGATGAAGGACTGCTTCTCCGTGGACTACCGTCGTGCCTTCTGCTTCACCGGGCGCACATTGGGCCACAACCTTAAGTGATGCTTGATTACCCCTCTCGGGACCCCTACCAGCTGATCGGGCTCCCAGGCGATTACTTCCTTGTTTGCGCGCAGGAACTTTATCATTGCTTCCTCTTGATCTGAGTCGAGGTTGGCACCTATAGTAAGGGTGGCTCCAGAAGACCTATCTTCCTCGACCGGCACCTGCTTGGTTTCCGCCCGATCTTGAGTGAAGAATTGCTTCTTCTTGGCCGGTGCGACCCCCTTAACTCCAGAGGAGGCCTCGTCGGTCAGGCGCGCTGCCACGACGGTCTTGAGGGAAAGCTTGAGTGCCACCAGAGCTTGCTTGGTATTTCCAACCACGGTCAGGACGCCCTTGCTCCCGGGCATCTTCATGAGGTGGTAAGCCGGATGGGTCGCTGCCATGAACTGGGCCAAAGCTGGGTACCCGAGGATGGCGTTGTACGAGAGGCTGATGCGGGCGATGTCGAAGTCAATCCGCTCCGTGCCATAGTTGTCGCGGGTGCCGATGGTCACGGGGAGACGGATCTACCCCAGGGGACTGGCGGAGCCACCGCCGACCCCGGAGAAGGGCTTGCTGGGGTTCCGCAAGGACGGCGAGGTGCAGGTCGACTGCTACCTTCTCCTTCGGAGCAGCGCCAAAAATCCTACCAAGTGGAAAGCGATCCTCCCACTCGGGGGCTTAGTTGCAGTCAAGTACTCGCCTAAGTATGTAAAAATCCTACCAAGTGGAGAGCAGACCTCCCACTCGGAGGCTTAGCTGCAGTCCAGTACTCGCCTAAGTTTGAAAAATCCTACCGAGTGGAGAGCAAACCTCCCACTCGGGGGCTTAGCTACAGTCCAGTACTAGCCTAAGTATGTAAAAATCCTATGGAGTGGAGAGCAAACCTCCCACTCGGAGGCTTAGCTGCAGTCCAGTACTCACCTAAGTATGTAAAAATCCTACCGAGAGGAGAGAAATCCTCCCACTCGGAGGCTTAGCTACAGTCCGGTACTCGCCTAAGTATGTGAACATCCTACCGAGTGGAGAGCAAACCTCCCACTTGGGGGCTTAGCTGCAATCCAGTACTCGCCTAAGTTTGAAATCCATCCTGTTCCGCAAGGACGACGAGGTGCAGGTCGACTGCTACCTTCTCCTTCGGAGCAGCGCCACAAGTGCAACGTGCGCCCCAACCCGATCCGCAAGGACGACGAGGTGCAGGTCGACACCACTAATACAAAAGTTGCATCAAGTGAAGAACATGTTCCACTCGACGGAGAATTCACGAAAAACAAAGTTTGCTCGGAGGCAAAGGCAAGCATTTTCAACGATAAACCATGTTCGAATAAATCCTAAAGGTCCCAGACCGCAGATCAAAGTACTCGAGCATTCAGCCCGAAAGAGTTTAACGGTACAAAATCCACTCGGCATTCCGAGGCAAATTTAAGGTTTAGCATAGAAGTTTTTTACTTCTCAGGCAGAGGACTGGAGGGTGCGACAAACTGATCCAAGTCAATCCCATCGGCAATCCGAGTGGCAGCAGCGATGAAGGTCTCCATGAAAGACTGAAAGTTGTGCTTCCTGGTGTTGGCAACTTGGATAGCAGCCAGCTTCTCCTCTCGCGCCTCCTTGAAGTGAACACGGACCAAGGATAGAACGACATCGGCGCCGCACCTAGCAGAAGATTTCTTCCATTCCTGCACTCGACCTGGAACTTCATTTAGTCGAGTCATTAGAGACTCGAGGTCATTTTGAAGCGTCTTTCCAGGCCAGAGCGCCGTGTCGATCCGCGACGCTGCAACCTTCAGTCGAGCAAGGTAGTCCACCACTCCAGCAACACGAGACTCCAGTCGGAGCACGTTCATAGCAGCCTCATCCTTCACCAAAGAATTGATGGGGTCCAAATCCTTCTCCACTCGACTGGTTTCCTCCTCGAAGTTCTGGTAGAATTCTGAAAACACAATTCAAAGATAAATCAGTGGCTCTGCACTGGGTTGATGACAACAAGTCAGTCGGGTAGGAGTGATTACCCTCAAGCATGACGAACAACTTCTCGGCGAGCCCTCCAAGATAAGCCTCCAGATCGTTCCTCCTCCCTACCAGTTCACTTGCCTTGTCACCTAGAGCTATCTTATCATTCTTCAGACGGCTGACCTCTTGGTTGGCCGCGTTGAGAGTGGATTTCAGTGTGGAGTTCTCGTCTTCAAGGTTACCGACGGAAGCCAGTTTTTCTTCCGCAAGCTTCGTTTTGTCCGAAGCCGCCTTCTACGCTTCAGCAAGATCATGGTCCTTCTTCTTCAGAGCCTCCTCCATTTTATCTGCGAAATGACAGTGAGATCAACATCAAGAATGGGCGGAAAAGAAAGGGCAGTCGTCAGATTCTCACCAGCCATACCTTTTGCTTCGTCTCTCACCTTCTGCAAGTTCTCTTGGGCAAGCTTCAAGTCAAGGTTGAGCTGGATCTGTTTGTTTTCCAATTCAGTATAGCGAGCCACAAGCTCGCAGGATTTCTGCGAAGAATCAGTCGACCGATGTCAAAGGTAGGTTGCTTCCGAGCAACTAAGAAAAAAATCATGACGTTTCTAAGACTATAGCCGAATCAAAAATATTCGACAGTAGTCTCGGGGACTACACCTAGTGGGTGCACTCAGCGTGCCCCCACTGGTTCGACCAAAAAAAAGTCGACTGCCCGCAGTCGACCATATCCAGTGGATGCTCTCAGCGTGCCACCACTAGTTACAAGATTCCATTCGACATGGCCTGACCAGACCGAGTGAAGAAGTTCAAGTAAAGCAACACAATATAAAGACTACAGTCGACTGCCAGCAGTCCACCGTAGTCTCGGGGACTACACCCAGTGGGTGCACTCAGCGTTTCCCCACTAGTACCAAAATCCCAATCGACACACCCAGTGGGTGTACAGATACAAAGATCTTCGGAAAAGAGAGTCTTCAGATAGCATATCCTAACAGAACAAGCGGTGATCGACTGACCTGGACATTGCTTTGAAGGGCTGAACTAGCATCATAGGCTGCTTGGCTGGCTTCCCGAACCACCTTCACCTGCTCCATCATGATCCCCGCCTGGCGTATAGCCTCCTTAGTAGCACCCACTTGATCCTCAGGGACGTGGTGTGTGGAAAAAAGGGAGGGCGGATCAGCAGTCGACAATGAAGGCCGAACACTCATTAGAGGCACAAAGAAGGTCACAGAAGTCCGAGTGGTATTACCACCCTCCTGAACTACTGCTTCAGGCGCTGATGCGGTTTGTGAGGCCTTGCCAGTTGACGCATTCCTATTCCTCCTCGCCCTCAGCAGCACTTCATCATCATCATCAGGGAGATCAAAGACATGAGGAGGAGCTATAAGAAAAATCCAGAGTTAAAGATGAAAATCCAATCGACCAGAAGAGACCGTGAGTCGACTAAGAGAGGAACATCAGAAATCATACCAAGGTTGGAGGTAACAGCATCTTCCATTTCCTGGTGATGAGGACATGACTACCTTGGAAACGACCAAAAATATTGCATACATGCATATTTGTCAGGTGATTTCTAGTGCAAACTATTCAATAATCTATTTTTGTTATCCAGAACAAAAATACTTCACACACTTTTGTGTTTTGTCTAATTGCAGGTGTATGGGACATTTGTACAACACACATATGAAGATAAGGGAGAAAGAGATGTTTACTTGCTGTTCAAAAAGTTCTTTCACGTCACTTTTGGGCCAAGAGAAGATAGAGTCCAAGTCTCTCACGTTCTGGATTCAGATTCGGACTGCACAGACATACCTGACTCAAAACGGCAATAACTTTTTCATACGGACTCCAAATTGGGTGTTTCTTTTTTTGTTGGAAAGTAGATTTCGTCCTCTTTCCACTCCAATTGGAATCACCTTTAATTTCGTCCGGAGCGTTGAGTTATGGACGAAACAATATGACGCTGCAGCAGAATCCGAGTCAAACTACAAGTCCAAAGGTGTTACGTCACCTCCACTTGGGCCCATTGGCCTTGTACGACCTAGGGTTAGTTCTAGGCTGCCTTGGGACATCTTCCCACCTCCTTGGCCGCCACCCCTTGCTCCTATATAAGTAGATCCATCTAGTAGCTTTTTCCTGGGGATTTGTTTAGTTAAAAGTTAGCCATTGCAACTTCGTGTACTTCGTTTGTGTCCAACGACCAGACCAAGACCGCTTCCGGATCCCCACCTTTATCAATACTTCATATATACTCGCAATATTCAGATTGCTTTTATCATATTCTTGCTTGTTCTTCGATTGCTTGCAGGAATAGACCTTCGTGGTCAGGTTGATTGTGCTCCGGCGTGGTCAATAACCTCTCGGAGTTGGTTTAGCGATTGCTAAGGCGCAACGTCGTGCACGTTTGTAGTCGGATCGTCAAAGTCATCTCCACCAAATCGTTAGTTATCATCTCATCGAAAGATCGGGACACCCCCGCCTCTATCACCTGGTCATCATTCTTGGCAGAGATCTTAGAGGTAGCAGCACTGCAAATTTCAAAAACTAGTCAGTTTATTCAATGAGTCGACCAAGAGTCCGTCCATGTTCAACAAAAAAAGCAAGTTCTATTGTTACCCGAAAATGGTGGGAATGGTCATCCACATCTTGGGCAGGGCCTTTGGTGGCTTTGACGGCGTCGCTCGTGGATGCTTTGGAGCTTTTTTCTGTCGGCGCTGGGGAAGACGTCCGAGGGCGTTTTGACGACTGCCCAACAGGCACAGTCGCCTTACCACGTTCGTGCGCAGGATCCTGGGTGAGCTTGGATCGCCTTTCCGAGCGGGGAGGTTCGACTTCTTCCTCCTCCTCTTCACTGGAGTCGTCGTCGTCATCCCCCTCCCATTTGCCATCAGCTTGCCACTCCTCTCCACTTTCGCCTCCGCTCGCCTCCCCCTCCTCGGCCTGCTCTTGCGCTCCGTTGGGCATCGAATACATATCAGTAATGGCCTGGAGGACAACAAACAAGACAAAAGTCAATCGAATGGTTCTAAGAAAACAAAATGAAGAAAGCAAGATTACAGTCGGAGATGCAGAATCGGACCTGGTCTACTTCATATGACTGGTCGAGTGGAGGAATCCTCCTGGCTCCTGTGAGGTTGTCCTTGTTCCCGGTGATACTCGACAGCCACCCTTCCAACATCTCGTCGTTGACCTCCCCCGGATGAATCCGAGTGGTGTTATCGAGGCCCGAATACATCCACATCAGATGGTCACGAGCCTGGAGCGGCTGGATGCGCCTCCGGAGGAAGACCTCTAATAAATCCATTCTAGTCACCCCGTCGCGAACAAGCTGAACCACTCGACCGACCAGCACTTTAACTTGCGCCTTTTCTTCTGGCGTCACTTTCAGAGAGGAGGGTTTTTCTGCTCGGTTCAAGGAGAAAAGGGGAAGCCCAGTCGATTGACCTGGAGTCGCCTGGTCTTTGCAATAGAACCAGGTCGACTGCCACCCGCGGACCGACTCGGGAAAGGTCATAGCTGGAAAAGAACTTTGGCCTCTCATTTGGATCCCAAGACCCCCGCACATCTGAATCACTTGCGTCTTTTCGTCACTCGACTTGGCTTTCTTAACCGACTAAGAACGACAAGTGAAAATGTGCTTGAAGAGGCCCCAATGGGGGCGACAACCCAAGAAATTCTCGCACAAAGATACAAAGGCAGCGAGGTACACGATGGAATTTGGAGTAAAGTGATGGAGCTGCACTCCGAAAAAGTTCAAGAAACTCCGAAAGAAAGGATGAGGAGGCAGAGAAAATCCGCGATCGATGTGGGTGGTGAGGAGGACACACTCACCCTCGTGAGGCTGGGGCTTGATCTCGTTCCCCGAGAGACGCGCAGATCCATAGGGAATGAATCCCCCTTCCATCAGATCATCAAGGTCATCCTGCCGAATCACCGAGGGCATCCAGTCGCCTTGGATCCAGTCCTTGAGCAGAGCGGACCTCGAAGAAGATCCGCCCCGACCGGACTTCCTCGTTTTCCCCTGTGTCGCCGCCTTCTTCGCGCGCTCCAGGGCCGCCGTCTTCTCCTTCCCCATTGTCGCGGACGAAGCTCGAACAGGCCGGCGACGCTGAGACGAGAGCAGAGGTGGCAGAAGGTTTCGTGGAGGAAGGGGAAAAGTGAAGGCGCACAGTTCAAAAGCCCTGGGCCGGCAGCTTATATGAGGTCGCTTCCGAGTGACTGGCCTGTAGGCCCAGGTGATCCTGTCAAATCCCGCAACAGTCGCGCACGTGATACGTGGTGAAAAAGGTGGCATGGAGATCGAGGAGGCTTCGGTCTATCCCATCCGATTACTGCGGCCTCCCCCGTCCCGCGCGCTTCCCAAAATTTGAATCCCGCAAAATCCACGGACCGCGGAACAACTCATCAGACGGAGGATCTCCTCAATGCTACCACTCGGGAGTCTACAAGTAAAGAAATTCACTCGACTAAAGAAAACTAAGAATGGATCAAGGCGACTGAAAAAGAAGTTGGTGACATCACCCATGTCCATTGATCCTAAACAAGATATGTTCATGGCACGAAAAATGAGTCGGAGAAGTTCTCAACTCCTTCCCCACTCAAACCTCGATCCATTCGGGCGCTAATGATGAAGCCATGTACCTAGGGTAGGGTCATGGACCTGTCCTAACTACCCTACCCAAGGGCATCCCTAGAAGAAATCACCTTTCAATCGACTTGGAGGTGTTCCACTCGACGGAATCGAAGACACTCGACCATGAAGCAATCACTCGACCAAGATCAAGCCACTCGACGGCCAGGAGATCTAAAGCCACTCCGCACACTAACGGTCGGTCATTTAGTAGCTTTTATGGTCATCATAGCACTTTATTAGAGGCGTTACCAGTAATGCCCAGCCTTAATGTACTTAAAACCCTGCATAACTGAGGGCCGGAGGGGTCTGGCGAACTCTATATAAGCCACCCCCCTCCTCAGTGTAAAGGGTTCGCACCCCTGTAATTCATACACACAAAATCCAGTCGACCGCCTCCGGGCTCCGAGACGTAGGGCTATTACTTCTTCTAAGAAGGGCCTGAACTCGTAAACATCGTGTGCTTACAACTACTCAATAGCTAAGATCTTGCCTCTCCATACCTACCCCCCTACATTACTGTCAGAGTTAGAACCACGACAGTACCCCCGGGGTGGTTTGGGTGTCTCAAGCAAGAATATCCGAGATTGAAGAAGCACTACAGCCGTTGTATGGACATCCAACGTCTACTGCTGCTAGAATCATGTCTGGACTATAAGTTTACAAAGCCTTCCGTACGCCTTAGTAGGCCCACAAGCCTTTCGTACGTGTCACTGACTATAATTCTCAAAAAAATAGCAGGCCCACTAGTGAGCATCACATCTGTGGTGGAGAACATATAGCCCATTTGCGATTTGTAATAGTGTACGACCCATTTTTTAATTCTAATGAAATTTACTACAACCCATTTACAGTTTGTTAAAATTACAACCCATTTTCTAGCCAGGACAATGATTAATAATTTCAACCAACCTCTCAACACATAATTCAACCAAAATTCCCATATTTTGATGGGATCCGAAAAAAAATATCCCGAAATTTCGAGTCAGATTAAATATAATTTCAAAATGAATCTGTAATAGGTAAAAATCTAAAGAAATATTGTGCGCGCAATAAGTAATGAAATTAAAATTTCCAAATTCAAACAATAATATTTTTGAAACTAATTACCTGTTTGGTGCGTTTTTGTATATTTACAGCCTAGTTTTTATAATTACATCCCATTTATTATTTCTTAAAGCACATTTTCTTGTTAGGCCTAATGCATCCCTCATAGGAAGGATTTACAGTGCAGCGGGGCGGAGAATAACAAGTTGACCTGGGTTGGGTATTCCGCAAAAAAAGTATAGCTGGGCTAGCCATTTTCACCATGAAAAAATAATATCCGGGCTAGATATTTTGTCGACATAAAATAATAGCCTGGGCTAGATGGGTCACAGCCCGACCAGTTGATACCCTGCTCCTCTAAACAACAACAAAAACATCACTGAAGAAAAACTCCGCTTACACCTAAAAAACAAATACTGCTCGAGCTGCTGGGTCCCTACTGTTGGCCGCTCCTTGTGCAATTCTCTCGTTTATTGACTATATAGGTTGACGATGGTGTCAAGAAACCAGGAGGAAGCAAAAAAAATTATAGTTATATATAATAAGGAGGAACTTGCATACGTACGGCTATGGCCCTAGTGGGTCCCTACTATCATCTTGTCCAAATAAAGTCATCTCCTGATTCCACATGTTCGTTGACCATGTTGACAATGCTCGGTGCCACGGCGAGCTCAACAACTCGAAGGACGACGGAGAGGGCCTTGATATGTCTCCAACGTATCTATAATTTATGACGTATTCATGCTATTATATTATCATTTAGATGTTTTACAATCATTTTATAGCAACTTTATATCATTTTTTGGGACTAACCTATTGACTCAGTGCCCACTCCCAGTTGTTGTTTTTGCTTGTTTTTTACATCGAAGGAAATCAATATCAAACGGAGTCCAAACGCAGTGAAACTTTTTGGAGATTTTCGATGGACCAGAACACCACCAATGGGCTAGAGCAGCACTTGGGGGTGCCCCGAGGGGGGCACAACCCACCAGGGCATGGCCCGAAGTCGGTTCTTTTTTTAATAATTATGCTCAAAAAAAAAAACTAAACGAACTCCAAAAATCCCGAAATAAATTTTCCCGGGCTTCTAGAATCAAGCCCGATAAAGTGAACATTTATTTGGGCCCTAAATGCAATTTTGCAAAACGCATATTTTTCCTAAATTCAAATAAAAATATCGAAAAACTTCGAAAAAAATCTTATTCGATTTTATTATTAAATCCTCAATATTTCTATATTTTGGGAAAGTCATTTTATTCCCCCTCTCATATTTTGTAATAGAAATACTTGATGATAAAATAAATAAAACCAAATGATCCTATTTTCAAATTTTGAGAAAAGCTCAAATATGAAAATAACGAAACCCCCAACTCTCTCCGTGGGTCCTTGAGTTGCTTAGGATTTTCTAGGATCAAAACCAAAAGCAAAATAAAATATTATATGCATGATGATCTAATGTATAACATTCCAAATTAAAAATTTGGGATGCTACAAACCTACCCCCCTTAAGATGAATCTCGCCCTCGAGATTCGGGTTGGCTAGAAAATAGGTGAGGGTGGTCCTTGAGAAAATCTTCCTCTCGCTCCCAGGTAGCTTCATCCTCCGTGTGGTGGCTCCACTGAACTTTACAGAACTTGATAACCTTGCTGCGAGTGACTCGGCTGGCAAACTCGAGAATCTTAATTGGTTTCTCCTCATAGGTCAAATTGTTATCCAACTGAATTGCTTCCAATGGCACTGTGTCTCAAAGGTATGTCAGCCATCTCCGCGTGGCATTTCTTCAGCTAAGAAATGTGGAACACATCATGAACTCCCTACAATCCTTCGGGAAATTCCAACTTGTAGGCGACTTCTCCCATACGCTCCAAAACTCGATATGGTCCTACAAATCATGGCGCTAACTTTCCCTTAACTCCAAAGCGCTTAATTCCTCGAAGTGGAGATACTCGAAGATAAACTCGGTCTCCGACTTCGTAAACTGTCTCCTTGCGTTTAGAATCTGCGTAGCTCCTCTGCCTGGACTGTGCTACCTTGAGCCTATCGCGAATCAACTTCACCTTCTGTTCAGACTCTTTAACCAAATCAGGTCCAAACAACTGGCGGTCTCCAACTTCGTCCCATGACAATGGTGTCCTGCACCTCCTTCCGTACAAGGCTTCGAAAGGGCCATCTTCAAACTGGTTTGGTAACTGTTGTTGTAAGAGAACTCTGCATATGGCAAATTGTCGTCCGAACTAGATCCATAATCTAGTGCACAAGCTCTCAGCATATCCTCCAAAATCTGATTGACTCTCTCGGTCTGTCCATCTGTTTGCGGATGAAAAGCTGTACTGAATTCTAGCCTGGTACCCAAAGTCTCATGCAAATGCTTCCATAACTTTGAGGTAAACTGGGTTCCTCTATCTGATATGATACTCCTCGGAACTCCATGCAAACATACGATCCTGGTCATGTATATCTTTGCCAACTTAGCACTGGTGTAGGTGGTCTTTACTGGGATGAAATGAGCTACCTTCGACAATCGATCAACTACAACCCAAATCAAGTCATAGCCGGAACGAGCCCTTGGTAATCCCGTGATAAAATCCATGCCTAGCTTATCCCACTTCCATTCGGGTATCGACAATGGCTGTAACAATCCTACTGGCTTCTGATGCTCTGCCTTTACTCTCTGACATATATCACAAACTACTACATACTCTGCAATATCTTTCTTCATTCCGGTCCACCAGAAAGTATCCTTCAAATCCAAATACATCTTGGTATTTCCTGGGTGAATCGAATACGGTGAATCATGCGCCTCTTGCAGAATCAACTTCCAGATCTCTGGGTCATTGGGCACATAAACACGGTCTTCAAAACACAGGGTATCATGCTCATCCTCACGAAAACCTTTAGCTTTTCCTTCGCTCATTTTCTCCTTTATAGAGGCAATCTCCTTGTCAGTCTTCTGAGCTTCTCCAGTACCAGTCGCAAATGTTCCTTGTGTTCCTCTTCATTCTTCGAGTAAACCAGAATATCATCAATGAACACCACGACGAACTTATCCAAAAACTCCATAAACACTTTGTTCATCATGTTCATAAAATAGGCAGGTGCGTTAGTCTGTCCAAATGACATAACGGTATACTCATACAGTCCATATCTGGTGGTGAATGCTGTCTTAGGTATGTCCTGCTCTCGAATCTTCAACTGATGGTACCCTGATCGCAAATCGATCTTGGAAAACACTTTAGCTCCTTGCAACCGATCAAACAGATCATTGATCATTGGTAGTGGGTACTTGTTCTTGATTGTTAGCTCGTTCAATCCATGATAATCAACAAACATTCTTAACGATCCATCCTTCTTCTCCACTAGAAGTACTGGTGATCCCCAAGGCGAAGAACTTGGGCGAATGTAACCTTTATCCAGTAACTCCTTAATCTGCTTCTTAATTTCCACCAAATCCTTTGCGGGCATCCTGTATGGTCTCTTCGATATTGGCCCTGTGCCTGGCAAAAGCTCAATCAAAAACTCAATGTCTCTATCCGGTGGCATGCCTGGCAACTCTTCTGGAAATACGTCAGGGAAATCCTTTACCACTGGTACTTCCTCCTGCACAACTCCTGTCAAGGAATTTGCTTGAATCCTTTTCGGCACATGCCGTGATACATACTTGATCGTTCTTCCTTCTGGCATTGTAAGAAAAATTGTCTTACTAGCGCATTCAATGTTCCCTTCATACTTTGACAACCAATCCATGCCTAATATCACATCCAGTCCTTGTGATTCCAATACTATTAGGTCTGAGGGAAACACATAATTACCAATCCTTAATGGTTACCGATCACACCATCGACTAGCCATATACTCTGCTCCACGCGAGGTTACTAACATGGGTGACCTAAGGGCTTGGGTTGGCAGGTTATACTTATCCACAAATCCCCTTGATATGTACGAATGCGATGCACCAGTATCGAAAAGAACGAGTGCAGTAAATGACTTAACCAAAAACTCATCAGGCTGAGCTTCAACCTCCTCCACATTAACGTGGTTCACTTGTCCCCTGTTGAAAGGGTTCGGCTTGTTTCCCGAGCTTCCATTGCCATTCTGGCCGTCAGGACATTCATTGGCATAATGTCCGGTCTTTGAACACTTGAAACAGGTGACTTGGCCCAGATCTCTCTTGGCTGGGGTTGATGGGGTGGTATGGTTCTGGCCGTTGCTTCCTCCATTCTCATTACCATTCTTGGAACCATTATGATTGTGCGAGCTTCCTCCTCCATGGGTATGCTGAAAATGAACTCCCGGTTTAGGGGTAAGACGGGGCTTCTGCTGAGCTCCTGAATTATACTTCCCCTGTCCATACTTCCTCTTGCGATTTTCAATCTGCTGCTGCTTCTCCTCAATCATAAGAGCACGATCTACCAACTCCTGGTAGTTGTTGAAACTTGCTACCATCAACTGCATACTCAGCTCGTCATTCAGTCCTTCCAGAAACTTCTCCTGCTTAGCTGCATCTGTAGCAACGTCATCTGGGGCATAACGTGCTAGCTTACTAAAGTCATCCACATACTGGCCAACTGTCCGTCCTCCTTGGCGCAAGTTGCGAAACTCACGCTTCTTCATGGCCATAGCTCCTGCTGAAACATGGGCAGTACGGAAAGCTTGGTGAAACTGGTCCCATGTAACAGTGTCTACAGGGTAAGTGGCTGTAAAATTCTCCCACAATGCTGCTGCGGGTCCTTCAAGCTGATGTGCAGCAAACTTCACTTTTTCCTCATCTGTACATCCAGCAGTGGTCAACTCCCTCCCTGTCATGCGGAGCCAATCATCTGCTACTATCAGCTCGGTGCTACTGGAAAACACCGGCGGATTCAGCCTAAGGAAACGGGTCAAGTGATCAACTAGTGGTGGTGGCGGTGGGTTGTTGTTGTTGTTGTTGTTCTGGTTCTGGACTAACAACTGCATCAAAGCATTCTGCTCTAGGATCAACTGAGTGAGCTCCGGTGGGAAAGCGAATCCATTGTCACGTCTCGGAGGCATCTGAGGGTTTAGAAAAGATGAGAATTAAGAATAGAATGAGGTCTAAAGGGAAAACACTGCCCAAATGCACATGAGACAAATGCACACAAAAATCACTTCATTCAATCAAACAAGGGCATACAATCGGTCTAGAACTATCACAAAAGTGTGTGGACTATAATATGTACATGGGGGAATACTACTACTATTATGGTAGTCTACTAGAAAAACTGCTCCGATGAAGACTCCATGATATCTGCTCCAGCTTCGTCTTCAAAATCATCATCACTAGGATCGGAATCGGTGTCGTGGATGATGATGTAGTTATCTGGACAGGTTCAATCTTCATCTTCTCCTCCGGGTGCTGAATTCCCCATGAGTTCTTCAATCTTCTCCTTAGGATCGCCGTTTTGTCTCACTATAGCTACAATCTCATCCATGTAGTCCTTGCGAGTGGCCTTCAGTTCTCCTTCTAGCTCAATAATCTTTGCTTTTGCTTTCTTCAACTCGATCATGTCTGCGCACATCTGGTTCTCCTGGCGTCGAATGTGCTGGTTTAACTCCTGGATGAAAGCTGCAATGGATCTATCCTTCTTGGTGCTAACTATCTCCCATTGTTCATCTCGGCGTCTGCTAATCTGGTAAATAGTGTCCTTGAGGTCTTCTTGGTAAACTTCTCCAATGCGTCCCATGGTGATATGAGCTGCCATGCTCTTTCCTAGACTCCATGTTGGTGCATTGAAAACACACTCTATGGGCTCCGTGATTGGCGCGAACGTCCTTCCTGCAACTAGAGCTTGAATCTTCCAATGCTCCTCTTCGGGTAAAGTGGCATTGTAGGTCCCGGTGAAGCTTGGTATACCAATGTTCAGGTACTTGTGACTTCCTTCAGGTGTCGTCCAAAAGGTGTATCTTCATCCGGCTGGGTGAACTTGATCCTCGCTTCCGTCATCCTAAAAGAGTAGAAAAGATGAGGAGTCAGAAATGAGAAGAGAGTAGTGATCTAGGGCTTTAGCTTAGTGGTCGTGTCCTACAGTCAGCGTGTGCTCTGATACCATCTCTGTAGCGACCAGACCTTAAACAGTCTGACCTCTATGCTCAGGTGTCATCCCAAGATCAGTAATGCTGACACCACACAGTACTTTGAAGGATTTATAACAGAGTAGCAATCACACACTTATTACATCGATGTCTCAAAGAGAACTTATTACAATAAATATGGCTTAAGGCCATCTAATAACGATAACAGCGGAAGGCTTGGAAGATAAGCGAGTCCATCAACTCCAACGGCATCACTGAGTATAGAACCACGACCTAAAAGGCACCTTACTCGTCGTCTGAAAAGTATGCAACATGAAACGTTGCAGCCCGAAAATGGGTCAGCACATGGAATATGCTGGCAATGTAACACATAGAGAGTAATGAATGATTAAGCCTATACTACATGCATATATGGCTGGTGGAAAGCTCAATGGTTACAGTTTTGCATAAAGCCAATTTTTCCATACTGCAAAGGAATAAATTTATCTAACTATCATGGTGGTTGTTAAACATTGAGAATGGTTGACAGCATCCTCAATCCCAATTAAAGTAATCATCATTAAAAACCCAACAATATTAATTTAAAGTAACATGATGAGATTCACATGATATCCAAGTACTAGATACTCAAAAACGTCCATAACCGGGGACACGGCTAACCACGATTAGTTTGTACACTCTACAGAGGTTTGCACACTTTTTCCCACAAGACTCGATCTCCTCCGTTAGAATTCTCGCACTACATGGTGTTTGAGAAACGGATGCCCGAGACATAGTCTTTCAGAAGCGCTAGCACCTTACGATGTGATAGACCGTACCAACCTACATCCCCTACATCTGCTAGTCTACCACTGTAAGAGTTCGCACGACTTAGTCAATCATGCCAGAGCCCATAATGGCTTGTGGCTGCACACGGAAGTTTCTAGTTTGAATAATCTCATGATCCCTTTGAGCCTGGGTGGTGGTCCAAAAAGAAACAGGCAATCCTGGAATACCGAGGTACCTCAATCCACCCAGATGTGTGTTCAAGTTGCCACCTTAGATAAACCCTTAATTAAGAAACTCACATCTGTCATGGATATCACACACCCAATCCACGTCTACTAGCATAGCATGGCATAATAAGCAAACGTAGAAGTAACTCCCAGAGGTTTGATAATAAAACAGGTAATAGGTACTACCTCAACTACTTCCCATCCCACAATTTAATTAGATCCTAATCATCCAGTGTTTGAGGATTGATCTAATGCAATAAAACTGGGTAGTAAAAGAGGTATGATCAAAGTGTTACTTGCCTTGCTAATGATCCGCGAAACCTAGAGATTCGAAGTAACAGGCGGCGCACTCCGGGTATTCTATCGCAGACAAACAAACAAGCATACAATAAGTACTCATCTAATGCACAGGTAAAACTCAAATAAGAGATCTAACCAGAAAGTTCAACTTAAGAACTCCGGTTTGCAAAAAGAATCAAATCGAACGAAGCAATGAAAGTCAAATGGCGAAAGAAAACAACTTCGTTCTACTAATCTGGATCTAAGTCAAATTTTACAGGAGCAAAAACTTGTTTAAGTTAGTTAAACGGATAGAGGGTTCCGAGACGAAACTCCAGGCGCTTGAATCGCCTGATTTCGATAAACGAGCGAAAAGTTATACTAAAACGAAAATCGGATCAAAAATCACGATCAGAAAATAACCGCGGAAAATCCGAGAAAAAGAAAAACGACGAACGGATTAACAAACGAACGTTCGCTAATTAACCTAGACCAAAAATAATAAAACCGATCTAATAAAAAAATAAAAAAATAAAAAAACCGAAAATAAAACCGACGAAAACCAATCGTTTTTTTAGACGGGCACGGAAATCGAGGCGGTGGTGAACCTCGAGCGGCGGCGGCTCCGGCGGCACGCGCAGATCGAGGCGGGGCTGATGGGCTGGGGCGGCTCGGGGCGGTGCTATTTAAAGGCTGCCCCCGGCCCGTGTCCCGCTCGGGTACGGCCCGAAGTCGGTTCGTTTTTCTTTTTAAATAATTATGCTCCGAAAAAAATAAAAAGAAATACTAAACGGACTCTAAAAATCCCGAAATAAATTTTCGAGGGCATCTAAAATCAATCCTGACAAAGTGAACATTTATTTGGGCCCTAGATGCAATTTTGAAAAACGCATATGTTTCCTAAATTCAAATAAAAATATCGAAAAACTCCGAAAAAATCTTATTTTATTTTATTATTAAATCCTCAATATCTCTATATTTTGGGAAAGTCATTTTATTCCCTCTCTCATATTTTGTAATAGAAATACTTGAGGATCTAATAAATAAAACCAAATGATCCTATTTTCAAAATTTGAGAAAAGCTCAAATATGAAAATAACGAAACCCCCAATTCTCTCTGTGGGTCCTTGAGTTGCTTAGGATTTTCTAGGATCAAAACCAAAAGCAAAATAAAATATGATATGCATGATGATCTAATGTATAACATTCCAAATTGAAAATTAGGGATGTTACAGGTTTACGCTGGGAACCCAAACGGCTTAAAGCGTCCGCCGCTTCATTCTTCCGCCGGTCCTCATGATCAACCTGATAACCTTTGAAGTGACCTGCAACAATGTCCACCTCTCGACGATAGGCTGCCATGAGTAGGTCCTTGGAATCCCAAGTACCGGACACTTGTTGAGCCACCAGGTCCGAGTCACCGAAGCACTTAACTCGGCTTAGATTCATCTCCTTAGCCATCCGAAGACCATGGGGTAAGGCCTCATATTTAGCTGCATTGTTAGTGCAAGGGAACATTAAACGGAGAACATAACAAAACTTATCACCTCATGGGGAAGTTAATACGACTCCAGCCCCCGAGCCCTCCAATTGCCTGGATCCATCAAAATGAATAGTCCAATAAGTATGATCCGGCTTCTCCTATGGCACATGTAATTCTGTCCAGTCATTGATGAAGTCCACAAGTGCCTGAGACTTGATCGCCGTTCGGGGCATATATTTTAACCCGTGAGGCCCAAGCTCAATAGCCCGTTTAGCAATCCGATCGGTTGCTTCCCTGTTCTGGATTATATCTCCCGAAGGAGCAGAGCTGACCATAGTGATGGGATGACCTTGGAAGTATTGCTTAAGCTTCTGACTTGCCATAAAAACTCCATACACCGGCTTCTCCCAATGTGGGTACCTTTGCTTGGACTCAATAAGTACCTCACTAATACAATAAACCGTCCGTTGAACCGGATACTCCTTTCCGGCCTCCTTGCGCTCCACCACAATAGCCATGCTAATAGGTCGGGCGTTAGCTGCCACATATAGCAACAATGGCTCCTAATCAACAAGAGCAGCAAGAACTGGCCGATTAGCAAGCTGCCGCTTCAACTCCTCAAATGCTTCATTGGCGGCGTTAATCCAAACGAAGTTATCCGTTTTCTTCCCAAGGCGACTGATATAAAGGGATGGCCTTCTCCCCAAGACGACTGATAAACTGGCTCAACGCGGCAATCCGGCCTGCCAGTCGTTGAACATCATTGATACACTTTGGTTTAGCCAAAGAAGTTATAGCCTTGATTTTTTCCGGATTAGCTTCGATGCCTCTGTTGGATACCAGAAAACCCAAGAGCTTGCCTGCCGGTACACGAAAGACACACTTGGCTGGATTAAGCATCATTTTATAAACCCGGAGGTTATCAAAGGTCTCCTTCAAGTCATCAATCAATGTCTCCTCCTTTCTGGATTTTACCACAATATCATCCACATAGGCATGAACATTGCGGCCGATCTGATCATGAAGACAATTCTGTACACAGCGTTGATAAGTCGCCTAGGCACTTTTGAGCCCAAAAGGCATAGACACACAGCAGAAGGCTCCAAACGGAGTTATGAAAGATGTCTTCTCCTGGTCCTTAACTACCATTTTGATCTGATGGTATCCAGAATAAGCATCCAGAAAACTCAAACGCTCACAACCCGCCGTAGCATCAATGATTTGATCAATACGTGGGAGGGCAAAAGGATCAGCTGGACAAGCTTTGTTCAAATCTGTGTAGTCCACACAAATACGCCATGTGCCATTGTTCTTAAGAACCAGCACCGGATTAGCCAGCCACTCAGGATGAAATACTTCAACAATGAACCCGGCTGCCAAAAGCATGCCAACTTCCTCACCAATAGCCTTGCGTCTTTCTTCATTGAACCGGCGAAGAAATCGCTTGACTGGTTTATACTTGGGATCCACATTGAGAGTGTGCTCAGTGAGTTCTCTCGGTACACCTGGCATGTCAGAAGGCTTCCACGCAAAGATGTCCCGGTTCTCATGGATGAACTCGATGAGCGCGCTTTCCTATTTCGGATCCAAGTTAGCGCTGATGCTAAACTGCTTGGATGAATCGCCAGGAACGAAATCAACAAGCTTAGTCTCATCAACCGATTTAAACTTCAGGGCCGGATCATGCTCTGTAGTTGGTTTCTTCAATGAAGTCATATCCGCCGGATCAACATTGTCTTTGTAAAACTTCAACTCTTCTGTCGCACAAACCGACTCAACATATGCCGCATCACCTTCTTCACATTCTAAAGCGATCTTGCCGCTCCCATGGACCGTGATGGTCCCCTTATGACCTGGCATCTTGACCTGCAGATAGACATAACAGGGCCTTGCCATGAACTTAGCATAAGCCAGCCGTCCAAACAGGGCATGATACGGGCTCTTGATTTTCACCACTTCAAAAGTCAATGTCTCTGATCTCGAGTCATGCTCATCTCCGAAAGCCACCTCCAGAGCTATCTTCCCAACAGGGTATGCCGATTTACCAGGCACCACACCATGGAAAACCGTATTGGACGGTTTAAGACTTTTATCTTTTAACCCCATGCGACGGAAGGTTTCATAATAAAGGACATTGATACTACTCACCCCATCCATGAGTACCTTAGTGAACTTATAACCTCCCACCTGAGGTGCCACCACCAATGCCAGATGACCCAGATTATCAACTCGGGGTGGATGATCCTCTCTACTACACATGATCGGCTGTTCAGACCAGCGCAAGTAACGGGGCACCACCGGTTCAAGGGAATTCACAGCCCTTTTATGAAGCTTCTGATCACGCTTGCACAGGCTAGTAGTGAAGACATGATACTGCCCACTATTAAACTGCTTCGAGTTGCTCTAATAACACGACTGCTGCTGCTGCTGATTGCCCTAATGATTATAACCACCTTGATTGCCCTGATTGCCTTGATTGCTATGTCCGCTCTGATTACCGTGAATACCTGAACTGCCTCCACCATAACCCGGCCCATGAGATATGGGGCCTGAACCGCCAGCCGGTCCATGATCATACCGAAAAAATCGGAAATTTTGAACTCCTGCATGCTATAACAATCCTTCCAGAGGTGCGTGGCCGGTTTGTCCTCCACTACGCCAGGGCGGTTTACCCTTACACCGCTGGCCCTTGTCCTGCACGTTGGTATTAGCCACAAAATCCAAACTGTTATCCGCTTTACGCTTACCGTTGTTTCCATGACCCGCCGGGTTATGCTGCTATCCCTTGGTATTGCCGCTCTTCTTTCCCTTCCCTGTCTTATCATCGTCAGACTCGGGATCCTTGGTACTATCAGAGTTGGCATACTTCACCAGAGCAGCCATAAGAGTCCCCATGTCATTGCAGTGATGTTTGAGTCGTCCCAATTTTAACTTCAGGGGTGTGAACCGGCAATTGCCTTCTAACGTCAAAACTGTTGTGTCAGCGTTGATGCGGTCTGATGAATGCAAGATTTGCGACACCAGACGCACCCAATGGGTTGTTGATTCTCCTTCCTTCTGAACACAGGCAGCCAAGTCCACAATCGACATGGGCTGCTTGCATGTGTCTTTGAAATTCTGAATAAACCGGGCTCTAAATTCGGCCCATGACCCAATGGAGTTAGCTGGCAAGTTTTTCAACCAAGTGCGAGCCGTTCCTTCCAACATCATGGTAAAGTATTTAGCGCACACCGCATCGTCCACAACCAGCATCTCCATTGCCATCTCATAACTTCCAACCCGTGACTCGGGGGATAAATCGGCGGTGTAATTCGGCACTTTACGTGGGCCTTTGAAATCCTTGGGCAGGCGCATGTTGCATAGTGCTGGGACGAGACACGGCAATCCCAAAGAGCTGGAAGTAACCCCTGGTTCCACCAACGTGGTTGGACGAACCGGAGTAAGTTGGCGGGCCTCATGCTGTGCCGCTAACTCGGCCTCTCGACGTGCTCTAGCGCGATCCACCACATCCTGAGCATCACCACCGCCACCCGTCGGGTTATGGCCACAGGGCGGATCACGATTTCGTGCATTGCTTGATATGGCTGGTTCATCAATACGCCTACTGTAACTCCAGCTTGGGCGGGGAGTAGAATGGATCCTTTCGCGACTATATGAATAAGCATGTTGCTGAGTTAAAGCTGTCTGAAGGAGCTCCCTAGACCGTCGCGTCTCGACCGCTACTGGGGACTCCCCTTCGATCGGGAGAGCTGCCAATCGTGAAGCGGCAGTGACAATGTTATCCATCGGGTTAGAATAGTGACCCGATGGTGTTGGGACATGCTGCGACGGAACGTTGTTCTGACGGGGTGGATCTGTTGGACGCGGCTGAATCGGCGCTCCTGTTCCGGGTTCCTCTGCACAGTTTACCACTAGCGGATTACTGGTCCCTGCTCCTGGGGTATTAAAGAGGTTCCTGGCCTCATAAACCGGCGGCAGGTGATATCGGTACCTTCTTCTCATAACGTCGTTTGACGCATTCTGATCCAACATAAGCCGATAGGCCTGTGCATCTAACGCGGCCCGTTCTGCAGTCATCCTGGCATCCTCTGCTGCCAAATCGGCCTTGGCCTGCGTTATCTGATCCTTCACTTTTGCAATCTCCACAGTATGCTCATCCGGATTCAGTGGATTAACCTCCGCCATCAATGTTGCCAAAGCGCCGAACAAATCAGATAAAACCTGAGCCAGTGGTCGTACAGGGTCTCCTGCCCCGGCCGCTGTCGCTGCTGCTGATCCAGAAATCACCGCCGCTGTGGTCGAAGAGTGGAGCGCTAGCTGTGTACCGGCCAGGAAGATCGCAACCCGATTTGGACGATCAAAGGGGTCCGAAATACTGTCGCCATCGGAACAGCCCCCAATCCAGCCATCTTGCAACTGATATAATGACTCGGTCTCTCCGGTCGATGACTCATCACTGGAATAAACGACGGTTTACCACCATATTCCAATCTAACCTCTGATTCCCCTCCGTGGACGACTCCCACGAAGGCATGCTTCATGACAGACTTAACCCGGGCAAATCTCGCACGCTGAGCCGTTTCGACGAGGTCGGTGCAGATGTCCGGCTCATGGCCCGGTTCGCCGATCTTGCCAATGAAAACGTGTATGCCGCCGAAGGGGACCCGGTACCCATACTCGATTGAGCCGGCCTCGGGGCCCCAGCCTGCATCGTCGATGTAGAGCTTTCCACGACGACTCTTGGTCATCCGGCCCACATCGTAGCCCTTGAGTCCTTCGAAGCTACCCTCTAAGAACTCGAAACCATCATGCGATAGCCCCACGGTGGGCGCCAACTGTCGTGGTTTTGTCACGGCAGATGTCCTAGGGAAAGGACTTAGTCATGGAGCCATCGCTACGGGTTAGCTTAAAGGGGTTAAAGCGAACAAGGGATGCAGAGAGTTTATACTGGTTCGGCCCCTTGCGGTGAAGGTAAAGGCCTAATCCAGTTGTTGTTGAATTGCTAGGGTTTCGATGACCAGGGAGCGAATATGCTTTGCCTGAGTCTCGAGTTGTTGTCTGTTCTCCTAAACCGCCGCCGGGTCGTCCCCTTATATACATGGGTTGACGCCCGTCGGTTTACAGAATCCCGAGGCCGGCTCATAAATGTGTCCGGCTCGATCTCTGCTCTTCCTATCTTACAACACAAGTTTACATATCAATACCGGTTTATGTCTACAGGCCTTAAACCCGCTTTGGTCCCTGGGCCTTCATAAAGTGTCACCGTCTTGTCTTCATGGGCTTTAGATACAATGAACCATTATGGGGTTAACCCGGCCTCTCCTGGCTGGTTTTCGCCTAGTAGTAATATCCCCAACAGGTTATCTTACGATGGATGAAGGAATAAGGAGTAAGAAGAGCCTAAGCTTGGGGATGCCCCGACATCCCAAGCTATTATCCAAAAGAGAGCAAGCAACTAAGCTTGGGGATGCCCCGAGTGGAATCCCCTCTTTCTTCTAATGACCATCGGTATTTTACTCGAAGCTATATTTTTATTCGTCACATACTATGTGTTTTGCTTGGAGATACTTGTAATGAGTCTTTGCTTGTTTTATTTTGTGTTTTAAGTCTTGATTCCTTGGTGGACACACCTATTTGAGAGAGCCAAAAAATTTTCATGACTTGTTAGAATTGCTCTCTATGCTTCACTTAAATATTTTATGAACTATGGACCCTCTCTAGTGCTTCACTTATATCTTTTTGAGCATGGTGTGCTTTAGTATTTTTGAAGAAATGCTCTCTTGCTTCACTTAGATTTATTTGAGAGTTAGTAAAATTTTCAAGAAATTCTCTCTTGCTTCACTTAAATTAATTTGAGAGAAAGAAAGAATATTATGCTCATGATCTTCACTTACATTTGTTTGAGCTTGTCAAAATCAACATATGAAAATTAGTCCCAAAGTGATAGATATCCAAGAAGGATATAATAAAAACTTTCATGAAGATCATTGGATAAAATATACTTGATTCTTAGTAATAGTTTTGAGATATGATGATGCCATATGAGAGTCATCTTGATGAGTAATTATGCTTTAGTAAGAATATTGGTGTTAAGGTTTGTGATTCCCTATGCAAGCACGAAAGTCAATAATTATGCAATGAAATTATATCCTACTTGTGGTGCACTATTCAGTGTTAATTATGCTTAATGCTCGCTTATGAGATTATTCGTTTCTTGGTTGGTCGCTTCTCAATATTTTGCTAGCCTTCATTTTGCACTAAGTATGATCACTACTTGTGCATCCAAAAACCTTTAAACCAGTTTTGCCATATGAGTCCACTATACCTACCTATATGCGGTATTCTTTTGCTGATCTAAGCAAATTTGTATGTGACATCTTTAATTTTCAAAATAAACTTCTCTTTTGTGTGTTCGTACCGCTCGCGGAGCGGTGAGGGGTGGCTAATATTTTCCATGCTAGATGTGTTATTCTCGCGATGAGTGTTTATTCACTTGTCATTGCACGGGAGTAAGGTAAAGGTATTAGGGATGCCCAGTCCCGAAATGAAAAATGAATATACTTTATGTTGTCAAATAAAAATTCCTTGGAAAGTGTTGGTATGTAAGGCAACCGTGGATACGACTAGCCATGAAAAGTAAAAGTGTGGTTGAAAAAGGAATAAAATTTATTTTCTGTTTGGGAATCGCCTATGATATATCTAGCATGGAAAGTGTTGGGAACTCTAAGTCGTTTTCGTTGGTGGGAAGGACACACCTCCCGAAATGTTTTATCTCTAAGTTTTTCACTTTGAGCTCTGGCACCTCTACAAATCCCTACTTCCCTCTGCGAAGGGCCTTTCTTTTTTACTTTATGCAATTTTTATTTTGAATTTGAGTCTCCATCTTCTCTTATAAAAGCACCAATTAGGAGGCAGTATGAACGTACTTGAGCATTGGGTGTAGTTAATATTCGAGTGTGTTTCCAAGTATCTATAAATTTTTATTGTTCTATGCTATTATATTATCAATCTTGGATGTTTTATAATCATTTTATAGTCATTTTATACCATTTTTTGGTACTAACCTGTTGACATAGTGCCACATGCCAGTTGCTGTTTTCTGCATGTTTTTTACATTACAAGAAATCAGTACCAAATGAAGTGCAAATGCAACGAAACTTTACGGAGAATTTTTATGGACCAGAAGACACCTAATGGGCCAAGGTAGCGCCTGGGGGTGCTCCGAGGGGAGAACAACCCACCAGGGTGCGCCAGGAGGCCCAGGCGCGCCCTGGTGAGTTGTGCCCACCTCGGGTGCCCCCCCGGACCGCCTCTTTGCTCTATAAATACCACAATATTCCAGAAACCCTAGGGGAGTCGACGAAAATCAATTCCAGCCGCCGCAGAGTCCAGAACCACCAGATCCAATCTAGACACCATCACGGAGGGGTTCACCACTTCCATTGGTGCCTCTTCGATGATGCGTGAGTAGTTCTTTGTAGACCTTCGGGTCCGTAGTTAGTAGCTAGATGGCTTCCTCTCTCTCGTTTGATTCTCAATACAATGGTCTCTTGGAGATCCATATGATGTAACTCTTTTTGCGGTGTGTTTGTGGGATCGGATGAACTTTGAGTTTATGATCAAATCTATCTTTTTATATCCATGAAAGTTATTTTAATTTCTTTGATCTCTTTTATGCGTGATTGCTTATAGCCTCGTATTTCTTCTCCGATATTCGGGTTTTGTTTGGCCAACTTGATCTATTTATCTTGCAATGGGAAGAAGTGCTTTGTAGTGGGTTCGATCTTACGATGCTCGATCCCAGTGACAGACGGGGAAACGACACGTATGTATCGTTGCTACTAAGGATAATACGATGGGGTCTACCTCTACATAGATAGATCTTGTCTACATCATGTCATCTTTCTTATTGCATTACTTCGTTTTTCCATGAACTTAATACACTAGATGCATGCTGGATAGCGGTCGATGTATGGAGTAATAATAGTAGATGCATGCTGGATAGCGGTCGATGTATGGAGTAATAATAGTAGATGCAGGCAGGAGTCGGTCTACTAATCTTGGAGGTGATGCCTATATAATGATCATTGCCTAGATATCGTCATGATTATTTGAAGTTCTATCAATTTCCCAACAGTAATTTGTTTACCCACCGTTTGCTATTTTTCTCGAGAGAAGCCACTAGTGAAACCTACGCCCTCGGGTCTCTTTCTCATATTATTTGCCTTTGAGGTCTACTTTTTCTTTGCTTTTATTTTCAGATCTATTAAACTAAAAATACAAAAATACCTTTCTGCGTTTTATTCTTATTTATTTTATTTGGCGTTCGATCTATCAATCTACTAAAATTTTATCTCACGTCCGTTTGCCTATCTTGAGGCGCAGCTACCCGAAAGGGATTGACAACCCCTTTTACACGTCGGGTTGCGAGTAATTGTTATTTATGTGCAGGTGATGTTTGCATTGTGTTGCTTGGTTCTCCTACTAGTTCGACAACCTTGGTCTCATAACTAAGGGAAATACCTACCGCCGCTGTGCTGCATCATCCCTTCCTCTTTGGGGAAATACCGACGTAGCTTCAAGCCGCATCACGTCGGCACCTCAATCTTTTTCCCGTGCCTGTGCACAGTCTGGGGAATAGACCCAGGGTTTGTTGCACCGACAGAAGTACCCGGGCATGCCCCGAACACGCTACCGAGCGTCGTCGGGGTAGGGCCTAATAAGTGCACAGGCAGGGATGCTGAAGAGGACGGTCTCTTGAGGTCTTCTTTGCTTCTTCGTCAATCTTGAGCTTGGGTCAGTTTCCGATTTCCCCGCATGTTGCATGTAACATTGCAAAAAAAACTTCGATCGTGGCCCGCGGATTTCCCATGTACCATGATCATGGGGCGGAAACTGCCACCCACTTGCCTCCTTTTCCGCACGCACCTGCCACGTGTTCTGCATGCATTGGACGTGGCAGGTGGTGGATGCGGAGGGCACGGGGAGGAGTGCCATGGCCGAAAACTGGGTGCTGATGGCTGGAGCAGAGGGTCGGCCTTGATTCATAGAGCTGTAGAGGGTGCATAGTGGCCGTATTGGAGGAGCGGGGCGGCCATTTCCTGTGTGAGAAGCCAGCCCCTGCCTCTCCCTCCTATAAAAAGGGGTATGGGTAGTGCCTCTCTGCACACACTTCTTCTCCTTCTCTCCAATCCTTCCCTTCTAGTCATGGTGAGAGGGCGAGGGCGCGGTGGTTTCCCAGTGGCGCGACGAGGGCTTCTACTCGACAGCACATCCCTCCTCCTCAGAATCCTGTGGTTGCAGATCCCGCCGTGGGAGGTGGAGGGAGGGGGCGAGGCCGAGGTTGCCGTGGCGCCCGAGGAAGAGGAGGGCCGGGCGGCGCCTTGGCTGCGCCCCCCGGCAGCTCCTCCACCAATGGAAGGCCATGCCGGGGACCAACCTCGAGAGTTCATGATCTGGCTGTACAAAACCCTATGCGGTCACCTTCGCCTCCCAACTCCCTTCGCGCGGGAGATGGAGCTCGAACAACCACGCGCTCTGAGGTTGCACATGAGGGGCTATGGGAATGGAGGCATGTGGGTTGATGTCGACTTCCCCGCCCCTCACGTGATGTACCTCCGCCGCGGTTGGAAGACTTTTGCTCGCGCCCATGGCTTCTTGGAGGGGCACGTTCCCCAATCCAAATTAATGGAGAGCGGCCTGCTCTCCGTCAAGATCTTAGGGAACTCGGGAGGTCACTTAGGGTGCTATGTGGAGAGCTCGACCGACGACGAAAGCTCCTCCTCGAGCGAGAGCGACGAGGGGGACAGTGATGATGATGACAACGACAGCAGGCAGGAGGGAGATGACTCTGACTCCGGCTGATCGCCACCGGGACCATCTTCATCAGGCGACAACACCATCATCTGCATATGCATCTCCTCCCCGGCAATGCGATTTGCCAGGGAGTTGAATGCAGAGGTGTGGATGGTGCTCTCGGGCTCCTCCAGCAGTCCACAGCTAGACCCTGGCAGGCTTCCTCTCGGGTTGCAGCTCCGTTAGCCCTGCCGAGCACTGCTGGCCCTGGTGGTGGTGGTCGATGGGTCGCCTTTGCCATGCTCTCCATCGATGCGTTCCCCGGTGCTCTTCCACTCCCATCGGGCTACCTCTCCTGGAGCCCAAGGGGGCGGGCTGGGCTTCTGCCCAGGCGCTCCTTTTGTCCTCCTCGCCTTCGACGGCCGTGCCTAGGAGGATAAGGACAAGAAAGGGCATCACGCGACACTTATCTTCTTTCAATCTTAAACCTGTAGGCATTCGCCAAATTTAAATTCAAATAATGTAATCTATCGAGTCCATGTTTGTGTTCTGTAATGCTTGTACTTGTATTACCTGCTATTAATGAAAAAGATGAACCTTGCCGGGAACCAGTGCATGTATACGTCCATGTAGTGGTGGAACGCCTCCTTAGTGTAAATAAACGAGTTTTCCCGGCAGACTATCTTGCCGTCACCTTTTTGCTTGCCAGAGAACTGTGTCTACAGGGCAAAAATAAAGGGACCAGCCCCCCGCCAACCCCCTTTTACCAAAGGCCACTGCGACCATCCTGATCGAAGCAACATTCGAATCAAGGATGGGAGCACCTAAGTTTCAAAGGAGTGGCGAGGTTTTCTCATGCACAAGTTATAGCTTACAGAACACTAACGGACAAGAGGTAGAACTTATCTGTTTGGTTTGCCAGAGATCGCAATGTTGGTTCCTCTTCCCAACTCCTTGCAGAGGCCAGGTTCGCGGCAGGAACCTGCAGCTTCATGCAGATGGGAACTATGCAATATGTGATCCTATCTATATGCATATGCAAATGCTCATGAAATGCTTATGCAATGCTTATGCAATGCTCTTGGAATGCTCATGCATGCATGCAACTTGGTTGGGGGCCCCCACAGTGCTTCGTTTATTTTTCTATTGCACAAGGTCATCGCCCTGGCTTTGTACAAGGGGTTACATGCAGCTGAGGCAAGGCCTGCACAAAAGGGTGGCTGCTGGGCAGGGCCCGACAGCCGCCCATACGGGTAGAACTTGCGGAGATGCTCAATCCATGATTTTTGCAACTAAGTGCCATCCCCGGTCTCTAGACGGACTGCGCCAGGTCTGGTGACTCATACTTCCCTGTAAGGGTGTTCCCACTTCGGTGACAACTTGTTTGTACCCTTGGCGGACAGAACGCGCCTAAAGACAAGGTAGCCTTCCTCAAAATACTGGGCATGAACCCTGTGGCTATGATAGTGACGCAAGGCTTGCTGATAGCATGCAACACGCATAGCAGCCCGGAGATGGTTCTCCTTTGTAGTGATCCGACCTCTGACGGTCAAATCTCTATGCATAAGTGATGTAGGGTGGAACCTGAGACGGACGATCCTTCACGAAAGGAGTGGATCCCTACTAAGAACACGAAGAACATGAGGGGAAAACGAGGGAAAACACAAGAGGAACTCTCAAACCAACAAGATATAGTCACACATATGCTAGATCCGAGTACACATAGAGATCACACGGTCCAAAATCAACAAGGGACGATACATAGGGTAACCAGTTATTCTCCGTGAGGAGGTCTTGATGGGGCCACCCAAGAGGGGGTCTTGAACCCAACATGGATCTTCTCCGTAGAGGGGCCGCGGTCTCTCTTGAGGAGTAGATCTGTATGGATGAGCAAAAGCTATCCTCACATATGAGCTAAACCAATGCTAACCCTAGAAAGAGGTGGTGGAGTAGTATATATAGAAGTTGGGGGCGAAGGGGTACATGGGCCTCGGCCCAACATCATGCACACAGGCACTGTCCAGATGATCCGGGCTTAGGGGGTCCGGATGATCCGGTCGGCGTCCGGATGGCACGGTTGTGTCGTGGGCGCCGCTGGAGGTCCGGATATCTGGGTCCTAGTTCGGACGTCTGGGTGTAGCCGGATGATCCGGGGCTGGGTCCGGATGATCCGGCTTCGTGGTGCAGCTTCGGGTGTCCTGGGGCTGGTTAGCCGGATCGTCCAGGCCGTGGTCCGGATCGTCCGGGCTGGGGCCGGATCGTCCGGACGATGGTCCGGATCATCCGGTCTTCTGTTGAACTTGCCCTTCTTCTTCTCCATCTTCACGTCCATCTTCCTCTTCTGATTCTCCTTGCTCCTTAGAGTCTCCATGGCTAACTCCTTGACACCTAAGTATGCACAATGTCTCCGTTTGAGGTAGTAGCCATGTCTCATGTTCATCGAAGTGGATTTGTGAGAGGAGAGATGTCACCTCGGTTTCGAGAGCTCTTGCACGTGCTCGTGTCATCGGTCCACTAGGCACATGGTGAGACGATGGTAGGTCCATTGGGATGACCTTGGGATGCTCTGCAATTTCTCCCCTCCCTTGGGAAAGATCCGACCTCGGATCGAAATGCTCATCACCATGGTACAGAGAGAGATCTTTAACGTTGAAGATGTCGCTCACAGAGTACTTGTCGCGTGGGATGTCAATCTTGTAGGCGTTGTTGTTGTAGCGTGCAAGCACCTTGAAGGGTCCATTGGCTCGTGGTAGACGTTTGGACTTGCGTTCGTTGGGCAAGCGGTCCTTGCGAAGGTGTAGCCACACAAGATCTCCAATGTTGAATATCATGGGTTGCTTGTTGACGTTGAGCTTGGTCGCGAGTCGTTGTACTTGGCGCTCGATGGTGTGCCTTGTATCTTCATGCATCTTCTTGAGGTGGTTGACTCAGGCACTCGCGTCCATGTTTGTGCGCTCTTGTAGTGGTAGAGGTAGAATGGCCAATGGGGACAACGGGTTGAAGCCGTAGACGACCTAGAAGGGGGACTTGCCAGTAGTCTTATGTCTTGCACGGTTGTAGGCGTACTCGGCGATAGGTTCACACTCCTCCCACTCCTTGATGTTCTTCTTTATCAACACGCGTAGTAGAGTGGAGACCGTATGGTTTGTCACCTCCGTTTGGCCGTCGGTTTGTGAATGATATGCCGTGGAGAATACTAGCTTGATTCTGAGCTTGGCGCATAAGGTCTTCCAAAAGTAACTCAAGAACTTGACGTCGCGGTCCGAGACAATCGTCTTTGGCACTCCATGTAGACGCAATATTTCCCTGCAAAAGAGATTGGCAACATGTGAAGCATTGTCTATCTTGTTGTAAGGAATGAAATGAGCCATTTTTGGAGAATCGGTCCACAACAACAAAAACGGAATCCTTGCCATTTCTTGTTCTAGGCAAACCAAGCACAAAATCCATGCTAATATCTGCCCATGGGTGATACGGAATTGGAAGAAGCATATATAGTCCATGATATTGAGCTTTAGCCTTAGCTTTGCGACATGTAGAGCATCGGTTGGTGAAGCGATTGACGTCGCGGAACATCTTAGGCCAAAAGTAGTTCTTGGAGAGCGTAGCAAGGGTCTTGTCTCGTCCAAAATGTCCCATTAGTCCTCCTCCACAAGATTCTTGCAAAAGCAACAAACGAAGAGAAGACTCGGGGATGCAAAGTTTGTTAGCTCTCATAAGATAACCATCTTTGATGTAATAGCATTCCCAAGATGTATGCGTCAAACATTTGGCATAAGGAATGGCAAAAGTAGGATCATGCTCATACCAGTCTTTTATGTGCTCAAAGCCAATGACATTCAATTCAAGTTGAGTAACAAGCATGCATATACGGGAAAGCGCATCCCCCACAACATTTTCCTTACCTTTAATATACTTGATGACGTAAGGAAAAGACTCAATAAATTCACTCCACTTAGCATGACGCTTGTTCAACTTAGTTTGACCCTTAAGGTATTTAAGTGTTTCATGATCGATATGGATGATGAATTCATGAGGGCGGAGATAATGTTCCCATTCACGCAAAACTCACACTAAAGCATATAGCTCTTTGTCATAGATGGGGTAGTTGAGTTGCGCTCCAGAAAGTTTCTCGCTAAAATATGCTATGGGGCGCTTCTCTTGCATTAACACACCTCCTATGCCACTACCACTAGCATCACAATGAATTTCAAAAGGTTTGTCAAAGTTGGGTAATGCAAACACGGGAGCATGAGTAAGCAAATTCTTAAGCTCATTGAAAGCGCTATCTTGAGATGGTCCCCAAACAAAGGGTGCATTCTTCTTGCTCAAAGCAAGTAAAGGTGAAGCAATAGTGCTAAAATCCTTCACAAATCTACGGTTGAAACCGGCTAAACCAAGGAAACTACGCACTTGTTGCAAATTGGTTGGTTGGGGCCAAGTTTTAATAGCATTGATCTTAGATTCATCAACATGAACACCCTTAGAAGATACTACAAAACCCAAGAAAACAAGCTTATCAAGACCAAAAAGGCATTTTTTTCCATATTAGCATAAAGTTGCTCTTTTCAAAGAGTTTGTAGCATGGTGCGAAGGTGGGTGACATGCTCTTTGAGAGATTTGCTAAAAACAAGGATATCAGAAAAGTAGACAACAACAAATTCACCAATATAAGGGTGAAACACATAATGCATAAGACGCATGAAAGTACTGGGTGCTTCCGATAAACCCATATGCATGACTAACCACTCATACAAACCAAACTTTGTTTTGAAAGCGGTTTTCCATTCATCACCCTCTTGTATGCATATCTGATAGTAACCACTTTTAAGATCAATTTTGAAAAAGATAGTGGCACCGCTAAGTTCATCTAGCATATGGTCAAGGCGTAGAATGGGTACCTATATCTAACAGTGATAGCATTGATGGGTCTACAATCAAAACACATGCGAAAGCTACCGTCTCTTTTTGGCACAAGAATGACCGGTACGGCACAAGGACTCAAACTTTCACGCACATGTCCATGGTCTATGATATGCTTTACTTGCCTTTGTATTTCTTTGGTTTCTTCGGGGTTTACTCGGTAGGGAGCCTTGTTTGGAAGTGGCACTCCGGGGATGAGGTCGATGCGGTGCTCGATGCCTCATAGTGGAGGTAGACCCGGCGGTAGCTCGTCGGGGAAAACATCTTGGAATTCCTGCAATAAATAAGATAACACCAAAGGTAGATTGTGAGAGGTGTTAGTTTTTGGTCCCTCATCCTTGCACAATAGGACATAGTGTAGGACACTTGATGGGTTCTCACACACTTCTCTCATCTCACGTTTGCTGGAAAATAGAACTAAGTTTTTCTTGTCGCTCATCATGGAGGCACTCAATTTTGGCTTGTGGCGCTCACTCTCTTTTTGGTGGTTCGCTCTCTCACTATTCTCTCCATGATGGGTTGCTCGCTTGTCTACGATCACTTGGCTTGGAGACATAGGTCATAGCACATACTCCTTTCCTTTCATCTTGAAGCAATAGTGGTTTGTATGCCCGTTGTGGATGACACCTCAGTCATATTGCCATGGTCGTCCAAGAAGGAGGTGGCAAACGGTCATCGGGAGGACATCACACTCCAAAGTGTCTTCGTAAGCTCCGATCTTGAAAGAAACTTGTACTCTATGCTCGACTTGGATGGTGCCGGTGTCGCTTAGCCATTGAACCTTGTATGGGTGCGGGTGCTTCACCTTGACTAATTCGAGCTTGGAGCATAGTTCTTCACTTGCGAGGTTATGGCAACTCCCTCCATCGATGATGACCTTGACGGACCTTCCATTGATGTCGGCCTTAGTGTGGAAGATATGGCATCTTTGGTCTTCGTCTTGTTGATGGTGAAGAGTCAAGACCTTGGAGACAACAAGAGCGGGGCTCGAATCTTCGTCACAAAAGACTTTATCATCTTCATCTTCGTTGTTCACTTGCCGGTGCATGGCCACTTGCTCAAGGGCTTCCATTTCCCCTTCACTCATTGAGGCATAGGTTCCATCGTTGTTGACGATCATGGTGCGCTTGTTTGTACACTAAAAGGACTTGTGGCCTCCGCCGCCGCATGTGAAGCATTTGAAGGAACTTGTCTTGATGGTCTCATCGGTTAGGGTAGATGATGATGAAGCTCTCGGCTTGAAGTTGCTTGTAGTGGGAGGACGACTTGAAGTTGTCGAAGTTTTCTTGTAACTTGACTTGTCGCCGTTGCTTGTATATGGTTTGGTTGAGGTAGAAGTTGTTGGAGTCGTTGAAGCCTGATTGTTGGAGAGGCCATAGGACTTGGATGACAACTTGGCGTACTTGAAGTCATCTTGCACTTGGCGTTCCGCTTTGGTGGTTGGTGCACTAGCTCGATGAGGTTCGAGTATGGTTGGAAGTCGGTGATCTTCTTGATAGGATGATTGAGTCCATTCAAGAAACGTGCCATAGTTTGCTCATCATCTTCCGTGACATTGGCTCTTATCACGGCAATCTCCATTTCCTTGTAGTACTCTTCAACGCTCTTAGTTCCTTGCTTGAGGAGTTGGAGTTTCTTGAAGAGGTCATGGTTGTAGTAGTTTGGCATGAATCGTGCTCTCATGACATCCTTCGTTTGCGCCCAAATAGTGATGGGTGGTTCACCTCTTGCCTCTTGGCGCTGAATGACTTGTTCCCACCAAATGAGGATGTAGTCTTGGAATTCAAGGGATGCCATCGCTATATTCTTCTCTTCTTCATAGTTGTGCAAGCGGGAGATTTTGTCAACCTTCAATGCCCATGATATGTACTCTTCCGCGTCATTGCTTCTGGTGAACTTGGGCATGGTGGACTTTAGCTTGCCGTATCATTGCTCTTCACTGTGTTGGGGTCGAGGATGATGACACCCATGTCGTTAAGGATTGAAAAACTAATGTTGCCCTTGGCGAGGAGGGTTGTCGACCTCATGTTGCTCTTGTCTTGGAGGATTTCCATTGTCTTCATGCTCTCGATGAACTTGATGTTCTTGTCTAGCTTGTGGAGGAGCTTGTCGAGCTTGATGTGGAGCTTGAGGAACTTGACAATGCACATCTGATTGATAAATCCTTTCTTGGACTTCATCGCGAAGTTCTTCTTGTTGCTTACGAGCTTACCGGTTGCGCGTGGCCATGGATCGACTTGAATCTCGGAGGGCACGTTGTGCCTCAAGTGCTTGAGCTTCACGTAGTTGTTGTTCTTGGCGTTGTGCCTCGGCATCTTGTGCATCTTGGTGTTGGCGCGCTCGCTCCTCTTGTTCTTGTTGGCATTGACATTGTTGTTCTTGTGCTTGCGCAAATGTAGAGTCGGTGTCGTGTAGAGGATTGCAGTTGGCTTGACGATCTTGACGCGCAACACGACGAAGAGTATTCGATGTCGGGGTACTTGAGCCTGAGATAGTGTCGTAGGATTGTCGACTCGAGCGGCTCCGTCTTGAGTAGGACGAAGTGGTACAAGAGCGGTTGACCAACAAGGCATGAATCTTGTCCATTCTTGCGTCGTTCTCGTGCTTGTGTTCGTCGAGCTTGTTGTTGAAGTAGTTTCTTGTACGCTGCTCGGAGAGTCGCAAGTCGGTGGCGAGGCTGTCGATGCGGTCACCCATTGCTAGTTGCTCTTCATGCAAGGCTCGTTGAGTTCCAAATAGGTGTAGTTTGGTGACGTAGTTGTTCGGGTCATCGTCTTGCTCGAGGAAGAGTGGGTTGGTAGAAGTACTTGGCCTATCCATCATTGCAACAAAATGTGTGAGTGGGAGAAAGAGAATAAATTATACCAAATGTACCTTGACCGCTATTGAAGATGGATCAATGATCACTCCAATGTATAACAAGGAAATAGCACAATTGGTACCAATTCTTGTCGGTTTCTCACACCTACACAAGTAAAAGCTTATGGTGGAGCTTGGTTAGGATGGTGGCACAAATTTTGATGTGAAGGTAAGCAAGACTCAATAATGTTGGAAAAGATTCGCATTTTGCAAATGCAACAAGTAGACCAATAGCAAGATGGGTACCGGAAACACACATGCAAATAGATAAGTGGGGTCGTGCAACCAAGGAACGAGCCAAAATGTGGAGTCCACGAAAAAGCTCTTGTTGCAGAACACTAGAGAGACGCTAGCACAATTGCACAATAGGCGGATACGAACTTGTGCACAACCTACTAAGCAAAAATGCAACGACTTCTATCCCAAGCATGCTCTATGTATGATGTTCCGATGATATGATCCAAGATGATCGAGTATGACAATCTTAATGTTGTATGATGCTATGGTTCTTGCTTATAAGCTCTTTGCTTATCTTTCCCTTTTGCTTAAAAGCTTGTTTGGCTCTTTGTGTGTTGAGCTCTTTTCTCATGCAATGCTTCACAAACCAAGATAGCAATTGTGTATGCGATGACAACTTTGTGACACAAGAGATGATACCGAGATATGCAACCCGATGATATGGTATGTATGCTATGGGAAGTATGATCACTAATGTGCACAAGTCACATTGCCGGCAATACTCAAAGGTTAGTCTCGATTGGTAAGTGATGCAAAAGTAAGGCTATGGGATTATCAATGCAAATGCAAGAAAGTATGATGATGTTACGATACCAAGGTGAGGTTGATACCAAAATAATGTAGCCGTTCGTAGTAGTCCTTGGCGAAGATGAGTGGCAGTGATGTCGATGTCGAACCGTCCCTAGTTAGCCAAAACACCCTAGGAAACGATGAACCACAACTCAAATTCTCAAAACCAAATGCGGCAAAAATTTATCGGAGTTGGTAGCGGTCAAGTGCTAGTAGGATTTGGTGTATGGAATGGGTTTGTGGAAATTAGGTGGTGGTGGTCGAAGGGGGTATGCGGAAGCGTAAGTGGTGGTGGGTAAAACCTGCAAAAAATGCAGTTTCAGCAGAGGAAGCCGGATGATCCGGGTCACGAGCCGGATGATCCAGGTGGGTCAACTGCGCTCGGGGATGGCTCGGGATGAACTAAAAAACGGGGATAAATCTGGGGATTTTGGATGGATTGCGACGTGGAGATAGTTGGGAAAGGTAAGATCCACTTGCAACACAACAAATTCACGAATCAAAACCAACAAAACTTCATCAAAACCTACAAATCACAAGAAAAAAATTTGGGGCTATTTTTGTGTGTATTTTCGGGTTAGGACATAAAACAACAAAATCAAGCTAGAAAACGAAGAGGGGAGGCTCCGAAATCGTGATCGACGTGGCTCATGATACCAAGATGATGTAGGGTGGAACCCTAGACGACCAATCTTTCATGAAAGGAGCGGATCCCGACTAAGAACACGAGGGGAAAACGAGAGAAAACACAAGAGGAACTCTCAAACCAACAAGATATAGTCACACATATGCTAGATCCGAGTATACATAGAGATCACACGGTCCAAAATCAACAAGGGATGATACATAGGGTGAACGGTTCTTCTCTGTGAGCAGGTCTTGATGGGGACACCCAAGAGGGGGTCTTAAATCCAACTTGGATCTTCTCCGAAGAGGGGTCGTGGTCTCTCTCGAGGAGTAGATCCGTATGGATGAGCAAAAGCTATCCTCACATATGAGCTAAACCAATGCTAACCCTAGAAAGAGGTGGTGGAGTAGTATATATAGAAGTTGGGGGCGAAGGGGTACATGGGCCTCGGCCCAACATCATGCACGCACGCACCATCTGGATGATCCGGATGTTGGTCCGGATGATACGGGCTTCGGGGTCCGGATTATCCGGGTCGGCCTCCGGATGGTCCGGCTGTGTCGTGGGCGCCGCAGGAGGTCCGGATGTCCGGGTCCTGGTCCGAACGTCTGTGTGTGGCCGGATGATCCGGGGCTGGGTCCGGATGATCCAGCTTCATGGTGAAGCTTCGGGTGTCCTCGGGCTATTTAGCCGGATCGTCCGGGCCGTGGTCCGGATCGTCCAGACGGCGGTCCGATCGTTCGGGCTTCTGCTGAAGTTGCCCTTCGTCTTCTCCATCTTCACACCAATCTTCCTCTTCTGATTCTCCTTGCTCCTTAGCGTCTCCATGGCTAACTCCTTGATACCTGAGTATGCACAATGTCTCCATTTGAGGTAGTAGCCATGTCTCATGTTAATCGAAGTGGAATTATGAGAGGAGAGATGTCACCTCGGTTTCGAGAGCTCTTGCACGTGCTCATGTCATGAGTCCACTAGGCACTTGGTGAGACGATGGCAGGTACATGGGGATGACCTTGGGATGCTCCGCATCAAGAAGTGTCATCCCTGGATCGGTAATGCTGACACACACAATACTCGAGGATTTGTAACAGAGTGCAATAACGCACTTATTACATCGAATAACTCAAAGAGAGTACTTATTACAATAATATGGCTGAAGGCCATCTAATAAGATAACTGCGGAAGCTTCGAAGGTAAATGAGTCCATCAACTGCAACAACATAGCTGAGTGCACGACAACGACCTAGCGCACCTTACTCTTCCTCTGAAAACTCTGCAACATAATACGTTGCAGCCTGTGTAGGTCAGCACATGGAATATGCTGGCAAAATAATACTATAGAGCAATGAACGAATAACAACTATCACTGCATGCATATATGGCTGGTGGAGGCTCTATGGTTATCATTTTGTGTAAAGCCAATTTTTTCCTACAACAAAGGAATATATTTTATTTAACTAAAAGGTTTGTTGAAAACATTGAGAATGGTAACCCCATCTCAATCCCAAATTAATAATCAATAACCCAACAAATTAATTAAGTAAATTTATGAGATCAACATAATAATTCATGAACCAGATACTCAAGATGTCCATAACCGTGGACACGGATAATCATGATTAGTTTGTACACTCTACGGAGGTTTGCGCACTTTTCCCCACAAGACTCCATCTCCTCCGTTGTATTTATCGCACTGCATGATGTTTGAGAAACGGATGACCGAGACACAGTCTTTCAGAAGAATTAACTCTTTCGACGGGTAAACCATACCACCTACATCCCCTACATTTGCTAGTTTACCAGTAAAAGAGGTCACACAACATACTCAACTATGCCAGAGCCCATAATGGCTTGTGGCTGCACACGGAATTTTCCAGCATGAATAACATAATGATCCCTTTGAGCCTGGGTGGCAAACCATAGGATGATCACACGGGTTCCCCGGGATCTCCTTGGACAACACTGGAATCCTCCAGGTTCCCACAGACAATCCACCCAGATGTGTATTTAAGTAGCCACCTTAAGTTCTCCCTTAATTCATAATAATACTCACATCTGTCATGAATCACTCAAACCAAACCACGTCTATGGGCATAGCATAGCAGTATAAGCATAACGTAGTAACTCCCAAGGTTTGAATATAAGACAATAGGTTCTACCTCATCAACTACTTCCCAATACCCACATGTTATTAATCCTACTCATGCAATGTTTGAGGGTTGCAACTAATGCATAAAAACTGGGTAACAAAGGGATATGATCAAAGTGTTACTTGCCTTGCTGGCGATCTGAAAACCCTAGTGACTCGTAGAATCAAGCCTCGCACTCGGGAAACTCTATCATGAACAAACAATAGCATACATAATGTGGCACCCCGGCTCAGAGCGACCGGTTTACCATGCATTGTCAGCCCAGACACCATGTCTTCTGGCAACACACAACATCTTGGTACAGAAAACAACCGCTTTATTGATGCTAGTGGAACAGAGTTTATATTACAACAGATGTCGAGGCCAAGCGGCACACTCGGTGCGGCTGAACAATATGTACATTATTTAGTGAACATAAAGGGGCCTCGATCAGGACAACTATGTGGCAGCGGAATAACGTCGTAGCGGAAGCTCCATATCACAGGGACACCGATGTGGACATGATCTAGACTCGAGCAGCGCTCCTCTCCAACGAGACTTTCCTGAAATCTGGCATGACACGCCAGGTCAGTACATTGAATGTACTTGCAAGCTCACAACAGGCATAATCATAATGGCAAACAATATCATGATACTTAACCAATTATTAATAATGCAACACTATATGTCAAACATGCTGTGATCATGCTCGAACGTCCCTCGGGCAACTTACCAACCGTGATCATTCCCGGACCACAAACAAACCACCAACATGGTCTTAATAAGAGTAACTCGTGATCCTTACGGCGATCACAACCACGACCAATATCTGGTCCCGAATATCTCGATGGCCTTTCTGCCATCCTCAACAATGCAAAGTTCATAGCTTAGTGTGCAAATTTTATTAAACGTTGACTCATGCTGGGACCTACTATGAGGTGTCCGTGACCGTGGACTCGGCTATCAATAGATTATACATTCTGCAGAGGTAGCACACTATACCCACACCATGGAACCCATGGCCTCGCACTCAGATTCGGGTGGACCAACGGAATTCCGACAAAACCCTTCCATTGCCATGACACTCTGCCGGCCACTCCGACCCAATCCCTAACGGACTAGTCCTGGGTGGCCCCGTGTCTACCAAAGACACAACAACCACCGTCGTGGCCAAAACAATCCCACTCGGGGACCCGGTACCATAATCTCAACAACGGGAACACAAGGTTATGCCTGCTTACCGGGCCAGGGTGAGCATGACACAACCTTCCCTAGTTGGAGGCACCGACCAGAGGCAATGTCAATGGACCGAATCAAGGCCTTCCCAAAAAGGCAAATGTGGCTGCACTGGGAAAAACTCGATTCAGCGGCACCATGACCCAGTCAACAGTATATTCAAGTTGAGTTATACACGTTCAACTTAAAAGGAAAATTACCGGTGTCATAGCATGCCATGAAATGTAAAACTACACATGCATCGCTAAATAATGAAAGTGACGGATGTCATCCATGTTTACACCAAGCATAAACATCAACAACTCAAATTACTTTGCTGATTAATATAACTCACATATTAACCAAAATATTTTGCAGCAAGTTTTATTATTTTCTCATGCAAGAACGTAACTGCGATTAATTTCTCATGTGAATAATAAAGATTTTCCCACAAACAATTCCTAATTTCTTTATCAACCAAGTGAGGTGCAAACCTTTTGTAAGTCAAGTAAAAATGACTAAACAAGTACTTAACAGAATATTTCCTAGCAAATTTTTATCAATTTATTTATGCAAGAACAAAACTTTAAATAATTACTACCATGCCTAACAAAAAATATTTCTATCATCAACATAAATAGATCCTAGCTTTGCTTCACCAACTAAGCTAGTTTCCACATTCTACAAATCAAGCATATTAACTAGCAAACACTTAACAGAATATAAATAACACAATAGTTATTTAAATGCATGGATACATTATTTCATTCAAGTAAGAAAATCATAAATATTGAAATTACACCATGAAAATGTTGTTGTGGCTTGCCTTAGTGCACATGAGGTTCACAAGCCTTCTGGTGATCCTCAAGACAAGCCTCACCCTCTGAAAATAAATTTAAACACAAAAAGCAAATATCAAGAACACTTTTGAAAATCACCATAAATTCTAAACAGCTCAGAAAAATCTCATCTTTGGTGAGCTGCTAGATTTCTCTTCAAAGAACACAATGCAAAAAGAATCATCTCATTTGGACTTATGGTTGAAGAGTTATAACTGTTTGAATCTCTCTAGAAATTTAAATGATTTTGAATTTAAATAAATAGCTGAGGGGGGTGACGTCGAAGGCGTAAAACCTCAGGGCGCCACCACTCGTCCCGTTTCGCGCGCGTATAGAGTGGCTGACTAGCGGCCCCTGCTAGTCAGGTGGGGGAAGGGGGAGAAGGAAACAGAGGAGGCCGTGGCTTCGCCGGAGCTCTCGCCGGCTACGAGGGCTTCTTGGCCAAAATGAGAGGGAGGGATTTAGAGAGGGGACGGTGGCGCACCTGCCCGTACCTGTAGCGTGGCTAGGGGTGGTCGGACGGCGTCGGAATCAACCTCGCAAGCCGAGGAAGAACATGGTGGTTGCCGAAGTTGAGGAAGACGGCGAATAGAGGCCACTCCAGGAGCTCCAAGCGGGCGAGACGGCCTCACCGGAGAGAGGCGGAGGCCCTGGAGGGGTCACCCAGGCCTGGGAGGGGCTAGAGCTACCGAGGCGACCAGAGGGGATCGCCGGCGAGCTCGAGCTCAGGGACGGCGGCCGAGGCCTGCCCGGCCGGGCTACGGCTTCCTACACGATTGTGGAGTGTGTTAGGGTGCTAGATGGTGCTCGAGGAGGTTGGGGGTGGCTCCGTTTATAGGCGAGCGGCGACGGGGGTTCAGGCTCCGCCGGTGGACACCTGTCCATGGTGCCCGGCGACGAGCAGCGTCAGTGAGAGGGGGAGAAGGCGACGCAGGTCACGCGGGGACTTTGGGCGGACGGGGACGAGTACAGGATCAAGAGGAAGGCGACGAGCACCGTGTAGAGCGCACTGTGGCGTTGGCCGGACCGTGCCCGTGCTCGCTGCGGCGAGCTCCGGTGTCGGCGAGCGCCACAGGGGACTTAAGGGAGTCGAGACGAAGATGGTGGCGAGGTTTGGCATGCTCGGGCAGGCGAGGGAAGTGAGCACGCGCGAACAGAGCGCTCGGCGGCACACAGAACGCGTCGACACGCATGCCAGCACCCCTGGACGATCGTGGTCACCGCTTGAACTATGACATCAGGCCGATCTAAGCCTAAACTTCATGTCTGGCATGTTGTTCGTGGTAGTTTTGAAGTTTACCATGGTTTGGTTTGGAATCAGGTGCAGTAGAGAGGTTTTTACAAGTTAGGTAAGTTTTTGGTCAGTAACCTTGAGAGGTTACTGAGGTCAAATGGCTGGGAGTTGGAGGCTGTGCTTTGAAGGCTAGCCATGAGTTACTAAGGTGAAGGTGCATAAGAAAGTTCAGGCCAAATGGAGTAAGTAAAATGGTAGTTGCTGTAGAAACCACCATTTCTGTCCAGAACAGAAAATATTTTCTGTAGCAGAAATATTACAAAAAGTGATGAAATATTTTTGCTTTGGGAGGTGCCCGAGGATCCACAGAATATTTTCAAATTATCTCAGGTTTTTCTGAGCCATAAAAATCAGGGTTGCTTTGGAGCATACTGATCTGGCTAGGGTTTTTGAGAGAAAATGAATATTTTTCATTTAAGAAAAATATTCCAAAGAATATTTTGGGGTGGATCAGAAAAGAAATGATGATTTAGGAGGGAAGTGGAGCACTTGGGTGAAAGCCAAGGATGCCCAAGTGTTTAAGTCCATATGAAAAGATTCAAAAACTCCAAGTTTCTGGAAAATTTCAAATGAAGATCAAGCAAAAAAAGAGAGGGTAAAAACCAAGCTGTCACAAACCTCCCCCACTTAGAATGAATCTCGTCCTCGAGATTCGGTTGCTTGGGAAAATCACTCTGGATACTGATCCATAAGGAATTCTTCCCGCTCCCAAGTCGCTTCTAATTCTGTGTGATGCACCCACTGAACTTTGAAAAAATTTCTGACTTTACTGCGAGTGACCCTTTCCATCTGATCCAAAATTTTAAACGGTCTCTCTTCATAAGTTAAATCTTTTGCCAACTCTATCTCAGCCATAGCAGTCCTTTTCTCAGACGGGGATATGCATCGTCTCAATTGTGAAACATGAAACACGTTGTGCACGTCTGCCAATTCAGGGGGAAGTTCCAGTTGATATGCAACAGTACCCACTCAAGACATAATTGGGAATGGACCAATAAATCTGGGGGCCAGCTTTCCACGAGTCTGAAATCTCTTGACTCCTTTCATAGGAGTGACTCGGAGGTATATGTGTTCTCCGGGTTCAAAACTGACCTGTCGGTGCTTTGCATCAGAATAACTCTTCTGTCGAGATTTGGCCAGTTGCAATCTGTCTCTGATTTCCTTAACTTGTCTCTCAGCTTCTATCATGAGATCCATTCCGAAGATAAGGCTATCTCCTGTTTGAGACCAATTTAGAGGAGTGTGGCACTTACGGCCATACAGAGCTTCATATGGTGACATCTTTAGACTGGTCTGGAAACTCTTATTATAAGAAAACTCGGCATATGGCAAGCAATCTTCCCATTTAGCTCCTTTGGCTAGCACACAAGCTTGCAACATATTTTTGAGTATTTGATTTACCCGCTCTGTCTGTCCATCTGTCTGAGGATGATAGGCAGTACTATATTTAAGCGCTATCCCCAAGGCTTGACGGAGATGGGACCAAAAAGCGGAGGTAAACTAGGAACCTCGGTCGGAAATGATAGTTCGGGGTACTCCATGCAGACTGACTATTCTAGATACATACAGCCGTGCAAGTTCATTTGCCCTGTACCTGGTGCTGATGGGAATGAAGTGAGCGACCTTGGTTAGGGTATCCACTATAACCCAGATTGCATCCTTGCCTCGCTGAGTCTTAGGCAATCCCGTAATGAAATCCATACAAACGTCATCCCATTTCCATTGTGAAACCAGCAGCAGTTGGAGGAGTCCGGATGTCTTCTAATGCTCTGCCTTCACCTTGTTGCATATGTCGCAAGAGGCTACGAAATAGGCAATGTCTTTCTTCATTCCATCCCACCAGACTACTTATCTAAGATCCTCATACATTTTCGTACCTCCCGGGTGAATGGAATATGAGGATTCGTGTGCTTCTGACAGGATTTTCTTCTTCAAGTCCGGTTGATTGGGCACATAAATTCGTCCACGGAATCGGAGGGTACCGAATTTGTCCTTGGAGAAATCAGGGGCCTGATCTGCCATCTGGCCCTTGGCACGTCTTTGTAGCTTGGCATGTGCGGGCTGGGCCTTGCGGATCTCTATCTCAAGTGTGGGCGTAACTTCCAAAATATTAGCGAGGCCAGCATCCACTATGATCAAGTTGAGCTGAGCGATCTCCTCTTGGAGTTTGGGAGACAATGATTTCAATATGACATTTAAGCTGACGGGCTTTCGACTGAGTGCATCTGCAACCACGTTGGCCTTACCCGGGTGGTAATTTATTCCAAGGTCATAATCCTTGACCAACTCTAGCCATCTTCGCTGACGGAGGTTTAGGTCTGGCTGAGTAAAGATGTATTTGAGACTCTTGTGGTCGGTAAAATTTTTGCACATTTTTCCAATGAGATAGTGTCTCCAAATTTTTAACGCATGAACCACCGCAGAAAATTCCAAATCATGAGTAGGGTAATTTCCCTCGTGGGGTCGTAGCTGTCGCGATGCATATGCCACAACCTTGCTGTCTTGCATAAGCACGCAACCAATGCCTTGCCTGGAGGTGTCACAATACACATCAAAATTGCGGTAAATATCTGGAAGAGTCAATACAGGTGCGGTTGTCAGACGTATCTTTAACTCATTAAAACTTTTCCCATAGTCCTCCGTCCATTCAAACTTCTTATCCTTCTTGAGCAGCTCCGTCATGGGTTTAGAAATTTTGGAAAACCCTTCAATAAAACGACGGTAATATCCCGCCAATCAGAGAAAACTCCGGATCTGCGTCACAGTCCTGGGCGGCACCCAATCGAGCACATCCTTTACTTTGCTCGGGTCCACGGCTATACCTTCGGCGGATAGTACATGTCCGAGAAATCCAACTTGCTTGAGCCAAAATTCGCATTTACTGAATTTGGCGTATAGCTGATGGTCGCGGAGTCGTTGTAGCACTGCTTGGAGGTGATCCTTTTGCTCTTCTTCACCCCTGGAGTAAATGAGGATGTCATCGATGAAGACTACCATGAATTTGTCGAGGAAGTCCATGAATACTTTTTTCATCATATGCATGATGAAAGCAGGGGCATTGTTGAGACCAAAGGACATCACGGTATATTCGTAAAGACTGTAGCGAGTAGTGAATGCGGTCTTAGGAATATCCTCCTTTTTAATCTTGAGTTGATGATATTCGGTCCGTAAATCGATTTTAGAGAATACTTTAGCCCCACTGAGCTGGTGAAACAGATCATCAATCCTTGGCAGCGCATATTTATTTTTGATGGTGACCTCATTCAGCTGGCGGTAACCTACGCACATGTGGAGACTACCATCATTTTTTTCCACGAAAATAGGAGGTGATCCCCATGGTGAAGAGATGGGACGAATATAACCTTTCTAGAGCAATTCATCAAGCTGTTTCTTTAGCTCCACTAATTCTGATGAGGGCATCCGGTAATACTTCTTGTATAGCGGTGCGGTTCCGGGCACAAGTCTATTGCAACTCCAGTTCCCGATCTGGTGGCATGCCTGGCAGTTCTTTCGGAAATACATCAGGGTACTCGCTGACCACAGGAATAAATTCCAATTCAGCCACAGCGGTGCAAAACAGTTCTTGTTTGGGTATATTCTTGCGAGCGTAGAATTTGGTAGAGTGCCCATTCAGACTGGTCAAAGTGACTTCTCGGGTTGCACAGTTTATGCAAACTTGATATTTGGTCAGCCAATTCATACCCAATATAATATCCAACTTTTCAGACTCAATGATGATTAGAGAGGCCGGAAAGTAAACTCCGTTGCTATTGATTTCCAGACCAAGGCAAACTAGATTGCTCTTGATTATAGATCTCGGGGTTTGTACCAGCATATTTTTGCTCAAAAGCGTGCAAGGAAAGTTGTTTTGGGCAGCAAAACTCCGAGAAATAAAAGAATGGGAAGCCCCAGAGTCAAATAAAATTACGGCAGGTATGTCATTAACAGAAAACATACCAATGACGACTTCTGGCTTCTCTTGGGCTTCATTGGCGGAGATATGATGCACGTGCCTAGTGAAATTTTGCTGGGTTGGCCACGACTCCATAAAGTTGACTTGTGGCCTGCTTAGGGCATTCGTCTTGTTGTTCTTGGGGCACTGTCTGGCATAATGTCCATTCTACCCGCAATTGAAGCAAGAATTATTGCGCTGACGCTCCTCATGTGTTGGGTTGGTCACGACATTCTTGACTTGAGTTGTGGTCTTGTTAACATTCTGCTGCCAACTTGGCTTATATTCCACCTGAATCTGCTGCCAGGTACGAGCCTTTTGCACGGGTTCCCCATCCTTCTTTGGCTCAAACTTATGCTTGTTGTCGTTGTTAACATGCCTATTATCTGCTATAAGCTTGTGCTCCCGTTTAGCAATGAAAGCCTTGTTCACGAGAGTTTGGAAATATGGGAAATCAAGCATACTGAGAGTACACCGGAGTTGCGGATTTAGGCCTCCAAGAAATATGTCAATCTTCCTTTCTTCGGTGGCCACGTCATTAAGAGAGTAATGGGCCAGATGATTGAATTTTTGCAAATATTCAGCCACAGACTGATTTCCTTGGACGAGTGCGAGAAATTCACGTTGCTTGGTCTTCATAACTCCAGCAGGGATATGATATTTTTGGAACTGGTCTTTAAACCTTTCCCAGGTGATTTCCTCATCAACCGGCCACATGGCTTTTGTATTTTCCTACCATATGGCAGCTGCGCCTTCAAGATAATGAGTTGCAAATGGAACTTTGTCATTTTCTTCAGTACGAGCAATCTCAAGATTTTTCTCAATGCTGCGCAACCAATCATCTGCATCCAATGGGTCAACAATCTGACTGAAACTGGGTGGCTTGGTCCTTTGAAAATCTGACAGCTTTGAGTGATGACCGTTCTGATTTCCATTCTGTCCAACCATAGCTTGCACACTTCTCAATATTTCAATCAGGTCATTGTTCCTTCTTTCCTCAAACATACGCAAAATTTGCTTGGTGGATGGCGGATTTTGCGGTGGAGGTGGTGGCGGAACGTACGGTTCAGGAGAATGTCCTTCCTGTCGTGCGGAACGACGAACAGGGGTTCCCTCACGAATGTTGCTACTGCTGCCTCCCCGCGTCATGCTATTGTGGATTTTTCCCAAGACAATGCAATTGAGATGAGAAACATCCAAGAATAAAATTGGGGAAAAGCTAGCGACAAATACCGGAAGAAAACAAAAGAGCAAAGAAAATACGGCGAATAAGGTCTCAACATAATTATACATAGACTCATACATGAAAGATAAACAACATGACTGGTTCAACTACTCTCGTACATGCAACGAAACATCATGAATCGTACGACTACATCATGAATCCAGACGACTGCGAATACTCAAAGATACTACTGCTCTGCTGGTGCTGCGGTGTCCTCCCCTGAAGCGGCCTCGGATCCCAAACTGACGTGGTTAACGGAAACCTCCGGGTTAAAGGTAACACGATGGCGCTGCCTCGAGGGCTCTCCCTCAGGGGCAGGGTTAGGATGAAGCATCGGGGCTAAACGAGTAGTGAGAAGTGAAACCCACTCGGCAGGAGTACTGAGAGGGTTCACGGCCGAGACGCCCCTGCTACACGGAGGAGTAACCGGTGAAATAGGGGAGCTAGAACTGACTGAAATATAAGGGGTAAATCCCAGGGAAGATGGAGTAGTGACAGATCTAGAAGTGATTAAGGCATTGGCTAAAGCAGTACGGGCACGAGTCAGCTCTCAAGCCATCTCGTGGATCATCAGATAGCTAGAAGTGACATAACGAGCAAGATGGCTAGCAACACTATCAGACTCCGGATCAATGATAGGGAAACGGACACGACCGTGGTCTTGCAGAGATGGGTAGTAATAGAAACCTGTGTGGTTCTGCATTCAGACTTGGTTGTAGCGAAGCTCGACAAGGACCTCGAATGCAGCAAACTAGACAGCCTAAGTGGCGGTGGAGGCGTAACCGTTTCGAGAAGTACAAGTGTAAGAGCTGGAATCGGAACTAGTGCGCAGAGTGACCACTTCATGATACTCATACACTGAATCAGCTAGATGCTCCCTGTACAAACAATAGGTTGGGTCGTCTCAGAGAGGGTACAACCGACGCCACATGTTGCGAAGGAGGTGAGGTGATGTGTACGGCATCAGCTGCAACTGGCATGGATAAGGCACCGGAGCCATCTACACCCACAACCATTAGCAGGTTAGCACAAAAATATATAAACAGAATGCATGCAACGCAACAATCAGCACAAATCACTACCGGCACTCAACTTAAACTCGTATCTAATGTCCAGTTAACACGTCGGAGTCTAGCATGGCCTACAGTCAGCGCGGCTCTGATACCAAGCGTTTTGGCACCCCGGCTCAGAGCGACCGGTTTACCATGCATTGACATCCCAGAGACCATGTATTCTAGCAACACAAAACATCTTGGTACAGAAAACAACCGCTTTATTGATGCTAGCGGAACAGAGTTTATATTACAACATATGTCGAGGCCAAGCTGCACACCCGGTGCGGCTGAACAATATGTACATTATTTAGTGAACATAAAGGGAACTCGATCAGGACAACTACGTGGCAGCGGAATAATGTCGTAGAGGAAGCTCCATATCACAAGGACAGTGATGTGGACACGATCTAGACTCGAGCAGCGCTCCTCTCCAGCGAGACTTTCCTGAAATCTGGCATGACACGCCAGATCAGTACATTGAATGTACTTGCAAGCTCACAACAGGCATAATCATAATGGCAAACAATATCATGATACTTAACCAATTATTAATAATGCAACACTATATGTCAAACATGCTGTGATCATGCTCGAACGTCCCTCGGGACAACTTACCAACCGTGATCATTCCCGGATCACAAACAATCCACCAACGTGGTCTTAACAAGAGTAACTCATGATCCTGATGGCGATCATAACCACGACCAATATCTGGTCCCGAATATCTCGATGGCCTTTCTGCCATCCTCAACAATGCAAAGTTCATAGCTTAGTGTGCAAATTTTATTAAATGTTGACACTCTCCCGGCCACTCCGACCCAATCCCTAATGGGCTAGTCCTGGGTGGCCCCGTGTCTACCAAAGACACACCGACCACCGTCGTGGCCAAAACAATCCCACTCGGGGTCCCGGTACCATAATCTCAACAAAGGTTACACAAGGTTATGCCTGCTTACCGGGCCAGGGTGAGGACGACACAACCTTCCCTAGTTGGATACACCGACCAGAGGCAATGTCAATGGACCGAATCAAGGCCTTCCCAAAAAGGCAAATGTGGCTGCACTGGGAAAAACTCGATTTAGCGGCACCATGACCCAGTCGATAGTATATTCAAATTGAGTTATAATCAAGTTCAACTTAAAAGGAAAATGACCGGTGTCATAGCATGCCATGAAATGCAAAACTACACATGCATCGCTTAATAATGAAAGTGACGGATGTCATCCATATTTACACCAAGCATAAACATCAACAACTCATATTACTTTGCTGATCAATATAACTCACATATTAACCAAAATATTTTGCAGCAAGTTTTATTATTTTCTCATGCAAGAACGTAACTCCGATTAATTTCTCGCGTGAATAATAAAGATCTTCCCACAAACAATTCCTAATTTCTTTATCAACCAAGTGAGGTGCAAACCTTCTGTAAGTCAAGTAAAAATGACTATACAAGTACTTAACAGAATATTTCCTTGCAATTTTTTTATCAATTTATTTATGTAAGAACAAAACTTTAAATAATTACTAACATGCCTAACAAAAATTATTTCTATCATCACCATAAATAGATCCTAGCTTTGCTTCACCAACTAAGCTAGTTTCCACATTCTGTAAATCAAGCATATTAACTAGCAAACACTTAAAAGAATATAAATAACACAATAGTTATTTAAATGCATGGATAAATCATTTCATTCAAGTAAAAAAATCATAAATATTGAAATGACACCATGAAAATGTTGTTGTGGCTTGCCTTAGTACAGATGAGGTTCACAAGCCTTCTGGTGATACTCAAGACAAGCCTCACCCTCTGAAAATAAATTTAAACACAAAAAGCAAATATCAAGCACAATTCTGGAAATCACCAGAAATTCTAAACAGCTCAGAAAAATCTCATCTTTGGTGAGCTGCTAGATTTCTCTTCAAAGAACACAATGCAAAATGAATCAACTCATTTGGACTTATGGTTGAAGAGTTATAACTGTTTGAAGATCTCTAGAAATTTAAATGATTTTGAATTTAAATAAACAGCTGAGGGGGGGGTGACGTCGAAGGCGTAAAACCTCAAGGCGCCACCACTCGTACCGCTTCACGCGCGTACATAGTGGCTGACTAGCAGGCCCCGCTAGTCCGGTGGGGGAAGGGGGAGAAGGAAACAGAGGAGGACGCGGCTTCGGCGGAGCTCTCGCTGGCGACGAGGGCTTCTTGGCCAAAACGAGAGGGAGGGATTTAGAGAGGGGACGGTGGCGCACCTGCACGTACCCGTAGCGTGACTATGGGTGGTCGGACGGCGTCAGAATCAACCTCGCAAGCGGAGGCAGAACACAGTGGTTGCCGGAGTTGAGGAAGACGGTGAACAGAGGCCACTCCAGGAGCTCCAAGCGGGCGAGACAGCCTCACCGGAGAGAGGAGCTCCAAGCGGGCGAGACAGCCTCACCGGAGAGAGGCGGAGGCCCTGGAGGGGTCGCCCAGGCCTGGGAGGGGCTGGAGCTACCGAGGCGACCAGAGCGGCGAGCTCGAGCTCGGGAACAGCGGCCCGAGGCCTGCCCAGTCGGGCTATGGCTTCCTACGCGATTGTGGAGTGTGTGGGAGTGCTGGATGGTGCTCGAGGAGGCTGGGGGTGGTTCCATTTATAGGCGAGCGGTGAGGGGGGGTTCGGGCTCTTCCGGTGGACACCTGTCCACAGCGCCCGACGACGAGCGGCATCATGAGAGGGGGAGAAGGCGACGCAGGTCATGCAGGGACTGTGGGCGGACGGGGACGAGTACAGGATCAAGAGGAAGGTGACGAGCACAGTGCAGAGCACACTGTAGCGTTGGCCGGACCAGGCCCGTGCTCGCTGCGGTAAACTCCGGCGTCGGCGAGCGCCAGAGGGGAGTTAAGGGAGTCGAGACGAAGATGGTGGCGAGGTTTGGCACGCTCGGGCAGGCGAGGGAAGCGAGCACGCGCGAACAGAGCGCTCGGCGGCACTCAGAGCGCGTCGACACGCATGCCAGCACCCCTGGACGAACGTGGTCACCGCGTGAACTATGACATTAGGACGATCTAAGCCTAAACTTCATGTCTGGCATGTTGTTCGTGGTAGTTTTGAAGTTTACCATGGTTTGGTTTGGATCCAAGTGTAGTAGAGAGGTTTTTACAAGTCAGGTAAGTTTCTGGTCAGTAACTTTGAGAGGTTACTAAGGTAAAATGGCTGGGAGTTGAAGGCTGTGCTTTGGAGGCTAGCCATGAGTTACTAAGGTGAAGGTGCACAAGAAAGTTTAGGACAAATGGAGTAAGTGAAATGGTAGTTGTTGTAGAAACCACCATTTCTGTCCAGAACAGAAAATATTTTCTGTAGAAAAAATATTCCAAAAAGTGATGAAATATTTTTGCTAAGGGAGGTGCCCCAGGATTCACATAATATTTTTGAATTATCTCAGGTTTTTCTGAGCCATAAAAATCAGGGTTGCTTTGGAGCATACTGGTTTGGCTAGGGTTTTTGAGAGAAAATGAATATTTTTCATTTAAGAAAAATATTCCAAAGAATATTTTGGGGTGGATCAGAAAAGAAATGATGATTTAGGAGGGAAGTGGAGCACTTGGGTGAAACCCAAGGGTGCCGAAGTGTTTAAGTCCATATGAAAAGATTAAAAAACTCCAAGTTTCAGAAATATTTCAAATGAAGATCAAGCAAATAAAGAGAGGGCAAAAACCAGGCTGTCACACATAAGTACTCAAGCATAAAATGCAAGGGTAAAACTCAAAAGAAAATATCCCAACTGAAAGTTCAACTGAAGAGCTTTGATTTGCAAAAAGAATTAATCGAATCGGAGCTACCAAACTCAAACTGCGATCAAAATAAGTACGAATTCAAATCTGCTTGAAACCAAATTTTACTTTGTCAAAATCATGTTCAAGTTGATTAACTGGAAAGAGGGGAACAAGACGAAGATTTTGGCATTGGTTTCACTGGATTTGGACAAACATGTAAAAAGTAGCGAGAGTTTGAAGTTCAGGGACTAATCTATGATAAAAGTATTCCCGAATAGGTCTCTGGCCGAAAATAAAACAGAAAAAAAATCTACGGAACGAATGTTCGCTAACAGATCTAAACGAACGAATATGTTCATTAAAACAATCTAACGGGTGCACGTCCGTTAATTAACGAACTAAAATGAAAACTATTCTAATCTAACTAACCGGAAAAAAATAACCGGAGAAAAACCAAACGGTTTTATACCGGTAAAACGGGCAGCGAGGTTAACGATGGGGTTGGAGTCAGCGGTGGCGGATCGGGTTTCGGCTCCGGCGGCGGCGGGGTTGCGGTGCGGCGGCGGCGGCGTGGTTGAGGGGCGGTGGCTCTTGCGTGGGGCGACGGCAGCAGCAGCTAGCGGCGGCGGCGGGCTTGGCGACGACGCTCGGTGGAGGCGACGCGCCGCTCGGCGGCTTGCTCGGTGGGGAGGAGAGCGACGGCGGGGCTCGGCTTATAAAGGCCGGGGCGAGACTTGGGAAAGGGGGCGCCAGTGACGCCGGTCTGACCCAGACTCCCCTCGCCGGAGACCTGCGCCAGCACGGGGCGGCGAAGGCGGTTGGCGGCGGCTGGGCTTGGCCTCGGCGTGGCTGGGCCTTCGGCCCAGTCGGGCGAAGACGATTTTTCTAGAAATAAATTTTTGCCCGAAAGAAAAATCCTAATAAAATATAAAAAAACTAAAAATTGCAAAAACAATTTTCACCGTCCAAACCTAGGACAAGATGAACATTTTCTAGCCTAAAAATGCATATTTTTCTAATTCAAATAAAATACCAAATAAAATAATAATTTGATTTTAAAATTTCTTCTCCAATATTCCTCTCTTATTGAAGAAGTCATTTTATCTTCTCTCTTTTATTTATTATTAGAAATAATTGGAGAGAAAAAATATTAAAATCAAATTAATCCTCTTTTCAAATTTGAGAAAAATTCAAATATAAAAATCTATGAAATCTCCAACTCTCTCCTTTGGTCCTTGAGTTGCTTAAGATTTCTAGGATCACAACCAAAATGCAAATAAAATATGATATGCATATGATGACCTATGTATAAAATCCAAATTGAAAATTAGGATGTTACAAACCTACCCCCTTAAGATGAATCTCGTCGTCGAGATTCGGGTTGGCTAGAAAATAGGTGTGGGTGGACTTTCCGTAGGTCTTCCTATCGCTCCCAGGTGGCTTCCTCCTCGGTATGGTGGCTCCACTGAACTTTGCAAAACTTGAGGACCTTGCTGTGTGTAACTCGGCTGGCAAGCTCGAGAATCTTGACGGGTTTCTCCTTGTAGGTTAGGTCACTTTCCAACTGAATTGATTCTAGGGGAATATCGGCCATCTCAGCATGGCACTTCTTCAACTGGGAAATGTGAAACACATCATGAACTCCTGACAATCCTTCTGGTAACTCCAACTTGTAGGCCACTTCTCCCATACGCTCCAAAACAGGGTATGGTCCTACAAATCTCGGGGCTAACTTTCCCTTAACTCCAAATCTTTTAACTCCTCAAAGTGGTGACACACGAATATATGCTCTGTCTCTGATTTCGTAGACTACCTCCTTGTGTTTAGTATCAGCATAACTCTTCTTCCTAGACTGAGCTACCTTCAGTCTATCACGAATCAACTTAACCTTCTCTTCAGAATCCTTGATTAAATCTGGTCCAAACAACTGATGGTCTCCTACTTCATCCCACATTAACGGTGTCCTGCACCTCCTTCCATACAATGCTTCGAAAGGGGCCATCTTCAGGCTAGCCTGGTAACTTTTGTTGTATGAGAACTCTGCGTAAGGCAAAATATCATCCCAACTGGATCCATAATCTAGCGCACAAGCTCACAACATGTCCTCCAGAATCTGATTGACTCTCTCGGTCTGTCCATTTGCCTGCGGGTGAAAGGCTGTACTGAACTCTAGCCTGGTACCCAAAGTCTGGTGCAGCTGATTCCAAAACTTCGAGGTAAACTATGTTCCTCTATCTGATATGATGGTCCTCGGAACTCCATGCAGACATACGATCCTGGTCATATATATCTTGGCCAACTTCACGCTCGTATAGGTGGTTTTCACTAGGATAAAGTGATCCACTTTGGTGAAGCGATCAACTACTACCCAGATAGAGTCATATCCCGATCATGTCATGGGTAATCCGGTGATGAAATCCATGCCAAGTTTGTCCCACTTCCATTCGTAGTCACTATGTTGAGATTGAAATGATGCAATATGGGAGATCTTACTCATAGCATATGACAAGTTCAATGGATTGTCAAACATGATGTGACCAATAGAATTTTCATCACAACTAGGCAAATCAACATGCTCATCAACATATTCATCGTAAATTGGTAAGTCATGACATGAATAAGTTGCACTAGCATGAAATATGGTAATAGGTCTGCCAACATCATGCAAGAAATCATTGGTAATATAGTCCACTAGTGGGACAAGAGAAGCACCATCACCTAAGTTACCTTTAGAGCATTGCTCAATTGTTGTAGGAGAGGTGTCGAAGATCAAGTCGTCTTCATCTTCATCTTGATGGAACCATGTGGGGGTGCATCATCGTCCATCATGGCCATCATCCTCTCCATTGGAGGTATGGACTCGTCGAGGATAGGCATGTCGTCATGTAGGAGACCTAGCAACAAAGAAAACACACTCGAAGTAGAGGTTAAGTCGTTAGAAACCATAGTGGCCTCACATGTCGTGTCAACTACCTCACTCACTAAGTGATGTGGCTCACTCACTCCCTCTTGGATGCTCTCACTCGTATGGTTGGTGGAGTCACTCAAATGGCTCTCAACCTCACATAGGATGTGTGGCATGCTCTCAAGTGTGGGGCTAGTGGTGCTCACATTCATCCTCTCATAGGAAATGCACTCAGTGTCATATATGGTGGAGTCACTCATCTCACTCATGGGGTTGTGGCTCTCCTCACATGGCAATTGCGTCATCTCATGATATGTGCGTGTCGGAGTGATGTTGGTGCAAATGTCTCCATGCTCAACTCCTATAGCCGCCTTGGTTGAAGGAATAGTCCCATGCTAAACCTTCTGGTCACCATCTTGTTGTATGAGGTCCATATAATGTGGCACATCATAGCTCGTCTCCATGACTGAAGGGAATTTCCCATGCTCGGCCATGTTTCTTGAGGGGCTTCCAAAGATGGAAGTGTCGCCCTCGCTTGTAGGTGGTCGCCTTGTTGTTGAAGATGTCGATGTAGGCGAACTCACGGGAAGTAGGCGAAGATGCCATACATCCAAAGGCGAAGATGCCTTGATAGCACTTGGCGAAGATGCCGAAGTGGTGGTGGTGCTCTGATACGAAGATGATGTAGGGTAGAACCCTAGTGGCCAGATCTTTCATGATTGGAGCGGATCCCACGAAGAACACGAGGGGGAAACATGAGAGAATCACTCAAACCAACAAGAACAATCACACATGTGCTAGATCCTCGAAACAAAAAGAGATACACGATCCACGATCAACAAGGGACGATACATAGGGTAACCGGTTCTTCTCCGTGAGGAGGTCTTGAAGGGGGTCTTCTCCGTGAGGAGGTCTTGAATCCAATGTGGATCTTCTCTGTAGAGGGGCCGCGGTCTCTCTTGTGGAGTAGATCCGTATGGATGAGCAAAGCTCTATCTCTAATATGAGCTAAACCTATGCTAACCCTCAAATGGAGGATGGGGAGGAGTATATATAGTCTAAGCCACGAAGGGGTAAGTGAGGGGCGAAGGGGTACACGGGCCTCGGCCCAAGTCACGCGCGCAGGCATGGTCCGGATGATCCGTATGGTGGCCCGAATGATCCGGGTGTCTGGGGTCCTGATGATCCGGGTGACCGTCCGGATGATCTGGCTTCGTCGAGCAGGCTTTGGGTGTCTTCGGGCACAGTACCCGGATCGTCCGGGTGGAGGACCAGATCATCCGGGCTTGGTCCGGATCGTCCGGCTGGGGGTCCGGATGATCCGTGCAAGTCCTGTCTTGTCCGTTCTTCTTCTTCCTTCTCGTCTTCCATGCTTGGCCTTGGTCCTTGGATCCTCCATGGTCATCTTGGTTGTACCTGAGTATATGCAAGGTCCATGCATGAGGTAGTAACCATGTCTCATATTTGGAAAGTGACGGCTCGAAGAGGAGTGAGTTCACCTTGTGTCCAATGGCGTATGGTCGAGGTCTTGTCGTATCTCCTCTTGGGGCTTGGGGAGTAGTCGAATTGTACATGGGGATGATTGTGGGATGCTCCGCATCATCTCCCCTCCCTTGGGAAAGATCCGACCTCGGATCGTGATCCTCATCACCATGGAAACGGTTGTTGTGGACGGACTTGTAGTTGGACAGAGTTGAAGACATTGCGCAATCCAAGTACTCCAAGATGTCGCCGGAGTGGTATACATGCAAAAATACCAAACACAAACAACACTCGGAAATACAATGGTTAGCGCACACAACGTGTCCATCATGTAAGAATGAGTCCGTGCGGCAAGATTATTCGTGAAAAAACACATGAAGCTTATAAAGATGATAGAATGATATGCAAAGCATTCATGGGAGCAAAAACATTCATTGTGCACACAAATGTATTGTGAATGTGATCAATGCAACCATTGTACAAAATGATGTCATAATGGGACGGTGTATCAAAAGCATGAACATGGTAATTGGTGATCAAAGTGATTATGTTGTCATGCTATTGATGGTAGGCAATATGATCATGATGTATGAATATGTCATCAAGAAAGATCACACGAAATTTGCTAAGGAAGTGCACAATCTTATATATCATGGATGACATAGAAATACAAGATGCAACAAGGCAATCATAAGGTGAGTCAATCCATGCATAAGATGCAAATTTGTTATGTGTGGTGTTGTACCAAAGCTCGATGTTGTGGCACTCCTCAACTTGAAGGTCCATAGGGTCCATCTCCAATGTCGATCCTCCCTCCAATATGTATATCATGTAGACAAGAATAAGGAGACAACAATGAAAGAATGACCCATCCAATATGCGTAATTGAGGATGGCTCAAAGGGAAGGAGTTCACCTTTATGAGGATGTCGAAAATGTTTGTGTTGCGCATCATGTACGCCTTCACGTGACCAAGTTGTTTCGTGATGGAAATGCCTTGAGAATCCTTCGAAATGAAAGAACATGACAAACACTCGGAAAAACAAATGAGGTTAGCGTAGGTGCAAAACCTATCATTCATATGGTAAGATACCCCACAAGTGTATGCATCATGCTCATCATAAGAAAGGACAAGGGAGCATTTCATAGTATGGAGGCATATGATGTGAGAACAACCAAATACAATAGGCTCAATCAAACAAGCATCCTTCACAAGTAATATGTCCAAGTCTCCAAGATCATTAAGCATAGAGGCAACTATTGGAGCCAAGCGACAATGAACAAGATATATCATGTGAGAGGCATGAACATATATGTCATCAACCCAAGAAACCGAGTAAGAATGGAACATGGGTGATGCGACAAAGCAAGCAATCATAGCGATCAAGTCGTGCAAGCTAGTAGTGCGAAGATGCAACGTACTAGAAGGATTCATGGCAAGCATGTCATGGGTGCAAATAGTGAGAATGAATAATTCACATGACATATAACAAGCACGAAAACAAGATATGAGGAAAGTATCATCATTGTATTGGCGGGAGGCCATATATAAATAGAAATGGGACATCATGACTCTCTTAACACAACAAGCATCAATAGCATGGGGCACAAAGAAATCATGGCAATAGCTACAAGGATCTCCACCAAGCATGCAAATACACATATGAGTAGTAAAATGATGAATCATGGGTAGATGCACGCAAGGGTCACAATTGCATGGAAAAGGCATAGAAGCAAGCTCAACATGCAAAGTGAACATGGTAAAATGGGCATAATGTGAGAAGTGATATATAGCCCATAGCCATGTGAAAGCCAAGTAGAAGAGGTGCACGTAGTCCTTGCGCGAAGGGAACGGTGGTAAGGATAATCCACGGGATCCCAAGTCATCATTGCTCTCAAGAGCTCGTTTCGTCAACTCATGGGATTGTGAGGTTGACGAGTATACGTGAGTACCTACACAAAACAAAAGCAAAGGGAAAATTGTGTGTGCGTGGTAGATGTAGAGCATTGCTCATTTGTTGTAGGAGAGGTGTCGAAGATCAAGTCGTGTTCATCTTCTTCTTGATGGAACCATGTGGGGGTGCATCATCGTCCATCGTGGCCATCGTCATCTCCATTGGAGGTATGGACTCGTCAAGGATAGGCATGTCGTTATGTAGGAGACCTAGCACCAAAGAAAACACTCTCGGAGTAGAGGTTAAGTCATTAGAAATCATAGTGGCCTCACATGCCGTGTCAACTACCTCACTCACTATGTGATGTGGCTCACTCACTCCCTGTTGGATGCTCTCACTCGTATGGTTGGTGGAGTCACTCAAATGGCTCTCAACCTCACATAGGATGTGTGGCATGCTCTCAAGTGTGGGGCTAGTGGTGGTCACACTCACCCTCTTATAAGAAATACACTCAATGTCATATATGGTGGAGTCACTCATCTCAGTCATGGGGTGGTGGCTCTCCTCACATGGCAATTGGGTCATCTTATGATATGTGGGTGTCGGAGTGATGTTGGTGCAAACGTCTCCATGCTCAACTCCTATCGCCGCCTTGGTTGAAGGGATAGTCCCATGCTCAACCTTCTTGTCACTGTCTTGTTGTAGGAGGTCCATATGATGTGTCACCTCGTAGCTGTCTCCATGACCGAAGGGAATTTCCCATGCTCGGCCATCTTTCTTGAGGGGCTTCCGAAGATGGAAGTGTCGCCCTCACTCGTAGGTGGTCGCCTTGTTGTTGAAGATGTCGATGTAGGCAAACTCATAGGAAGTAGGCGAAGATGCCGTATGTCCAAAGGCAAAGATGCCTTGATAGCACTTGGCGAAGATGTCGAGTGGTGGTGGTGCTCTGATACCAAGATGATGTAGGGTAGAACCCTAGTGGCCCGATCTTTCACGATTGGAGCGGATCCCACGAAGAACATGAAGAACATGAGGGGGAAACACGAGAGAATCACTCAAACCAACAAGAACAATCACACATGTGCTAGATCCTGGAAACACAAAGAGATACACGATCCACGATCAACAAGGGACGATACATAGGGTAACCGGTTCTTCTCCGTGAGGAGGTCTTTAAGGGGGTCTTCTCCGTGTGGAGGTCTTGAATCCAATGTGGATCTTCTTCGTAGAGGGGCCGCGGTCTCTCTCGTGGAGTAGATCCATATGGATGAGCAAAGCTCTATCTCTAATATGAGCTAAACCTATGCTAAGCCTCAAATGGAGGAGGGGGAGGAGTATATATAGTCTAAGCCACGAAGGGATAAGTGAGGGGCGAAGGGGTACACGGGCCTCGTCCCAAGTCAAGCACGCAGGCATGGTCCGGATGACCCGAATGGTGGCCCAGATGATCCGGGTGTTGGGGGTCCGGATGATCCAGGCGACCGTTCGAATGATCCGGCTTCGTCGAGCAAGCTTCGGGTGTCTTCGGGCATAGTACCCGGATCATCCGGGTGAGGTCGGGATCATCCAGGCTTGGTCCGGATCATCTGGCTGTGGGTCCGGATGATCCGGGCAAGTCCTGTCTTGTCCGTTCTTCTTCTTCCTTCTCCTCTTTCATGCTTGGCCTTGGTACTTGGATCCTCCATGGTCATCTTGGTTGTACTTGAGTATATGCAAGGTCCATGCATGAGGTAGTAACCATGTCTCATATGTGGAAAGTGACGGTTAGAAGAGGAGTGAGTTCACCTTGTGTCCAATGGCGTATGGTCGAGGTCTCATCGTATGTCCTCTTGGGGCTTGGGGAGTAGTCGAAGTGTACATGGGGATGATCATAGGATGCTCTGCATCACTTCCTGATCTCAGTATTTTTGGGCACATATATACGATCCTCAAACCATAAAGTTTCGTGTTCATCCTCTCGAAAACCCTTGGCTTTTCCTTTGCTCATCTTCTCCTTTTCTCGGAAATGTCCTTATCATCCTTTTGAGCTTCTCGAATCTTTCCCAATAATGTGGACTGAACCTCCATTGTTGCAACAAAACCTCTTGGAACTATATCCAAACAAAGTTCCGTGAGATTGTCGACTAACTCATGCGGTAATCCCCCGCTTACGAGGGTATTGAGATAACTCTTGTGACTCAAAGCGTCTGCTACACATTGGCCTTTCCTGGATGATAATGCAACCTCATATCATAATCCTTTATGAGCTCCAACCATCTCCTCTGCCTGATATTCAACTCCTTCTGCGTGAAAATGTACATCAAACTCTTATGGTCCGTGTATACATCACAATGGTTTCCAATAAGCAAGTTTCTCCAGGTCTTGAGCGCATGCACTACGGCTGCCAACTCCAAATCATGCGTGGCATAATTCAACTCATGCAGTCGAAGCTAACGTGAGGCATATGAAACAACTCTTCCATCTTGCATAAGTACACCTCCAAGTCCCAAGCGAGAAGTGTCCAATACACTTGGAAATCCTTGCGTATATCCGGAAGAATCAGCACTAGGGCTATAACCAAACGTTTCTTCAACTCCTGAAAACTGACCTCACATTCCTTGGTCCATTTGAACTTGGTGTCCTTCTTCAACAACTCCATCATGGGTTTCGTAATCTTGGAAAAATTCTCAATGAATCTCCTATAATATCCTACGAGTCCCAGAAAACTGCGGATCTCTCCAACTGAGGTGGGTGCCAACCACTCAATGACAGGCTGAACCTTGGTAGGGTCTACTGATATACCTTCTCCTGATATAACATGTCCAAGAAATCCAACTTCCTTCAACCAAAATTCACATTTGCTGAACTTGGCATATAACTTATGTTCCCTGAGCTTCTCGAGAACTAATCACAAATGTTCCTTGTGTTCCTCTTCATTCTTCGAGTATACCAAAATATCATCAATGAACACCACAACAAACTTATCCAAAAACTCTATGAACACCTTGTTCATCATACTCATGAAATAGGCAGGGGCGTTAGTCAATCCAAAAGACATAACCGTGTACTCATATAGCCCATACCTTGTGGTAAAAGATGTCTTAGGTATATCCTATTCTCGGATCTTCGGCTGGTGGTATCCTGATCGAAGATCGATTTTGGAGAATACTTTAGCTCCCTACAGCTGGTCAAACAGAACATTGATCATCGGTAGTGTGTACTTTTTCTTGATCGTCACTTCATTCAACGCCCGATAATCAACAACCATTCTCAAAGATCAATCCTTCTTCTCAACTAAGAGTACTGGGGCTCCCCACGGTGATGAACTTGGTCGAACATAACCTTTCTCCAGTAACTCCTTAATTTGCTTCTTAATTTCATCAAGATCATTTGCGGGCATCCGATACGGTCTCTTTGATATTGGTCAGGTGCCTGGCAACAGCTCTATCAAAAACTATATATCTCGATCTGGCGGCATGCCTGGTGTTCCTATGGAAATACATCCGGGTAATCCTTCACAACTAGAGGTGGTGGCGGTGGGTTGTTGTTGTTGTTGTTGTTGCCTTGGTTCTGGTCTAGCAACTGCATCAAGGCATTCTGCTGTTGGATCAACTGAGTGAGATCCGGTGGGAAGACAAATCCGGGGTCATGTCTCGGAGGCATCTGATAGGTTTAGAGGGGTGAGAATAAAATAGAGTGAGGTCTAAAGAGAGATCACTACCCATATGCACATGAGACAAATACATTCATTTCACACCACTCAATTCAAACAAGGGCATACAAACGATTTAATCTACCGTTACAAAAATACTCGGACTATATTTATTTACATGGGGGAATACTACTGATAATCTGGTGGTCGACTAGAAAATTTGATCGGTGGAAGATTCCATGATATCTACTCCAGCTTTGTCTTCATAATAATCATCACTATCGGGGTCGGAGTCGGTGTCGTCGATTATGATGTAGTCTTCGGGATGGTTGTCCTCCTCAGGTGCGGGATCTCCCATGAATATCCCTAGCTTCTTATTCAGGTCGTTATTCTTCTCCAGTAGTACTGCAATTTCCTATTCATATCCATTGCATGTAGACTTGAGTTCCAGTTCAAGCTCCATGTTCCTGGTCATCACTTTCTTCATGTCTATCATGCTGGCGCACATCTGGTTCTCCTAACGACGAATGTGTTAGTTTAACTCCTGGATGTACGCTGCAATGGATTTATCGCTCCTGGTGCAAATCATCTCCCATTTCTCATCTCGGCATCCACATATCTGGTAGATGGTGTCCTTAAGATCCTTGTGATATACCTCGCCGATGCGTCCCATAGTGATGTGGGCTGCCATGCTCTTTCCTAGACTCCAGGTTGGTGCATCAAAGGAAAACTCTATGGGCTCAGTAACTGGCATGAATGTCCTTCCTGTAACATGAACTCGAATCATCCAACGCTCCTCCTCTGGTAAAGTGGCGGTGTAGGTCCCGGTGAAGCTTGGTATTCCGATGTTCAGGTACCTAGTGACTTCCTTCAAGTGTCGTCCAAAAGGGGTGTCTTCATCCGGTTGAGCAAATTTGTTCCTTGGGTCCACAATCTATAGAGTAGAAAATGGAGAAGTGTCAGAAATGAGTAGAGAAGAGTTTCCTATGGCTTTTCTTAATGGTCGTGTCCTACAGTCAGCGTGTGCTCTGATACCATCTTGTAGCGATCCGACCTCAGACGGTCAAATCTCTGTGCATGTGTCATCCCTAGATCGGTAATGCTGACACACACAGTACTCGAGGATTTATAACAGAGTGCAATCAGACACTTATTACATCGAGTAACTCAAAGAGAGTACTTATTACAATAATATGGCTGAAGGCCATCTAATAAGATAACTGCGGAAGCTTCGAAGGTAAATGAGTCCATCAACTCCAACGGCATAGCTGAGTGCATGACAATGACCTAGTGCACCTTACTCTTCGTTTGAAAACTCTGCAACATAATATGTTGCAGCCTGTGTAGGTCAGCACATGGAATATGCTGGCAAAATAACACTATAGAGCAATGAACAAATAACAACTATCACTACATGCATATATGGCTGGTGGAGGCTCTATGGTTATCATTTTGCGTAAAGCCAATTTTTTCCTACAAGAAAGGAATATATTTTATTTAACTACAAAGTTTGTTGAAAACATTGAGAATGGTAACCCCATCTCAATCCCAAATTAATAATCAATAACCCAACCTATTAATTAAGTAAATTGATGAGATCAACATAATAATTCAAGCACCAGATACTCAAGATGTCCATAACCGGGGACACGGCTAATCATGATTAGTTTGTACTCTCTGTAAGGTTTGCGCACTTTTCCCCACAAGACTCTATCTACTCCGTTGTATTTCTAGCACTACATGATGTTTGAGAAACGGATGACCGAGACACAGTCTTTCAGAAGCATTAACTCTTTCGACGGGTAAACCGTACCACCTACATCCCCTACATCTGCTAGTTTACCACTAAAATAGGTCACACAACATACTCAACTATGCCAGAGCCCATAATGGCTTGTGGCTGCACACGAAAGTTTCTAACATGAATAACATAATGATCCCTTTGAGCCTTGGTGGCAAACCATAGGATGATCACACGGGTTCCTCGGGATCTCCTTGGACAACACTGGAATTCCCCAGGTGCCCACAAAAAATCCACCTAGATGTGTATTTAAGTAGCCACCTTAAGTTCTCCCTTAATTCATAATAATACTCACATCTGTCATGAATCACTCAAACCAAACCACGTCTACGGGCATAGCATAGCGGTATAAGCATAATGTAGTAACTCCCAAGGTTTGAATATAAGACAGTAGGTTCTACCTCATCAACAACTTCCCAATACCCACATGTTGTCAATCCTACTCATGCAATGTTTTAGGGTTGAAACTAATGCATAAAAACTGGGTAATAAAGGGATATGATCAAAGTGTTACTTGCCTTGCTGACGATATGAAAACCCTAGTGACTCGTAGAAGCAAGCCTCACACTCCGGAAACTCTATCGTAAACAAACAATAGCATACATAAGCACTCACGCATAAAATACAAGGGTAAAACTCAAATGAAAAGGTCCCAACTAAAAGTTCAACTAAATTGCTTTGATTTGCAAAAAGAATCAATCGAATCGGAGCTACGAAACTCAAACTGCGATCAAAAGAAGTATGAATTCAAATCTGCTTGAAACCAATTTTTAATTTGTCAAAATCATGTTCAAGTTGATTAACTGGAAAGAGGGGAACAAGACGAAGATTTCGTCGTTGGTTTCACTAGATTTGGACAAACGTGTAAAAAGTAGCGAGAGTTTGAATTCAGGGACTAATCTGTGAAAAAAGTATTCGTGGATAGGTCCTTGGCCAAAAATAAAACAAAAAAAGAAAAATCTACGGAATGAACGTTCGCTAACAGATCTAAACGAACGAAGACATTCGTTAAAACAATCTAATGGGTGAACGTCCGTTAATTAACGGACTAAAATCAAAACCGATCTAATCTAACTAACTAAAAAAACGAAAGAACCAGAGAAAAACCAAACGGTTTTATATCGGTCGAAATGGGCAGCGAGGTCAACGGCGGGGTCGGCATCGACGACAGCGGATCGGGCTTCGGCTTCGGCGGTGGCAGGGTTGCGAGGTAGTGGCGGCGGGGTTGAGGGGCGGCCGCGACGGCTCTTGCGCGGGGCGGCAGCAGCAGCAAGCGGCGGCTGCGGGCTTGGCGACGACGCTCGGTGGAGGCAGCGCGGCGCTCGGCGGCTTGCTCGGCGGGGAGGAGAGCGGTAGCGGGGCTCGGCTTATAAAGGCCGGGGGCGCGACTTGGGAAGGGGCGGCGGCGACGCATGTCCGACCCGGACTCCCCTTGCCAGAGTCTGGCGCCAGCACGGGGCAGCGAAGGCGGTTTGCGGCGGCTAGGCTTGGCCTCGGCTCGGCTGGGCCTTCGGCCCAGTCGGGCGAAGAAGATTTTTTTAAATAAAATTATGCCCGAAAGAAAAATCCTAATAAAATGTTAAAAAAATTCTAAAAATACCATAAACAATTTTCACCGTCCAAACCTAATATTTAGGACAAGATGAACATTTTTCTGGCCTAAAAATGTTGTTTCCGAAAATGCATATTTTTCTAATTCAAATAAAATAGCAAATAAAATAATAATTTGATTTTATAATTTCTTCTCCAATATTCCTCTCTTATTTAAGAAGTCATTTTATTTTCTTTTTTATTTATTATTGGAAATATTTGGAGAGAAAAAAAATTAAAATCAAATTAATCCTCTTTCCAAATTTGAAAAAAAATCCAAATAGGAAAATCTATGAAATCTCCAACTCTCTCCTTGGGTCCTTGAGTTGCTTAAGATTTCTAGGATCACAACCAAAATGCAAATAAAATATGATATGCATATGATGACCTATGTATAACATCCAAATTGAAAATTGGGATGTTACATCCTCGAGTAGCACAGCGTCGTCACGCTGGTGCTGAACTTGCGCCACTTCATCGTAGGCAAGCACCCAGGCGACCCGTAAATGAGTTCCGTGGGGATAACAGCTTTTGCCCATAGACCAAGGAAAAGGGAGTCTGCCGGGTAGCTCGGTTTGGTGTCATTCCGAGGGACCAGAGAACTACCGGTAGCTCCTCGATCCACCGCCTTCCGTGCTTCTGCAACGTATCAAAGGTTCTTGTCTTGAGTCCCCGCAGCTCTTCAGCGTTCGCCCTCTCAGGGTGTCCATTGCTTCTGGGATGTGCCACAGAGGCAAATGAGATCTTGCATCCGAGGGCATGAACATATTGCATGAAGGCGCGGCTCGTGAACTGGGTGTCATTGTCGGTAATGATCCTTGCCGGGACTCCAAAAAGGCACACCAATTCTTTCAAGAACTTGATAGCTGATTGAGCAGTCACCTTTCTCACGGCAGTCACTTCCGGCCACTTTGTAAACTTGTGGATAGAAATGAACAAGAATTCAAAGCCCTCGATTGCTTGGGGGAAGGGCCGAGGATATCGAGCCCCCAGACAGAAAATGCCCATGATAGAGGGATCGTCTGAAGAGCTTGGGCAGACAGGTGGACTTTCTTGGAATGGAATAGGTAGGCTTCAACATAGTGACTAGCTCGACCGTATCTTGGAGGGATGTAAGCCAATAGAATCCTTGACAGAATGCTTTCCCAACTAATGCCCTTGATCCAATGTGGGAGTCACACATGCCTTTGTGTATAGTAGCCAACAATTCCTTTCTTTCTTCCCGGCAGACGCACTTCAATTTCACACCGTTGGGCCTCCTTTTGTACAGAGTGTCATCGAAAAACTGATACATACTGGCCCTCTGGACTACTCTTTTAGCCTCATCTTGGTCGCCGGGAAGCTCTCCGCTTTGTAGGAAGTGGACAATGTGCCTTGCCCAAGTTGAAGCCTGGGGCTCAGCAACGAGGACTAGCGGCACCTCCTCTGCTGCGGGAGCACACACCTCAATTGTGGGGAGCATGGGCCCGGCTGGAGGGTGTGGTCCGGCAGGTGGCGAGGAGTTGTTTTCGGTAGGGTCTCTACCAGGAGCGGACAACTCTACCGGGAGAGGCTTACTGGTGTCCAACTTTCTCCTTTTCTGGGCCGTTGTTGCTGGAGATACAGATGGCTGAGTAAGATGGAGAACAAAAGTCCCTGGGTTCCACAGAAATCTTCTGCGCAACACACTTTGACAGATGATCAGCTATGCTGTTTTCCGCACGAGGTACGTGCTCTGTTTGCAATCCGTCAAAGCATCCCTCCAATCTTCTCACTTCCTCGACGTATGCCTCTATCAATGGACTTTGGTAATCCTTGTTGACTTGTCTCACCACAAGCTGTGAATCTCCTCGAATGATTAGTTTCTTAATTCCCAATTCTGCTGCAATCCTGAGGCCGGCAAGGAGCCCTTCATACTCTCTTGTATTGTTGGTTGCCTCTTACCGGGCAAAATGCATCTGGACGACGTACCTCAAGTGCTCCCGGGATGGGGCGACAAGAAGCACGCCAGCCCCCGCACCTTGTAGGGAAAAGGCACCATCGAAATACAAAGTTCATTCTTCGGGTGATTCCTTGCCAGGGATAACTGTCTCTGTCACTTCCTCATTAAGGGTTGGCGTCGATTCTGCAATAAACTCTGCCAATGCCCTGCTCTGGATTGTTGATGTGCTCTCAAACTTCAAACCAAAACTGGATAACTCCAAAGCCCACTCCACTATTCTACCGGTAGCCTCATGGTTTCGGAGTATCCTTTGCAATGGGAAGCGAGTGACAACCGTGATCACATGAGCTTGGAAGTAGTGGCGTAGTTTCCTCGAGGCCATGAGGAGACCAAAGATCAACTTTTGCATGCCAAAGTTCCTCGATCTAGACACCTGTAACAAGGAGCTAACGAAGTACACTGGGGACTGCACCACTTTATTCCTTGCTATGTCCTCGGGGTTGCTCCTGCTGTCGTGCTCACCACTGTCCTGATTCTTCTGTGGCTCTGTCGGTCCTTGTTCACTCTCAGCTTTGTCCACTTCCCACTGCACCACCAAGGCCGTGCTAACTACTTGGTTGGTTGCTGCTAATTACAGCACCAACGGCTCTTGTGGTTTTGGAGCAACCAAGGTAGGCACAGAGGATAAGTAGGTCTTCAACTCTTGAAAAGCTACATCTGCTTCTAGAGTCCCCTTCATGGGCCCTGCCTTATTCAAGATTTTGAAGAATGGTAGGGCGTGCTCGGCAGACTTGCAGATGAATCTGCTTAGCAAGGCAACACACCTTGTCAGTCGCCTCACGTCCTTGACTATCCTTGGTGCTTGGATCTGCTCGATAGCTTTGATCTTGTCGGGGTTGGCTTCGATCCCCCGATGGGACACAAAGAACCCAAGAAGCATGTCGGAGGGAACGCCAAACACACACTTCTCTGGATTGAGCTTCAAGTTGATCTTGCGTAGAGTAGCAAATGTCTCCTCTAAATCATGAGTAAGGGTGGTTCTATCCTTGGTCTTGACCACAATGTCTCCTCTGTCGCGACTGCGTCCCGGTACATCTTGTCCATGCAAATGATTGCATCCTTCTCATCTGATGGGATGATAATGACTCCCAAAGGCCCAGACATCAAGGTGTTGTAGGCATAGTGAGATGCCGCCATGAATTTAGCCAGGGCTGGGTGGCCAAGGATCCCATTGTACGGCTGGGGGAGGTCAACCACATCAAACACAATCTTCTCAGTCCGGTAGTTAAGCTCAACTCCATATGTCACCGGCAATGTGATCTTTCCCTTAGGATGACTCCTGCGGGATTAACTCATTGAAACGTGACGGTAACTTCTAGCTCTTCCCCTGCTATCTGAAGCTTGCTAATGACTGTCGGGGAGATCAGAATCAACCCGGCCCCGCCGTCCACCAACATCTTTGTGACCTTGAGGCTGTGAATTGTTGGAGAGACCAGCAACGATAAACACCCTACCGTAGTGGTACGGCTAGGATGATCCTCTCTCTCAAAGATGATGGGCGTGCGCGACCATTTGATTGGCTTTCGGGCCTCTGGCGCTGGTTCCACGACATTGACTTCTCGTGCCCACCACTTGAGCTAGCAGTGAGTGGCATGCAAAGAGGCACCCCCGTCAATGCACAAGGCGTCAGTGGCCTTCTAAAACTCCTGCTCACTGGTTTCCTCTTCATCCCCTCCATCACTCTCATCATCACAGTCTTCCTTCTCTTGACCTTTGGTGGGGTTTCCTTGGTTCCGAAATGTTTGTCCGGGTGATTTACTTCACCGCCTTGGCCCTTACCGCCAGCAACATTCTGACCCTTTTCCTTGTCGCACTTCTCATACTCTGCTCTCTGTCTCTTAACAAGCTGCTCAACCTGATAACACTCTTGAAGGTCGTGGCCTTTGGTCCGATGAATATTGCAATATGGCCCATCACCTTTCCTAGCCTTCTCGGCAGCCACGGCATCCCGGCAGTCAGCACACACGGCAGCTTCCTTGTCGGGGGCCTCAGCTTTGGCCTTCTTTCTGGTACTAGGTGTACTCGATCCTTCAACAGTCATCACTGCCTTATCTTTCCGCTTCTTGCTGCGCTTCTTGCTCTTCTTCTGACTGGGTGATTCATCATCATCCTCTGAATCAACATTGGTGCAATCTTCCTCTCTGGGCAACTTCCTGCCCTCCTCCATCCGAGCACACTTATCCTCCAAGGTGTAGAGCTCCTTCACAGCGTTGGGCAACCGCACATTCATCTTGGAACGAATCCGGCGGTTGCGCACATTGGACTGGAAGGCAGCTATCAAGCTGTTGGATGGATGTTTGGCATGTTCCTATGAACTTTACTGAAACTCTGTAAATACTTACGGAGGGTTCTCCTTCCTTCTATTGGAGAAGCTGCAAGTCACTGGGCCTGCCTGGCTCTTGACGGCCCCCGGTGAAGGCGCCAATGAACTCATGGCACAGGTCTACCCATGACGAAATGGAGTTCCCCGGCAGGTGCATCAGCCAAGACCTTGATAACCCACAAGTATAGGGGATCGCAATAGTTTTCGAGGGTAGACTATTCAACCCAAATTTATAGATTCGACACAAGGGGAGCCAAAGAATATTTGCAAGTATTAGCAGCTGAGTTGTCAATTCAACCACACATGGAGATTAATTAGCTACACAAACGTGATCAATAACAAAGTAATATGACAGTTTTGATAGTAGTGACAACAGCAATAGTAACGGTAACAGTGATAGCAGTAGTTTTGTAGCGAGTGCAACAGTAACGATAGAAGTAGTAAATTAGCAAGAACAATATAAGATAAATTCGTAGGCATTAGATCGGTGACTTGTTGGATGATATTCATCATGAGATAGATATAACCTAGGGCGATACGGAACTAGCTCCAGTTCATCAATATAATGTAGGCATGTATTCTGTAAATAGTCATACGTGCTTATGGAAAGAACTTGCATACATATTTTGTCCTACCCTCCCGTGGTAGCAGGGTCCAATTGGAAACTAAGGGATATTAAGGCCTCCTTTTTATTGAGAACCGGAACAAAGCATTAATACACAGTGAATACATGAACTCCTCAAACTACGCTCATCACCGGGACTAGTCTCGACTATTGTCACTCCGGGGTTGCCGGATCATAACATGTAGTAGGTGACTATAACTTGCAAGGTTGGATCTAGAACATGGATATAATGGTAATAACATAAACGGTTCAGATCTGAAATCATGGCACCCGGGCCCAAAGTGACAAGCATTAAGCATGGAAAAGTCATAGCAACAACAATCTCAAAACATAGTGGATACTAGGGATCAAGCCCTAAAAAACTAACTAGATTACATGATGAACCTCATCCAAATCCTCACCGACCAGTGAGCCTACAAAGGAATTACTCACTCCCGGTGGGGAGAATCATGGAATTGGCGATGGAGAAGGGTTTGTGATGACGAAGAACGAAGATCCCCCTCTCCGGAGACCCAAACGGACTCCAGATCTGGCTCCCGATGAAGAACAGGAGGTGACAGCGGCTCCATCTCATGGATCGCAATAATTCTTTCTCACTGATTTTTTCTGGTAATATGGGATTTTATAGCGTCGGTTTCAGGGTCTACGGGGCCACTAGGTGGGGACAACCCACCTGGGCACGCCTAAGGGTGTAGGCGCACCCTGGTGGGTTGTGCCCACCCAGGTGCCCCCCTCAGGTGACTCTTGGCTGCAGAAATTCTCTTTTATTGTATACAAAATCCTCGAAAAGTTTCGTTCCATTCTGAGAACTTTTATTTCTGCACAAAAACAACACCATGGTAGTTTTGCTAAAAACAACGTCAGTCCGGGGTTAGTTTCATTCAAATCATGCAAATTAGAGTCCAAAACAAGAGGAAAAGCGTTAGGAAAAGTAGATACGTTGGAGACGTATCAACTCCCCGAAGCTTAAACCTTTGCTTGTCCTCAAGCAATTCAGTTGATAAACTAAAAGTGAAAAAGAAAAACCTTCTCTTTTGCTCTTGTTTGCATAAATAAGCTTAAATAGCACCCAGGTTTTCAGCCAACATTATAACTAACCATGACGACAATTACTCTTAAAGATTATATTAACTCATATCAATAACATAATCAGCTAGAGAGCAATTATAAGATATCTCAAACGGCAACACATTGTCAAAACAACCATGATATAATGTGACAATAGTGGTATCTTGCTAGCCCTTTCTGAGACCGCAAAACAAAAATGCAGAGCACCTCCAAAGTTCAAGCAGCGACTAAACATTGTAATTCATGGTAGAAGAGATCCAGTCATGATGCACCCAACATTATGTACACACAATGCATAAGCATGACAGCAGTGCTCTCAGGTTCTGGCCCTTATTTTAGAAGGTGATGACACAACATAAAAGTAAATAGATAGTCCCTTCGCAGAGGGAAGCAGTGATTTGCAGAGGTGCCAGAGCTCATGTTTTTTAAACAGAGATAAATGATATTTTGAGACATGCACCCTTCTCGCTTACTTCACGACTATCAGTTATCAATATCTTCCATTCTAAGCACGCTAGTGGCGGTTCCCAAGCGATAAAAGTAAAGGTTTTGACTCCATTGGGAGTTTTTGTTTGATTATTTGTAAGCTTTTTCCGTTGAAAGTTTGGGACTGGGCATCCCTGTTACCACCCTTTTCATGTGCGATGGCGAGTGAATAAACACTCGACCTGAGAATAAATCGCTTAGCATGGAAGATACCGACCACGTCCTGTCGTTCCATGAACGATCCAGGCACACAAAAAGGATATTTATTAGAAGTTTTTAGAGGTGGCACATGCAAAATTTACTTAGGACGGCAGGGTAATACTGCATATAGGTAGGTATGGTGGACTCATTTGGAATAAGTTGGGTTCAGTTTTTGATGTACAAGCAGAATTCCCACTTAGTACAGGCGAAGGCTAGTAAATAGATTGAGAAGCGGCTAGCTAGAGAGCATCAACCGTCATGAACATGCATTATCCATAAGTAACATTGGACACTAGCATGAGTAGTATATGAACACCATGAACATAAATATCATAGAGGCTATGTTGGTTTTAATTCAACTAGATGCACGAACATGTGCCAAGTCAAGCCACTCGATCATTCAGAGGAGGATACCATATCATCATACTACATCACAATTATTTTAATGCAATGTTGATATCCAAGATAAATCATCATCAACTCCTAGCTACTTATGCATGGCAGGAGAAACTATAATCTCTAATTGTCATTGCAAACATGTTTAATCATAATGGGTTGAATCATGGATACTAGGTTAAACATATTTACACAAACAGGACAAGTCGAGTTCATACCCGTTTCTCTCTGCCATGGCCAGTTCATCGAATATCGTCATTATTGCCTTCCACTTGCACGACCGAACTATGTGAAAATAATAATAGTGCAAGAGTGCCGTGGACTAAGCTGGAATCTGCAAACATTTTATTCAACAGGAGGAGACAAGGTAAAATGGGCTCTTCGTTAGTTCAACAATTATTCATATGAGAGCCACTCAACATTTTCATCATGGTCTTCTCCTTGATACGACTCAAATAAAAAAAGAAAATAAAATTAGAGAAACACATTGAAATATCTTTGGAGTTTTCGGTTTTCTTGAACAAGCAAATAAAAGGGAAAAGCAAAAAAAACAAGAAAAACTATTTACACGGGAAAGCTTCCAACAAGCAAAACAAGAACATGGAAATCTTTTTGGGTTTTCTTTTTAGTATTACAACTAAGCATGCATAGAAAGTAAACTAACTACAACTAATTTATTGTTTTGGTTTTTCTATGATTTTTCAAACACACAAGACGAAAGTGAGAAAATAAAAATTAAGCATGGATGATACAATGAAAAAGTGTGAACACCGACAAAAGGAATAAGTGGGCATGAATATAAAGTCGGTGGAAACACGTACTCCCCCAAGCTTAGGCTTTTGGCCTAACTTGGCAGCCGATCAGAAACCTGAATAGTAGTCGGGGTGCTGAGGATCGGGCATCCACTGATCCCACTGCTGAGGCTCCTCCTCTGCTGCAGCCTGGTCGTTCCGGTAGGAAATGATATCTGCAGGCATAATCCTATATCCGCCCTGGCAACAGGATCAAACAAAGCAGGAGCAGCCAATGGAATAATATCACGAGTGTCAATGCGAAAAACCAGGTTATAGGAATGTTAGGGTAATCTCGTGCAATAAAATGGTGGTGTTCCATGGCTGCGCCATCTAGGTAAACCTTGGTCAGAGGGTAATCATGAAGGCGTATCTCAACATTAAAGTGAGCCGCCAAACGAGTAGCGAAAATCCCACCATGTATTTTACCCTTGGACTTATTAACGTGGAGGCGATGCGCCACAATAGCTCCCAAGCTATAAGTGTTGTCGCCCTCTAGTGCACGAGTAAAATAGCAAGGCCTGGTGAACTGAGTGCACCCACCTTCTCTCTAGCAAGTAAGCATTTTGCAATGAAAAGAGCAAAGTAATGAACAGCAAGAAAATGCAAGCCAGTGACAGTGATAGCCGACACCCCTCTCTCATCTCCCGCTGTCAAGGTATGTTAAAAGGCCTCAAACTCTGCCGGCCTAGGCTCAACTAAGCTCCCGTCAGAAGGGATCATGCATATGTCACCAAATTCAGTAAGTGGTATCTGACGGGTTTCAACATATAAATTAAGCTGCACCTCAGGAGGATTATTCCTAGGAAGTAAATTAAAACTTTGAACAAAGATGTTTGTGAGGAGATGATATTGTTTACATTCAGCTGGGATGAAGTCGGTGAGCCTGGCATTAGCAGCATATTGTGTGAACTCCAGAAGGATTCCGGCCTCTTCCATGAACGGGGTATGCAGCCATTCGCACGGCCGTATTTCTGCCAACCTCCGAGCATGGAGATCACTTTCAGACGACTCCCCAATAACTCCCTTGGAGTTCTTCTTAGAAGCAAACTTCCTAAAGATATTCATCCTTTTCTTCTGAACAAAAATTCTGAAATTTTTAGTCCACAAAATTTTCCAACAGAACTTCACAAAATTTATAGCAACTACTCATAGGGATAAATAGAGGCCATAGAAAGCATTCAAACTACTTAGAACTCTAAGAATTCAACATGCAAGCTCATCTACAGCAGCACCAAGACTAGCTAATTATTCAAAATATAAACCACTAAAACAAAAACTAATTGGACAAACGGTGGAGTCACAGACCAAGCAACAATCCCCCGAAACAATTTCAAAAATGGAGCTTCGAGCAAAGAGATCGAAATCCACGGGTTTGAGAGCAAGAACGTGGGAGAGAGAGCAAAGGTGAATTTTTTCTGGAGGTAGGAGATGATGTGGTGTGAAGAGATAAGTAAGGGGCCCACGTAGGGACCACAACCCACTAGGGCGCGCCTGGGGGTCCTGGCGCGCCCAGGTGGGTTGTGCCCACCTGGTGCACCTCCCTCTGATATTATTTGCACCAGAAATTCATAAATATTTAGAAAAAATCATAATAAATTTTCAGAACATTCTGAGAACTTCTATTTTTGGGACATTTTTTATTGCATGGGAAATTCAGAAAATAGACAAAACATGGCATTTTATTTTATTTAACTAATAAAAACATAAAACAAAAGGTAGGGAAAGAAGGTAGTGCTTACTAAATTCATCAACTTCATACCTCTCAAAAATGATCCATTAATAAGGTTGATCAAGTCTTATTAACAACCACTTTCGATTAGCAAGAAACCGAAGAACTTTCGTAAATCACTAAGTTACCTCAACGGGGATATGAATGTCCCCAACAATAAGCATTTCATATTTCTTTTTGAAAGTAGGTAGAGGTAGTTGAAAACTTTTAATAGTGATTGTCGGAGATTTTTCAATAACATTAATACCATTCACTTGGAATTGCTTCTTTGGAAAGTGCACCGTATGCTCATTACCATTGATATGAAAAGTGACCTTGCTTTTATTGCAATCAATAACATCCCCTGTAGTATTCAAGAAGGGTCTACCAAGGATAATCGATATGTTGTCGTCCTCGCACATCTCAAGTATAACAAAGTCAGTTAAAATAGTAACATTAGCAACAACAACGGGCACATCCTTACAAATACCGATAGGTATGGCAAGTGATTTGTTAGCCATTTGCAAAGATATTTCAGTAGGTGTGAGTTTATTCAAATCAAGTCTTTCATATAATGAAAAAGGCATATCACTAACACCAGCTCCTAAATCACATAAAGCAGTTTTCACATAATTCTTTTTGGTGGTGCAAGGTATAGTTGGTATTCCCGGATCTCCATGTTTTTTAGGTACTCCATCCTTAAAAGTATAATTAGCAAGCATGGTGGAGATTTAAGCTTCCGGTATTTTTATCTTATTAGGGATGATGTCTTTCATATACTTTGCATAAGGAGGCATCTTCAAGATATCACTCAAGCGAGTACGCAAAAAGAATGGCCTCAACATTTTAGCAAAGCGTTCGAATTCTTCATCATCTTTCTTTTTAGTTGACTTGGGTGCAAAAGGCATAGGTTTTTAAACCCACGGTTCTCTTTCTTTACCGTGTTTTCTAGCCACAAAGTCACTTTTATCATACCTTTTATTCTTAGGTTGTGGGTTATCAAGATCAACTGGAGGTTCTATCTCAACATCATTGTCTGGTTCTTTATTATTTGTTTGAGTATTTTCATTATCAGAAGGTGAGTGTTCATTACCAGATTGAGTTTCAGCATCAGAGATAGAAACTTCATTTCATTATCAGGAGGTTTCTCTATTTCAGGTTCACTAAAAGCATGCAAAGTCCTATCATTTTTATTCTTCTTTTTCTTTTTAGAAGGACTACGTGCGTCAGTGTTAACTATTTGTGAGTCTTGTTCAATTATTTTTGGGTGTCCCTCAGGATAAAGTGGTTCCTGAGTCATTCTACCTCCTCTAGTCATTACTCTAGCAGCATGATCATTGATATTATTGTTCATTTCATCAAGCAGCTCTCTTTGAGATTTAGCAACTTGTTCTAATTGAGTTTGAACCTTAGAAGCATGTTTTCCAACACCTCCAACATCATTTGAGATTCTAAATAACAAGTCACTCAAGCGAGCAATCATATCAGAATTGTATTTCAATTGTTTCATAACATTTTCATTGAAGTGATCTTGTTTTCTAATGTAGTTTTCAAACTCATAAAGGCATTGGCTAGGATGCATATTGTGAGGATTGTCATTATCATAGAATTTCATCAAAGAATTTACCTCTACCACCTTAGACAGTGGTGGTGCATTAAGCCCATGTATTTCTTCAATAGGAGGTAAATTTTTTACATCCTCGGCTTTAATACCTTTTTCCTTCATAGATTTCTTTTCCTCTTGCATATCTTCAGGACTGAGATATAATATACCCCTCTTCTTCGGAGTGGGTTTAGGCGGTGGTTCAGGAAGAGTCCAATCATCATAATTTTTTAGTATGTTATTCAATAATTCTTCAGCCTGCCCAACAGTTCATTCCATGAAAACACAACCAGCACAACTATCTAGGAAATCCCTAGAAGCATCGCTTAGTCCATTATAGAAGATATCAAGTATTTAATTTTCCTTAAGAGGTTGATCAGGAAAAGCATTAATTAACTAGAAAAGCCTCCCCCAAGCTTGTGGGAGACTCTCTTCTTTAATTTTCACAAAGTTAAATATTTCCTATAAAGCAGCTTGTTTCTTATGAGCAGGAAAATATTTTTCAGAAAAGTAATAAATCTTATCCTGGGGACTACGCACACAACTAGGAGCAAGAGTATTGTACCAAGCTTTAACATCACCCTTTAATGACAACATAAATAATTTGAGAATAAAGTAATAGCGAGTCTTTTCATCATGAGTAAAAAGGGTGGCTATTTCATTCAACTTAGTAAGATGTGCCACAACAGTTTCAGTTTCATAACCACGGAAAGGATCAGATTCAACCAAAGTAATTAACTCTGGGTCGACAGAGAATTCATAATCCTTATCATCAATAAAGATAGGTGAAGTAGCAAACTTAGGATCATGTTGCACTCTAGCATTCAAGGATTTTTCTTCATACTTGCATAGTAATTTCTCTAGATCATCTCTATACTTACAAGCAAGAATGTCTCTAGTTGTCTCTTCATTCATAACACAACCTTCTGGTACCTTAGGCAATTCATGTCTAGGAAGTATAGTTCTAGCAGGTGTTTTAGGAGTTTCAGTTTCAAGCTCATCATCACATTCAACAACATCATGTTGAATTACTCTAGCAATTTGTTCATCAAGAAAATCACCAAGTGGCACATCATTATCATCAAGCAAGGTACTAGCATCATCATAAGTATCATTCATAGCAGAAGTAGCATCATCAGTAACTTGCGAGATATCAGAATTGATAGCATGTGGTGGTGTTGCAAGTTCCTTACCTCCCCTCATCTTAGAGGGATAAATCTTAGTCTTAGAATCTGAACTTCAGATTGTTCATAGTGATAAATTGATAATAATCCCAAGTGACTCAACAAATATAGCTATGCTCCCCGGCAACGGCGCCAGAAAAAGGTCTTGATAACCCACAAGTATAGGGGATCGCAACAGTTTTCGACGGTAGAGTATTCAACCCAAAATTATAGATTCGACACAAGGGGATCCAAAGAATATTTGCAAGTATTAGTAGCTGAGTTGTCAATTCAACCACACCTGGAGATTAATTATCTGCAACAACGTGATCAGTAACAAAGTAATATGATAGTTTTGATAGTAGTGACATCAGCAATAGTAACGATAACATTGATAGCAGTAGTTTTGTAGCGAGTGCAATAGTAACGATAGCAGTAGTAACTTAGCAAGAACAATATATATATAATATAAATTTGCATGCATTGGATCGGTGACTTGTTGGATGATATTCATCATGAGACAGTTATAACCTAGGGCGATATGGCACTAGCTCCAGTTCATCAATATAATGTAGGCATGTATTCCGTAAATAGTTATACGTGCTTATGGAAAGAACTTGAATGAAATCTTTTGTCCTACCCTCCCGTGGCAGCGGGGTCCTACTGGAAACTAAGGGATATTAAGGCCTCCTTTTAATAGAGAACCCGAACAAAGCATTAACACATAGTGAATACATGAACTCCTCAAACTACAGTCATCACCGGGAGTGGTCCCGACTATTGTCACTCGAGGGTTGCCGGATGATAACACGTAGTAGGTGACTATAACTTGCAAGATCGGATCTAGAGCATTGATATAATGACGATAACATAAGCGGTTCGAATGTGAATTCATGGCACCCGGGCCCAAAGTGACAAGCATTAAGCATGGCAAAGTCATAGCAACATCAATCTTAGAACATAGTGGATACTAGGGATCAGGCCCTAACAAACCTAACTCGATTGCATGATGAATCTCATCCAACTCCTCACCGACCAGCGAGCCTACGAAGGAATTACTCGCTCCCGGTGGGGAGCATCATGGAATTGGCGATGGAGAAGGGTTGGTGATGACGAAGAATAAAGATCCCCCTCTCCGGAGCCCCAAACAGACTCCAGATCTGGCCTCCCGATGAAGAACAGGAGGTGACGGCAGCTCCGTCTCGTGGATCATGATAATTCTTTCTCCCTGATTTTTTTGGAAATATGGGATTTTATAGCGTCGGTTTCAGGGTCTATGGGGCCACCAGGTGGGGACAACCCACCTAGGCACGCCTTGGGGGGCAGGCGCGCCCTGGTGGGTTGTGCCCACCTAGGTGCTCCCCCCTCAGGTGACTCTTGGCTCCAGAAATTCTCTTTTATTGTATAAAAATTCCTCGCAAAGTTTCGTTCCATTCCGAGAACTTTTATTTCTGTGCAAAAACAACACCATTGTAGTTCTGCTAAAAATAACGTCGTCCTGGGTTAGTTTCATTCAAATCATGCAAATTAGAGTCCAAAACTAGATGATAAGTGTTAGGAAACGTAGATACGTTGCAGATGTATCAGAGCTCACATTGGACTTGAGGGCGAAATGGATGTAGTTGGCAAACACCTTCTCATCTCTTCCCCCGGCAGCCTGAACAGCGATTGTGTAGATGCTCAGGAACTCTGCCGAATTCAACCTCCCATCATACTTCTAGGTATCTGTGGCTTGAACGTGCGAACGGACGACCAACGGACTTGCCGCAGCTTACGAGTAAAGGCAGGGCAGCCAACCACGAAAGGTAGGCACCCACCATACCGAGCGCGGGTTTGTCGACGTCGGGGCCGTCGCACCCAATTGTCTTGCGGGGGTTGTCGCGGCGTTGCTCAACAACGACAAGCGTGTCTCCTCTCCGCCTATCCTCCGAGGCTCGCCGTCGGCTTGGATGTGCTCGAGGGTTAGAGGAGGCCATTGAGACGTCGCAAGGGTCTTGATTCGGTTGCGCTCACACTGGCTGCCGTGGTGGGGACTGCATGGGGGTGGCCCCTTTTGTACGGCCAGCAGCCCGAGCCGTCGTCGTCGCTTGGGGAGGCCGTGGCGAGCCAGCTTGCTGTGAGCCCCCGGCTTTGGTGAAACCGAGCAGACTTTGGATGGTGGCACGCCACTCGACCATCTACTCGGCTGCTGGTAGGAACCTCGGCAGCAGCTGAGCCCACCATGGCCTCCGTTGTTGTACTCGGCATGGGTGATGATGAAGTAGATCGCACCGTCGCTAGGCTCCTGACGGTGCCAGTGGCAGCAGCACCACGCCCCGGCGGGTGCGGAGCAGCCACCTGGAGGGTAGGGTGGTGCCGCGAAGGCGCTCAAGGGCCAACGGCTCCATCAGGCGGAACAACTTGGTCGACCCGTCCCGGGGGAGGTGCGCGTGCTGCGGTCACTCCAGTGGTGGGGACGGTCAGAGGGCCGTGATTCACCCCGGACCGAGCGCCATTGCTGCGGATGTGCCCGTCGGCGAGAAGAGGGGGCACGGACGGAGTAACCCCCTCACCTGTACCTTGTGGAGCATGGTCGTCGAGGCGTTGCTGATGCTGTTATCCTCCGATGTCTCCCGCTCCTGCGTCGGCCGCGGGGGAAGTGGTGACGGTACCTCCTGCTCCGACCACATCCCCAACAGCGTCCACATCCTCGTGCGCCTCTGCATCCCCCGCAGCATTAGAGGCCGCGGGCGGCGGAGCCTTCGAGGTGGATGGATGAGCCGAAGTGCCGAATTTCTTCTTGGGCGCCATGGTCGATGGCGCTGTCGAAGTTGAAGACGGTGATGACGATGAAGCGATGCACATGCCTTCAGGTTCACGCAAGCGAGCCCCCTACCTGGCGCGCCAAAGATGTCGTGGGAAACCACGACCACCTATGGGACCAGAGGGCCCTTTGCTGGTTCAGCAGGGGGACATCGCGTTGCACAAAGAGCAGACGAGCATGGGGCAACACGGCAGATATCATGCAGGCAATTTTACCCAGGTTCGAGCCGCCACGAGGCGTAAAACCCTACTCCTGCTTTGGTGGATTGATGGTGGAAGAGTGGTGGTGGAGCGTAGTACACTTGCCCGGCAAGGGCGGCAGTGGCTACGCGCGTATAGGTGTGTGAGTTATCCAACATTCTAACCCTTTCTACATTGCCACAATGGCAAAGTAGTCATTATGCACTCATAAGATAGCAAACAGTGCTATCATACCTAACTCTGCAGGCTGATAGGGTGCATTAAATGCACTGCTTAACTTCATGTCATTGCCTACCCGACAAGCCTTACCGGGCTATCTTGCCAGCTCCATGCCTGCTCGCTTGACACGTCGCAGGACGGGTGTCATTTGTAGGCATTTCCTGTAGAAAGAGGCTGCCATGTGGCGAATAGCTGCCACTTAGTCACTTCGCGGCTTGACACCACACTGATTGACGACGTGGGTCGTGGTGGAGTAGTTAGTGAGGTGGTTCGGCCCTCGGGAGTCCCGGCAGACCCTACCTTGACATCTTGGAAGTCTTCTTCTGGGGGTGACCCCGTCCTTGTCGAGCTTGCCTACCCGGCTAGGGGTGCTCTTCTCCTGGTGGCATCTTGCTTCTCTGGCTTGACTTTGGTCCTCTTGATCTGCATGTTGGTCTTTCGATGCTCTTGGTCTCTTGTACTCTGACTTAGGTTAGTTTGGCAGTCATGTTCCCGTGCCTGTGCACAGTTTGGGCAACATACCAAGGGTTTGTTGCACCGACAGGAGTGGTCATCGGAGTCGGCGCTGGGGTCGTTGCCCGAGTCGTCACCAGAGTCGTCACTAGAGTAGGTGTCGAACTCCGCCTCCGGCTGTGGAAACTCGATGTTGTCGATGATGTCAGGGTGCAGCGATACCTCGCCGGCCGTGACAGCAACCTCTGTCTCCATCTCCGTGCTGTGCTCCGATGCTTCACCAGCCTCGGCTTTGCCACTCCCTCCGATGGGGCGCTTCGGTGGCATCCTCATACACTGACGGCTTTGAGGACTGAGAGTGGCGTCAAGGATGCAAGCGGAGAGAGAGGATTGTGTGTGTGGTGAGGATGGGGGGTGCGGCCGCTCGGGCTCACCATTAATATGGAGTAGTGGGAGAGAGGCGGGCGGTGGTCAAACCACTGGCTCGCCTCCCGGTGAGCCTTCGCACTGGACTGCTGGCGTGCCTACCATCATTTCACACAGCTACTCGCACGCCACCCGATGACACTTTGTAGCGAGCACGCCTCCATCAATTAACACCCCTGCACGCACGCTGATACATCTCCAACGTATCTATACTTTTTTATTGTTCCATGCTACTATATTATCTATTTTGGATGTTTTATATGCTATTTTATATTATTTTTGGGACTAACCTATTAACCTAGAGCCCAGTGCCAATTCCTGTTTTTTCCTTGTTCTAGAGTTCTGCAGGAAAGGAATACCAAACGGACTCCAACCGGAATGAATCTTTCGCGAGGATTTTTCTTGGACCAGAAGACATCCAGAGGACTTGGAGTACACGTCAGGGAAGCCACGAGGCACCCACAAGGTCGGAAGGCACGCCCAGGGGGGTAGGGCGCGCCCCCCATCCTTGTGGGCCCCTCGTGACTCCACCGATCTATTTCTTCTGCCTATATATTCTCAAATATTCAAAAACCTACCAGGAGAGCCACGAAAACACTTTTCCACCGCTGCAACCTTCTGTATCCGTGAGATCCCATCTAGGGGCCTTTTCCGGCATCCTGCCGGAGGGAGATTTGATCACGGAGGGCTTCTACATCAACATCATTGCCTCTGCGATGAAGCATGAGTAGTTTAACTCAGATCTACGGGTCCATAGCTAGTAGCTAGATGGCTTCTTCTCTCTCTTTGATTCTCAATACCATGTTCTCCTCGATGTTCTTGGAGATCTATCCGATGTAATACTCTTTTGCGGTGTGTTTGCCGAGATTCAATGAATTGTGGATTTATGATCAGCTTATCTATGAATATTATTTGAATCTTCTCTGAATTCTTATATGCATGATTTGATATCTTTGCAAGTCTCTTTGAACTATCGATTTGGTTTGGCCAACAAGATTGGTTTTTCTTGAAATGGGAGAAGTACTTAGCTTTGGGTTCAATCTTGCGATGCTCGATCCTAGTGACAGAAGGGAAACGACACGTATTGCATTGTTGTCATTGATGATATCAAGATGGGGTTTTCATCATATTGCTTGAGTTTATCCCGCTACATCATGTCATCTTACTTCATGCATTACTCTGTTCTTATTAACTTAATACTCTAGATGCAGGCAGGAGTCGGTCGATGTGTGGAGTAATAGTAGTAGATGCATAATCGTTTCGGTCTACTTGACATGCCTATATTCATGATCATTGACTTAGATATCGTCATAATTATGCGCTTTTCTTTCAATTGCTCGGCAGTAATTTATTCACCCACCATTATATTTTCTATCTTGAGAGAAGCCTCTAGTGAAACCTATGTCCCTCTGGTCTATTTTCTGTCATATAAGTTTCCGATCTACAATTTTAGTTTCCATTTTATTTCCTTTGCAACCTTTTACGTTCCGTTCCATAAACCAAAAATACCAAAAATATTGCTTCACCGTTTATCCATCTCTATCAGATCTCACTTTGCAAATAACCGTGAAGGGATTGACAACCCCTTTATCACGTTGGGTGCAAGTTGGTGTTTCTTTGTGCAGGTATCTCACAAGCCTTTCTGAGACCACAAAACATAAACGCAGAGCACCTCCAAAGTTCAAGCAGCGACTAAACATTGTAATTCATGGTAGAAAAGATACAGTCATGATGCACCCAACATTAGCTACACACAATGCATCAGCATGACAGCGGTGCTCTCAGGTTCTGCCACTTTTTTTAGAAGGTGATGACACAACATAAAAGTAAATAGAAAATGCCATCGCAGAAGGAAGCAATGATTTGAAGAGGTGCCGAGCTCAAAATTTTAAAACAGAGGTAAATGATATTTTGAGACATGCACCCTTCTTGTTTACTTCACGACCATCAGTTATCAATATCTTCCATGCTAAGCACACTAGTGGCGGTTCCCAAGCGATAAAGTAAAGGTTATGACTCTGTTGGAGTTTTTGTTTTATTATTTGGAAGATCAATTCTTTTTGTAGTTTGGATTTGAACATGGATTGTAGGCAATTAGATATTACTCCCAATGTAAATAAATATAAGAGCGTTTAGAAATATAAGAGCGTTTAGAAATATAAGAGCGTTTAGAAGAACGTTTCTTTTGTATCCATTTTTAAAGCCTCGTAAAGTTATATGCATTTTCTAAATTCTACATCTATTCTTATTTCGGTTTGACTTGACATTTTGTTCTTCCTTTTTTCTTACATAGGTCGTTCATTTTGAATTGTTGAATAGTTGTTCGTGAAATACTAAAAGTATTTTAATACTTTCTAAATTGAGTTCCTGCAAGTGTGTTTAATGTTATATTTTTTTTCCTGTGATGGAAATTGTTTGTTGATTCTTAATAATCATGCTGATGATCCACATTCAAAAATCTAAAGTTTTGGATCCTATGATCCTTTGTTGAATGTTGTATATGTTTAGGCTATTTTAGAGTATTTTATTTCATGTTTTATTTACGTTTTTTAGGGTTCATGTTTTATTTACGTGTGCCAGGATCTGTGCCTTCCACGGAGAAGTAATAAAACGAATCTGTACCAAATTTTGCATAGCTCATGTATGAAGCCTGCAAAGGCCCAACATACAATTTAGGTCATTAGCAAAAAAAATCTGATTCTAAAAAAACAATTTCCTTTAGTGTCTTAAAAACAATTTCTTTTCTAAGTAAAACAGCCCATAGCCCCAGGTCCCAGAATCAAAAGAAAAACATACTCTCCTCCTGTACGATTCCTCACCCGGCTCCTCATCCACTTCCGCCATTTCCTCCGATTTTCCGCCGGCGAGGTATATGTCGCTGCTACCATCAGTAAACTATTCCCCATGCTATCACACATCTACATGTCGCTTATTTTTGTCTGAATTTTGTTTCCTTGAGGTGGTGGTGCTGGCGCATGTGGCTGGGTGAGTGCATGGATCTCGGCGAGCTCGTCGAGTCTGGCGATGCGACCATGGATATGGCCAAGGAGAGTGCAGGCTACACTGGTCAAAGTTTAATTGGCCAGAGGCTTTGGATGATGGCGGCACGGAGGTATTGAGGGATCTCACGGAGAGTAGGGAACAGTAGCAAGACGTGAGTAGCTTCTGCTGGCGGACGTTAGTTGTTGCCCTCTTGCTATGCGACTTGCTACCAAATGTAGGTGTTACTGCAACCATACAAATTTTTGTGTAGGGGAATGATCCAGAAATATCAATAAGTCTTTATCATTCCATTGCTAAACAATACTCATACCATAACTTTCTGTGTGAAGTGCTCGTATAATTGCCCTCTGAATTCTGGAATAGAGAACATAGGAAAGCAATATATTAAATTCATCTCGACCTAGCAAGTGATTCTTGCATCTAATTATTGATTGACAGTAAAAGCATCAGCCTAATTATTGATTGTCGATGTCATAAACTCACAATTATTATTTTTTAGTTGCCAATTACATTATCTGTCAAACAATAAGCACACTTTTCCCACCGTGACTCTCATTTTAGCACCCCCAAAGAGTTTAATCTGAAAAGTTAGTGCAATCACATGGAGGAGGTTTTCTGTTAGAAACATTAGTTAGAGATGTAAACATATCTGAGTGTTGTATATCTTTCTCTAGATTTTATTGTGTTGGTAACAAACATGAAATAATAATCAGGAAAAACCTTCGGAGATCTTATGACCTCCTTTACCTTTGTACTGTGTGCAAACTGGGCGATATTTGGTGGACTCCACAACCTTAAAATTGCTAAATGCATAAATAGATCGTTTAGAAGGTGTCCATCCACATCCAGATAGTAGCATGAAATATTTGACCCTGCGTAATCTATGAAATATCTTTGGTAATTGTTTTTTAAAAGAATAGAAAATTGCAATTACATATCTAAGCAATAGACATGTTCATCCATGAAGATCATATCGAGGTTGATAAGCTCATCAGTTGGAGTATTGACCACATCCCATATTCACATACTTTAAATTGAGTGTTCCAATTTTGTCACCTTGTCGTTATCGATCATCTTCTTGTATGACATACTGTTTTGGCCTCAAAAGGTACATAAATATAGCTGTCAATTGATAAAATTACTATGAAGATTTTATCAATAAAAATTGAGCTTACTAAATAATTAATAATTACCAAATTTGGTGAATCGGATGAGAAGCTGTTGGGCATGTCTTCGACCAACATCCAGTTATTTCGTGCAAAGTCGAGTTGCTTGTTGCGTGTAGCAGTTGGGTGTGGCTTCATTAGGCGTCGAGTCGCATGCCTGATTACTTTGATTGTGTAGCGACCAGACCTCCAACAGTCTGACCTCTGTGCTCAGGTGTCATCCCTGGATTAGTAATGCTGACACCACACAGTACTTTGAAGGATTTATAACAGAGTAGCAATCACACACTTATTACATCGATGTCTCAAAGAGAACTTATTACAATAAATATGGCTTAAGGCCATCTAATAACGATAACAGCGGAAGGCTTTCGAAGATAAGCGAGTCCATCAACTCCAACGGCATCACTGAGTATAGAACCACGACCTAAAAGGCACCTTACTCGTCGTCTGAAAAGTCTGCAACATGAAACGTTGCAGCCCGAAAACGGGTCAGCACATGGAATATGCTGGCAATGTAACACATCGAGAGTAATGAATGATTAAGCCTGTACTACATGCATATATGGCTGGTGGAAAGCTCTATGGTTACAGTTTTGCGTAAAGCCAATTTTTCCCTACTGCAAAGGAATAAATTTATTTAACTATCATGGTGGTTGTTAAACATTAAGAATGGTTGACAGCATCCTCAATCCCAATTAAAGTAATCATCATTAAAAAACCCAACAATATTAATTTAGAGTAACATGATGAGATTCACATGATAACCAAGTACTAGATACGCAAAACGTCCATAACCGGGGACACGGCTAACCATGACTAGTTTGTACACTCTGCAGAGGTTTTGTGCACTTTTCCCCACAAGACTCGATCTCCTCCGTCGGGATTCTCGCACTACATGGTGTTTGAGAAACGGATGACCGAAACATAGTCTTTCAGAAGAGCTAGCACCTTACGATGTGATAGACCGTACCAACCTACATCACCTACATCTGCTAGTCTACCACTGTAAGAGTTCGCACGACTTAGTCCACTATGCCAGAGCCCATAATGGCTTGTGGCTGCACACGGAAGTTTCTAGTTTGAATAATCTCATGATCCCTTTGAGCCTGGGTGGCGGTCCAAAAAGAAACAGGCAATCCTGGAATACCCAGGTTCCTCAATCCACCCAGATGTGTGTTCAAGTTGCCACCTTAGATAAACCATTAATTAACAAACTCACATCTGTCATGGATATCACTCACCCAATCCACGTCTACTAGCATAGCATGGCATAATAAGCAAACGTAGAAGTAACTCCCAAATGTTTGATAATAGAACAGGTAATAGGTACTACCTCAACTACTTCCCATCCCACAATTTAATTAGATCCTAATCATGCAGTGTTTGAGGATTGATCTAATGCAATAAAACTGGGTAGTGAAAGAGGTATGATCAAAGTGTTACTTGCCTTGCTAATGATCCGCGAAACCTAGAGATTCGAAGTAACAGGCGGCGCACTCCGAGTATTCTATCACAGACAAACAAACAAGCATACAATAAGTACTCATCTAATGCGCAGGTAAAACTCAAATAAGAGACTTAACCAAAAAGTTCAACTTAAGAACTCCGGTTTGCAAAAAGAATCAAATCGAACGAAGCAACGAAAGTCAAACGGCGAAAGAAAACAACTTCGTTCTACTAATCTGGATCTAAGTCAAATTTTACAAAAGCAAAAACTTGTTTAAGTTGGTTAAACGGATAGAGGGTTTTGAGACGAAACTCCACGCGCTTGAATCGGCTGATTTTGATAAACGGGCGAAAAGTTATACTAAAACGAAAATCGGATCAGAAATCGTGATTAGAAAATATCCGAGAAAAAGAAAAACGACGAACTGATTAACCAAAGAACTCCAAATAAAAATTATGCTCAGAAAAAATAACCGCTCGGGTACAGCCCGAAGTCGGTTCGTTTTTTTAAAATAATTACGCTCAGAAAAAAAATAAAAAGAAATAATAAACGGACTCCAAAAATCCCGAAGTAAATTTTCCCGGGCTTCTAAAATCAAGCCTGACAAAGTGAACATTTATTTGGGCCCTAAATGCAGTTTTGAAAAACGCATATTTTTCCTAAATTCAAATAAAAAATATCGAAAAACTCCGAAAAAAACTTATTTGATTTTATTATTAAATCCTCAATATTTCTATATTTTAGAAAAGTCATTTTATTCCCTCTCTCATATTTTTGTAATAGAAGTAATTGATGATAAAATAAATAAAACCAAATGATCCTATTTTCAAAATTTGAGAAAAACTCAAATATGAAAATAACGAAACCCCCAACTCTCTCTGTGGGTCCTTGAGTTGCTTAGGATTTTCTAGGATCAAAACCAAAAGCAAATAAAATATGATATGCATGCTGATCTAATGTATAACATTCCAAATTGAAAATTTGGGATGTTACAAACCTACCCCCCTTAAGATGAATCTCGCCCTCGAGATTCGGGTTGGCTAGAAAATAGGTGAGGGTGGTCCTTGAGCAAATCTTCCTCTCGCTCCCAGGTGGCTTCATCGTCCGTGTGGTGGCTCCATTGAACTTTACAGAACTTGATACCCTTGCTGCGAGTGACTCGGCTGGCAAACTCGAGAATCTTAATTGGTTTCTCCTCATAGGTCAAATTGTTATCCAACTGAATTGCTTCCAATGGCACTGTGTCTCTCAAAGGTATGTCAGCCATCTCCGCGTGGCATTTCTTCAGCTGAGAAACGTGGAACACATCATGAACTCCTTACAATACCTTGGGCAATTCCAACTTGTAGGCCACTTCTCCCATACGCTCCAAAAATCGATATGGTCCTACAAATCGTGGCGCTAACTTTCCCTTAACTCCAAAGCGCTTAATACCCCGAAGTGGTGATACTCGAAGATAAACTCTGTCTCCGACTTTGTAAACTGTCTCTTTGCGTTTAGAATCTGCGTAGCTCTTCTGCCTGGACTGGGCTACCGTGAGCCTATCGCGAATCAACTTCACCTTCTGTTCAGACTCCTTAATCAAATCAGGTCCAAAGAACTGGCGGTCTCCAACTTCGTCCCATGACAACGGTGTCCTGTACCTCCTTCCGTACAAGGCTTCGAAAGGGGCCATCTTCAAACTGGTTTGGTAACTGTTGTTGTAAGAGAACTCTGCATATGGCAGATTGTCGTCCCAACTAGATCCACAATCTAGTGCACAAGCTCTCAGCATATCCTCCAAAATCTGAATGACTCTCTCGGTCTGTCCATCTGTCTGTGGATGAAAAGCTGTACTTAATTCTAGCCTGGTACCCAAAGTCTCATGCAACTGCTTCCAGAACTTAGAGGTAAACTGGGTTCCTCTATCTGATACGATACTCCTCGTAACTCCATGCAAACATACAATCCTGGTCATGTATATCTTTGCCAACTTAGCACTGGTGTAGGTGGTCTTTACTTGGATGAAATGAGCTACCTTCGTCAATTGATCAACTACAACCCAAATCGAGTCATAGCCGGAACGAGTCCTTGGTAATCCCGTGATAAAATCCATGCCTAGCTTATCCCACTTCCATTCGGGTAGCGACAATGGCTGTAACAATCCTGCTGGCTTCTGATGCTCTGCCTTTACTCTCTGACATATATCACAAACTGCTACATACTCCGCAATATCTTTCTTCATTCCGGTCCACCAGAAAGTATCCTTCAAATCCAAATACATCTTGGTATTTCTTGGGTGAATCGAATACGGTGAATCATGCGCCTCTTGCAGAATCAACTTCCTGATCTCTGGGTCATTGGGCACATAAACACGGTCTTCAAACCACAGGGTATCGTGCTCATCCTCACGAAAACCTTTAGCTTTTCCTTCGCTCATTTTCTCCTTTATAGAGGCAATCTCCTTGTCAGTCTTCTGAGCTTCTCTGATTCTATCCATCAACGTTGACTGAATCTCCAATGCTGCTACATAGCCTCTCAGAACTATTTCCAAACATAGCTCACGAAGATCCTCGGCTAACTCCTTTGGTATCCCTTCCGTCATTAGTGTATTGACATGGCTCTTACGGCTCAATGCGTCAGCTACTACATTGGCCTTTCCGGGATGGTAATGCAATCTCATATCATAATCTTTGATGAGCTCCAACCATCTCCTTTGTCTGAGCTTTAACTCCTTCTGCGTGAAAATGTACTTCAAACTCTTGTGATCCGTGTACACCTCAAAATGATTTCCAATGAGGAAATGTCTCCATGTCTCCAATGCATGCACTACGGCTGCTAACTCCAAATCATGCGTGGCATAATTCAATTCGTGATGCTTCAGTTGTCGTGAAGCATATGAAACAACTCTTCCCTCCTGCATAAGCACTGCTCCAAGTCCTTGACGTGAAGCGTCGCAATATACCTCATAATCCTTGGTCTGATCTAGCAAAATCAACACTGGTGAGGTAACCAAACGTTTCTTCAATTCCTGGAAACTACCCTCACACTCCTCAGTCCATATGAACTTGGTATCCTTCTTCAGCAACTCCGTCATAGGCTTTGCAATCTTTGAGAAGTTCTCAATAAAACTCTGGTAGTATCCTGCGAGTCCAAGAAAACTCCGGATCTCTCCAACTGTTGTTGGTGCTTCCCAATTGGTCACAGTGATAACCTTTGTGGGGTCAACCGCTATTCCTTCTCCGGATATAACGTGTCCAAGGAATCCTACTTCCTTCAACCAAAACTCACATTTGCTGAACTTGGCATATAACTGATGTTCTCTGAGCTTCTCCAGTACCAATCACAAATGTTCCTTGTGTTCCTCTTCATTCTTCGAGTAAACCAGAATATCATCAATGAACACCACGACGAACTTATCCAAAAACTCCATAAACACTTTGTTCATCATGTTCATAAAATAGGCAGGTGCGTTAGTCAGTCAAAATGACATAACGGTATACTCATACAGTCCATATCTGGTGGTGAATGCTGTCTTAAGTATGTCCTGCTCTCGAATCTTCAACCGATGGTACCCTGATCGCAAATCGATCTTGGAAAACACTTTAGCTCCTTGCAACCGATCAAACAGATCATTGATCATTGGTAGTGGGTACTTGTTCTTGATTGTTACCTCGTTCAATCCACGATAATCAACAACCATCCTTAACGATCCATCTTTCTTCTCTACTAGAAGTACTGGTGATCCCCAAGGTGAAGAACTTGGGCGAATGTAACCTTTATCCAGTAACTCCTTAATCTGCTTCTTAATTTCCACCAAATCCTTTGCGGGCATCCTGTATGGTCTCTTCGATATTGGCCCTGTGCCTGGCAAAAGCTCAATCAAAAACTCAATGTCTCTATCCGGTGGCATGCCTGGCAACTCTTCTGGAAATACGTCAGGGAAATCCTTTACCACCGGTACTTCCTCCTGCACAACTCTTGTCAAGGAATTTGCTTGAATCCTTTTCGGCACATACCGTGATACGTACTTGATCCTTCTTCCTTCTAACGTTGTAAGCAAAATTGTCTTACTAGCGCATTCAATGTTCCTTCTTCCTGTACCAATACTTTGACATGATCTAGACTCGAGCAGCGCTCCTCTCCAGCGAGACTTTCCTGAAATCTGGCATGACACACCAGGTCAGTACATTGAATGTACTTGCAAGCTCACAACAGGCATAATCATAATGGCAAACAATATCATGATAATTAACCAATTATTAATAATGCAACACTATATGTCAAACATGCTGTGATCATGCTCGAACATCCCTCGGGACAACTTACCAACCGTGATCATTCCCGGATCACAAACAATCCACCAACATGGTCTTAACAAGAGTAACTCATGGTCCTGATGGCGATCACAACCACGACCAATATCTGGTCCCGAATATCTCGATGGCCTTTCTGCCATACTCAACAATGCAAAGTTCATAGCTTAGTGTGCAAATTTTATTAAATGTTGACACTCTCCCGGCCACTCCGACCCAATCCCCAATGGGCTAGTCCTGGGTGGCCCCGTGTCTACCAAAGACACACCGACCACCATCGTGGCCAAAACAATCCCACTCGGGGTCCCAGTACCATAATCTCAACAAAGGGCACACAAGGTTATGCCTGCTTACCGGGCCAGGGTGAGCACGACACAACCTTCCCTAGTTGGAGGCACCGACCAGAGGCAATGTCAATGGACCGAATCAAGGCCTTCCCAAAAAGGCAAATGTGGCTGCACTGGGAAAAACTCGATTTAGCGGCACCATGACCCAGTCGATAGTATATTCAAATTGAGTTATAATCAGGTTCAACTTAAAAGGAAAATGACCGGTGTCATAGCATGCCATGAAATGCAAAACTACACATGCATCGCTTAATAATGAAAGTGACGGATGTCATCCATATTTACACCAAGCATAAACATCAACAACTCATATTACTTTGTTGATCAATATAACTCACATATTAACCAAAATATTTTGCAGCAAGTTTTATTATTTTCTCATGCAAGAACGTAACTCCGATTAATTTCTCGCGTGAATAATAAAGATCTTCCCACAAACAATTCCTAATTTCTTTATCAACCAAGTGAGGTGCAAACCTTCTGTAAGTCAAGTAAAAATGACTAAACAATTACTTAACAGAATATTTCCTTGCAATTTTTTTATCAATTTATTTATGGAAGAACAAAACTTTAAATAATTACTAACATGCCTAACAAAAATTATTTCTATCATCACCATAAATAGATCCTAGCTTTGCTTCACCAACTAAGCTAGTTTCCACATTCTGTAAATCAAGCATATTAACTAGCAAACACTTAACAGAATATAAATAACACAATAGTTATTTAAATGCATGGATACATCATTTCATTCAAGTAAAAAAATCATAAATATTGAAATGACACCATGAAAATGTTGTTGTGGCTTGCCTTAGTACAGATGAGGTTCACAAGCCTTCTGGTGATCCTCAAGACAAGCCTCACCCTCTAAAAATAAATTTAAACACAAAAAGCAAATATCAAGCACAATTCTGGAAATCACCAGAAATTCTAAACAGCTCAGAAAAATCTCATCTTTGGTGAGCTGCTATATTTCTCTTCAATGAACACAATGCAAAATGAATCAACTCATTTGGACTTATGGTTGAAGAGTTATAACTGTTTGAAGCTCTCTGGAAATTTAAATGATTTTGAATTTAAATAAACAACTGAGGGGGGGTGACATCGAAGGCGTAAAACCTCAAGGCGTCACCACTCGTACCGCTTCACGCGCGTACATAGTGGCTGACTAGCGGGCCCCGCTAGTCAGGTGGGGGAAGGGGGAGAAGGAAACAGGGGAGGACGCGGCTTCGTCGGAGCTCTCGCTGGCGACAAGGGCTTCTTGGCCAAAACAAGAGGGAGGGATTTAGAGAGGGGACGGTGGCGCACCTGCACGTACCCGTAGCGTGACTATGGGTGGTCGGACGGCGTCAGAATCAACCTCGCAAGCGGAGGCAGAACACAGTGGTTGCCGGAGTTGAGGAAGACGGTGAACAGAGGCCACTCCAGGAGCTCCAAGCGGGCGAGACAACCTCACCGGAGAGAGGAGCTCCAAGCGGGCGAGACAGCCTCACCGGAGAGAGGCGGAGGCCCTGGAGGGGTCGCCCAGGCCTGGGAGGGGCTGGAGCAACCGAGGCGACCAGAGCGGCGAGGCCTCGGGCCGCTGTTCCCGAGCTCGAGCTCGAGAACAGCGGCCCGAGGCCTGCCCAATCGGGCTACGGCTTCCTACGCGATTGTGGAGTGTGTGGGAGTACTGGATGGTGCTCGAGGAGGCTGGGGGTGGCTCCATTTATAGGCGAGCGGTGGGGGGGGTTCGGGCTCCGTCGGTGGACACCTGTCCACAGCGCCCGGCGACGAGCGGCATCGTGAGAGGGGTAGAAGGCGACGCAGGTCACACGGGGACTGTGGGCGGACGGGGACGAGTACAGGATCAAGAGGAAGGTGACGAGCACAGTGCAGAGCACACTGTAGCGTTGGCCGGACCAGGCCCGTGCTCGCTGCGGCAAACTCCGGCGTCGGCGAGCGCTAGAGGGGAGTTAAGGGAGTTGAGACGAAGATGGTGGCGAGGTTTGGCACGCTCGGGCGGGCGAGGGAAGCGAGCACGCGCGAACAGAGCGCTCGGCGGCACTCAGAGCGCGTCGACACGCATGCCAGCACCCCTGGACGAACGTGGTCACCGCGTGAACTATGACATCAGGCCGATCTAAGCCTAAACTTCATGTCTGGCATGTTGTTCGTGGTAGTTTTGAAGTTTACCACGGTTTGGTTTGGATCCAGGTGCAGTAGAGAGGTTTTTACAAGTCAGGTAAGTTTCTGGTCAGTAACTTTGAGAGGTTACTAAGGTAAAATGGCTGGGAGTTGAAGGCTGTGCGTTGGAGGCTAGCCATGAGTTACTAAGGTGAAGGTGCACAAGAAAGTTTAGGACAAATGGAGTAAGTGAAATGGTAGTTGTTGTAGAAACCACCATTTCTGTCCAGAACAGAAAATATTTTCTGTAGAAAAAATATTCCAAAAAGTGATGAAATATTTTTGCTCAGGGAGGTGCCCCAGGATTCACAGAATATTTTTGAATTATCTCAGGTTTTTCTGAGCCATAAAAATCAGGGTTGCTTTGGAGCATACTGGTTTGGCTAGGGTTTTTGAGAGAAAATGAATATTTTTCATTTAAGAAAAATATTCCAAAGAATATTTTGGGGTGGATTAGAAAATAAATGATGATTTAGGAGGGAAGTGGAGCACTTAGGTGAAAGCCAAGGATGCCGAAGTGTTTAAGTCCATATGAAAAGATTAAAAAACTCCAAGTTTCAGAAATATTTCAAATGAAGATCAAGAAAATAAAGAGAGGGCAAAAACTAGGCTGTCACACATAAGCACTCAAGCATAAAATGCAAGGGTAAAACTCAAAAGAAAAGATCCCAACTGAAAGTTCAACTGAAGAGCTTTGATTTGCAAAAAGAATTAATCGAATCGGAGCTACCAAACTCAAACTGCGATCAAAAGAAGTACGAATTGAAATCTGCTTGAAACCAAATTTTAATTTGTCAAAATCATGTTCAAGTTGATTAACTGGAAAGAGGGGAACAAGACGAAGATTTTGGCGTTGGTTTCACTGGATTTGGACAAACGTGCAAAAAGTAGCGAGAGTTTGAAGTTCAGGGACTAATCTATGATAAAAGTATTCCCGAATAGGTCTCTGGCCGAAAATAAAACAGAAAAAAATCTATGGAATGAATGTTCGCTAACAGATCTAAACGAACGAATATGTTCACTAAAACAATCTAACGGGTGCACGTCCGTTAATTAACGAACTAAAATCAAAACCGTTCTAATCTAACTAACCGGGAAAAAAATAACCGGAGAAAAACCAAACGGTTTTATACCGGTAAAACGGGCAGCGAGGTTAACGATGGGGTCGGAGTCAGCGGTGGCGGATCGGGTTTCGGCTCCGGCGGCGGCGGGGTTGCGGGGCGGCGGCGGCGGCGGGGTTGAAGGGCGGTGGCTCTTGCTTGGGGCGGCGGCAGCAGCAAGCGGCGGCAGCAGCAGCTAGCGGCGGCGGCGGGCTTGGCGACGACGCTCGATGGAGGCGACGCGCCGCTCGGCGGCTTGCTCGGTGGGGAGGAGAGTGACGGCGGGGCTCGGCTTATAAAGGCCGGGGGCGAGACTTGGGAAAGGGGGCGCCAGTGACGCCGGTCTGACCCAAACTCCCCTCGCTGGAGACCTGCGCCAGCACGGGGCGGCGAAGGCGGTTGGCGGCGGCTGGGCTTGGCCTCGGTGCGGCTGGGCCTTCGGCCCAGTCTGGCGAAGAAGATTTTTTTCGAAATAAATTTTCCCCCGAAAGAAAAATCCTAATAAAATATAAAAAAACGAAAAATTGCAAAAACAATTTTCACCGTCCAAACCTAATATTTAGGACAAGATGAACATTTTCTAGCCTAAAAATGCATATTTTTCTAATTCAAATAAAATACCAAATAAAATAATAATTTGATTTTAAAATTTCTTCTCCAATATTCCTCTCTTATTGAAGAAGTCATTTTATCTTCTCTCTTTTATTTATTATTAGAAATAATTGGAGAGAAAAAATATTAAAATCAAATTAATCCTCTTTTCAAATTTGAGAAAAATTCAAATATGAAAATCTATGAAATCTCCAACTCTCTCCTTCGGGCCTTGAGTTGCTTAAGATTTCTAGGATCACAACCAAAATGCAAATAAAATATGATATGCATATGATGACCTATGTATAAAATCCAAATTGAAAATTAGGATGTTACAAACCTACCCCCTTAAGATGAATCTCGTCGTCGAGATTCGGGTTGGCTAGAAAATAGGTGTGGGTGGTCTTTCCGTAGGTCTTCCTATCGCTCCCAGGTGGCTTCCTCCTCGATATGGTGGCTCCACTGAACTTTGCAAAACTTGAGGACCTTGATGTGTGTAACTCGGCTGGCAAGCTCGAGAATCTTGACGGGTTTCTCCTTGTAGGTTAGGTCACTTTCCAACTGAATTGCTTCTAGGGGAATATCGGCCATCTCAGCATGGCACTTCTTCAACTGGGAAATGTGAAACACATCATGAACTCCTGACAATCCTTCTGGTAACTCCAACTTGTAGGCCACTTCTCCCATACGCTCCAAAACTGGGTATGGTCCTACAAATCTCGGGGCTAACTTTCCCTTAACTCCAAATCTTTTAACTCCTCAAAGTGGTGACACACGAATATATGCTCTGTCTCTGACTTCGTAGACTACCTCCTTGTGTTTAGTATCAGCATAACTCTTCTTCCTAGACTGAGCTACCTTCAGTCTATCACGAATCAACTTAACCTTCTCTTCAGAATCCTTGATTAAATCTGGTCCAAACAACTGATGGTCTCCTACTTCATCCCACATTAACGGTGTCCTTCACCTCCTTCCATGCAATGCTTCAAAAGGGGCCATCTTCAGGCTAGCCTGGTAACTGTTGTTGTATGAGAACTCTGCATAAGGCAAAATATCATCCCAACTGGATCCATAATCTAGCGCACAAGCTCTCAACATGTCCTCCAGAATCTGATTGACTCTCTCGGTCTGTCCATTTGCCTGCGGGTGAAAGGCTGTACTGAACTCTAGCCTGGTACCCAAAGTCTGGTGCAGCTGATTCCAAAACTTCGAGGTAAACTATGTTCCTCTATCTGATATGATGGTCCTCGGAACTCCATGCAGACATACGATCCTGGTCATATATATCTTAGCCAACTTCGCGCTCGTATAGGTGGTTTTCACTAGGATAAAGTGATCCACTTTGGTGAAGCGATCAACTACTACCCAGATAGAGTCATATCCCGATCATGTCGTGGGTAATCCGGTGATGAAATCCATGCCAAGTTTGTCCCACTTCCATTCGTAATCACTATGTTGAGATTGAAATGATGCAATATGGGAGATCTTACTCATAGCATATGACAAGTTCAATGGATTGTCAAACATGATGTGACCAATAGAATTTTCATCACAACTAGGCAAATCAACATGCTCATCAGCATATTCATCGTAAATTGGTAAGTCATGACATGAAGAAGTTGCACTAGCATGAAACATGGTAATAGGTCTGCCAACATCATGCAAGAAATCATTGGTAATATAGTCCACTAGTGGGACAAGAGAAGCACCATCACCTAAGTTACCTTTAGAGCATCGCTCAATTGTTGTAGGAGAGGTGTCGAAGATCAAGTCGTCTTCATCTTCATCTTGATGGAACCATGTGGGGTGCATCATCGTCCATCATGGCCATCGTCGTATCCATTGGAGGTATGGACTCGTCGAGGATAGGCATGTCGTCATGTAGGAGACCTAGCACCAAAGAAAACACACTTGGAGTAGAGGTTAAGTCGTTAGAAACCATAGTGACCTCACATGTCGTGTCAACTACCTCACTCACTAAGTGATGTGGCTCACTCACTCCCTCTTGGATGCTCTCACTCGTATGGTTGGTGGAGTCACTCAAATGGCTCTCAACCTCACATAGGATGTGTGGCATGCTCTCAAGTGTGGGGCCAGTGGTGGTCACACTCATCCTCTCATAGGAAATGCACTCAATGTCATATATGGTGGAGTCACTCATCTCACTCATGGGGTTGTGGCTCTTCTCACATGGCAATTGCGTCATCTCATGATATGTGCGTGTCGGAGTGATGTTGGTGCAAATGTCTCCATGCTCAACTCCTATAGCCGCCTTGGTTGAAGGGATAGTCCCATGCTAAACCTTCTGGTCACCATCTTGTTGTATGAGGTCCATATAATGTGCCACATCATAGCTCGTCTCCATGACCGAAGGGAATTTCCCATGCTCGGCCATGTTTCTTGAGGGGCTTCCAAAGATGGAAGTGTCGCCCTCGCTCAAGGTGGCCGCCTTGTTGTTGAAGATGTCGATGTAGGCGAACTCACGGGAAGTAGGCGAAGATGCCATACATCCAAAGGCGAAGATGCCTTGATAGCACTTGGCGAAGATGCCGAAGTGGTGGTGGTGCTCTGATACGAAGATGATGTAGGGTAGAACCCTAGTGGCCAGATCTTTCACGATTGGAGCGGATCCCACGAAGAACACGAGGGGGAAACATGAGAGAATCACTCAAACCAACAAGAACAATCACACATGTGCTAGATCCTCGAAACAAAAAGAGATACACGATCCACGATCAACAAGGGACGATACATAGGGTAACCGGTTCTTCTCCATGAGGAGGTCTTGAAGGGGGTCTTCTCCGTGAGGAGGTCTTGAATCCAATGTGGATCTTCTCTGTAGAGGGCCGCGGTCTCTCTTGTGGAGTAGATCCGTATGGATGAGAAAATCTCTATCTCTAATATGAGCTAAACCTATGCTAACCCTCAAATGGAGGATGGGGAGGAGTATATATAGTCTAAGCCACGAAGGGGTAAGTGAGGGGCGAAGGGGTACACAGGCCTCGGCCCAAGTCACGCGCGCAGGCATGGTCCGGATGATCCGTATGGTGGCCCGGATGATCCGGGTGTCGGGGGTCCTGATGAGCCGGGTGGCCGTCCGGATGATCTGGCTTTGTCAAGCAGGCTTCGGGTGTCTTCGGGCACAGTACCCGGATCGTCCGGGTGGAGGACCAGATCATCCGGGCTTGGTCCGGATCGTCCGGCTGGGGGTCCGGATGATCCGTGCAAGTCCTGTCTTGTCCGTTCTTCTTCTTCCTTCTCGTCTTCCATGCTTGGCCTTGGTCCTTGGATCCTCCATGGTCATCTTGGTTGTACCTGAGTATATGCAAGGTCCATGCATGAGGTAGTAACCATGTCTCATATTTGGAAAGTGACGGTTCGAAGAGGAGTGAGTTCACCTTGTGTCCAATGGCGTATGGTCGAGGTCTCGTCGTATCTCCTCTTGGGGCTTGGGGAGTAGTCGAATTGTACATGGGGATGATTGTGGCATGCTCCGCATCATCTCCCCTCCCTTGGGAAAGATCCGACCTCGGATCGTGATCCTCATCACCATGGAAACGGTTGTTGTGGACGGACTTGTAGTTGGACAGAGTTGAAGACATTGCGCAATCCAAGTACTCCAAGATGTCGCCGGAGTGGTATACATGCAAAAAGACCAAACACAAACAACACTCGGAAATAAAATGGTTAGCGCACACAAAGTGTCCATCATGTAAGAATGAGTCCGTGCGGCAAGATTATTCGTGACAAAACACATGAAGCTTATAAAGATGATAGAGAATGATATGCAAAGCATTCATGGGAGCAAAAACATTCGTTGTGCACACAAATGTATTGTGAATGTGATCAATGCAACTATTGTGCAAAATGATGTCATAATGGGATGATCCGGGTGTTGGGGGTCCGGATGATCCGGGCGACCGTCCGAATGATCCGGATTCGTCGAGTAGGCTTCGGATGTCTTCGGGCATAGTACCCGGATCATCCAGGTGGAGGTCTGGATCATCCAGGCTTGGTCCGGATCGTCTGGTTGTGGGTCCGGATGATCCGGGCAAGTCCTGTCTTGTCCGTTCTTCTTCTTCCTTCTCCTCTTTCATGCTTGGCCTTGGTACTTGGATCCTCCATGGTCATCTTGGTTGTACTTGAGTATATGCAAGGTCCATGCATGAGGTAGTAACCATGTCTCATATGTGGAAAGTGACGGTTCGAAGAGGAGTGAGTTCACCTTGTGTCCAATGGCGTATGGTCGAGGTCTCATCGTATGTCCTCTTGGGGCTTGGGGAGTAGTCGAAGTGTACATGGGGATGATCGTAGGATGCTCTGCATCACTTCCTAATCTCAGTATTTTTGGGCATACATATACGATCCTCAAACCATAAAGTTTCGTGTTCATCCTCTCGAAAACCCTTGGCTTTTCCTTTGCTCATCTTCTCCTTTATCTCGGAAATTTCCTTATCATCCTTTTGAGCTTCTCGAATCTTTCCCAATAATGTGGACTGAACCTCCATTGCTGCAACAAAACCTCTTGGAACTATATCCAAACAAAGTTCCATGAGATTGTCGACTAACTCATGTGGTAATCCCCCGCTTACGAGGGTATTGAGATAACTCTTGTGACTCAAAGCATCTGCTACACATTGGCCTTTCCTGGATGATAATGCAACCTCATATCATAATCCTTTATGAGCTCCAACCATCTACTCTGCCTGAGATTCAACTCCTTCTGCGTGAAAATGTACATCAAAATCTTATGGTCCGTGTATACATCACAATGGTTTCCAATAAGCAAGTTTCTCCAGGTCTTGAGCGCATGCACTACGGCTGCCAACTCCAAATCATGCGTGGCATAATTCAACTCATGCAGTCGAAGCTAACATGAGGCATATGAAACAACTCTTCCATCTTGCATAAGTACACCTCCAAGTCCCAAGCGAGAAGTGTCCAATACACTTGGAAATCCTTGCGTATATCCGGAAGAATCAGCACTAGGGCTATAACCAAACGTTTCTTCAACTCCTGAAAACTGACCTCACATTCCTTGGTCCATTTGAACTTGGTGTCCTTCTTCAACAACTCCATCATGGGTTTCGTAATCTTGGAAAAATTCTCAATGAATCTCCTATAATATCCTACGAGTCCCAGAAAACTGCGGATCTCTCCAACTGAGGTGGGTGCCAACCACTCAATGACAGGCTGAACCTTGGTAGGGTCTACTGATATACCTTCTCCTGATATAACATGTCCAAGAAATCCAACTTCCTTCAACCAAAATTCACATTTGCTGAACTTGGCATATAACTTATGTTCCCTGAGCTTCTCAAGAACTAATCACAAATGTTCCTTGTGTTCCTCTTCATTCTTCGAGTATACCAAAATATCATCAATGAACACCACAACAAACTTATCCAAAAACTCCATGAACACCTTGTTCATCATACTCATGAAATAGGCAGGGGCGTTAGTCAATCCAAAAGACATAACCGTGTACTCATATAGCCCATACCTTGTGGTAAAAGCTGTCTTAGGTATATCCTGTTCTCGGATCTTCGGCTGGTGGTATCCTGATCGAAGATCGATTTTGGAGAATACTTTAGCTCCCTACATCTGGTCAAACAGAACATTGATCATCGGTAGTGGGTACTTTTTCTTGATCGTCACTTCATTCAACGCCCGATAATCAACAACCATTCTCAAAGATCAATCCTTCTTCTCAACTAAGAACACTGAGGCTCCCCACGGTGATGAACTTGGTCGAACATAACCTTTCTCCAGTAACTCCTTAATTTGCTTCTTAATTTCGTCAAGATCATTTGCGGGCATCCGATACGGTCTCTTTGATATTGGTCAGGTGCCTGGCAACAGCTCTATCAAAAACTATATATCTCGATCTAGCGGCATGCCTGGTAGTTCCTATGGAAATACATCCGGGTAATCCTTCACAACTGGCACTTCCTCCTAAACAACTCCCGAGAGGGAATTTACTTGGGTCCTCCTTGCCGCATTCCTAGATACATACTTGATCCTCTTTCCCTCCGGAGTGGTGAGTAAATTTGACTTACTAGCACAGTCGATGTTTCCTCCGTACTTCGATAGCCAATCCATGCCTAGCATTATATCCAATCCTTGTGACTCCAAAATTATTAGGTCTGAGGGGAAAACATGGCTACCAATGGTTAAGGGTAACCGATCACACCAACGGCTGGCCATATACTCTGCTCTTGGTGATCTTACTTACATGGGTGACCTAAGGGCTAGGGTTGGCAACTGGAGGTGGTGGCGGTGGGTTGTTGTTGTTGTTGTTGCCTTGGTTCTGGTCTAGCAACTGCATCAAGGCATTCTGCTGTTGGATCAACTGAGTGAGATCCAGTGGGAAGACAAATCCGGGGTCACGTCTCGGAGGCATCTGATAGGTTTAGAGGGGTGAGAATAAAATAGAGTGAGGTCTAAAGAGAGATCACTACCCATATGCACATGAGACAAACACATTCATTTCACACCACTCAATTCAAACAAGGGCATACAAACGATTTAATCTACCGTTACAAAAATACTGGACTATATTTATTTACATGGGGGAATACTACTGATAATCCGGTGGTCGACTAGAAAATTTGATCGGTGGAAGATTCCATGATATCTACTCCAGCTTTGTCTTCATAATAATCATCACTATCGGGGTCGGAGTCGGTGTCGTCGATTATGATGTAGTCTTCGGGATGGTTGTCCTCCTCAGGTGCGGGATCTCCCATGAATATCCCTAGCTTCTTATTCAGGTCGTCATTCTTCTCCCGTAGTACTGCAATTTCCTCTTCATGTCCATCGCATGTAGACCTGAGTTCCAGTTCAAGCTCCATGTTCCTGGTCATCACTTTCTTCATGTCTATCATGCTGGCGCACATCTGGTTCTCCTAACGACGAATGTGTTGGTTTAACTCCTGGATGTACGATGCAATGGATTTATCGCTCCTGGTGCAAATCATCTCCCATTGCTCATCTCGGTGTCCACATATCTGGTAGATGGTGTCCTTAAGATCCTTGTGATATACCTCGCCGATGCGTCCCATAGCGATGTGGGCTGCCATGCTCTTTCCTAGACTCCAGGTTGGTGCATCAAAGGAAAACTCTATGGGCTCAGTAACTGGCGTGAATGTCCTTCCTGGAACATGAACTCGAATCATCCAACGCTCCTCCTCTGGTAAAGTGGCGGTGTAGGTCCCGGTGAAGCTTGGTATTCCGATGTTCAGGTACCTAGTGACTTCCTTCAAGTGTCGTCCAAAAGGGGTGTCTTCATCCGGTTGAGCAAATTTGTTCCTTGGGTCCGCAATCTATAGAGTAGAAAATGGAGAAGAGTCAGAAATGAGTAGAGAAGAGTTTCCTATGGCTTTTCTTAATGGTCGTGTCCTACAGTCAGCGTGTGCTCTGATACCATCTTGTAGCGATCCGACCTCAGACGGTCAAATCTCTGTGCATGTGTCATCCCTAGATCGATAATGCTGACACACACAGTACTCGAGGATTTATAACAGAGTGCAATCACACACTTATTACATCAAGTAACTCAAAGAGAGTACTTATTACAATAATATGGCTGAAGGCCATCTAATAAGATAACTGCGGAAGCTTCGAAGGTAAATGAGTCCATCAACTCCAACGGCATAGCTGAGTGCATGACAATGACCTAGCGCACCTTACTCTTCGTCTGAAAACTCTGCAACATAATATGTTGCAGCCTATGTAGGTCAGCACATGGAATATGCTGGCAAAATAACACTATAGAGCAATGAACAAATAACAACTATCACTACATGCATATATGGCTGGTGGAGGCTCTATGGTTATCATTTTGCGTAAAGCCAATTTTTTCCTACAAGAAAGGAATATATTTTATTTAACTACAAAGTTTGTTGAAAACATTGAGAACGGTAACCCCATCTCAATCCCAAATTAATAATCAATAACCCAACCTATTAATTAAGTAAATTTATGAGATCAACATAATAATTCAAGCACCAGATACTCAAGATGTCCATAACCGGGGACACGGCTAATCATGATTAGTTTGTACACTCTGTAAGGTTTGCGCACTTTTCCCCACAAGACTCTATCTCCTCCGTTGTATTTCTCGCACTACATGATGTTTGAGAAACGGATGACCGAGACACAGTCTTTCAGAAGCATTAACTCTTTCGACGGGTAAACCGTACCACCTACATCCCCTACATCTGCTAGTTTACCACTAAAATAGGTCACACAACATACTCAACTATGCCAGAGCCCATAATGGCTTGTGGCTGCACACGAAAGTTTCTAACATGAATAACATAATGATCCCTTTGAGCCTTGGTGGCAAACCATAGGATGATCACACGGGTTCCTCAGGATCTCCTTGGACAACACTGGAATTCCCCAGGTGCCCACAAAAAATCCACCTAGATGTGTATTTAAGTAGCCACCTTAAGTTCTCCCTTAATTCATAATAATACTCACATCTGTCATGAATCACTCAAACCAAACCACGTCTACGGGCATAGCATAGCGGTATAAGCATAATGTAGTAACTCCCAAGGTTTGAATATAAGACAGTAGGTTCTACCTCATCAACAACTTCCCAATACCCACATGTTATCAATCCTACTCATGCAATGTTTTAGGGTTGAAACTAATGCATAAAAACTGGGTAATAAAGGGATATGATCAAAGTGTTACTTGCCTTGCTGACGATATGAAAACCCTAGTGACTCGTAGAAGCAAGCCTCACACTCCGGAAACTCTATCGTAAACAAACAATAGCATACATAAGCACTCACGCATAAAATACAAGGGTAAAACTCAAATGAAAAGGTCCCAACTAAAAGTTCAACTAAATAGCTTTGATTTGCAAAAAGAATCAATCGAATCGGAGCTAGGAAACTCAAACTGCGATCAAAAGAAGTATGAATTCAAATCTGCTTGAAACCAATTTTTAATTTGTCAAAATCATGTTCAAGTTCATTAACTCGAAAGAGGGGAACAAGATGAAGATTTTGGCGTTGGTTTCACTAGATTTGGACAAACGTGTAAAAAGTAGCGAGAGTTTGAATTCAGGGACTAATCTGTGAAAAAAGTATTCGCGGATAGGTCCTTGGCCGAAAATAAAACAAAAAAAGAAAAATCTACGGAATGAACGTTCGCTAACAGATCTAAACGAACGAATACATTCGTTAAAACAATCTAATGGGTGAACGTTCGTTAATTAACGAACTAAAATCAAAACCGATCTAATCTAACTAACTGAAAAAAATGAAAGAACCAGAGAAAAACCAAACGGTTTTATATCGGTCGAAATGGGCAGCGAGGTCAACGGCGGGGACGACATCGACGGCAGCGGATCGGGCTTCGGCTTCGGCGGTGGCAGGGTTGCGAGGTAGTGACAGCGGGGTTGAGGGGCGGCCGCAACGGCTCTTGCGCGGGGCGGCAGCAGCAGCAAGCGGCGGCTGCGGGCTTGGCGACGACGCTCGGTGGAGGCAGCGCGGCGCTCGGCGGCTTGCTCGGTGGGGAGGAGAGCGGCAGCGGGGCTCGGCTTATAAAGGCCGGGGGGCGCAACTTGGGAAGGGGCGGCGGCGACGCATGTCCGACCTGAACTCCCCTTGCCGGAGTCCGGCGCCAGCATGGGGCAGCAAAGGCGGTTTGCGGCGGCTAGGCTTGGCCTCGGCTCGGCTGGGCCTTCGACCCAGTCAGGCGAAGAAGATTTTTTTAAATAAAATTACGCCCGAAAGAAAAATCCTAATAAAATGTTAAAAAAATTCTAAAAATACCATAAACAATTTTCACCGTCCAAACCTAATATTTAGGACAAGATGAACATTTTTCTCGCCTAAAAATGCTGTTTCCGAAAACGCATATTTTTCCAATTCAAATAAAATAGCAAATAAAATACAAATAAAATAAAAATAAAACAATAATTTGATTTTATAATTTCTTCTCCAATATTCTTCTCTTATTTAAGAAGTCATTTTATCTTCTTTTGTATTTATTATTGGAAATATTTGGAGAGAAAAAAATTAAAATCAAATTGATCCTCTTTCCAAATTTGAAAAAAAATCCAAATAGGAAAATCTATGAAATCTCCAACTCTCTCCTTGGGTCCTTGAGTTGCTTAAGATTTCTAGGATCACAACCAAAATGCAAATAAAATATGATATGCATATGATGACCTATGTATAACATCCAAATTGAAAATTGGGATGTTACATCCTCGAGTAGCACAGCGTCGTCACGCTGGTGCTGAACTTGCGCTACTTCATCGTAGGCAAGCACCCAGGCGACCCGTAAATGAGTTCCGTGGGGATAACTGCTTTTGCCCCGTAGACCAAGGAAAAGGGAGTCTGCCGGGTAGCTCAGTTTGGTGTCATTTCGAGGGACCAGAGAACTACCGGTAGCTCCTCGATCCACCGCCTGCTGTGCTTCTGCAGCGTATCAAAGGTTCTTGTCTTGAGTCCCCATAGCACTTCAGCGTTCGCCCTCTCAGGGTGTCCATTGCTTCTGGGATGTGCCACAGAGGCAAATGAGATCTTGCATCCGAGGGCATGAACATATTGCATGAAGGCGCGACTCGTGAACTGGGTGTCGTTGTCGGTAATGATCCTTGCCGGGACTCCAAAACGGCACACCAATTCTTTCAAGAACTTGATAGCTGATTGAGCAGTCACCTTTCTCACGGCAGTCACTTCCGGCCACTTTGTAAACTTGTGGATAGAAATGAACAAGAATTCAAAGCCCCCGATTGCTTGGGGGAAGGGCCGAGGATATCGAGCCCCCAGACAGAAAATGGCCATGATAGAGGGATTGTCTGAAGAGCTTGGGCAGACTGGTGGGCTTTCTGGGAATGGAATAGGCAGGCTTCAACATAGTGACTAGCTCGACCGTATCTTGGAGGGCTGTAAGCCAATAGAATCCTTGACAGAATGCTTTCCCAACTAATGCCCTTGATCCAATGTGGGAGTCACACATGCCTTTGTGTATCGTAGCCAACAGTTCCTTTCTTTCTTCCCGGCAGACGCACTTCAATTTCACACCATTGGGCCTCCTTTTGTACAGAGTGTCATCGAAAAACTGATACATACTGGCCCTCTGGACTACTCTTTTAGCCTCATCTTGGTCGCCGGGAAGCTCTCCGGTTTGTAGGAAGTGGACAATGTGCCTTGCCCAAGTTGAAGCCTGGGGCTCAGCAACGAGGACTAGCAGCACCTCCTCTGTTGCGGGAGCATACACCTCAATCGTGTGGAGCATGGGCCCGGCTGGAGGGTGTGGTCCGGCAGGTGGCGAGGAGTTGTTTCCGGTAGGGTCTCTACCAGGAGCGGACAACTCTACCGGGAGAGGCTTACTGGTGTCCAACTTTCTCCTTTTCTGGGCCATTGTTGCTGGAGATACAGATGGCTGAGTAAGATGGAGAACAAAAGTCCCTGGGTTCCACAGAAATCTTCTGCGCAACACACTTTGACAGATGATCAGCTATGCTATTTTTCGCACGGGGTACGTGCTCTGTTTGCAATCCATCAAAGCGTCCCTCCAATCTTCTCACTTCCTCGACGTATGCCTCTATCAATGGACTTTGGTAATCCTTGTTGACTTGTCTTACGACAAGCTGTGAATCTCCTCGAATGATTAGTTTCTTAATTCCCAATTCTGCTGCAATCCTGAGGCCGGCAAGGAGCCCTTCATACTCTCTTGTATTGTTGGTTGCCTCTTCCCGGGCAAAATGCATCTGGACGACGTACCTCAAGTGCTCCCGGGATGGGGCGACAAGAAGCACGCCAGCCCCCGCACCTTGCAGGGAAAAGGCACCATCGAAATACAAAGTTCATTCTTCGGGTGATTCCTTGCCAGGGATAACTGTCTGTGTCACTTCCTCATTAGGGGTTGGCGTCGATTCTGCAATAAACTCTACCAATGCCCTGCTCTGGATTGTTGATGTGCTCTCAAACTTCAAACCAAAACTGGATAACTCCAAAGCCCACTCCACTATTCTACCGGTAGCCTCAGGGTTTCGGAGTATCCTTTGCAATGGGAAGCGAGTGACAACCGTGATCACATGAGCTTGGAAGTAGTGGCGTAGTTTCCTCGAGGCCATGAGGAGACCAAAGATCAACTTTTGCATGCCAAAGTTCCTCGATCTAGACACCTGTAACAAGGAGCTGACGAAGTACACTGGGGACTGCACCACTTTATTCCTTGCTATGTCCTCGGGGTTGCTCCTGCTGTCGTGCTCACCACTGTCCTGATCCTTCTCTGGCTCTGTCGGTCCTTGTTCACTCTCAACTTTGTCCACTTCCCACTTCACCACCAAGGCTGCGCTAACTACTTGGTTGGTTGCTGCTAATTACAGCACCAACGGCTCTTGTGGTTTTGGAGCAACCAAGGTAGGCACAGAGGATAAGTAGGTCTTCAACTCTTGAAAAGCTACATCTGCTTCTAGAGTCCGCTTCATGGGCCCTGTCTTCTTCAAGATTTTGAAGAATGGTAGGGCGTGCTCGGCAGACTTGCAGATGAATCTGCTTAGCAAGGCAACACACCTTGTCAGTCGCCTCACGTCCTTGACTATCCTTGGTGCTTGGATCTGCTCGATAGCTTTGATCTTGTCGGGGTTGGCTTCGATCCCCCGATGGGACACAAAGAACCCAAGAAGCATGTCGGAGGGAACGCCAAACACACACTTCTCTGGATTGAGCTTCAAGTTGATCTTGCGTAGAGTAGCAAATGTCTCCTCTAAATCATGAATAAGGGTGGTTCTATCCTTGGTCTTGACCACAATGTCTCCTCTGTCGCGACTGCGTCCCGGTACATCTTGTCCATGCAAATGATTGCATCCTTCTCATATGATGGGATGATAATGACTCCCAAAGGCCCAGACATCAAGGTGTTGTAGGCATAGTGAGATGCCGCCATGAATTTAGCCAAGGCTGGGTGGCCAAGGATCCCATTGTACGGCTGGGGGAGGTCAACCACATCAAACACAATCTTCTCAGTCCGGTAGTTAAGCTCTCCCCCAAATGTCACCGGCAATGTGATCTTTCCCTTAGGATGACTCCTGCGGGATTAACTCATTGAAACGTGACGGTAACTTCTAGCTCTTCCCCTGCTATCTGAAGCTTGCTAATGACTGCCGGGGAGATCAGAATCAACCCGGCCCCGCCGTCCACCAACATCTTTGTGACCTTGAGGTTTTGAATTGTTGGAGAGACCAGCAACGATAAACACCCTACCATAGTGGTACGGCTAGGATGATCCTCTTTGTCAAAGATGATGGGCGTGCGCGACCATTTGATTGGCTTTCGGGCCTCTGGCGCTGGTTCCACGACATTGACTTCTCGTGCCCACCAATTGAGCTAGCAGTGAGAGGCATGCAAAGAGGCACCCCCGTCAATGCACAAGGCGTCAGTGGCCTTCTAAAACTCCTGCTCACTAGTTTCCTCTTCATCCCCTCCATCACTCTCATCATCACAGGCTTCCTTCTCTTGACCTCTGGTGGGGTTTCCTTGGTTCCGAAAGGTTTGTCCGGGTGATTTACTTCACCGCCTTGGCCCTTACCGCCAGCAACATTCTGACCTTTTCCTTGTCGCACTTCTCATACTCTGCTCTCTGTCTCTTAACAAGCTGCTCAACCTGATAACACTCTTGAAGGTCGTGGCCTTTGGTCCGATGAATATTGCAATATGGCCCATCACCTTTCCTAGCCTTCTCGGCAGCCACGACATCCCGGCAGTCAGCACACACGGCAGCTTCCTTGTCGGGGGCCTCACCTTTGGCCTTCTTTCTGGTACTAGGTGTACTCGATCCTGAAACAGTCATCACTGCCTTATCTTTCCGCTTCTTGCTGCGCTTCTTGCTCTTCTTCTGACTAGGTGATTCATCATCATCCTCTGAATCAACATTGGTGCAATCTTCCTCTCCGGGCAACTTCCTGCCCTCCTCCATCCGAGCACACTTATCCTCCAAGGTGTAGAGCTCCTTCACAGCGTTGGGCAACCGCACATTCATCTTGGAACGAATCTGGCGGTTGCGCACATTGGACTGGAAGGCAGCTATCAAGCTGTTGGATGGATGTTTGGCATGTTCCTATGAACTTTACTGAAACTTTGTAAATACTTACGGAGGGTTATCCTTCCTTCTGTTGGAGAAGCTGCAAGTCGCTGGGCTTGCCTGGCTCTTGATGGCCTCCGGTGAAGGCGCCAATGAACTCATGGCACATGTCTACCCATGACGAAATGGAGTTCCCCGACAGGTGCATCAGCCAAGACCTTGATAACCCACAAGTATAGGGGATCGCAATAGTTTTCGAGGGTAGACTATTCAACCCAAATTTATAGATTCGACACAAGGGGAGCCAAAGAATATTTGCAAGTATTAGCAGCTGAGTTGTCAATTCAACCACACCTAGAGATTAATTAGCTGCCCAAACATGATCAATAACAAAGTAATATGACAGTTTTGATAGTAGTGACAGCAGCAATAGTAACGGTAACAGTGATAGCAGTAGTTTTGTAGCGAGTGCAACAGTAACGATAGAAGTAGTAAATTAGCAAGAACAATATAAGATAAATTCGTAGGCATTAGATTGGTGACTTGTTGGATGATATTCATCATGAGATAGTTATAACCTAGGGCGATACGGAACTAGCTCCAGTTCATCAATATAATGTAGGCATGTATTCTGTAAATAGTCATACGTGCTTATGGAAAGAACTTGCATGACATATTTTGTCCTACCCTCCCGTGGTAGCAGGGTCCAATTGGAAACTAAGGGATATTAAGGCCTCCTTTTTATTGAGAACCGGAACAAAGCATTAACACACAGTGAATACATGAACTCCTCAAACTACGCTCATCACCGGGACTAGTCTCGACTATTGTCACTCCGGGGTTGCCGGATCATAACATGTAGTAGGTGACTATAACTTGCAAGGTCGGATCTAGAACATGGATATAATGGTAATAACATAAACGGTTCAGATCTGAAATCATGGCACCCGGGCCCAAAGTGACAAGCATTAAGCATGGAAAAGTCATAGCAACATCAATCTCAAAACATAGTGGATACTAGGGATCAAGCCCTAAAAAAACTAACTAGATTACATGATGAACCTCATCCAAATCCTCACCGACCAGTGAGCCTACAAAGGAATTACTCACTCCCGGTGGGGAGAATCATGGAATTGGCGATGGAGAAGGGTTTGTGATGACGAAGAACGAAGATCCCCCTCTCCGGAGCCCCAAACGGACTCCAGATCTGGCTCCCGATGAAGAACAGGAGGTGACAACGGCTCCGTCTCATGGATCGCAATAATTCTTTCTCACTGATTTTTTCTGGTAATATGGGATTTATAGTGTCGGTTTCAGGGTCTACGGGGCCACTAGGTGGGGACAACCCACCTGGGCACGCCTAAGGGTGTAGCGCACCCTGGTGGGTTGTGCCCACCCAGGTGCCCCCCTCAGGTGACTCTTGGCTGCAGAAATTATCTTTTATTGTATACAAAATCCTCGGAAAGTTTCGTTCCATTCTGAGAACTTTTATTTCTGCACAAAAACAACACCATGGTAGTTCTACTGAAAACAACGTCAGTCCGGGGTTAGTTTCATTCAAATCATGCAAATTAGAGTCCAAAACAAGAGGAAAAGCGTTAGGAAAAGTAGATACGTTGGAGACGTATCAACTCCCCGAAGCTTAAACCTTTGCTTGTCCTCAAGCAATTCAGTTGATAAACTAAAAGTGAAAAAGAAAAACCTTCTCTTTTGCTCTTGTTTGCATAAATAAGCTTAAATAGCACCCAGGTTTTCAGCCAACATTATAACTAACCATGACGGAAATTACTCTTAAAGATTATATTAACTCATATCAATAACATAATCAGCTAGAGAGCAATTATAAGATATCTCAAACGGCAACACATTGTCAAAACAACCATGATATAATGTGACAATAGTGGTATCTTGCTAGCCCTTTCTGAGACCGCAAAAAAAAATGCAGAGCACCTCCAAAGTTCAAGCAGCGACTAAACATTGTAATTCATGGTAGAAGAGATCCAGTCATGATGCACCCAACATTATGTACACACAATGCATAAGCATGACAGCAGTGCTCTCAGGTTCTGGCGCTTATTTTAGAAGGTGATGACACAACATAAAAGTAAATAGATAGTCCCTTCGCAGAGGGAAGCAGTGATTTGCAGAGGTGCCAGAGCTCATGTTTTTAAAACAGAGATAAATGATATTTTGAGACATGCACCCTTCTCGCTTACTTCACGACTATTTGTTGTCAATATCTTCTATGCTAAGCACGCTAGTGGCGGTTCCCAAGCGATAAAAGTAATGGTTTTGACTCCATTGGGAGTTTTTGTTTGATTATTTGTAAGCTTTTTCCGTTGAAAGTTTGGGACTGGGCATCCCTGTTACCGCCCTTTTCATGTGCGATGGCGAGTAAATAAACACTCGTCCTGAGAATAAATCGCTTAGCATGGAAGATACCGACCACCTCCTGTCGTTCCATGAACGATCCAGGCACACAAAAAGGATATTTATTAGAAGTTTTTAGAGGTGGCACATGCAAAATTTACTTAGGACGGCAGGCTAATACTGCATATAGGTAGGTATGGTGGACTCATCTGGAATAAGTTGGGTTTAGTTTTTGATGTACAAGCAGAATTCCCACTTAGTACAGGCGAAGGCAAGCAAATAGATTGAGAAGCGGCCAGCTAGAGAGCATCAACCGTCATGAACATGCATTATCCATAAGTAACATTGGACACTAGCATGAGTAGTATATGAACACCATGAACATAAATATCATAGAGCCTATGTTGGTTTTAATTCAACTAGATGCACGAACATGTGCCAAGTCAAGCCACTCGATCATTCAGAGGAGGATACCATATCATCATACTGCATCACAATCATTTTAATGCAATGTTGATATCCAAGATAAATCATCATCAACTCCTAGCTACTTATGCATGGCAGGAGAAACTATAATCTCTAATTGTCATTGCAAACATGTTTAATCATAATGGGTTGAATCATGGATACTAGGTTAAACATATTTACACAAACAGGACAAGTCGAGTTCATACCCGTTTCTCTCTGCCACGGCCAGTTCATCGAATATCGTCATTATTGCCTTCCACTTGCACGACCGAACTATGTGAAAATAATAATAGTGCAAGAGTGCCGTGGACTAAGCTGGAATCTGCAAACATTTTATTCAATAGGAGGAGACAAGGTAAAATGGGGTCTTCGTTAGTTCAACAATTATTCATATGAGAGCCACTCAACATTTTCATCATGGTCTTCTCCTTGATACGACTCAAATAAAAAAAGAAAAGAAAATTAGAGAAACACATTAAAATATCTTTGGAGTTTTTGGTTTTCTTGAACAAGCAAATAAAAGGGAAAAGCAAAAAAACAAGAAAAACTATTTACACGGGAAAGCTTCCAACAAGCAAAACAAGAACATGGAAATCTTTTTGGGTTTTCTTTTTAGTATTACAACTAAGCATGCATAGAAAGTAAACTAACTACAACTAATTTATTGTTTTGGTTTTTCTATGATTTTTCAAACACACAAGACGAAAGTGAGAAAATAAAAATTAAGCACGGATGATACAATGAAAAAGTGTGAACACCGACAAAAGGAATAAGTGGGCATGAATATAAAGTCGGTGGAAACACGTACTCCCCCAAGCTTAGGCTTTTGGCCTAACTTGGCAGCCGATCAGAAACCTGAATAGTAGTCGGGGTGCTGAGGATCGGGCATCCACTGATCCCACTGCTGAGGCTCCTCCTCTGCTGCAGCCTGGTCGTTCCGGTAGGAAATGATATCTGCAGGCATAATCCTATATCCGCCCTGGCAACAGGATCAAACAAAGCAGGAGCAGCCAATGGAATAATATCACGAGTGTCAATGCGAAAAACCAGGTTATAGGAATGTTAGGGTAATCTCGTGCAATAAAATGGTGGTGTTCCATGGCTGCGCGATCTAGGTAAACCTTGGTCAGAGGGTAATCATGAAGGCGTATCTCAACATTAAAGTGAGCCGCCAAACGAGTAGCGAAAATCCCACCATGTATTTTACCCTTGGACTTATTAACATGGAGGCGATGCGCCACAATAGCTCCCAAGCTATAAGTGTTGTCGCCCTCTAGTGCACGAGTAAAATAGCAAGGCCTGGTGAACTGAGTGCACCCACCTTCTCTCTAGCAAGTAAGCATTTTGCAATGAAAAGAGCAAAGTAATGAACAGCAAGAAAATGCAAGCCAGTGACAGTGATAGCCGACACCCCTCTCTCATCTCCCGCTGTCAAGGTATGTTAAAAGGCCTCAAACTCTGCCGGCCTAGGCTCAACTAAGCTCCCATCAGAAGGGATCATGCATATGTCACCAAATTCAGTAAGTGGTATCTGACGGGTTTCAACATATAAATTAAGCTGCACCTCAGGAGGATTATTCCTAGGAAGTAAATTAAAACTTTGAACAAAGATGTTTGTGAGGAGATGATATTGTTTACATTCAGCTGGGATGAAGTCGGTGAGCCTGGCATTAGCAGCATATTGTGTGAACTCCAGAAGGATTCCGGCCTCTTCCATGAACGGGGTATGTGGCCATTCGCACGGCCGTATTTCTGCCAACCTCCGAGCATGGAGATCACTTTAAGACGACTCCCCAATAACTCCCTTGGAGTTCTTCTTAGAAGCAAACTTCCTAAAGATATTCATCCTTTTCTTATGAACAAAAATTCTGAAATTTTTAGTCCACAAAATTTTCCAACAGAACTTCACAAAAATTATAGCAACTACTCATAGGGATAAATAGAGGTCGTAGAAAGCATTCAAACTACTTAGAACTCTAAGAATTCAACATGCAAGCTCATCTACAACAGCACCAAGACTAGCTAATTATTCAAAATATAAACCACTAAAACAAAAACTAATTGGACAAACGGTGGAGTCACATACCAAGCAACAATCCCCCGAAACAATTTCGAAAATGGAGCTTCAAGCAAAGAGATCGAAATCCACGGGTTTGAGAGCAAGAACGTGGGAGAGAGAGCAAAGGTGAATTTTTTCTGGAGGTAGGAGATGATGTGGTGTGAAGAGATAAGTAAGGAGGCCCACATAGGGACCACAATCCACTAGGGCGCGCCTGGGGGTCCTGGCGCGCCCAGGTGGGTTGTGCCCACCTGGTGCACCTCCCTATGATATTATTTGCACCATAAATTCATTAATATTTAGAAAAAATCGTAATAAATTTTCAGAACATTCTGAGAACTTCTATTTTTGGGACATTTTTTATTGCATGGGAAATTCAGAAAATAGACAAAACATGGCATTTTATTTTATTTAACTAATAAAAACATAAAACAAAAGGTAGGGAAAGAAGGTAGTGCTTACTAAATTCATCAAATTCACACCTCTCAAAAATGATCCATCAATAAGGTTGATCAAGTCTTATTAACAACCACTTTCGATTAGCAAGAAACCGAAGAACTTTCGTAAATCACTAAGTTACATCAACGGGGATATGAATGTCCCCAACAATAAGCATTTCATATTTCTTTTTGAAAGTAGGTAGAGGTAGTTGAAAACTTGCAATAGTGATTGTTGGAGATTTTTCAATAACATTAATACCATTCACTTGGAATTGCTTCTTTGGAAAGTGCACCGTATGCTCATTACCATTGATATGAAAAGTGAACTTGCTTTTATTGCAATCAATAACATCCCCTGTATTATTCAAGAAGGGTCTACCAAGGATAATCGATATGTTGTCGTCCTCGCACATCTCAAGTATAACAAAGTCAGTTAAAATAGTAACATTAGCAACAACAACGGGCACATCCTTACAAATACCGATAGGTATGGCAAGTGATTTGTTAGCCATTTGCAAAGATATTTCAGTAGGTGTGAGTTTATTCAAATCAAGTCTTTCATATAATGAAAAAGGCATAACACTAACACCAGCTCCTAAATCACATAAAGCAGTTTTCACATAATTCTTTTTGGTGGTGCAAGGTATAGTTGGTATTCCCGGATCTCCATGTTTTTTAGGTACTCCATCCTTAAAAGTATAATTAGCAAGCATGGTGGAGATTTAAGCTTCCGGTATTTTTATCTTATTAGTGATGATGTCTTTCATATACTTTGCATAAGGAGGCATCTTCAAGATATCACTCAAGCGAGTACGCAAAAAGAATGGCCTCAACATTTCAGCAAAGCGTTTGAATTCTTCATCATCTTTCTTTTTAGTTGACTTTGGTGCAAAAGTCATAGGTTTTTAAACCCACGGTTCTCTTTCTTTACCGTGTTTTCTAGCCACAATGTCACTTTTATCATACCTTTTATTCTTAGGTTGTGGGTTATCAAGATCAACTGGAGGTTCTATCTCAACATCATTGTCTGGTTCTTTATTATTTGTTTGAGTATTTTCATTATCAGAAGGTGAGTGTTCATTATCAGATTGAGTTTCAGCATCAGAGATAGAAACTTCATTATCATTATCAGGAGGTTTCTCTATTTCAGGTTCACTAAAAGCATGCAAAGTCCTATCATTTTTATTCTTCTTTTTCTTTTTAGAAGGACTACGTGCGTCAGTGTTAACTATTTGTGAGTCTTGTTCAGTTATTTTTGGGTGTCCCTCAGGATAAAGTGGTTCCTGGGTCATTCTACCTCCTCTAGTCATTACTCTAGCAGCATGATCATTGATATTATTATTCATTTCATCAAGCAGCTCTCTTTGAGATTTAGCAACTTGTTCTAATTGAGTTTGAACCTTAGAAGCATGTTTTCCAACACCTCCAACATCATTTGAGATTCTAAATAACAAGTCACTCAAGCAAGCAATCATATCAGAATTGTATTTCAATTGTTTCATAACATTTTCATTGAAGTGATCTTGTTTTCTAATGTAGTTTTCAAACTCATAAAGGCATTGGCTAGGGTGCATATTGTGAGGATTGTCATTATCATAGAATTTCATCAAAGAATTTACCTCTACCACCTTAGACAGTGGTGGTGCATTAAGCCCATGTATTTCTTCAATAGGAGGTAAATTTTTTACATCCTCGGCTTTAATACCTTTTTCCTTCATAGATTTCTTTTCCTCTTGCATATCTTCAGGACTGAGATATAATATACCCCTCTTCTTTGGAGTGGGTTTAGGCGGTGGTTCAGGAAGAGTCCAATCATCATAATTTTTCAGTATGTTATTCAATAATTCTTCAGCCTGCCCAACAGTTCATTCCATGAAAACACAACTAGCACAACTATCTAGGAAATCCCTAGAAGCATCGCTTAGTCCATTATAGAAGATATCAAGTATTTAATTTTCCTTAAGAGGTTGATCAGGCAAAGCATTAATTAACTAGAAAAGCCTCCCCCCAAGCTTGTGGGAGACTCTCTTCTTTAATTTTCACAAAGTTAAATATTTCCTATAAAGCAGCTTGTTTCTTATGAGCAGGAAAATATTTTTCAGAAAAGTAATAAATCTTATCCTGGGGACTACGCACACAACCAGGAGCAAGAGTATTGTACCAAGCTTTAACATCACCCTTTAATGACAACATAAATAATTTGAGAATAAAGTAATAGCGAGTCTTTTCATGATGAGTAAAAAGGGTGGCTATTTCATTCAACTTAGTAAGATGTGCCACAACAGTTTCAGTTTCATAACCACGGAAAGGATCAGATTCAACCAAAGTAATTAACTCTGGGTCGACAGAGAATTCATAATCCTTATCATCAATAAAGATAGGTGAAGTAGCAAACTTAGGATCATGTTGCACTCTAGCATTCAAGGATTTTTCTTCATACTTGCATAGTAATTTCTCTAGATCATCTCTATACTTACAAGCAAGAATGTCTCTAGTTGTCTCTTCATTCATAACACAACCTTCTGGTACCTTAGGCAATTCATATCTAGGAAGTATAGTTCTAGCAGGTGTTTTAGGAGTTTCAGTTTCAAGCTCATCATCACATTCAACAACATCATGTTGAATTACTCTAGCAATTTGTTCATCAAGAAAATCACCAAGTGGCACATCATTATCATCAAGCAAGGTACTAGCATCATCATAAGTATCATTCATAGTAGAAGTAGCATCATCAGTAACTTGCGAGATATCAGAATTGATAGCATGTGGTGGTGTTGCAAGTTCCTTACCTCGCCTCATCTTAGAGGGATAAATCTTAGTCTTACAATCTGAACTTCAGATTGTTCATAGTGATAAATTGATAATAATCCCAAGTGACTCAACAAATATAGCTATGCTCCCCGGCAACGGCGCCAGAAAAAGGTCTTGATAACCCACAAGTATAGGGGATCGCAACAGTTTTCGACGGTAGAGTATTCAACCCAAAATTATAGATTCAACACAAGGGGAGCCAAAGAATATTTGCAAGTATTAGTAGCTGAGTTGTCAATTCAACCACACCTGGAGATTAATTATCTGCAACAACGTGATCAGTAGCAAAGTAATATGATAGTTTTGATAGTAGTGACATCAGCAATAGTAACGATAACATTGATAGCAGTAGTTTTGTAGCGAGTGCAATAGTAACGATAGCAGTAGTAACTTAGCAAGAACAATATATATATAAGATAAATTTGTATGCATTGGATCGGTGACTTGTTGGATGATATTCATCATGAGACAGTTATAACCTAGGGCGATATGGCACTAGCTCTAGTTCATCAATATAATGTAGGCATGTATTCCGTAAATAGTTATACGTGCTTATGGAAAGAACTTGAATGAAATCTTTTGTCCTACCCTCCCGTGGCAGCGGGGTCCTACTGGAAACTAAGGGATATTAAGGCCTCCTTTTAATAGAGAACCTGAACAAAGCATTAACACATAGTGAACACATGAACTCCTCAAACTACAGTCATCACTGGGAGTGGTCCCGACTATTGTCACTCGAGGGTTGCCGGATGATAACACGTAGTAGGTGACTATAACTTGCAAGATCGGATCTAGAGCATTGATATAATGACGATAAGATAAGCGGTTCGGATGTGAATTCATGGCACCCGGGCCCAAAGTGACAAGCATTAAGCATGGCAAAGTCATAGCAACATCAATCTTAGAACATAGTGGATACTAGGGATCAGGCCCTAACAAAACTAACTCGATTACATGATGAATCTCATCCAACTCCCCATCGACCAGCGAGCCTACGAAGGAATTACTCGCTCCCGGTGCGGAGCATCATGGAATTGGCGATGGAGAAGGGTTGGTGATGACGAAGAATAAAGATCCCCCTCTCCGGAGCCCCAAACAGACTCCAGATCTGGCCTTCCGATGAAGAACAGGAGGTGACGGTAGCTCCATCTCGTGGATCATGATAATTCTTTCTCCCTGATTTTTTTGGAAATATGGGATTTTATAGCGTCGGTTTCAGGGTCTATGGGGCCACCAGGTGGGGACAACCCACCTGGGCGCGCCCTGGTGGGTTGTGCCCACCTAGGTGCTCCCCCCTCAGGTGACTCTTGGCTCCAGAAATTCTCTTTTATTGTATAAAAAATCCTCGCAAAGTTTCGTTCCATTCCGAGAACTTTTATTTCTGTGCAAAAACAACACCATTGTAGTTCTGCTAAAAACAGCGTCGGTCCGGGGTTAGTTTCATTCAAATCATGCAAATTAGAGTCCAAAACTAGATGATAAGTGTTAGGAAACGTAGATACGTTGCAGATGTATCAGAGCTCACATTGGACTTGAGGGCGAAATGGAAGTAGTTGGCAAACACCTTCTCATCTCTTCCCCCGCCAGCCTGAACAGCGATTGTGTAGATGCTCAGGAACTCTGCCGGATTCAACCTCCCATCATACTTCTAGGTATCTGTGGCTTGAACGTGCGAACGGACGGCCAATGGACTTGCCGCAGCTTACGAGTAAAGGCAGGGCACCCAACCACGAAAGGTAGGCACCCACCATACCGAGCGCGGGTTTGTCGACGTCGGGGCCGTCGCACCCAATTGTCTTGCGGGGGTTGTCGCGACGTTGCTCAACAACGACATGCGTGTCTCCTCTCCGCCTATCCTCTGGGGCTCACCGTCAGCTTGGATGTGCTCGAGGGTCAGAGGAGGCCATTGAGACGTCGCAAGGGTCTTGATTCGGTTGTGCTCACACTGGCTGCCGTGGTGGGGACTGCACCATGGGGGTGGCCACTTTTGTACGGCCAGCAGCCCGAGCCGTCGACGTCGCTTGGGGAGGCTGTGGCGGGCCAGCTTGTTGTGAGCCCCCGGCTTTGGTGAAACCGAGCAGACTTTGGATGGTGGCACGCCACTCGACCATCTACTCGGCTGCTGGTAGGAACCTCGGCAGCAGCTAAGCCCACCATGGCCTCCGTGGTTGTACTCGGCATGGGTGATGATGAAGTAGATCGCACCGTCGCTAGGCTCCTGATGGTGCCAGTGGCAGCAGCACCACGTCCCCGCGGGTGCGGAGCAGCCACCTGGAGGGTAGGGTGGTGCCGCAAAGGCGCTCAAGGGCCAACGACTCCATCAGGCGGAACAACTTGGTCGACCCGTCCCGGGGGAGGTGCGCGTGCGGCGGTCACTCCAGTGGTGGGGGCGGTCGGAGGGCCGTGATTCACCCCGGACCGAGCGCCATTGCTGCGGATGTGCCCATCGGCGAGAAGAGGGGGCACGAACGGAGTAACCCCCTCACTTGTACCTTGTGGAGCATGGTCGTCGAGGCGTTGCTGATGCTGTTATCCTCCGATGTCTCCCGCTCCTGTGTCGGCCGTGGGGGAAGTGGTGACGGTACCTCCTGCTCCGACCACATCCCCAACAGCGTCCACATCCTCGTGCGCCTCTGCATCCCCCGCAGCATTAGAGACCGCGGGCGGCAGAGCCTTCGAGGTGGATGGATGAGCCGAAGCGCCGAATTTCTTCTTGGGCGCCATGGTCGATGGCACTGTCGAAGTTGAAGACGGTGATGAAGATGACGCGATGCACATGCCTTCAGGTTCACGCAAGCGAGCCCCCTACCTGGCGCGCCAAAGATGTCGTGGGAAACCACGACCACCTATGGGACCAGAGGGCCCTTTGCTGGTTCAGCAGGGGGACATCGCGTTGCACAAAGAGCAGACGAGCATGGGGCAACATGGCAGATATCATGCAGGCAATTTTACCCAGGTTCGAGCTGCCACGAGGCGTAAAACCCTACTCCTGCTTTGGTGGATTGATGGTGGAAGAGTGGTGGTGGAGCATAGTACACTTGTCCGGCAAGGGCGGCAGTGGCTACGCGCGTATAGGTGTGTGAGTTATCCAACCTTCTAACCCTTTCTACATTGCCACAATGGCAAAGTAGTCATTATGCACTCATAAGATAACAAACAGTGCTATCATACCTAACTCTGCAGGCTGATAGGGTGCATTAAATGCACTGCTTAACGTCACGTCATTGCCTACCCGACAAGCCTTACCGGGCTATCTTGCCAGCTCCATGCCTGCTCGCTTGACACGTTGCAGGACGGGTGTCATTTGTAGGCATTTCCTGTAGAAAGAGGCTGCCATGTGGCGAATAGTTGCCACTTAGTCACTTCGCGGCTTGACACCACACTGATTGACGACGTGGGTCGTGGCGGAGTAGTTAGTGAGGTGGTTCGGCCCTCGGGAGTCCCGGCAGACCCTACCGTGACATCTTGGAAGTCTTCTTCTGGGGGTGACCCCGTCCTTGTCGAGCTCGCCTACCCGGCTAGGGGTGCTCTTCTCCTGGTGGCATCTTCCTTCTCTGGCTTGACTTTGGTCCTCTTGATCTGCATGTTGGTCTTTCGATGCTCTTGATCTCTTGTACTCTGACTTAGGTTAGTTCGGCAGTCCTGTTCCCGTGCCTGTGCACAGTCTGGGCAACAGACCCAGGGTTTGTTGCACCGACAGGAGTGGTCATCGGAGTCGGCGCTGGGGTCGTTGCCCGAGTCGTCACCAGAGTCGTCACTAGAGTAGGTGCCGAACTCCGCCTCCGGCTGTGGAAACTCGATGTCGTCGATGATGTCAGGGTGTAGCGATACCTTGCCGGCCGTGACAACAACCTCTGTCTCCATCTCCGTGCTGTGCTCCGATGCTTCACCAGCCTCGGCTTTGCCACTCCCTCCGATGGGGCGCTTCGGTGGCATCCTCATACACTGACGGCTTTGAGGACTGAGAGCGGCGTCAAGGATGCAAGCGGAGAGAGAGGATTGTGTGTGTGGTGAGGATGGGGGGTGCGGCCGCTCGGGCGCACCATTAATATGGAGTAGTGGGAGAGAGGCGGGCGGTGGTCAAACCACTGGCTCGCCTCCCGGTGATCCTTCACACCGGACTGCTGGCATGCCTACCATCATTTCACACAGCTACTCGCACGCCACCCGATGACACTTTGTAGCGAGCACGCCTCCATCAATTAATACCCCTGCACGCACGCTGATACGTCTCCAACGTATCTATACTTTTTTATTGTTCCATGCTACTATATTATCTATTTTGGATGTTTTATATGCTATTTTATATTATTTTTGGGACTAACCTATTAACCTAGAGCCCAGTGCCAATTCCTGTTTTTTCCTTGTTCTAGAGTTTTGCAGGAAAGGAATACCAAACGGACTCCAACCGGAATGAATCTTTCGCGATGATTTTTCTTGGACCGGAAGACATCCAGAGGACTTGGAGTACACGTCAGGGAAGCCACGAGGCACCCACATGGTCGGAAGGCACGCCCAGGGGGTAGGGCGCGCCCCCATCCTTGTGGGCCCCTCGTGACTCCACCGACCTATTTCTTCTGCCTATATATTCTCAAATATTCAAAAACCTACCAGGAGAGCCACGAAAACACTTTTCCATCGCTGCAACCTTCTGTATCCGTGAGATCCCATCTAGGGGCCTTTTCCGGCATCCTGCCAGAGGGAGATTTGATCACGGAGGGCTTCTACATCAACATCATTGCCTCTGCGATGAAGCGTGAGTAGTTTAACTCAGATCTACGGGTCCATAGCTAGTAGCTAGATAGCTTCTTCTCTCTTTCTTTGATTCTCAATACCATGTTCTCCTCGATGTTCTTGGAGATCTATCCAATGTAATACTCTTTTGCGGTGTGTTTGCCGAGATTCAATGAATTGTGGATTTATGATCAGCTTATCTATGAATATTATTTGAATCTTCTCTGAATTCTTATATGCATGATTTGATATCTTTGCAAGTCTCTTTGAACTATCGATTTGGTTTGGCCAACAAGATTGGTTTTTCTTGAAATGGGAGAAGTACTTAGCTTTGGGTTCAATCTTGCGATGCTCGATCCTAGTGACAGAAGGGAAACGACACGTATTGCATTGTTGTCATTGATGATATCAAGATGGGGTTTTCATCATATTGCTTGAGTTTATCCCGCTACATCATGTCATCTTACTTCATGCATTACTCTGTTCTTATTAACTTAATACTCTAGATGCAGGCAGGAGTCGGTCGATGTGTGGAGTAATAGTAGTAGATGCATAATTGTTTCGGTCTACTTGACATGGACGTGATGCCTATATTCATGATCATTGACTTAGATATCGTCATAATTATGCGCTTTTCTTTCAATTGCTCGGCAGTAATTTATTCACCCACCATTATATTTTCTATCTTGAGAGAAGCCTCTAGTGAAACCTATGTCCCTCGGGTCTATTTTCTGTCATATAAGTTTCCGATCTATAATTTTAGTTTCCATTTTATTTCCTTTGCAACCTTTTACGTTCCGTTCCATAAACCAAAAATACCAAAAATATTGCTTCACCGTTTATCCATCTCTATCAGATCTCACTTTGCAAATAACCGTGAAGGGATTGACAACCCCTTTATCGCGTTGGGTGCAAGTTGGTGTTTCTTTGTGCAGGTATCTCACAAGCCTTTCTGAGACCACAAAACATAAACGCAGAGCACCTCCAAAGTTCAAGAAGCGACTAAACATTGTAATTCATGGTAGAAAAGATACAGTCATGATGCACCCAACATTAGCTACACACAATGCATCAGCATGACAGCGGTGCTCTCAGGTTCTGCCACTTATTTTAGAAGGTGATGACACAACATAAAAGTAAATAGAAAATGCCATCGCAGAAGGAAGCAGTGATTTGCAGAGGTGCCGAGCTCAAAATTTTAAAACAGAGGTAAATGATATTTTGAGACATGCACCCTTCTTGTTTACTTCACGACCATCAGTTATCAATATCTTCCATGCTAAGCACACTAGTGGCGGTTCCCAAGCGATAAAGTAAAGGTTATGACTCTGTTGGAGTTTTTGTTTTATTATCTGGAAGATCAATTCTTTTTGCAGTTTGGATTTGAACATGGATTGTAGGCAATTAGATATTACTCCCAATGTAAATAAATATAAGAGCGTTTAGAAATATAAGAGCGTTTGTAAGAACGTTTCTTTTGTATCCATTTTTAAAGCCTCGTAAAGTTATATGCATTTTCTAAATTCTACATCTATTCTTATTTTGGTTTGACTTGACATTTTGTTCTTCCTTTTTTCTTACATAGGTCGTTCATTTTGAATTGTTGAATAGTTGTTCATGAAATACTAAAAGTATTTTAATACTTTCTAAACTGAGTTCCTGCAAGTGTGTTTAATGTTATATTTTATTTTCCTGCGATGGAAATTGTTTGTTGATTCTTAATAATCATGTTGATGATCCACATTCAAAAATCTAAAGTTTTGGATCCTATGATCCTTTGCTGAATGTTGTATATGTTTAGGCTATTTTAGAGTATTTTATTTCATGTTTTATTTACGTTTTTTAGGGTTCATGTGTTATTTACGTGTGCCAGGATCTGTGCCTTCCACGGAGAAGTAATAAAAAGAATCTGTACCAAATTTTGCATAGCTCATGTATGAAGCCTGCAAAGGCCCAACATATAATTTAGGTCATTAGCAAAAAAAAATCTGATTCTAAAAAAACAATTTCCTTTTGTGTCTTAAAAGCAATTTCTTTTCTAAGTAAAACAGCCCGTAGCACCAGGTCCCAGAATCAAAAGAAAAACATACTCTCCTCCTGTACGATTCCTCACCCGGCTCCTCATCCACTTCCGCCATTTCCTCTGATTTTCCGCCGGCGAGGTATATGTCGCTGCTACCATCAGTAAACTATTCCCCATGCTATCACACATCTACATGTCGCTTATTTTTGTCTGAATTTTGTTTCCTTGAGGTGGTGGTGCTGGCGCATGTGGCTGGGTGAGTGCGTGGATCTCGGCGAGCTCGTCGAGTCTGGCGATGCGACCATGGATATGGCCAAGGAGAGTGCAGGCTACACTGGTCAAAGTTTAATTGGCCAGAGGCTTTGCATGATGGTGGCACGGAGGTATTGAGGGATCTCACGGAGAGTAGGGAACAGTAGCAAGACGTGAGTAGCTTCTGCTGGCGGACATTAGTTGTTGCCCTCTTGCTATGCGACCTGCTACCAAATGTAGGTGTTACTGCAACCATACAAATTTTTGTGTAGGGGAATGATCCAGAAATATCAATAAGTCTTTATCATTCCATTGCTAAACAATACTCATACCATAACTTTCTGTGTGAAGTGCTCGTATAATTGCCCTCTGAATTCTGGAATAGAGAACATAGGAAAGCAATATATTAAATTCATCTCGACCTTGCAAGTGATTCTTGCATCTAATTATTTATTGACAGTAAAAGCATCAGCCTAATTATTGATTGTCGATGTCATAAACTCACAATTATTATTTTTTAGTTGCCAATTACATTATCTGTCAAACAATAAGCACACTTTTCCCACCGTGACTCTCATTTTAGCACCCCCAAAGAGTATAATATGAAAAGTTAGTGCAATCACATGGAGGAGGTTTTCTGTTAGAAACATTAGTTAGTGATGTAAACATATCTGAGTGTTGTATATCTTTCTCTAGATTTTATTGTGTTGGTAACAAACATGAAATAATAATCAGGAAAAACCTTCGGAGATCTTATGACCTCCTTTACCTTTGTACTGTGTGCAAACTGGGCGATATTTGGTGGACTCCACAACCTTAAAATTGCTAAATGCATAAATAGATCGTTTAGAAGGTGTCCATCCACATCCAGGTAGTAGCATGAAATATTTGACCCTGCGTAATCTATGAAATATCTTTGGTAATTGTTTTTTAAAACAATAGAAAATTGCAATTACATATCTAAGCAATAGACATGTTCATCCATGAAGATCATATCTAGGTTGATAAGCTCATCAGCTGGAGTATTGACCGCATCCCATATTCACATACTTTAAATTGAGTGTTCCAATTTTGTCACCTTGTCGTTATCGATCATCTTCTTGTATGACATACTGTTTTGGCCTCAAAAGGTACAGAAATATAGCTGTCAATTGATAAAATTACTATGAAGATTTCGTCAATAAAAATTGAGTTTACTAAATAATTAATAATTACCAAATTTGGTGAATCGGATGAGAAGCTGTTGGGCATGTCTTCGTCCAACATCCAGTTATTTCGTCCAAAGTCGAGTTGCTTGTTGCGTGTAGCAGTTGGGTGTGGCTTCATTAGGCGTCGAGTCGCATGCCTGATTACTTTGATTGTGTAGCGACCAGACCTCCAACAGTCTGACCTCTGTGCTCAGGTGTCATCCCTGGATTAGTAATGCTGACACCACACAGTACTTTGAAGGATTTATAACAGAGTAGCAATCACACACTTATTACATCGATGTCTCAAAGAGAACTTATTACAATAAATATGGCTTAAGGCCATCTAATAACGATAATAGCGGAAGGCTTTGGAAGATAAGCGAGTCCATCAACTCCAACGGCATCACTGAGTATAGAACCACGACCTAAAAGGCACCTTACTCGTCGTCTGAAAAGTCTGCAACATGAAACGTTGCAGCCTGAAAACGGGTCAGCACATGGAATATGCTGGCAATGTAACACATAGAGAGTAATGAATGATTAAGCCTGTACTACATGCATATATGGCTGGTGGAAAGCTCTATGGTTACAGTTTTGCATAAAGCCAATTTTTCCCTACTGCAAAGGAATAAATTTATTTAACTATCATGGTGGTTGTTAAACATTAAGAATGGTTGACAGCATCCTCAATCCCAATTAAAGTAATCATCATTAAAAAATCCAACAATATTAATTTAGAGTAACATGATGAGATTCACATGATAACCAAGTACTAGATACTCAAAACGTCCATAACCGGGGACACGGCTAACCATGACTAGTTTGTACACTCTGCAGAGGTTTTGCGCACTTTTCCCCACAAGACTCGATCTCCTCCGTTGGGATTCTCGCACTACATGGTGTTTGAGAAACGGATGACCGAAACATAGTCTTTCAGAAGCGCTAGCACCTTACGATGTGATAGACCGTACCAACCTACATCCCCTACATCTGCTAGTCTACCACTTAAGAGTTCGCACGACTTAGTCCACTATGCCAGAGCCCATAATGGCTTGTGGCTGCACACGGAAGTTTTTAGTTTGAATAATCTCATGATCCCTTTGAGCCTGGGTGGCGTTCCAAAAAGAAACAGGCAATCCTGGAATACCTAGTACCTCAATCCACCCAGATGTGTGTTCAAATTGCCACCTTAGATAAACCATTAATTAACAAACTCACATCTGTCATGGATATCACTCACCCAATCCACGTCTACTACCATAGCATGGCATAATAAGCAAACCTAGAAGTAACTCCCAAAGGTTTGATAATAGAACAGGTAATAGGTACTACCTCAACTACTTCCCACCCCACAATTTAATTAGATCCTAATCATGCAGTGTTTGAGGATTGATCTAATGCAATAAAACTGGGTAGTGAAAGAGGTATGATCAAAGTGTTACTTGCCTTGCTGATGATCCGTGAAACCTAGAGATTCGAAGTAACAGGCGGCGCACTCCGAGTATTAAACAAACAAGCATACAATAAGTACTCATCTAATGCACAGGTAAAACTCAAATAAGAGACCTAACCAAAAAGTTCAACTTAAGAACTCCGGTTTGCAAAAAGAATCAAATCGAACGAAGCAACGAAAGTCAAACGGCGAAAGAAAACAACTTCGTTCTACTAATCTGGATCTAAGTCAAATTTTACAAATCAAAAACTTGTTTAAGTTGGTTAAACCGATAGAGGGTTTCGAGACGAAACTCCAGGCGCTTGAATCGGCTGATTCCGATAAACGGGCGAAAAGTTATACTAAAACGAAAATCGGATCAGAAATCGCGATCAGAAAATAACCGCGGAATATCCGAGAAAAAGAAAAACGACAAACGGATTAACGAACGAACTCCAAATAGAAATTACGCTCAGAAAAAATAACCGCTCGGGTACAGCCCGAAGTCGGTTCGTTTTTTTAAATGATTATGCTCAGAAAAAAAATAAAAAGAAATAATAAACGGACTCCAAAAATCCCGAAATAAATTTTCCCGGGCTTCTAAAATCAAGACCGACAAAGTGAACATTTATTTGGGCCCTAAATGCAATTTTGAAAAACGCATATTTTTCCTAAATTCAAATAAAAAATATCAAAAAACTCCGAAAAAACTTATTTGATTTTATTATTAAATCCTCAATATTTCTATATTTTGGGAAAGTCATTTTATTCCCTCTCTCATATTTTTGTAATAGAAATAATTGATGATAAAATAAATAAAACCAAATGATCCTATTTTCAAAATTTGAGAAAAACTCAAATATGAAAATATCGAAACCCCCAACTCTCTCCGTGGGTCCTTGAGTTGCTTAGGATTTTCTAGTATCAAAACCAAAAGCAAATAAAATATGATATGCATGCTGATCTAATGTATAACATTCCAAATTGAAAATGTGGGATGTTACAAACCTACCCCCCTTAAGATGAATCTCGCCCTCGAGATTCGGGTTGGCTAGAAAATAGGTGAGGGTGGTCCTTGAGCAAATCTTCCTCTCGCTCCCAGGTGGCTTCATCGTCCATGTGGTGGCTCCATTGAACTTTACAGAACTTGATACCCTTGCTGCGAGTGACTCGGCTGGCAAACTCGAGAATCTTAATTGGTTTCTCCTCATAGGTCAAATTGTTATCCAACTGAATTGCTTCCAATGGCACTGTGTCTCTCAAAGGTATGTCAGCCATCTCCGCGTGGCATTTCTTCAGCTGAGAAACGTGGAACACATCATGAACTCCTGACAATCCCTCGGGCAATTCCAACTTGTAGGCCACTTCTCCCATACGCTCCAAAACTCGATATGGTCCTACAAATCGTGGCGCTAACTTTCCCTTAACTCCAAAGCGCTTAATTCCCCGAAGTGGTGATACTCGAAGATAAACTCTGTCTCCGACTTTGTAAACTGTCTCTTTGCGTTTAGAATCTGCGTAGCTCTTCTGCCTGGACTGGGCTACCTTGAGCCTATCGTGAATCAACTTCACCTTCTGTTCAGACTCCTTAATCAAATCAGGTCCAAACAACTGGCGGTCTCCAACTTCGTCCCATGACAACGGTGTCCTGTACCTCCTTCCGTACAAGGCTTCGAAAGGGGCCATCTTCAAACTGGTTTGGTAACTGTTGTTGTAAGAGAACTCTGCATATGGCAGATTGCCGTCCCAACTAGATCCACAATCTAGTGCACAAGCTCTCAGCATATCCTCCAAAATCTGAATGACTCTCTCGGTCTGTCCATCTGTCTGCGGATGAAAAGCTGTACTTAATTCTAGCCTGGTACCCAAAGTCTCATGCAACTGCTTCCAGAACTTTGAGGTAAACTGGGTTCCTCTATCTGATACGATACTCCTCGTAACTCCATGCAAACATACAATCCTGGTCATGTATATCTTTGCCAACTTAGCACTAGTGTAGGTGGTCTTTACTGGGATGAAATGAGCTACCTTCGTCAATCGATCAACTACAACCCAAATCGAGTCATAGCCGGAACGAGTCCTTGGTAATCCCGTGATAAAATCCATGCCCAGCTTATCCCACTTCCATTTGGGTAGCGACAATGGCTGTAACAATCCTGTTGGCTTCTGATGCTCTGCCTTTACTCTCTGACATATATCACAAACTGCTACATACTCCGCAATATCTTTCTTCATTCCGGTCCACCAGAAAGTATCCTTCAAATCCAAATACATCTTGGTATTTCTTGGGTGAATCGAATACGGTGAATCATGCGCCTCTTGCAGAATCAACTTCCTGATCTCTGGGTCATTGGGCACATAAACACAGTCTTCAAACCACAGGGTATCGTGCTCATCCTCACGAAAACCTTTAGCTTTTCCTTCGCTCATTTTCTCGTTTATAGAGGCAATCTCCTTGTCAGTCTTCTGAGCTTCTCTGATTCTATCCATCAACGTTGACTGAATCTCCAATGCTGCTACATAGCCTCTCGGAACTATTTCCAAACATAGCTCACGAAGATCCTCGGCTAACTCCTTTGGTATTCCTCCCGTCATTAGTGTATTGACATGGCTCTTACGGCTCAATGCGTCAGCTACTACATTGGCCTTTCCGGGATGGTAATGCAATCTCATATCATAATCTTTGATGAGCTCCAACCATCTCCTTTGTCTGAGCTTTAACTCCTTCTGCGTGAAAGTGTACTTCAAACTCTTGTGATCCGTGTACACCTCAAAATGATTTCCAATGAGGAAATGTCTCCATGTCTCCAATGCATGCACTACGGCTGCTAACTCCAAATCATGCGTGGCATAATTCAATTCGTGAGGCTTCAGTTGTCGTGAAGCATACAAAACAACTCTTCCCTCCTGCATAAGCACTGCTCCAAGTCCTTGACGTGAAGCGTCGCAATATACCTCATAATCCTTGGTCTGATCTAGCAAAATCAACACTGGTGAGGTAACCAATCGTTTCTTCAATTTCTGGAAACTAGCCTCACACTCCTCAGTCCATATGAACTTGGTATCCTTCTTAAGCAACTCCGTCATAGGCTTTGCAATCTTTGAGAAGTTCTCAATAAAACTCCGGTAGTATCCTGCGAGTCCAAGAAAACTCCGGATCTCTCCAACTGTTGTTGGTGCTTCCCAATTGGTCACAGTGATAACCTTTCTGGGGTCAACCGCTATTCCTTCTCCGGATATAACGTGTCCAAGGAATCCTACTTCCTTCAACCAAAACTCACATTTGCTGAACTTGGCATATAACTAATGTTCTCTGAGCTTCTCCAGTACCAATCGCAAATGTTCCTTGTGTTCCTCTTCATTCTTCGAGTAAACCAGAATATCATCAATGAACACCACGACGAACTTATCCAAAAACTCCATAAACACTTTGTTCATCATGTTCATAAAATAGGCAGGTGCGTTAGTCAGTCAAACTGACATAACGGTATACTCATACAGTCCATATTTGGTGGTGAATGCTGTCTTAAGTATGTCCTACTCTCGAATCTTCAACTGATGGTACCCTGATCGCAAATCGATCTTGGAAAACACTTTAGCTCCTTGCAACCGATCAAACAGATCATTGATCATTGGTAGTGGGCACTTGTTCTTGATTGTTACCTCGTTCAATCCATGATAATCAACAACCATCCTTAACGATCCATCCTTCTTCTCTACTAGAAGTACTGGTGATCCCCAAGGTGAAGAACTTGGGCGAATGTAACCTTTATCCAGTAACTCCTTAATCTGCTTCTTAATTTCCACCAAATCCTTTGTGGGCATCCTGTATGGTCTCTTCGATATTGGCCCTGTGCCTGGCAAAAGCTCAATCAAAAACTCAATGTCTCTATCCGGTGGCATGCCTGACCACTCTTCTGGAAATACGTCAGGGAAATCCTTTACCACCGGTACTTCCTCCTGCACAACTCTTGTCAAGGAATTTGCTTGAATCCTTTTCGGCACATGCCGTGATACGTACTTGATCCTTCTTCCTTCTAGCGTTGTAAGCAAAATTGTCTTACTAGCGCATTCAATGTTCCCTTCATACTTTGACAACCAATCCATGCCTAATATCACATCCAGTCCTTGAGATTCCAATACTATTAGGTCTGAGGGAAACACATAGTTACCAATCCTTAATGGTAACCGATCATACCATCGAGTAGCCATATACTCTACTCGTCATTCAGTCCTTCCAGAAACTTCTCCTGCTTAGCTGCATCTGTAGCAACGTCATCTGGGGCATAACGCGCTAGCTTACTTAAGTCATCCACATACTGGCCAACTGTCCGTCCTCCTTGGCGCAAGTTACGAAACTCACGCTTCTTCATGGCCATAGCTCCTGCTGAAACATGGGCAGTACGAAAAGCTTGCTGAAAGTGGTCCCATGTGACAGTGTCTACAGGCTAAGTGGCTGTAAAATTCTCCCACCATGCTGTTGCGGGTCCTTCAAGCTGATGTGCGGCAAACTTCACTTTTTCCTCATCTGTACATCCAGCAGTGGTCAACTCCCTCCCTGTCTTGCGGAGCCAATCATCTGCTACTATCGGCTCGGTGCTACTGGAAAACACTGGCGGATTCAACCTAAGGAAACGGGTCAAGTGATCAACTTGTGGTGGTGGCGGTGGGTTGTTTTTGTTGTTGTTCTAGTTCTGGACTAACAACTGCATCAAAGCATTCTGCTGCTGGATCAACTAAGTGAGCTCCGGTGGGAAAGCGAATCCATTGTGATGTCTCAGAGGCATCTGAGGGTTTAGAAAAGATGAGAATTAAGAATAGAATAAGGTCTAAAAAGAAAACACTACCCAAATGCACATGAGACAAATGCACACAAAAATCACTTCATTCAATCAAACAAGGGCATACAATTGGAATAGAACTATCACAAAAGTGCGTAGACTATAATATGTACATGGGGGAATACTACTACTGTTATGGTAGTCTACTAGAAAAACTGCTCCGATGAAGACTCGATGATATCTGCTCCAGCTTCATCTTCGAAATCATCATCACTAGGATCGGAATCAGTGTCGTCGATGATGATGTAGTTATCCGGACAGGTGCAATCTTCATCTTCTCCTCTGGGTGCTGAGTTCCCCATGAGTTCTTCAATCTTCTCCTTAAGGTCGCCGTTTTGTCTTACTAGAGCTACAATCTCATCCATGTAGTCCTTGCGAGTGGCCTTCAGTTCTCCTTCTAGCTCAATAATCTTGGCTTTTGCTTTCTTCAACTCCATCATATCTGCGCACATCTGGTTCTCCTGGCGTCGAATGTGCTGGTTTAACTCCTGGATGAAAGCTGCAATGGATCTATCCTTCTTGGTGCTAACTATCTCCCATTGTTCATCTCGGCGTCCGCAAATCTGGTAAATAGTATCCTTGAGGTCTTCTTGGTAAACTTGTCCAATGCGTCCCATGGTGATATGAGCTGCCATGCTCTTTCCCAGACTCCATGTTGGTGCATTGAAAACACACTCTATGGGCTCCGTGATTGGCGTGAACGTCCTTCCTGGAACTAGAGTTTGAATCTTCCAACGCTCCTCTTCGGGTAAAGTGGCGTTGTAGGTCCCGATGAAGCTTGGTATACCAATGTTCAGGTACTTAGTGACTTCCTTCAGGTGTCGTCCAAAAGGTGTATCTTCATCCGGCTGGGTGAACTTGATCCTTGCTTCCGTCATCCTAAAAGAGTAGAAAAGATGAGGAGTCAGAAATGAGAAGAGAGTAGTGATCTAGGGCTTTAGCTTAGTGGTCGTGTCCTACAGTCGGCGTGTGCTCTGATACCATCTCTGTAGCAACCAGACCTGAAACAGACTGACCTCTGTGCTCAGGTGTCATCCCTGGATCAGTAATGCTGACACCACACAGTACTTTGAAGGATTTATAACAGAGTAGCAATCACACACTTATTACATCGATGTCTCAAAGAGAACTTATTACAATAAATATGGCTTAAGGCCATCTAATAACGATAATAGCGGAAGGCTTTGGAAGATAAGCGAGTCCATCAACTCCAACGGCATCACTGAGTATAGAACCACGACCTAAAAGGCACCTTACTCGTCGTCTGAAAAGTCTGCAACATGAAACGTTGCAGCCCGAAAACGGGTCAGAACATGGAATATGCTGGCAATGTAACACATAGAGAGTAATGAATGATTAAGCCTATACTACATGCATATATGGCTGGTGGAAAGCTCTATGGTTACAGTTTTGCGTAAAGCCAATTTTTCCATACTGCAAAGGAATAAATTTATTTAACTATCATGGTGGTTGTTAAACATTGAGAATGGTTGACAGCATCCTCAATCCCAATTAAAGTGATCATCATTAAAAAAACCAACAATATTAATTTAGAGTAACATGATGAGATTCACATGATAACCAAGTACTAGATACTCAAAACGTCCATAACCGGCGACACGGCTAACCATGATTAGTTTGTACACTCTGCAGAGGTTTGCGCACTTTTCCCCACAAGACTCGAGCTCCTCCGTTGGGATTCTCGCATTACATGGTGTTTGAGAAACGGATGACTGAAACATAGTCTTTCAGAAGCGCTAGCACCTTACGATGTGATAGACCGTACCAACCTACATCCCCTACATATGCTAGTCTACCACTGTAAGAGTTCGCACGACTTAGTCCACTATGCCAGAGCCCATAATGGCTTGTGGCTGCACACGGAAGTTTCTAGTTTGAATAATCTCATGATCCCTTTGAGCCTGGGTGGCGGTCCAAAAAGAAACAGGCAATCCTGGAATACCCAGGTACCTCAATCCAACCAGACGTGTGTTCAAGTTGCCACCTTAGATAAACCATTAATTAACAAACTCACATATGTCAAGGATATCACTCACCCAATGCACGTCTACTAGCATAGCATGGCATAATAAGCAAACGTAGAAGTAACTCCCAAAGGTTTGATAATAGAACAGGTAATAGGTACTACCTCAACTACTTCCCATCCCACAATTTAATTAGATCCTAATCATGTAGTGTTTGAGGATTGATCTAATGCAATAAAACTGGGTAGTGAAAGAGGTATGATCAAAGTGTTACTTGCCTTGCTGATGATCCGCGAAACCTAGATATTCGAAGTAGCTAGCGGCGCACTCCGGGTATTCTATCGCAGACAAACAAACAAGCATACAATAAGTACTCATCTAATGCATAGGTAAAACTCAAATAAGAGATCTAACCAGAAAGTTCAACTTAAGAACTCCGGTTTTCAAAAAGAATCAAATCAAACGAAGCAACGAAAGTCAAACGACGAAAGAAAAAAACTTTGTTCTACTAATCTGGATCTAAGTCAAATTTTACAGAAGCAAATACTTGTTTAAGTTGGTTAAATGGATAGCGGGTTCGAGATGAAATTCCAGGCGCTTGAATCGCCTGATTCCGATAAACGAGCGAAAAGTTATACTAAAATGAAAATCGGATCAGAAATCGCGATCAGAAAATAACCGCGGAAAATCCAAGAAAAAGAAAAACGACGAACGGATTAACGAACGAACGTTCGCTATAACCAAAACTGAAAATAATAAAACTGATCTAATAAAAATAAAAAACAGAAAAAAAATCGAAAATAAAACCGGCGAAAACCAATCGGTTTTTTTCTTTTAGAAAAAGGGCACGAAAATCAAGGCGGCGGCGAACCTCGGGCGGCGGGATCGTCGGCGGCGGCGGCGGCTCCGGCGGCGCACACGGATCGAGGCGGGGCTGATGGGCTAGGGCGGCTCGGGGCGGCGCTATTTAAAGGCTGCCCCCGGGCGGTGTCCCACTCGGGTACGGCCCGAAGTCGGTTCGTTTTTTTAATAATTATGCTCAGAAAAAAATAAAAAGAAATACTAAACGGTCTCCAAAAATCCCGAAATAAATTTTCCCGGGCTTCTAAAATCAAGCCCGACAAAGTGAACATTTATTTGGGCCCTAAATGCAATTTCGAAAAATGCATATTTTTCCTAAATTCAAATAAAAAATATCGAAAAACTCCGAAAAAACTTATTTGATTTTATTATTAAATCCTCAATATGTCTATATTTTGGCAAAGTCATTTTATTCCCTCTCTCATATTTTTGTAATAGAAATAATTGATGATAAAATAAACAAAACCAAATGATCCTATTTTCAAAATTTGAGAAAAACTCAAATATGAGAATAACGAAACCCCCAACTCTCTCCGTGGGTCCTTGAGTTGCTTAGGATTTTCTAGGATCAAAACCAAAAGCAAATAAAATATGATATGCATGATGATCTAATGTATAACATTCCAAATTGAAAATTTGGGATGTTACAGATTGTGTGTTCAAGTTGCACTTTTGGGTGACTTCTATCTAGATGCATGCTTGTGCTAAGAAGTGTTGTGTTAACCAAATACAACCTTGCACGACGCAACTGGACAGGAAGTAAGAAGTGTTGTTTTTGTACTCATAACGAGACAATCAAACACCTCTTTTTTCAATGCAAGTTTGCGCGTTCTACGTGGTCAGTCATCCAAATAGCGTCAAATTTGTATCCGCCCACAAGTGTTGCCAATATTTTTGGTCATTGGTTGGACGGTATTTCAAATAGGTTCAAAACGCTAATAAGGGTGGGAGCGTACGCCTTACTATGGTCGCTTTGGCTATGTAGAAACGATTTGGTTTTTAATGACAAAAATGTTTCTCCTCTGCAGGTTATTTTCCTTTGTACGCACTCGCTTCGTATGTGGTCTATGCTACAACGTGCGGAGTACGAACCGCTATTCAAGGCGATGTGTACGTGATTGGAGCAGGTGGCTATGGAGTTTTTTACCCAACATGGGTGGCAGCATAATCTCCGCATTGGTCCACCAACTGTTTCGACATAGGCATAGTGTCGGTATATAGGACCCTACTATTGCCGAATTGTCCTTTTTTCTTGTCAGATTTTTGATGTTTGGCTCTGTGCATCCTAGTAATGCAGAGGCCGGGTGATACTCTAAATGCTTTGTATCGCTTGATGCTACATTTTAAGACAATAAAACTGCCCTTTATCGAAAAAAAGGTGCATGCTTGTGTCGCTAATATATGGGTTGATTTGGCTAGTAAACTTAGCACGTGAGATGTGCTTGTCCTATTCGTGGTTGTCTCATCCATGCTTTCCTTGCATGTTGGAGTCTTATTCCTGTTTGCCTCTATCCCGGTGGTGTTAAACAACTTTTTTGTGTTAAAAAGTTTTTTTTATTCTTGTGTCAGCGACCGTGTAACGCCCCGGATCCGATGCGCCAGTTATTCACCGTTGTTGCCATATCATTTGCTTGCTTGTCGCACTTTGCCATGTCATCATGTGCATCTCATTTTGCATACGTGTTCGTTTCATGTATCCGAGCATTTTCCCCGTTGTCCGTTTTGCAATCTGACACTCCTATGTCCCCCGGGGCCCCCTTTTGCCTCTTTTCGTGTGCGGGTGTTAAACGGTCTCGGAATGGACCGAGGTTTGCCAAGCGGCCTTCGTATAGCACCGGTACACCGCCTGTCGTGTTTCGTGCCATTGGGTCATGCTTTTTTGAGTTCATCTTGATGCCCTAATCATCGTTGCAAGAGTGCTATATGATGTTGTCTGCTGTAGTTTATCAGAACATGCTCATTTGTCAATTTTGCATCTTTTTGTGTGATTTTCTTTTGGGCATGAAGTCTACATGTGTTATGAGCTACAACATGCCATCTTTGCTGTGGTGCAATTCTTTCTTCATTATATGCCTTGTATTGATTGTTTCAAGCTTGCAAAGTAGCCCCCTGATGTTGCTGATTTCAGAGACTTAGAATTTCACTAAGTCTTGGTCCTGCTGTTATTTTTATGCCATGTATTCATGTTGCTACAGTGAGATTCATGCCTCTTTTGAGTTTGTTCAGTAAGGATGTTTTGGACATATGGTTATGCTCTATCCATCCATGCCTCTACTTTTGCTATAAAATGTTCTTGGCAGATTGTTTACTTGTTAATCAATTTTGCCATGGATGTTGTTAGTGATTCAAGCATGATATGAGCTTGTTCTTGCAATGGTTAGTTTCATGAACATTTCATCTTGCTGTAGGTATGTTTGTTTTGTCATGCAATGTCTTGTGGTGAGTGACCAAGCTCACCAACATGCCTACTTATCGTTGTTCCTGCCACGTGCTGTTATTTTCACAAAGTCTGAATATGTAACGAAACTTGCTATGTTTACATGGGTGCCATCATATCTTCTGGTCCTTTTTGGCTCATGGTCAGTAAAGGACTTTTTTTATATGAAATTAGCAGATTCATGCCATGCCTTTGGTTGCCATGATAAGTTCCTGTAGCATGTTGTTTGATAGCTCTAAACATTGCAACCTGATGTTATTTCTGCCATGTCTTGTGAATTCTGCTAAGTCTGTGAACCTGTTTTTATTTGCAATCTTGCCATGTCCTTTTGAGTATGTTCTAGTAGTTTATGGTGATAGCTCAGTGTTCATGTTTTGTAGTGCTTTACCTGTGAATAATGTCAATGCCTTTTGTTTTCTTCTTGAGGTCCTGTAACATGCTGTTTTGATGCTTGCAATATGCCTAGTTGCTGTTTTGGACAGCATCCCCTTTGAACTTGTATAGAGTGTATGTGTTGAACCGTTGCTACGTGTTGAGTGTGCTCCATATGAAACTTGCTTAGTTTTGCATGTAGCTTCATGTTACCTTGCTGCATCCATGTTTTGAAGTGTTTGCTTGATGTTTGAATGCCTTTTGCATCAATGCCATGCTTATCTTGTTTTGCTCATATCTTCTAGGTCGTAGCTCCGAATCTAATGAACTTTATATGTAACTTGACTAGAATTTCGTGTAGATCATTTTGGTGCATCTTAACTTGCTGTTTAACAACTTGAACATAAAGTTTATTCAGTTCTGGACCAATTTCGAAATTTGCACATGAGGACTTACCGGAATTGTTCTATGTTGTTCCCGGCCTCAATTAAACTTGCTTTGATGTGTGGTTCTTGTATGCATCATTCCTTGCCATGAGTAGCTTCATGTAGCCTTGCCATGCATAATTCTTGGTTGAGCATCATGCCTTGTTCTTGTGTGGTGTATTTACCATGTGATGTGCTTCTTCTCGATAGTTTCCGTTTCGTTGCGATCGTGAGGATTCATTCGTCTACGCTTGGTTCGTCTTCGTGGCTTCATCTTATTCATGGACTCGTTCTTCTTCCTTGCGGGATTTCAGGCAAGATGACCGTCACCTTGGATCTCATTACTATCATTGCTATGCTAGTTGCTTCGTTCTATCGCTTTGCTGCGTTACCTACCACTTGCTTTCAAGCCTCCCAAATTGCCATGAACCTCTAACCTTTGACACCCTTCCTAGCAAACCGTTGTTTGGCTATGTTACCGCTTTTGCTCAGCCCCTCTTATAGCGTTGCTAGTTGTAGGTGAAGATGAAGATTGCTCCTTGTTGGATTATGTTTATGTTGGGATATCACAATATCTCTTATATTATTAATGCATCGATATACTTGGTAAAGGGTGGAAGGCTCGGCCTTATGCCTGGTGTTTTGTTCCACTCTTGCCGCCCTAGTTTCCGTCATATCGGTATTATGTTCTCGGATTTTGTGTCCCTAACGCAGTTGGGTGATTTATGGGACCCCCTTGACAGTTTGCCTTGAATAAGACTCTTCCAGCAAGGCCCAACCTTGGTTTTACATTTGCCTAACAACCTATCACCCCTTCCCTTGGGTCGGCCAACCCGAGGGTCATATTTATTTAACCACCCCCCCGGGCCAGTGCTTCTCTAAGTGCTGGTCCAAACCGAGTAGACTGCTGTGACGCCCGGATAATCAAGCTACATTAACCTCTGCTAATGACACCACGTCACCTTCGTTACTGTCGCTAATCTCGCGTTAGTACGAAACCGATTCAAATTCAAATTTGAAATTAAGGAAAACAACAAAAGTTTTCCAAAATTAAAACTAAAATGTTCTAAATGTGTCGGATAAATCATAGGTAATTGTGGTGGTGAAACCAAACTTTTATGAAACGCTTAACTACAGTATAATGATTTAAATAGTAGCAAAACTAATTATTTAAATGCCTTTACTAATTAATAAAATATCAAACTAACTTATTTGGGGACTAGAGTTTTTGTGGCAGTGGACTAAATTGAAATACCAAATTAGATGCCAAGTATATATTTTACAAAAACTAAAACAATAGGAAACAAAGATAAAACAGTAAACGAAAAGAAAAGAAGAGGAAGAACCCCCATCCCCCTGGGCCGAATGGCCCAGCTAGCTAGCAGGCCACCAGCCCAACCGGCCCACCCCTCGCTTCCCCTTATCCCCCGTAACCCTAGCCCACCACCCGCAGCACCTCCCACTCCTTCCCCATGATCCGCACGCTCCTCTTCTCCTACCCCCGATCCAGATCGGGATCGGGGCACTCCCCCACGCCGCCGCCCGGTGCCACCCCGGCCCCGTCGCCGGACCTCGCCGAACGCCTCGTCCTCGCTGCTACCCCTCCCGGCCTTCTTCCTCACCCTCCAGCACCGCGCCCGTCTTCCCCGAGCTCCGCAGGACGTTGTGTTTGTCGCCCCGATGCCACCCCGAACCGCCGTCATCGAGCGCCCTTCGCCGGAGCTCCTCCATCGTCGCCGGATCTCGCGTCCCCGTACTCCTCCACAACGACGTTCACAGGCCACGCCAACCCCCCTTCTCAGCAACGATGTGAGCCGCCCCCGTTTCCCTCCTCTTTCCCCGAGTACACCGCGTCGCTCGCCGTAGCCCTGCACCGCACGCACACATCACCGCGCATCGCGCGCCCGCCAACGCGTCTGGTCGCGCTCACCGTCCCTAGCCCCCGCTCGTCGCCGCGCCCCGTGCGGGCACACGGCTCGCGCACCCTGCCGCCCCATCACCCGCGCATGCCTCCTGCGCTCGATGCTGCACACCCCCCCGCGTCGCTATGGATTGCAACCGCCCGTGCCCTCCTGCCCCCTGTCGCTCATGCTGCTGCCTTTCCCCCCCGCTCCGCACCGCAGCCGCCTCCGTGCGGCTCCCTCCGCCTCCGCGCCGCTCCGGCCGCCTGCCGGTGCCGTGGCCGCCGGCGCCCTGCGGTGCTGGGCGGCGCCCGTTGCGGCTGCGCCCGCACCTCGTCTATGTGCCCGCAACGGCCGCCCGACGCCCATGAACCACCGCCTGTTTGGCCTCTGGGCCAATGGCAAACGGGGCCCACGCCCCTAAGAACGAAATGGATTACAAAGAAAAGTTTTTTTAAAAAAATAATAACTATAAAATATATATTAATTAATTATTTAATCAATTAATTAAATTAAATATTTGTGATTAATTAGCCTAATCACTTAGTTAACTAAATTAATCATGATTAGTTAACCTAGCCAATGACAATTGGGACCCACGTACACTATTCACTTTGGACTAGTCAAAATATTCACTGGGTCAACCCAGCCCCTGGCCCCACATGCCATACGTATACACACATTGCTGGGTACACTCCTGTGTACCCATAGCAGTTTGTCTTTTTATTATTTCGAATTACATTAAATCCAGAAATTCCAAAATTCGTTTAAATCTTTGAAAAATCATATAAAATAAACCGTAACTCGGATGAAAATACTTTGAACATGAAAGTTGCTCAGAACGACGAGACGAACCTGGATACGCAGCCTGTTCGTCCGCCGCACACCCCTAACATATCAAACACGCAACTTTCCCCCTCCGTCTCCTCTGCCTGAGAACGCGAAACACCGGGGATACTTTCCCGGATGTTTCCCCCCTTCACCGGTATCACCTCATACCGTGTTAGGGCACCCCTAGCACCGATACTTGTCATGTCATGCATCGCTACGCATCTATTTGCTTAAATATTTATTGTTTCTTCCCCCTCTTCTCTCGCTAGACACCGAGACCGACGCCGCTGCTACCCAGTACGACTACGGAGTTGACGATCCCTCTCTCTTGCCAGAGCAACCAGGCAAGCCCCCCCTTGATCACCAGATATCACCTACTCTGCTCTATACTGCTTTCATTAGAGTAGTGTAGCATGTTACTGCTTTCCGTTATCCTATCCTGATGCATGGCCTGTCCTTGTTACTACTGTTGTTACCTTTACCTGCAATCCTACATGCTTAGTATAGGATGCTAGTTTTCCATCAGTGGCCCTACATTCTTGTCCGTCTGTTGTGCTATACTATTGGGCCGTGATCACTCGGGAGGTGATCACGGGTATATACTATACTTTATACATGATACATGTGGTGACGAAAGTCGGGACGGCTCGAGGAGTACCCGCGAGTGATTCACGGATTGGGGGCTGAAAGGACCTTTGTCCCAACGGCCCTCTGTGTGGATCTTTGTGCTGGAGCGACATGGCAGGTTAAGACTACCTAGGTGAGAGGTGGGCCTGGCCCTGTCGGCGTTCGTGGATACTTAACACACTTAACGAGACCTTGGTATTTGATCTGAGTCTGGCTACCGGCCTATACACACTAACAAACTACGCGGGAAAGATATGGGCACTCGGCGTCGTGGTATCAGCCAAAGCACTTTGTGACGTCAGCGACTGAGCAGCGCGCGCCAGATTGGGCCGCGTAACGTGACTTCCGTTGTACTGGAGGTTGCTAGGTCTGCTTTCGGTCGCGTTCGCAACGTGCAGGTGTGCTAAGGGCGAAGGGCCCAGACCCCTGTGCGCTTAGGTTTAGACCGGCGTGCTGACCTCTCTGTTGTGCCTAGGTGGGGCTGCGACGTGTTGATCTTCCGAGGCCGGGCATGACCCAGGAAAATGTGTCCGGCCAAATGGGATCAAGCGTGTTGGGTTATGTGGTGCACCCGTGCGGGGAAGTTAATCTATTCGAATAGTCGTGATCTTCGGTAACAGGACGACTTGGAGTTGTACCTTGACCTTATGACAACTAGAACCGGATACTTAATAAAACACACCCTTCCAAGTGCCAGATACAACCCGTTGATCGCTCTCTAACCGGTCATCGAGGAGGGGATCGCCGGGTAGGATTATGATATGCGATGCTACTTGGAGGACTTCAGTCTACTCTCTTAGATATGCTGCAAGACGGAGGCTGTCAGAAGCGTAGTCTTCGACAGGATTAGCTATCCCCCTCTTATTCTGGCATTCTGCAGTTCAGTCCACTGATATGGCCCTTTACACATATATCCATGCATATGTAGTGTAGCTCCTTGCTTGCGGGTACTTTGGATGAGTACTCACGGTTGCCTTGTTCCCCCTTTTTCCCATTCCTCTAGCCGATTGCTGCGACCAGACGATGGAGCCCAAGATCCACACGCCACCTTCGATGACGACTCCTACTACACTGGAGGTGCCTACTACTACGTGCAGCCCACTGACGACGACCAGGAGTAGTTTGGAGGATCCCAGGCAGGAGGCCTGCGCCTCGTTCGATCTGTATCCCAGTTTGTGCAAGCCTTCTTAAGGCAAACTTGTTTAACTTATGTCTGTACTCAAATATTGTTGCTTCCGCTGACTCGTCTATGATCGAGCACTTGTATTCGAGCCCTCGAGGCCCCTGGCTTGTAATATGATGCTTGTATGACTTATTTTTATTTGTAGAGTTGTGTTGTGATATCTTCCCGTGAGTCCCTGATCTTGATCGTACACGTTTGTGTGCATGATAAGTGTACGATTAAATCGGGGGCGTCACAAGTTGGTATCAGAGCCAGCTGCCTGTAGGAATCCCCCTTCCACACTCCTTGGCCGAAGTCGAGTCTAGACATTCCAAAAACTTTTACTAACATGGTTGTGTGCCTTAAGGGCCCACATCGCCATTGGGTGGTACTAGGATCTTTTACTCCTTGTCTATACTCTGAGACTCTGGTCTCTCTTCTATTCGGGTTAAATAAATTTTGTAAAATCTAACTTTAGGATCTCGTTACTACTTCCTCCCTGAGAAGCCCCTCACTCCAGATGATTGCTCCGTGAACCAGAAGAATTCGAAGATACTCTCCGATATTCTCTCGAGCCCTTGTGCCTGTCGCTTGCAATTCCCTACCCCGACACATCCTGTCGTTCTTACTTTTATTCCTAGTTGATCTTGTTATTACAAGATACCCCGAAATTCTCTCTAATGTTTCGAGTATACTTTGTGCCTACTGCCTTGCAAATCTTGCCACATGAATACCCCCTATGGATAATTCCTCACACTTACCGGATATCCGTTCTTTCCCCGTTGTTTATGTGTTTCACTAAGGTCTTCGAAATAATATTCGATCTTCCGCAAATTCTTAGCAGCTTATTACTCTTGAAATTCTTGCTTGCTTGCATTATGGTTAATCCCATAAGTATAGTAATCTTATTGGCATCCTTTGTCACTATCATTTAAGTCTGTTGATTCTATATGTGTGTGAATGCACGCAATCATTAGTTGATCTTCATAAATTATCTTTCCGGCTGAGACGTCTTTCGAACATGAGCTGGTTCTCGGCCAATCAGATTGCCATCGATTGTACCCCTAAGTCTATTCAACTTATCCATCCTTGATCAGAGCATTTTCTCCTGATACCTTGATTTAAAAATCATAATTCCTTTGCTATTTAAACGTCGGATTATTCAGATGTTCTATAAACCGATGCATTTGTATTCTTTCTTCCTCTGATTGGGTATTGATACTCACATCAGCTCCATTGTGGATCGCCATATCCACTGTTGGATTATTGTCCGACAGTGTCCTTCATAATTAATTACCTTGTGAGTTCTTTCTCCGATACATAATGCCTTTGGTAAATTGTATCCTCTCCTTTTGCCAACCATGCTCTGCTTTCGAGCTGGTGATATCTACTCTTGAAGCTTGTGGTATATGTACCTAAGAAGCCCCGATGGGTTTAACCAATGCCTTGCCTAATCTGTGAAAACCCGAAAGATTTCACGGGGCATATTTATCTGGTATTGCACCAGGTAAAACTTTCAACAGCTAATGTCATTTTTGAAATACGAGGGGTGAATGAAGGTTATGCAATGAGGAAGTGGGAGTCGACCTTGAACCTTCGTTCATGCCCATGGACAAGATGTAGATCTTATCATTAAAGCTTCTCTTAAATTAATTATTCCTTTGGTATAAGTTCATCTTATATCTGGGATTTGGCCTTTTGCAATCGTGGTTCCGACCATGTTCTCCTTTAAATAACACTTCTCGTGCATGTTTAAGCACTTGTCTTCTGCAGAGCATTACCCTAGTCCAATCTCTACTTTGATCTGTCGTCGAGTATTACCCCCAAGTATCTCGAGATATCATGGGACATCATAACTTCTCATGGGTTCTTCATCAACTATTATTACTCACCGGATCCAATTCTTCCTAGGTTCTGGGTTGTCGTCAACCGAGAACACCGAATTGTGAATCGAGTCCGCATTCTGATTCAATAACCCTAAATAAATTTCGTTGCTTACGAGTTTAAATAATCCTTCAAGTCATTCCTAGCTTGACCGGCTATATCCTTATCGTGCTGCTCTTAACTGTGCTACCTGGTCCTTCTTCCGGAGCACAATTTTCGATGATGAGCTAAGCTTACATCGATTTTCCTCATCATATCATTTCTCCTTAAACCACAAGCTTGGTTTCGAGTTTGTGCCGTGCCTGTGGTTCCATTAACCTTTCGATTCATCATTCTTTTGACTTGATGTCATCGCCGATGGATTACATCTTCATGGAAAACTCTCGACAAATGTGTCGTGATCATCATCAACATTCTGAGGTCTTCCAAGATATCTATCGAATTCTTGATGAGGAATAGCATCCTTTGCCCTCGATGATTTGGGTTATCATCGACAACATTATTGCATTCCCTCCACCACAAAACTTGTTCTGTTTTGTGTTGTACCTTGAGATCCTTGCTATCCAACTTAAGTTATGTTCAACCGCAGAGTATTACCATCTTTGATGTCAAGAATGTTGTGAGGATTGCTCCACCTCTTAAGAATTCTTGCTATAATGATACTTCTCACCATCACCATTCTTTCTTGGTCCTCGTGTTGATTCCAACCGGGGTACCCACAAGTGAACGGAGATGTTTGGATCCTGCACTTCTAGCAACCCTATTGCTTTGAAGTTAATGGTCGATAATTCATTCTTAGCCTATCGATTGCTGAAGCACCATTCTAACATTGATCATGCTACCTAACCCCATTTTTCGGGTGCACCTTTCAACCAATGTTTAATTGTGTATGTTTTCCTCGAGCATACCTCATTATGTCATCTGAGCTGACAAATGTTATCTCCTTATTTACATAGTTGTGGGAATCCATCCTTTTGGAAATCTTGAGGAATTGTCGCTGAGTCCATCAGCCACCTCCTTGTCCTCTCCTTGGTTAAATGATGAACTCTTGTTTTGGAACTCGTTTCCATAGTTTATATCCCGAGAATCCTAAATTGACATCTCGTCAATTTGTGTGGCACCCTTTTCTTCTCAGGCATCCTGAGTCTGAGGTATCCTGTCACCAACCAGATCTGAATCTCAGTCAGATATGATGGTTGGGACATATATCCAAGAGTTATATCATTGGTCTTTATATGACCCGATAAGGTGATGTCATGCTTAGCACACCTGGCCGGAGGACCTATTGTTATAGTTTCCATTTTAGTAAGGTTACCCATTCTTCCATGAGGAAATTGTAAGACTTATTCTATAAGTTGTTCTTGATGGATCCTTTGTGTATCCATAGCCTGATCTTTACTTGATGACCATGTCAAGGCTATCTCGAAGCATGTCTGTGGTACTCCAATTTTTCAACAAGAACATTTGAAGCCCAATGCTAAATGTTTCTTGCTCAATTATCCAAACATCGCTGTATGGATAATGTCAAGAAAATTTCTCTCCCCTCACCTAGAGGCTTTTCTACTTAATATCATGTCATGGTTATCATGCTCTGCTTGTCCTTGGGAAGGGTATGCCCCTGGTATATGTGTCAAACACATTTTCCTTTCCATTGTTCTGTTGATCTGATGATCACATTTTCCTTTCCGTTGATTTGTTTAACCTTCCTTGTGATCCATATGATCTAAGCAGTAATATTCTTCCGCTTATGTAAACACCTTGGTGTACTACCGTGTCGGTAAGACCCTATTGCATTTGTCGATAGTATTCCGGTAACCATAGATGGACGAGAACTTTGCCTCTTGGTCTGCCTCGTTCAATGAGCAGGAAAATGGTTCTCTTCATCCCTCGCCCTTGGTATCGATGTTGTTGCTAACATAACTAATAGGATACCCTCTGACATGCCTTGATATTGTGACCGTGCAAGATGTCAGCCCCCTTTCTACTTTAACCCACGTGCTGGGCCCATAACCCACAGTTCCACAGGATCGAAACCTGACTCTCCTGTACACCCCTGTTTCTAAAGTTATTCCTCACGCTTGGCTTTGTATGAAAGATCACGAGCCACCTTCCTAGTGATCTATTCTGGTATCAGGCGCAATACTTATTCCCATTGCTCTGAACCCCTTTCACCCTCTGTTTCAGGCAACGGACGGTTGCCTAACCGCTTGGAGCTTCTTGTTGCCCCTCCTTACCTTGCTCTCGATAACTTTCTTGAATTTCAACTCGAGAGATGCCTCTATGCCACGTTCACTGAGGTAGCCCCCAGGTACCTAACATATGTTGCGCTCCGTCCTTCCCGAGTTTTTCCCCCTTAGCTTTCCCTAAGTACGATGGAGATCCTGAAGGAAGGATTGCGACTTCATCAGGATGACCTGAAGCAGACAAATGAAGACGTCAATGTAATGGATCGACGACTTCGAGGAGAGCAACCAAGACCGAGAAGATTCGTTACAATTTCGTAACTGGACCTTTCCGCCTTATTCCACCTCTTAAATCTCGGGACGAGATTTCTTGTAGTGGAGGAGAATTGTGACGCCCGGATAATCAAGCTATAGTAATCTCTGCTAATGACACCACGTCACCTTCGTTACTGTCGCTAATCTCGCGTTAGTTCGAAACCGATTCAAATTCAAATTTGAAATTAAGGCAAACAACAAAAGTTTTCCAAAAATAAAACTAAAATCTTCTAAATGTGTCGGATAAATCATAGGTAATTGTGGTGGTGAAACCAAACTTTTATGAAATGCTTAACTACACTATAATGATTTAAATAGTAGCAAAACTAATTATTTAAATGCCTTTACTAATTAATAAAATATCAAACTAACTTATTTGGGGACTAGAGTTTTTGTGGCAGTGGACTAAATTTAAATAACAAATTAGATGCCAAGTATATATTTTACAAAAACTAAAACAATAGGAAACAAAGATAAAACAGTAAATGAAAAGAAAAGAAAAGGAAGAACCCCCCTCCCCCTGGGCCGAATGGCCCAGCTAGCTAGTAGGCCACCAGCCCAACTGTGACGCCCGGATAATTAAGTTACAGTAAATCCCTGTTAATGATGCCACGTCACCTCTGTCACTATAGTTAATCTCGAGTTAATTCGAAACCGTTTCAAATTTAAATCCTAAATAAGTCAAACGACAAAAGTTTTTAAAATATTAAACTAAAATGTTCAGGCTGTGCCAAAATTGGCATAGGTAATTATAGTGCAGCAAACACATTTTTATAAAATGTCTAAATGATTGAAAATGAAATAAAATAGAACAGGAAATAAATAAAAGAAAATACAAAAAAAACAGAAAAACTAAACCAACAAAAAAAACCCAGAAGACAGAACCCCCCCCCTTTCCCACGTGGGCCTTGTGGCCCAGCAGGCCACCAGGCCAGCCGGCCGGCCCAACCCCGCCTCCCTTTTCCCCCCATGACCCAAACCCTAACCCACCCCGTCGCCCCACTTCCTCCCCCCCCCCCCCACGACGCCACCTCTCCCCCTCCCGATCCAATCTGGATCGGGATCGACCCCCGCGCCGCCCCTCACCAGGACGCCGCCGCCCAGAGCCCCCCCGCCGTCCCCTACGCCGGCCTGCCTCCTCGTCCTCGCCGGCCTGCCTCTCTTCCGGCGCCGACGTCCCCGTCCCCTCCCCGAGCACCGCTGCCTGAGACCCTACGCGCCCCTCCCCGTGAGCTCCTCTCTTCTTCCCCCTCTGTCGCCGGCGCCGTTCCCCCCCCCCCACCCCGCAGCGCCCGCGTGCCGGAGCTCACGCTCCGGGCCGCCCTCGCCACACCGCACCGCGCCCGCGCGTCCCGGTCCTCCTCCTCCCCGCCCCGCGGCTCCGTCCGGCGCTCGCGCCGCTGCCCTGTCTGCCGCGGCCGCCTTTGCTCGCCCGTTCCCTCCCGTGCGGTCGCCCGCACCTGCCGCCTTGGCCTCGCCGTCCCGCTACGGTGGCCGCGCCCCGCGCCACCGCGTCGCATCGCCGCTCCCCACGTCCCTGCTAGCCGGCCAGCGCGCGCCCGTCGTGGCCGCGTCCGGCCAGTGCACTCCGCCCCGCCTCAGCGGTCCCATCGCCGCCGCCGGCCGGACCCCGCTCCGGCCATGGCCTCGCCATGGCCACTGACCTCCCCTGCATCGGCGCCCCGCCGGGTCCGTCGCCCCTGGGCGTGCGCCTCGCTCGTGGGCGGGCTGCGGCTTCGCCCGCAGCTGCGCCCGCACGCCTGACCCGCTATGGCACCTCTGGGCCTATGACACGGGGGCCCCACCCCACAGAACGTTTAAAAAAAAAGAAGAAGAAATAAAATTAATAAAAAAATAAAAATAAATAAATAAAAAAATTTAAATAAGTAATTAATTAATTAATTAATTAAGGAAATAATTAATCTAATTAATCATAATTAGATTAACCTAATTATCTAATTAGTCTAATTAAACAATGATTAGTTAGTTAATCTCTGATTAGCTTAATCACAGAATGACAGGTGGGACCCACACGTCAGATTTGACCAGTCAATGCCCCTGTTGACTGCTGACGTCATGCTGACGTCAGCGTGCACCGTTTTGGATAATGTTATATTTAAATAATTAATTAAATTCCAGAAATTATTAAAATCTTTAGAAAATCATATCTTTTAATCCGTAACTCGGATTAAAATATTTTCAACATGAAAGTTGCTCAGAACGACGAGACGCTTCCGGATACGCAACCCGTTCGTCCGCCACACCCCCCTAACCTATCAAACTCGCAACTTTCCCCCTCCGGCTCCTCTGCCCGAAAACGCGAAACACCGGGGATATTTTCCCGGATGTTTCCCCCCTTCACCGGTATCACCGTATACCGCGTTAGCACACCTCTAACGCCATTATTTGTCATGTCATGCATCACTATTGATCTGCTTGCTTAAATATTTATTGTTCCCCCCCCTCTTCTCTCGATAGACCCCGAGACCGACGTTGCTGCTGCCCCGTTCGACTACGGAGTTGACGATCTCTCTCTCTTGCCAGAGCAACCAGGCAACCCCCCCCCCCTTGATCACCAGATATCGCCTACTCTCCTCTATACTGCTTGCATTAGAGTAGTGTAGCCTGTTAATGCTTTTGTTATTCCTATCCTGATGCATAGCCTGTTTTTGATACTGCTGTTGATACCTTTACCTGCAATCCTACTGCTTAGTATAGGATGCTAGTGTTCCATCAGTGGCCCTACACTCTTGTCTGTCTGCCATGCTATACTACTGGGGCCGTGATCACTCGGGGGTGATCACGGGCATATACTATATACTATACACTGTTACATTACATGTGATACTGTTCGGAGATGGGGGCTGAAGGGGCAGGTGGCTCCATCCCGGTAGAGGTGGGCCTGGGTTCCCGACGGCCCCCGACTGTTACTTTGTGGCGGAGCGACAGGGCAGGTTCAGACCACCTAGGAGAGAGGTGGGCCTGGCCCTAGTCGGCGTTCGCGATACTTAACACGCTTAACGAGATCTGGGTATTTGATCTGAGTCTGGCCATTTGGTCTATACGCACTAACCACCTACGCGGGAGTAGTTATGGGTATCCCGACGTCGTGGTATCAGCCGAAGCACTTCTTGACGTCAGCGACTGAGTGGCGCGCGCCGGGTTGGACCGCGTAACGTGACTTCCGTTGTACTGGAGGTTGCTAGGTCTGCTCACCGGCCGCGTTCGCAACGTGCAGGTGTGCTCAGGGTGATGGGCCCAGACCCCTGCGCGCTTAGGTTTAGACCGGCGTGCTGACCGCTCTGTTGTGCCTAGGTGGGGCTGCGACGTGTTGATCTTCCGAGGCCGGGCATGACCCAGGAAAGTGTGTCCGGCCAAATGGGATCAAGCGTGTTGGGCTATGTGGTGCACCCCTGCAGGGAAGTTTATCTATTCGAATAGCCGTGTCCCTCGGTAAAAGGACGACCCGGAGTTGTACCTTGACCTTATGACAACTAGAACTGGATACTTAATAAAACACACCCTTCCAAGTGCCACATACAACCCGGTGATCGCTCTCTAATAGGGCATCGAGGAGGGGATTGCCGGGTAGGATTATGCTATACGATGCTACTTGGAGGCCTTCAGTCTACTCTCTTTATATGCTGCAAGATGGAGGCGACCAGAAGCGTATTCTTCGATAAGACTAGCTATCCCCCTCTTATTCTGGCATTCTGCAGTTCAGTCCACCGATATGGCCCTTTACACATATATCCATGCATATGTAGTGTAGCTCCTTGCTTGCGAGTACTTTGGATGAGTACTCACGGTTGCTTTCTCCTTCTTTTCCCCCTATCCCTTCTACCTGGTTGTCGCAACCAGATGTTGGAGCTCAGGATCCAGACGCCACCGTCGACGACGACTCCTACTACTCTGGAGGTGCCTACTACTACGTGCAGCCCGCTGATGACGACCAGGAGTAGTTAGGAGGATCCCAGGCAGGAGGCCTGCGCCTCGTTCGATCTGTATCCCAGTTTGTGCTAGCCTTCTTAAGGCAAAACTTGTTTAACTTATGTCTGTACTCAGATATTGTTGCTTCCGCTGACTCGTCTATGATCGAGCACTTGTATTCGAGCCCTCGAGGCCCCTGGCTTGTATTATGATGCTTGTATGACTTATTTTTTTTATTTGTACAGTTGTGTTGTGATATCTTCCCGTGAGTCCCTGATCTTGATCGTACACATTTGCGTGCATGATTAGTGTACGACTGAATCGGGGGCGTCACAAGTTGGTATCAGAGCCAACTGCCTGTAGGAATCCCCCTTCCACACTCCTTGGCCGAAGTCGAGTCTAGACATTGCAAAAACTTTTACTAACACGGCTGTGTGTCTTACGGGCACACGTCGCCATCGGGTGGTAGTAGGATCTTTTACTCCTTGACCTATACTCTGGGGCTCTGACATCTCTTCTATTCGGGTTAAATGATTTTACTAAAATCTAACTCTTGGTTCTCGTTACCACTTCCTGCCGGAGAGCCCTTTAATACGGATGATCGATTGCTTCAACAGAAGATTCTGACATTACTCTCAGATGCTCCCTCGATACTTTGTGCCATCCCTCTTGCAATTCCCCTTCCACCGTAAACCCTTATGGATAACTACTTGTAGTTGTTATTCTTACATTCGTCCCCAGTTGGTCTTGTTATTACAAGATACTCCGGAACACTCGTCGTTGTTTCGATAATCCTTTTGAGCTTACTGCCTTGCTGTTCTTTGTCACCTGGATACCCCTACGGATAACTCTCGCACTTATCGAGTATCCGCTCATCCCCCAGTTGTTCATGTGTTTTACAATGGTCTTCGAAATACTATTCGATCCTCCAAAAATCCTTAGTAGCTTATTGCTCTGCGATACTTGTCTACTTGCATGATGGATGCTTGCCATATGACTAGCAATATTCGTTAGTATCCTTAGGCACCGTCATTTTGATCCTTTTGATTCAACATGAGTGCGAATGCGTGCAATCATCAGTTGATCCTTTTAAATTATCTTTCCGGCTCAGACGTCATTTTAAACATGAGCTGGTTCTCAACCAATCCAATTACCGTCATTTGTACCCCTAAGGCTACTCTACTTATCCATCCCTAATCAGAACATTGCTTCTGATCCCTTGATTTGAAAATAATAATTCCTTTGCATTTGAGCTCTGGATTAGTCAGTTGATTCTATAACCCAATGCCCTTGCATTTTTACTTCCTCTGGTTGTGTGCCGGTACTCACATCAGCTCCATTGTGGATTACCCAATCCATTGTTGGATTTCATCTGACATCGTCCTTCATATTCAATAACCTGGTGAGCCTTTCCACGGGTACAAAATGCCTTTGGTAAATTGTATCCTCTGCTTTGTCAACCATACACTACTTTTGAGCTTGTGTTAATTACTCCTGAAGTTCGTGGTACATGTTCTAAGAAGCCTCGATGGCTTGAACATATGCCTTCTCTAAACCGTGTGAACCCGAAAGTTTTCACGAGTCATACTCTTCTGGTGCTTCGCCAGATAAAATTTTCAACACTGCAGCTTCATCGAACGCGAGAAGTGAATGAAAGGTTAGGCATTGAAGAAGTGGGAGTCGACCTTGAACTTTGTGTTCATGCCCACGGACACGATGTAGAACCTATCATGGAACCTTCTTGTAACTATTTCCTTGATATAATGTCCTTTGGTATCGGTGAATTGATCCTTCGCAATCATGGTTCCGACCATGTTCTCCTTTAAATACCATTTTCGATGCAAGTGTAAGCACTTGCCTTCTGTGGATCAATACCCCGGTCCAACCTCTACTTTGATCCGTCTTCGGGTATTACCCCAAGGTATCTCGAGATTATCTTGGAACTGCATAACTTCTTATGAGTCTTCATCAAGTACTACATTCTCACTGATTACAGTTTTCATGGGCTCTGAGTATTAAACACTCAAAGACACCGATAACTGAACCGAGTCTGCCTTACGGTTCAACAACTCTTGATAATCTGCTTTAAGTACGAGTTTATACTCGATCATGTCATCCCTAGCCTGATCGGCTATATCATTAACGTGCTAAATCTTAACTGTGCTACCTGGTCCTTCTTCCCGGAACACAATTTTCGACGCTGAGCTAAGCTTACGTTGATTTCCTTGTCTTATCATTCCACCTCAGACAACAAGCTTGGTTTCGAGTTTGTGTCGTACCCATGGTTCCAACAACCTCTTGCTTCACCATTATTTTGACTTGATGTGATCGCGGATCGATTACATCTTCAGGTAATCTCTCGACAAATGTGTCGTGATCATTATCAACTTTCTAAGCTATTCCAGAATAACAATCAAATTCATGATAAGAATTACCATCCTTGCCCCTCGGTGATTTGTGCGTCATCGACTACTTCCTTGCCTTCTTTCCAACACAAACTTGTTCGTGTTGTGGCTATACCTTGAGTTCCTTGCTATCCAGGAATTGTTCTCCCTTACCTTGGAACATTAACATCTCTTACGACATCAATGTTGTGAGGATTTCACCACCGCTTAAGAATTCTTGGTATGGTGATACTTCTCACCATCACCATTCTTTCTTGGGTCCTCGTGTTGATCCCATCCGGGGTACCAACAAGTGAGCGGTGTTGTTTGGATTCTGCCCTCCTAGCAATCCTATTGCTTTGAAGTTAATGGTCGCCCGTCATTCTTAGACTATTGATTATTGAATCACCATTCCGCCGTTGGTCGTGCAACCCAACCCATATTTCGGGTGCACCTATCAACCAATGCTTAAACTGGGTATGTTTTCCTCGAGCATATCCCCTTATATCATTCATCTGACTAATGATATCTCCTTGTTCACATACTTGTGGAAACCCATCTTTTGGAAGACTCGATGAATTGTCGTTGAATTCATTAGCTACCTCCTTCTCCCTTCATTGTTTTAATGATGAGCTTTTCTTTCGGAACTCGCTTCCGTAGTTAATTTCCCGAGGATCTTCGATGTCATCTCGTCATTGTGTGTCGCACCTTTTCTCCTCGGGCATCATGAGTCTAAGTTATCCTAACACCAATCAGATCTGAATCTCAGTCAGATATGATGGTTGGAACATATTTCCAAGAGTTATAACATTGGTCGTTATATGATCCGGTAAGGTGATGTCTCGCCCAGCACACCTGGCCGGAGGGCCTACTGTTATACTTTTCTTTTTAGTAGGGTTATCCCTTCTTCCATGAGGAAATTGTAAGACTTATTCTATAAGTTGTTCCTGATGGATCCTTTTGTTTCCAAAGTCTGATCTTCACCTGTTGACCATGTCAATGCTATCTCGAAGCATGTCTATGATGCTCCAATTTTCAACAGGAACATTTGAAGCCCAATGTTAAATGTTTCGTGCTCAATTATCCAAACACCGTTGTATGGGTAATGTCATGAAAATTCTCTCCCGTACCTAAAGAGTTTTCTACATTATATCCTGTCATGGATATCATGCTCTGCTTGTCCTTGGGAAGGGTATACCCTTGAAATATGTGTTTAAACACATTTTCCTTTCCTTTGTTCTGTCTAATATGATAATCATATTTTACTTTCCATTGGTTGTTTGAACCTTTCTTGTGATCTATATGATCTAAGAAGCAATATTCTACTGCTTATGAAAACTCCTCGGTGTGCAATTCTGTCAGCAAGAACCTGCTACTATTGTTGATGACATTTCGGTAGCCACCGATGGCCGAGAACTCTGCCTATTGGTCCGCCTCGTTCAACGAGCAGGAAAATGGTTCTCTTCGTCCCTCGCCCTTGGTATCGACGTTGTTGCCAACATAACTGACAGGCTACCCTCTGACACGCCTTACTATCGTGACCTTGCAAGATGTCGGCCCCTTCCTTCTTTCAACCACATGGTGGGCCCATAACCCACAGTTCCACAGGATCGAAACCTGACTCTCCTATAGACCCTGTTGCCAAAGATATTCCTTGAGCTTGGCTTCGTTTGCAATTCACGAGCCACATTCCTAGTGATCTATTCTGGTAACAGACGCAATACTACGCGTTGCCCTGAAACCCTTTCACCTTCTGACTAGGCATAGGACGATTGCCTGGCTGCTTGAAACTTCTTATTGTACCTTCGACCTTTACTCTCGATGTGTTTTAATAATTCAACTCGAGAGGTACTCATATACTCGTTCTTGGGTAAATCCTAGATTATTACCCTTATAGCCTTCTGTCGTTGCCGGTCTGCCCCGTTACCTATTCGTAAGTACGATGGAACCCCCGAAGAAAGGGAGACGACTTCATAATAATGACCTGAAGCAGTGGATTGAAGACATCCATGTAATGGACCAATCTCTTCGAGAAGAGCAGCCAAGAACAAGAAGATCCATTAGATTTTTCGTAACCCAATCCCTCCCCCGTTACTCCCCTCTTAAATCTCGGGACGAGATTTCTTGTAGTGGAGGAGAATTGTGACGCCCGGATAATTAAGTTACAGTAAATCCCTGTTAATGATGCCACGTCACCTCTGTCACTGTAGTTAATCTCGAGTTAATTCGAAACCGTTTCAAATTTAAATCCTAAATAAGTCAAACGACAAAAGTTTTTAAAATATTAAACTAAAATGTTCAGGCTGTGCCAAAATTGGCATAGGTAATTATAGTGCAGCAAACACATTTTTACAAAATGTCTAAATGATTGAAAATGAAATAAAACAGAACAGAAAATAAATAAAAGAAAATACAAAAAAAAAGAAAAACTAAACCAACAAAAAAAAACCCAGAAGACAGAACCCCCCCCCCTTTCCCACGTGGGCCTTGTGGCCCAGCAGGCCACCAGGCCAGCCGGCCGGCCCAACCCCGCCTCCCTTTTCCCCCCATGACCCAAACCCTAACCCACCCCGTCGCCCCACTTCCCCCCCCCCCCACGACGCCACCTCTCCCCCCTCCCGATCCAATCTGGATCGGGATCGACCCCCGCGCCGCCCCTCACCAGGACGCCGCCGCCCAGAGCCCCCCCGCCGTCCCCTACGCCGGCCTGCCTCCTCGTCCTCGCCGGCCTGCCTCTCTTCCGGCGCCGACGTCCCCGTCCCCTCCCCGAGCACCGCTGCCCGAGACCCTACGCGCCCCTCCCCGTGAGCTCCTCTCTCCTTCCCCCTCTATCACTGGCGCCGTTCCCCCCCCACCCCGCAGCGCCCGCGTGCCGGAGCTCACGCTCCGGGCCGCCCTCGCCACACCGCACCGCGCCCGCGCGTCCCGGTCCTCCTCCTCCCCGCCCCGCGGCTCCGTCCGGCGCTCGCGCCGCTGCCCTGTCTGCCGCGGCCGCCTTTGCTCGCCCGTGCCCTCCCGTGCGGTCGCCCGCACCTGCCGCCTTGACCTCGCCGTCCCGCTACGGTGGCCGCGCCCCGCGCCACCGCGTCGCATCGCCGCTCCCCACGTCCCTGCTAGCCGGCCAGCGCGCGCCCGTCGTGGCCGCGTCCGGCCAGTGCACTCCGCCCCGCCTCAGCGGTCCCGTCGCCGCCGCCGGCCGGACCCCGCTCCGGCCATGGCCTCGCCATGGCCACTGACCTCCCCTGCACCGGCGCCCCGCCGGGTCCGTCGCCCCTGGGCGTGCGCCTCGCTCGTGGGCGGGCTGCGGCTTCGCCCGCAGCTGCGCCCGCACGCCTGACCCGCTATGGCCCCTCTGGGCCTATGACACGGGGGCCCCACCCCACAGAACGTTTAAAAAAAAAGAAGAAGAATTAAAATTAATAAAAAAAATAAAAATAAAAAAATAAAAAATTTAAATAAGTAATTAATTAATTAATTAATTAATTAAGGAATTAATTAATCTAATTAATCATAATTAGATTAACCTAATTATCTAATTAGTCTAATTAAACAATGATTAGTTAGTTAATCTCTGATTAGCTTAATCACAGAATGACAGGTGGGACCCACACGTCAGATTTGACCAGTCAACGCCCCTGTTGACTGCTGACGTCATGCTGACGTCATGCTGACGTCAGCGTGCACTGTTTTGGATAATGTTATATTTAAATAATTAATTAAATTCCAGAAATTATTAAAATCTTTAGAAAATCATATCTTTTAATCCGTAACTCGGATTAAAATATTTTCAACATGAAAGTTGCTCAGAACGACGAGACGCTTCCGGATACGCAACCCGTTCGTCCGCCACACCCCCCTAACCTATCGAACTCGCAACTTTCCCCCTCCGGCTCCTCTGCCCGAAAACGCGAAACACCGGGGATATTTTCCCGGATGTTTCCCCCCTTCACCGGTATCACCGTATACCGCGTTAGCACACCTCTAACGCCATTATTTGTCATGTCATGCATCACTATTGATCTGCTTGCTTAAATATTTATTGTTCCCCCCCCTCTTCTCTCGATAGACCCCGAGACCGACGTTGCTGCTGCCTCGTTCGACTACGGAGTTGACGATCTCTCTCTCTTGCCAGAGCAACCAGGCAACCCCCCCCCCTTGATCACCAGATATCGCCTACTCTCCTCTATACTGCTTGCATTAGAGTAGTGTAGCCTGTTAATGCTTTTGTTATTCCTATCCTGATGCATAGCCTGTTTTTGATACTGCTGTTGATACCTTTACCTGCAATCCTACTGCTTAGTATAGGATGCTAGTGTTCCATCAGTGGCCCTACACTCTTGTCTGTCTGCCATGCTATACTACTGGGGCCGTGATCACTCGGGGGTGATCACGGGCATATACTATATACTATACACTGTTACATTACATGTGATACTGTTCGGAGATGGGGGCTGAAGGGGCAGGTGGCTCCATCCCGGTAGAGGTGGGCCTGGGTTCCCGACGGCCCCCGACTGTTACTTTGTGGCGGAGCGACAGGGCAGGTTCAGACCACCTAGGAGAGAGGTGGGCCTGGCCCTAGTCGGCGTTCGCGATACTTAACACGCTTAACGAGATCTGGGTATTTGATCTGAGTCTGGCCATTTGGTCTATACGCACTAACCACCTACGCGGGAGTAGTTATGGGTATCCCGACGTCGTGGTATCAGCCGAAGCACTTCTTGACGTCAGCGACTGAGTGGCGCGCGCCGGGTTGGACCGCGTAACGTGACTTCCGTTGTACTGGAGGTTGCTAGGTCTGCTCACCGGCCGCGTTCGCAACGTGCAGGTGTGCTCAGGGCGATGGGCCCAGACCCCTGCGCGCTTAGGTTTAGACCGGCGTGCTGACCGCTCTGTTGTGCCTAGGTGGGGCTGCGACGTGTTGATCTTCCGAGGCCGGGCATGACCCAGGAAAGTGTGTCCGGCCAAATGGGATCAAGCGTGTTGGGCTATGTGGTGCACCCCTGCAGGGAAGTTTATCTATTCGAATAGCCGTGTCCCTCGGTAAAAGGACGACCCGGAGTTGTACCTTGACCTTATGACAACTAGAACTGGATACTTAATAAAACACACCCTTCCAAGTGCCACATACAACCCGGTGATCGCTCTCTAACAGGGCATCGAGGAGGGGATTGCCGGGTAGGATTATGCTATACGATGCTACTTGGAGGCCTTCAGTCTACTCTCTTTATATGCTGCAAGATGGAGGCGACCAGAAGCGTAGTCTTCGATAAGACTAGCTATCCCCCTCTTATTCTGGCATTCTGCAGTTCAGTCCACCGATATGGCCCTTTACACATATATCCATGCATATGTAGTGTAGCTCCTTGCTTGCGAGTACTTTGGATGAGTACTCACGGTTGCTTTCTCCTTCTTTTCCCCTATCCCTTCTACCTGGTTGTCGCAACCAGATGTTGGAGCTTAGGATCCAGACGCCACCGTCGACGACGACTCCTACTACTCTGGAGGTGCCTACTACTACGTGCAGCCCGCTGATGACGACCAGGAGTAGTTAGGAGGATCCCAGGCAGGAGGCCTGCGCCTCGTTCGATCTGTATCCCAGTTTGTGCTAGCCTTCTTAAGGCAAAACTTGTTTAACTTATGTCTGTACTCAGATATTGTTGCTTCCGCTGACTCGTCTATGATCGAGCACTTGTATTCGAGCCCTCGAGGCCCCTGGCTTGTATTATGATGCTTGTATGACTTATTTTTTTTTATTTGTAGAGTTGTGTTGTGATATCTTCCCGTGAGTCCCTGATCTTGATCGTACACATTTGCGTGCATGATTAGTGTACGACTGAATTGGGGGCGTCACACCAACCAGCCCACCCCTCCCTTCCCCTTATCCCCCGTAACCCTAGCCCACCACCCGCAGCACCTCCCACTCCTTCCCCATGCTCCTCTTCTCCTACCCCCGATCCAGATCGGGATCGGGGCACTCCCCCACGCCGCCGCCCTGTGCCGCCCCGGCCCCGTTGCCGGACCTCGCTGAACGCCTCGTCCTCCCCGCTACCCCTCCCGGCCTTCTTCCTCACCCTCCTGCATCGCGCCCGTCTTCCCCGAGCTCCGCAGGACGTTGTATTCGTCGCCCCGACGCCACCCCGAACCGCCGTCACCGAGCGCCCTTCGCTGGAGCTCCTCCATCGTCGCCGGATCTCGCGTCCCCGTCCTCCTCCACAACGACGTCCACAAGCCACGCCAAACCCCCTTCTCAGCAACGATGTGAGCCGCCCCCGTTTCCCTCCTCTTTCCCCGCGTTCATCGCGTCGCTCGCCGTACCCCTGGGCCACACGCACACATCGCCGCGCACCGCGCGCCCGCCGACGTGTCTGGTCGCGCTCACCGTCCCTAGCCCCCGCTCGTCGTCGCGCCCCGTGCGGGCACACGGCTCGCGCCCCCTGCCACCCCATCACCCGCGCATGCCTCCTGCGCTCGATGCTGCACACCCCCTCGCGTCGCTATGGACTGCAACCGCCCGCGCCCTCCTACCCCCTGTCGCTCATGCTGCTGCCGTTTCCCCCCCGCGCCGCACCGCAGTCGCCTCCGCGCGGCTCCCTCCGCCTTCGCGCCGCTCCGGCCGCCTGCCGGTGCCGTGGCCGCCGGCGCCCCGCGGTGCTGGGCGGCGCCCGTTGCGGCTGCGCGCACGGTGCCCGCAACCGCCGCCCGACGCCCGTGAACCACCGCCGGTTTGGCCTCTGGGCCAATGGCAAACGAGGCCCACGCCCCTGAGAACGAAATGGATTAAAATAAAAGGTTTAAAAAATAAAGTAATAATAATAACTATAAAATATATATTAATTAATTAATTAATTAATCAATTAATTCTTAATTATTTCTGATTAATTAACCTAATCACTTAGTTAACTAAATTAATCATGATTAGTTAACCTAGCCAATGATAATTGGGACCCACATACTCGGTCAACCCAGCCCCTGGCCCCACATGCCATACGTATACACACATTGCTGGGTACACTGCTGTGTACCCATAGCAGTTTATCTTTTTATTATTTCGAATTACATTAAATCCAGAAATTCCAGAATTCGTTTAAATCTTTGAAAAATCATATAAAATAAACCGTAACTCGGATGAAAATACTTTGAACATGAAAACGCGAAACACCGGGGATACTTTCCCGGATGTTTCCCCCTTCACCGGTATCACCTCATACCGCGTTAGGGCACCCCTAGCACCGATACTTTTCATGTCATGCATCGCTATGCATCTGTTTTCTTAAATATTTATTGTTTCTTCCCCCTCTTCTCTCGCTAGACACCGAGACCGACGCCGCTGCTACCCAGTACGACTACGGAGTTGACGACCCCTCTCTCTTGCTAGAGCAACCAGGCAAGCCCCCCCTTGATCACCAGATATCACCTACTCTGCTCTCTAATGCTTGCATTAGAGTAGTGTAGCATGTTACTGCTTTCCGTTATCCTATCCTGATGCGTAGCCTGTCCTTGTTACTACTGTTGTTACCTTTACCTGCAATCCTACATGCTTAGTATAGGATGCTACTTTTCCATCAGTGGCCCTACATTCTTGTCCGTCTGTTGTGCTATACTATCGGGTCGTGATCACTCGGGAGGTGATCACGGGTATATACTATACTTTATACATGATACATGTGGTGACCAAAGTCGGGTCGGCTCAAGGAGTACTCGCGAGTGATTCACGGATTCGGGGCTGAAAGGACCTTTGTCCCAACGGCCCTCTGTGTGGATCTTTGTGGCGGAGCGACAGGGCAGGTTGAGACTACCTGGGTGAGAGGTGGGCCTGGCCCTGTCGGCGTTCGCGGATACTTAACACGCTTAACGAGATCTTGGTATTTGATCTGAGTCTGGCTACTGGCCTATACACACTAAACAACTACGCGGGAAAGATATGGGCACTCGGCGTCGTGCTATCAGCCGAAGCACTTCGTGACGTCAGCGACTGAGCGGCGCGCGCCAGATTGGGCCACGTAATGTGACTTCCGTTGTACTGGAGGTTGCTAGGTCTGCTCACCGGCCGCGTTCGCAACGTGCTGGTGTGCTCAGGGCGATGGGCCCAGACCCCTCTGCGCTTAGGTTTAGACCGGCGTGCTGACCTCTCTGTTGTGCCTAGGTGGGGCTGCAATGTGTTGATCTTTCGAGGCTGGGCATGACCTAGGAAAGTGTGTCCGGCCAAATGGGATCAAGCGTGTTGGGTTATGTGGTGCACCCCTGCAGGGAAGTTAATCTATTCGAATAGTCGTGATCTTCGGTAACAGGACGAATTGGAGTTGTACATTGACCTTATGACAACTAGAACCGGATACTTAATAAAACACACCCTTCCAAGTGCCAGATACAACCCGGTGATCGCTCTCTAACAGGGCATGGAGGAGGGGATAGCCGGGTAGGATTATGCTATGCGATGCTACTTGGAGGACTTCAGTCTACTCTCTTCTATATGCTGCAAGACGGAGGCTGCCAGAAGCGTAGTCTTCGACATGATTAGCTATCCCCCTCTTATTCTGGCATTCTGTAGTTCAGTCCACTGATATGGCCCTTTACACATATATCCATGCATATGTAGTGTAGCTCCTTGCTTGCGAGTACTTTGGATGAGTACTCACGGTTGCCTTGTTCCCCCTTTTTCCCCTTCCTCTAGCCGATTGCTGCGACCAGACGATGGAGCCCAGGATCCAGACGCCACCTTCGATGATGACTCCTACTACACTGGAGGTGCCTACTACTACGTGCAGCCCGCTGACGACTACCAGGAGTAATTAGGAGGATCCCAGGCAGGAGGCCTGCGCCTCGTTCGATCTGTATCCCAGTTTGTGCTAGCCTTCTTAAGGCAAACTTGCTTAACTTATGTCTGTACTCAGATATTGTTGCTTCCGCTGACTCGTCTATGATCGAGCACTTGTATTCGAGCCCTCGAGGCCCCTGGCTTGTAATATGATGCTTGTATGACTTATTTTTATTTGTAGAGTTGTGTTGTGATATCGTCCCGTGAGTCCCTGATCTTGATCGTACACGTTTGTGTGCATGATTAGTGTACGATTAAATCAGGGGCGTCACAACTGCGGGGCCACCTTGGGTAAACTTGAGGATTGGTTTTACTCGTAGGATGTCTCATCCGGATGTGCCATGAGAAAGAGATATGTGCAGCTCCTCTCGGGTTTTGTCGGCACATTCAGGCGGCTTTGCTGGACTTGTTTTACCATTGTCGAAATGTCTTGTAAACGGGATTCCGAGACTGATCGGGTCTTCCCGGGAGAAGGAATATCGTTTGTTGATCGCGAGAGCTTATCATGGGCTAAGTTGGGACACCCCTGCAGGGTTTGAACTTTCGAAAGCCGTGCCCGCGGTTATGAAGCAGATGGGAATTTTTTAATATCCAGTTGTAGTAAACTTGAAGCAAACTCTTCTAAAATACACCAATCGTGTACGTAGCCGTGATTGTCTCTTTTCGGGGTTGTTCGAGAGGAGAACACGGTTTTTGGGTTATGTTTGACGTAAGTAGGAGTTCAGGATCACTTCTTTATCATTACTAGTGGACGACCGCTTGCTTTGCTTCTCTACTCGCTCTTATTTGCGTAAGTTAGCCACCATACTCAGCTTAGTCGCTGCTGCAACCTCACCACTTTACCCCTTCCTTACCCATTAACCTTTGCTAGTCTTGATACCCATGGTAATGGGATTGCTGAGTCCTCGTGGCTCACAGATTACTACACCACCAGTTGCAGGTACAGGTTATGCGATGATCATGACGCGAGAGCGATGTTTACTTGTGTTGGAGTTTTTCTTCTGCTTCTTCGATCAGGGGATAGGTTCCAGGTCGGCAGCCTGGGCTAGCAGGGTGGATATTGTTTGAGTTTCTGCTTATGTTTTCATCCGTAGTCGGATGTTGATCTTGTATATGATGTATTGTTGTATTCATGTGACATTGTATGTCTTGGTTGTATCCCCACTATTATGTAATGTTGATGTAATGATATCCACCTTGCAAAAGCGTCTTCAAGATGTGTTTCTATCCTTGGTGGGACCTTCGAGTTCCTTTAGGATAGGGTCGCATCTTGGGCGTGATAAGTTGGTATCAGAGCCTCGACCGACCCTAGGAGCCCCCTTGATTGATCATGTAGTTTTGGCCGTCGTCGAGTCTAGAACAAAACTTTTTCGGAGTCTAGTTATATCGGAGAGTAGGAATTCTTTTTACTCCTCTTCCCTTCAAATTTTTTCTTTAGGTTCACGCGGTTAGTTTTAGTTTATTGTCCATCCTCTTTCCAATCCGGCGCACCTTCTCTTCGAGTGGATTCCACCCTCGTTGTCTTTTGCAAGATCAGTCGTCAGTTCTTTCTCTCTCGATGTTGTTTCCCTGTCCAAAGTTGTCCTTGTTTTTCCCGCCCTCACACCCTTCTTCTTTTCGGAACTGGAGTCTGTAATCGAGTATCCATCCTACTCGTGCGAAGTCTTTGCATTCTCTCGTCAATCATTTCAACCGGTGCTTTTCTCTTCAAGTTATTCGTCGATTCCTCATTCAAGTGCCTGTGGTTTTTCCCGCCCTCCCACCCCTTTTATTCCAGAGTCCGAGCCTCTATTCGAGCAGTTATTTCATTCATGCGGAGCCCCTTCAATCTTTCCTCAATTGTTTCAACCGGTGAATTCTCGTCTTGTTCATCAATGTTCGTCTTGTTTTCTTTCCGGTGGATCCAAACTCAAGTTTCCGATGTTGTTTGTATTCTTTTCCTTGACCGAAGTGTTTTCCCCTTGCTCGTTCCTCCTCTCGCCATTCTATTATTCCGGAGTGCTGAAGACATCTCAGAAGATTCGTGTTTGCATCCAATTAATTCGAGGTTGTCACCTCATTCAAATCTTTCAATCATTCTGGTGCATCATTTCTCATTTGACAATCTTTTCCAACGGTGTTCTTTTTTTAGTGGGCCCTAACCCACAGGTCTTTTCCCAGGATCTTACCTGACTCTTCTAATTTCTAGAGTATTCTCAAATTCTTTTTGAAGTTTGACGTAAGTATGGATTCCATCAGTCATATGCCTTCTCCAGGATAGCTTCCAATTCTTTTATGTTCGGTTCAATCTTTCCTCTTTTATTCTTTTGGAGTGTTTCATAAAATTCTTCAAGGTGTTTCTCATCATCATTCTCATCTTTTGAAGGCCGAAGTAGAGTTTTCCCTAAATCTTGTCCATTCTCCCGAAGATTCGTGGTGCTAGCTCGATGTTATCCTATCAAATTGTTTTCAATTGTGCTATTCTTTTCATTCATCCGGAGTTTTCCAGGAGTTGTTTTCCGTCTCGATCATTCAAAGGCCATCTTTTCAGAATATTTCTTCGTTGAAAGTTTTCATATTCTTTCTTCAATTATTCTATGTCCGTGCCCCTTCGTTCGTCTCAATATTCCTCTGGTGCTTCGTTCCAGTATTCTTCAATCGTTCGCGATCTCTTTGTTCTTTTACCTCTAAATTCCCTGAAGTATCGTCGTGCTTTTCTAATTCTTCCCGGTGATTCCATTCCCTTTCGTCATTCAATTTTGAATTTTTCTGGTGGTTCGTTGAAGATTTCTTTTCCGTTCTTATCATATCAATTCATTCGTTTTCTTTCCAATCCTACCGGTGGCTCATGAAGAGCTTCCCAAATTTGGTGCTATATCTCCCCTTAATCTTTTCCAAATGTGAATAAGTGGTATGCAATCCATTACTTCTCATCAATTTAATTGGTGAAGGATAAGCATAACATAATTCTTATTCTCATTTCATCATGGTCATGTTGATTAATTCCTTTCTTCGGGGATTGTTCATGTTGAATAATTTCTAGGTTCTAAGTTGTTCATCTTTTCCTTTCCGGAGTTCCAAGCTTCTCGCTTGTTTCGTCACGTAGCTCCATCTTAATCATCACAAGGCTTTAATCTTATCCCTTTCATCCTTCAATTGTGTCTCTTCAACCTTTTGTTACCGGAGTTTTTCACGGTGGTTCGTCAGTATTTAATTCATTCTTCAAGTTGTCATCAAGATTCTTGTTGGAGCTCAAGTATCTTTTCTTCTTGCGTCTCGAGGTGCAATTAATTCTCCGTATTCTTTTGAAGTGGAGTTTTGCATTTCGTTCTTCTCAGCTATTTAATTTTTCCGCTTGTGGTCGAAGATCACCTCATAATTTTGAGATGTTATCTATAAGTCCACAACAAGAAATTCTTTGCTGTTGAATTTTGAACAACTCCGTTCAATCCTTTCTTCTAAGGATGCTTCCTATTTCATTCGTCGCGGAAATTGTCATCTTCTTCCCCATTCTTCTCATTCCACTCTTTCAAGTCTTCTGGAGGTTTTGTGTTGTTACTTTCGTCAAGTAGCTTTCCATCTTATCAAGTTCATGCTCTATTCTTTCCTTGTTCAGCTGGAGTGTCGTCTAAATTCTTTCGGTCTTATTCCTTGTCTATCTTGTCCTAACCAGAGTGGTTTCGAATTCATTTTGTTTTGGAGCTTTGATTCTCGTCATATTCGTCGTTTTCTTTTCCTACTCGAGTGTTCTTGACTTTGTTCATCCTCTCTCTTTTGTCCTTATTTCATCTCATCCCTTTTCCCCTTCCTTCACGGTCCTAAGATCTCGGGACGGGATCTCTTGTTAGTAGAGGAGAGTTGTAACGCCCCGGATCCGATGCGCCAGTTATTCGCCGTCGTTGCCATGTCATTTGCTTGCGTGTCGCACTTTGCCATGTCATCATGTGCATCTCATTTTGCATACGTGTTCCTTTCATGCATCCGAGCATTTTCCGCGTTGTCCGTTTTGCAATCTGACGCTCCTATGTCCCCCAGCGCCCCCTTTTGCCTCTTTTCGTGTGCGGGTGTTAAACGGTCTCGGAATGGACCAAGGTTTGCCAAGCGGCCCTCGTATAGCACCGGTAGACCGCCTGTCAAGTTTCGTGCCATTTGGAGGTCGTTTGGTACTCCAACGGTTAACCGGGTAATCGTAAAGGCCTCTTTTGTGTGTAGCCCAACACCCCTCTAAAATGACCCAATAACCCATCCTAACCCGCTCCATCTTCTCGGTCGTTCGATCACGATCGCATGGCCGAAAACCGCACCTCATTTGGACTCTCCTAGCTCCCTTTACCTATAAATATGCCCCTCTCCCCCGAAATCGCGGATGAAACCCTACTCTTCTTCCCCTCGCGCCGCCGGACAAACACCCCGCCGCCCGGACATGTCCAGCCGCCATGTCCCTTCGGCCAATCAGAGCATGCCACGTCATCGCAGCCGCCGCCCCGTCCAACCACGGTGCGCCACCCGTCAGCCCCACCGCCCTCTCTCTCCTCCCACCGTGTTGGGCCCGCTGGAGCCCATCGCGAGCCCGCCGTGAGCCGTGCCGGGCCTGCCCCGCCGCCGACCGGGCCCACGCGACCCGTCCCGCTCCTTCGCCTGCGGAGCGCCCGAGCACCGCCCGCCGCCTTCGCCCCGCCGCCGACTCGGGCTTGCCGCGTCACCGCCCCGCCTTGGCGCCGTCCCTCGCCGACGCGCGCGCCGCACCCCGCCGCTCCACCGCGCGCCGCCCCGCCACCAGCGCGCTCCGCCGCCCGCCCGCGCTCCCCTGCCTGCTCCTCCGCTCGCCGCCGCCTGTCCAGATCCCGGGAAGGAGACCCCGGATCCGTCTCCTCCGACCTCCTCCGCGCCGCCCCGCCGGCGACAACCTCGCCGGAGACGCCGCCGCCGCCGCCCGGGTCCTCCTCTGCCTCGACCCGGCCCGATCCGCTCTGCCTCCGTGACCCGATCCGGCCCGTTGACTTTTTCGCGGGGTAAAAATCTCACTAAGTCCCCAGATTCCTATCGCATGTTGCTTTGTTCATCATGTCATAACTCTGTGCGTCCTGCTCCATTTTGCGCGCATGATATACCAAAATGTTCATCAGGAGTTGTTATTCATTTTGGTCTATTGGGTTATGCTTGTTTGAGCTCATATTGATTCTCTAATCATCGTTGCAAGAGTGCTATATGATGTTGTCTGCTGTAGTTTATTAGAACATGCCCATTTGTCATTTTTGCATCTTTTTGTGTGATTTTCTTTTGGGCATGAAGTCTACATGTGTTAAGAGCTACAACATGCCATCTTTTCTATGGTTCAATGCTTTCTTCATTATATGCCTTGTATTGATTGTTTCAAGCTTGCCAAGTAGCCCCCATGATGTTGTTGATTTCAGAGAGCTACAACATGCCATGTTTTATGAGCTACTACATGTGTTATAACAAAGTCTTGGTCCCGCTGTTATTTTTATGCCATGTATTCATGTTGCTACAGTGAGATTCATGCCTCTTTTGAGTTTGTTCACTAAGGATGTTTTGGACTTATGGTTATCCTCTATCCATAAGTGCCTCTGTTTGCATTTATAGAGTGCTCTAGCATGTCTTAATCTTGCTCTTCTTTTGCTATAAAATGTTCCTGGAAGATTGTTTACTTGTTAATCAATTTTGCCATGGATGTTGTTAGTGATTCAAGCATGTGAGCTTGTTCTTGTAATAGTTAGTTTCATGAACATGTCATCTTGCTGTAGGTATGTTTGTTTTGTCATGCAATGTCTTGTGGTGAGTGATCAAGCTCACCAACATGCCTACTTATCGTTGTTCCTGCCACGTGCTGTTATTTTCACTAAGTCTGAATATGTAACGAAACTTGCTATGTTTACATGGGTGCCATCATATCTTCTGGTCCTTTTTGGCTCATGGTCAGTAAAGGACTTCTTTTATATGAAATTAGCGGATTCGTGCCATGCCTTTGGTTGCCATGATAAGTTCCTGTAGCATGTTGTTTGATAGCTCTAAACATTGCAACCTGATGTTATTTCTGCCATGTCCTGTGAATTCTGCTAAGTCTGTGAACCTGTTTTTATTTGCAATCTTGCCATGTCCTTTTGAGTATGTTCTAGTAGTTTCTGGAGATAGATCAGTGTTCATGTTTTGTAGTTCCTTACCTGTGCATCATGTCCATGCCTTTTGTTTTCTTGTTGAGATCCTGTAGCATGTTGTTTTGATGCTTGCAGTATGCCTATTTGCTATTTTGGACAACATCCCCTTTGAACTTGTATAGAGTGTATGTGTTGAACCGTTGCTCCGTGTTGAGTGTGCTCCATATGAAACTTGCTTAGAGCATCTCCAACAGCCGCGCTAAACTAGCGCCGCACCGCAAAATAGGCCGTTTTTGCGCGCGCGCAACGCGGCAGGTCGCTCCAGCGGGCGCGCAAAAACGGCGCGAGCGCTATAACGGGTTGGGCGCGCGGACAAAAACGCTTAGCCGCGCTGTGTATTTGGGGCGCCAGCTGCAGCGCGCGGCACACTCCAGCGCTCGCGCCCGCACACCCGGCGACCGTTCAGGCTTCCCCGGCCTATCCCCGCGCGCCCGCGCTTCCGCCCCTTCCCCTCCTAGTCCCGCCGGCCATCGCGCGCCTCCGTCGTCCGAGGAACAGCGCCCGAGCGCTCGCTGCCGTGCCGCGTCCGCAAGGTGTTTGACAAAACGCCTACAAGGTATGTATTGCTCAAACTTCATGAATTTGATGCATGTTTTGAATTGTAGTTTTTATAGTATAGTATTGAACATTGTAGATGAGTTCGTCGTATGATTCTTCCGAAGAAGAATTTGATATGGAAGAGGAGGAGGATCTTGCAATGATCCTAGCTATGCATATAAAAAAACCGAAGCACGGTGGTTCGGTTATGGGTCGGCAGAAAATTTGGAGGGACATGATCGATGCCCACAACAGATTGATCATGCATTATTTTGCGGAGAATCCCATATACCCCGAGTCGTATTTTCGTCGCCGGTTTAGGATGAGCACCGAGTTGTTCAGGCGCATTGCAGAGAAACTAGCGAGCCATGACCGTTTTTTTCAGCAAAGGAGGAATGCCGCCGGAGAGCTCGGGCATAGCACCTTTCAGAAGGTGACAGCCGCTTTGCGTATGTTGGCATACGATATACCGGCTGATCTTGTTGATGATCACTTGGCTATGGGTGAGAGCCAAGCCATCATGTGTGTCAAGCGCTTTGCAGTGGAATTGTGCAAGTGTTTGGCGAGGAGTATTTGAGAGCTCCCAATGCTGAAGACGCCGCAAGGCTATTGGCGATGAACAAAGCTCGCGGATTTCCTGGCATGCTTGGCTCAATAGATTGCATGCATTGGAGTTGGAAGAATTGTCCAAAGGCATGGCATGGGCAATTCCACAGCCATAAAAAGGGTTCCACTATAATCCTTGAAGCGATGGCCGATCAGTAGACTTGGATTTGGCATGCATTCTTTGGAATGCCTGGATCTCTGAATGACATCAATGTTGTCAACCGGTCACCACTGATGAATAAGATTGCAAACGGTGAGTTGCCATGTCACGACCGGTTTTCCGGGCTTTAATTCCCAGAAAATGGCCGTCGAGCTCATCAGCCCCAGGATTACTGTTAGCTGATGAGGCACCAACTTGTTTACAGAAATTCCAAGCAAAAGTACAAAATATGTAGTACAAGACCATTGTGGCCTATGAGTACAACAATTAGTTTCTAGTGGCTGAGGGCGGAAGCGATTTTTTTGGATCACCACGGTCTATGGGACTCCATTTCCCACAGGAACAGCTGACCAGGTTAACTCCTATCTTCGCGAGACTGCTATCACCGTTGCTTAGGTTCCGAGGCTGTCGTCGCAACGCTCCTCTCCAAGCAAGCAATCTGGCCAAGACAATAGCCAGGGACAAGCCAGTGAGTACTTTGAATGTACTCGCAAACATTATGAACATAGGTATAATATAACAATGATGTGCTGGAAATATTTTATACTCATGGCGTTAGTCACAAAAGATAAATAAAACTATGATGCGTGCAAGCATGTTATTTATGAATACGCAATAACCTAGTAGTATTAAAATTTATGAAATAAACAACAAGCAGGACACAGTCGGGTGTCTTAGCGACGCCACATAAAGGGCTTTAAAAGTAAATGAAATAACATGCATGCCACAGTCGGGCATCTAAGCGACACCACAAAAAGGGCTTGAGAAATAAAGATACGACAATGCCACAGTCGGGCGTCTGAGCGACACCTCAGAAAGGGCTTATAAGAGAATTAAATAACAAGCATGCCACAGTCGGGCGTCTAAGCGACACCACAGAAAGGGCTTGTATGAAAAGGAAATAAAAAACATGCCACAGTCGGGCGTCTGAGCGACACCACATAAAGGGCTTATAAAATAACATAATCATAGTGAATATCCAGGAGGTGGTACCGTCCCAGGAATATTCATTATTTCAAACAACGCAAACGGTTAGTCCACAATGATAATAATCATAAACATCATATATCACAAGTCATAATCAATATTCGAGTTTAGTGGTTTTTCCTCCGAAGACCGACGCTAAGACCGACACTTGACCCATCCCAGACTGTAATCCTTAACCGTGGACACGGCTATTCGAATAGGTTTAATATCTCTGTAGAGGGTGTACTCTTTACCCACGAGTAACGAATTCCTTTAGCCCATCGGGACTAATTCCATCTATGGTCTTTTAATTGAAAACACACCTGACTTGCACACACCAGCTTAACTCACCGGTGTCTGCAATCACCCACGACACCTGTCAAGCAAACTCTAAGTGGGGAGGCTACAACCTCGCGTAGCATGGGATCAAATTTCTATCACGCGCTCTAAGGGGTATCCCCCTCTCGGTCCCAACCGGATATACCCATGCCCCCGGACCAGGTGGCCTGCCAACCGGATGCAGCCGGAATCTTCCACCATGGCCTCTCTGTATGGTGTGTGCCAAGACAAGGGTTAACAACTTACTGAACCATACCCCACCTACGGTAGGGACCAGTGGCAGTACGAAACAAGTATGGGGGTTACCGGAACAAGACTCGATCTATGGCCGACTCAGGAGGCTTATAAAGGTTCCCTGCATGGTTAGCACAACAAAAATACTTCAACCAACAAATCACCACCCATCATACCTTACCATGCCATACCGGATATAACCGTCCCGACGGAGACCGGCGACAAGCTCACGCCTACCCAAGGAAGAGGCTTTCCCGGATTCCTTACCGGCATGCATGTAAGGCATATGAGGATGATTGTCATCACACTAGTATGCTCATTTCCAACAGCAATGGCATCACAATAATGCATCCATGCAAATGATCATATCACATGAAATAATAACACTCCAAACTAAGGTGGTGTTATAAACGTGTCAACTAACACACCAAAATTATTCTCCCGGGGTTCAGAATGCTTGCCTTCATGATGTAGAAAGGCAGGGTACACTCCAAATATTTTGAAAGCTTTCTTCCTCTCTCCAAAAATCCTATTTTCAAAAGTATGCAAATAACATATATTTCAAAAACAGCACAAAAAGTTGTTTGGAAAATTTTTCAAATAAATCTTAAAATAAACTAGACAATATTTGAGAGATGTAGGAAAAAGAATTAATTCATTTGGAGTTATATTTAAAAAGGTATAGTCAGTCAAAGTTCTGGTCAAAAACTGATTTAAATAAAAACAGAAAAAGAAAACGTTTCAGACGAGAATACGCTTTCGGTCAGAGGAGGCGTACTTGAGGTTTTACGCCTCCACTTAACCCACGTGGACAGGCGCTGGGTCTCTGCGGTGGGCCCGCCTGGCCCACTGTTCAGGTTTGACCAGTCGCCCGCGTCGTCTCCCTCCTCTGCCCGAGCGGTGCGGGGCTCCGGCGATCGTCGCCGGCGAACGGTGGCTCTCCGCGGGAATCTGAGGGTGGAGATGGATCCGCATGACTGGGGCGGTTCTCCCGGTGGTCGAGGGGGAGACGGGGACGGAGTGAGTCACCGGCGGCGAGCTCTGTGGCGGAGGAAGGCCTCGGTGGCGAAGTGGTTTTGGGGCGGCGGTGGTTCCCGATCAAAATTGAGTAGGGGGTTGGGTTCATGGGAGGAAGGGGAAGTTCCTGGTGAAGAGAACGGAGCGGGGGAGGCCTTGGTGGCGCCAGAACGGCTTGGGCAGTGGCGGCGGCAGGAGTTGCCAGAGACGGGGGAGAAGGCCTCCCTGGGTCGATTTGCGAGCTAGGGAAGCGTCATTGGGGTGCCTGAGGTTGCCTGCGAGCGGGAACGGCTCAGGGCTTCCTTAAATAGGTGATGCAAGGCGGTTCTGCGGCGGTGGGGATAAGATCGCCGGTGAACCGACGTTCTGTAGCTGCAGGGGAACGTGGCGGCGACGAGAGCTAGGCGACACCCTTGTGGATGATCACGCACTGTTCCAGGAGGCAGGTGGCAAGCGCTGGCGGCTTGGGCTGCGCTGGCTAGCGCAGGATTGGTCGGGCGGCGGTTGCGGCCATGGGCGGGCCGCCAAACGGCTTGCTGGCAACGCGGCAGAGGCGGTCGGGGTGCTTGGCGCGACGCAGCGAGGGGCCAAGTGAGTGGCGCGGCTAGGCAGAGTGGTGGCAAGCCAGGGCGCGACGCGTCAGCTTGGGCACGACACGTGCAAAACGCGCGCTCTGCTCACGCCCAAAGCACACACGGTACGTGTTCGACGAAATGCCCATGCATGCCAGGGGTCTCGGGTGAGGTTGTCAAGCAACAGAACTAGATTAGGTTTAGCAAGGGGATCAAGGGACATGGTGGATGGGTCAGGGGCTCAAGTTCACAATGTAAACATGAAATCATGTCAAATCTGGTCATGCCCTCAGGGTGTTCGACAAAATGCCAGAGGCATCTAGGCAGGTCTTGGAGTGGCCAAAACTTCCAGATCAGTGTCTCCTTAGATGCAAGAGAGGGTGGTAAGGTTAGCTTGGCAAAAGGAGGAACTTGTTAGTGCAAGTTTTGCAAAACTATACTTCTGGACAGGGAGTAAATGGCTTCATTACATGGACCAAAAGTGTTCCAAAGAGTGCATGCTCCTGGACTTAGGGGTTTTACAGGAAGGATTACAAGTAGGAAAAAGAATCAAGGGCCAAGGAGCAAGCAAAAGTATGGTTGTTGTACAAACCAGCAAGCTGGTCCAGGATGAAAATGAGGTTGAAACACTTAATTTTTCCAAAGAACAAATTAGGTTTTGCATGAAGTTGAATCATATGCTGCTACTAACATCCCATAATTTTGGTGGAGGCTAGAAAGAAGCATTTAAATGGGTTGTAGTGCAAAACTGCCCACTGGACCAGAGAAGAAAATTGGGTGTAGAGCTCAAAATATTTCAAGAACAAAAGATATTTTTGTACAAAGGTGATTTAAAAACATCACATGACATCTCCAAATTTTGGTGGGATTTTTGAGTAATTTTTTAAAGAGGTTGTAGTTCAAATATGGCCATAAAACCTTGAAAAACCATTTTTCAAGAAAATAAAGATTAAGCAAATTAATTATGTAATTAGTTCTACTAATAAAAGAAAAGTTTTTCTTGAGAGGTTTAAACAAGTCCAAAAACATATTTGAAAAGTTTTCATTTTGGGGAAAAACTCCATAATAACAAGGGGAAAAAATGATTCAGAAATAAAAAGGGAGCCCAGAAAATAAAAGTTTTAATTCCTGGCCAAATTTTTAATTAATAAAACAAGGTCAAAATTTTTGGGTGTCACAACACTACCCCCCTTAAGAAAAATCTCGTCCTCGAGATTTGCTAAGGGTTGTTTTGAAAAACAAATACTCTCCGGGATTTTTCGCGAGGGAAAACGGTTAAAATAATGGAGCATAAGTCACAACAAAACTATACATATTAGTAAAAGCCGAATAATTGACTCGTCGCACAAGCTCAGGGTATCACGCATGAGTTACAATACATAATTAAATGTTGCAATAATAACCATAGCGCGATGTCTAGAATGGAAACGGTAACTGGACGGGGTCCCGAGAAAACGTCTCTCGTACTGGGACACACCCCTCTTCTATCGGGGGAAGGGGATGGACCAGTCGATGAATGTGACTCTCCTGGTCGGGCCTTACTGATCTGCCGATGGCGATCTGAGGATTTAAATCCGCTAGGCTCTGGAGATAACCCATCACATGTTGGGTTAAACGTTCTTGAGCGATGACGTACTGGACAAGGTTGGCCAAAACTGGGTCTCTCTCAATTCGTCCACCGGGAAAAGATGTTACTCCACCGGGTGCTGCACGGCTCGGAAAGTAATAATATCCTCGTTCGCTGGCATAGGGTACTGTCGTGGTTCTAAGTCTGACAGTAAGAATGGGGGGTAAGTATGGAGAGGCAAGATCCTAGCTATGGAGTAGTTGTATGCGCAAGGAGTTTTACGAGTTCGGGCCCTTCTCTGAGGAAGTAACAGCCCTACGTCTCGGAGCCCGGAGGCAGTCGACTGGATTATGTGTGTGTGTGTTACAAAGTTGCGAACCCCTGTCCTAGTGGAGGGGGGTGGCTTATATAGAGTTCGCCAGGACCCCAGCCAGCCCACGTTACAAGGAGTTTAATGTACATAAAGAGAGGGGGTTACTGGTAACGCCTGTAATAAAGGACCATGAAGGCCATAAAAGCTACTTATGAGATGACCGTTTGTAGGCAGTGCCTTTAGGTCTTCTTATAGTCGAGTGGCTGTCTTCATGGTCGACTGCTTGTGCTTCTGGTCGAGTACGCTCGTGTCCGTCGACTGGGCTGACCAGGTCGACTGAAATGTTGATACCTCTTAGAATGTCTTTCATTGTAGGAGTCATGTCCTTGATTGGGTACCTCAGGTATGATAAGTTACCCTACCCTAGGTACGTATCCTCGTCATTAGCCCCCGAATGGGTCAGGGGTTAAGTGAGAATGGGGCCGAGCCTATGCTTCCGACTCAACCTCCATGCTTCGGTTGCATCTGTCTTTGGATAAATGAAAGTTACGGTGGGATCCCATTCTTCAGTTGCCTTGATCCATTCAGATGTCCGTCGAGTGGTTTCATATTACCGTCGAGTGTGTTTACGTGACGAGTCTCTTGGGAGACTTAAGGAAACGGATCTTTTCGTCTGACAAACCGTCCTGTCGATCGCGGATCTTGCGGGATTTGAAAATTGGGAAGCGCACCGGACGGAGAAAATCGCGCGAATCGGCTGGATAAGGCAAGGGCGCCTTGATCTCCGCGCCACCTTTTTCGCCACGTACTGCGCGCGCGCCTGCTGCGGGATTTGACTGGGGGGCGCAGGCCCACTGATCAGCCACTCGGGTGTGGCCTTATATAAGGTAATGATTCCGATTTTTTTTACTGTGCGCCCTTGTTTTTCTTCTCCCTTCCTCCGTAAGCCTCCGCCTCGCTCTTCGCTGCAATCTCGACACCGCCGCTCGGCCAAGACCTTGTTTGAGACAATGGGGACGGACAAGACGGCGGCGGCGGAACGCGCGAAGAAGGCCGCGGCAAAGGGTAAGGGGAAGAACTCTGGCCGAGGCGGGTCGTCCTCGTGGGCCGCTCTGCCGTCCGGCTGGTTACAGGGGGATTGGATGCCCTCCATCCTTACTCAAGCGGATATCGACGACATGGTGGAGGGGGGACTCATTCCCTACAAGGCTGCTCGCCTCCCTGGGAAGGAGACGGAGCCGGAACCTCGCGAGGGTGAGCGCGTCCTGATAGCCACCCATGTCGACCGAGGGTTTTCCCTGCCCCCGAGTCCTTTTTTTAGGGCCTTTCTGAACTTCTTCGGAGCGCAGCTCCACCATTTCACGCCCAACTCCATAGTCTATCTTGCTGCGTTCGTGTCTCTGTGTGAGTGTTTCTTAGGCTGTCGACCTCACTGGGGCCTCTTCAAGCATATCTTCACTTGCCGATCCCAGTCGGTTAAAAGGCTCAACCCGGACGGGGAAAGGACGCAGGTGATCCAGATGTGCGGGGGCCTCGGGATCCAGACGAGGGGTAAGAGTTGTTTTCCTCCCATGACGCTTCCCGATTCCGTGCGCGGGTGGCAGTCGACTTGGTTCTACTGCAAGGACCAGCCGACCCCTGGCCACTCGACCGGCCTTCCTCCTTTTACCTTGGACCGAGTGCAGAAACCCGCTTCTTTGAAAGTGGTTCCAGAGGAGAAGGCTCAGGTGAAGGTATTAGTCAGTCGAGTGGTTGAGTTGGTTCGGGAAGGCGTGACCGGCATGGACTTGCTCGAAGTCTTCCTCCAGCGACGAATCCAACCTCTCCAGGCTCGGGATCACTCGATGTGGTTGTATTCCGGGTCCGACGACTCCACTCGGATCCACCCGGAGGCGGTCGAGGCTTCTATACTGGAGAGCTGGCTGACCAGCATGACCGGGAATAAGGACAACCCCAGGGGTTCTAGGAGGATTGCTCCGCTTGATGGGATGATGGAGACAGACAAGGTACGTTTTACTTCTTCCGACTGAAATTTTCACTCCGTCTAGTAACTGGCTTGCGATAAGTCGACTGATCCTTGCTCTGCCCGTTGTCTTGCAGGAGATCAACGACATGTATTCGATGCCGAATGGGAACCAGGAGCAAATATCTGAAGGAGGAGGGAGTGGAGGCGAAGGAAGTGAGGGTGGAGGTGAAGTCGAGGAGTGGGAATCTGATGATGACGTAGAGGAGGAGGCCAGCGACGACTCGGGTGATGAAGATGAAGAGGTGGAGGTCGACCTTCCTCGACGCGAGAGACGCTCCAAGAACGCTCAGGATCCCGCCGTGGAGCGCAGTCAGTCGAGTGCTCCGGTGGGCCAGTCATCCAAGCGCCCTCGGACCGCGTCGCCGGCCCCAAGTGAGAAGGCACCCAAGCAGCCCAGAGCCATCCCGACCAAGCCACCCAAGGCCTTGCCCAAGATCAGGGTCGCCATCCCTGTCATCTCTGGGTAAGTGACTGTTTTTATCTTTCTTGAGTCGACTAGAACGGATTCTTAGTCGATTCACTTTCAAATTATTTGCTTGGAATCGTGCAGCGCCGCTACTTCCGAGACTTCCATCCAGAATGTCGATGAGATGATGGAGGACGCCGTCACTTCCAACTTAGGTATAATCTTTGACACGATCCGACTGTTTAACTGCTGAGTCGATTGGATATTCATTTCTGAACTTTTGTAGCTCCGACCAACATTATTGACCTTCCGGATGATGAGGAGGAGGTGGAAGTGCCGCTCAGGCCTTTTAGGAGGAGAGGCCGGAGGGCCCCGGTCGACAAGGCTCCTCAGACCGCGTCGACTGCTGAGGCGGTGGTCCAAGGGGGTGACAACACCGCCCGGACTACTGTGACTTTTGCTGAACCACTGACGACTGCCCGGCCTTCGTCGTCGACTGCTCCCCCACTGGTCGACCCGCCCTCGTTCTTCGCCGCCTACCAGACCCCGGAGGATCAAGTGAGTGCTGCTAAGGAGGCTATACGTCAGGCGGGGCTCGTGATGGAGCAGACCAAAGCGGCTCGGGATGCCAGTCAAGCGGCCTATGACATCAGCTCGGCGCTGCAGCAGAACGTCCAGGTTAGTTGGTCTTCACTTGCATTGTACACCCACTAGGTGCTGTTGATCTGAAATTTTTCATAGGTGGGGGCACGCTGAGTGCACCCACTGGGTGTAGTCCCCAAGGCCACGATCGACTGCTGGCAGTCGACTGCGGTCTTTATGCTTTCAAACTTCCTCACTCGACTGATCGGATTGGGTCGAGTGGAAATCAAGGAAAACCGGTGGGGGCACGCTGAGTGCACCCACTGGGTGTAGTCCCCAAGGCCACGGTCGACTGCTGGCAGTCGACTGCGGTCTTTATACTTTCAAACTTCCTCACTCGACTGATAGGATTGGGTCGAGTGGAAATCAAGGAAAACCGGTGGGGGCACGCTAAGTGCACCCACTGGGTGTAGTCCCCGAGGCTACTGTCGAATGTTTTGATTCGGCTGTAGTCTTAGAAGTGTTGTGCTCTTTCTTTCAGTCACTCGGGAGTAACTTGTCTTTGATACCCTTTGTCGATTGACTCTTTGCAGAAGTCTTGTGAGCTTGTTGCTCAGCTCGCTGATCTGAAGGATAAGCAGATCCAGCTTAATCTTGATTTATAGTTTGCTCAGGAAAACGTGCAGAAGGCGAAGGATGAAGCAAAAGGTATGGCTGGTGAGGACTCGACGTCTATCTCTGTTCCTCTGCCCGTTCTGAACTCTGTGTCTGTTGTTGCTTTGCAGACGAACTAGAGAAGGCCCTGAAGAAGAAAGATCTTGACCTTGCGGAGGCGCAAAAGGCGGCTGCGGAGAAGTTAAAGCTCGCTGAAGAGAAATTTGCTTCAGTCAGCCATCTTGAGAACGAGAACGCTAGGCTGAAGTCTGCTCTTGACGAGGCCAATAGGGAAGCGAGTCGACTGAAGACTGACAAGAGTACTCTGAACGACAAGATCGGCCAGCTGGCGGGGAAGCACAAGGACTTGGGGGATTATCTTGGGGGTCTTGCCAAGAAGCTATACCTCATGCTTGAAGGTAACCCCCTTTGTGCGATTAATCTTGTTGTTGTCGACTCACCATTTGGTTACAGTTTTGCTCTGTCGAAACTTCTTTCAGAATTCTGCTGGAATTTTGAGGAAGAGACCAGTCGAGTGGAGACCCGCCTGGACCCTATCAATTCTCCTGTGAAGGATGAAGTGGCCATGAATGTCCTCCGGTTGGAATCCCGTATCGCTGGTGTGGTGGACTACCTGGCTCGACTGAAAGCTGCTGTGTCGCAGATCGACTCCGCACTCTGGCCCAAAGAGACCCTTCAGAACGACCTTGAATCCTTTGTCACTCGACTAAGTGATGTTCCAGGTCGAGTGCGAGAATGGAAAAAGTCTTCTGCTAGGTGCGGTGCTGATGTGGCTCTGTCACTGGTTCGTGTCCACTGCAAGGAGGCGCGAGAGGAGAAGCTGGCCTTTCTCCAGGTTGCCAATACCAGGAAGCATAATTTTCAGGATTTCATGGAGACCTTCATCGCTGCTGCCACTCGAATCTCATACGGGATCGACTTGGACGAATTCGTTGCGCCATCAAGCCCTCCGCCAGAAGAGTAAAAAACTGTTGTGCTTTACCTTAAATTTGCCTCGGGATGCCGAGTGGTTTATGTATTTGATAAACTCCGTCGGGCTCTCAGCTCGAGTACTTTTATTTGCGATCTAGGATCTTTTGATTTTATCCGAACATGGCTCGACGTTGAATGTCTTCGTGACTTGATCCGCCGATCTACTATTCGTTGTTCCCTCAGAGGCTGCTATTCGTTGTTCCCTCAGAGGCTGCCTGGTTTGCACGATGCTCATCGCCGCGATGGTGTCTGTCAAAATGGCTTAGGCGAGTGCTGGGCTGCAGCTAAGTCCCCGAGTGGGAGGTTTGCTCTCCACTCGGTAGGATTCCAGTTACTTAGGCGAGTGCTTGGACTGCAGCTAAGCCCCCGAGTGGGAGGTTCGCTCTCCACTCGGTAGGATTTCAATTACTTAGGCGAGTCCTTGGACTGCAGCTAAGCCCCCGAGTGGGAGGTTTGCTCTCCACTCGGTAGGATTTCAATTACTTAGGCGAGTGCTTGGACTGCAGCTAAGCCTCCGAGTGGGAGGTTTGCTCTCCACTCGGTAGGATTTCAATTACTTAGGCGAGTGCTTGGACTGCAGCTAAGCCCCCGAGTGGGAGGTTTGCTCTCCACTCGGTAGGATTTCAATTACTTAGGCGAGTCCTTGGACTGCAGCTAAGCCCCCGAGTGGGAGGTTTGCTCTCCACTCGGTAGGATTTCAATTACTTAGGCGAGTGCTTGGACTGCAGCTAAGCCTCCGAGTGGGAGGTTTGATCTCCACTCGGTAGGATTTCAATTACTTAGGCGAGTGCTTGGACTGCAGCTAAGCCCCCGAGTGGGAGGTTTGGTCTCCACTCGGTAGGATTTCAATTACTTAGGCGAGTGCTTGGACTGCAGCTAAGCCCCCGAGTGGGAGGTTTGCTCTCCACTCGGTAGGATTTCAATTACTTAGGCGAGTACTTGGACTGCAGCTAAGCCCCCGAGTGGGAGGTTTGCTCTCCACTCGGTAGGATTTCAATTACTTAGGCGAGTCCTTGGACTGCAGGTAAGCCCCCGAGTGGGAGGCTGGCTCTCCACTCGGTAGGATTTTTTCAAACTTAGGCGAGTCCTTGGACTGCATCTAAGCCCCCGAGTGGGAGGTTTGCTCTCCACTCGGTAGGATTTTTTCAAACTTAGGCGAGTCCTTGGACTGCAGCTAAGCCCCCGAGTGGGAGGTTTGCTCTCCACTCGGTAGGATTTCAATTACTTAGGCGAGTACTTGGACTGCAGCTAAGCCCCCGAGTGGGAGGTTGGCTCTCCACTCGGTAGGATTTTTTCAAACTTAGGCGAGTGCTTGGACTGCAGCTAAGCCCCCGAGTGGGAGGCTGGCTCTCCACTCGGTAGGATTTTAATTTCTTAGGCGAAACGGATTCGCAGCTAAGCCCCCGAGTGGGAGACTTGCTCTCCACTCGGTAGGATTTCCTGAAAACTTAGGCGAAGCGGATTCGCAGCTAAGTCACCCACTGGGGGAAATTTAAACAAACAGAAAAAGAAATAGCAGTCTTTTGCTTGAAACGAAAGAACTACAGAGGTACTTTTATTACATCTCAGTCGAGTGAGTTTTTAAGTGTAAAAAGGACGGAGCAGGTCCGCGTTCCATGCTCGAGGCTCGTCGATCCGTCGATCGATGTTGTAGAGGTGATACGCTCCGTTGTGCAGGACTTTGGTGATGATGAAGGGGCCTTCCCAGGTCGGGGCAAGTTTGTGGGGTTTTTGCTGATCCACGCGGAGGACCAAATCTCCTTCCTAAAAGGCTCGACCCTTCACATTTCTGGCGTAGAACCGACGCAACTCTTGCTGGTAGATGGTCGAGCGGATTAGAGCCATCTCGCTTTCCTCCTCTAAGAGGTCGATTGCATCTTGCCGGGCCTGTTCTGCTTCTGCTTCGGAATATAACTCGACTCGAGGCGTGTTGTGGAGCAGGTCGCTCGGCAAAACCGCTTCAGCTCCATAGACCAGAAAGAATGGTGTTCTTCCAGTCGACCGGTTAGGGGTGGTCCTCAACCCCCATAGAACTGACGGAAGTTCGTCGACCCAGGCGCCTGCTGCGTGTTTGAGATCACGCATCAGTCGGGGTTTTAGTCCTTTGAGGATGAGGCCATTCGCGCGTTCGGCCTGTCCATTCGACTGAGGATGAGCAACTGAAGCGTAGTCGACTCGAGTGCCCTGAGAGGCGCAGAAGGCTTTGAATCTATCATTATCAAAGTTTGATCCGTTATCCGTGATGATGTTGTGCGGAACTCCATATCTGAATATCAATCCCCTGATAAAACTGATGGCAGTGCTTGCGTCGAGGTCCTTTATGGGTTTGGCTTCTATCCACTTCGTGAACTTGTCGACTGCAACCAACAAGTGGGTGAAGCCACTCCTACCAGTTCTCAGTGGTCCGATCATGTCTAGACCCCAGACAGCGAAAGGCCAGACGAGTGGAATGGTCTTCAAGGCGGAGGCGGGCTTGTGAGACATGTTGGAATAAAACTGGCACCCCTCGCACTTGTCGACTATATCCTTTGCCATTTCGTTCGCCTTTGGCCAGTAAAAACCCGCTCGGTATGCTTTGGCCACGATGGTCCGAGAGGACGCATGATGGCCACAGGTTCCCGAGTGGATGTCCTCGAGAATTATCTGTCCTTCTTCAGGTGTGATGCACTTCTGACCAACTCCAGTCGCGCTTTCTCTGTATAGCTGCCCTTTGATTACTGTAAAGGCTTTGGATCGACGGACGACCTGTCGAGCCTCTTCTTCATCTTCTGGGAGCTCTTTTCTCATGATATACACAATGTACGGCACTGTCCAATCGGGAGTGGTGATCATAACTTCCATAATCAGGTCGACCACAGCTGGAACCTCCACTTCGGTCGAGTCAGAGGCGCTTTTTGGTTGTGGAGGCTCTTCTGTGAAAGGAACTTCTTGCACTGATGGTGTGTGAATGTGCTCCAAACACACATCTTTAGGGATGGCCTCCCTTTTGGACCCTATCTTCGCCAGATCATCTGCAGCTTGATTTTTCAGTCGGGGTATATGATGGAGCTCCAACCCCTCGAATCGTTTCTCCAGCTTCCTCACTGCGCTGCAATATCCCGTCATGGATGGGCTTCGGACGTCCCACTCCTTCATCACTTGATTAACAACCAGATCTGAGTCGCCGTAGACCATGAGGCGGCGGACGCCGAGTGAAATGGCCATACGTAATCCGTATAGAAGCGCTTCATACTCTGCCTCATTGTTGGAGGAACCAAAGTGAATCTGGAGGACATACTTGAGCTTATCTCCTCGGGGGGAAACCAGTACAACCCCCGCACCGGATCCGTTCAGCATCTTGGAGCCATCGAAAAACATAGTCCAGTGCTCCAAGTGAACTTGAGTCGGAAGCTCCTGCTCGGTCCACTCGGCGAGGAAATCAGCTATTGCCTGGGACTTAATAGCTTTCTTTGCCTCGAACTTGATATCAAGAGGAAGAAGTTCAATTGCCCATTTCGCCACTCGACCGGTTGCATCTCTGTTATGAAGAATCTCTGATAATGGAGCGTCGCTGACGACTGTGATAGAGTGATCAGAGAAATAATGAGCAACCTTCTTCGTGGTCATGTAAATCCCGTAAACAAGCTTCTGATAGTGGGGATATCTTTGCTTCGACGGGGTCAGAACTTCAGAGAGATAATAAACTGGGCGTTGAACTTTGAAGGTCTTTCCTTCCTCTTCCCGCTCGACCGTAAGAACGGTACTAACGACTTGTCCCGTGGCTGCTATGTAAAGCAACAATGGCTCTTTGCTGACAGGAGCAGCAAGCACCGGCTGGGTGGAGAGCAGAGCTTTTAGCTCTGCAAATGCTGCATCAGCTTCTGGAGTCCATTCGAACGTGTCTGACTTCTTCATCAGTCGGTAAAGAGGCAGCGCCTTTTCACCGAGCCTGGAGATGAATCGACTTAGGGCGGCCAAGCATCCAGTAAGTTTCTGGACATCGTGCACACGCACGGGGCGTTTCATCCGGAGTATGGTGCCAACTTTTTCGGGGTTAGCGTTGATTCCTCGTTCGAAAACAAGAAAACTGAGTAACTTTCCTCCAGGGACTCCAAATGTGCACTTCGACGGATTGAGCTTGATATCATAATTCCTGAGATTGGCAAAAGTTTCAGCTAGGTCAGTCAGCAGGTCGGAACCTTTTCGTGACTTGACCACTATGTCATCCATGTATGCTTCTACATTCCGACTGATTTGAGTGATTAGGCACTTCTGAATCATTCTCATGAATGTAGATCCGGCGTTCTTGAGACCGAAAGGCATGGTAACATAGCAGAAACACCCAAATGGGGTGATGAAGGCTGTTTTTATTTCATCGGGTCCATACAGACGGATCTGATGGTATCCAGAGTAAGCATCTAAAAAAGATAACCTCTCGCATCCTGCAGTCGAGTCGACTATTTGGTCGATGCGAGGAAGAGGAAAATGATCTTTCGGGCAGGCCCGATTGATATGCTTAAAATCGATGCACATGCGCAACGATTTGTCTTTCTTAGGGACCATGACAACATTGGCGAGCCACTCGGAGTTGATAGAGGCGAGGGTGTCCCGATGTTTCGATGAGATGGTGGTTTCGTTTCTGTGGGAGTCGACCTTGACGATCCGACTACGAACGTGCGAGACGTCGCGCCTTAGCAATCGCTAAACCAACTTCCGAGGGTTATTGACCACGCCGGAGCACGATCAACCTGACCACGAGGGCCTGTTTCCTGCGAGCAAACGAAGAACAAGCAAGAAACTAAGATTGCAATCTGGATATTGCGAATAAATAGGAAAGCTTTATTAATGAAGGTGGGGTTCTGTGACGCCTTGGTCTGGTCGTTGAACACAAACGAAGTACGCGAAGTTGCAGCTATGGCGAACTTTTGATCTAAACAAAACCCAAAGTCTAAACGACGCCCTAAGGGCTGTATATATGGAGGAAGAGGAGGGAATTTCGTGGCCCCTGATGGTGGGGTCCGAAACCAACCCTAACTCTTGTTTCCCCACACATACGGACTCTAAAAATAGCCTATACTTAAGTATTTCGAAATTACATGGGCCTGGCCCAAAAATAAGGTGACGCAGCACCTAGAATAGCCTATGGACGAATATTATGAAGTGGCATCTTGTATATTTCGTCCAAGGCTTCATTCACTCCTTATGGTGGCTTCAAAGTCCTGAAATCATCACTTGTAACTCCGTTCTTGATCCCCTTGTGCATGCCATCAACTCCATGCGTGTTCTTGCTCCAATGTTCATCCTTCTCCAAGCTAGGCCCTTCACTTGTAAGCAAAACAAATGTATCCAATTTAGGCAGTATCATATTCTCATGAACATTAGAATCATTACCAAGAAACGAAAGTACCTGGTAATTTAATTGGCGTGCGCGAGCTCTAGTAATTGGTCCAGTATGTATAGCAGCAGGGGCTGTGGATGTAACAATGGTATTGATGTCCTCATCATCCTCCCCTTCTTGAAATGAAGTCGTCCTCGACGGAAGCTCATCTTCCTCACCCAAATAAGGCTTCAAATCTGCAATGTTAAAAGTGGGACTAACCCCAAAATCTGCAGGCAGCTCAAGTTTATATGCATTATCATTTATTTTCTCTAACACCTTAAATGGACCATCAGCACGTGGCATTAGCTTTGATTTGCGCAAATTAGGAAACCTATCCTTACGCAAATGTAACCAAACAAGATCACCAGGTGCAAAGACAACATGTTTTCTACCCTTATCTCCAGCAAGTTTATATTTAGCATTCATACGCTCAATGTTTTCCTTAGTTAACTCATGCATTTTTAAAATCAATTCAGCATGTTCTTTAGCATCAAAATTAACCTTCTCCGAAGATGGAAGAGGCAACAAATCAATAGGTGCACGAGGTAGGAAACCATACACAATTTCAAAAGGGCACATCTTAGTAGTAGAATGTAATGAACGATTATAAGCAAATTCAATATGAGGCAAGCATTCTTCCCACATTTTCTTATTATTCTTCAAAACAGCCCTAAGCATAGTAGACAATGTTCTATTGACTACTTCAGTTTGTCCATCAGTTTGGGGGTGACAAGTAGTACTAAAAAGCAGTTTAGTCCCCAACTTAGCCCATAAACATCTCCAAAAGTGGCTAAGAAATTTAGTATCACGATCTGAAACAATAGTATTTGGCACACCATGCAAGCGAATAATTTCACGAAAGAACAAATCAGCAACATTAACAGCATCATCGCTTTTATGACATGGTATAAAGTGTGCCATTTTCGAGAATCTATCCACGACAACAAATATGCTATCCCTCCCCTTCTTTGTTCGAGGTAAACCTAAAACAAAGTCCATAGATATATCCTCCCAAGGAACACTAGGTACAGGCAAAGGCATATATAAACCATGAGGATTGAGTCGTGACTTAGCTTTTTGACATGTAGTGCAGCGAGCAACAAAACGCTCAACATCCCGTCTCATCTTTGGCCAAAAGAAATGTGTAGCAAGTATATCCTCCGTCTTCTTCACGCCAAAGTGTCCCATTAGTCCTCCTCCATGCGCCTCCTGCAACAACAAAAGACGAACAGAGCTAGCTGGAATGCATAGCTTGTTAGAACGAAACACAAATCCATCATTAACGGCGAACTTGTTCCATGTTCTACCTTCTTTACAATTTTGCAATACATCTTTAAATTCAGCATCATGCACATATTGATCTTTGATGGTCTCCAAACCAAATATTTTAAAGTCAAGTTGTGAAAGCATAGTATAACGTCGTGACAAAGCATCAGCAATAACATTTTCTTTACCCTTCTTGTGTTTAATGACATAAGGGAAAGTCTCAATGAATTCAACCCATTTAGCATGTCTACGGTTCAGTTTTGCTTGACTTTTAATGTGTTTCAAAGATTCATGATCAGAATGTATAACAAATTCTTTGGGCCATAAATAATGTTGCCATGTTTCTAAAGTCCGAACAAGAGCATATAATTCTTTATCATAAGTAGAATAGTTCAGACTAGGCCCACTCAATTTTTCAGAAAAGTATGCAACAGGTTTGCCATCTTGTAATAACACACCTCCTAATCCAATTCCACTAGCATCACATTCAAGCTCAAAAGTCTTATTAAAATCAGGAAGTTGGAGTAAAGGAGCATGTGTCAACTTATCTTTCAATACTGTGAAGGCTTCTTCCTGTGCGGTACCCCAAGCAAAAGGCACATCCTTCTTTGTAAGCTCGTTGAGAGGTGCAGCAATGGTGCTGAAATCTCTCACAAAACACCTATAGAAACCAGCGAGGCCAAGAAAACTCCTCACTTGTGTGACCGTTTTGGGCTGCGGCCAACTCTCAATAGCTTCAATCTTGGCTTTATCAACTTCAATTCCCTGTGGAGTAACAACATAGCCAAGAAAAGATACTCGGTCAGTGCAAAAGGTGCACTTCCCAAGGTTACCGAACAAACGTGCATCACGTAGAGCATTAAAAACAGCACGCAAATGTTCCAAATGTTCTTCCAAAGATTTGCTATAAATCAGTATATCATCAAAATAGACTACCACAAATCGTCCAATGAAAGCACGTAAAACTTCGTTCATTAGTCGCATGAAAGTACTAGGTGCATTAGTTAACCCAAAAGGCATGACTAACCACTCATATAAACCAAACTTAGTTTTAAAAGCTGTTTTCCATTCATCTCCCAATTTCATACGAATTTGATGGTATCCACTACGCAAATCAACTTTGGAGAATATTGTAGAGCCACTCAATTCATCAAGCATATCATCTAGCCTAGGAATAGGATGACGATAACGAATAGTAATATTATTAATGCCTCTACAATCAACACACATACGCGAGGTACCATCCTTTTTCGGCACTAGAATAATAGGAACAGCACAAGGACTAAGGGATTCGCGTATATAACCTTTGTCGAGTAGCTATTGTACTTGACGCATAATCTCCTTCGTCTCCTCTGGATTGGTACGGTATGGTGCGCGGTTGGGTAATGATGCACCGGGAATTAAGTCAATCTGATGCTCAATCCCTCGAATAGGTGGTAATCCTGGTGGCACGTCTTGTGGAAAGACGTCAGCGAACTCCTGCAAAATGTTAGTAACAGCAGGAGGCAAAGAGGAAGGCACGTCCTCGAATGAAAATAATACCTCTTTGCACACAAAAGCATAGCAAACAGATTTGCTAACATCTAGATCATCAATATCAGATTTGGTGGCAAATAAACATGCACTTTTCAATTTAATTTCAGAAGCAACACTAGATGGTTTATTATTAGGCTTCATTTGTTGCTGAAATTCTTTTGCCACAATATGATTTTCACTCTTATTTTGCTCCTGTTTTGCTTTATTAGCTCGATTAATATCATCTTTCAAAATGGAATCAGGAGTCATAGGAAGCAAAGTAATATTTTTGTCCTTATGAACGAGAGTATACTGATTGTTTCTACCATGGTGTACAGAATTTTTATCAAATTGCCATGGTCTACCAAGTAATAAGGAACATGCTTGCATGGGTACCACATCACAATCAACATAATCAGCATATGTAGAGATACTAAAATGCACACGAACAGTACGTGTTACCTTAACCTTACCGCTGTTGTTGAACCATTGGATGTAGTAAGGATGTGGATGTGGTCTTGTGGTGAGGGATAGCTTCTCCACCATCTCCATGCTAGCCAAGTTGTTGCAGCTCCCTCCATCTATGATGACGCGAACAGAACGTTCCTTCACAACTCCCTTTGTATGGAACAAATTATGCCTCTGATTTTGCTCAGCTTGCGTGACCTGCACACTCAAAACACGTTGAGCAACTAAACATTCATACCTGTCAGCATCTTCAGCAGCCATGTATTGCGTCTCATGATCAGAATCATCTCCACCGTGTTCTTCATGTGTAAGAAGAGCCAAAGTCTCCTCATCATAGTCACTAGCGGACTCATACCCACCATCCTCAGTAGCAATCATCACACGCTGAGATGTGCATTCGCGCGCAAAATGTCCTCTTCCCTTACAACGACGACAAATAATATCACTTGTGTGCCCTGTAGACGCCATGGAAGAAGCAGAGCTCTGTGCAGGCCCGGCAGGTGTGCTCTTGGCAGATAGTGGTGGTTGTGCCTGCTTTCTTGTATCACGGTTGGAGGTGGCAGCTGACGGAGGTGCCGGTGTAACAGAACGTGTGGAAGTAGATGATGCACGTGGTGTCCATGATGAAGGTCGACCTGCAGAAAAGTTAGTCCGCGCCAATGCCTGTCGATCCTGCACTTCACGTTCAGCTTTACAAGCAAGATGGAATAAACGAGTGATATTATTATAATCCTTATAGTCTAGAATGGTCTGAATCTCTCTATTTAATCCACCCAGAAAACGTGCAAGCATAGCTTCATTCGACTCAACAATACCACATCTAATCAAGCCAGTTTGTAATTCCTGATAATATTCTTCTACAGAATTTTTTCCTTGTCTTAAGCGCTGCAATTTTTGAAGTAATTCACGTTGATAATATGGTGGAACCCAACGAGTACGCATAGCAGTTTTCAAAGCAGCCCAAGTAGCTGGAACAGGATATAATCTACAATATTCAGACCACCAAACACATGCAAAGCTAGTGAAAGCACAAACAGCAGCAGGAACACGTCTCTCCTCAGGATATTGTAAACATGTAAATCGTTGTTCAGTTTCTAACTCCCAAGTAAGATATATATCAGGAACATATCTACCCTCAAATGGTGGAATATTCAATTTCAGTTTAGGGAGATGGTCATGATCTCGTACCTGAGGGGGAGCCCTAACATTACCATTATTTGCATGTGGACGACCTGGTGGTTGTGGTGCTGGTGGTTGCACGTAGTTCTGATTGTCATCAACCTCATCCTCATAATCTCCCACATAATCATCCTCCTCCGCATCAGCAGCAGGAGCCACAGAAGTATCAACAGCAGCACCAGCAGTTTGGCCAGGCTGAAGAGGGACACGGATCGCTCGGCGAAGGGCTGCTTCCCGACCTGGAGGTATTCGTTGTTGTTGCTGTTGTTGCAGAGGTGCGGCAGGTGCAGCCGGTGGTGGAAGACGCGCAAGCAGTTCATTAAATCTGTTATCGAGCTTTGTTTCGAACGTCTTCTCCATGCCATCTATCTTCTCCATGGCCTCTTCAAATCTATTGAGCACATCTTCCACCTGTCCACTCATCATTTGTTGAAACTTATCATGTAACGCTTTGTTTGTCATGTTCTCCCAGTCAGTCTCGTCGGCTTGTGATCCTGCCATGGTTAGCAGCAATAGAAACACACAAGAATATGATCCTACAGACTACTAATAAGAGGTGGTGGTGGGAGTCACAAATCCGTCAAGCAAAACTCAAATTCTTACCAGTTCTTACCCAGCAGCAGGCGGTGATCGGCAACCGTTGTAGTCAAAACTCTCAAAAGCTTGGATAGAGCGATTACCAGGGAGAGTCAAACGCACGACGTAGATGTATGTGGAGCTGGGAAGGCTTATAGTATGGTAGCAAAAAGGGTCAGCAATAATCAATTCAGAGATGCAAAGTTGAATAAACGCTCAACGACGGTACTGTGCTGGTCCTAGGCTAGATCGTACTAGAGACGCGATCCTGGAACACTAACAAAATCACGGCGCTGCACGTAAACAAGGGAGGAGCACACTCTGAATTTTTTTTTCTTTTTTTTCACTTTTTTGTTTGCACCTTTTTTTTCCTCTTTTTTTTTTTTGCTCCGCAACAAATTTTTTTCGAAAAAGTCTACAAATGTCCTAAAAACTGCCTAGCCAGAATTTTCCAGACTTAGTTTTTTTTTTTGGCTTTTTCGTGGACTGTAGGTATGAAAAACAGACTCGATCTAAACTATGAAAAACTGTAAAATCTCACCGAGCAACCTGAAAATCTGACACCACTTGATAGAGGCGAGGGTGTCCCGATGTTTCGATGAGATGGTGGTTTCGTTTCTGTGGGAGTCGACCTTGACGATCCGACTACGAACGTGCGAGACGTCGCGCCTTAGCAATCGCTAAACCAACTTCCGAGGGTTATTGACCACGCCGGAGCACGATCAACCTGACCACGAGGGCCTGTTTCCTGCGAGCAAACGAAGAACAAGCAAGAAACTAAGATTGCAATCTGGATATTGCGAATAAATAGGAAAGCTTTATTAATGAAGGTGGGGTTCTGTGACGCCTTGGTCTGGTCGTTGAACACAAACGAAGTACGCGAAGTTGCAGCTATGGCGAACTTTTGATCTAAACAAAACCCAAAGTCTAAACGACGCCCTAAGGGCTGTATATATGGAGGAAGAGGAGGGAATTTCGTGGCCCCTGATGGTGGGGTCCGAAACCAACCCTAACTCTTGTTTCCCCACACATACGGACTCTAAAAATAGCCTATACTTAAGTATTTCGAAATTACATGGGCCTGGCCCAAAAATAAGGTGACGCAGCACCTAGAATAGCCTATGGACGAATATTATGAAGTGGCATCTTGTATATTTCGTCCAAGGCTTCATTCACTCCTTATGGTGGCTTCAAAGTCCTGAAATCATCACTTGTAACTCCGTTCTTGATCCCCTTGTGCATGCCATCAACTCCATGCGTGTTCTTGCTCCAATGTTCATCCTTCTCCAAGCTAGGCCCTTCACTTGTAAGCAAAACAAATGTATCCAATTTAGGCAGTATCATATTCTCATGAACATTAGAATCATTACCAAGAAACGAAAGTACCTGGTAATTTAATTGGCGTGCGCGAGCTCTAGTAATTGGTCCAGTATGTATAGCAGCAGGGGCTGTGGATGTAACAATGGTATTGATGTCCTCATCAGGAGTGGTAGATCTCGCGAATGAATTCTGCTGCTAGGAGTCGGGCCACTTCTTCGCCAATGGCCTTTCTCTTCTGAACGGCGGACCGTCGAAGATGCTCCTTGACTGGTTTGACCTTTGGGTCGACTCGAAGGCGGTGCTCAGCCAGTCCCCTGGGCACACCTGGCATGTCAGCAGGCTTCCATGCGAAGATGTCCCAGTTCTCACGGAGGAACTGGACGAGCGCTTCTTCCTATTTGGAGTCGAGTGTAGTGGATATGTTGGTTGGAGCCGCATTTGGATCGGTCGGGTGGATGTGGACTTGCTTGGTCTCACCAGTCGACTGAAATGCTGACTCCGTGGCGGGCTTCTTGGCTCGTAAAAACTCACTCGGATCCGCAGTCTTCTGGTACTCTTGTATCTCTATCTTGGCCATCTGAGCATCAGCAATTTTGGCGCCTTTCTGGAAGCACTCCTCTGCCTTCTTCCGATTGCCAACGATGGTGATTACACCTTTGGGGCCAGGCATCTTCAGCTTGAGGTATACGTAGCATGGTCGAGCCATGAAACGAGCGTAGGCTGGCCTCCCAAGAATGGCGTGGTACGCACTCTGAAAATCCACGACCTCAAAGGTTAACTTTTCTTTCCGGAAAATCTTCGAGTCACCAAAGACGACGTCGAGGGTGATTTGACCGAGTGACTCAGCTTTCTTCCCAGGAATGACTCCGTGGAAGCTCATGTTGCTGGGGCTGAGTCGGGACATCGGAATGCCCATCCCCTTCAATGTCTCTGCATACAACAAGTTTAGCCCACTGCCGCCGTCCATCAGAACCTTGGTCAGTCGAGTGCCTTCAATAACTGGGTCGACCACCAACGCTTGCCTCCCTGGGGTGGCAATATGAGTTGGATGATCGGACTGGTCGAAGGTGATGGCGGTCTGGGACCACTTCAGGTAATGGGGTGTCACCGGAGCGACCATGTTTACTTCGCGATTGATGACCTTCAGTCGACTCTTACTTTCGACATCAGCGAAAATCATCAGAGTGGAATTGACTTGGGGGTATTCTTCACCGCTGTCTTCCCTGTCTTCAACTTTGTCTGACTCTTTCTCTTTGTCCTTGGCCTGCTTCCCTTGGAACTGTTGCATCAGGAGTCGACATTGTCGAGTGGTATGCTTAGGGTAAATGAGATTTCCCTCTTCATCTTTCTTTGTGTGAATGTGGCATGGTAAGTCCATCACATCGTTCCCGTCCTGGTCTTTCACTTTCTTGGGGTTCCAAGGACCCTTGGGTTTCCCCTTAAACTTCCCTGGGGTCACAGCTAAGGCTTCCCCGGGGGCGACTGGCTCGGCCTTGCGCTTCTGCTTCCGACTGGAGTGTCCTCCGCCGGCCTCATTAGCGGCTGCCTTATACTTGCCACTCCGGAGTCTATCTTCCTCTTCTCCGTTCGCGTACTTGGTGGCGATTTCCATCATTCGACTCAGGGTCATATCCCCGGTTCGACCGAACTTCAAACTTAACTCCCTGTTTCTGACGCCTTCCTTGAAGGCGCAAACTGCCTGATGATCGGACACATTCTCGACCGTGTGATTCAGAGTGATCCACCTTTGGATATAATCCCTCAGGGTTTCACTCGACTTCTGAACACATGACTGCAATTCTGTCAACCCTGCCGGTCGCTTGCAAGTCCCTTCGAATGTCCTGACAAACACCTGGGCTAGATCTTCCCAAGTATAAATACTGCTGGGAGCCAACTGATTCAACCACGCTCTGGCTGATCCTTCCAACATGAGGGGCAAATGCTTCATGGCCACCTCGTCATTGCCGCCTCCGATCTGAACAGCCACTTGGTAATCCTCGAGCCATGTGTCCGGCTTGGACTCTCCGGTGAACTTGCTGACTCCAGTCGCCAACCTGAAGTTGGGAGGAATCACTGCAGCTCTGACTGCTCTGCTGAAACACTCGGGACCTGAGACGTGAACTCTGCTGCTGGACGGCGCGCCTCTGTCACGGTCTTCTCGGTGAGCTCTATTTCGGTCGACCAGACCTTGAACGATGATGGATCTCGCATCAAAGCCTGGTTCCCTGGGGTCGACTGGGACCCTTCGCCCAGTACTGAACTGGCGTCTGTCCTCTTGCCGTCGAGGAACGTACGACCCCGCTCTTGGGGCAGGAGAAGGCACTCGACGTTGATCGTTGCGATCGAATCGGTGCTCATATCGCTCGTGCCCTTGGTATTGATCCTCGTGCCGGCCTCTGTGTCCTTCACGCCTCGGGAGCGACCTTGGACTATGAGCCGACTGAACGGAATTCGCAGCGACGGATCGACTGTGAATCCTGTTGCGTGACTGAGATACGGCTGAATTCTGGTCACCCGCTGCACGGAGCAAATCTCTGATCTGCAACAGACCTCTCCCTGCCTCTGACTGTGAAGGCTGGATCGACTCCGCTATGCAAGCCGCAGCTGCCAAATTCTGAATCGGGGTACGGTATACCTGGGTCGGCGGCTGGAAGAGGCGACGACGACTGGACTCGGGAATGGGTGGTCGTGCGCGCTCGTCGAGTGCTCTCTGGAGATTCTCCAGTCGAGTACGTTCAGCCAAGTTGGCCAAGCGCACCTCCTCCAGGGCTCGTGCCTCAGGGGTTTCTCCAACGATAGGAGTGTGAAGGGCGTCCATGTTCCGGCGACGGAGTTCCTCCCTCTGCACTGAGGTAAGGGGCTCGGGCCTGTACTCTTCGTGGCTCCGCACCGGAATCCCCCCTGCGGCAACCTCTTCGGTGTGGGGGAATCCGGGGGGACTACGTGGTCCGTCGACCATTAGTACTTCCGCCACTGGATCACTGCTGTCGCACTCGTACACAGTCTCTACGGAGCCAGTCGACAGATTGAACAGGCCGTAGAGTGACTTGTCGGGCTCGATTGCCGCGACTTGGGGGATGGCCGACTGGCGGGCCAGTGCGTGCTTCACCCACCGCTGGAGTCTCGACCGACCGGTGCGCTTGCGCCGGTGGGAAACTGATGACGACGATGGCGAAACGAATGCCGACCCGTACTGGGTCGACGGTTGCCGCAGGAGGACGCCGCGGATGCATGCGCGAAAATGCGTGGCTCCGCGGGCGGGAAGCACGTCCACGTCGAGTGGAGCGTCCTGCAGCCAAGCAGAGTTGTCAACGATGAAGGAGAGAGCGCCGAGACGGATCTCGCGGCTCTCGACCATGACTCCGCTCGAAAACATGATGTGGGGTGAAAGAATCCCAACTCCTCCAACAAATCGCTAGAACACCCGCCCCACGGTGGGCGCCAACTGTCGTGGTTCTAAGTCTGACAGTAAGAATGGGGGGTAAGTATGGAGAGGCAAGATCCTAGCTATGGAGTAGTTGTATGCGCAAGGAGTTTTACGAGTTCGGGCCCTTCTCCGAGGAAGTAACAGCCCTACGTCTCGGAGCCCGGAGGCAGTCGACTGGATTATGTGTGTGTGTGTGTTACAAAGTTGCGAACCCCTGTCCTAGTGGAGGGGGGTGGCTTATATAGAGTTCGCCAGGACCCCATCCAGCCCACGTTACAAGGAGTTTAATGTACATAAAGAGAGGGGGTTACTGGTAACGCCTGTAATAAAGGACCATGAAGGCCATAAAAGCTACTTATGAGATGACCGTTTGTAGGCAGTGCCTTTAGGTCTTCTTATAGTCGAGTGGCTGTCTTCATGGTCGACTGCTTGTGCTTCTGGTCGAGTACGCTCGTGTCCGTCGACTGGGCTGACCAGGTCGACTGAAATGTTGATACCTCTTAGAATGTCTTTCATTGTAGGAGTCATGTCCTTGATTGGGTACCTCAGGTATGATAAGTTACCCTACCCTAGGTACGTATCCTCGTCAGGTACCACGAATCAAAGGCGAGCAAGCGCTTCGTATGCAGCAGCTTCTATGGCCATCTGTGGGGTTGGCATAGATTTCCCCATGAAGGAGACCTCCGTTGGGTCTTGGTCTGAGTTCATGGGAGGGATGTGCACTGCTGCCCAGTATCTTGAGGTGGAAGGGGTGATCCTTGACTTGAACAGCTCGTACTGGGGTGGCTGGGTAGCGCCCATGGTAGTGCAGGTAAAATCCCACAATATCTTGACGAAACTACCCGGGGTTGCATCTGGGGTTCTCAAATGAATGCTGGGGCTCGGCATGGCAAGAAATGGTTGTGTGGATGGTGCACAAGGTGAGGAGTGCTTTGGCAAGGTCACACGGTGGCCTCTTTATAGCATCGGAGCTGGGTCATTTTTACCGGGGTGAATGGTAAAGAAACTTCGGGTGAATGGTAAAGAAACTTCCAGCTCTGCTCCATAGGTCGGGGTCAAGCCACGGATTCACACATATCTCACCAAAGTGACGTGTTACTGTCGAGGTTGTCGGGGAGGTTTCCGGTATCTGTGCCTGGGATAGAAATGCTGGCATATCCATGCATGGCTACAGGGGCTCAATGACAGGCAGCGTTTATTTACAAGGTCACACGATTACAAGCGAGAATACACTGGGACTCGATACTACTCGGGTGACTTAGTCTACCTCGTTTACATCCAAGTGGGCGTGCCTTGTGGATGTTGAGGTTCCTCCACGGGTCTCACCGTCGGAATTAACTGGAGTGGGCTGAGGGGCTGCAGGCTCGGGGTAGCGTTGATGACCATCTCGGGGGTTGCTGGCCACAACCCCGTTGGAGTGTGCTCCCAATATGCGACGAAGCACTTCTGGGGTTATCGCAACACCTTGGCCGATGGCTGGGGCAGTCCTTAGGAACTCGATCGGTTGTCCAAATAGCACGACTGGGTTGTCGGCGTTGGGCTCGTTCTCTTCTCTCGCCGGGGCTCGACGAACCAGCTCTCCACGAGCTATGATTAGATCAATGGTGATTTGATCGCATAGTTCCTCTAGTGCACCCACATAGCGTACTAGGTGTAATAATGCAGGATCTGTCTCGTGATCTCCGTTGGCAACTTGGGGTGGTTTACCATACCCTTGACGCATGGGGTAGTAGTGGAACGAGCGATAGTTAACTCTGGGCGACAAGTGCCGGAGATGAACTATAGCTTCTCGAGCAGCTAGTTGGATGGCTTGTGGTTCAAAGGAAGTCATCCTTCCCGTGAACCTGTAGGGGCGCTCGGGTGCTAGTCCCCTACCATAGATGTGTACAGTGGCCCAGAATTGACGGCTTTCATCGCTTAATGGTCCTTGGTACACAACATATTCTGGGGGCTCTTCTAACGCATAGGCTCGACGGGTGAGGTTTGCGAGTATGGTCACAAAACCTCCAAGGTTGGTTGCCATGGTCTCATTGTGCACGACAGGACCAGGCATTGTGGCTCGGTTTGGGATAGCGGTTGTGCTGTGCTGGGTTGAGGCTAGCATGCCCTTTTTATAGGAAAAGGGGGCGGAGTCTTCCTTCGCACGCTTGCGAGAAGGACTATTTAGGGGGCCGGTCATTGGCGCGTGATTGACGGCTAGGTTGGTAGGTTGGGCACCGACTGCCAAAAGGTGTCGGGTTACTGTGTGGCTGTCCTGCATGAGAAGCCTGGCTGGGGTTCAATTATGGCTTGGTGGGTTGGTCTGCCTAGGTTTATTGACCTGGCTAAGATAGGATTAGCCAATGGTCAGCCTGGCTCTGATACCAAGTTTGTCGCGACCGGTTTTCCGGGCTTTAATTTCCAGAAAATGGCCGTCAAGCTCATCAGCCCCAGGATTACTGTTAGCTGATGAGGCACCAACTTGTTTACAGAAATTCCAAGCAAAAGTACAAAATATGTAGTACAAGACCATTGTGGCCTATGAGTACAACAATTGATTTCTAGTGGCTGAGGGCGGAAGCGGTTTTTGTGGATCACCATGGTCTATGGGACTCCATTTCCCACAGGAACAGCTGACTAGGTTAACTCCTATCTTCGCGAGACTGCTATCACCGTTGCTTAGGTTCCGAGGCTGTCATCGCAACGCTCCTCTCCAAGCAAGCAATCTGGCCAAGACAATAGCCAGGGACAAGCCAGTGAGTACTTTGAATGTACTCGCAAACATTATGAACATAGGTATAATATAACAATGATGTGCTAGAAATATTTTATACTCATGGCGTTAGTCACAAAAGATAAATAAGACTATGATGCGTGCAAGCATGTTATTTATGAATACGCAATAACCTAGTAGTATTAAAATTTATGAAATAAACAACAAGCAGGCCACAGTCGGGTGTCTTAGCGACGCCACATAAAGGGCTTTTAAAGTAAATGAAATAACATGCATGCCACAGTCGGGCGTCTAAGCGACACCACAGAAAGGGCTTGAGAAATAAAGATACGGCAATGCCACAGTCGGGCGTCTGAGCGACACCTCAGAAAGGGCTTATAAGATAATTAAATAACAAGCATGCCACAGTCGGGCGTCTAAGCGACACCACAGAAAGGGCTTGTATGAAAAGGAAATAACAAACATGCCACAGTCGGGCGTCTGAGCGACGCCACATAAAGGGCTTATAAAATAACATAATCATAGTGAATATCCAGGAGGTGGTACCGTCCCAGGAATATTCATTATTTCAAACAATGCAAACGGTTAGTCCACAATGATAATAATCATAAACATCATATATCACAAGTCATAATCAATATTCGAGTTTAGTGGTTTTTCCTCCGAAGACCGACGCTAAGACCGACACTTGACCCATCCCAGACTATAATCCTTAACCGTGGACACGGCTATTCGAATAGGTTTAATATCTCTGCAGAGGGTGTACTCTTTACCCACGAGTAACGGATTCCTTTAGCCCATCGGGACTAATTCCGTCTACGGTCTTTTAATTGAAAACACACCTGACTTGCACACACCAGCTTAACTCACCGGTGTCTGGAATCACCCACGACACCTGTCAAGCAAACTCTAAGTGGGGAGGCTACAACCTCGCGTAGCATGGGATCAAATTTCTATCGCGCGCTCTAAGGGGTATGCCCCTCTCGGTCCCAACCGGATACACCCATGCCCCCGGACCAGGTGGCCTGCCTACCGGATGCGGCCGGTATCTTCCACCATGGCCTTTCTGTACGGTGTGTGCCAAGACAAGGGTTAACAACTTACTGAACCATACCCCACCTACGGTAGGGACCAGTGGCAGTACGAAACAAGTATGGGGGTTACCGGAACAAGACTCGATCTATGGCCGACTCAGGAGGCTTATAAAGGTTCCCTGCATGGTTAGCACAACAAAAATACTTCAACCAACAAATCACCACCCATCATACCTTACCATGCCATACCGGATATAACCGTCCCGACGGAGACCGGCGACAAGCTCACGCCTACCCAAGGCAGAGGCTTTCCCGGATTCCTTATCGGCATGCATGTAAGGCATATGAGGATGATTGTCATCACACTAGTATGCTCATTTCCAACAGCAATGACATCACAATAATGCATCCATGCAAATGATCATATCACATGAAATAATAACACTCCGAACTAAGGTGGTGTTATAAACGTGTCAACTAACACACCAAAATTATTCTCCCGGGGTTCAGAATGCTTGCTTTCATGATGTAGAAAGGCAGGGTACACTCCAAATCTTTTGAAAGCTTTCTTCCTCTCTCCAAAAATCCTATTTTCAAAAATATGCAAATAACACATATTTCAAAAACAGCACAAAAGGTTGTTTGGAAATTTTTTCAAATAAATCTTAAAATAAACTAGACAATATTTGAGAGATGTAGGAAAAAGAATTAATTCATTTGGAGTTATATTTAAAAAGGTATAGTCAGTCAAAGTTCTGGTCAAAAACTGATTTAAATAAAAACAGAAAAAGAAAACGTTTCAGACGAGAATACGCTTTCGGTCAGAGGAGGCGTACTTGAGGTTTTACGCCTCCACTTAACCCACGTGGACAGGCGCTGGGTCTCTGACGGTGGGCCCGCCTGGCCCACTGGTTAGGTTTGACCAGTCGCCCGCGTCGTCTCCCTCCTCTGCCCGAGCGGTGCGGGGCTCCGGCGATCATCGCCGGCAAACGGTGGCTCTCCGCGGGCATCCGAGGGTGGAGATGGATCCGCATGACTGGGGCGGTTCTCCCGGTGGTCGAGGGGGAGACGAGGACGGAGTGAGTCACCGGCGGCGAGCTCTGTGGCGGAGGAAGGCCTCGGTGGCGAAGTGGTTTTGGGGCGGCGGTGGTTCCCGATCAAAATTGAGTAGGGGGTTGGGTTCATGGGAGGAAGGGGAAGTTCCCGGTGAAGAGAACGGAGCGGGGGAGGCCTTGGTGGCGCCGAAACGGCCGGGGCGGTGGCGGCGGCAGGAGTTGCCGGAGACGGGGGAGAAGGCCTCCCTGGGTCGATTTGCGAGCTGGGGAAGCGTCATTGGGGTGGCCTGAGGTTGCCTGCGTGCGGGAACGGCTCGGGGCTTCCTTAAATAGGTGAGGCAAGGCAGTTCTGCGGCGGTAGGGATAAGATCGCTGGTGAACCGACGTTCGGTAGCTGCAGGGGAACGTGGCAGTGACGAGAGCTAGGCGACACCCTTGTGGATGATCACGCACTGTTCCAGGAGGCAGGTGGCAAGCGCTGGCGGCTTGGGCGGCACTGGCTAGCGCAGGAGTGGTCGGGCGGCGGTTGCGGCCGCGGGCGTGCCGCGAAACGGCTTGCTAGCAACGCTGCAGAGGCGGTCAGGGTGCTTGGCGCGACGCAGCGAGGGGTCAAGTGAGTGGCGCGGCTAGGCAGAGTGGTGGCAATCCAGGGGCGCGACGCGTCGGCTTGGGCGCGACGCGTCGGCTTGGGCACGGCACGTGCAAAACGCGCGCTCTGCTCGCGCTCAGAGCACGCACGGTACGTGTTCGACAAAATGCCCATGCATGCCAGGGGTCTCGGGTGAGGTTGTCAAGCAACAGAACTAGATTAGGTTTAGCAAGGGGATCAAGGGACATGGTGGATGGGTCAGGGGCTCAAGTTCACAATGTAAACTTGAAATCGTGTCAAATCTGGCCATGCACTCAGGGTGTTCGACAAAATGCCAGAGGCATCTAGGCAGGTCTTGGAGTGGCCAAAACTTCCAGATCAGTGTCACCTTAGATGCAAGAGAGGGTGGTAAGGTTAGTTTGGCAAAAGGAGGAACTTGTTAGTGCAAGTTTTGCAAAACTATACTTCTGGACAGGGAGTAAATGGCCTCATTACATGGACCAAAAGTGTTCCAAAGAGTGCATGCTCCTGGACTTAGGGGTTTTACAGGAAGGATTACAAGTAGGAAAAAGAATCAAGGTCCAAGGAGCAAGCAAAAGTATGGTTGTTGTACAAACCAGCAAGCTGGTCCAGGATGAAAATGAGGTTGAAACACTTATTTTTTCCAAAGAGAAAAATTAGGTTTTTGCATAAAGTTGAATCATATGCTGCTACTAACATCCCATAATTTTGGTGGAGGCTAGAAAGAAGCATTTAAATGGGTTGTAGTGCAAAACTGCCCACTGGACCAGAGAAGAAAATTGGGTGTAGAGCTCAAAATATTTCAAGAACAAAAGATATTTTTGTACAAAGGTGATTTAAAAACATCACATGACATCTCCAAATTTTGATGGGATTTTTGAGTAAATTTTTAAAGAGGTTGTAGTTCAAATATGGCCATAAAACCTTGAAAAACCATTTTTCAAGAAAATAAAGATTAAGCAAATTAATTATGTAATTAGTTCTACTAATAAAAGAAAAGTTTTTCTTGAGAGGTTAAAACAAGTCCAAAAACATATTTGAAAAGTTTTCATTTTGGGGAAAAACTCCATAATAACAAGGGGAAAAATGATTCAGAAATAAAAAGGGAGTCCAGAAAATAAAAGTTTTAATTCCTGGCCAAATTTTTAATTAATAAAACAAGGTCAAAAAATTTGGGTGTCACATGCCACCGGTGCAGTTTGTAGCAAATGGACGTACGTACAACTATAGCTATTATCTAGCGGATGGCATCTATCCAAAGTGGCAAACCTTCGTGAAGCCGTTGAAAAAGCCAGAAGGTAAGAAATATCTTGACTTCCACAATGCTCGGGCGGTGGCTAGAAAAGATGTGGAGAGAGCATTTGGGATTTTGCAAGCCCAATTTATTCGCGGAGCCCCAAGGGTAGGAGTATATGGCCGCTAAGCTTTTATCAATGATACTTGGGAGCCGGACTCGTCTATCCGCGTCCGTGTTCTTAATGACCTGTTCTGATGTTGTGGCTGGTGAAGCCATTTTATTGTGGGGCTGCTAAAGCGGCCGCACAATCCTCCGCTCGGGGGAGGCGCACTCAATGCTTCCCCTTTAAAGAGATGATGCCTCGTGGTCTGGGCATCTTAAGCGTAAGAGATGCATAATGCGGTATTGCGTTAAAGCGGGCGAAAGCTTCGCGTCCCAGCAGTGCTTGATAGCGACTTGAGAATGGGACAATGTGGAAAGTTAGCTTTTCGCGGTGGAAGTTATCGGTAGAGCCGAATATAACTTCGAGCTGGAGGAAACCCATGCAATGGGCGTCTGGACCTGGCGTTACCCCTTGAAAGGAGGTTTTGCTATGGCGAATTCTTTTTGGGTCTATCCCCATGTGGCGGAATGTGTCCTGATATATCAGGTTTAGACCACTGCCGCTGTCGATCAAGACATTTGTAAACTGGAGTCCGTCAATTATTGGATTGAGTACCAAGGAAGTCCAGCCTGCGTTCCTGATACTTCTAGAATAGTCCAGATGATCGAATACGATTGGTTTTGATAACCAGTGGCGAGACTCCTTTGGGATAGGCCGTATGGCGCGTACCTTTATGGGTGCCGCACATTTTGTAACGTGAAGTAAGTTTACTGTTTTTACTTCTTGTGGAAAATTCTTTTGTTTCCTGGTGCTCTGCTTTTGGGTTCGTCATCGTCTTCGCTTGGTGTGTCGAGCCCCTTGTGTTCGGCGTTGAGTCTGCCGGATTGTTTGAAGACCAAACAGTCTCTGTGGGTATGGTTAGCAGGCTTCCTGGGAGTACTGTGTATTTGACATATCATGTCTAGGATTTTGTTTAGGTTGGATAAACCATCTCTGTTATCCTAGAGGGGCGGCTTTTTCTAATTCTGTCGTGAGCTTTTGAATCCGGCGTTGACTGTCATGCTCTTCAGACTGTTTTCTTTAGCCGGCGATGATCCTTGTTGCGTCGTGGTTTTCCGTTTCCATCCCTAGTTTTGGATGTACTTGGGTCGCTGGTGCTACATCTTACCAACCAACTGTCCTCACCTGCGCAAAAGCGGGTCATGAGGCTTGTCAATACGGCCATTGTTCTTGGCTTTTCTTGGCCAAGGTGTCTGGCGAGCCATTCGTCTCGGACGTTGTGCCTAAAAGCTGCTAGGGCTTCGGCGTCCGGACAGTCGACTATCTGATTCTTTTTAGTAAGAAATCTGTTCCAGAATTGCCGAGCTGACTCTCCGGGCTGTTGAGTTATGTGACTGAGGTCGTCTGCGTCCGGAGGGCGGACATAGGTCCCTTGAAAATTTGCTCGGAAAGCGTCCTCGAGCTCTTCCCAACTTCCAATTGTGTTTTCAGGAAGGCTTTTGAGCCAATGCCGGGCTGGCCCTTTAAGCTTGAGGGGTAAATATTTTACGGCGTGGAGGTCATCTCCTCTGGCCATATGTATGTGGAGGATATAATCCTCGATCCAGACTCCAGGGTCTGTTGTTCCGTCGTATGCCGCTATGTTTACGGGTTTGAATCCCGCTGGAAATTCATAATCCAGGACCTCATCGGTGAAACATAGGGGGTGTGCGGCTCCCCTGTATTTGGGTGTGCCGGATTCGGATACTGGCTTTATTGCATTTCTTACGAGAGCTTGCTTTCTTGGCCCATAAATGGACCTGGCTGGGCCATCCTTTTGATGCAAATCCTTAAGTGGGTTGCATGCCGGCTTAAGTGCGGCGCCGCTTGCCGCTTTATGCTGGCCATGGGGTCGTCTATCCGACCGGGTGGCTTTCTTAATTTTTGAATGCGAGGGCTCTAAGGCCTCTTCGTCGAATTCAGGCAGTAGCTTTCGCTTCGGATAACTTTTGGTGCGGCGACTGTCGCCGTATTTGTCTGCGGTATTGATTACTTTGCTCCATCTAATTCTGAGTGCATCTTCCGCAGTTTTTAGCTTCTGCTTCTACTTTTTCAGGCTACGTGCGGTTGCAACGAGCCTTTTGTGGAGGTTCTTCTGCTCCGTGGGCTTATCCGGCGTAAGGTCGTCTGGAATGCCATTTTTGCCGGGGACGGGCTGTTTGGTTTCTTTATCTGAGTTGCCCTGTTTGGACAGTTGCTCTAAGGCATGCTCGTCGTCTGCCGGCTCGTCCTGCTCTATGGCAGGGTCTGTGTCGAGGCGGGGCTTGGGGCGGCGTTTACGCCGCCGCTTTGATTGCTTTTCGAGAGATCGATCCCTCGTTGCCTCCCCGTGTTCCTCGATGTTGCTTCCTTTAGGTGTATCCACCATGTACACATCATGAGATGAGGTGGCTATTCCATGCCCTATAGGCGTTGGTTCATATGCGTCTCCTGCATCGTCGTCCATACCGTCGATGTCCTCGGAGTCGAAGTTGAGCACGTCGTGTAAATTATCGACGGTGGCTACCAAATGGGTGGTGGGTGGGCTTTGAATTTCTTCATCGTCCATATCCCAACTTTGCTGAACGTAGTCCGGCCAAGGCTCTCCTGATAAAGTGAGAGACTTTAGTGACTTCAGAATGTCACCAAAGGGCGAGTGCTGAAAGATGTCCGCGGCGGTGAACTCCATGATCGGCGCCCAATCGGATTCAATCGACAGGCGCGCGGAGGGCTCGGAGTCCGGAGAGGAATCCGGCCCCTCGGAGTCACAGGCCTTGCGGAGTGCGGGGCTGGTGTTCGGCTCGATCGCCTTTGAGATCGCAGCCCCCGAGGCGGTGTCCAACCACTCATCCTCGATTGGCGCAGTAGGCTCCAAATTAAGGGTCGGAACCGAATCGTGTGCGGCCTCCAGGGCACTGTTCGGCGGCAGAGCTAGATCATGCCCATTGAGACAGCGCGGCGTGCTCGGCTGTGGCTCGAATCCGTAGAAGATCAAGTCCCCGCGGATGTCAGCTGTGTAGTTTAAACTTCCAAATCTGACCTGATGGCCAGGGGCGTAGCTTTCGATCTGCTCCAGGTGGCCAAGCGAATTGGCCCGTAGTGCGAAGCCGCCGAAGACGAAGATCTGTCCGGGGAGAAAAGTCTCACCCTGGACCGCATCGTTGTTGATGATCAAAGGAGCCATCGGGCCTAAAAGCGACGACATAGAGGAACTCTCAATGAAAGCACCAATGTCGGTGTCAAAACCGGCGGATCTCGGGTAGGGGGTCCCGAACTGTGCGTCTAGGCGGATGGTAACAGGAGACGAGGGACACAATGTTTTACCCAGGTTCGGGCCCTCTCGATGGAGGTAAAACCCTACGTCCTGCTTGATTAATATTAACGATATGGGTAGTACAAGAGTAGATCTACCACGAGATCAAGGAGGCTAAACCCTAAAAGCTAGCCTATGGTATGATTGTTGTATGTTGGAGTTGTGCTATGGACTAAAACCTTCCAGTTTATATAGACACCGGATAGGGTTAGGGTTACACAAAGTTGGTTACAATGGTAGGAGATGTAAATATCCGCATCGCCAAGCTTGCCTTCCACGCCAAGGAAAGTCCCCTCCGGACAAGGGACGAAGTCTTCAGTCTTGTATCTTCATAGTCCAGGAGTCCGGCTGAAGGTATAGTCCGGCTATCCGGACACCCCCTAATCCAGGACTCCCTCAATGAGTGTGCCCAATTTGGCGTCTACGCCGAATCACTTTGTCACACCACCCATAAGCGCAAGCATGTTTCGTCTTCCACCGAATTATGGTTCGGCGCCCATCCCACAAGTTTCACCAATAGCTAGTACTCAGGTTGGTCCTATGTCATTACCACAAACATCTTCATCTACCTCGGATCCAATTTTAGCTAAATTAAGGGAGGATTTGCATAAGATGTTTCTAGAAACTTTCGGAAATGAGCCAAAAGTAAAGAGTCATGTGTACCAAAAGCCTTATCCTGAACACTTCGATGCAATTTCTAACCCTCAAGGTTATAAGGTTCTTGATTTTGTTAAATTTAGTGGTGAGGGTACGAAAACAACTTGGGAGCATGTTAGTTAGTATCTAGCGCAGTTGGGTGAAGCAGGTTCCATAGAAGAATTGAAAGTGCGTTTATTTCCATTATCTTTAACTGGTACCACATTTTAATGGCTTGCTGCTTTACCACATGGCTCAATTCTCTTATGGTCGCAATTAGAGCAAAAGTTTCATGATCACTTTTATAGCGGCGATAATGAGCTGAAGTTGTCACATCTTACATCAGTTAGGCAGAAACATGATGAATCGATCACCAATTACGTCAAGAGATTTAGAGATATAAGGAACCGATGTTATAGCTTAGTGATAATTGAGAGAGACTTGGCAGATCTTGTTCTTAATGGTTTGAAAACTCACATTAAAGAGAGGTTAGAAAGTTATGAGTTTTTGAGCATTAATCAAGTCTTACAAAAAGCTTTGGCCCAAGAGAGTCGAAGTAAAGAGGTTCATAGGTCTACAACCGATCGTCCTAGAATGCATATGGCTGAACACAATGATGATAATTCGGACGATGAGGTTGATGTCTATACTACTGAAATTGTTTGGTCCTCAATGGCCAAACCCTATATGTGCAATGCTCTTAAGCCGATTCGCAAGAATCATGATGACGAGATGAGGTTTACTTTTGATATATCAAAGTGTGATAAAATATTTGATGCTCTCTTGCAAGATAAGATGATTAGAATATCACACACCATACCGCCGTTTGACGAGCTGAAACAGCGTGCTTATTGCAAGTACCATAATTCATTCTCTCATGCTACTAACGATTGCAATGTTTTTCATCGACGGATACAATCGGTCATTAATGACGGACGATTGAATTTTGCTGAGATGCAAGTTGATAAACATCCCCTCCCGATAAACACCATGGACTTGGAGGGAAAGAAAATGTTGATTCGGCCTAGCATAGCCGAATCTGCTAATAAGGATAATGTTGTTATTGGTGAACCTAGGAAAGGCAAGGAGGGCGACAAAATCTTGGGACGACAGGTCGGCAAAGAAGTATTGAAGATCACCATAAAAAATCCTTCACTCGGGGGGCAACCACAAGTACAAGAAGATACTCATGTTAGATTTATCAAGCCTAAGAATTCAGAAGTTGGCAAGTGGGAAAAGAGTGAAGCTAAGCGCAAGCGAATCAGGCCAACTTTTGATATGTTGTTATCCAAATATGCAAGTCAAGCGGCCGGTTCTAGTTCTAATCGGCCATCACATTCAAAGCGTTCAAGGTTGCCTCCGGAGCAAGAGTTTCGACGCTATGCAAGGCCATATGGGTCATGGGCACCGACATGGATCTCACAACCCTCCTATGCGCCATATTACATGAGAGGCTTCAGTGGAGGATGGGGGCAGCCCCTAGTGGCTCCTTATGCTTTTCATATGGGGCGGGAAGAACCTAGAAGACTTGCTCCCAAGAAGCTTTATTATCCCACACAAGGCCGTTTGAGCTATGGTGCTAATCGGCCAACAAAAATTTATCCAAGCAAGGCCAACAAAAAAGTGTGGCGTGTTAAGTCACCTAATGCAGGAATTGCAGAATGTGACAAGCAAAAGGAGATCAAAAAGCCGATTGTTGGTAATATGGATACTTCTAATGGTGATATTGTTATTGTTCAGCAGGGTTCCATGGTTAATGATCATGAGGCGAGGACAAGCAAGGCCAAACCAAGGGATCCCAAATACACTCAACCTAAGTGGTGTCCTCCCGGTTTAACGAAGACCATGAAAAGAAGATTGCAATGCATGAGGAACCACGAGAAGGTAGAGCATAAAGAGGAGAGGCAAAGGGACGATTTGTTTAGTGAAATTCAGCCCATGGCACTCACAAAACAAGTGTGGAGGCCTAAACAAAAACAAATCACAGATGCTTCTACATTAGCTGCAGCAATACCTTCACCACCGAAAGAGGATGATGCAACCCCTATTACATCGTCCACACCACCTGAAATATCCCCTCCAATTGAGGGAACTTTAAGCCCAATATACACATTGGGAGATGAAGATGAGATGGTGGATTATGAATCTACGCCAGTTCAGGAAGGTATGGATATTAATATGGTATATTACTTACCTGCCAAGTTTCGTGCTACAGGTGAAGAAGGAGAGGTAGCCCAACTGGATTTTGGTCCTAAGAATGCTATCTTCAAGAAGGCAAAAGAACCGGTGAAACACTTGAAACCGTTGTACCTCAAAGGTCATATTAACGGATCGCCGGTTGCTAGGATGCTTGTTGATGGTGGTGCGTGGTAAATCTTATGCCCTACTCGGTCTTCAAGAAGTTGGGGTTAGATGATGATGCATTGATGAAGACCAATATGGTACTTAATGGATTTGAGGGTAAAGAAAAGACAGAGGCCAAAGGTGTGATGTGCATGGAACTTACCATGGGAAGTAAAACTTTGGCCACCACATTCTTCATCGCCGAGGTGCAAGGTAACTATAGTGTTATATTAGGCCGCGATTGGGTTCATGCTAACCAATGTGTGCCATCTACCATGCATCAATTCTTAATACAATGGGTCGATGATGAGGTAGAAGTCATTCAGGCGGATAATTCGGCTTGTGTTGCTTTAGCCGATGCATCGGTGGATTGGAATCATCCCGATGTTACTTGCTTAACGGGGCGCGACCTCTCGGAGTTTGATTTCCTTAGTGCTACAAGGAACGGGTTCATTCCCATATCTTTAAAGACGATTGGTGGTAATCGGTTACAAGGTATGATGTGAACAAGAAGTTAAAATCAACGGTCGATATATAACTATCCCCCTAAGTAAAGACATGGCCGATATATGACTATCGCCCTTAGCATAAATCATGGCCGATATATAATTATCGCCCTAAACACATATAAATGGACGATGGTGTGTTGACATCGTCCTTAGAACAAACTCTGGGCAAATTATTTTTCGGCATCCAAGTTGTGCCGAAAAACAGGGGTGCATGTGTTGACACCAGATTTTGGCACGGTCCGGAACTTAATTAATATGGCCTCAAATGGAGAAGTGATCTACATAAAAATGTTTCGTATAGTCGATACGAACATCTTTGAAGTTTGGGCTATCGCCATCCGATCTCATTTCAAAGGCCGAAGTTGTATTCGAAATACTGAGATTTTGTATTCAGAACACTATTCGGCTCATTATGCCCCCAAGACTGTCCCGTATGGAAAAATGATCTACACGAATTATCTTCGCCTCGTCGAAACGATTGATTTTGATATACATATTGTCCCAATCCAAGGTCGTATGCAAAAGTTAGAGCCCGCACAGTGCGACCCTCCAGTGGGCAAAATATGACACCCGGAACCAGACACATGTGTGGGTATGTCTGATGAGCTGCGTGAATATTTAGCTGTTTTGCGCGAGCAATTTGGCCCTGAAGATGACCTCAGATCAAACAATGTTCAACATGAAAGTTGTTCTCCTCGTCTAAATGGACAAGATTGCTTTTGGGCTCGTTTTCATCCGAGGTCGTTTACCACCACAAAAAAGACCAGCAATGTGCAGCCAGTTTAAACCGAACATTTTTGGAAAGTTCGGACAAAACCAATCCGAATTTGACTAGGGTTTTGGACGTGAATCCAAACCTTTTCCTTGCACGGGAAGTCCAGCCGCCTCTTATATAACCAAGGGGTGACGGTCGATTGAACAACAACACACAATCGCAAAACGCATCTACTTTTTACCCTACCTTTACATGTCTCCCTTGTTCTTTCTCTCTCGTTCTTCGTTCGTTCTTCGTATTGAAGGGCCACGATCTTCGAGGATCTAGAGGCGGGCGAACCGACCTAGGGCAGCCCATAGCTGCCGCGCGTCCAGACGGGGTCCCTCCTGGGCGCGTGTGGTTTCGGGTCCGGAAAAGCGCCCACCGGATTGCTTGCGTACCGCGCTTCCGAATGGGTCTCCTTCGACGTGAGCTGCGGTGCATCACCCTCGGTGTTGGAGGTACACAGTGACATGTTCGTGTGCGAACAGTATGGAATCAGATTGCCTTTTTTCAGGAGGGCTACTAATACAGGGACGCACATGTTATAGAAAAAATGTGTTATACTTTAACGTAATAGATTTTTTTTGCGGGGACTTTAACGTAATAGATTGACGAAGAAAAACGAATGCTTGGAGCGAGCGTCTACCTGCTTGGTCGTATGTGTTTACTTCAATACCGTTGGGAAAAAAAGAAGAAAATTGCATGTTTATAGATTTGTTGTTGGTAGCTCGTGTGTGCTTTTAGCAAATCTACGGCTACCTCGTCTGCGTTTTTAGTCAAGCGTGTGGGCTTCTGCTTTTCTTTTTTGAGAAACTCTTGGCAGGCGTGAGGGCTCCTCCTGTTGGGCTTTTGCTGGCGAGCATGTTGGGCTTTTGCCTGACCTAGAATCTGAGGCTTCATGTTTAGTTGCAAAGAGAACCACGAAAGGGATTCTCTCCATCACGTGTTCATGCCAATTTTATTATCCGTTAATCAATCTGGTCAGTTTATTTTTTGGCAATAGTGCGGGCTGCTGGTTCTTTCAATATCTCCGTTTAGAATGCCAGACTATTTGTAACGTGACGTGTTATATTGCCTGTACATGAACATAAAACTTGTATGTAACGTTACATCTTTTAAATCTCAACTGTCAATGTCTAAAATTAACGATTGTGATAATCTAATATATGTGGATCAATATGGTGGCTTATTTGACTTCTGTCTTAATTATATAATAATAGATAGATGAAGGACCTAGCATGGATAGGAGGGATGAACACTGGAGCAGGATCAAGAATGGAGATGAAGGCGCACGCGAAGGGATCCAGAATGGCGTTTCTAGTGCATATTTAAGCACTTTGAAGCCTCCGTGATGACCTACAAGGACATGGACGAAATATACAAGATGCCCTTCATAAATTTCGTCAATAGCTTGTTTTAGATGCTGCGCCGCCTTATTTTTGGGCCAGGCCCATATAATTTAGAAATACTTAAGTATAGATTGTTTTAAGAGTCCGTGTGTGTGGGTAAACAAAGTAAGGGCTGGTTTCGGACCCCTCCTACAAGGGGTCACGACATTCCCCGCTACTCCTCCATATATATAGCCCTTACGTTAAAAGTTTGCCATAGCTGCAACTTCGCGTACTTCGTTTGCGTTCAACGACCAGATCAAGACGTCACATAACCCCACTTGATCAACAAAATTTTCCTCTTTTGTTCGTAATATCCAGATTGCAATTTAAGTTTCTTGCTTGTTCTTCGTTCGCTTGCAGTAAACAGACCTTCCTGGTCAGGTTGATCGTGCTCCAACATGGTCAATAACCTCTCGGCGTTGGTTTAGCGATTGCTAAGGCGCGGCGTCCTCGCACGTTTGTAGTCAGATTGTCAAAGTCTACTCCATCAAAAACGATAGCCACCATTTCATCGAAACATCGGGACACCTTCGCCTCTATCAAGTGGTATCAGATTTCTGGGTTGCTCGGTGAGATTATACAGTTTTTCGTAGTTTAGATCGAGTCTGTTCTTCATACCTACAGTCCACGAAAAAGCCAACAAAAATTAGGGTTAGTCCATCATAGCCATTGCATAATCTTTTCGGTATCTGCTTTGCTGAATTTTCGGTTGCATCTCGTGTCAAGTTGCTGGTCTTAGTGTCTAGTTTCCCTTAGAGTTTTGAGTTTTGTTCACAAGTTGTCACGCTGCCGCCGCACCATCTTCATTGTTGTTTCCATATACCACCACCACCAACATCTTCCTTACCGATGTCGCGCCGTGATTTTGTTAGTGTTCTAGGCTCGCGTCTCTAGCATGGGTCTAGCCTAGTGTCGGTGTACTAAAGTAGGGGTACCTTAGTACCCCAGACTTGTGCACGGGCAGTTGTAGCACCCTGCGGCGAGGCCCGCCCAGGAAGCGCCAAGAGAGGACCAAGCATTCAAGACAAGGCCCCCGGCAAGAGGAGCTTGCCGGGCCAAGAAGACAAGACCCCGGCAAGAGGAGCTTGCCGGGACGACTATGCCCATGTAATACCATCCAAGAACAAAGTATACGAGACAGAAGATCGAGACCCCGACAAGAGGAGCTTGTCGGGAAGGCCGAACCCAGGCACCACAAGAGAAGCCCGCCACGGCGCGCCATGCGCCCCGGCAAGGCCTGGTAGCCGACAAGCTATCAGGCACAGGAAGACGACCCCCGCGGCAAGCCACTTGGCGCGGCAAATCGCCACCTCAGGACTGCGCTCCAGCTCGCCCGCCCACGCGTCGCTCCGGGGCTTCCCCCAAGGGCACGTGGCGGGGCACCGCGCAGCCTGGGGTATGCGGTGGCATGCAGCCACCGCCGTGGCGAGCGGTGGCGCACCTAACGGTCCGCCTCGGTGCTGTCCAGGCGACCGTGACGGGCATTTAATGCCCTTGTCCCCTACCGTCAGAAGTAGGTATGATAACACTGTGCCGCACTGTAGCGCCACTGTTCCCGCACTATTACAACTACCACCCCTTTTACACTTTTACCCCTTTCTCTTACGTTGACACCTGTCGGTGACCCCTTTGCGCTATAAAAGGAGGCCCGTGTGCAACGTAGAGGGGGTTCCGGGGTTCGGAGATTGGGGTTCCGGGGTTCGGAGATTGGGAACCCAGACAGCCATACGCTCGGTGCAGCTAGCTCTCCAAGCTCCCGAGCTCCCCAGTTCAATACAACCAAGCAGGAGTAGGGTTTTACGCGTCCATCGCGGCCCGAACCTGGGTAAACCGCCCGTGTGCTCGCCTCGATCTGCTCTCCGTGCTCCCTCCGCCCCCTCACCGGACAACGAAAGGGGCTCCGGCCCCATAGGTGCTCGCGGGGGACCCAGTCCGCCCCGACATCTTTGGCGCGCCAGGTAGGGGGAACCGGGGGACAGCCCGCTCCTGCGGATCCCAGGATCCGTCCAGTCGAAGCAGGTGTCCCCGATAAGCCTTGCTCCGGCAAGCAGATCAGCAGTCTGAACGCTGAGGAACAGTCCGCTCCTGCGGATCCGAGGATCTGTCCAGTTGAAGCGGGGGTTCCCGACAAGCTTTGGCATTCTTTCCCACGGGCTCGTGTGCGGCCCTCCTCGAGTATCCACTCGCGCAGAGACTGGGCAAGAAGCAGCTGCTCCTTGAGGAGGACCGCCTTCTGGCCGCTGGGCGAACGATTCGCCTCCAGCGAACTCTGCGCCGCTCCCGTAGCCGCAGAAGTTAGCGCCAGAAGTCACGAGAAAGGCGACCTCGTTCCCCGGCGCGCCTCGTCCGCCGGGGTGCCGAACGAGTTGACGCCGACCGTGGGAGGAATCTTGCCAGCGCGGTTGCCGGAACCCGTTCCGCCAACCATCCTCTCTGCCCAAGTCTTGCCGCAGTTGCATGTGATCCTTAGCGCAGAGAGGGGCACGGATCCCCAAGCATAGCTACGCCTAGCTCCAGAGGGTCGTGAGGCCCTGCGCCTTTGCCTACCCCCAGGATGGGCTGGATGCTGCCCAAGGAGGTTTTACCCTACCGGGCGGCAAGCGATAAGAAAAGATAAGTTGCTGGAGCTCGAGCAATTGCCCCATCAATTTTTAAGAGTTATCTCCCTCGAACGACCGAGCCTTGGTTGAGAGGCCTGAGCGCGGAAGGACCGGCACGAGACTGGTTGCGCCCTCATTTCGTTTCGAGTCCGCTCAACGACTTGAGTGTGCTACACCCCGAGTAGCGTCCTCACTTTGTTTCGAGCTCGCCCGGCACCCTAAGCGTGCTGCGACCGCAGTCGCACCTCTTACTTTGCCTTGAGCCTGCTCAACAATCTGAGTGAGCGGCAACCAGCCGCGGCGAGGTTTCTTGCCGGTGGTAGCCCCGCCAGCGGGTCGCTGACGTCCCGCACTCGGCGCCCGTGGCAAGGCGGAGGCCTACGCCGGCAAGTCCCCGAAAGCGTAGGGCGGAAACAAACAAGGCGCCGGTCAAGTAGAGGAGATAACAGTGCGATGCATTGCCTAAGATAAAAAGTTATATTACAAAATGCCTTACTGCTGCTCTAACCAGCCGTTTCCATGGCATATTTAACAGCGGCAGGGAAAGGAGATAAAAGAAAGGGGCAGGCGGCCTAGTCCACGCGGTCGCCCTCGATCCTCTTGACCCCGGCCGCCTTCTTGACGATAGGGGCGATGAGGGCCTGGATCCCCGTCAGGTCTGCGTTCTCCGGCAAGGGCCTGAGGACGTTGGTGAGCCTGATGTCGGGGTTGCGGAAAACGATCTTCACCAGCACCCTCTCGAGGGCCCCGGAGATGGCCTCCCGCGTCTCGTCGGCCAGCTCCTTCGGAAGCGACGTTCGGAGGTGCTGGAGCGCCTGCACCACCCCCTGGAAGAAGGAAGTGAGCTTGGCGCTGGGCACGACGTCCTCGTCGGTGAGGGACTGGTGGCCCTCGATCCCCAGCGACGTCAGCTCCTTGTCGATGGTGGCGGCGATGTCGACGAGGCCCTCGGTCCACCGCTCCACCGTATCCCTGAAAGTGTTCTGGGAAACGGCGGCGCGCCTCAGCAGCTCCTCGTTGCCGTCGACCTCCTTCCGTAAAGCCGCCTCCCGCTCCTTAGCGCTGTCCAGCGTCTTGCCGAGCGCCTCCAATTTCAGTTCCAGAGTGGAGTTGGAATTCTTGGCGACGTCAAGCTCCTGGATCTTCTCGGCGAAGCGACCCTGAAGCTCACCGAGGGTGAACGCACCCTTCTCGTGCTCCTGCCGGAGCGCGGCGAGCTCCTCGTCCTTTGCCTTGAAGTCGGAATCGAGCTGCGCCACCCTCGCCTCCAGCCCCTTCTTGGTGACCTCAGCGGCTGCAGTAGCGTCCTGCGCCTTCTTCAGGTCTCCGCTGAGCGCCCGCTCGCGCGCGGCAACCTCCTCCTCGTGGTTGGCGAGGCTGGCCGTTTTCAGCACCAGCTCGCCTTCCCGCGCGGATAACTCCGCGGCGGCAAGCCTCTGCTGCTCCTCGGCCTCCGCCTTCTCAAGGATAAAGGCCGTCCGCGCCTCGCCAAGCTGCCTCCGCTCCTCCGCCAGGGACTGGACGGCCTGCTGGTTGAGCTCCCGGAGCTCGGCGGCGCGCCTCTCCATGTCCGCACCCGCCTTCGCGACAAGGGCCTCTCGCCGCTCCACTTTGGCCTGCCGGGCCCGGTAGAGCGACACAAGCCTACGGAACAGCTGCTCCTCCTCGGGCTCATTGCCGCTGGAGTTTGGCACGTCCACCACCGTCAGCCCGGTGGAGGCAAGCACCTCTCCGTCCAAGGCCTCCCCCTCAACAGGCGCCCTGGAGCTCGACTCCCAGGGGAGCCTGATGAAGACGCCGTCGCCTGCTTTCAGGTAGGCGCCCGCCGGGGGCTCTTCGGAGTCCGCCGCGGCGGCGGCGGCAGGGTCGCTGGCCGGCGGAGTGCCCGACGCCCCCGTCACCTCGGGGCCGTCAGCACGACTACCGGTCCCCTCGCCCCAGGCGGCCGCATCGGCTTTGGCGGCCTCGGCCTCCCCGTCGCCCGCGGGGATATCAACGCCGTCCGCCTCCTGAGCGCCGGCAACGTCGTCGGCATCGCCATGCGCGCCCTCCTCGACGACGACCTCAGCCTCTATCGAATCCGAGGCGGGCGGGTCTGAGGAAAGGAGAAAGATCAATCGAACGAGTCAAAGGAAGAAAAGACCAAGGGGAGCTTTTCTGCGCAAGGGAGAGTTACCGGTGACGGGGTCCGAAGCCGCGCTCGCCGCGGCTGGGGGATCATTGGCCGCGTCCCCCGTCGGAAGGTCCTCCCTTGACGGGGGCTCCTCCCTCGCCGGGGATCTCTCCCTTGGCAGGGTAGTAGACGCGGTCGGCACGGCGGGGGCGCCCTCTGGACGCGCCCGCCGGAACTGCTCCGCTCCTGCCCAAAAGCAACAACTTCGCATCAACAACAAGAAGAAGGAGAGCTCGCGTACGCGCCAAGCGGCAGGAGCAAGTCATGTGCTCACGCTGGGGGCTGCGTTGCGGGCTGCCCTGAGGATCCCCTGCCGGGTCCGGTAAGGACGCCTCCGACACGACCTCGCTTGCCGGGGGAGATTCGTCATCAAGGATGACCCACGGGATCCTCGATCTCTTCGCTCTCCTCTGAGCCAGGGTCCTGAAAAGGGGACCGGGTTAAGGGAAGGGCGAACGAGCTGTCGAACAGGACGAACCAACAGGGAAAAAGATATGAGCTCCATAGGGAACTTACTCTCCGTCCTCCTCGTCGTCGGAGCTGAGCGCAGAATAGTCGAAAACCGGCTCGGCTCTGGCGCGGGGGGACAGGGGAGTGGGCTCCCGGGGCCGCTTGGCGGGGGCAGTAGATGACTCCGCCCCCGTCGACGCCGCGGCGCGGGGCGCAGCGGCAACCGAAGCCCCAGCCCGCGAAGACCCCGCTCCCGCTGCCGACCCGGCCCTGCGGAGGCGCCTCCTCGGCTGGGCCGGGGGCTCCGCCTGCGGCGAGCCGCCCGGAGGCTGCAGGAAGGCAACGCCGACCTCCGGCAAGCCGCTCGCGCCTTGGGCAGACTCATCCTCGCCGCCGTGCCCGGCTGGTTCCCCCTGGTCGACAAGCTCCGTCGGGTCGGCGAGGCTCTCTGCCTCCGCCGCCTCCGCCTCGGCCTCAGTGAACCCAGCTTCGCCCGCGGCCGCGGCGGCCGCCGCCTCCTCCATCCTGGAGGCAATGTAAGCCAACTCCGCCGCGGTGGTGTCTCGGATGAGGCCACCCTTCTCGGCGGGATTGACTGGCTCCCCCTCCAGGCCGTCGAAGAAGGCCCGCACGACATCCTCCGGCGGCTCCTGCCAGGTCGCGTTGATCCCATGCGAGTCGCACAATGGCATCATCGCAAGGATATGGCTGAGCGACGAGTTGTTGCACAAGGGAACGACGCCCGGCGGTAGCCAGAACCACTCCGGGTGGTCGGGGTCGTGCTTGAACAACTCCTTCAACATCGCGTCGTGCTCCAGCACGGTGAAGTTGAAATTGAGGCCCGGACGCAGCCTCATGATGTCCGCCGCATTCTGGAACTCCCAGGCCGGCCTCCCCCTCTCTTGCAGGGGGGCGATCCGGCGGCGAAGGAAATCCGCGCCGACGGCGCCGACGGTGAGACCGGCGAGCCTGAGACGCAGGATCCGGGTGATGGCGATCTTCAATCTGACATCGTCCGGGGACACCTCGCTCCAGCCATCGCCGCGCACCACCGGAGTTCGGCGCACGACGGTGAACGGCTGCGGATGGTCCTCGACAATCAAGCACCATTCCGCCCTCCACTCCTCCCACCTGCCGCGGAGGTCCCCATCTAAGTAGGCCTCCTTCTTGCCGGACCGGGAAACCCAGGCGATCCCACCGGACAGCGGCTCTCCTTTCTCCACCCGAGGGGCAAAGAAGTGCCGGAAGAGGGCCACGTTGGGACGAACTCCGACGAAGTTCTCGCAGAGGTGCGTGAAGACCGCCATTGTCAGGACGGCATTGGGGGTAAAGTCGAGGAGGTGGAGGCCATAGGTGTTCATGATTTCACAGAAGAACTCCGAGTAAGGCGGGCAGAGCCCGCAGTCGAAGAAGACGACGAAGAAAGGATACCCGGTCGGGTACTGCTTCTGGGCGTCGGCGGGAAGCACCCGCGTGCGCGGATGCGCTCGCGTCTTCGTCGACCAGAAGAGGCGGTACTTGTCCCTCAGCTCCACCGCACCGAGCTGGGGGGGGGGGGAACGTCGCCGTCTCCTTCCGAAGCGCTTCGAGCCGTAGCGCCTCGGCCGATTTCGCAGCCTCCCCCTTCGCCTTATCGCTCTTCGGGGCCATGGCGGGGGCGGGGGAGGGGGATCGTCGAAGTTGACGACGCCGGGCGCTCCAAGGACAGATCGCTGCTGTCTCTGAGAGAAGGAGGTGGCAGAGGTTTTAGAGAGGTAGCAACCAAGGGAAGGGCGAACCGCCCCTACTTTCCTCCGCTTATAAGAGGAAGAGGTGGGGGGGGGGGGACGCTTCGCCTCTCCGAATAAAGAGACCGTGCGCGACGTGACGCGCGCCTGCGCGGTTCAGCCCCGCGCACGCCACCCACGTCACGCTCACCCCGGGCGTTTCGCCCCCACGACGCCGCGATAAGCGCGCGCCGCCTGGGGAAGGTGCGACGGGTGCGGAGTTAAGGAGCAGCGCGACCAAGGCCACGCGTGCCCGTGCACTGTTAGGGCCCGGCCCAACGACGCTCGGCACCGTGTGTGGCCCAGGCCCGGGGGCTCCTGTCGGTGTACTAAAGTAGGGGTACCTTAGTACCCCAGACTTGTGCACGGGCAGTTGTAGCACCCTGCGGCGAGGCCCGCCCAGGAAGCGCCAAGAGAGGACCAAGCATTCAAGACAAGGCCCCCGGCAAGAGGAGCTTGCCGGGCCAAGAAGACAAGACCCCGGCAAGAGGAGCTTGCCGGGACGACTATGCCCAGGTAATACCATCCAAGAACAAAGTATACGAGACAGAAGATCGAGACCCCGACAAGAGGAGCTTGTCGGGAAGGCCGAACCCAGGCACCACAAGAGAAGCCCGCCACGGCGCGCCATGCGCCCCGGCAAGGCCTGGTAGCCGGCAAGCTATCAGGCACAGGAAGACGACCCCCGCGGCAAGCCACTTGCCGCGGCAAATCGCCACCTCAGGACTGCGCTCCAGCTCGCCCGCCCACGCGTCGCTCCGGGGCTTCCCCCAAGGGCACGTGGCGGGGCACCGCGCAGCCTGGGGTATGCGGTGGCATGCAGCCACCGCCGTGGCGAGCGGTGGCGCACCTAACGGTCCGCCTCGGTGCTGTCCAGGCGACCGTGACGGGCATTTAATGCCCTTGTCCCCTACCGTCAGAAGTAGGTATGATAACACTGTGCCGCACTGTAGCGCCACTGTTCCCGCACTATTACAACTACCACCCCTTTTACACTTTTACCCCTTTCTCTTACGTTGACACCTGTCGGTGACCCCTTTGCGCTATAAAAGGAGGCCCGTGTGCAACGTAGAGGGGGTTCCGGGGTTCGGAGATTGGGGTTCCGGGGTTCGGAGATTGGGAACCCAGACAGCCATACGCTCGGTGCAGCTAGCTCTCCAAGCTCCCGAGCTCCCCAGTTCAATACAACCAAGCAGGAGTAGGGTTTTACGCGTCCATCGCGGCCCGAACCTGGGTAAACCGCCCGTGTGCTCGCCTCGATCTGCTCTCCGTGCTCCCTCCGCCCCCCTCACCGGACAACGAAAGGGGCTCCGGCCCCATAGGTGCTCGCGGGGGACCCAGTCCGCCCCGACACTAGGACCAGCACAGTACCGTCGTTGAGCGTTTATTCAACTTTGCATCTCTGAATTGATTATTGCTAACCTTTTTGCTACCATATTATATGCCATCCCAGCTCCACATACATCTATGTCATGCATTGGACTCTCCCTGGCAATCACTCTATCCAAGCTTTGAGACTTTTGGCTACAACGGTTGATGATCACCGCCTGCCGCTGGGTAAGAACTGGTAAGGATTTGAGATTTGCTTGAGGGATTTGTGACACCCCACCACCACCACTTTCTAGTAGTTTGTAGGATCATATTCTTGTGTGTTTCTATTGCTGCTAACCATGACAGGATCACAAGCCGACGAGATTGACTGGGAGAACATGACGAAGAAGGAGCTTCATGATAAATTTCAGAAAATGGTGGGTCAACAGGTGGAAGACGTGATGGCTAGCTTTGGAAAGGCACTGGAGAGGATTGATGACATTGATAAGACAATTGACACCAAGTTGGACGCCAAGTTCGATGAAGTGCTGGCACGTCTACCACAACCACCAGTTGCCTCTGTTGCACCATTGCAACAACATCAATAACCACCTCCACATCGTGATCCAGCAGGACAAGCGCAGCGTGTTCCTCTTGAGCCAGGACAAAATTCTGGTGCCGTTGCTACTGATGTTGATGCTTCTATAGCTCCTGTTGCTACTCCAGAGGTGGAGGACCATTATGAGGACGAGGTTGATCAAAATCAGAACTATGTGCGACCACCAGCACCACCACCACCAGTCGTCCTCATGTATATCTTCGCAACGGTAGGGCTGCACCACCACCTGAGGTACGAGATCACGACCATCTTCCTAAACTAAAATTGAATATTCCGAGGAGAGACGTGTTCCTGGTGCTGTCTATGCTTTCACTAGTTTTGCATGTGTTTGGTGGTCTGAACATTGTAGATTATTTCCTATTCCAGCTACTTGGGCCGGTTTGAAAACTACTATGCGTATTCGTTGGGTTCCACCATACTATCAGCGTGAATTACTTCAAAAAATATAGCGTTTAAGACAAGGAAAAACATGTAGAAGAATTTTATCAAGAATTACAAACTGGCATGATTAGATGTGTTATTTTTGAGGATAGTGAAGCTATGCTTGCATGTTTTATGGGTGGATTAAATAAAGAGATTCAGACCATTCTAGAGTATAAGGAGTATAATAATATCACTCATTTATTCCATCTTTCTTGCAAAGCTGAACGTGAAGCGCAGGATCGACAGGCATTGGCGTGAACTAATTTTTCTGCAGGTTGATCTTCATCATGGACACCACATACATCCTCTACTCCCACACGTCCTACTGCAACACCACTAACTTCAGCCGCCAATTCCAACCGAGATACAAGAAAATAGGAACCACCACCACCATCTGCCAGGAGTACACCTTCTGGGCCTGCCCAGAGCTCTTCTTCATCCATGGCATCAACAGGGCACACACATGATATTATTTGTCGCCGTTGTAAGGTTAGAGGTCATTATGCGAGAGAATGCCAATCTCCGCGTGCTATGATTGCTACTGAGAATGGTGGGTATGAGTGAAGAAAACGGTGGAGATGATTCTGATCATGAGACTCAAGACATGTCTGCTGAAGATGTTGACAGGTATGAAAGTTTAGTTGCTCAACATGTTTTGAGTGTGCAGGTCACACAAGCTGAGCAAAATCAGAGGCACAATTTGTTCCATACAAAGGGGGTTGTGAAGGAACATTCTATTCGCGTCATCATAGATGGAGGGAGTTGCAACAACTTGGCTAGCATAGAGATGGTGGAGAAGCTATCTCGGACCACAAGACCACATCCACATCCTTACGGCATCCAATGGTTCAACAACAGCGGCAAGGTTAAGGTAACACGTACTGTTCGTGTGCATTTTAGTATCTCTACATATGTTGATTGTGATGTGGTACCCATGCAAGCATGTTCCTTATTACTTGGTAGACCATGTAAATTTGATAAAAATTCTGTACACCATGGTAGAAACAATCTGTACACTCTTGTTCATAAGGATAAACATATTACTTTGCTTCCTATGACTCCTGATTCCATTTCGAAAGATGATATTAATAGAGCTAATAAAGCAAAACAGGAGAAAAATAAGAGTGAAAATTAGATTGTGGCAAAAGAATTTGAGCAACAAATGAAGCCTAATAATAAACCATCTAGTGTTGCTTGTGAAATTAAATTGAAAAGTGCATGTTTACTTGACACCGAATCTGATATTGATGATCTAGATTTCAGCAAATCTGTTAGCTACGCTTTTGTGTGCAAAGAGGCATTATTTTCATTCGAGGACATGCCTTCCTATTTGCCTCCTGCTGTCACTAAGACTTTGCAGGAGTTCGCTGACGTCTTTCCACAAGACGTGCCACAGGGATTACCACCTATTCGCGGGATTGAGCATCAAATTGACTTAATTCCCAGTGCTCCGCTGCCAAACTATGGGCCATACCGTACCAATCTAGAGGAGACGAAGGAGATTATGCATCAAGTACAGGAGCTGCTCGACAAAGGTTATGTACGCGAATCCCTTAGTCCTTGTGTTGTTCCTATTATACTAGTTCCAAAAAAAGATGGTATGTCGCGTATGTGTGTTGATTGTAGAGGCATTAATACTATAACTATTCGTTATTGTCATAAAAAATATGGTATGTCTGCTGAAGATGTTGACAGGTATGAAAGTTTGGTTGCTCAACGTGTTCTGAGTCTGCAGGTCACACAAGCTGAGCAAAATCAGAGGCATAATTTGTTCCATACAAAGGGAGTTCTGAAGGAACGTTCTGTTCGCGTCATCGTAGATGGAGGGAGCTGCAACAACTTGGCTAGCATGGAGATGGTGGAGAAGCTATCTCTCACCACAAGACCACATCCACATCCTTACTACATCCAATGGTTCAACAACAGCGGCAAGGTTAAGGTAACACATAGTACTTTCATTGGACGATTTGTGTTGTTCCTATTATACTAGTGCCAAAAAAAGATGGTATGTCACGTATGTGTGTTGATTGTAGAGGCATTAATACTATTACTATTCGTTATCGTCATCCTATTCCTAGGCTAGATGATATGCTTGATGAATTGAGTGGCTCTCCAATACTCTCCAAACTTGATTTGCGTAGTTGATACCATCAAATTCATATGAAATTGGGAGATGAATGGAAAACAACATTTAAAACTAAGTTTGGTTTCTATGAGTGGTTAGTCATGCCTTTTGGGTTAACTAATGCACCTAGTACTTTCATGAGATTAACGAACGAAGTTTTACATGCTTTCATTGGACGATTTGTGGTAGTCTATTTTGATGATATACTGATTTATAGCAAATCTTTGGAAGAACATTTTGAACATTTACATGCTATTTTTGTTGCTCTATGTGATGCACGTTTGTTTGGTAACCTTGGGAAGTGCTCCTTTTGCATCGACATAGTATCTTTTCTTGGCTATGTTGTTACTCCACAGGGAATTGAAGTTGATAAAGCCAAGATTGAATCTATTGAGAGTTGGCCGCACCCCCAAACGGTCGCACAAGTGAGGAGTTTTCTTGGACTCGCTAGTTTCTATAGGCGTTTTGTGAGAGATTTTAGCACCATTGCTGCACCTATCAATGAGCTTACAAAGAAGGATGTGCCTTTTGTTTGGGGTACCGCATAGGAAGAAGCCTTCACGGTATTGAAAGATATGTTGACACATGCTCCATTACTCCAACTTCCTGATTTTAATAAGACTTTTGAGCTTGAATGTGATGCTAGTGGAATTGGATTAGGAGGTGTGTTATTACAAGATGGCAAACCTGTTGCATACTTTTCTGAAAATTTGAGTGGGCCTAGTCTGAACTATCCTACTTATGATAAAGAATTATGTGCTCTTGTTCGGACCTTAGAATCATGCAATATTATTTATGGCCCAAAGAATTTGTTATACATTCCGATCATGAATGTTTGAAACACACTAAAAGTCAAGCAAAATTCAACCATAGACATGCTAAATGGGTTGGATTCATTGAGACTTTCACTTATGTTATTAAACACAAGAAGGGTAAAGAAAATGCTATTGCTGATGCATTGTCTCGTCGTTATACTATGCTTTCACAACTTGACTTTAAAATATTTGGTGTGGAGACCATCAAAGATCAATATGTGCATGATGCTAAATTTAAAGATGTATTACAGAGCTGTAAAGAAGGGAGAACAGGTAACAAGTTTGTCGTTAACGATGGGTTTGTGTTTCGTGGTAACAAGCTATGCATTCCTGCTAGTTCTGTTCGTCTTTTGTTGTTGCAAGAGGCGCATGGAGGAGGATTAATGGGACACTTTGGCGTGAAGAAGACGATGGACGTACTTGCTACACATTTCTTTTGGCCAAAGATGAGACGGGATGTTGAGCGTTTTGTTGCTCGCTGCACTACATGTCAAAAAGCTAAGTCACGACTCAATCCTCATGGTTTATATATGCCTTTGTCTATACCTAGTGTTCCTTGGGCGGATATATCTATGGATTTTGTTTTAGGTTTACCTCGAACAAAGAAGGGGAGGGATAGCATATTTGTTGTCGTGGATAGATTCTCAAAAATGGCACACTTTATACCATGTCATAAAAGCGATGATGTTGTTAATGTTGCTGATTTGTTCTTTCGTGAAATTATTCGCTTGCATGGTGTGCCAAATACTATTGTTTCAGACCGTGATACTAAATTTCTTAGCCACTTTTGGAGATGTTTATGGGCTAAGTTGGGGACTAAACTGCTTTTTAGTACTACTTGTCACCCCCAAACTGATGGACAATCTGAAGTAGTCAATAGAACATTGTCTACTATGCTTAGGGCTACTTTGAAGAATAACAAGAAAATGTGGGAAGAATGCTTGCCTCATATTGAATTTGCTTATAATCGTTCACTGCATTCTACTACTAAGATGTGCCCTTTTGAGATTGTGTTTGATTTTCTACCTCGTGCACCTATTGATTTGTTGCCTCTTCCATCTTCGAAGAAGCTTAATTTTGATGCTAAACAACGTGCTGAATTGATCTTTAAAATGCATGAGTTAACTAAGGAGAACATTGAGCGTATGAATGCTAAATATAAACTTGCTCGAGATAAGGGTAGATAACGTGTTGTGTTTGCACCTGGAGATATTGTTTGGTTACATTTGCGTAAGGATAGATTTCCTGATTTGCGCAAATCAAAGCTAATGCCATGTGATGCTGGTCCTTTTAAAGTGTTAGAGAAAATAAATGATAATGCATATAAACTTGAGCTGCCTGCAGATTTTGGGGTTAGTCCCACTTTTAACATTGCAGATTTGAAGCCTTATTTGGGTGAGGAAGATGAGCACCCGTCGAGGACGACTTCATTTCAAGAAGGGGAGGATGATGAGGACGTCAATACCATTGTCACACCCACAACCCCTGCTGCTATACATACTGGACCAATTACTAGAGCCCGCGCACGCCAATTGAATTACCAGGTACTTTTGTTTCTTGGTGAAAATTCTAATGTTCATGAGAATATGATGCTGCCTAAATTGGATACATTTGGGTTGATTACTAATGAAGGGCCTAGCATGGATAAGAGCGATGAACACTGGAGCAGGATCAAGCATGGAGATGAAGGCGCGCGCGAAGGGATCCATAATGGCATTTCTAGTGTATATTTAAGAACTTTGAAGCCCCCGTGATGACCTACAAGGACATGGACAAACTATACAATATGCTCCTTCATAAATTTCGTCCATAGCTTATTTTAGGTGTTGTGCCACCTTATTTTTGGCCCAGGCCCATGTAATTTTGAAATACTTAAGTATAGGCTGTTTTTAAAGTCCGTCTGCGTGGGGAAACAAAGTTAGGGTTGGTTTCGGACCCCTCCTACAAGGGGTCACGAAATTGCCCACTACTCCTCCATATATACAGCCCTTAGGGCATCGTTTAGACTTTGGGTTTTGTTTAGATTAGAAGTTCGCCATAGCTGCAACTTCACGCACTACGTTTGTGTTCAACGACCAGATCAAGGCGTCACATAACCCCACTTGATCAATAAAGTTTTCCTCTTTTATTCGCAATATCCAGATTGGAATTTCAGTTTCTTGCTTGCTCTTCGTCTGCTTGCTGGAAACAGACCTTCGTTGTCAGGTTGATCGTGCTCCGGTGTGGTCAATAAGCTCTTGGAGTTGGTTTAGCAATTGCTAATGCACGACGTCCTCGCACGTTCGTAGTCAGATCGTTAAAGTCTACTCCACCAAAAACGATAGCCACCATATCATCGAAACATCGGGAAACCTTCGCCTCTATCATCTGGTCTTAGTGTCTAGTCCCTTAGAGTTTTGAGTTCTATTGCTAGGTTGTCACGCCGCCGCCACACCATCGTCAGCATCGCTGCCGCACCATCGTCATCACGGCTGCTATATACAGCCATCGCATATACACCGCCAATCCGAGTCCATATACACCACCACATATCCACCGCCATCATGCCAATCTGAGTCCACCTCCATCATAGATTTTCCACCAGTCTGTGTGTTCCACCGCCCCTACATATATCCGCCACCAGTCCGAGTTCCACCAGATTCTTCTCCGCCACCAATCCTATTCCGAGTTCAGAATTTCGTTCTCTGTTATTGATTTGCAGATCACGTACTAGTACGAGTCATGACCAAGTCGGACTCCCCAACATCTATGCCACCCGTAGAAGAAAAAGAGTTCCAGTTTAAAAAAAACTAAGTCTAGAAAATTCTGGCAAGGCAGTTTTTAGACCATTTGTAGACTTTTCCAAAAAAAATAGCAGAGCAAAAAAAAGACAAAAGTAAAAAAGAGAAAAAAATTCAGTGTGTTCTTATCCTTGTTTACGTGTCGCGTCGTGATTTTGTTAGTTTTCTAGGCTCTCGTCTCTAGTACAGTCTAGCCTAGGACCAGCATGTTATCGTCATGGTGCGTTTATTGAACTTTGCATCTCTGAATTGATTATTGCTGACCCTTTTTGCTATCATATATTATGCCTTCCCAGCTCCACATATCATCTACATCGTTTGTTTGACACCACCTAGCAATCACTTTATCCAAGCTTTGAGAGCCTTGACTACAACGATTGCCGATCACCACTTGCTGCTTGGTAAGAACGGGTAAGCATTTGTGATTAGCTTGGCGGATTTGTGAATCTCCACCACACTGCCACGACCACTTCCTAGTAGTCTGTAGGACATATTCTTGTGTGTTTCTATTGCTTCTAAGAATGGGAGGATCACAAGCGCAAGAGCTGGACTGGGAGAACATGAAAAATAAGGAACTACATGATAAATTTCAACAAATGTTGGGTGAACATGTGCAAGACATGATGAGCAGCTTTGGAAAGGCACTGGAGGATATATGACATTGAGAAGACAATTGACACCAAGTTGGACGCCAAGTTCGATGAAGTGGTCATACGTCTACCACCACCTGCTGCACCGTTGCAATGCTAACAACAACCACCTCCACATCGCGATCCAGTAGGACGAATGAACCGTGTTCCTCTTGAGGAACGCCAACATTCTGGTGCCACAACAACAACTTCTGATGCTTCTGTGGCTCCTGTTGCTACCGCCGAGGAGGATGATTACGAGGTCGATTACGAGGATGAGGTTGTGCAAAATCAGAACTACGTGCAACCTCCAACACCACCACCAGGCCGTCCACATGCATAGAATTGCAACGGTAGGGCTACACCACCACCTCAGGCACGAGATCTTGACCATGTTCCTAAACTAAAATTGAATATTCCGCCATTCTAGGGTAGATACATTTCTGATGTATATCTTACTTGGGAGTTAGAAATTAAACAACATTGTACATGTTTACAATATCGCAAGGATAGACGTGTTGCTGCTGCTATTTGTGCTTTCACTAGTTTTGCTTGTGTTTGGTGGTTTTATAATATCGCAAGGAAGTACAATAACCCACTTATTATATATAGCCACTCTTGGCTACATGGATGAGATAGTTAGAGATGAAAAAAATGGTGGGAGCTAGTGGGTTCAAGTCTTCAGGAGCCTAGCTATACGCGTCCTCCTAGGTAAAAACTACCACTCCCGACGATCCATGCGACATAGTAGTAGTACTACTAGTACAATGAAAGAAAATGCGAGAGGGTTAAAAAATCTAATACTAAATTGTACTAGTACTAAACATGTCCTAGTCAAGAAAACAAAAGAGCTAACAAGTACTACTACTCTAACACACAACAATGAGAGAATGGAATACATGGGTAGACGGTGACGGTCTGATAGTAGTAGATCGTGTCATCTTGTTGCACATCAATGGTACCATGGGTAACGACTGCTAAGATAGTTGGTCCCAATTTGCCAAAGTCAACTACAAGGTTCCATGTTAGACCAAACCGCGGATGCAAATGCACATCCAGGATCGGTGATCTAATTTTAATCGTGGGATGCCTAGTCCCTGCAAAGTAATGAGTACCGTTAGGGATGCAAATGATGGTTTTTTCATTCCATTTGTTATCTCCCGTACTGTCTAATGGCATCCAGATGAAACAAGTCCCCTGGCTTGTCAGAACGAAGATGTAGCCTGCATGGCACATGGCGTCTTCGAATGTGTAGGGGTACAAATCTGTCGCGGCCGACATGTGCAAGCCTCTGCCTTTATGGCCATTTGTATTGATGGCAATCCTTATGTCAAACACCGCGATGATATAGTAATCTTCATAGCTGCAGTGCTTTGTTGGCGGGTCCGCAATTGCTATCTTCTTCAATATCATGGTAGCATCATCATACATATCCAAGCCCAACCAGTTAGGAAGGCCGATCCCAATGGTGGAGAAGGTGTCTACGAGAATGGTCGCGCTACTGTGGATGTTGTGCAAAATGATGGTGTTATCTAGCCAGAGGTATGCAAGCCAATCTCCATTGGCACGAACCCAAATCATATATGCGATGGGGGCAGAAGAGAAATTACAGGATGGAATAACTAAGTACTATATTTAGAATATACAGTACATGATCAAACTCCATGACTAACCTGCTCATTGGACAAAATCCGACTACCTCTCAACGAGGGAAACTCTAGCGGAGTCAGCGTGCAACCATGACCACATTGTGGTGGATTATTCAATGGATTGTCCCATTGAATAACCTTCTCCTAGAGGACGCATGGAAGACCAACAAGCATGGCCTTCTCCCAAGTCTGTTTACGCACCGTCTTAAAATAGCTGGTGCATGAAGCACCAGTCTTGCGGCGGTGAGAAATTCGGAGCGGCATGCGATTTCTCCCAGAGGATCATCGTCCAAGGTCTCCCAGCCCCGACGAGGAGAAGCTCCTGGTGAATCCATGGCAGCAGCGATGAACTGCCTTGGTCTCTTTGGGGGGAGGGGAATTGGCGAGGAGTAGATAAGAGCGTAACCGCAGGGCCTCGTCCCTTCGTTAAGGAAGTTATGTGGGCACGCATTAGTGGTGGTGCGATGGTGCAGTTATTGTTTACTAGTACTGTAGTAGTAGTACTTTCTCTACTTCTATAGTGCACCACTTTTGAACTGTTGAATCTCAAGGCCAAGGACCTATAGTTGCAAGTGGAGGGTACTACTGTCTCCAGAGCCACCATTGTACTATCAATGCAGGGAAAGTACACATGCATACTCTCCCTACTCTATTCGAGCGTATAGCTGGCCTACTCAGCTCCTCCTCTCATGCACACACTAGCAGCCTGTTTATCGGCGACTGTTACTGGGGGGGGGCAGAACATTCGAGTTCTTTGATACCGCGAGACTAGGCTTTTTGTTTTCCATATCTGGAGGTGTAAAGGATCTCATTGAACTTTATTTGTTAGTCCTTCCTTCTTTATTAGTGAGATGAGGCAAATCTTTTGCCTCCATTTCAAAAAAAATCGTGTCAATAGGATTTTTTATAGAGTTTAGAGCTGACAAAGGAGCGAAATCCATGCGTGCAACGCCACAAGCTACAGTACTTTATGTCCAAGCCATATTGCACAGTTGCCAATGCGACTCCAGGCTTTTCCGGCTCATCAGGCTTAATTGGGAGGCGCTAGTATAAAGATGGCAGCTGAGGAAGCAGCAAGCGAGGGGCGGCTAGGGTGAGCACGCAAGCGAGAAACACTACTGTGATATACAGGAGTACTGTACATAAGTAGTACATACTACTACTCTTGTACGCGAGCCACGAGATGATGGCACGTGCAAAATATACGGTAGCGAAAACCCGTGCACATGGTTGCTCTGTTCGGTGCACCCTGATTGTGGTGTGACACGTGCGTCAGACTTCAAAAATCAAACTACTAGTGTACAAAGTAAGTTTCGTAATATAAACTCAAACTAATTTAACATGTATACATATATTTCAACCATGCCACAAGAAAGAAAAATATATTTGAATTAAAGCATGAGAAACAAAAATAATAGGATTACCACTAATTTTGTTAATGGACAAAATTTACGGCCCAGTCTAAAATGAGCCATATTCACAATGTAATTTGACTTGTTTGTTTCTAGAGTTTTAGTGAATATTATGAAATGTTTTATGTGCGTGTACAATTATCTTCTTTTTTTTGAAAAGTTTCCTCCAGTAGGCGGAGTAGAAACATACACTCTCACGCAGGCGGTAGGATTAACAGAGTTTTTTTTCATGCAGGATGACACAATATCGGCATGCAGCGAGGTTCATAAAATATTAAAAAAAAGCCGCCATGTGTTCTGTCGGGATCAAACCCACAAAATGAGCTATACTCCGGCGACCACTAGTTGTACAATGCAACGTAGAATCGCTATTTGTTACTAGTACATTGTTCCTTATACATATTGGAGTATTTAACAAAAGAACTACCACTTCCCAAACAACCCTACCAAGAAACCACTACTCTACAAAAATTAGCAAAAACATACCAAAAATTTCTTAATCTGTCACAATAAACTACCAAGTTTTGATTAGGCATGCTTAAACCCATGTGACCTTAAGTCAACGATGTCTATTTGACCGACAAGTTAGGCGTTATGACTTGTGGGACGTACATGTCAGTCTGGAAAAAATTCCCGAGTCACCTCCTACCTGCGGCCCGTCCACCTAGTCATCCTTGACCATGGGAGGCAGCCACTGCCGCCGGCAGAAGGCGAGGTCAAAAGAGCTGGCAGTGCGGAGCCCATCTTGCGGCAGCCCAGAGGCCAGCTCCATCCGGTGCCCTCTGTCGCTAGCTAGCCAAGCTAGCACACACCCTGCTCGATGCATCCAGCTGCTTTTGCGCAAGGTTTGCTAGCTAGGTTGGCACAATGGTGTGGCGGCTTGCTCGTGCATGCCGCGCTAAGGCCATTCATCTGGTTCGAGCGATGGCCAGTGCGGCGGCTTACTCATGCATGAGCCATGCTCGGGCCAGCCAGCCAACCTGTGTAGAGGCCAACGCGGCGTCCGGCCCGTCCGACGGAGCGGTGGCCAACTCGCCCATCACCAGCACCACCGACGAACACGCATATGAAATAGTAATGTTCAAGAAAAATAAATGATTGGAGGAGGAAGAAGAGGATAGATGTTCACATGTGGGTCCGGCCTGTCGTAGCGATCAACACATCGGTCAAGCAGACGGTGTTGACTTAAGGTGCCTCGTCAGTGCGGACATGTGGGGCAACCCTGTCATGGACGGGTTTAAACGAGCCTAATCGACACTTGGTAGTAGTTTTTTGGTGCGGATTAAGAAATTTTGGGTATGTTTTTGCTAGTTTCTGTACAGTAGTCTCTTGCTAGGGCTGGTTGAAAGTGGTAGCATTTTGTTAAACTACATATTGTAAGTAGGAGTGAAAATTAAGCTTTGGAAGCGTACGCAATTCAAACTAAATATTGACCATGAGTGACTAATATCTTGATGGAAAACTCAAAACTATGGAAATACAAACGTATTATTGCTACTTTTTTCCATAAACTTGGATCTACGTTCTATTCAACGGCTGAGCATGTGGGGCCTTAGCACGATGACTTCTTGAGTGTGTAAAACAAGGTTTCCATCTCCGACAAGTAGGGGGATGATGGTGGCGTGCCTTCGGCTCGCTCTAGTGCTCAGTGTCAGTGTCGAAATCGGCGGATCTCGGGTAGCGGGTCTCGAGCTATGTTTCTTAGATCAATGGGTTACAAGGGGCGTAGAGACAATGTTTACCCAGGTTCGGGCTCTCTCAAAGAGGTAAAACCCTACATCCTGCCTGATAGTATTGATGTGATGGTGTGGCAATTACAGAGTTGATATGCCACGAGATCGGATGAACTAAACCCTAGGTGGGTATCACTACAAAAAAAGATACATCCGTGACATTTTGGGCTGAATGAATTTTTTTCTATCATGCTTATGACACTTCTATTATGATAATTGTGACAAAACCTCGTATCATCATAGATGTGATGGGCTCCTACTTCTATGACAAAAAATCATGACAGAAAATGGGCTTTCCATCCTAGGCGGGCCGAGGAAGCACCTGCATGACATTCTTTGGGCCTTCCATGACGGAAAAAATCGTGGTAGAAGCGAGGGCGAGGAAACTTTCGGGGAGTTCCCGGTTACGGTGGGTGGTCGGGGCCGAGCGATGCAAGGAGGGATTGCGCATTTCTCTTGTACACGTATACGCATGTGTGCGAGAGGCGTTGGGCTCTAACTGAACCCAAGCGAGGCGTTAGCTTACTGAACCCGAGTGATTGCACTAGCTACTTACTGAACCCGAGCGACCGGTCGATCCCTGGCTGTTAACTGAACCCGATCGAGGGATTTATTTGCTACTACTGCTAACAGAAGCCAGTTGAACCTGCTGCCTCTTGATGAACAGTGAACGTGGGGGTTGGTTGAACGAGTCGAGACGTACGTGGTTGGGGTTGGATGAACAGTTCGCGGTGGCGGTTGGATGAACAGGTCCCTGTGGTAGTAGTAGTAGTAGGCCATTGCCGCTGGATGAAGAGGACCCCGAGAGGAGGGCCGCCACAACCGAGCTGGTTGGGGATGGATGAATAGGACCCCGTGGAGGTCTGGTTGAATAGTAGCCGGTGGAGGGCCGGATGGACAGTAGCCCATGGATGAACAGTAGTTGGTGGATGCAGGAGGAAGACGCGGTGGATGAACAATGTAGGTGGAGGCTGAAGCTAGTCGACGGTGGGTGAACAGTATCCCGTGGAGTCCCGTTTTGTGGTACGCCATACCCCTCCGATGAATATGACTCCCGTTTGGACCGTAGCGCTCCAACACAAGTCTGTTTCCTCTGTTTTGCAGTATGCCACACCCCTCCGATGAACAGGACCCCCCATTTCGACCATAGAGCTCCAACACAAGTCCGTTTCCTTTGTTTGGCGGTATGTTACACCCCTTTGGACGAACAGAAGGATGTTTCCTCCATACTGCGGTACACCATACCCCGTTTCAGTTGTTCCGTCCAAGCAGGTTAGCTCCCATTGACCAGGACGCATTCTGACCCAGTCTGTTGCCTCTCGATGAACAAGTTGTTTCTCCGTTCCGACCCAGCCGGCTGGCTGCCCGATGAATAGGATGCCGTTGCTGCCGTCCATTGCCTCTCCATGTACACGATCCCTGGGCATACATATGCCTAAGTACGCGTTCGAGACCCCACCCGTATATATGTACGTGGCCGTATTTTTTGGCATGTGCCTGTACGTACGTGTACATGGTTTAGAAGGGACTACCTGAACTGCTATGTCAGGGGATCTACTACTACACGTGCCGCTGCTTGCTCAGGCATGGTTCATCGTTGCAGAGAGACCGATCGACCAGTATGTACGTACACATTCGCAACAATGCTACATACGCGTTGACCAGGTGGGTCTCGTCTGTCAGAGAGGATAAGGAGGCACTTCCTTGCGTGCGAAGTTACTGATGGTGGGTCCGAGCTGTCAGGGGGAGGACTCATTTTTTCGCGCCTAATATGGAGGCACTTCCTTGCGTGCAAAGATGTAGTTGGTGGGTCCATCTAACAGCCTCACCGCATAGACTACTCTTCCGATGGTCGTCGTTCGTTGACCATGTTGACCACGCAGTGCAGACAGCACCCAAGCGGTGGATGACGGCGAGGCCTAGGAAGGGAACGATGTTGAGCTAGGGAAGACGAGGTAGGTGGATGCCCACACGGAGGGGGGTACGAGGGTTCATTGGTTCGGCTGCGGTGTAAGGCTGCCGTCGCTGGAGAATAACAAGGTGTGTGGCAGAGTAGAGGGAAGGCCTGGCCAATAGTAGTTATCGGCGTTCTCGGAACCAGTGTACCTAGACTTTCCTGCCTGCGGCCCACGGCGTGGCTCCATCGACGGCCTAGTACGGCCCATCTTCAGCATCACAAGACAAGACCCTCGCGAGGAACCAAGCCTCACAAGGTAGACGACACCAAGACCTCCGGAGGTAGCGGCCTCCCTAGGCTGGCTCCTGAGGAGCGGAGATTCCTATGCAATCGCCCATCTCATGAGGTTTGGGTGATGCAAGCCATGACGACCAAGGTCAGGTGGGCGCCAGCGGGCGCAGAGCAATAGGTTTCCTATTTGGTGCTAAGGAGGAAAGCGCAGGCACGGGGTCCCGAGGAATCGGCCAAAGGTTTCTATTCCCATGCAATAAGACCAAGACCGCCAGGACGGCAGGACGGATGTAACCACCGAGCCCACCGCGGCGTCACTACCAGAAGCTTTGCAGACAAAGACTACCTTTCGTCAGGATAAGATGTACTATTTATCCCCCTTCAAAATTGGCTGCTGCGGGATCCCTTCCCGCCTTCGTTCGGAGGAAGAGGACTAAGGCCACTATAAATGTAGCTTAGCCACCACCATAAATGGGGATCTGGGATCCGAAATTCGAACCCTCACTAGCTCACACCCACACAAGAACATACCTCCTGAGGTTGTTCTTCCTCTATACCAATTCATCCTCAGCCCCTCGCGAGGCTAATCAACCCCAAAGCAGGAGTAGGGTCGTACACCGCAAGGTGGCCCAAATGTGGGTAAACCGCCGTGTCCCTTTCCTTTCCTTTCATTGAGCTAGGCCATGAGAGCGACAAATTGGTTGGCTGGAGAGGTTGAGTTCTTCGCACACGCCCCAGAGTTCGAACCTTTGTCGGGTCTGCGGAGTCCTGAATCTGGCATTTGGCGCGCCAGGTAGGGTTCTGTCGAAGCCTCTCTCCATCGGTCATTTCGCCTCCGTTCCGCCGTTCTCATTGACGACGCTCGTCGAGTTCATGCTGAGCGTTGTGCCGCCCTCGGTGCCCGTGTTGCTCAGACAGCGCTTGAGGGTGACGGTGCCCCTCGCCGCTCCCCGTCACCTGCGGCTAACGCTACCACCGGCCCCACGGTCCACGAGCAGCAGGACTCGTTGCTGCCGCCTTTTGTGCTATGCGATGGTTGCACGGCCACTCCGTCGCTCGCTCCAGCCGCTGCTTCGTCTTCCCATGCTCGTCGCGGGTCGGCGAACACGCAGACTGCGTTTCTCAAAGCGTGTGAGCTTCTGCGCTATCGTCCGACCAATGACCTCTATGAGGACTGGCTGGACCGCATCGCCGAGGTCGTCAGCACCGCTAGAGAGGCTCATGTGTCGTCTCGCTCGCTGCCTCCCCCACCACCTCAGGCAGGCGATGTGGGACACGGTGCACCTCCTTCTCCTCTCCGGCGCGATGTCGTCCGCGAGACAAGGTGCGAGGCCCCGCAGCATGACCCGTCGCGCAGGGCACCAACGCGCGACGAAGAAAGCTGCCAGGTGGTGCAACAGCCTCAAGGAGATGCGTGTGCGCTCCGAGTGCCCCCACGTCAAGACCATGTGCCACCCGAGGTGGCCGCACGCGGGCGCCAAGACCAGGCTCCCCCTTCGTGGCGGGCTCCCATCAGCGTGGCAGGCTGCCGAGCGTTCACTCCGGAGCTGCGCCGCGTCGTCTGGCCCGACAAGTTCAAGCCGGATCTCCCTCCGTGCTATCACGGCACCCCTGACCCTGCTGAGTTCCTCCAGCTCTATGAGCTGAGCATCAAGGTGGCAAACGGCGACGAGAAGTTCATCGCGAATTGGTTTCCCATGGATCTCAAGGATGGCGCGCGCTCGTGGCTCCTGAACCTCCCAGTGGGATTGATCTCCTCCTCGGATTAGCTGCGTGAGCGCTTCATCGCCAACTTCCAGGGCACTCGCGACCGTGCTCCTACTGCAGGCGACCTGTGACGCGTCAAGCAACAGCCACGGGAGACCTTGCACAAATGCATCCAGCGCTTCACCAACGTTCGCCTCAGGATCCCTAAGGTGTTGGACGAGGCCATCATTTCAGCATTCACTAATGGCGTCTAGGATGTCAAGATGAAGGAAGAACTCGCCATACACGAGGACCTATGCTCGGCTCTAGAGATGTTCAACATGGCAACCAGGTGCGCGAGGGCAGAGGAGGCCAACACTGAAGACAAGAAGGCCAAGGCCAAGGACATGAAGTGCAAGGCCCGACTGTGCTCGCGGCTGAGCCCGAGATGAAGCGCGACTACGACCATCCCGAGTCCTCCAACGACAGCCGCCCGTTCTGAGTCTTCCACAATGTCCACAACCACAACACCAGCCAAGAGCTCAGAGCCATCCGAGACGGGCACCTTGGCCGCAGCCCTGAGTGCAACGACCGTGGCTACGGCCGTAGAGGAGGCCGTGGTGGAGGTCGCTGGGACAACCGCGACCCCCGCAAAAACTAGCGTGATCAGCCTCGTGAGGACCGTTGGCAGGGCCAGCCTCGCGATGGCCCCTGGAGGGACCAGCCTTGTGAGGATCGTCCTTAGGGCAACACCGACCTTCCTCCGCTGTCGCCGCCACCAAGGAGAAATTACGACCACCGCCAAGATGATGGGGCCGGGGCTTCCAAGAGCCTCGTGCTATTGCATGTATCCTGGGTGGCGCTCAGGCCCCCGCTTCCCATCGCGCCTTCAAGCAGTTCGCTTGTGAGTTGAACGCGACCCTCCCCAAGCTCGAGGCGTCGCGTCCCCTCAGGTGGTCCAAGTACGCCATCACCTTCGACATACGGATCAACTCAAGTGTGCGGCCACTGCGAGCGTGTTCCCAATGCTTTGCTCACCGACTATCAGCAACGTCCTCGTTACCAAGACACTCATCAACGGAGGTGCAGGACTGAATGTCCTCTCTACTTAGACATTCGAGAGGCTCCAGGTGCCCTACGAAGAGCCCCTCCCCACCAAGCCCTTCTGAGGGGTGACCGACGACTCTACCGTTCCCCTAGGGCAGATTCACCTCCCTGTCACCTTCGGCAAGCGCGATAACTACCGCACCGAGCTCATCAACTTCGACATCGCCCACATTCGCATCTCGTACAACTCCATCCTTGGGTACCCGGCCCTCGCCAAGTTCATGGTGGTGACTCACCACGGCTACAACATCCTCAAGATGCCAGGAAGCTACGGCATCATCACGATCGCCTGCGATGAGAAGGATGCGGTGTGCTCCCTCGAGCACGCCTACTAGGCCGCAGCGGTCGAGAACTCAGATGACGAGGGTGCCATCCACCCTCCTGAGGTCATCCCCAAGAAGAAGACGCAACTACTCCTCAGAGGACCTCAGGAGGTGGGGTGTCTGATGGTCTTGCCTCAGGACCTGCGCCCATTGCTGCGGCGCCCTTCGCTGTCGCATAGGAAGGCGTGCCCGGCGCCCCTCTCAGGTTAGGCTCGGGGGCTCTCCTCTGGAGGGCCTCTGATCTGGCCAACGTCACGAGCGAGGCGTTTGGGAACCATTTGAAGGTGTGCTTCAACGCGCGCTTCTGCGAGCAGGACGTCGGGCGCAAGGCACCAGGTGCTCAGGAGTTCATCACCAAGGCGATTGGAGAGCTTCAGGAGGCGCGAGCCATGCGCGGCGAGCACCACCCGCATCACCCAGTGCAGCTGCCACCCTTGGTATGGGTCGAGAGCTGCGCGTCAGCGTCAACATCCCAGGGCTCAACAGTGCTGCTTCTCTGGACCTCTTTTGGCCATCCCGCATTGGCCGGTGCGGAGGCCGCCCTCAGAGCTACGTTTGCATGCCTTCCAGCCTGCCGAACGCAGCTGCCGCGCACTAGCTCACCATGCGGGGCATCCAGGAGGCTCATGAGGCCAGGCGCCAGGCGATCTTGATGATGAAGGTGCCGACTCCTCGTGAGCCTCCTGGACCTTCGGAGCCTCACGAGACCCAGGAGCCAGACGACTCATGAGGAGTGACTTCTGCAGCGCGCATCTTCAGCTGCCCCAACATTTCTTCAGCGACGGTGCCAGGTGACTTTTTGGTTTGTTCAATTGAGGGCGCCCCACGGGCTGCATTATCCTCAAGCTGCCAGGCCAGTCCCACAGCCGCACCATTTTGATTCATGTACTCTGGACTAGTCTGCATACCTATGTTATCATGATTATTGGCATTACCCCTGCCATCTCATTACCTATGGAGTCACCCTCGCGGCCTCTACGCGTTGCTAACACGCCTCTTGCTCATCTGTCACATCCGTAGTTCTGGTATGCTCTGGGCTAGCTAGTAATGTGTTGCATCATGTTTAAATTGCATTTAAACTTGAAATGGGGATTGATCCAAACCCTAGCACAAATGAATCGAGCTAGGTTCAAATAAAAAACATTTCCAATGAACCCAAAATGCCTTTGGAGAAGTTCATCGTTTGTGAATTGGTCAAGAACCTCTGCCAAAATGGTGCACATTTTTCTAGGCCACTTTGGATTTTTGAATTAATCCATAGAGTATTTGAATTTGGGCATTTAACTACTATAAATATTTTAAATGCCCAATTAATCCTGAAAGAAGTTGAGGGTTGTTGGGAATATTCCAATATGTGCTCACAATTTATTCCAGGATTTATAAAATGGTTTAGAACTTTTACTAAATCAAAAAAGACAAGATAAATTAGAAAATAGAAAAGAATTAGAAAGAGAGAGAGAGAGAGAGAGAGAGAGAGAGAGAGAGAGAGAGAGAGAGAGAGAGAGAGAGAAAAGCCAACCTGGGCCACTTACCTGGCGGCCCAGTAGGCCAGCCCAGCCGACTGGCCCTGCCACTCATCTCCCTCCTCCCGCCAGAACGAGGAGAGGCACGTGCTCGACGCGCGCGACCACGCGCCGTGCCACGTCCTGCTTCCCGCCGCTGCCCCGATGCGTCTGGACGACGCAATGCATCACCTCGGACCCTCTCGCCCACTCCCTCGTCCTCATGCCCTCCTCTCCCTAGCTCTACACCTCGTGCCTGAGCGCCACCATCGCCACCGACACCGTTCTCCGCGGCCACAACCACCGCCTAGCCTCCCCAACACGTCCAGGAGCTCTGCCTCCATCGTCTACGCCTCCTTGAAGACACACGCACCGCCGGACGCCCACACCATCATCTTCCTCTACCTCGGGTTGCCGAGATCGCCGGCGACCTCCTGTCGTCACCAGCCCATCCCCGAGCACGCCGAGGCCTCCGTCGCAATCGCTGTGAGCGTCTGCACCGAACCCCTCTCTCCTCGCGCTCATTTGCTCTCTCTAGATTGTGGTTCCACCGGAGCTGAGAGATGGTCGCCGCCGTTCTTGTCGCCACCGTAACCAGAGATAAGTAAAGCTCGTGCGCGAGCATGGCTACGTGCTCAGCAGCTCCGCAGCAAGCTAACACCGCCACCAGCTCGTCTTCCCGCGCACCATACCGCTGTGCCGATCAAACCCGAGCTCCGGCAGCCGCCGCGGGCTGCACTCCAGCGAGCTCCGGCATCCCAGCGACCTAGCACCTGCACCGTTCGATGCGCGGGAGCAAGGGCTTTCCAGTGCACCCAGGCACGTTTCGAACGAGGCCCTGCAGTGCATTTCCGAGCCGCGCCGCTGTCTCGGCCCTCGCCGGTGGCTAAACGCCAGTGGGTTTGACCTTTTTGACCGGGGGTTTGACCACCTCGGGTCACTGACGAGTGGGCCCAAGCCTCTAACGAAATTAGGTTTAGTGTTAACCCAATGCTAATTAATCCTGTTAATTAGATGTGAGACTCACAAGTGGGTCCCAGCCGTCAGGTTGACCTGGACCACCCTGTTGACCTGCTGACATCACCGTGACGCATTGCTGACGCAGTAATGTTTTCTGGATTTTAAGTAAATCTAAATGATTTATTTGTTTTCAAAAAGTAACCTAAATTTTGAAAATTCATAGAAATTAAACCGTAACTCGAAATGAAATAATTTATATATGAAAAATGATCAGAAAAATCTAATCTATCCATATGTACCATTTTCATGCATATTAGAAGAACTTATGGATTCTATTTAGGACAAATCAAATAAATGGCATTTGCATATCCACATATAGAGTTTGAATTGGAATCATGGATTCAAACCAACTTCATTTAAATTGTTGCTAGTTGCATTAGCTCAAACCACAGCATATTGCCATGTCATGATCATGCATCATATTGTTGCATTGCATTGATTGTGTTCCTTCTCTATTGCCAGTATTTGTCCCCTCTCAGTAGACGTGGTTCCGACGATGAGATCGATGACACCGATGAAGAACTATACTATCTTCAAAAGTGCCAGGCAAGAAAAACTCCCTTGTTCATTCTGATACAATCCCACTCTCTTGCTTTTGCTCTTTTTTATTGCATTAGGACAACAACGATTCAAATGTTACATGCTACGGTAGTTGAACCCCTTTCCTCTACATGACATGTCATTGCCACAGTAAATAGAAGAAGCCCACTAGCATGAGTAGGAGTTGTTTGAGCACCGATATTCCTACTCATTCATGCTTGTTGTCATGCTTGCTACTACTTAGAGTTGAGTCAGGTCTGATTCATCAGGGATGAATTGGAATTTGGTGAATATGTCTTACCATTGAGAGCTAAGTGTGTGAACACGATTTGGCAAAGGTAGCGGCGAGAGGCCATGTAGGAGTACATGGTGGGTTGTCTCATTGAAACCGTCCTCAGGAACTGAGTTCTGTGTTTGTGATCCATGAACAGTTACTACCACACATTGGGTTCCGGTAACTCGACCCCTCTCGGCTTATTAATCGCCTCGATCTCTGTCCAGGAGTTGCAAATAGTTTATGGTGTTTGTTGGATATGTGTTGGGGGCCATGCGTAGTGCTGACCCTTGGGGTGGGCTATGATGTGGTAGAGACATGAGAAATGGTGTATCGAGACGCCCGTTTGGTGCCTCGGGATCTCTGCTCCAATCGTTTGGGGTCGTGAGCGAAGCCCCGGCCGGATCTCCTTGCGGATGGAACCTGAATAGGCGATAAACCTGGACTAGAGACTTGTGTGGTTAGTCAGGTCGTGGCTGACTCGCTTGCCAGGCTTCAACTTGAAGGTGGCTGAGATACACAACATGTACATGGTGGTAAGTGGCGAGAGCGTGTGTGAAGAAGTACACCCCTACAGGGTTATAAATGATCTATTTGAATAGCCGCGTCCGCGGTAAAGGACTTCTGGGTTGACTGTACAGTTCATAGACAAGTGAAAGTGGATACTCTAAAATGCGCAAGATAAGTGTGAGTGCTATGGATGGTGTCGAGGAATTGTCACGGCAGACGTCCTCTTGCAAGGACTTAGTCGTGGAGCCATCGCAACTAGGAAGCTTAAAGGGGTTAATCGGGACAAAGGACACGAGAGAGTTATACTAGTTCAGCCCCTTACGGTGAAGGAAGGCCTACGTCTAGTTGGGTTGGTATTGATGAGGTTTCGTTGACCAGGGAGCAAGATACGCTATGCCCGGCTCTCGATGGGTTGTTTCTTGCCCTAACCGTCGGCGGGTCGTCCCCTTATATACACGGATTGACGCCCTGCGGCCTACAGAGTCCCGGCCGGCTCATAGACAGTGTCCGGCTCGGTGACTAGTTAATTCTACCTTTTGTTACAAGTCATGCCATCATGGCGGTTTACCACTATGGGCCTTGAACCGCCTACGGGCCTTAGACCCTTTATTGAACTGCCATCTTCATGCTTAGTCTTGGGCTTCTTTCTGATGAGTCTTCTTTACGTAACACGGCCCCTCCTGGGAGGATTACACAAATAGTTATATCCCCAACATTAGGCCCCAGATTGATTTGAACCGGTTCATGTCAATCTTAAAATACCTTAAAAATACATCTTCCTGTCTTCTGTCGGTGTAAAGGTCGCAACCCGCTGTGACGTCATCTTCTGGATTCGTGATAACCCGCCATGACGTCATCTTCCACTGACTTCATATTTTATTCCGCCATATCCCCTCAACGGATCTTTGCCTTTATTGATCGTTCCAAAAACCGAGGCGTCGGGGCCGCTGGATTATGATGTGTGGTCTCCTCGTTTCTCGTGTCGTCCCAGTCGGCCTTCCCTTATAAATAGGCACGACCTCGGTCCTCCATTCTCCACCCTTGCAGTCGTCTTCTTCCTCTCGCGACTTCTCTGTCTCTCGAGCTCGGCCGCCGCCGCCGTCGAGCCCCTCGCCTTCATCAACTCAGGCCGCTGCATTAACCTGAATCTAACCAGAAATCGACGGTGAACCTCCGCAGCCCGTCCACATCCGTAAGTTCCTCTCTTTCCCTTGCTTAGATCTGCATTAGAGCTTGTTCGAGCTCGTCGGTGTTCGTCACCGCCTGAGCCAAACCCTTGAACGTTTTCACCTCCAATGCCCTGTTTAGATCGTCCAAATAGCGTAAACTGCTGTGGTGTTTGTTTGTGCTTATCCTGAATATAAGCATATCTGTTCTCCATTGTTTAGAAACCTCCCTCGAATGTATGACCTTCTCTGCCGTGTTTTTAGGTCTAGAAAATTTTCTATTTAGAACGACCGTTTGATCCAAAATAATACCTGCACCTTGCGAAACCTGTTTGTGCCACACTTAGTGAAAAAATACTGCCGCTGTTGACCATGGTCATCGGTGTGGCCGGTTTAAGAAAATGATACCTTTTCTTGCTTCCGGCGACTTACGGAAATTTGACTGCCATCGACACTTGTAGCGGCTTAAATATCACTGAACAGTTACCCATATGTCATTAGGCCCCTTCTTAAGCTGCCACCTTGAATAAATTGATAATGCTCTCCTCCGGGTTATGAGTTAAACCGTAAATTCTTATTTTATCTTAGGATTCCACTTACGCCATGGCACCTAAGGCTCCTAAGGCTCCCGTGACTTGCAATTGGGTCCCGTCCATTGTCACCGAAAGCAAATTGTCTGAATTTGTGAAGTCTGGTCACCTACCCAAGAAGGAAGTCATGTCTTATCGTGCACCTAACCCGTCTGAGGAGAAACCTCATCCCAAAGAGGGGGAGGTGATCGTTTTCACTGATCATATGAGCCGGGGATTAGCTCCGTCGGTTCAAAATTCTTCAGGGATGTTTTGCAGTTCTTTGACCTAAGACCTCAAGACATCGGGCCCAATTCCATGTCAAATATTTGTAGCTTCCAAGTTTTCTGCGAGGTCTACCTTAGAGAAGAGCCCAGCCTAGTTTGTTCAAGGAATTGTTCTATTTAAACCGACAGAACGAACGTGCCAACGGGCCCAGTCTGGAACTCGGGGGCATCTCGATTCAGCGGCGGAGAGACTGTCTTTTCCCTTATGCTGAACTGCCGAGCCATCCAAAGGATTGGAACCAGACGTGGTTCTATTGCTAGGATACTTCTCCGGCTGGTGAAAACCCACTGCCTGGCTTTCGTGCCTTGCGCCTTGAATCCAACCACCCGCTGCCGGACAAGTTGACTGCTATTGAACGTCTGTCACTCACCCCTACGATTAAGAAAATCAAAGCTCTTTTGGAGTACGGCTTAGATGGCATCAACCTGGCCCGAGTCTGGGTTGCTTGGCGAGTGATTCCGTTAAGCCGCCACCCCGGCTTAATGTGTACTTACTCAGGCGAGAAGGACGACCCCCTGCATCATAGTCGTGACGACTTACCAGATGATGCAGTGGAGGCTACGACCCAGACCCTGTTGAAAGAGGGCACGGTGACTAGTAACGCCTTTGGCTTACTTCCCTTCTGCAAGAAGAACCCGGCCCCTCCGGTGAGTCATCAACCTCAATAAATAGTCTTTACTCTGCTATACCTTGCTTTTACTCATAACCCTTTATAACTTTTCACAGGCAAATGACGACTTCTGGAAGGTCAAGTATGACCATGAGGCGGCGAAACAAGCCAGAGTGGCCAAGAGAGCCGAAAGAAAAGCCGCCAAGCCTGCAACTTCAAAGAAGAGGAAGCCAAGCGCCTCAGAGATGTTCAAACTTGATGATTCTGACGATGATGAAGAAGAGGTAACTTTTAACTTCCCTGACTCTTTTATCATCACCTTACTGATATTAACAATTTCCAGGAGGACACGGGAAATAGCCAAGCCGTCGAGGAATAGGTAACTATAATCTCCTCCGACTCCGAGCCCCTGCCGCGTTAGAAAATTCGAAGAGTAACCCGGAAAGTAAGATTTTCACATCCTTTGTCTTACCAAGATCCTGACTTTCTTTTGAAGCGACAGCAACTTGAAAGCCGGAGGCAGACCCGAACCAGCAAGGATGCAGAGCTCTCCTCCGGCTTACCTGATGTAACCAGGAAGCGTCGGAATGAGGTTATCTTCGACTTACGTTCTGTTTCACCTTTGGCGGGTTTAATTCGTCAACCTCTCAATTCATCTGACTCCAATTATCAGGACACCTCTCCTTCTTCCGGCGAGTCTATGCAATCCAACATGCCGTCTTTCAAAACCGTCCCTGGGTAATGTAATTTGGTTTACCTTATGCTTTATCTTACTCATGCTTTGTACTCATCCATCTGCCTTGTCCACATCGTGCAAATGAAGCCCAGGAAGAAAGCAAAGAAAGATAAGTCGGCCCAGGACCCTGTTGTAACAGAGCCAACGCTTGGATCGGCTGCTCCTGATGCCTCTGTTCATGAGCCGCCACCTCAATCGTCTCATGATGTTCCTGTAACTTCTTATGACCCACCTGCTGAGCAAGCCATCAATGATTCTGATAACCCGGAGGCTCCTAGCCTTGCCAAGGCAGACGATCCGGAAGTTGCAATTCTCAAGACTCAATTTGTTGAGCCGGCACAGCCCACTGTACTCGTCAAATGTTCTGCTAAGGAGGAATTATTAGAACGCTGCAAAGCCAAGCTGGACATCTCTGACTATACTCGTTTGAGTATTGGAGAGATCGTTTCCGGCTATATCAATCAAGTACATAGCAGCCGTGACATGGAAATTGACATGGTGAAGCCGATACAGCAAAAATCTGAGGTATGACTTATGCTAGTTTTTCTTAATCATACTTACTGTACCAGCCCCCAAGTCTATTGCTTATGGATAAATATGTTGTAGACTTAAAAAGCTACTTAGCACTGCTTGTCCGGCTTTAGAAAGAAAATATTTAACCCGGCTGTAGCATAATGTCTTGAACTTGCGACACACATTAGCCCCCAAGTGTCAAGTATCTTTGCTTGCAAAGTGCTTGGGACTTAATTTTCATGAACCGGCGTAGCAATTTAGAGTTCTTCAACACATATTAGCCCCCAAGTGTCAAGTATCTTTGCTTGCAAAGTGCTTGGGACTCAATGTTATTTTATCATGATCCTGACTATAACCCGTCATCAATGCAGGCCACCATAAGTCAATTTGAGTCAGAGATTGCTGACCTGAAGAGCCGCCTGGCAGCCCAAGAACTTGAAATTCAAAAAGCCAACTCCAAGTTTGAATTCAGCGTCTCTGAACAAGAGAAGTTGAAGAAGAATTTTGAGGCGGAGAAGAAAACCTGGGCTGATGAAAAGGCCTTGTTGGTGACCCGGGCCGAGACAGCAGAAGCATCACTTGCGGAAGCAAACACCGAGCTGTCCAGCTTAAAGCACCAGATATCTCAAATGGTCTCAGCCATCTTCGGTAAGTGACAATATATATAAATCTTAAGTACTGCAAACCTTCCTTTGATGAACACTTTAATTATTGCCTCCGGCTCACCTTATGTTTTTAATAATGTAGGCCCCAGGAGCACAAACCTCAAGCAAAACATGTTGTTCAAGCTGAAGGCGGTGTATACTCTGGTGGAACAGCTCTACACCGGGTCACAACGTGCTCTGGCCGTTGTGGCTTTATCAAATGACGTTCCTTATCTCCTGCAAGATGTGCTGAAGCGGCTTGTTGTGCTCCCTCAGCGGGTTCAAGAGCTAAGGCGGGCGTCTGCAAGAGCCGGAGCTATAGCTGCATTGAGCCGAGCTAAAGCATGGATTCCAAAGCTAGACCCGGCCGACCTCACTCTTGGATACCCGAGTCTAAAGGAGGATGGAACCTTGTTTGATGAAGCAGACTTTACCGCATGTGTGAAAGGCATATGCCCTGTAGCTACTCTCATTGGGAATGACACTGATCTCACCAAGTATCAGCCAGTTTATGACAGCGAGAACCGGAGGATTCCAACACCTCATTATAATGAAGTCAGCCTGATCCCTCCAACTCGTAAGCATACCTTTGCCCCTGAAGTCGACCCAACCGGTTTAATAGATGATGAAGCTGAGTTTGAAGCCTTGATTGGCATTGACTGGGCCTCATCAACCTTCCAGGATAGGGTAGCCGCCTGAGAGGCGGAGAAGGATAACCCGGAATCTTCAAGCCAACTAAAGGAGTAAAGACGCCAGGCGTCATATGTTCATGTCTTTGTGAAAACAATGCCTCACTATTAAGACTCGGGGAGTCTTGTAATAGAGTCGAAAAAACTACTCGATTTTTGTCATGCCTTCGTGCATGTTTATGGCGCTCAATATTTCCTTAAGCCGCCGTCATTATATACTTCCCACTTTTATTGATCTTCTAGTTTCTTTATGCTAAACAAAAAGTTGCTTTCCTTATCCTGCATATGAGACAAATAGAAATCTCTTGGCGATTTATCGCATTGGGGGTCACATAAGGTATTGATAACCCGGAGTATATACCGAACAATCTTAGGAAGGCCGACTTACGATTAGACCTATTAGACATAATCATAATAGCATACCTGTCATTCTTGCGGTTATCTCACCGGCTTATATGACCCAACCCATGAGGATAAGTTTAAATCCTGAAAGTTGGCATTATAAGGTTCACCTGGCACTTAACAACCTGAGGTAACCAATATTAAACCGGTGAAACGAAATTCACTCCATAGTACTTTCAAAAGGGTCTTAAGATAGTCAAATATTTACACTTACAAAGTACGTTGAAAAATAAATAAAGTTTAAAGGCCTCTGATTCGAATACGATCAGTGAACCATTCCAAAGGGGTTAAGCTAAGATTCGGATATGATCATATAGCCCCAAGTGGCTTTGGCGATGCCGATCAGGTGGGTATCGACAGCTATGTTCTCTTTGGTTCGAATACGACCTATGTTTGAATAGGAAGCCCCCAAGTGACCATAAAAGTTGTTTAATGACGCTGATTCGAATACGATCGACGTCAGACCCAAAGGAGTTAAGCTATGATTCAAATATGATCAAGAAGCCCCCAAGTGGGTTTGGCAGTATGCCGATCAAGTGGGTATCGACAGCTATGTTCTCTTTGGTTCGAATACGACCTATGTTTGAATAGTAAGCCCCCAAGTGATCATGGCTAGATTCAAATATGATCATGAGCCGGACCAAAGGGAAAGCCGGATTCATATATGATCCGCTCCCTGTTGGTTGTTTCCACCACATGATAAAGAAGATATGTAAACCTTTGAGGGTGAAAAGAACAGAGGTCCTGCTTTATTACTTTATATAATATATAATATATACATCTTGAGAGCCGGTGGCTCAAGTATAGTAAGGCCGAAGATGAGCGATATTCCACGGCCGGCGGGTCTCCTCCTCCGACTTGTGTGAGTCTTTGTGCTCTCGAACATCGATGAGGTAATATGACCCATTGTTCAGGTTCTTGCTGACCACAGAGGGTCCTTCCCATGGAGGGGATAGCTTGTGCATATCAGATTGATCCTGGATGAGCCGGAGCACTAAATCGCCTTCTTGAAAGGTTCTGTACCTAACCCGGCGCCGTGGTAGCGGCGCAGGTCTTGCTGGTAAATCGCTGAGCGGGCTATGGCCAAGTCTCGCTCTTCGTCCAACAAGTCAAGTGCATCTTGACGAGCTTTTTCATTGTCAGCTTCAACATAAGCCGCCACGCGGGGTGAGTCATGAGGGATGTCACTTGGCAGGACCGCCTCTACTCCGTACACCATGAAGAAAGGTGTGTAACCCGTAGATCTGTTAGGTGTAGTGTTGATGCTCCAAAGTATAGAGGGTAACTCCTCCACCCAACAACTCGGCGTCCGTTGTAAGGGGACCAAGAGCCGGGGTTTAATGCCCTTCAAAATCTCCTGATTTGCTCTTTCTGCTTGACCATTGGATTGAGGATGGGCAATAGCCGAAACATCAAGCCGGATATGTTCTCGTTGACAGAACTCTTCCATGGCACCTTTGGAGTGATTGGTACCATTATCAGTTATGATGCTGTGTGGAAAACCAAAACGAAAGATCACCTTCTTCATGAACTGAACCGCCGTGGCTACATCACACTTGCTGACCAGCTCTGCCTCAACCCACTTTGTGAACTTATCCACTGCCACCAGGAGGTGTGTGTTTTTGTCTTTAGAACTTTTGAAAGGTCCAACCATATCAAGCCCCCAGATTGCAAATGGCCAAGTAATTGGAATCATCCTTAACTCTTGAGCCGGCACATGAGCTCGTCGTGAGAATTTTTGACATCCGTCACATTTGCTGACTAGATCCTCCGCATCAGCATGAGCCGCCAGCCAATAGAAACCATGACGGAAAGCCTTGGCCACAAGAGATTTTGAGCCAGCATGATGACCACAATCTCCTTAATGGATCTCATGAAGTATCTCCCGACCCTCCGCAGGCGACACACAACGTTGAAATGCCCCAGTGACACTGCGGTGATGTAACTCGCCATGAACAATCGTCATAGATTTGGACCGCCTGATGATTTGTCTCGCCATGGTATCCTCCTCAGGTAACTCTTCCCGAGTCATGTAAGCCAAATAAGGCACCTTCCAACATGGGATGACATGGAGAGCCACTACCAGTTGTGCCTCCTGGTCTGGCACTGCCAAGTCTTCTTCTGTGGGCAACTTGACAGAAGGATTATGCAAGACATCGAGAAAGGTGTTAGGCGGCACCGGCTTACGCTGAGACCCTAGCCGACTTAAGGTATCAGCCGCCTCATTCTTCCTTCGATCAATGTGCTCCACTTGATAACCTTTGAAGTGTCCTGCCACCTCATCAACTTCACGATGGTAAGCCGCCATAAGGGTATCCTTGGAGTCCCACTTGCCTGACACCTGTTGAGCCACGAGATCTGAGTCGCCCAAGCACCTTACCCGGCTCAAATTCATCTCTTTGGCCATCCGGAGACCATGGAGTAAGGCCTCATACTCAGCTGCATTGTTAGCACAAGGAAATATAAGCCGGAGCACATAACAAAATTTGTCACCTCGAGGGGAAGTTAAAACAACTCCAGCCTCCGTGCCTTCTAACTGCCTGGACCAATCAAAGTGAATAATCCAATATGTGTTATCTGGCTTCTCCTCAGGTGCCTGCAACTCTGTCCAATCATTGATAAAATCCACCAAGACTTGAGATTTAATAGCAGTACGAGGCATGTATTTCAAACCATGAGGCCTAAGTTCAATGGCCCACTTGGCGACTCGGCCTGTGGCCTCTCTATTCTGTATGATGTCTCCCAAGGGGGCAGAGCTTACCATAGTGATAGGATGACCTTGGAAGTACTGCTTCAGCTTCCGGCTTGCCATGAACACTCCATAAACAAGTTTCTGCCAATGTGGATACCTTTGTTTAGACTCAATGAGCACCTCACTGATGTAGTATACCGGCCGTTGAACCGGACGCTCCTTGCCAGCCTCCTTGCGCTCCACCACGATGGCAACGCTGACGGCTCGCGAATTAGCAGCCACATATAACAGCAATGGCTCTCTATCAATGGAAGCCGCAAGGACCGGCGGCTGAGACAACCGTCTCTTTAAATCTTCAAAAGCAACATTAGCAGCATCACTCCAGACAAAAGTGTCCGTTTTCTTCATCGTCTGATATAGCGGTAGGGCCTTCTCACCTAACCGGCTTATGAACTGGATTAAGGCGGCGAAACGACCTGCCAATCGCTGAACATCATTGATGCACGCCGGCTTAGCCAAAGAGGTGATTGCCTTGATCTTCTCTGGATTAGCTTCAATGCCTCTGTTTGAGACCAGAAAACCCAATAGGTTGTCTGCAGGTACACCAAATACACACTTGTCCGGGTTAAGCATCATCTTATAAACCCGGAGATTATCAAAGGTCTCCTTTAAATCAGATATTAAGGTTTCTGTCTCCCTGGATTTTACCATGATGTCATACACATAAGCATGAACATTGCGCCCAATTTGATCGTGGAGACAGTTCTGCACAAATCGCTGATAAGTTGCCTGGGCACTCTTGAGCCCAAACGGCATAGATACATAGCAGAAGGCTCCAAACGGAGTGATGAAAGTCGTCTTCTCCTGGTCCTTAACTGCCATCTTGATCTGATGATAACCAGAGTAAGCATCCAAAAAGCTCAAATGCTCACAACCCGCCGTAGCATAAATGATTTAATCAATGCGGGGCAGAGCAAAAGGATCAGCCGGACAAGCCTTGTTTAAGTCCGTGTAATCCACACACATCTGCCAGGTGCTGTTTTTCTTGAGCACGAGCACTGGGTTAGCCAACCACTCCGGGTGAAAAACTTCAACAATAAACCCGGCCGCCAAGAGCCAGGCCACCTCCTCTCCAATAGCTTTCCGTCTCTCCTCATTGAATCGCCGAAGAAACTGCCTGACCGGCTTATACTTTGGATCAATATTAAGAGTATGCTCAGCGAGTTCTCTTGGTACACCCGGAATGTCAAAAGGTTTCCATGCAAAGATGTCCCGATTCTCACGGATGAACTCGATGAGCGCGCTTTCCTATTTAGGATCCAAGTTGGCGCTGATGCTAAACTGCTTAGATGAGTCGCCTGGAGTGAAATCAACAAGTAGTATCAGCAGCCGATTTAAACTTCATTGCCGGGTCATGCTCTGTGGTTGGCTTCTTCAGAGAGGTCATATCCGCCGGGTCAACACTATCTTGGTAAAACTTCAACTCCTCTGTTGCACACACAGACTCAACATAAGCCGCATCGCCTTCCTCACATTCCAGGGCCACCTTTCGACTTCCATGGACGATGATGGTGCCTTTGTGACCTAGCATCTTAAGCTGCAGATAAACATAACACAGCCGTGCCATGAACTTGGCATAAGCCGGCCGTCCAAACAGAGCATGATACAGACTCTTAATTTTGACTACCTCAAATGTTAATTTCTCAGCCCTGGAATCATACTCATCTCCAAAGGCTACCTCCAATTCAATCTTACCGACTGGGTACGCCGACTTACTAGGCACCACTCCATGGAAAATGGTGTTGGATGTCTTTAAATTTTTGTCAGTCAAACCCATGCGTCGAAAGGTCTCGTAATAGAGGATGTTGATGCTTCTACCTCCGTCCATGAGTACCTTGGTGAATTTATATCCACCGACCTGAGGTGCTACCACCAAAGCTAACTGACCCGGATTGTCAACCTGGGGAGGGTGATCTTCCCTGCTCCACACAATGGGCTGCTCTGACCACCTCAGGTAACGAGGAACAGCTGGCTCAACAGAATTCACAGCCCTCCTATGAATCTTCTGGTCACGTTTGCACAAGCTAGTGGTGAACACATGATACTGCCCACTATTTAGCTGCTTCGGATGGCTTTGATAACCCGACTGCTGCTGCTGTTGTCCTCCTTGACCAGATTGCTGTTGACTATAGCCGCCTTGATTTCCCTGAAAGCCGGAACTCGAGCCGCCACCCGGGCCATAAAAGCCGCCGGCACCTGAGCCACCGCCCGACCCATGATTGCCATCAAACGTGTTGGAATTCTTGAAAGCCTTCATGATTGCGCAATCTTTCCATAAGTGGGTAGCGGGTCGTTCCCAGGTGCCATGTCTCGGGCAGGGCTCATTGAGTAGCTGCTCAAGAGACGGGCCTGACCCGCCAAAACAAGGAGGCGGTTTTCCCTTACGTCTCTGATTGTTACCCTGCGCATTGGCGTTGGCCACAAACTCCGGGTTACCCTCCGCCTTACGTTTATTGCCTCCTTGATTCGTCGGGTTATGCTGCTGACCCTTTCCATTACCGTTCTTCTTTCCCTTCCCTATCTTTTCTTCATCAGACGCGGGATCCTTGGTACTATCAAAGTCGGCGTATTTGACTAAAGCTGCCATCAGCATACCCATATCATTGCAATCACGCTTAAGGCGCCCCAGTTTCTGTCTTAGCAGCTCAAAGTGGCAATTCTTCTCCAACATGAGGACTGCAGAGCCGGCATCCATCTTATCAGACGAATGTATTATCTCCTTGACCCAGCGTACCCAATGAGTTCTGGATTCACCCTCCTCCATCTTACAATTTTTCAAGTCCACAATCGACATAGATTGCTTGCAAGTGTCTTTCAAGTTCTGGATGAATCGTGCCTTTAACTCTGCCCATGAACTAATGGAATTGGGTGGCAAGCCCTTTAACCAAGACCGGGACGTTCCATCCAACATCATGGTGAAGTACTTAGCCATCGCTGCATTGCTGACCTCCAACAGTTCCATGGCCATCTCATAACTTTTGATCCACGCTACAGGCTATAAGTCGGCCGTATAATTCAGCACCTTTCGAGGTCCCTTGAAGTCCTTGGGTAGACGTACATTACGCAGAGCCGGCACCAAACAAGGAACACCACTGGTTCTAGTAGCCACCCCCGCCTCAACGGAAGTCATCGGATATTCTGGGAAATCTTGATGAGCCGTCTGTTGAGCCGCTAGCTGAGCCGCCCACTTGTCTTCCTGACGTATTATGTCTTGTACCGGGTTATAACCACCGGGCTGGTTACGGCGCTAGGCGTTGCTTGACAAAGCTTCTGACTCCATGTGTCTGCTGTAACTCAGACTCCGGTTTTGACGAGGCGGTGCTAACCAAGGCAGAGGAGTCGAATGAATCATGTCCCGGCTATAAGAATAAGTCTCTTGCTGGTCCAGGGCCGTCTCGACAAGTTCTCTGATCCTCCGGGTCTCCACCGCTGTCGGGTCATCACCATCCACTGGGAGAGCCGCCAAACGCGCCGATGTTGCGATTAAGTTCTTCATGGGGTTGGAAAAGTGATCCGGTGGCATTGGTACATAGCTGGGCGGTGCCATATTCCCATGAGGAGGTACTGTCACCTGAGGCTGAACCGGTCCCCCGGCTGTCATGAACTGATTGACCTCTAGCGGGTTACTTGGACCGGCTCCGGGTGTAGCGAAGAGGTTCCGCGGATCGTAAACTGGGGGCAAACGAGATTGGGTTTTCTGATGCCTCCTCCTCATCACCTTGTTAGATGCGTTCAGGCTCATTGTAAGCTGGAAAGCCTCTGATTGAAGCTGTTGTGCCCGAGCATCTAAAGCCGCTCGTTCTGTGGCTAACCGGACGTCCTCCGCTGCCAAGGCCTCCTTAGCCCAAGCTATCTCCTCACGGACCTGTGCCACCTCTGCATTATGCTCATCTTGACTAACAGGGATAACTGTGGCATTTAACAGGGTCGTAACCTTATCCATGAGATCCATCAACACTTGAGCCGGCGGGCGCACGGGGCCTCCTGCCCCGGCTGCTCCTGACCCGGACGTTATGGCTACTGCCGCTGTGGAATTTTGGCCGGGTTGAGTACCAGCCATGAAGACTCCTGGCCAGCTTGGCGGCTCATAGGGGTCCAGAATACTGGAACCATCGGAACAACCCCCGAGCCCGCCGTCTTGTAATGGATATAGCAAATCCGTTCAACCGGCAGACGAATCACCGTCGGAGAGGACGACCGTCTCACCACCAGCTCCAGATCCTTCAGAAAGTTCCCCTCCGTGGATGCAACCCACGAAGGCACGCTTCACGGCGGGTTGAGCTCGGGCGGGCCTTGCGCGCTGAGCCGTCTTGACGAGGTCGGTGCAGTTGTCCGGCTTAGGGCCCGGCTCACCAATCCGGCCGATGAAGACGTGGATTCCGCCAAAGGGGACCCGGTACCCGAACCCAACTGAGCCGGCATCGGGGCCCCAGCCTTCATCGTCGATGTAGATCTTGCCGCGACAACTCTTGGTCATTCGGCCAACTGCGTATCCCTTGAGCCCTTTAAAGCTGCCCTTCAAGAACTCAAATCCACCGTGCGCTGGCCCCACGGTGGGCGCCAACTGTCTTGGAATTGTCACGGCAGATATCCTCTTGCAAGGACTTAGTCGTGGGTCCATCGCAACTAGGAAGCTTAAAGGGGTTAATCAGGACAAAGGACACGAGCGAGTTATACTAGTTCAGCCCCTTACGGTGAAGGAAGGCATACGTCTAGTTGGGTTGGTATTGATGAGGTTTCGATGACTAGGGAGCGGGATACGCTGTGCCCGGCTCTTGATGGGTTGTTTCTTGCCCTAAGCTGCCGGCGGGTCGTCCCCTTATATACACGGATTGATGCCCTGCGGCCTACAGAGTCCCGGCCGGCTCATAGACAGTGTCCGGCTTGGTGACTAGTTAATTCTACCTTATGTTACAAGTCATGCCATCATGGCGGTTTACCACTATGGGCCTTGAACCGCCTACGGGCCTTAGACCCTTTATTGAACCGTCATCTTCATGCTTAGTCTTGGGCTTCTTTCTGATGTTTCTTCTTTACATAACCCGACCCCTCCTGGGCGGCTTACACAAATAGTTATATCCCCAATAGATGGTGTTCTCGTAGGGAGACGGGAGCGGATCCATAGTGGTGTATTGATTGGTGAATATGTGGACTCATGTGCGCCACCTCAAAAGAGTTACCAGCAGTCGTAGTATAGGATAGCCACTGAGTCAAAGTTGGCTTGCTGTAGTTAAATTCCACCACCCCGTTTGTTGATATTGATGCATATGTAGTTCTGATGTAAGTCTTGCTGGGTACATTTGCACTCACGTTTGATTAATTTATGTTTTTGCAGAGAGACTTCAGTCTCACTAGTAGTTCCGCGTGGACTTCGACATTTATCTTGTTACCTCAGCTACGATCTTGTACCTTTGGGAGGGTCATGTAGATAGTCAGGCTTCTTAGCCTTTTTCATTTGTAGTTGTCTGTACTCAGACATGTTACGCTTCTGTTGCCTGTATGCTCTGTATGTTGGGTCATGTGACCCATGATTGTAATTTTTACTATGTATGACTCTTCGGAGTCTTCTGAATAAATACTTTGAGTCATAGAGTTTCGTTGTGATGCCATGTTGTATTTGCACATATCGGGCATATTGTGTGTATGATTTTGAAATGCTTGGTATGTGTGGGACCCGACAACCTAGTTGTTTATTCTTGGTAACCTCTCTTATGGGGAAATGTCTCCTAGTGCTTCCACTGAGCCATGGTAGCTTGCTACTGCTCCGGAACACTTAGGTTGGCCGACATGTGTCCTTCTTTGTTCCTGTGTCTGTCCCTTCGGGGAAATGTCACGCGTTGTTCCTTTAAGTCCTTGTAGCTTGCTATGACTTGGGTTCATACGTCGATGACCGACACGTTCATTGCTGGGTCATGTATCGCTATCCCTGTAAGTTAGAGCCACCTTGGGTTTACGACTAGTCATGTCGGCCCGGGTTCTCTGTCATATGGATGCTAGCGACACTATCATATACGTGAGCCAAAAGGTGCAAACGGTCTCGGGCCAGGTAAGGTGGCACCCATGGAGATACCATGTGTGAGGCCGCAAATTGATATGATGTGTTACATGCTAGATCAGTGTGGCTTAGGATCGGGGTCCTGATAGTTTTGGTATTAGAGCCTGACTGCCTATAGGATTACCAAGCCAAACTTGTCAAAGTTGAGTCTAGAAATGCTTTAGTTATATAAGGGAATTGATTGTGGAATGGAACGCAAGGCTCTTTTACTCCTTAACCTTATATCCTTCTGATCTGAGTCACCCTCTTCTTTTCTACGGGGATTAAGAACTTGGCTTCTCGTCTTTCTATCAGGATCACGTGTTACTAATCCGTAGACTTATAGGATTTATGGTTTCATGTCTCAGTTCAGTTCCTACTACTTCCGTGTGTTGACAGTTGATCTCGAAACCTTGATATTGTGATGATAAGTGGTTATGCCACAATTTTTGCAGGATGTCTCAAATCATTTTGCGCGTTTACCGCCGTTATGATGTCCGAGTCATCCCAGGTTTCTAAATAGTCTGATGCATTTGCAACTCCCTTCTTTCCGTTCCCGATGCTTCTTTGGGCCAGTATAACCACACTAGTCGGTGAGTTTAGGTACTCTATTGCCTCGACATATATGTTCGAGCTATTATTATAACCCTAGGTGTCCTAGAGGATCACCTAGTAATCTAGCCATGTCTTGTGTTCCCAGTGTGATGATTCTGGCCATCATTCTCGAAAGCATCCCGTGATGCCACTTAGTTAGTAGGCATTCTATTCTTGGGTTCTTGAACCCGAGGTTCACCCTACTTACTTCATGTTGATAGTGTTTGCTAGTTCCTTTAGGATACTAGTAACCTTGCGATAGTCCTCGAGGTCCATGGTATTTTCCTCTTCCAAATACCATGGACTACTTATGGCAGAAGTTCCTCGTTGAACCGAAAGATCACAACCAGAGTGCTCTTGATGAGTTCTCGATTCTATGTTGTGACTCTGCCAGTTCTACCTTTCTGCATGTGTTATCCGAAAGAAATTTGTTGAACTCGTTCGACATGCTAATCCATGCACCCACAACTCAGAAAATCGTATGTTCATTTGAGTTGTCCCTCCTTAGTTGTTTTTTGACCTTCGTCTATCAATTGATAGTCAAGAGTATGCGTGCAATCATTCATCGATGCCTATTATTCTTGTGGTCTGTCCAGCCATCCTATTCAGAATGACTAGGAGAAACAAACTCCAGTACCTCATCCATATCCAGGATTGGGTCAAAGTAGTTGTATTTTGCAAAACAAATGCCAATCCAGCTTTTGTTCTGTTCTACCCTGGAGTATTGCCCTCTTTATGTCAAGATTGTCATAGGAATTGCACCACCTCTTATGAATTCTTGACGTAGTGATACTTTTCACCTTAACTATTCAATTTTCGGTCCCCGTGTTATTGTAACCAGAACGCCGACAGATGAACCGAGATGTGTGAAATCAATACTTCTAGCAACCTCGTTGCTTGGTAGCTAAAGGACAATAATTTCATTCCTAGTGTGTTGGTTATTGAATCACCACTCTTAAGATTAATCGTGCTACCTAGTCCATTTTCCTGGTGCACTCTTTGATCAATGAGTTTGGATTATGTTAATTCCTTGCTCTTTCGATCATATCATCTTGCCCTAAAAAGCAAGATTGTTCTCGAGCTTAGTAACTCTTCTCGGAAGTATTACCAGGTTGTCACCTGGCCGCTATGTTGAGTTCGTGATCAAGTTGGTTTTTCTATAAAACACCCCTTCTCCAAGAATCTGTGTTGGATACCCCTGAGCTAGTTGGTAACCTAAACAACAGCTTGGAGAGTTGGAAGATAAAAGCTTTGCCGAACTTAGTTCGTTCTGAAGGGATATCTTTGCGTTTGTATGTGTGTGTTGAAGAAAAATGATATTCTCATCGACTGGTCCTCGTGATTAGTTGTTGGATCTATTGTCTTGTCAAAACTTTGATTGAAGTGTGGGCTATCGTCAATCAAATCAGAACCAACGATGTTCGTAATGTTGTCTTACTCATGGTTGTCCCTCGAGCATACACCATTATATCTTTTTGGTCTGACCAATACTATCACCTTGTTCACACAGTTGTGGAATTCCACCTATATGGAAGTCCGGATGGATTGTTGTTGAGCCCATTGACAACATTTTCATCTTGTCCATGATTCATGTTGAACATCTAAGTTAGTGTTGGAAACTTTGGAAAGAATTTTCTTCGTGCTAGCTCATGAAGTTTATGTTTGATGGAAGAAGTGACTTCCTCTAACTCACGTGCATATGATGTAAGTAGCCGTCGTGAATTTGAGAAAGTTTGTTTTGCTTCCTCTGGAATCATCCATAGTTAGTCATGCACATGTGTTAAGTATTCTATGGTTTGGAGACTTGCAACCTCCATCCCATATGTAATTCCTAGCACACCAAGCCACTGTCTGATTTGTTTTAGGAAAAGGAGTTAAATGCTAATCCATGGTAATGCACGACACTTCGATATCCTCAATGATGGTTCCCAACCAGAACTCAGTAGTATTTTTGTTGTAAGACTACTATGTGGTCATGCTTGTCTGGGACAGCATGTTCACATGTGTGTAGCAGAACCAGCTCATGTTTTGGAGCTTACTGTCGTAGTCTGTTCCCCGAGAATCTTCCAACGTCATCTCGTCGATTTGTGTTGCAACCTTTCACTTTCAGACATGTTGAGTCTGGAAATCCTGACACCAACTAGATCTGAATCTCAGGCAAATATGATGGTTGGAACATTTTCCAAGAACTATAATATTGGTCTCTCTGTAACTGGTAAAGTGGATGTTGTGGCTACCCCACCTAGCCAGAAGGCTAACTATGGTAGTATCTGGATTCAGCAATTTAGTCACCTCCCCATGAGGATGTCATATGATTTATTCTAGAAGTTGTTCCTTATGGATCTTTTGTCTTCCCGAAGTCCGACCTATACTTGATGGCCACATTAATGTGTTAAGTATGACTGTGGTATGTAGAATGTTAAGGAGAACATTAGGAGCGGAGTGCTAAATGTCTCTCAGTCGATCATCCAGATTTTGTTTCTTTGGCATCGCTAAGGTCAAACCTGAGAAAGTGTTGTCTTCCTTTGCATCTGTATTCTACATCATTATTCATCATGGTAGTATGATGTGTTGCTAGGATCCTTGGCACGGATGTTGGTAAGATCTTGATGAGTATGGAAATGCTCAAGTTCTTGAAAGCACGCTCAGTTACTAGGTTATATCCTTGGTATCAATTGGAATGTGTCTCCTGTTTGCCGAGTTGTTCTATAACTCTAGTTTCTTTTCCAAACTGAGTATGCCATTCCTCTCGAACTCCTTCAAATGATCATTTATGAACTGCCTTAGCCTGGTATGAAGATTTTCAATGATCCTTGTATCAAAAGTAATTATGTTTGCCACTTAAGGGAATAGTTCTGTCAGTCACCTTCCATAAGGCACCCCGCTATGGTATTAAGGGCAATATATCTCCTCGCTACTCTGAAACTAGTGCACCATCTTCCTCAGTGTGGAATTGTTGCCTACCAAATTGGGCAATCGCCATCTGTTTCCTTTTACCCCTGATGTGTGTCTTGTGCCTCAGCTCAAGAGACGTTCCTTTGTCTCACTCCATGAGTTGATCCTGAGTTGTTCGATCTTTAGAAAATCGATTCATCTAGAGTTTTCCTTTCTTCTCGTTGTCATGCTGGATGGAGTTCTCAGAACAAGACGTCGAGACAAAGATGATGACCGAATGAATGTTCTTATGAAGTGCAACCTGGATCGTGAAGATTGTGCTAGCTTTGTGTCCCCTTTGTCTTCTTACCTCACGACTTGAATCTTGGGACAAGATTCTTGTTTAGTGGGGGTGAGTTGTCACATCCCTAGTCCTGGTATGCTCTGGGCTAGCTAGTCATGTGTTGCATCATGTTTAAATTGCATTTAAACTTGAAATGGGGATTGATCCGAACCCTAGCACAAATGAATCCAACTAGGTTTAAATAAAAATCATTTCCAATGAACCGAAAATGCCTTTGGAAAAGTTCATCATTTTTTAATTGGTCTAGAACCTCTGCCAAAAATGGTGCACATTTTTCTAGGCCACTCTGGATTTTTGAATTAATCCATAGAGTATTTGAATTTGGGCATTTAACTACTATAAATATTTTAAATGCCCAATTAATCCTGAAAGCAGTTGAGGGCTATCGGGAATATTCCAATATGTGCCCACTATCTATTCCAGGATTTATAAAATGGTTTAGTACTTTTACTAAATCAAAACAGACAAGATAAAATAGAAAACAGAAAAGAATTAGAGAGAGAGAGAGAGAGAGAGAGAGAGAGAGAAGCCAACCTGGGCCACTTACCTGGCGGCCCAGTAGGCCAGCCCAGCCGTCTGGCCCTGCCAGTCATCTCTCTCCTCCCGCCAGAAGGACGAGAGGCGCGTGCTTGATACATCTCCGTCGTATCTACTTTTCCAAACACTTTTGCCCTTGTTTTGGACTCTAACTTGCATGATTTGAATGGAACTAACCTGGACTGACGCTGTTTTCAGCAGAATTGCCATGGTGTTATTTATGCGCAGAAACAAAAGTTCTCGGAATGACCTGTAACTTCACGTAGATTATTTTTGGAAAATATAAAAAATACTGGCGAAAGAATCAAGGCCAGGGGGCCCACACCATTTCCACGAGGGTGGGGGAGCGCCTGCCCCCCTGGGCGTGCCCCCTTGCCTCGTGGGCCCCTTGGGGCTCCACTGACCTCAACTCCAACTCTATATATTCGTGTCCGGGGAGAAAAATTCAGAGAGAAGGATTCATCGCGTTTTACGATATGGAGCCGCCGCCAAGACCTAATCTCTCTCAGGAGGGCTGATCTGGAGTCCGTTCGGGGCTCCGGAGAGGTGAATCCGTCGCCATCGTCATCATCAACCACCCTCCATCACCAATTTCATGATGCTCACTGTCATGCGTGAGTAATTCCATCGTAGGCTTGCTGGACGGTGATGGGTTGGATGAGATTTATCATGTAATCGAGTTAGTTTTGTTAGGGTTTGATCCCTAGTATCCACTATGTTCTTAGATTGATGTTGCTATGACTTTGCTATGCTTAATGCTTGTCACTAGGGCCCGAGTGCCATGATTTCATATCTGAACCTATTATGTTTTCATGAATATATGTGAGTTCTTGATCCTATCTTGCAAGTCTATAGTCACCTACTATGTTTTATGATCCGGCAACCCTGAAGTGACAATAATCGGGACCACTCTCGGTGATGACCGTAGTTTGAGGAGTTCATGTATTCACTATGTGTTAATGCTTTGGTCCGGTACTCTATTAAAAAGAGGCCTTAATATCCCTTAGTTTCCATTAGGACCCCGCTGCCACGGGAGGGTAGGACAAAAGATGTCATGCAAGTTCTTTTCCATAAGCATGTATGACTATATTCGGAATACATGCCTAAATTACATTGATGAATTGGAGCTAGTTCTGCGTCACCCTATGTTATGACTGTTACATGAGAACCGCATCCAGCATAATTCTCCATCACCGATCCAATGCCTACGAGCTTTTCACATACTGTTCTTCGCTTATTTACTTTTCCGTTGCTACTGTTACAATCACTACAAAACCCAAAAGAATATTACTTTGCTACCGTTACCGTTACTTCCATATTACTTTGCTACTAAGTAGTTTGCTGCAAATACTAAATTATCCAGGGGTAGTTGAATTGACAACTCAACTGCTAATACTTGAGAATATTCTTTGGCTCCCCTTGTGTCGAATCAATAAATTTGGGTTGAATACTCTACCCTCGAAAACTGTTGCGATCCCCTATACTTGTGGGTTATTAGTGCTCGACGCGCACGACCACGTGTCGTGCCACGTCCTACTTCCCGCCGCTGCCCCGATGCGTCTGGACGACGCCATGCATCACCTCCGACCCTCTCGCCCACTCCCTCGTCCTCATTCCCTCCTCTCACTCGCTCTACACCTCGTGCCCGAGCGCCACCATCGCATCGACGCTGTTCGCCACGGCCACAGGCACCGCCTAGCCTCCCCAACACGTCCAGGAGCTCTGCCTTCGTCGTGTATGCCTCCTCGAGGACACACGCGCCGCCGGACGCCCCCGAACGCCCACACTATCGTCTTCTTCAACCTCGGGTCGCCGAGATCGCCGGCGACCTCCCGTCGTCACCAGCCCATCCCCGAGCTCACTAAGGCCTCCGTCAAAATCGCTGTGAGCGTCTGCACCGAATCCCTCTCTCCCCATGCTCATTTGCTCTCTCTAGATCGTGGTTCCACCGGAGCTGAGAGCCGGTCGCCATCGTTCTTGTCGCTGCCGTAATCAGAGCTAGGAAAGCTCGTGCCCGAGCACGACTACGTGATCAGTAGCTCCGCAGCAAGCTAACACCACCACCAACTCGTGTTCCCGTGCACCATAGTGCTGCGCCTCTCAAACCCAAGCTCCGACAGTCGCCGCAGGCTCCACTCCGGCAAGCTCCGGCTTCCACGCGACCCAACACCTGCACCATTCGATGCGCGGGAACAAGGGCTTTCCAGTGCACCCTGGCACGCTTCGAACGAGGCCCTGGAGCGCATTTCCAAGCCGCGCCGCTGTCTCGGCCCATGTCGGTGGCTAAACGCCAGTGGGTTTAACCTTTTTGACCGGGAGTTTGACCACCTCGGTTCACTCACGTGTGGGCCCAAGTCTCTAAAGAAATTAGGTTTAGTATTAACCCAATGCTAATTAACCCTATTAATTAGATGTGAGACTGACATGTGGGTCCCAGCCGTCAGGTTGACCCGGACCACCCTGTTGACCTGTTGACATCACCGTGACGCATTGCTGATGCAGTAATGCTATCTGGATTTTAAAGATCATAGAAATTAAACTGTAACTCAAAATGAAATAATTTATATATGAAAAATGATCAGAAAAATCTAATCTATCCATCTGTACCCTTTTCATGCATATTAGAACAACTTATGGCTTCCGTTTAGGACAAATCAAATAAATGGAATTTGCATATCCACATATGGAGTTTGAATTTGAATCTGGGATTCAAACCAACTTCATTTAAATTGTTGCTAGTTGCATTAGCTCAATCCACAGCATATTGCCATGTCATGATCATGCATCATATTGTTGCATTGCATTGATTGTGTTCCTTCTCTGTTGCCAGTATTTGTCCCCGCTCAGTAGACGTGGTTCTGATGATGAGATCGATGACACCGATTAAGAACTATATTGTCTTCAGAAGTGCCAGGCAAGCAAAACCCTCATTCTGATACAATCCCAGTCTCTCGCTTCTGCTCTTTTTTTACTGCATTAGGACAACAACGATTCAACGATTACATGCTGTGGTAATTGAACCCCTTTCCTCTACATGACTTGTCATTGTCACAGCAAATAGATGAAACCCACTAGCATGAGTAGGAGTTGTTTGAGCCCTGATGTACCTACTCATTCATGCTTGCTACTACTTAGAGTTGAGTCAGGTCTGAATCATCGGGGATGAATTGGAATGGGGTGAACATGTCTTACTATTAAGAGCTAAGTATGTGAACACGATTTGGTAAAGGTAGCGGTGAGAGGCCATGTATGAGTACATGGTGGGTTGTCTCATTGAAACCGTCCTCAGGAACTGAGTTCTGTGTTTGTGATCCATGAATAGTAACTACCACACATTGGATTCCGTTAACTCGACCCCTCTCGGCTTATTAATCGCCTCGATCTTTGTCCAGGAGTTGCAACTAGTTTCTGGTGTTTTTAGGATATGTGTTGGGGGTCGTGCGTAGCGCTGACCCTAGGGGTGGGGTATGATGCGGTAGAGACATGAGGCACGGTGTACTGAGATGCCCGTTTGGTGCCTCGGGAACCCTGCTCTCATCATTTGGGGCCGTGAGCGAAACCCCGGTCGGATCTCCTTGCAGATTGAACCCGAATAGGCAATAAACCTGGACTAGAGACTTGTGTGGTTAGTCAGGTTGTGGCCGACTCCCCCGCGAGGCTTCCGCTTGAAGGTTGTCGAGATACATGACGTGTACATGGTGGTAAGTGGCGAGAGCGTGCGTGAAGAAGTACACCCCTATAGGGTTATAAATGATCTATTCGAATAGCCGCGTCCGCGGTAAAGGACTTCTGGGTTGACGATACAATTCATAGACAAGTGAAAGTGGATACTCTAAAATGCGCAAGATAAGCATGAGTGCTATGGATGGCGTTCTCGTAGGGAGACGGGAGCGGATCCATAGTGGTGTATTGATTGGTGAATATGTGGACTCACGTGCACCACCTCAAAAGAGTTACCAGCAGTTGTAGTATAGGATAGCCACTGAGTCAAAGATGGCTTGTTGCAGTTAAACTCCACCACCCCCTTTGTTGATACTGATGCATATGTAGAGAGTTCTGATGTAAGTCTTGCTGGGTACATTTGCACTCACGTTTGCTTAATTTATGTTTTTGCAGAGAGACTTCAGTCTCACTAGTAGTTCCGCATGGACTTCGACGTTTAGCTTGTTACCTCAGCCATGATCTTGTACCTTTGGGAGGGTCGTGTAGATAGTCAGGCTTCTTAGCCTTTTTCATTTGTAGTTGTATGTACTCAGACATGTTATGCTTCCGTTGCCTGTATGCTCTGTATGTTGGTTAATGTGACCCATGATTGTAATTCTTACTATGTATGACTCCTCGGAGCCTTATGAATAAATACTTTGAGTCGTAGAGTTTCGTTGTGATGCCATGTTGTATTTGCACATAACGGGCATATTGTGTGTATGATTTTGAAATGATTGGTATGTGTGGGATCCAACAACCTAGTTGTTTATTCTTGGTAGCCTCTCTCATGGGGAAATGTCTCCTAGTGCTTCCACTGAGCCATGGTAGCTTGCTACTGCTCTGGAACACTTAGGCTGGCCAGCGTGTGTCCTTCTTCGTTCCTGTGTTTGTCTCTTCGGGGAAATGTCATGCGTTGTTCCTTTAAGTCCTTGTAGCTTGCTACGACTTGGGTTCATGTGTTGATGACCGACACGTTCGTTGCTGGGTCATGTATGCCTGTCCCTGTAAGTTAGATCCACCTTGGGTTTATGACTAGTCATGTCGGCCCGGGTTCTCTATCATATGGATGCTAGAGGCATTATCATATACGTGAGCCTAAAGGCGCGAACGGTCCCGGGCCAGCTAAGGTGGAACCCGTGGGGATACTGTGCATGAGGCCGCAAAGTGATATGATGTGTTACATGCTAGATCGGTGGGCCTTAGGATCGGGGTCCTAACATCATCCCACAATGGGGAATACTGGTAGGGCTCCTGTGCTCGGGTCCGTCCCTGCAGCGATGATAAATCTAAGAGACCAAACTCTAGCTCGCCGCCGGCCCCGCGCATGTCACCTCACTGGGTCCTCACTGCCTTCGTCTTCTTGCGGACAGATCACCGGCAGGGCAGCAAGACTGGCTATGTGCTATGTTTTCTTTCTTTGGCTAACTCGCAGGGACCTCTGGAGCCGGGAACACGAGCGACCCCACCAAGGCACCCTTGCGAGGCCAGCCACCCCTTCTTTTTTCAAGCAAATCGCCTGCACGTTAAAGGGGGGGCTGAGCACCGCGCCTTAGGGGCTCCTATTGGCTCTCGAGCCCTCACCACTGGCATTGACCACGGCATCACGACCTGGCATACTAGCGGTGGTTGAGCCTCACTTGAGGGCCGGGAAGGATGAGCACCCAGATGAGTGAGGAAGAAGGGGTTGGTGCGAGTCTTGCCTGGGAGCGCCACCGGCACCAGGACATAGCCTAACGTCACACAAGAAGCTATCCTCACAGCGAAAGGACCACTCCAGGATTTCCAAGATAAGTCACCCCATACATGTAGGTGTGAACCTTACGATCAATGTGTGCCTCCTGCGATCTCACTCGGGCAAGGATGTTTCCCTTTCAGTCTTTTGGGAGCCACTTGCGCGCCAAAGGGACCCCCCTGAGCATCGCGCCTCATGGGCTCTTACTGGACCTCAGGCTGCTCACCTCCTGGCCTTGACCCTGGCATCGTGACTTGGCATACCAGCGACGACTGAAGCCTGCCTAGGGACTGGGTCCTATGGACGTAGAGCACTAAGCTACCGCGAGGATGAAAGGGGGAACCATACCATAGCGAGAAGCATAAACGCGTCATTGATTGGAAATAATAAGCATTAAGGCAAAAGCACCACAGTTTTTACATGCCCTTGTGGGGCCCTACATGGTTTTCTACAGTAACGAAGCAAAATGAAGAGGGTCTCCCAAGGACCGTGGCCTAAACAACGTCGCCCACGACGTCAGGCTGGCACTTTCCCCCACTAGGCTCGGCAGCGGTGACGTGGCGGCTTGTAGCTGTCGTCATCGCTCGAGCCATGCCTTGAGGAGGTGCTGCTGCTGTCAGAAGAATCACGGACAAGGGCAAGGGCAAGTTCACCGCCGGCGGCCTCGTTGCCTCGACCACCTCCCACGGAGCAGCATCCCAAGCGCCGACCATCCTTGTTGAAGACCTTGAAGAAGAGCGTCGACGCCCCTGTTGTACTTGAAGTGGATGGCATGGCCTCCCTCCGGGTGGCTAGCGCGGGCGATCATGCCCCATCCTCGAGTCATGAAGACGTCGCCAGAATCAACGGACTCGACCTCCGCTTCTGAAGCTTGGTCGTAGCATCCGTCATGCTGCAGTCACAACTCCATGGCCCCCTCGGCGGTATCTCCCTTGCAAGCGATCTCGGGAGCCGGATCCATGTGCGAGGTGGCATTGCCATCCACACCACAAACTCACGGGCCGTGCCCTCATTGTGGGTCCGCGAGTGGGGTGGCCGTACGTACACCGCATGTTCTCCTTCGCGACCCTCCTCCTCACGGCATCGGCCGTTGCTCCTATGCATGGGGCTCTACATGCGGGCATACACGAGAACCGGGAAGCCTGGCGGAGCCTGTTCATGCCAAGGTCGCGTCGCCATGGGCTCCGCGACAGCGTCACGAGAGTAGTCAGGCCTCTTCTTCGGTGGGACCTGCTCAGGTTCCACCTAAGGGGGGTTTTTCCTTTCCCCGTAGTTGTAAACTTCTCACTGACGCTATGGTCTCGTTGGTAAGACGGTGGGACAGAGAGGAAGAAGGAGGAGCAAGCAACAAGAAGACGGAGATGAGTAGGGGGCTCCGCTGGGCTCCCATGATTCCGAGTAATGATGGTTTTTATGCATGCAACAGGTAGTTGTCAAGTCAGACGGTTGCCGAGGCAGTGTAGGGCAATGGAGACACTGACTCCTATCAAGTGCCACGCGTCGACTTGGCCCGCAAGCGATTCGGGCCTGCGGCGCTTCGCCCTTGCCCTTTGGCTTCGCCTCGAAGCCAAGTCCGAGCGCGCCTTGGGCCTAGGGGCTATTGTCGGCGTTCAGGGAACAAGGGTACCCAGACTTGCCTGCCTGTGGCCCACGGCGTGGCGGGTGTGGCTCCATCGACGGCCTGGTATGACCCATCTTCAGCATCGACAAGACAAGACCCTCGCGAGGAGCCAAGCCTCGCGAGGCGGGCGACATCAAGAGATCGGAGGGAGGGGCCTCCCTAGGATGGCTCTTGAGGAGCGGAAATTCCTATGCAATTGCCCGTCTCATGAGGTTTGGGTGACGCAAGCCATGATACCAAGGCCAGGCGGGCGCCAGCGGGCGCAGAGGAGCATGTTTCCTCTTCGGTGTTAAGGAGGCAAGTGCAGGCGCGGGGTCCCGAGGAATCGGCCAAAGGTTTCCATTCCCATGCAACAAGACCAAGACCGCCAAGATGGCAGGACATATGTCACCACTGAGCCCGCTGCGGTGTCACGACTAGAAGCTTTGTAGGCGAAGACTACCTTTCGTCAGGATAAGATGTACTACTTTCCCCCCTTCAAAATTAGCCGCTATGGGATCCCTTCCCGCCTTCGTTTGGAGGAAGAGGACCAAGGCAACTATAAATGTAGCTTAGTGATACGTCCATTTTGCATCATGCTTTTATATTGATATTTATTGCATTATGGGCTGTTATTACACATTATATCACAATACTTATGCCTATTCTCTTTTTTTACAAGGTTTACATGAAGAGGGAGAGTGCCGACAGCTGGAGTTCTAGACTGGAAAAGGAGCAAATATTAGAGACCTATTCTGCACAACTCCAAAAGTCCTGAAACTTCACAGAGCTTATTTTTGGAATATATAAAAAATATTGGGTGAAGAAATTACCAGAGGGTGGCCACAAGCCAGCCACAAGGGTGGAGGGTGCGCCCCACCCCCTGGGCGCCCCTCCCCCGCCGACCTTGTGGGCCCCCTGGCAGGCCTCCGGTGCCCATCTTTGGCTATATGGTGTCTTTTACCATAGAAAAAATCAAGAAGAATCCTTCGGGATGAAGCGCCGCCGTCTCGAGGCAGAACCTGGGCAGAACTAATCTAGGGCTTCGACGGAGCTGTTCTGCCGGGGAAACATCCCTCATGGAGGGGAAATCGTCGCCACAGTCATCACCATCGATCCTCTCATCGAGAGGGGGTCAATCTCCATCAACATCTTCACCATCACCATCTCCTCTCAAACACTAGTTCATCTCTTGTATTCGATCCTGGTCCCAAAACCTCAGATTGGTACCCGTGGGTTGCTAGTAGTGTTGATTACTCCTTGTAGTTGATGGTAGTTGGTTTATCCAGTGGACGATCATATGTTCAGATCCATAATGATAATTAATACTCCTTTGATTATGATGATGAATATGCTTTGTGAGTAGTTATGTTTGTTCCTGAGGACATGGGAGAAGTCTTGTTATAAGTAATCATGTGAATTTGGTATTCGTTCGATATTTTGATGAGATGTATGTTGTCTCTCCTCTAGTGGTGTTATGTGAACGTCGACTGCATGACACTTCACCATTATTTGGGCCTAGGGGAAGGCATTGGGAAGTAATAAGTAGATGATGGGTTGCTAGAGTGACAGAAGCTTAAACCCTAGTTTATGTGTTGCTTCGTAAGGGGCTGATTTGGATCATATGTTTCATGCTATGGTTAGGTTTATCTTAATACTTCTTTCGTAGATGTGAATTCTTGCGAGAGGGGTTAATCATAAGTGGGGGCTTATCCAAGGAAGGGCAACACCCAAGCACCGGTCCACCCACATATCAAATTATCAAAGTAACAGACGCGAATCATATGAGCATGATGAAAACTAGCTTGACAACAATTCCTATGTGTCCTCGGGAGTGCTTTGCTTTATATAAGAGTTTGTCCAGGCTTGTCCTTTGATACAAAAAGGATTGGGTCACCTTGCTGCACCTTAGTTACTTTATTTACTTGTTACCCGTTACGAATTATCTTATCACAAAACTATCTGTTACCGAGAATTTCAGTGCTTGCAGAGAATACCTTGCTGAAAACCGCTTGTCCTTTCCTTCTGCTCCTCGTTGGGTTCGACACGCTTACTTATCAAAAGGACTAGATAGATCCCCTATACCTTTGGGTCAACAAGACTCTTTTCTGGCGCCATTGCCGGGGAGTGAAGCACCTTTGGTAAGTGGAATTTCGTAAGGAAATAGTGTGCTAAAATTTACACTTGTTACTATGGAAAATAACCATTTGAGGGGTTTGTTAGGGGTATGTTCACCTCGACTGGAACCAAATTTAGCTACCCCTCAACATACTGCACCTAATGAAAATATTTATTATTAAATTCCTTCAGGTATGATAGAGAAACTGCTAGCTAATCCTTATGCAGGAGACGAAACACCACATCCTGATATGCACCTAATCTATGTGGATGAAGTTTGTGGATTATTTAAGCTTGTAGGTACGCCCGAGGATGTTGTAAAGAAGAAGGTCTTCCCTTTATCTTTGAATGGAAAGGCATTGGCATGGTATAGGCTATTGGATGATATTGGATCATGGAACTACAACCGATTGAAATTGGAATTTCATCAGATGTTTTATCCTATGCAAATGGTTCATCGTGTTCGGAATTATATTTATAATTTTTGGCCTCGTGAAGGAGAAAGTGTTGCTCAAGCTTGGGGGAGGCTTAAGTCAATGTTATATTCATGCCCCAATCACGAGCTCTCAAGAGAAATTATTATTCAAAACTTTTATGCTCGGCTTTCTCATAATGATCGATCCATGCTCCATACTTCTTGTACTGGTTCCTATATGAAGAAGGATACTGAATTCAAATGTGATCTATTGTGAAGAATTAAATGCAACTCTGAAGATTGGGATCTCGACGAAGGTAAGGAGTCAGGTATAAACCTTAAGTTCGATTGTGCTAAATCTTTTATGGACAGCGATGCTTTTCGTGATTTTAGCACTAAATATGGACTTGACTCTGAGATAGTAGTTTCTTTGTGGATCTTTTGCTACTCATGTTGATCTCCTAAGGAGAAGTAGTTTAAACATCATCCTCCCATTGAAGTTAAAGTAGTTGAACGTATAAAAATTGAAGAAGAAACTATTACTTATAATGTTGATCCTATTATTCCGACTACTTATATTGAGAAACCACCTTTCCCTGTTAGAATTAAGGATCATGCTAAAGCTTCAACTATGGTTCGTAAGAGTTATACCAAAACACCAACACCCTCTAAACAAATTAAAGTTGAACCTAGTATTGCAATGGTTAAAGATCTCTTGGTTGATAATATTGATGGGTATGTTATTTATTTATGCGATGAAGCTGCTAGAATTGCTAAACCAGATATGAAAGGTAAACATAGACCGATTGTTGGCATGCCTGTTGTTTCTGTTAAAATAGGAGATCGTTGTTATCATGGCTTATGTGATGTGGGTGCTAGTGTACGTGCAATTCCTTATACCTTATATAAAGAAGTTATGAATGATATTGCACCTACTGAGATAGAAGATATTGATGTTACTATTAAGCTTGCTAATCGAGACACAATATCACCAATTGGGATTGTTAGAGATGTTGAAGTCTTGTGTGGGAAAATAAAATACCCTACTGATTTTCTTGTCATTGGTTCTGATACGTCTTCAACGTATCTATAATTTTTGATTGCTCCATGCTATATTATCAACTGTTTTGGACCATATTGGGCTTTATTTTTCACTTTTATATTACTTTTGGGACTAACCTATTAACCGGAGGCCCAACCCAGAATTGCTTTTTTTGCCTATTTCACTGTTTCGAAACGGAATATCAAACGGAGTCCAAACGGAATGGAACCTTCGGGAACATGATTTTCTCAACAAATATGATCCACGAGACTTGGACCCTCTGTCAAGAAAGGAGGGAGGTAGTCACGAGGGTGGAGGGCCCCCCCCTAGGGCGCGCACCCTGCCTCGTGGGCACCCCTTTGCTCCACCGACGTACTCCTTCCTCCTATATATACCTACGTACCCCCAAACGATAAGATACGTAGCCAAAAACCTAATTCCACCGCCGCAACCTTCTGTACCCACGAGATCCCATCTTGGGGCCTGTTCCGGAGCTCCGCCAGAAGGGGAATCCACCACGGAGGGCTTCTACATCATCACCATAGCCCCTCCGATGAAGTGTGAGTATCTTACCTCAGACCTTCGGGTCCATAGTTAGTAGCTAGATGGCTTCTTCTCTCTTTTTGGATCTCAATACAATGTTCTCCCCCTCTCTCATGGAGATCTATTCGATGTAATCTTCTTTTTGCGGTGTGTTTGTTGAGACCGATGAATTGTTGGTTTATGATCAAGTTTATCTATGAACAATATTTGAATCTTCTCTGAATTCTTTTATGTATGATTGGTTCTCTTTGCAAGTCTCTTCGAATTATCAGTTTGGTTTGGCCTACTAGATTGGTTTTTCTTGCAATGGGAGAAGTCCTTAGCTTTGGGTTCAATCTTGTGGAGTCCTTTCCAAGTGACAGTAGGGGCAGCAAGGCACGTATTGTATTGTTGCCATCGAGGATAACAAGATGGGGTATTTATCATATTGCATGAATTTATTCCTCTACATCATGTCATCTTGCTTAAGGCGTTACTCTGTTTTCTTGAACTTAATACTCTAGATGCATGCTGGATAGCAGTCGATGAGTGGAGTAATAGTAGTAGATGCAGGCAGGAGTCGGTCTACTTGTCTCGGACGTGATGCCTATATACATGATCATACCTAGATATTCTCATAACTATGCTCAATTCTGTCAATTGCTCAACAGTAATTTGTTCACCCACCGTAGAATACTTGCCACTAGTGAAATCTATGGCCCCTGGGTCTATTCTCATCATATCAATCTCCATCACTTTATTATTGCTTTGCTTTTTTACTTTACCTTTTATTTGTACTTTGCATCTCTATACCAAAAATACCAACAATATTATCTGTCATGTCTATCAGATCTCACTCTCATAAGTGACTGTGAAGGGCTTGACAACCCCTAATCGTGTTGGTTGTGTTGAGCTATTTGTTTTGTGTAGGTACGAGGGACTCGCGCATAGCCTCCTACTGGATTGATACCTTGGTTCTCAAAAACTGAGGGAAATACTTACTCTACTCTGCTGCATCACCCTTTCCTATTCAAGGAAATCCAACGCAGTGCTCAAGAGGTAGCAGGAAGATTTCTGCCGCCGTTGCCGGGGAGTCTACGCAAAAGTCAACATACCAAGTACCCATCACAATCCCTTATCTCTTGCATTACATTATTTGCAATTTGCCTCTCGTTTTCCTCTCCCCCACTTCACCCTTGCCGTTTTAATCGCCCTCTCTTTTCCATTCGCCTTGATGTCTTTCTTGGCTCGTTTTCTCCCTTGGTTGAAATAGTTGAGAATTTATTCCTAAATAGAGAAGCGAATATCTATGGATCCTCATCCGCTTGCCAATCTTTTTAAGAGATCCAATTATGATGAATCAATTCCTAGTTATTTGGATGCACAAGATTATAAGCTTTTGCCTGAAATCCGTAAATCTGAAAATTGTGATGAAGTGATTCACGATAGATCTTTGAATAAAAAGCATGATTTCAATGATTTTATTATAAATTCTATTGATGTAAATTATTCTGATAATATGAAAACCCTAAGCTTGGGGATGCTAGTTTTGCTATGTCCAATAGTCATGATTGGGGAGATTCTTCTTATGATCTTGAAAATTATTTAAACCCCATGATGAATATAAGATTGATAATCGTGTTTTCAATAATACTGAAAGTGGGTTTGGAAGAGTGTCAACTTTAGATCCCACATATTTGGATAACATTCAATCTTATGAAATTTTTGATAAAAGTGGGCTTGGAGAAATCATGACTTTAGTTAATGATAATCCCACTATTTTGGAAGAGTGTCAACTTCGCATGCATGTGGATCGTGTTGTGAATATGTTATGTGATAGCTATATTGTTGAATTTTCTTATGATCCTATATGTAATTATTATGAGAGAGGAAAATATGGTTATAGAAATTTTCATGTTACTAAATTATCTCTCGTTATGTTGAGATTGCTATTGTTCCTTTTCGCTTCCTTGCATATGCTAGTTTTTACTTGCTACGATAATTTGTTTGCCTATAATATGCCTATGAATAGGAAGTATGTTAGACTTAAGTGTGTTTGTCACATGTTTTATGATGCTCTCTTTGTGCCTCAATTCTTGTCTGTCTTGTGAGCATCATTGAAATCTCAATGCCTAGCTAAAAAGGCTTTAAAGAAATGCTCTTGTTGGGAGACAACCCAATATTTTTCCTTGCTGCTTAGTAATAAATAATCCATCTACCTTCTGTTTAGATGTGGTTTTATGTTTTAATTAGTGTTTGTGCCAAGTTAAACCTATAGGATCTTCTTGGATGATAGTTATTTGATCTTGCTATAATTTCCAGAAACTTTATGTTCACGAAAGAAATTGTTAAAAATCAACAGAACATGATAAAATAGTGATTCGAATTACTGTCGATCAATAAACAAATTACCTAGGTCTTCATATTTTGGCTGGTTTTTTGGAGTTATAGAAGTTTGCGTTAGTTACAGATTACTACAGACTGTTCTGTTTTTGACAGATTCTGTTTTTCGTGTGTTGTTTGCTTATTTTGATGAATCTATGGCTAGTAAAATAGTTTATAAACCATAGATAAGTTGGAATACAGTAGCTTTAACACCAATATAAATAAAGAATGAGTTCATTACAGTACCTTGAAGTGGTCTTTTGTTTTCTTTCGCTAACGGAGCTCATGAGATTTCTGTTGAGTTTTGTGTTGTGAAGTTTTCAATTTTTTGGGTGAAATCTTTTGATGGATTATGGAACAAGGAGTCGCAAGAGCCAAAGCTTGGGGATGCCCATGGCACCCCCAAGATAATCTAAGGACACCAAAAAGTCAAAGCTTGGGGATGCCCCGGAAGGCATCCCCTCTTTCGTCTACTTCCATCGGTAACTTCACTTGGAGCTATATTTTTATTCACCACATGATATGTGTTTTGCTTGGAGCGTCTTGTATGATTTGAGTCATTGCTTTTTAGTTTACCACAATTATCCTTGCTGTACACACCTTTTGAGAGAGCCATACATGAATTGGAATTTGATAGAATACTCTATGTGCCTCACTTATATCTTTTGAGCTTTATAGTTTTGCTCTAGTGCTTCACTTATATCTTTTAGAGCACGGTGGTGGATTTGTTTTATAGAAACTATTGATCTCTCATGCTTAACTTATATTATTTTGAGAGTCTTAAATAGCATGGTAATTTGCTTAAAAATAATAATAAGCTTGGTATTCAAGATTTGTAAAACTTTCTTTTGAGTGCGTTGAATACTAAGAAAAGTTTGATGCTTGATAATTGTTTTGAGATATGGAGGTGATAATATCAAAGTCGTGCTAGTTGAGTAGTTGTGAATTTGATAAATGCTTGTGTTGAAGTTTGCATGTCTTGTATCATGCACATATGGTAAACGTTATGTAACAAATTTGAAACATGAGGTGTTATTTGATTGTCCTCCTTATGAGTGGCGGTCGGGGACGAGCGATGGTCTTTTCCGACCAATCTATCCCCCTAGGAGCATGCGCGTAGTGCTTTGGTTTTTGATGGCTTGTAGATTTTTGCTATAAGTATATGAGTTCTTTATGACTAGTGTTGAGTCCATGGATTATACGCACTCTCACCCTTCCATCATTGCTAGCCTCTTTGGTACCGTGCATTGCCCTTTCTCACATTGAGAGTTGGTGCAAACTTTGTCCGTGCATCCAAACCCCGTGATATGATACGCTCTTTCACACATAAACCTCCTTATATCTTCCTCAAAATAGCCACCATACCTACCTATTATGGCATTTCCATAGCCATTCCGAGATATATTGCCATGCAACTTTCCACCATACGTTCATCATGACACATTCATCATTGTCATATTGCTTAGCATGATCATGTAGTTGACATAATATTCGTGGCAAAGCCACCGATCATAATTCTTTCATACATGTCACTCTTGATTCATTGCATATCCCGGTACACCGCCGGAGGCATTCATATAGAGTCATACTTTATTCTAGTATCGAGTTGTAATCATTGAGTTGTAAATAAATAGGGGTGTGATGATCATCATTTTCTAGAGCATTGTCCCAAGTGAGGAATAAAAAAAGGGGAAGGCCATAAAAAGAAAAAAGAAAAAGGCCACATATAAAAAAATGAGAGAAAAAGAGAGAAGGGACAATGCTACTATCCTTTTCCACACTTGTGCTTCAAAGTAGCACCATAATCTTCATGATAGAGAGTTTCTTGTTTTATCACTTTCATATACTAGTGGGAATTTTTCATTATAGAACTTGGCTTGTATATTCCAACAATGGGCCTCCTCAAGTGCCCTAGGTCTTGGTGAGCAAGCAAGTTGGATGTACACCCACTTAGTTTGTTTTGTTGAGCTTTCATACATTTATAGCTCTAGTGCATCTGTTGCATGGCAACCCCTACTCCTTGCATTAACATCAATCGATGGGCATCTCCATAGCCCATTGATTAGCCTCGTTGATGTGAGATCTTCTCCTTTTTTGTCTTCTCCACATAACCCCCATCATCATATTCTATTCCACCCATAGTGCTATGTCCATGGCTCGCGCTCATGTATTGCGTGAAGGTTTATAAGTTTGAGATTACTAAATTATGAAACAATTGCTTGGCTTGTCATCGGGGTTGTGCATGATGAGAGCATTCTTGTGTGACAAAAATGGAGCATGACTAAACTACATGATTTTGTAGGGATGAACTTTCTTTGGCCATGTTATTTTGAGAGGACATAATTGCTTAGTTAGTATGCTTGAAGTATTATTATTTTTCTGTCAATATGAACTTTTGTCTTGAATCTTTCAGATATGAATATTCATACCACAATTAAGAAGAATTACATTGAAATTATGCCAAGTAGCACTCCGCATCAAAAATTCTCTTTTTATCATTTACCTACTCGAGGACGAGCATGAATTAAGCTTGGGGATGCCTGATACGTATCCAACGTATCTATAATTTTTGATTGCCCCATGCTATATTATCTACTGTTTTGGACCATGTTGGGCTTTTTTTCAACTTTTATATTACTTTTGGGACTAACCTATTAACCGGAGGCCCAGCCAGAATTGTTGTTTTTTGCCTATTTCATTGTTTCGAAGAAACGGAATATGAAACAGAGTCAAAACGGAATGACACCTTCGGGAACGTGATTTACTCAACAAATATGATCCAGGAGACTTGGACCCTCCGTCAAGAAAGGAGGGAGGCGGTCACGAGGGTGGAGGGCGCCCCCCTAGGGCGCGCCCCCTGCCTCGTGGGCCCCCATTTGCTCCACTGATGTAATCCTTCCTCCTATATATACCTACATACCCCCAAACGATCAGATACAGAGCCAAAAACCTAATTCCACCGCCGCAACCTTCTGTACCCACGAGATCCCATCTTGGGGCCTGTTCCGGAGCTCCGCCGGAAGGGGAATCCACCATGGAGGGTTTCTACATCATCACCATAGCCCCTCCGATGAAGTGTGAGTAGTTTACCTCAGACCTTCGGGTCCATAGTTAGTAGCTAGATGTCTTCTTCTCTCTTTTTGGATCTCAATACAATGTTCTTCCCCTCTCTCGTGGAGATCTATTCGATGTAATCTTCTTTTTGCGGTGTGTTTGTTGAGACCGATGAATTGTGGGTTTATGATCAAGTTTATCTATGAACAATATTTGAATCTTCTCCGAATTCTTTTATGTATGATTGGTTATCTTTGCAAGTCTCTTCGAATTATCAGTTTGGTTTGGCCTACTAGATTGGTTTTTCTTGCAATGGGAGAAGTGCTTAGCTTTGGGTTCAATCTTGCGGTGTCCTTTCCCAGTGACAGTAGGGGCAACAAGGCACGTATTGTATTGTTGCCATCGAGGATAACAAGATGGGGTATTTATCATATTGCATGAATTTATTCCTCTACATCATGTCGTCTTTCTTAAGGTGTTACTCTATTTTCTTGAACTTAATACTCTAGATGCATGCTGGATATCGTTCGATGAGTGGAGTAATAGTAGTAGATGCAGGCAGGAGTCGGTCTACCTCTCTCGGACGTGATGCCTATATACATGATCATACCTAGATATTCTCATAACTATGCTCAATTATGTCAATTACTCAACAGTAATTTGTTCACCCACCGTAGAATACTTATGCTCTTGAGAGAAGCCACTAGTGAAATCTAGGGGCCCCGGGTCTATTCTCATCATATCAATCTTGATCACTTTATTATTGCTTTGCTTTTTTACTTTACCTTTTATTTTTACTTTGCATCTCTATACCAAAAATACCAAAAAGATTATCTATCATCTCTATTAGATCTCACTCTCGTAAGTGACCGTGAAGGGCTTGACAACCCCTAATCGCGTTGGTTGCATTGAGCTATTTGTTTTGTGTAGGTACGAGGGACTCGCGCGTAGCCTCCTACTATATTGATACCTTGGTTCTCAAAAACTGAGGGAAATACTTACTCTACTCTGCTGCATCACCCTTTCCTCTTCAAGGAAATCCAACGCAGTGCTCAAGAGGTAGCAGGTTCCCCACAAGATAATTTTTGTCCCATTATATTTGGTAGACCCTTCTTGAATACTGTTAATGCTAAGATAGACTATGAGAAAGATATCGTTACTGTTTGTTTAGGGGATATGTCTCATGATTTTAATTTCTCTAAATTTCCTAGACAACCCCGTGATAAGGAATTGCCTAGTAAAGATGAAATTATTGGTCTTGCTTCTATTGTCGTGCGTCCTAATGATCCTTTAGAGCAATATTCGCTAGACCATGAAAATGATATGTTTATGAATGAAAGAAGGGAAATAGATGAAGTATTCTTTAATCAGGGACCGATTTTGAAACACAATTTGCCTATTGAAATCCTTGGGGATCCTCCTCCACCTAAGGGAGATCCCGTGTTTGAGCTTAAACCATTACTTGATACTTTGAAATATGCTTATCTTGTTGAAAAGAAGATATATCCTGTTATTATTAGCACTAACCTTTCAGAGCATGAAGAAAAGTGTCGGGGGAAATCGGCCTCCACGAGCACCTATGGGGACGGAGCCCCTTTTTGGTTCGGCGGGGGGCGGAGGTTGCACAAAGAGCAGATCGAGGCGACACACACACAACGATTTTACCCAGCTTCGGGCCGCACGGATGCGTAAAACCCTACTGCTGCTTGTGTGGTTGATTCGAGTTCTTGCTCTGGAGCGCAAGAAGCTACAGTAAGTTGGAGCTGGACGTAGACGAGGGTTTACTAGGTGTCCTCCTTCCGGGTCCCCCTTCCCTACGTGCGCATGGGCCTCCTTTTATTTGCTAAGGGGTTTCCCACAGGTAGCGACGCAGGTGAGGGTAAAAATGGCAAGGAACTGTGCGAACAGTGGCCGCACAGTGCTATCGCACCTAACTCTGACGGTGGGGGACAAAGGCATTAAATGCCCGTCTGGATCGCCCGAACAGTGCCGAGGCGGACCGTTGGGGGCGCCTCCGCTTGCCACGGGGGCGACTCTGCCAACGTCGCATGCCACCGCGCGCCTCAGGTTGCGCGGCGCCGCGCCACGTGCCTCTGGGGAAGCTCCAGAGTGACGCGTGGTCAGGTGAGCTGGAGCGCAGGCCTGAGGTGGTGGTTTGCCGCGGCAAGTGGCTTGCCGCGGTGGTTGTCTTGCCGCACCTGAAAGCTTGCCGCTCGTCAGGCCTTGCCAGGGTGCGCGGCGCGCCGCGGCGGGCTTTTCTTGTGGTGCCTTGGCTTGGCCGTCCCGGCGAGATCCTCCGGCTGGGGCCTTGGTGCTTCGGCTTAGTCGTCCCGGCAAGCTCCTCTTGTCGGGGCCTTGTCGCCTTGGCCCGGCAAGCTCCTCTTGCCGGACCTCGCCTCCTTGGCCCGGCAAGCTCCTCTTGTCGGGGCCTGGTCTTCTAGTCTCGATCACTTGGCCTTCGTCCGGCCCAGAAAGGGCCGTGGAGACTCTTGTCGCTCCCCTAGCAAGCCTTGCCGTGGGACGCTACTACTGCCCGTGCACAAGTTCGGGGTACTAAGGTACCCCTACTTTAGTACACCGACAGGAGCCCCTGGGTCTGGGCCATACACGGTGCCGAGCGTTGTTGGGCCAGGCCCTAACAGTGCACGGGCACGCGTGGCCTGGGTTGCGCTGCTCCTTAACTCCGTGCCCGTCGTGCCCTCCCCAAGTGGTGCGCGCTTATCGCGGCGTCGTGGGGGGGGGGGGCGAGGCGTGCGAGGCGTGCGTGACGTGGGTGGCGTGCGCGGGGCTTGAGGCCCACAGGCATGCATCACGTCGGGCACAATTCCTTTATTTGGAAAGGCGAAACGTCCGCCCCCACTTTTCTCTTTGTGGTTGACATGTGGCTGTTGTTGTTGGGTAGGAGCAGAGCAGCCCCAGCAGGCGACCCCGGGGGGCACTCCTGCCGCGCCGTCGGCGTCGACCACCCCGCCTAGGGAGAAATCTCCGGCAAGGGAGGAGCCCCCGGCAGGGGAGACCTCCCCGGCAAGGGAGGAGCCCCCGGCAAGGGAGACCTCTCCGGCAAGGGAGGGATCTCCGGCGAGGGACGCGGCTAGCGATCCCCCGGCAGCGGAGGCCGCGGCCACGGACCCTGCCACCGGTAAGCCCCTCTGCACGGAAAACTTCCCCTGGTTGTCTTTCCTTATGAGCCTTTTTGTCGGCTGTTCGGTTGACTCTTCTCCCCTCTTCCGGCCATCAGACCCACCCACCGCGGACCCAATGGAGACCGAGGCCATCGTCGGGGAGGGCGCGCGCAGCGACGCCGACGACGTCGTCGTCATCGAGGAGGCGGACGGCACCGACGACCCCGCAGGCGGCGGGGAGGCCGAAGCCGCCAAGGCCGCCGCGGCGGCAGACGGCGAGGGGACCGGCGACCGTGCCGACGGCCCCGGGGAGTCAGGGGCGTCAAGCACTCCGCCGTCCGGCGATCCCGCTGCTGCCGCCGCGTCGGGCCCCGAGGAGCCCCCGGCAGGTGCCTACCTGAAGGCCGGCGATGGCGTCTTCATCAGGCTCCCCTGGGAGCCTAGCTCCAGTGCGCCGGTCGAGGGGGAGGCCTTGGACGGAGAAGTGCTCGCCTCCGTCGGGCTGACAGTGGTCGACGCGCCAAGCACCAGCAGCGGCGAGCCTGAGGAGGAGCGGCTGCTCCGGAAGCTTGTGTCGCTCTACCGCGCCCGGCAGGCTAAGGTGGAGCGCCAGGAGGCACTCATCGCGCGGGCCGGCGCGGACATGGAGAAGCGTGCCGGGGAGCTCCGGGAGCTCAACCAGGAGGCTCTCCGGTCTTTGGCGGAGGAGCGGAGGCTGCTCGACGAGGCGCGGACGGCCTTTCTCCTCGAGAAGGCAGAGGCCGAAGAGCAGCAGAGGCTTGCCGCTGCGGGGCTATCCGCGCGGGAAAGCGAACTGGTGCAGCAGAAGGCCAGCCTCGCCAGCCACGAGGAGGAGGTTGCCGCGCGCGAGCAGGCGCTTGGCGGGGCCCTGCAGAAAGCGCAGGATGCTGCCGCGGCCGCCGAGGTCGTCAAGGGGGAGCTGGAGACGAGGGTGGCGCAGCTCGTCAGCGACCTCAAGGCGAGCGGCGAAGAGCTTGCCGCGCTCAAACAGGAGCGCGAGAAGGGCGCTCACACCCTTGGCGAGCTGCAGGGCCGCTTCGCCGAGAAGATCCGGGAGCTCGACGCCGCCAAGGATTCCAAGGCCGACCTCGAGCTGAAGCTGGACACCCTGGCCAAGGCGCTGAGAGCGCCAAGGGGCAGGAAGCGACCTTGCAGAAGGAGGTTGCCGACAACGAGGAGCTATTGAAGCGCGCCGCCGTTACCCAGAACGCCTTCCAGGAGACGGTGGAGCGGTGGACCGAAGGCCTCGTCGACATCGCCACCACCATCGACAAGGAGCTGAAGCTGCTGGGGATGGAGGGCCACGAGTACCCCTCCGGCGAGAACGTCCCGCCGAGTGTCAAGCTCACTTCCTTCTTCAAGGGCTTGGTGGAGGTGCTCCAGCATCTCCAGGAAACGATCCCAGAGCAGCTGGCCGAGGAGACGCGGGAAGCCGTCTCCGGGGCCCTCGAGAGGGTGCTGGTGAAGATCGTCTTCCGCAACCCCACCATCAGGCTTACCAACGTCCTCAGGCACCTGCTGGAAGACGCCGACCTGACGGAGATCAGGGCCCTCGTCACCCCCATTGTGGAAAGGGTGGCCGGGATCAGGAGGGTCGAGGGCGACCGCGCGGATTAGGCCGCCCACCTCTTTCTTTTCTTCCCTTGTCGCTACTGAGCATGTCATAGAAACAGCTGATTAGAGCAGCGTCAAGTCGTTTTGAATATAACTTTTATCTTAGGCAGTTCATTGCGCTGTTATCTCCCTCGTCCGACTTTGTGCTTCGTACGTTCGCGCCCTACGCTCCCAGGAACTTGTCGGTGCAAGCCTCCGCCTTGCCACGGGTGCCGAGTGCGGGACATCAGCAACCCGCTGGCGGTGCCTCCACCGGCAAGAAACCTTGCCGCGGCTGGCGCAACTCACTTAAAATGTTGAGCAGGCCCTGGGCGAGGTAAGCGTTGCGACTGCAGTCGCAGCACACTTAAGCTGCCGAGCAAGCTCGAAACAAAGTAAGGACGCCACTCTGGATGTAGCACACTTAAGTCGTTGAGCGGACTCGAAACGAAATAAGGGCGGAACCAGCCACGAGCCGGCCCCTCCGCGCACAGGTTTCCCATACGAAGCTCGGTCGTTCGAGGAAGATAACTTAAGGGTAAAAAAGGAGCTTAATTGCTCAAATTTTGGCAACTTAGCTTTTCTGTTGTTTGCAGTCCGGCAAGGCGCAGCTTCCTCGGGCGACGCCCAGCCTATCCTGTCATCCCCCCTTCTCGAGGTAAGGGAATAACGAGGGCTCGGGGCTTCACGGCCTGCCATCGCTTGCCGGAGCCGGGTGCTGCACAATCGTGTCAAATAATGCATGCGCAAAGCGGAGAGGCGCGAAATCGACAAGATGTGCGGGGCACATAAGCTATGCTTGGGATCTGCGCTCGTCTCTGTACCAAGGATTACATGCAACTACGGCAAGACTTGGACAGAGAGGATGGCCGACGGAACGGGTTCCGACTACCGCGCTGGCAAGGTCCCTCCCACGATCGGCGTCAACTCGTTTGGATCTTGGCGGCCTGGGCGCGCCGAAGAACGAGGTCGCCTTTCCCGCAGCTTCCGGCGCTAACTTCTGCGGCTACGGGAGCGGCGCAGAGTTTGCTGGAGGCGAGAAACTCGCTCAGCGGCCGGAAGGCGGTACTCCTCAAGGAGCAGCTGCTCTTGCCTGGGCTCTGCGTGAGTGGGTACTCGAGGAGGGCCGTGCACGAGTCCGTGAGGAGGAATGCCTCCGCTCCGCGGGTTGGAGCGGAAAGGTACCTGGCCATACCTGAGCTTACCTGTGGTCGCCAAATCTGGTTCGCACAACCTCGACGCAGCCCCCCTACCTGGCGCGCCAAAGATGTCGGGGGAAATCGGCCTCCACGAGCACCTATGGGGACGGAGCCCCTTTTCGGTTCGGCGGGGGGCGGAGGTTGCACAAAGAGCAGATCGAGGCGGCACACACACAACGATTTTACCCAGCTACGGGCCGCACGGATGCGTTAAACCCTACTGCTGCTTGTCTGGTTGATTCGAGTTCTTGCTCTGGAGCGCAAGAAGCTACAGTAAGTTGGAGCTGGACGTAGACGAGGGTCTACTGGGTGTCCTCCTTCCGGGTCCCCCTTCCCTACGTGCGCATGGGCCTCCTTTTATATGCTAAGGGGTTTCCCACAGGTAGCGACGCAGGTGAGGGTAAAAATGGCAAGGAACTGTGCGAACAGTGGCCGCACAGTGCTATCGCACCTAACTCTGACGGCGGGGGACAAAGGCATTAAATGCCCGTCTGGATCGCCCGAACAGTGCCGAGGCAGACCGTTGGGGGCGCCTCCTCTTGCCACGGGGGCGACTCTGCCAACGTCGCATGCCACCGCGCGCCTCAGGTTGCGCGGCGCCCCGCCACGTGCCTCTGGGGAAGCTCCAGAGTGACGCGTGGTCAGGTGAGCTGGAGCGCAGGCCTGAGGTGGTGGTTTGCCGCGGCAAGTGGCTTGCCGCGGTGGTTGTCTTGCCGCACCTGAAAGCTTGCCGCTCGTCAGGCCTTGTCGGGGTGCGCGGCGCGCTGCAGCGGGCTTTTCTTGGGGTGCCTTGGCTTGGGCGTCCCGGCGAGCTCCTCCCGCCGGGGCCTTGGTGCTTCGGCTTAGTCGTCCCGGCAAGCTCCTCTTGCCGGGGCCTTGTCGCCTTGGCCCGGCAAGCTCCTCTTGCCGGACCTCGCCTCCTTGGCCCGGCAAGCTCCTCTTGCCGGGGCCTGGTCTTCTAGGCTCGATCACTTGGCCTTCGTCCGTCCCAGAAAGGGCCGTGGAGACTCTTGTCGCTCCCCTGGCATGCCTTGCCGCGGGACGCTACTATTGCCCGTGCACAAGTTCGGGGTACTAAGGTACCCCTACTTCAGTACACCGACAAAAAGAGATTATTGAAAACTCTGAAGAAGCATCGTGCCGCTATTGGATATACTCTTGACGATCTTAAAGGTATTAGTCCCACTCTATGTCAGCACAAAAATAAATTGGAGAAAGACGCTAAACTAGTTGTTGATCATCAACGATGGTTAAATCCTAAGATGAAAGAAGTGGTAAGAAATGAGATACTAAAGATTCTAGAGGCAGGTATAATTTATCCTATTGCCAATAGTCAATGGGTGAGCCCTGTTCATTGTGTCCCTAAGAAGAATGAATTGTTTCTTCAAAGAATTGTTACAGGTTATAGAATGGTAATTTATTTCCGCAAATTAAATAAAGCTACTAGAAAAGATCATTACCCTCTACCTTTTATTGATCAAATGCTAGAAAGATTATCCAAACATACACATTTTTGCTTTCTAGATGCTTATTCTGGTTTCTCTTAAATACCTGTGTCAAAAGAGGATCAAGAGAAAACTAATTTTACTTGCCCTTTCGGTACCTTTGCTTATAGATGTACGCCTCTTGGTTTATGCAATGCACATGCTACCTTTCAAAGATGTATGACTGCTATATTCTTTCACTTTTGTGAAAATATTGTCGAGGTTTTCATGGATGGTTTCTCCATTTACGGAACTTCTTTTGATGATTGCTTAAGCAACCTTGATCGAGTTTTGCAGAGATGTGAAGAAACTAATCTTGTCTTGAATTGGGAGAAGTGCCACTTTACGGTTAATGAAGGCATTGTCTTGGGGCATAAAATTTCTGAAAGAGGTATTGAAGTTGATAAAGCTAAAGTAGATGTTATTGAAAAGATGTCGTGTCCTAAAGATATCAAAGGTATAATAAGTTTCCTTGGTCATGCTGGTTTCTATAGGAGGTTTATTAAAGACTTCTCTAAAATTTCTAGGCCTCTCACTAATCTCTTGCAAAAAGATGTTCCTTTTGTTTTTGATGATGATTGTGTAGAAGCATTTGAAGTACTTAAGAAAGCCTTGATTACTGCACCTATTGTTCAGCCACCTGATTGGAATTTAGCTTTGAAATTATGTGTGATGTTAGTGATTATGTTGTTGGTGTTGTTCTAGGACAAAGAGCTGATAAGAAATTAAATGTTATTCAATATGCTTGTAAAACTCTAGACAGTGCCCAGAGAAATTATGCTACCACTGAAAAAGAATGTTTAGCAGTTGTATTTGCATGTGATAAGTTCAGACCTTATATTGTTGATTCCAAAGTAACTGTTCACACTAATCATGGTGCTATTAAATACCTTACGGAAAAGAAAGATGCTATACCTAGACTTATTAGGTGGGTTCTCTTGCTACAAGAATTTGATTTGCATATTATTGATAGAAAGGGAGCTGAGAACCCCGTTGCAGACAACTTGTCTAGGTTAGAGAATGTTCTTGATGACCCACTGCCTATTGATGGTAGCTTTCCTGATGAGCAATTAAATGTCGCGAATGCCTCTCGTAATACTCCATGGTATGCTGATTATGCTAATTATATTGTTGCTAAACTTATACCACCTAGTTTCACATACCAGCAAAAGAAAATGTTTTTCTATGATTTAAGACATTACTTTCGGGATGATCCACACCTTTATAAAGAAGGAGTAGATGGTGTTATTAGACGTTATGTACCTGAGCATGAACAGGAATAGATCCTACGCAAGTGCCACTCCGAGTATTACGGAGGACACCACGCTGGAGATAGAACTGCACATAAGGTATTGCAATCCGGTTTCTATTGGCCCACTCTCTTCAAGGATGCTCATAAGTTTGTCTTGTCTTGTGATCAATGTCAAAGAATTGGTAATATTAGTGGAAATGCCTATGAACTATTCAATTGTTATTGAACCATATGATGTTTGGGGCTTTGATTATATGGGACCTTTTCCTTCCTCTAATGGGTATACACATATTTTAGTTGTTGTTGATTACATTACTAAGTGGGTAGAAACTATTCCAACTAGTAGTGCTGATCATAACACTTCTATTAAGATGCTTAAAGAAGTTATTTTTCCGAGGTTTGGAGTCCCTGGATATATAATGACTGATGGTGGTTCACATTTTATTCATGGTGCTTTCCGTAAAATGCTTGCTAAATATGATGTTAATCATAGAATTGCATCTCCGTATCATCCTCAGTCTAGTGGTCAAGTAGAATTGAGCAATAGAGGGATTAAATTAATTTTGCAAAAGACTGTTAATAGATCTAGAAAAAAAATGGTCTAAGAAACTTGATGATGCATTATGGGCTTATAGAACTGCTTATAGGAATACCATGGGTATGTCTCTGTATAAAATGGTTTATGGAAAAGCATGTAAGTTACCTCTCGAACTAGAACATATGGCATATTGGGCTATTAAAGAGCTCAATTATGATTTCAAACTTGCAAGTGAGAAGAGGTTATTTAACATTAGCTCACTTGATGAATGGAGAACCCAAGCCTATGAGAATGCCAAGTTGTTTAAAGAGAAAGTTAAAAGATGGCATGACAAAAGGATACAAAAGGGTGAGTTTAATGTAGGCGATCATGTTTTTCTATACAACTCTCGTTTAAGATTTTTTGCAGGAAAGCTTCTCTCTAAATGGGAAGGTCCTTACATCATCGAGGAGGTCTATCGTTCCGGTGCCATAAAAATTAACAATGCCGAAGGCAAAAATCCGAAGGTGGTAGACGGTCAAAGACTCAAACATTATATCTCATGTACTCCCATAAATGTTGAGACCAATATAATTGATACCATAACACCGGAGGACTACATAAGGGAAACTTTCCAGAACGTTTCAGACTCCAAAAAGGAATAGGTATGTGGTACGGTAAGTAAACCAACTCCAAAACACTTCCAATGATAATTTTTCTCCGTTTTGTAATATTTAAAAAATTAGGGAAATTAAAATTAGTCCGAAAGAGACACGAGGCGTCCACAAGGGTGGAGGGCGCGCCCTACCCCCTGTGCGCCCCCGTCCTTGTGGCTACCTCGTGTGCCCTCCGGACTCCGTTTTATTGCACAATACTTCTTTTGGTCAGCAAAAATTCATTATATAATCTCCCGAATGTTTTGACCACCGCACCACATAAATTTCTCCTATTTTTGTTTCGAGCTATTTTTCTGACAGATCTAGATCATCATGACATCTCCAAGCGCTCCCAAGGACATGTTTTTCGAGAAGGTCATCAACCCTTACCTCGCGGAGGTGCTGCAACACCCTCAAACCATTGAGATGCATGAGGGGGTTCTGCACATCCGCGATGTTGAGGGGCCGAAGAAGACCAGAAGTGATGAGGACATGGCTACCACAGTTACACCCATATCCCCTGTTGTTTTACCTCTTGGAACAGTTGCTAGAGCTCAGATACGCCAATTAAATTATCAGGTACTTTCGTTTCTTGGTAATGTTTCTAGTGTTCATGAGAATATGATGCTGCCTAACTTAGATACATTTGTGTTGCTTGCAATTGAAGGGCCTAGCACAGACAAGAAGGATGAACATTGGAGCATGGTCAAGCACGGGGATGAAGGTGCATGCAAAGAGAACAAGAACGGAGGTTCAAGTGGAGATTTCCGGACTTTGAAGCCACCATGATGACATACTAGAAGATGGACGAAATATACAAGATGGCATTTCATAAATTTCGTCTATAGTTTATTATTGGTGTTGCGCCACCTTATTTTGGGCCAGGCCCATGTAATCTAATCTTAGAGTCCATATTGTAGGGGAAACGACTTAGGAGGTGTTTTAGTCCCACCTTGCCAAGGGTGGACAAAATCCCCTCTCTTTTCCCTATATATATATAGCCCTTAAGGCTTCGTTTAGAATGGGGATTTGTTTAGTTAAAAGTTAGCCATTGCAACTTCGTGTACTTTGTTTGTGTCCAACGACCAGACCAAGACCCCTTACGGATCCCCACCATTATCAATACTTCATATATATTCGCAATATTCAGATTGCTTTATCATATTCTTGCTTGTTCTTCGATTGCTTGCAGGAATAGACCTTCGTGGTCAGGTTGATTGTGCTCCGGCGTGGTCAATAACCTCTCGGAGTTGGTTTAGCGATTGCTAAGGCGCATCGTCGTGCATGTTTGTAGTCGGATCGCCAAAGTCGTCTCCACCAAATCGATAGTTATCATCTCATCGAAAGATCGGGACACCCCCGCCTCTATCAAGTGGTATTAGTTTTCAGGTTGCTCGGTGAGATTTTACCTGTTTTTCATAGTTAGATCGCATTTGTCATCATACCTAGAGTCCAAGAAAAAGCCACAAAAAAAGTTAGATTAGTTCATCATATACCAGACAGTCTGAGCCTTTTCGCCATTACCACTTAGTTTTTGTTTTGTTGAATTTTTGTTACATCGTGTGTTGAGTTGCTGGTTTTAGTGTCTAAACTTTTAGAGTTTCGAGTTCTAGTCACGTTTTGTTCACGTCATGTCCGCTCACACGATCATCCACTTCATTGTGATTTTTCTTTGCCACTAATTTTCTTCGCCACCGTTGTCGCTATCACCACCGTTCATCCGCTGCTCACGTTCATTGTCGTCTTGGAGCATCATTTTTTTTAATATAGTCTTGGAGCATCATTCATCTCATGGAGAGAAAAACTTGAGAAAAGTTGCAAGAAAAAGGAGATCTTTTGAGCCAGGTACTGATCCTGTAGATGCTTTTGGAGAGAGAGACCAAGAGATAAAGGCAGTCTAGATTTGTTTGATTCACGAAGTAAAAAAACAAAATATACCGGCCAAAAATAAAAGAGAGATAAGGGCTGATCGGTTTGAGTTTACAAGGAAAGAGCAATCACGTTTGGTTGGTAATACTTGGAAAGCGCTCTGTGCGGTAAGTCCCTGTTTTTGCGGAGATAAGGAAGAGTTTCCAACTTCCACGGCTGAAAGGAATACTAGTAGGGAAGTATAGGCCGCACCATTCAGATTTTGTTGCCAAGTTTTGTTTGCAGAAAAAAAAAGGAGCAGCCAAACTGGATCTTCACATTTTTAGGAGATAAAAAGGAAAAAAATTCAGTCAAGGCTGGGCGTTATTTTTTTTCCTAAAAAAAGAGTAAGAAAAGTTGTGTTCAGATCTATTTCCGTTTGGACTTGTAGATTGTTTGGAAAGAAAGAAAAAGGAGGAGAAGATAAAGGATTTCGCCCTACCTTTGGAAAGTGGCCAGCGCAAAAAAAACTGTGGCCTTTTGGAAAGTTAGATTCGGTAAGAATTTTTGCTTCGGACCAGTTTCCGTAGGAAGGTATCAAGTAAATTCGGAAAGAGATCTGCTGGAAATCATGTTTTGGAAGTGTTCTAGTGAGAGAATAAGAAAAGCCAATCACAAAATAGGAAAGATTTGTTGTTTGTTTGGAAAGAAGTAAAAAGAATCAAAGAAGGCAAGTGCTGATCGTTTCTATTAGTAGTAAATTTCGTCGAGCAGTTTTCTTTAGGAAAAAAAAGAGAGAGCAGATTCCTTACGGAAGAAGTGGAAAATCACAGCAAAGAAGAAAAAAGGAAGGTGCCCATCGGTTGCCTTGTTTGGAGAGGCAGATCTAAATTTCTATTGTTGGTTTGCTGCCACGTTGGATTGAAAAACGTGGGATGTACTAGTAGTACTTCGGTTTTGTTGCCTTGGATCATTCTGTTGGAGAAATTAAAGGAAAGGATAATTAGGTCGGTTGCCAAAATTAAACAAATAGAGAAAGGGAGATCTGTTCGGGTAGAAGAGAGAGAGAGAAAAAAAAGGTTGCACGTTTGGAAAGAAAAAAAAGCTTGCTGCAGATCTGTTTTGGTGTGCACGTGGATAGTTTCAAAGAAAAGAAAAAAACACTGTTTGGACTTCCTTGACGTGTTGAAGTTGTGTCCTGGTTTGGCACAATTGTTGTTGCAAAAAAAAAAAGAAGTGGCCACATCAATTCTTTACGTGAGAGCATCTGAGAATCTGTTTCCTTGGACTATACATTGCAGTTTGTGACTTGCAATTTCCAAGACATATACATTTTTGTCGTGAGCCCTTCATCTATTATTTGCACGTACAGGTGTGCTCTCCATAGAGATCAGACAGTTGTCCATCTTCACACCACCATTCCGTCGCTCATTGCAGTTGTTTTTCGTGAACTTGTTTGTGTCTTAGGCTCGCGTCTCTAGCACAGTCTAGCCTAGAACCAGCACTCGACCACTTTGAACGAATTTTCAGCTTGCATTAATTAACGTGGTTGTAGCATTTTTCCCACATATATAAAGCCAACCCAGCTCCACATATTTCTACATCGTGCATACATATGTTCACCTGGCAATCGCTTTACCCAACTCTTGGAGTTATTTGACACCGCTGGTTGCTGTTCACCACCTGCTGCATGGTAAGAATTTGTAAGAATTTGATTTGCTATACTGTGACCGTTTTACCACCACATCCCAGTAGTTCATACGAACATTACTTTAAGATTTTGTTTCTTGTTAATACTAATCATGGCAGGTTCCAGAGTCAGTTGGGCTTCATCGATCCTGGGAGACGTGTCATCACCTCAGAAAATGCAACCACCATCACAAGAGTTACAAAGACATCATAATGCACACAAACAGGTTCTTGTTTCCATGCCACCTTTTCATGGTCGTTTTAAGCCTGATTCATATATTGAATGGGAGTTCGAAATAAATGCTATATTTGTTTCCCATAATTTTTCTGAGCATGAAAAAATTAAGGTCGCGGTTGGTACTTTCACTGGTTATGCTTTAGTTTGGTGGAGCGAATATTGTAGGTTACACCCTGATTATATACCTATTACTTGGGATGATTTAAAACTTGTCATGAGAGATAGATTCGTCGATGTTTATTATACTCGTGGCATGCTTAAAAAACTACAACATTTAAAACAAGGTAGCAACACTGTAGCAAAATATTATGATGATTTACAAACTACCTTGTTGCACTCCTTTTTAGACGAAACTGAAGATGATTTTATGGATAGACTTTGGGGCGGATTAAACCGTGATATTCAGGAGATATTAATTCATGAAGAGTGTTATCCTATGGACCGTTTGTTTCGTCTTTCTTGCAAAGCTGAACAGGAAATACAACGACGTGTTTCCCACAAGGAGAACAAGCGCAAGGAGCACATTCCAAGCGATGATACGGTTGTTCCTTCCACTTCTAGGCGTACTATGACAACCACATCCATTTGTGTGAGGACTACATCACCTCCACCATGTGACACATCACCTTTGAGAGTGCCTACATCGTCTGAGTCGATCGTAATAGGTAATGACAAAGGTACCGATCTTCCACCTCCACATGTGTATGATGCTTGCCTTGTTAATTTAAATGCACCATGGAATGAGCTACCCACTACTTTGATCACACCAGTTATTTTAGAGGATTATGTTGATGATTTGACTTTGCCATGTGATCAAACAATTTTGAGTGAACCCATTGAATTCAATACTGATGCAAAAGAATCATGTGAGTCAGGGAATAAATCATATTTGGATCAAATATGTTTGAAAAAAATTGTGCCAATGTTTAATCATTTTGATATGACCTCTAATCTTGGTGATGGTTCATCAATGTTGGGATGGTTTAATGATAAGCATTGTCAATCTTTTGATATGAATAAGTGCTTCACTTATATGTGCAAACTGAGTTGCAATATTTTCATGCCTTTGACTTCTTGTGATAATATATTGGCTTTATTTTTCACGACTTTTGAAGGGTGCTCTTGTATAACTATGTCACATGTGCCACAACTGAGATCAGTTAAAATGGATGACATATACATATACAACGTGTACACCTTGTCTCTATTGTTAGCCATATTTCAGATTAAGCAACGCCGAGGACGACTTTATTTTCAAGAAGGGGAGGATGATGAGGACATGGATACCACAGTTACACCCATATACCCTGTTGTTTTACCTCTTGGAACAGTTGCTAGAGCTCAGATACGCCAATTAAATTATCAGGTACTTTCGTTTCTTGGTAATGTTTCTAGTGTTCATGAGAATATGATGCTGCCTAACTTAGATACATTTGTGTTGCTTGCAATTGAAGGGCCTAGCACGGACAAGAAGGATGAACATTGGAGCATGGTCAAGCACGGAGATGAAGGTGCGTGCAAAGAGAACAAGAACGGAGGTTCAAGTGGAGATTTCCAGACTTTGAAGCCACCATGATGACATACTAGAAGATGGACAAAATATAGAAGATGGCCTTTCATAAATTTCGTCTATAGCTTATTATTGGTGTTGCGCCACCTTATTTTGGGCCAGGCCCATGTAATCTATTTTTAGAGTCCATATTGTAGGGGAACGACTTAGGAGGTGTTTTAGTCCCACCTTGCCAAGGGTGGACAAAATCCCCTCTCTTTTCCCTATATATATAGCCCTTAAGGCTTCGTTTAGACTGGGGATTTGTTTAGTTAAAAGTTAGCCATTGCAACTTCGTGTACTTCGTTTGTGTCCAACGACCAGACCAAGACCGCTTATGGATCCCCACCATTATCAATATTTCATATATATTCACAATATTCAGATTGCTTTATCATATTCTTGCTTGTTCTTCGATTGCTTGCAGGAATAGACCTTTGTGGTCAGGTTGATTGTGCTCCGGCGTGGTCAATAACCTCTCGGAGTTGGTTTAGTGATTGCTAAGGCGCATCGTCGTGCATGTTTTTAGTCGGATCACCAAAGTCGTCTCCACCAAATCGATAGTTATCATCTCATCGAAAGATCGGGACACCCCCGCCTCTATCAAGAAGCGTGGAGACAAGACTCGAAGCAATGGAGCAACAAGTTTTCAATTGTCAAGGGATGGTGGAGCGTGGGCTTAACGCCAATCACATGATGATCGTGGAGTTCACCAATAATCACAAGCTGGATGCCAAGAACATTCGGGAGACCATCATCAAGCTTCACGAGAAAATCGAGCACCTCCAAGCCAAGATCTATGACCTGCAAAATCAAAACTATGAGTATGAATACAGATTTAAGAGGATGAGTTTGGCTGCAGATTTGAGGATCCTGGAGACTCGTTCATCTTTCTATGATGGTGAGCCTATGCCTTGGAAGATGGATGACAAGCCTACTTCAGCAACAACTCCATCATCACCACCTCCGAAGAAAGATATCTAAATACATGGGTATGGGCACTCCCCTTGGCAACTGCCGAGCTTGGGGTAGTGCCCCAGTATTGTATCACCATCACATCTTTATCTTTATCGTATTTCTTAGTTTGATCCTTTTGGTTATATCTTGATCTAGTAGAGTAAAGTTTTTAGTATGATCTAGCTTTGAGTTTTGCCTTATGCTCTATCCATGTAATCGAGTCCGTGATATATATATATATATATAAAATAAAGAGTAGTTTTGAGTTGAGGGCTTTGCTTTCTTGCTATGATCTTGAGAGAATTAAATAAAATAAAGAATAATAAGAAATAAAAAGATCATATATTGATCTTATGGAGAGTAATGACTTCACATATAAAGAGTATGATGAATAAAAGTTGTTGAGAGTTAACAAACATGGTCTTGGTCATTGTTGCAACTAATAGGAAGTAATAAAGAAAGAGAGGCCTCGCATATAAATATACTATCTTGGACATCTTTTGTAATTGTGAGCATCATTAAAATATGACATGATAAAAAGAAGATGTTGGACAAGGAAGACAACATAATGGGTTATGTTCTCTTATATCTATATAGAAGTTATATTGTTTTGGATCATCCAACATGTTGAGCTTGCCTTTCCCTCTCACGCTAGCCAAATTCTTTGCACCAAGTAGAGATAATACTTGTGCTTCCAAACATCCCTAAACCCAGTTTTGCCATGAGAGTCCACCATACCTACCTATGGATTGAGTAAGATCCTTCAAGTAAGTTGTCATCGGTGCAAGCAATAAAAATTGCTCTCTAAACGTGTATGATCTATTAGTGTGAAGAAAATAAGCTTTATACGAACTTGTGATATGGAAGAAATAAAAGCGACAGACTGCATAATAAAGGTCCTTATCACAAGCGGCAATATAAAGTGACGTTCTTTTGCATTAAGATTTTGTGCATCCAACCATAAAAGCGCATGACAACCTTTGCTTCCCTCTGTGAAGGGCCTGTCTTTTATTGTTATCTTCTATCCTTATACAAGAGTCATGGTGATCATCACCTTTCCTTTTTATACTTTTTCCTTTGGAAAGCTCTATGTGTTGTAGAGATCCGGATATATATATATATCCACTCGGGTGTAGGTTTTCGTAAAGTATTATTGTTGACATTACCCTTGAGGTCAAAGGTTGGGAGTCGAAACTATAAGCCCCTATCTTTCTCTGTGTCCGATGGAAACTTTGAACCCATAAGTATCGCGTGAGTGTTAGCAATTGTGAAAGATTATATGATATTTGAGTATGTGGACTTGCTGAAAAGCTCTTTAATTGACTCTTTCCGATGTTACGATAAATTGCAATTGCTCCAATGACTGAGATCATAGTTTGTTAGTTTTCAATGAAGTTTCTGATTCATACTTTACCTTGTGAACGAATTGTTACTTTAGCATAAGATATTATATGACAATTTATGTTGCTGTTCTAAAGATAATCATGATGCCCTCATGTCCATATTTTCTTTTATCGACACCTCTATCTCTAAACATGTGGACATATTTATCGTTATCGGATTTCTCTTGAGGACAAGTGAGGTCTAAGCTTGGGGGAGTTGATACCTGCATTTTGCATCATGCTTTTATATTGATATTTGTTGCATTATGGGCTGTTATTACACATTATATCACAATACTTATGCCCTTTCTCTTTTTTTTACAAGGTTTACATGAAGAGGGAGAATGCCGACAGCTGCAATTCTAGACTGGAAAAGGAGCAAATATTAGAGACCTACTGTGCACAACTCCAAAAGTCCTGAAACTTCACAAAGCTTATTTTTGGACTATATAAAAAATATTGGGTGAAGAAAGTACCAGAGGGTGGCCACCAGCTAGCCACAAGGGTGGAGGGTGCGCCCCACCCCCTGGGCGCGCCCCCCGACCTTGTGGGCCCCTAGCAGGCCTCCGGTGCCCATCTTTGGCTATATGGTGTCTTTTACCCTGGAAAAAATCAACAAGAACCTCTCGGGATGAAGCGCCGGTGTCTCGAGGCGGAACCTGGGCAGAACAAATCTAGGGCTTCGGCGGAGCTGTTCTGCCGGGGAAACATCCCTCCGGGAGGGGGAAATCATCGCCATCGTCATCACTATCGATCCTCTCATTGAGAGGGGGTCAATCTCCATAAACATATTCACCAGCACCATCTCCTCTCAAACCCTAGTTCATCTCTTGTATTCGATCTTGGTCCCAAAACCTCAGATTGGTATCCGTGGGTTGCTAGTAGTGTTGATTACTCCTTGTAGTTGATGGTAGTTGGTTTATCCGGTGGAAGATATTATGTTCAAATCCTTAATGATAATTAATACTCCTTTGATTATGATGGTGAATATGCTTTGTGAGTAGTTACGTTTGTTCCTGAGGACATGGGAGAAGTCTTGTTATAAGTAATCATGTGAATTTGGTATTCGTTTGATATTTTGATGAGATGTATGTTGTCTCTCCTCTAGTGGTGTTATGTGAACCTCGACTACATGACACCTCACCATTATTCGGGCATAGGCGAAGGTATTGGGAAGTAATAAGTAGATGATGGGTTGCTAGAGTGACAGAAGCTTAAACCCTAGTTTATGCATTGCCTCGTAAGGGGCTGATTTGGATCCATATGTTCCATGTTATGGTTAGGTTTACCTTAATACTTCTTTCATAGTTGCGGATGCTTGCGAGAGTGGTTAATCATAAGAGGGAGGCTTGTCCAAGGAAGGGCAGCACCCAAGCACCGGTCCACCCACATATAAAATTATCAAAGTAACGAACGCGAATTATATGAGCATGATGAAAACTAGCTTGCCAACAATTCCCATGTGTCCTCGGGAGTGCTTGGCTTTATATAAGAGTTTGTCCAGGCTTGTACTTTGCTACAAAAAGGATTGGGCCACCTTGCTGCACCTTATTTACTTTATTTACTTGTAACCCGTTACGAATTATCTTATCACACAACTATCTGTTACCAATAATTTCAGTGCTTGGAGAGAATACCTTGCTGAAACCGCTTGTCATTTCCTTCTGCTCCTCGTTGGGTTCGACACTCTTACTTATTGAAAGGACTACGATAGATCCCCTATACTTGTGGGTCATCACTTAGCCACCACAATAGAAGGGGATCCGGGATCCGAAATCTGAACCCTCACTAGCTCACACCCACACAAGAACAGACCTCCTGAGGTTGTTCTTCCTCTGTACCGGTTCATCCTCAGCCCCTCGCGAGGCTAATCCACCCCAAAGCAGGAGTAGGGTCTTACGCCACAAGGTGGCCGAACCTTGGTAAACTGCCGTGTCCCTTTCCTTTCCTGTTCATGGAGCTAGGCCGTGAGAGCGACGACTTGGTTGGCTGGAGAGGTTCAGTTCTTCGCACATGTCCTAGAGTTCGAACCTTTCTCGGGTCTGGGGAGCCCTGAATTCGACAGCAGTATGGTCGGGCGGTGAGGTCTGCATGGAAGCACCGCCGGCCATGGGAGGCTGGAGCAGGCGGTACGGCGGGCGCAGGTTTGGGTGGCTGGAGCAAGAAGACCACAGGTTGAAGACGCAGCTTGGCCATTGGATTAACATCCAACGGTCAGTGCAGCTAGAATCGTTTATTGACTAAGTTGACAAAGCCCTGCGTACGTGTTAAGTTTGTAGGCCCACAAGTCAGCCTCCAAATCTGGTGGGTCTTAGCTAGAAGGGGAATCAACTATTTTCCACATAATAAGGTGGCACTTCCTTGCATGGGAAGATGTTTTCTGGTTTTTTTAATTTCTTCTTTTTCGAGTTAGAATAAAAACAAAACAATTTAGCATCTTCGGTAAAATATATATTTTCACGAAAAGGATCGTAATAAAGCTGGTGGGTCCCAGCTGTCAGGGAGAGGAAACTTTTTATTTCCGCGTAATAAAGGAAGCACTTCCTTGCGTGCGAAGATGTAGATGGTGGGTCAAACCTATAAGGGGGAGAAATTATTATTTTTAGCATAAACGGGGGCACTTTCCGCGTGCGGCCATGGGCCATGTGGGTCCCTACTGTCAGCCACTCCACGTATGCCTCATCCGTTGGCTTACGTTTGTTGAGAAAGATGACCTCGCCACGCCGAGAGAACCAACATAGTGAACAATAGTGAGTCCTAGGAAGGGAACGACCCGGAGCCGGCGAAGACACGGTAGTGGATGCCCACGCGGAGGGGAGTGCGAGGGTTCACTGGTTCGGCTGCGGTGTGAGGCTGCCGTCGTCGGAGAAGAACAGGAGGTGTTGGTGAGTAGAGGAATGGCCTGGACGGCGTTTGGGAGTAGGATGGACCGGTGAAGCCTGCGCAGCAGCACAGCCGGCCACAGGAGGCGGTAGCAGGCAGTACCGCCGGTGGTGGTTTGGGCGGCTAAAGAAAGAATACCTGAGATTGAAGAAGCACTACAACCCTTGGATGGACATCCAATGGCCACTGCTGCTAGAACCGTGTCTTGACTATAAGTTGACAAAGCCTTCCGTACGCCTTAGTAGGCCCACAAGCCTTCCATACGCGTCACTGACTATAATTCTAAAAAATAGTAGGCCCACAAGTGAGCATCACATCTGTGGCAGAGAACATATAGCCCATTTGCGATTTGTAATAATGTACAACCCTTTTTTGAATTCTAGTGGAATTTACTACAACCCATTTATTGTCTGTTAAAATTACAACCCATTTTCTAGCCAGGACAACGATTAATAATTTCAACCAACTGCTCAAAAAAGAAGTCAACCAAAAATCCCACCTTTTGATGGGACCTGAAATATTTTTATCCCGAAATTTTGAGTCAGATTGAATATAATTTCAAAATGAATTTGTATCAGGTAAAAATCTAAAGAAATATTGCGCGCTTGATAAGTAATGAAATTAAAATTTCCAATTCAAAAGAAAATATTTTTGGAACTAATTACCTGTTTGGTGTGTTTTTGTATATTTACATCCCAAATTTTCTAATTACATCCCATTTATTATTTCTTAAAGCCCATTTTCTTGTTAGGCCTATTGCATCCCTCCTTGGAAAGATTTACAGCCCAGCGAGGCGGAGAATAACAAGTTGACCTGGGTTGGGTATCCCGCAAAAAAGTATAGCTGGGCTAGCCACTTGCACCTCGAAAAATAATATCTAGGCTGGATATTTGGTCGACATAAAATAATAGCCTCGGCTAGACGGCCACAGCCCGCCCAGTTGATACCCTGCTCCTCTGAACAACAACGAAAACATCGCTCAAGAAAAACTCCACTTACACCTAGAAAAACAAATTCTTTGCACCAAGTAGAAATACTACTTGTGCTTCCAAACATCCCTAAACCCAGTTTTGCCATGAGAGTCCACCATACCTACCTATGGATTGAGTAAGATCCTTCAAGTAAGTTGTCATCGGTGCAAGCAATAAAAATTGCTCTCTAAATGTGTATGATCTATTAGTGTGAAGAAAATAAGCTTTATACGAACTTGTGATATGGAAGAAATAAAAGCGACAGACTGCATAATAAAGGTCCTTATCACAAGCGGCAATATAAAGTGACGTTCTTTTGCATTAAGATTTTGTGCATCCAACCATAAAAGCGCATGACAACCTTTGCTTCCCTCTGTGAAGGGCCTGTCTTTTATTGTTATCTTCTATCCTTATACAAGAGTCATGGTGATCATCACCTTTCCTTTTTATACTTTTTCCTTTGGAAAGCTCTATGTGTTCTAGTGATCCGGATATATATATATATCCACTCGGATGTAGGTTTTCGTAAAGTATTATTGTTGACATTACCCTTGAGGTCAAAGGTTGGGAGTCGAAACTATAAGCCCCTATCTTTCTCTGTGTCCGATGGAAACTTTGAACCCATAATTATCGCGTGAGTGTTAGCAATTGTGAAAGATTATATGATATTTGAGTATGTGGACTTGCTGAAAAGCTCTTTAATTGACTCTTTCCGATGTTACGATAAATTGCAATTGCTCCAATGACTGAGATCATAGTTTGTTAGTTTTCAATGAAGTTTCTGATTCATACTTTACCTTGTGAACGAATTGTTACTTTAGCATAAGATATTAAATGACAATTTATGTTGCTGTTCTAAAGATAATCATGATGCCCTCATGTCCATATTTTATTTTATCGACACCTCTATCTCTAAACATGTGGACATATTTATCGTTATCGGCTTTCGCTTGAGGACAAGTGAGATCTAAGCTTGGGGGAGTTGATACCTGCATTTTGCATCATGCTTTTATATTGATATTTATTGCATTATGGGCTGTTATTACACATTATATCACAATACTTATGCCCATTCTCTTTTTTAACAAGGTTTACATGAAGAGGGAGAATGCCGACAGCTGGAATTCTAGACTAGAAAAGGAGCAAATATTAGAGACCTACTGTGCACAACTCCAAAGGTCCTGAAACTTCACAAAGTTTATTTTTGGAATATATAAAAAATATTGGGTGAAGAAAGTACCAGAGGGTGGCCACCAGCCAGCCACAAGGGTGGAGGGTGCGCCCCACCCCCTGGGCGCGCCCCCCGACCTTGTGGGCCCCTAGCAGTCCTCCGGTGCCCATCTTTGGATATATGGTGTCTTTTACCTTGGAAAAAATCAAGAAGAATCTTTCGGGATGAAGCGCCGGCGTCTCGAGGCGGAACCTGGGCAGAACTAATCTAGGGCTTCGGCGGAGCTGTTTTGCCGAGGAAACATCCCTCCGGGAGGGGGAAATCATCGCCATCGTCATCACCATCGATCCTCTCATCAAGAGGGGGTCAATCTCCATCAGCATATTCACCAGCACCATCTCCTCTCAAACCCTAGTTCATCTCTTGTATTCGATCTTGGTCCCAAAACCTCAGATTGGTACCCGTGTGTTGCTAGTAGTGTTGATTACTCCTTGTAGTTGATGGTAGTTGGTTTATCTGGTGGAAGATCATATGTTCAAATCCTTAATGATAATTAATACTCCTTTGATTATGATGGTGAATATGCTTTGTGAGTAGTTACGTTTGTTCCTGAGGACATGGGAGAAGTCTTGTTATAAGTAATCATGTGAATTTGGTATTCGTTCGATATTTTGATGAGATGTATGTTGTCTCTCCTCTAGTGGTGTTATGTGAACCTCGACTACATGACACCTCACCATTATTAGGGCATAGGCGAAGGCATTCGGAAGTAATAAGTAGATGATGGGTTGATAGAGTGACAGAAGCTTAAACCCTAGTTTATGCGTTGCTTCGTAAGGGGCTGATTTGGATCCATATGTTCCATGTTATGGTCAGGTTTACCTTAATACTTCTTTCGTAGTTGTGGATTCTTGCGAGGGCGGTTAATCATAAGAGGGAGGCTTGTCCAAGAAAGGGCAGCACCCAAGCACCGGTCCACCCACATATAAAATTATCAGAGTAACGAACGCGAATCATATGAGCATGATGAAAACTAGCTTGACAACAATTCCCATGTGTCCTCGGGAGTGCTTGGCTTTATATAAGAGTTTGTCCATGCTTGTACTTTGCTACAAAAAGGATTGGGCCACCTTGCTGCACCTTATTTAGTTTATTTACTTGTTACCTGTTACGAATTATCTTATCACACAACTATCTGTTACCAATAATTTCAGTGCTTGCAGAGAATACCTTGCTGAAACCGCTTGTCATTTCCTTCTGCTCCTCGTCGGGTTCGACACTCTTACTTATTGAAAGGACTATGATAGATCCCCTATACTTGTGGGTCGTCACTTAGCCACCACCATAGAAGGGGATCCGGGATCCGAAATCTGAACCCTCACTAGCTCACACCCACACAAGAACAGACCTTCTGAGGTTGTTCTTCCTCTGTACCGGTTCATCCTCAGCCCCTCGCGAGGCTAATCCACCCCAAGCAGGAGTAGGGTCTTACACCACAGGGTGGCCAAACCTTGGTAAACTGACGTGTCCCTTTCCTTTCCTATTCATGGAGCTAGGCCGTGAGAGCGACAACTTGGTTGGATGGAGAGGTTCAGTTCTTCGCACATGTCCTAGAGTTTGAACCTTTCTCGGGTCTGCGGAGCCCTGAATTCGACAGTAGTATGGTCGGGCGGTGAGGTCTGCGTGGAAGCACTGCCGGCCATGGGAGGTTGGAGCAGGCGGTACGGCAGGCGCAGGTTTGGGCGGCTGGAGCAAGAAGACCAGAGGTTGAAGACGCAACTTGGCCATTGGATTAACATCCAACGGTCAGTGCAGCTAGAATCGTTTATTGACTAAGTTGACAAAGGCCTGCGTACGTGTTAAGTTTGTAGGCCCACAATTCAGCCTCCAAATCTGGTGGGTCTTAGCTAGAAGGGGAATCAACTTTTTTTCCACATAATAAGCTGGCACTTCCTTGCTTGGGAAGATGTTTTCTGGTTTTTTAAATTTCTTCTTTTTTGAGTTAGAATAAAAACAAAACAATTTATCACCTTCGGTAAAATATATATTTTCACGAAAAGGATCGTAATAAAGCTGGTGGGTCCCAGCTGTCAGGGAGAGGAAACTTTTTATTTCCGCGTAATAAAGGAAGCACTTCCTTGCGTGCGAAGATGTAGCTGGTGGGTCAAACCTGTAAGGGGGAGAAATTATTTGTTTTAGCATAAACGAGGCCGCGTGCAGCCATGGGCCATGTGGGTCCCTACTGTCAGCCACTCCACGTATGCCTCATCCGTTGGCTTACGTTTGTTGAGAAAGATGACCTCGCCGCGCCGAGAGAACCAACATAGTGAACAATAGTGAGTCCTAGGAAGGGAACGACCCGAAGCCGGCGAAGACACAGTAGTGGATGCCCATGCGGAGGGGAGTACGAGGGTTCATTGGTTCGACTGCGGTGTGAGGCTGCCGTCGCCGGAGAAGAACAGGAGGTGTTTGTGAGTAGAGGAATGGCATGGACGGCGTTTGGGAGTAGGGTGGACCGGTGAAGCCTACGCAGCAGCACAGCCGGCCACGGGAGGCGGTAGCAGGCAGTACCGCCGGTGGTGGTTTGGGCGGCTAAAGAAAGAATACCTGAGATTGAAGAAGCACTACAACCGTTGGATGGACATCCAATGGCCACTGCTGCTAGAACCGTGTCTTGACTATAAGTTGACAAAGCCTTCCGTACGCCTTAGTAGGCCCACAAGCCTCCCGTACGCGTCACTGACTATAATTCTAAAGAAAATAGTAGGCCCACAAGTGAGCATCATATCTGTGGCAGAGAACATATAGCCCATTTGCGATTTGTAATAATGTACAACCCTTTTTTGAATTCTAGTGGAATTTCCTACAACCCATTTATTGTCTGTTAAAATTACAACCCATTTTCTAGCCACGACAACGATTAATAATTTCAACCAACTGCTCAAAAAAGAATTCAACCAAAAATCCCACATTTTGATGGGCTCCGAAATATTTTTATCTCGAAATTTCGAGTCAGATTAAATATAATTTCAAAATGAATTTGTATCAGGTAAAAATCTAAAGAAATATTGCGTGCTCAATAAGTAATGAAATTAAGATTTCCAATTCAAAAGAAAATATTTTTGGAACTAATTACCTGTTTGTTGTGCTTTTGTATATTTGCATCCCAAATTTTCTAATTACATCCCATTTATTATTTCTTAAAGCCCATTTTCTTGTTAGGCCTATTGCATCCCTCCTTGGAAAGATTTACAGCTCAGCGAGGCGGAGAATAACAAGTTGACCTGGGTGGGTATCCCGCAAAAAAGTATAGCTGGGCTAGCCATTTGCACCTTGAAAAAATAATATCTGGGCTGGATATTTGGTCGACATAAAATAATAGCCTGGGCTAGACAGCCACAACCCGCCCAGTTGATACTCTGCTCCTCTGAACAACAACGAAAATATCGCTCAAGAAAAACTCCACTTACACCTAGAAAAACAAATACTGCTCGAGCTGCTGGGTCCCAGCTGTCGGTCGCTCCTTGTGCAATTCTCTCGTTTATTGACTATATAGGTTGACAATGGTGTGGGACCGTGATGTCAGGAAACCAGCAGGAAGCAAAAAAAACTATAGTTGTATATAATAAGGAGGAACTTGCGTACATATGGCTATGGCCGTGGTGGGTCCCTACTGTCATCCTCTCCAAGTAAAGTCATCTCCTGATTCCTCATGTTCATTGACCATGTTGACAATGCTCGGCACCACGGCGAGTGCAACAAGTCGAAGGACGATGGAGAGGGCATCGCCGGCCCTACGGATGGTCTGATATAGTGCCCGCTGCTCATTCGGGAAGCCTGGATCACCGTACACCTATGAGCACATTCGAGAGACTGAGCCGGCATGAAACGGTAAGGCCGCGCTTGGGAGCTCTAGATTGTTTCACTCCTCTATTAAGATAAAAGTGTAATTTACTCATCATCGGAAACAACGCATAAAATACAGGCGTAATGAAACCGACGACCCAAGGTCTTTAACGAAAACTGTTGAGTTATACCGACAAAAATATGTATCGTGCAAGAAAACGGAGTCCGAAGGGCACACGAGGTGCCCACGAGGTAGTGGGCACGCCCGAGGGAGGGGGCGCGCCCACCACCCTCGTGTCCTTCCCGGACTGCTACTTATTTTTCTATTTTTCTAAATATTCCGAAACGGAGAAATATTGCCTTAAAACTTGTTTTGGAGTCAGTTTACTTACCGTACCACATACCTATTCCTTTTCAGAGTCTGAAATGGTCTGGAAAGTGTCTCTTATATATTCCTCCAGGGTTACAGTTTCAATAATATTGGTTTCAACATTTATGGGGTTACCTGAGATATAATGTTTGATTCTTTGACCGTTTACCACCTTTGGATTTGTGCTTTCGAAGTTGTTGATTTTTATGGCACCAGAATGATAGACCTCCTCGATAACATAGGGGCCTTCCCATTTAGAGAGAAGTTTTCCTGCAAAAAATCTTAAACAAGAGTTGTATAGCAATACATAATCACCTACATTAAACTCACGCTTTTGTATCCTTTTGTCATGCCATATTTTAACTTTTTCTTTAAACAACTTGGCATTTTCATAAGCTTGGGTTCTCCATTCATCAAGTGAGGTAATATCAAATAACCTCTTCTCACTGGCAAGTTTGAAATCATAGTTGAGCTCTTTAATATCCCAATATGCCTTATGTTTTAGTTCGAGAGGTAAGTGACATGCTTTTCCATAAACCATTTTATACGGAGACATACCCATAGGATTTTTATATGCAGTTCTATAAGCTCATAATGCATCATCAAGTTTCTTGGACCAATTCTTTCTAGACCATTTAACAGTCTTTTGCAAAATTAATTTGAGCTCTCTATTGCTCAATTCTACTTGACCACTAGACTGCGGGTGATAAGGAGATGCAATTCTATGATTAATGTCATACTTAGCAAGCGTTTTACGGAAAGCACCATGAATAAAGTGTGAACCACCATCAGTCATTAAATATCTAGGGACTCCAAACCACGGAAAAATGACTTCCTTAAGTATTTTAATAGAAGTGTTATGATCAGCACTACTAGTTGGAATAGCTTCTACCCACTTAGTAACGTAATCAACAGCAACTAGAATATGTGTATATCCATTAGAGGCAGGAAAAGGTCCCATATAGTCAAAGCCCCAAACATCAAATGGTTCAATAACAAGTGAATAATTGATAGTCATTTCTTGACGTCTACTAATATTACCAATTCTTTAACATCCATCACAAGACAAAACAAACTTACGGGCATCCTTGAAGGGAGTAGGCCAATAAAAACCGGATTGCAATACCTTATGCGCAGTTCTGTCTCCAGCGTGGTGTCCTCCATAAGCTTCGGAGTGGCACATGCGTAGGATCTGTTCCTGTTCATGTTCAGGTATGGCCCGCGGTGATGACTTACACGCCATCAAATACCTCCCACTCAAGCTTAAAGGACCAGCTCGACATTGGCTTAACAGCTTGCCAGCAGAATCAATTGGTTGTTGGGAGGACCTGGAAGCCGCATTCCTCGACAATTTCCAGGGCACTTATGTGCGACCACCAGACGTCGACGACCTAAGCCACATAATTCAGCAACCAGAGGAATCGTCCAGGCAATTCTGGACACGGTTCCTAACTAAGAAAAATCAAATAGTCGAATGTCCGGACACAGAGGCCCTAGCGGCCTTCAAGCATAATATCCGCGACGAGTGGCTTGCCCGACACCTTGGACAGGAGAAGCCGAAATCTATGGCAGCCCTCACGACACTCATGACCCTCTTTTGTGCGGGAGAAGACAGTTGGCTGGCCCGTAGCAATTACATAACCAAGAGCCTTGGTAATTTGGATACCAAGGACAACAGTACTAGGTCGCGTCGCAACAAGCACAAGCACCGCATTAACGGCGACAATGCTGAGGATACGGAAGTTAATACCGGATTCAGAGGCTCTAAACCCGATCAGCGGAAAAAGCCATTCAAGAGAAATAATCTGGGCCCATCCAGTTTGGACCGAATACTCGACCGCTCATGCCAGATACATGGCACCCCTGAAAAGCCAGCTAGTCACACCAACAGGGATTGTTGGGTGTTCAAGCAGGCCGGAAAATTAAATGCCACAAATAGAGACCAGGGCTACATAGCGACGACGAGGAGGAGCCCCGGCCGCTGAACAGTAGTGGACAGAAGGGATTCCCCCCACAAGTGCGGACGGTGAACATGATATACGCGGCCCACATCCCCAAGATGGAGCGGAAGCGTGCGTTAAGGGACGTATACGCGATGGAGCCAGTCGCCCCGAAGTTCAACCCATGGTCCTCCTGCCCGATCACCTTTGATCGAAGGGACCACCCCACTAGCATTCATCACGGTGGATTCACCGCACTGGTTCTAGACCCAATTGTTGACGGATTTCACCTCACCAGAGTCCTCATGGACGGCGGCAGCAGCCTGAACCTGCTTTATTAGGACACAGTGCGGAAAATGGGCATCGATCCTTCGAGGATTAAACCCACTAAAACGACCTCTAAAGGCGTCATACCAGGTGTAGAGGCCAATTGTACAGGCTCAGTCACACTCGAAGTGGTCTTCGGATCTCCGGATAATTTCCGAAGCGAGGAGTTAATCTTCGACATAGTCCCGTTCCGCAGTGGTTATCACGCACTGCTCGGGCGAACCGCATTTGCCAAATTCAATGCGGTACCGCATTACGCATACGTCAAGCTCAAGATGCCAGGCCCTCGAGGAGTCATTACGGTCAACGGAAACACCGAACACTCTCTCCGTACGGAGGTGCAAACGGCGGCTCTCGTAGCGGAAGTACAAAGCAGCCTCTCAAGGCAATTTTCCAGTCCATCCATAAGGCGGGCGCCCTCCAGAACGCCCTTATAGTACATCTCGGGGTGGCGATGCTCCTTGCCCGGCGGCGGCCCGTCCTTCACAAGCTTCTCCGCATCCAGCTTGCCCCAGTGCACCTTAGCACGGGCAAGCGCCCTACGGGCACCTTCGATGCAGACGGAGCGCTTGATTACTTCGAGCCTTGGACAGGCCTCCACCAGCCGCCGCACCAGCCCGAAGTAGCTCCCAGGAAGAGCCTCTCCAGGCCACAGCCGAACTATGAGGCCCTTCATGGCCTGTTCGGCCACCTTGTCGAGCTCGACCAGTTGCTTCAGCTGGTCGCTTAAGGGCACATGGAGTCCGGCCTCAGCATACCGAGACCAGAACACCTTCTCTGTCGAGCTGCCCTCCTCGGCTCGGTAGAATGCGGCGGCATCGGACATGCTGCGGGGCAAATCTGCGAACGCTCCTGGAGAGCTTCGGATTCGGGTAAGTAACAAGTAATTTACTTTCACATGCTTGCTTTGCATAAAGAAAGCCTTACCCGCCGCTATCTATTTCATCGCCTCCACCTCCTGAAGGGCCTTCTGGGCTTTGGCCTTGGCAGACTTGGCATTCTCAATGGCCGCCGCGAGCTCGGACTCTCGCAGCTTTGAGTCAAGCTCCAAACTCTCGTGTTTTTTCATGAGATCCTGGAGCTCTCGCCGCACCTCGCCAACCTGCGCCTCATATTTCTCCCGCTCGGTGCGCTCCGTGGCCGCCCTCTTTTCGGCCTCGGACAGCGCTTGCTTAAGGGTCGCCACCTCCATTGTGGCCCCTACAATAGCCACATTAATCCTGCCATTTTCTTGCAATTGCACCTTTTATATATTTCAATAGGTATTTCTTACCTTCTTTGTCCTCGAGCTGCTTCTTGTCAAGGCTGAGCTCTTGCTCGGACCGCTCGAGGTTCTGCTTCAGCGTGTCCACCTCCGCAGTCAGTGCGGCGGACGCCAGTAGCAAAGCCTGCATACGCATATTGACTTACTTTTGTTAGACTCCTGCGAATTTTATTAGATCCTCTATTCGGATTTTCTTTCCGAACGCCAAACAGAGCATCAGGGGCTACTGCCTATGTGGTAATATTTTTACATATTTTTTACATACCTCAAAGCCTGTCAAAAGGCTGGCACAGGCTTCGGTGAGCCCACTCTTGGTGGACTGAACTTTCTGAATCACCGCACTCATAATGGTGCGGTGCTCCTCGTCGATGGAGGCGCCTTTAAGCACCTCCACCAGATTGTCCGGCGCCTCCGGTTGGACGGGGGCCACCGGCTCAGTGGGCTTCCTCCTCTTGGAAGGAGGTCACCTGCCGGACTCTAGAACCTTTGAAGGTTCCGGAGCGGTGTCCGGCCTAGGGCCGGACTTGGAGCCGTTAGGGGTTCTATCCTCTTGGCGCCTGGGGTCCGGAAGGTCGCCTTGCGGCGCCTCCTGGACCACCTCCTCCTAGCTTGGAACCTCCTGGGACGCCACCTCGGCATCATCCGTAGGGCATGGGGAGGTAGCCATCGGAAGAGAGTTTATATCCGACAAGTCTAGGGAACCGCTCGACGACGCGTCAAGCCGGTGTTTGGGTGGACTGCGTAATCACATTCGACATAAGGAAAAGCCGTGCAGTGAAGGAATACTATGACTTACTCTGGTATCCGGACACTTACGATTTCGCCAGGGGCTTGACCCTGTGCGGCCACTCCTCTTCACCGTTGTCGGCGTTGGTGGAGTAGTCGGAAGAAGGGTTTTCCCCTTCTTGGACCCCCTGGCCTCCCCAGTTGGGGCGGCCTTCCTTTCCTTCCTCCTCCTCGTCTTCATGGGAGGATTGCGTCTCGGAGTCATCGGACGACGAATCCGACACCACCACATGCCGGGCACTCTTTCGAGTCCCTGTGGCCTTCTTCATGGCCTTCTTCTCCGGCACCATGTAGGGTGCCAGAGCCAGCAGCTTCACTAAGTGAGCATCGACTGGGTCTTCGGGCAAAGGACCGGACAGTTGATCTGTCCGGACTTCGCCTGCCAATCATGTCAAAGGTAAGGGAGCTTAGATCCCGCATAGAGTCAAACTATGAAAAGCTAAAATACCCTGTAAAAGTTAAAACGGCTTACCGTACTAGCGTGACGCTGCGTGCTGTGACACCCCAAAAATTTTTGGTCTTGTTTTATTAATTAATTTTTTTGCCAAGACTTAAAACCTTTATTTTCTGAGCTCCCTTTTGATCTTTAACCTTGTCATTATGGAGTTTTTCCCCTAAGTGTGAACTTTTCAATTATGTTATTGGACTTGTTTAACCTCTCTAGAAAAACTTTACTTTTATCAGTACAACTAATTGCACAATTATTTTCCTTGATCTTCACTTTCTTGAAGATGGTTTTTCAAGGTTAAAGGCCATATTTGAACTACAACCATTTGATAGATTCACTTAAAATTCCCACAAGCATTTGGAGATGTCATGTGATGTTATTAAATAACTTTTATGCAAAAACATCTTTATTTCATGAAATATTTTGAGCTCTACACCCCTTTTTTTCTTCTTTGCTCCAGTGGGCAATTTTGCACTACAACCCATTTAAATATTTTCTTCTAGCCTCTACCAAAATTATGGGATGTTAGTAATATCATATGATTCAACTTTATGCAAAAACCCAGTGATGTTATTTGCAAATTTTGAGTGAATGAGCATCATCTTCATTCTGGACCAGACTGGTGTTTTCTACTGCAACCCTATTATTCCTTGCTCCAGTGACCTTGTGTTTTCTCATGCTCATAGTCCTCCCTACCAAACCCCTAAGTCCAGGAGCATGCACCTTTGGGGCAATTTTGGATCATGAAATGATGCCATTTATTTCCTGTCCAGAATTGTAGTTTTGTAATATTTGCACTAGCAAGTTCCTCATTTTATCCAAATGACCTCACCACCCTCTTGTACATCCAAGGAGACACTGATCTGGAGAAATTGACCACTCCAAGTATTGCCTAAGTGCCCTTGGCATTGTGTCAAACACCTTATGGGCATGATCTGTTTTGGCATGAATCTTTGGTTGCACTGTGAACCAGATCCCCTGACCAAACCAGCTTGTCCACTGATCTCCTTGCAAGCCCAATCCTAGACCTGCTAAACCCCAGCTCCAACCGAGCCACCTAGCATGCCATGGCATTTTGCGGAGCATCTGGTGGGCGTGCGCTGGGCGCGCCCAGAGCGCGCATATTGCAGCCGCGTGCACCCGAGCCGCCGCGTCTCACCCGCAACTGTTCCGGCTCGTGACTACCTGCAGCTAGCTGCCACACGCCAGCCCGCCCTGGCACCCTACAGCGCCACCACCAGAGCATTTTGGTGGCACGCCGGCGTCGGCCGATAGCTTCTGCTCCGTGCAGCGCCGCCCAAGCCACCCCGGCTCGCCACCTGGCCCCTGGAACAGCGCAAGCTCATCCACAAGGGTGTCGCCTAGCGCTCGTCGCCGCCACGATGCCCCTAGCTACAGAATGGCGGTCGCCGGAGAGCTTATCCACGGCCGCCGCGGAACCGACCTCGTCGCCCTATAAAAGGACGTCCCGAGACCATTAGAGCACGCAAGCGACCTTAGGCTACCCCCATGGCACCCCCACAGCCCGCAATCGTCGGGGAAACACCGTCTTCCCCAACTCCGACAACCGCAGCCGCCGCCACTGCTCCGGCCACTCCAGCGCCACCAGGGCCTCCCCCTCTCCGTTCTCTCCACCAGTAACCTTCTCATCCTCCCGTGAACACGTTCCACTGCTCGATTTTGATCGGGAACCACCGTAGCCCCAATCACACTCTGCTCCCGAAGCTTCCTCCGCCGCGAGACTCACCGCCGACGACCCCGCCCACCCACGAGACCGTAACACCCACCGGCAGAACCGCCTCGACCCCCTGAGACCGTGGATGGCTTCGGTTTCTCGAATGGAGCCGCCAATCGCCAGCGGCGATCGCCGGAGCCCCGCCCCGCTCGGGCAGAGGAGGGAGAAGGGGGCGCGGTGACTGGTCAAACCTGACCAGTGGGCCCCTGGACCCACTGTCAGTGACCCAGCACCTATCCACGCAGGATAAGTGAAAGCGCGAAATGCCCAGTACGTATCTCCTACTTAGAAAGCGTATTTTCCCCGAAACGTTTTCTTTTCTGTTTTGTTTTAAAACAGATTTTTTACCACAACTTTGACCGCCTATAACTTTTTAAATACAACTCCAGATGAGTTGATTCTTTTTCCTATCTTCCTCAAATTTGATCTAGTTTATTTTAATATTTATTTGAAAATTTTCCAAAACAACTTTTTGTACTGTTTTGAAATGTGTGTTAATTCAAATATTTTTAAAATAGGATTTTGGAAAGAGGGAAGAAACTTTCAAAAGCTTTGGAGAGCACCTCACCCTTCCACAACTTAAAGGCAAGCATCTTGAACCCTGGTATAATATTTTTTTTGATGTGTTGGTTGACACAGTTATAATACCACCTTATTTTGGTGGACTTGATATTTCATGTGACGTGATCATTTGCATGGAAGCATATCAACGATTTTCCTTGCTATTGGAAATAAATATAATTGAGATGGTAATCATCCTCATGTGTCTTGCATGCATGCCGGAAAGGAATCCGGGAAAGTCTCGGCCTTGGGTAGGCGTGAGCTTGTCGCCGGTCCCCGTCGGGACGGTTATTTCCGATATGGCATGGTAAGGTATATTGAGTGGTGATTTTAGTTGGTTGAAATATATTTGATATGCATGTCATGCAAGGAACTTATGAACCTCCTGAGTCGACCGCAGATCGAGTCATGTTCCAGTAACCCCCATACTTGCCTCGTACTACCACTCGTCCCTGCCGCAGGTAGGGTACGGTTCAGTAAGTTGTCAACCCCTTTCCAGCACACACCGTACAGAGAGGCCATGGTGGAAGATATCGGTTGTAGCCGGTAGGCATGCCACCTGGTCAGGGGGCATGGGTGTTTCCGGTTGGGACCGAGAGGGGAGGCCACCCCTTAGAGCGCGCGATATAAATTTGATCCCATGCTACGCGAGGTTGTAGCCTCCCCACTTAGAGTTTTGCTTGACAAGTGTCGTGGCTGATTCCAGACACTGATGAGTTAAGCTGGTGTGTGCAAGTTAGGCGTGTTTTCAACTAAAAGGCCGTAGGCGGAATTAGTCCCGATGGACTAAAGGAATCCGTTACTCGTGGGTAAAGAGTACACCCTCTGCAGAGATTAAACCTATTCGAATAGCCGTGTCCATGGTTAAGGACTACAGTCTGGGATGGGTCAAGCGTCGGTCTTAGTGTCGGTCTTTGGAGGTGAAATTGTTAAACCAGAACGGGAACTACTACTTGAGACTAGTGATGATTATGATTATTACTATTGTTGACTAACCCGTGATATTATTGTTATCATCGAATAACTCTGGGATGGTTCTACCTCCGGGATATTTCACTATGATTATTTTATTTTTAGCCCTCTATGTGGTGTCGCTCAGACGCCCGACTGTGGCATTTCTTTTAAAGCCCTTTATGTGGTGTCTCTCAGACGCCCGACTGTGGCATTTCTTTTAAAGCCCTTTATGTGGTGTCGCTCAGACGCCCGACTGTGGCATTTCTTTTAAGCCCTTTTTGTGGTGTCGCTCAGACGCCCGACTGTGGTATTTCTTTTAAGCCCTTTATGTGGTGTCGCTCAGACGCCCGACTGTGGCATTTCTTTTAAAGCCCCTTATGTGGTGTCGCTCAGACGCCCGACTGTGGCATTTCTTTTAAGCCCTTTATGTGGTGTCGCTCAGACGCCCGACTGTGGTATTATTATTATTCTGCATTTTTCCGCCCGAGGAGTCTTTCAGACACTCGTTTGGTACCAGTATTATTATTCTGCATTTTTTCGCTCGAGGAGTCTTTCAGACACTCGTTTGGTACCAGTATTATTACTCTGCATTTTCCGCTCGAGGAGTCTTTCAGACACTCGCTTGGCACCCAATATTTATTACCTTTATGTGGCCATTGCATAAATTTCCGGTTGCATATGAATAACCTGTTTACATGCATCAAGAGATTTATTTATGACTAACTAAGTGAGTATAAGGATATTGCAAAGCATGAGCATCAACGGTTATGTTATACCTGTGTTCTTAATGTTTGCGAGTACATTCAAAGTACTCACTGGCTTGTCCCTGGCTATTGTCTTGGCCAGATTTATTGCTTGGGAAGGAGCGTTGCGACGACCGCCTCGGAACCTGAGCAACGGTGATAGCAGCCTCGTGAAGATAGGAGTTAACCTGGTCAGCTGTTCCCGTGGGAAATGGAGTCCCATAGCCGTGGTGATCCACAAACCGCTTCCGCCCTCAACCACTAGAAACCATTTGTTGTACTCATAGGCCACAATGGTCTTGTACTGCATATTTTGTACCTTTGCTTGGAATTTCTGTAACAAGTTGGTGCCTCATCAGCTAACAGTAATCCTGGGGCTGATGAGCTCGACGGCCATTTTCTGGAATTTAATGTCTGGAAAACCGGTCGCGACAGACTTGGTATCAGAGCCAGGCTGACCATTGGCTAATCCTATCCTAGCCAGATCAATAAACTTAGGCATGCCAAACCACCGAGCCATAACCAAACCCACAGCCAAGCTTCTCCTGCAAGATAGCCCCACAGTGACCCGACACCTTTTGGCAGTCGGTGCCCAACCTACCAGCCTAACCGTCGATCACGCGCCAGTGACCGGCCCCCCATAAATAGTCCTTTCTCGCAAGCGTGCGAAGGAAGACTCCGACCCCTTTTTCCTATAAAAAGGGCACTCTAGTCTCAACCCAGCACAGCCCGGCCGCTATCCTACACCAAGCCACAATGCCTGGTCCTATTGTGCACCATGAGACCACAGCGACCAACCTTGGAGGTTTTGTGATCATACTCGCAAACCTCACCCGTCGTGCCTATGGATTAGAAGAACCCCGAGAATATGTTGTGTACCAAGGGCCCGTAAGCGGTGAAAGCCGTCAATTCTGGGCCACTGTACACATCTACGGTAGGGGTCTCGCTCCTGAACGCCCCTACAGGTTCACCGGAAGAACAACTTCCTTTGAGCCACAAGCCGTCCAACTAGCTGCTCGAGAAGCTATAGTTCATCTCCAGCACTTGTCGCCAAGAGTTGACTGTCGCTCATTCCACTACTACCCCAGGCGTGAAGGGTATGGTAGACCACCCCAAGTTGCCAACGGAGATCACGAGACAGATCCTGCATTGTTGCACCTGGTGCGCTATGTAAGTGCACTAGAAGAACTGTGCGATCAGGTCACAATTGATCTTATCGCAGCTCGTGTAGAGCTGGTTCGTCGAGCCCCGGCAAGAGAAGAGGACGAGCCCAATGCCGACAACCCAGTCGTGCTGTTTGGACAACCGATCGAGCCCCTGAGGTCTACCCCAGCCATCGGCCAAGGTGTTGCGATAACCCCAGAAGTGCTACGTCGCATTTTGGGAACACACTCCAACGGAGTTGTGGCCAGCAATCCCCGAGATGGCCACCATCGCTACCCCGAGCCTGCAGCCCCTCAACCCACTCCAGTCAATTCCGACGGCGAGACCCGTGGAGAAGCCTCGACATCCACAAGGCACGCCCGCATGGATGTAAACGAGGTAGACTAAGTAACCCGAGTTGTATCGAGTTCTAGTGTACCCTCGCTTTGTAATCGTGTGGCCTTGTTTTTAAACGCTGCTTGTTGTCATGCCTCTACTTTAATGATAACCTTGACTAAACACCCAGTACGCAGTGTGAGATTGCTACCCCTGGCGCAGCTACCAAAAACCTTCCCGACAGCCCCCACTGTAACATGTCACCTCGGTGGAATAAGTGTATCTATGGCATTGACTTCGAATCCCGGATCAGAGCTTGAAATTTCATTACCCTTCACCACGGTAAAAAATGATCCAGCTCCAGTGCTATAAAAGGGCCACCGCGTGACCTTGCCAAGCACCTCTCACCACGTGCATCACCCTCACAACCATTTCTTGACATGCCGAGCCCCAGCATTCATCTAAGAACCCCAGATGCAACCCTGGGCAGTTTTGTCAAGATATTGTGGGATTTTACCTGCAGTACCATGGGCGCTACCCAGCCACCCCAGTACGAGCTGTTCAAATCGAGGATCACCTCTTTCACCTCGAGATACTGGGCAGCAGTGCACATTCCTCCCGTAAACTCAGCCCAAGACCCAACAGAGGTCTCCTTCGTGGGGAAATCTATGCCAACCCCACAGATGGCCGTGGAAGCTGCGGCTTGCGAAGCACTTGCTCGCCTTCGATTCGCGGTACCCTATGCCAGCGAACGTGGGTATTATTACTTCCCGAGCCGTGCAGCACCCGGAGGAGTAACATCGTTTCCCGATGTGCGAATCGAAAGAGACCCCGTCCTGGCCAACCTTGTCCAGTATGTCATCGCTCAAGAGAGTTTGATCCAACGCGTGACGGGTTATCTCCAGAGCCTCGCAGATTTGAATCCTCAGATCGCATCGGCAGATCACTGAGGCCCGACCAGGAGAGACACGTGCATCGACTAGTCAATCCGCTTTCTCAGATAGAGGAAGAATGTGTCTCAGTACCAGAAACATTTTCTCGGGACCCCATCCAGTTACCGTTTGCATTATAGACGTCGCTGCTACGTTATTTATTACAACCTTTATTTGCGTGTTGTAACTTATGCGTGGAGCTTAGTGTGTGCTTTAAGTGTGTTATTTTGTTAATTTCGATTAATATGAGTGATTCTGTTGCATTACTATTTTCTTCCGCGAATAATCCTGGAGTGAGACATCTTTTTCTGAGTCGATACTTCGGCACTTTCTCATGACGTGGATTTCACGCAAGCACAACGACAACAGCTGACCCACAACCGCAAACACTCGGACACACACACGTACACCGTTTACAAAACTTTGCGACAGTGTTGCAGCTGGCTAACCCCTCTCCTAACCACGGTTAGCACCCGACATCCCACCTACTCCTCGTGATCACCACCGCCGTGGAGAGCCAACACCCGAGCAGCAGCATCGCGACGATCATCGAGGATCATCGCACACAGGAGCACGGTGAGCCCCATCAGTGTCGCCAGCCCTCCGCATATCAAGATCGCGTACCAGTCCGGCATCGCCTCTGCCATTAGAGCCTCGCCCGAGCTTCTGTAAGCAGTAATGGAGGAGGAAGTAGGGGGAGAAGCAAGGCCAGAGGTGAGGAGAAGAGAGAAACACCTCGGCCGTTTTATAGCTCGAGCTCGATGCACGGTGGGCGAAGTCCACCCACGCCGCTCGTCGCCCGATCGCCGGTGTTCGGAGTCGAATCCGCAAGCAGTACCGACAGCGCGCTGGCCCGCGAGGTGAGTGCACGCTGCTCCGGCAGCTAGCACGCCGCGCACTACCGCGGTAGGGCCTAGATGCCCTACGCGCTAGGCGTCGCCGGTGGAAAAAGCACGGGAAAGCGCGCAGGAGAGAGGAAGAAGAAGAGCCAGAGGGAGGAGAAGAGGCTGACTGCGGGCCCCGGGTCCACCTGTCGGCCAGAGAGAGCACTGTGCTCCCGGGTACGACCAGCATATATTTAAATTTAGACTTTATTCTAAATTTATACCCAGCGTAGAAATCTCACGTTTTTGTCTCAGACCGTAGATTTTTCCATGCAGCACCAGTATTTCACACTGTGGTTTTCATCACTTATTGCCCTCTTACTGTAGCCACATTTTCGTTGCATGCAATTTTTCTCATACAACTTTTAACAAATCTCGAGGACGAGATTTTTCTTAAGGGGGTTAGTATTGTGACACCCAAAAATTTTTGGTCTTGTTTTATTAATTAAATTTTTTGCCAAGACTTAAAACCTTTATTTTCTGAGCTCCCTTTTGATCTTTAACCTTGTCATTATGGAGTTTTTCCCCTAAGTGTGAACTTTTCAATTATGTTATTGGACTTGTTTAACCTCTCTAGAAAAACTTTACTTTTATCAGTACAACTAATTGCACAATTATTTTGCTTGATCTTCACATTCTTGAAGATGGTTTTTCAAGGTTAAAGGCCATATTTGAACTACAACCATTTGATAGATTCACTTAAAATTCCCACAAGCATTTGGAGATGTCATGTGATGTTATTAAATAACTTTTATGCAAAAACATCTTTATTTCATGAAATATTTTGAGCTCTACACCCCTTTTTTTCTTCTCTGCTCCAGTGGGCAATTTTGCACTACAACCCATTTAAATATTTTCTTCTAGCCTCTACCAAAATTATGGGATGTTAGTAATATCATATGATTCAACTTTATGCAAAAACCCAGTGATGGTATTTGCAAATTTTGAGTGAATCAGCATCATCTTCACTCTGGACCAGACTGGTGTTTTCTACTGCAACCCTATTATTCCTTGCTCCAGTGACCTTGTGTTTTCTCATGCTCATAGTCCTCCCTACAAATCCCTAAGTCCAGGAGCATGCACCCTTTGGGGCAATTTTGGTTCATGAAATGATGCCATTTATTTCCTGTCCAGAATTGTAGTTTTGTAATATATGCACTAGCAAGTTCCTCATTTTATCCAAATGACCTCACCACCCTCTTGTACATCCAAGGAGACACTGATCTGGAGAAATTGACCACTCCAAGTATTGCCTAAGTGCCCTTGGCATTGTCTCAAACACCTTATGGGCATGATCTGTTTTGGCATGAATCTTTGGTTGCACTGTGAACCAGATCCCCTGACCGAACCAGCTTGTCCACTGATCTCCTTGCAAGCCCAAACCAAGACCTGCTAAACCCCAACTCCAACCGAGCCACCTAGCATGCCATGGCATTTCGCCGAGCATCTGGTGGGCGTGCGCTGGGCACGCCCAGAGCGCGCATATTGCAGCCGCGTGCACCCGAGCCGCCGCGTCTCACCCGCAACCGTTCCGGCTCGTGACTACCTGCAGCTAGCTGCCACACGCTAGCCGCCTCACCACTACACGCCAGCCCGCCCTGGCACCCTACAGCGCCACCACCAGAGCATTTTGGCGGCATGCCGGCGTCAGCCGACAGCTTCTGCTCCGTGCAGCGCCGCCCAACCCACCCCGGCTCGCCACCTGGCCCCTGGAACAGCGCAAGCTCATCCACAAGGGTGTCGCCTAGCGCTCGTCGCCGCCACGACGCCCCTAGCTACAGAATGGCGGTCGCCGGAGAGCTTATCCACGGCCGCCGCGGAACCGACCTCGTCGCCCTATAAAAGGACGTCCCGAGACCATTAGAGCACGCAAGCGACCTCAGGCTACCCCCATGGCACCCCCACAGCCCGCAATCGTCGGGGAAACACCGTCTTCCCCAACTCCGACAACCGCAGCCGCCGCCACTGCTCCGGCCACTCCAGCGCCACCAGGGCCTCCCCCTCTCCGTTCTCTCCACCAGTAACCTTCTTATCCTCCCGTGAACACGTACCACTGCTCGATTTTGATCGGGAACCACCGTAGCCCCAATCACACTCTGCTCCCGAAGCTTCCTCCGCCGCGAGACTCACCGCCGACGACCCCGCCCACCCCCGAGACCGTAACACCCACCGGCAGAACCGCCTCGACCCCCTGAGACCGTGGATGGCTTCGGTTTCTCGAATGGAGCCGCCAATCGCCGGCGGCGATCGCCGGAGCCCCGCCCCGCTCGGGCAGAGGAGGGAGAAGGGGGCGCGGTGACTGGTCAAACCTGACAGTGGGCCCCTGGACCCACTGTCAGTGACCCAGCACCTATCCACGCAGGATAAGTGAAAGCGCAAAATGCCCAGTACGTATCTCCTACTTAGAAAGCGTATTTTCCCCGAAACGTTTTCTTTTCTGTTTTGTTTTAAAACAGATTTTGGACCACAACTTTGACCGCCTATAACTTTTTAAATACAACTCCAAATGAGTTGATTCTTTTTCCTACCTTCCTCAAATTTGATCTAGTTTATTTTAATATTTATTTGAAAATTTTCCAAAACAACTTTTTGTACTGTTTTGAAATGTGTGTTAATTCAAATATTTTTAAAATAGGATTTTGGAAAGAGGGAAGAAACTTTCAAAAGCTTTGGAGAGCACCTCACCCTTCCACAACTTAAAGGCAAGCATCTTGAACCCTGGCATAATATTTTTTTTGATGTGTTGGTTGACACAGTTATAATACCACCTTATTTCGGTGGACTTGATATTTCATGTGACGTGATCATTTGCATGGAAGCATATCAACGATTTTCCTTGCTATTGGAAATAAATATAATTGAGATGGTAATCATCCTCATGTGTCTTGCATGCATGCCGGAAAGGAATCCGGGAAAGTCTCGGCCTTGGGTAGGCGTGAGCTTGTCGCCGGTCCCCGTCGGGACGGTTATTTCCGATATGGCATGGTAAGGTATATTGAGTGGTGATTTTAGTTGGTTGAAATATATTTGATATGCATGTCATGCGAGGAACTTATGAACCTCCTGAGTCGACCGCAGATCGAGTCATGTTCCAGTAACCCCCATACTTGCCTCGTACTACCACTCGTCCCTGCCGCAGGTAGGGTACGGTTCAGTAAGTTGTCAACCCCTTTCCAGCACACACCGTACAGAGAGGCCATGGTGGAAGATATCGGTAGTAGCCGGTAGGCATGCCACCTAGTCAGGGGGCATGGGTGTTTCCGATTGGGACCGAGAGGGGAGGCCACCCCTTAGAGCGCGCGATATAAATTTGATCCCATGCTACGCGAGGTTGTAGCCTCCCCACTTAGAGTTTTGCTTGACAAGTGTCGTGGGTGATTCCAGACACCGATGAGTTAAGCTGGTGTGTGCAAGTTAGGCGTGTTTTCAACTAAAAGGCCATAGGCGGAATTAGTCCCGATGGACTAAAGGAATCCGTTACTCGTGGGTAAAGAGTACACCCTCTGCAGAGATTAAACCTATTCGAATAGCCGTGTCCATGGTTAAGGACTACAGTCTGGGATGGGTCAAGCGTCGGTCTTAGTGTCGGTCTTCGGAGGTGAAATTGTTAAACCAGAACGGGAACTACTACTTGAGACTAGTGATGATTATGATTATTACTATTGTTGACTAACCCGTGATATTATTGTTATGATCGAATATCTCTGGGATGGTTCTACGTCCGGGATATTTCACTATGATTATTTTATTTTTCGCCCTTTATGTGGTGTCGCTCAGACGCCCGAATGTGGCATTTCTTTTAAAGCCCTTTATGTGGTGTCGCTCAGACGCCCGACTGTGGCATTTCTTTTAAAGCCCTTTATGTGGTGTCGCTCAGACGCCCGACTGTGGCATTTCTTTTAAGCCCTTTTTGTGGTGTCGCTCAGACGCCCGACTGTGGTATTTCTTTTAAGCCCTTTATGTGGTGTCGCTCAGACGCCCGACTGTGGCATTTCTTTTAAAGCCCCTTATGTGGTGTCGCTCAGACGCCCGACTGTGGCATTTCTTTTAAGCCCTTTATGTGGTGTCGCTCAGACGCCCGACTGTGGTATTATTATTATTCTGCATTTTTCCGCCCGAGGAGTCTTTCAGACACTCGTTTGGTACCAGTATTATTATTCTGCATTTTTTCGCTCGAGGAGTCTTTCAGACACTCGTTTGGTACCAGTATTATTACTCTGCATTTTCCGCTCGAGGAGTCTTTCAGACACTCGCTTGGCACCCAGTATTTATTACCTCTATGTGGCCATTGCATAAATTTCCGGTTGCATATGAATAACCTGTTTACATGCATCAAGAGATTTATTTATGACTAACTAAGTGAGTATAAGGATATTGCAAAGCATGAGCATCAACGGTTATGTTATACCTGTGTTCTTAATGTTTGCGAGTACATTCAAAGTACTCACTGGCTTGTCCCTGGCTATTGTCTTGGCCAGATTTATTGCTTGGGAAGGAGCGTTGCGACGACCGCCTCGGAACCTGAGCAACGGTGATAGCAGCCTCGTGAAGATAGGAGTTAACCTGGTCAGCTGTTCCCGTGGGAAATGGAGTCCCATAGCCGTGGTGATCCACAAACCGCTTCCGCCCTCAACCACTAGAAACCATTTGTTGTACTCATAGGCCACAATGGTCTTGTACTGCATATTTTGTACCTTTGCTTGGAATTTCTATAACAAGTTGGTGCCTCATCAGCTAACAGTAATCCTGGGGCTGATGAGCTCGACGGCCATTTTCTGGAATTTAATGTCTGGAAAACCGGTCGCGACACGTGCTGAACCCGTGATCCTCGGTAGCGGATGCGGGAGCCTCAGCGCCCTTGAATAGCACCTTCCAGGCATCTTCGTACGTCGTGTCGAAGAGCCTGCTTAGAGTTTGGTGCTGCGCCGGGTCGAACTCCCACAGGTTGAATGCCCGTTGTTGACACGGGAGAATCCGGCGGATGAGCATAACCTGGACTACGTTGACAAGTTTGAGCTTCTTGCTCACCAGGGTTTGGATGCATGTTTGCAGTCTAGTCACCTCTCCTTTGTTGCCCCACGACAGGCCTGTCTTTTTCCAGGACGTGAGCCGCGTAGGGGGTCCGGATCGGAACTCGGGGGCTGCGACCCATTCGGGGTCATGTGGCTCGGTGATGTAGAACCACCCCGATTGCCACCCCTTCAGGGTCTCCACGAAGGAGCCCTCAAGCCATAGGACGTTGGGCATCTTGCCCACCATGGCCGGAGAAGGTTGAGGTGGGGAGTGCGGACTTGGGCGCTGGAGCTCGAGTGCGCGGAAATGGATAGGCAAAGAAGAAAGAAGGCGTGGATGAGAAAGGTGGATCATTATCCCCTTATATGGGCGGACGCAACTACGCGTCCCCACCCGCCTGGTAAAACTCGCGTATCTCCCAAGCGTCGTAATCAATGGCCGGTTGGGTTACTCACGCCGTATTGATGAGAATCCCGGAATAAGGGGACACGATCTCTGCTTTGACAAGATGTGCCAAGGAAACCGTCACATAACACGCTGAGGTGGGATAATGAAACGATTCGAATAAATGCTTGGCCGTGGTGTGATGTCACGCCACGGAATACGTCAATAGATTAGATTGGTGTAAATATTATTCTCTCTATGGCAATATGTGGAAACTTATTTTGAAGAGCTGGACACTATCCTTGTGTTCAGAATCTTCTATGAAGTACTTGGAGGAGGAACCCGCCTTGCAATGCCGAAGACAATCTGCGCGCCGGACTCGTCGTCATTGAAGCCTGGTTCAGGGGCTACTGAGGGAGTCCTGGATTAGGGGGTGTTCAGATAGCCAGACTATACCTTCGACCGGACTCCTGGATTATGAAGATACAAGATTGAAGACTTTGTCCCGTGTCCGGAAGGGACTTTCCTTGGCGTGGAAAGCAAGCTTGGCGATACGGATATGTAGATCTCCTACCATTGTAACCGACTCTGTGTAACCCTAGCCCTCTCCGATGTCTATATAAACCGGAGGGTTTTAGTCCGTAGGACGAACAACAGAACAACAATCATACCATAGGCTAGCTTCTAGGGTTTAGCCTCCTTGATCTCATGGTAGATCTACTCTTGTACTACCCATATCATCAATATTAATCAAGCAGGAGTAGGGTTTTACCTCCATCTAGAGGGCCCGAACTTGGGTGAAAACATCGTGTCCCTTGTCTCCTATTACCATCCGCCTAGACGCACAGTTCGGGACACCCTACCCGAGATCCGCCGGTTTTGACACCGACAGGGGGCGCCAGCGGTGGCCGCGCACTTGAGCTGATCCGCCGAGTTGAAACAGATGGCGCACTGGGACCACCTGAGCGGGAGCGTGGCCACAGGCTTGGGGAGCACCGCATTCACCTCGCGAGCGAACTGTTTGAAGATGCACTGAGAGGCTGGGGCCTGGGCGCCGCCCAGGATGCAGGCGATCGCACGCGGCTCCTAGAAGCCCCCAGCCCCCTCGTCCTGGTGGTGGTCGTCGTTCGTTCTTGGTGGCGGCAGTGGGGGAAGACCAGTATTGCCCTGGGGCGATCCTCACGAGGCGGGTCCCTCCAGGCGCCCTCACGAGGTTGTTTCTGCTAGCGGTCCTCACGAGGCCGATCGCGCCACTCCTGGCGCGGGACACGGTCGTCCCAGCATCCGCCTCCCCGTCCTCCTCCGCGGTCGTAGCCCTGGTCATTGCGCTCGGGGCGTCGACCGTAGCGTCCTTCCTGTATGGCTCTGAGCTCTTGACATTTGCTGGTGTTGTGGGTGTTCAGGTTGTGGAAGGCGCAGAACGGTCTGCCATTCTTGGATGACTCGAACTGATCTCTGCCCCGCTTGGTGTCGGGCTCCGCTGCGAGCACAACCGCCTCCTTGCGCTTTACGTCCTTGGCCTTTGCCTTCTTCTCCTCCGCTCCTGTAGCTGGCGCTCGAGGAAAGAAAGGCGTCCCTCCTCAGCTCTTGCGCACTTGGTCGCCAGGTTGAATAGCTCCTGAGATGTGCAGAGCTCCTCGTGGATGGCGAGCTCTTCCTTCATCTTGACGTCACGGATGCTGTCGGAAAACGCGGAGATGATGGCCTCGTCCGTGACCTTGGGGATCTTGAGGCGGGTGTTGTTAAAGCACTGGATGTACTTCTGGAGGGTCTCTCCTGGTTGTTCCTTGATGCGGCGCAGATCACCAGCGGCCGGTGGGCGGTCGCGCATCTCGTCCCAAGAGGGGATCGAGCCGTGCTACAGGTTCAGGAGCCAGGAGCGAGCTCCATCCTTGAGAGCCATGGGAAACTAGTTCACCATGACCTTTTCATTGCCGTTGGCCGCTTCGATGCTCAGCTCATAGAGCTGCAGGAACTCCGCGGGATCAGCGGTACCGTCATAGCGAGGAGGCAGATCTGGCTTGAACTTGCCTGGCCAGGCGACGCTACGTAGCTCAGGGGTCAAGGCGCATCAGCCGGCCGTGGTTGCCGGGGCCCGCTTCAGAGGTGGAGCTTGGTCTTGGGCGAGGTTTGCGCTGTGCCGCTGCAGGCGGCGCGCGGTCTCGACAAGGTGGCGCGGGGAGCGCTGGTGCAGCTTCTCGCGGACACGTGATTTCTTGGCAGCTTCTCTCTTCGCGCGCGGGCGCCGAGCGTGGCGGATCACGCCACAGAGCCACGTGCCTTGGTGCCAAGGCGCCGTCTTGGGGCTGAGGTGGTGGAGGCACGCCATGACCGTCGCCCGCGGCTGGTTGAGGGGGAAGCAGAGAGTGGGACGGTGCCAGAGAGCCCCCTACGGCGCGGACGAGCTCGGCGACGCGGTCGAGCCACTCCTCGTAGAGGTCGTCGACAGGGCGGTAGCGCAGGAGCTCGTTCGTCGCGATGAGCGCGGCCCGTGCCTCCATGGGAGCGCGGTGCGCGTGAGACGAGGAACCGACAAGGGTCGGTGATGGAGTAGTGGTGCGGCCGTCCTGCCGCACCGAAGGATGCAGCGAGGACGCCTGCTGCTCGTTCCCCGCCGGGCCGGTGGCAGCGTTGGTGGAGGGAGATGGAGAACGACGAGGTGGCCTGCCGACGGGAGCCATCTGAGCAACACACGCGGTGAGGGCAGCCCGATGCTCAGCTCGAGCACGACGAGCGTCCACCATGGGGACGATGGAGCGATGGAGCGACGAATTGATGGAAGGGAAGCTACGGCACACCCCTACCTGGCGCGCCAAATGTCGGATGTGGGGTTCCAGCAAACCCTTAAGGTTCGAACACTGGGGTGCGAGCGAAGTCTTTCCCTCCTACCGATCTACGCCCTAACTCGCTAAGATCTCGCGGACGAAGTCGACAAACTCGCAGCACAGAAGGACACGAGGTTTATACTGGTTCGGGCCACCGTTGTGGTGTAATACCCTACTCCAGTGCGGTGGTGGTGGATTGCCTCTTGGGCTGATGATGAACAGTACAAGGGAAGAACAACCTCCTGAGGTTGAGGTGTTCTTGTGGCTAGGCTCTCGATTGGGTTGGATCAAGCTAAGATCGGATTTTTTTTCTACTATGGTGGCTAGCTCTACTTATATAGGCCCTGGTCCTCTTCCCAAATATCGAGCGGGAAGAGAGCCAACCACGGCGGGCAAAATTGAAGGGGGCAGCTAGTACAAGCTATCCTGACAAAAGTGGTCTTCGCCTGCGAAAAGCTCTGGGGTGACGCCGTCTTGGGCTCCACGATGACCTCCACCTTGCCGTCCTCCCAGTCTTGGTCTCGTTGCACCAATATAGCAACCTTTGCCTGATGCCTCAGTACTCTTCGCCTGCACTGGCCTCCTTAGCACCAAAGAGGAAACAAGGACGCTGCGCGCGCTGGCACCCGCCTGGCGCTCTCCTGGTGCCGTTCGTCATGGCTCACGTCACGAGAGCCTCGTGAGGTTTGCCCCGCCTTGATATCTCCTCTTCTCGTGAGCCTGCCTGGCTAGGCCACTCCAGAGGAGGTCTTGCGTCGTCCGCCTCGTGAGGCTTGGACTCTCGCGAGGGTCTTGGATGCCTTGTTGATGAAGATGAGCCGTACGACCTGTTTGCTTAGCCACGCTATGGGCCGCAGGCAGGCAAGTCTGGGGACCCCCGTTCCCAGAATGCCGACATTATTCATGCGCACATCCAACCCTTTCTCTTTATTATTTTAACATGGTTAACTACACTATTGTAGTCTGGCCCGTGACCTTATCCAGCGATCCTCATTTTGGAGGTTCGTTGGCTCCGTCGGAGATGGCGAGCATGTCACCACCGCCTGCTTACTCCCCCTTGGCCAGGGACGACACCGAAGTGTTATCCTGGAGGACCGCTCCGAAGGGAGGAGCCCAGGACGCTGTCCGGGAGGCGCCGCAAGGCGAGACCTCCACTGTCGGCCACATGGGGGAGCCAGTCCTTATGGAGACTGGCGAAGAGGGCCGTATCCAGTTCGGCCCTCACCCAAATATGATTCCAGAGACCCATATGGCTCCGGAGTCGGGCGAGCAGCCCCCTTTGAAGGAGGGGGGTGTGCCGCTTCCGCTGGTGGCTCCCGTCCATCCGGGGGCGCCGGGCATCCTGATGGAGGCGCTACGAGGTGCCTCCGTTATGGACGAGCACCGTGTTCTTATGGGCGCGGTGATCGAGAAACTTCAGTCTGCCAAGAGTGCACTGAACGAAGCCTGCCACAACTTGTTGACAGGTTTCGAGGTAAGTGACGTAGAAAGAAAAACCCCATGTAGTCAGTAGCCCCTGAGACACTGTCCGGTGTTCGGCGAGGAGGACCGGGCAGAGGATCAATCTTCTGTTGCAGGATCATAAGCAGGCGTCGTTGTTGGCCGCAACCTCGCATGCTGCGGAAGTCTATGAATTGAGGCAGAGGCTGGAGCAGACCGAGAACGAGCTTCGCGAGGTTAGGGTTCGGCTCCAGGAGAAGCAAGGTGAATAACAACTTGCTGTATGTTCGGAAGGTGTAGGCGCTGTATATTGACTGTAGTGTTTTAATATGTGCAAGAGTCGCGGCCGAGGTCGAGGCCCTAAGGAAGGCCCTAGGCGAGGCCGAGGAGAAGGTTGTCCAGCAGCAAGCCGCCCGTAAGAAGCTCAAGGCCCGGGTTAAAGAAATCCACCAGGAGCTCCAGGATGCGGTGAAAAAATGTGAGACCTTGGAGCATGATGCGTCGGCTCAAGGGGCCGAACTCACAAAGGCTCGTCAGAGCACGGAGACAGCACGGAATGAGGCCTGGCCACTCTGCAGGAGATCCAGGAGGCCAAGAAGATCACGATGGGTAAGGCTTTTAAGACGCAAAGCAAGTATGCGGCGAAGCAGTATCTATTACTAACCCGGGTTCGGAGTTCCCCAGCGGCTTTTGCAGATCTACCATGCAGCGTATCAGACGTTGTGGAGTTCTGCCGAGCCGAAGGAGGAGGTTCTACGGAGAAGCTATTCTGGTCGCAGTATGCGATGCCAGAGCATCCCGTGTCCTTCACCGATTAGCTGAAGCAGCTGATGGAGCTGCACCAGGTGGCCGAACTAGCCATGAAGTATGTGATGATCCAGCTATGGCCAGCCGAAGCTATGCCCGGCAGCTACTTTGGACTCGTGAGATGGTTAGTGGAGGCCTGTCCGCGGCTGGACGTCATCAAGCGCTCTGCCTGTATTGAAGGTGCTTGTATGGCCTTCGCTCGTTGCAAGATGTGGTGGGCGAAGATGAACCCCGTTGAGGTTGCCAGCGGGACGCCGGAGGGAAAGGAGCACCGCACACCCGAGAGATATTTTGCGGATGTCGTAGAAGGGTCTCGGCTTGTGGCAGCTCAATGTTCGCAGGACATTGTTTTTGAATGAATGTATTCATGTTGCCCCCGCATTGTATGATGGAAACAAAGCCTATAATGTTATTTTTATGCTTTAATTGTTTCCTCCTGTGCGGCCGTGTTATTTGTAATCTGAGGGTTGGCCAATCGTCGGCTTCTGCCCTCGCGTAGGTAGTACAGAGGTGTTCGGGATGGGATCTAAACAATCTTGATCCAATTATATGGTCCTTTGGAGGAGTTGTTTAGCGCAACGAACAAGGTAATCAGACTATACAGCTTGAACGCCCTCACTTAGCCATAGGAGGTTTATAATTAAGCAAGTGTGCAGCCCCTGGTCCAAGCCAGGGTGTTGTCAGCATCTGATAGGGAAGTGTCGATCCTTCACGTGACTCGGAAAAGATCACCAACGATTTTGTAACCATCAAACAGCTGACCGGCTCTCGTCGTATCATGACAGTCAGTTTTCGGCTTTCTCTATCGAGGTGCTCATCCGGTCAAGGCCAGGGCACAATCGCAGTAGTTCTCCCTTTACTACCCCAGCCGATGGAGCGGAACGTAGGGTAGCAAGCACAGGAGCCGGGTGCCCCAACTATTGACCAAAGACATGATTCGGAGCCAATGCATATAATGCTAAATTCGGGGTGCCGAACTTATATATAAGAAATGTTCAGACTTTTACTGCCGTATTGTGGGGCGACAAGTAGCCCCTGGCGAATATGAAACGTACAAAAGAGTACCGATGTAGCCAATAAGCAGATCGAAATAAAACAAAGAAAAAAGCAAAAACCACAGAAACTGGGCCACGAACCATTTTTATTATAACTGGATGGGTACGTCAAGGTGTATCTTGTATAGATGGTGCGACAAGTATCCGGGTTGTGTTGCTTGTCTCCGTTGTGTGCCAATCCTTCTAAAGGACTTGCGATCAGGCCCGCGAAAAAAGGAACCTAAAACGAGAAAAAAGTTAAAGTATGTGTGTCCGGAATCGGTATGGCCGAACTGTAGGCCCCGGGTTATCTTGTGCCTCCGTCGATGTCCATGAAATTTCGAGTGCGTAATTGTGTACGCATGGTACGAATGCCACTACCTCATTGGGACTGGGACGGAGGTTGAGTTGCTAGTCGAGCTCTTGACGAGCCGCGCCGTCCTGTTGCAGTGTAGTCCGGAGCCTCTTAAGGATGTCCGAGGGCTCGACAGCCGTACGATGGTGCTGCTTGAGAAGGCCGCTCTGTACTTCTGCTGCGGTGTGCTCCTCTGTTCGGAGGGATCATTCCATATTGCTATTGACTGTTATGATGCCGCGTGGACCGGGCATCTTGAGCTTGAGATAGGCATAGTGTGGCGCTGCGTTGAATCTAGCAAACGCGGTTCGTCCGAGCAGTGCGTGATAGCCGCTACGGAAGGGGACGATATCGAAGATTAACTCTTTGCTTTGGAAGTTGTCAGGAGAACCGAAGACCACCTCCAGCGTGTTTGAGCCCGTACAGCGGGCCTCTACGCCTGGTATGACTCCTTTAAAGGTAGTCTTTGTTGGTTTGATTCGCGAGGGGTTAATTCCCATCTTCCGCACTGTGCCCTGATAAAGCAGGTTGAGGCTGCTACCATCGTCCACCAGGACTCGAGTTAGGTGAAACCCGTCAATAATTGGGTCGAGGACTAGTGCGGCTGAACCGCCATGGCGGATACTAGTTGGGTGATCTCGACGAGCGAAGGTGATCGGGAATGATGACCACGGGTTGAATTTTGGGGCGACTGGCTCTACCGCGTAGACATCCCTAAGTGCTCGCTCAGCCTCCCTTTTGGGGATGTGCGTAGCGTATATCATATTCACTGTTTTTACTTCAGGGGGAAATTTCTTCTGCCCATCCCCCCCCCCCCCCCCGCGTGTTCGGCTACCGGGGCTCTTCGTCCTCGTCCTCACTTTGTGATCCCTTTTCTTTTTTTCGGCATTTAACTTGCCAGCCTGCTTGAAGACCCAACAATTCCTGTTGGTATGATTGGCTTGCTTATCCGGGGTGCCGTGAATTTGGCACGGACGGTCGAGTATGCGATCCAGGCTGGAAGGTCATTGTTGTTTGTTTTGTAGGTCTTCTTCCGTTGGCCGGACTTGGAACAACTGAATCCGGCGTTGACTGTGGTGTCATCGGTGTTGTCACCATTGCTTCGGCGTTTGTGTCTATTACGCCGGAGCTTGCTGGTGCTATTCTTGGCCTTGGTGGGGCCTGCCTCACCGGCTGTGTTTTTGCTACGAGCCAGCCAGCTGTCCTCACCTGTGCAAAAGCGGGTCATGAGTGCCGTAAGGGATGCCATAGACTTTGGCGTTTCTTGGCCGAGATGGCGTGCTAGCCATTCGTCACGGATCCTGTGTTTAAAGGCTGCTAGGTCCTCGTCATCCGGACAGTCAACGATCTGGTTCTTTTTGGTTAGGAACCTAGTCTAAAATTTTCTGGCTGATTCTCCAGGTTGTTGAACTATGTGGCTTAAGTCATCGGCATCTAGTGGCCGGACATAAGTTCCTTGGAAGTTATCAAGGAAAGCCTCCTCCAAGTCCTCCCAGCTGCCGACGGAATTATCAGGCAAGCTATTTAACCAGTGCCGAGCTGGTCCTTTGAGCTTTAATGGGAGGTATTTGATGGCGTGGAGGTCATCTCCTCGAGCCATATGGATATGGAGAATAAAATCCTCGATCCATACTGCAGGATCGGTTGTGCCGTCATATGATTCAATGTAGACAGGCTTGAACCCCTCGGGGAATTCGTGATCTAGCACCTCCTCTGTGAAGCAGAGAGGGTGTGCAGCGCCTCTATTGCGGGCCGCATCGCGGCGGAGATCTGATGGAGTTCGTCTGTGGCATTCGGCCCGGGCGTGGTTAGGTTTGTCACGTCCGAATAGGTAGCCATCGTCGTGCCTCGAGGCACGCCCTCGTGATCCGTAGATCGATCCTGTATGTCCTTCTCTACTGTCTAGTGTCTGCTGGAGGTCGTACGTGTGACCCCGAACTCTTTCGTCTCTATTTTTACGGGGCGGTGAGGCAGGCTGCTGTTCGGCCTGAGTTGCCGCTTTATCCCTATCATGGAGTGGCCAGTCGGCCGCCCTGTCTCGTCCACATGGCGGACATTCCGCATTACGCGAGGGAGACACGTGCTCCGGTGCTTCCTCATCGAGTTGAGGTAGCAGTCTGTGTTCCGGGTTGTTCTTGGCTCGGCACTTGAGGCCGTATTCTTCGGCTGTCAGGACGTTAGTCCATCTGTCAACGAGCAGGTCTTGTTCAGCTTGAAGCTGCTGCTGTTTCTTTTTTAGGCTCCTTGCAGTGGCTATGAGCTGAAGCTTAAATCGCTCCTGCTCCAGAGGATCCTCAGGCATGATGAAGTCTTCGTTGCCGAGGCTTGTCTCCTCCTAGGAGGGTGGACGGTAACTATTGTCCTCCGAGTCATCTTCTATGGCCTGTTCATCAGGGTTGTCTTGCCTGTTGTCATGTTCCTCCAGTTCGGATGTAGCTCCGACAGGGTCTTCGTTGTTTTCGGCGTCGCCCGGAGTACTATTCTCTCCGGTGCCAGTATTGCTATCTTTTGAGCGACGAGGCTTAGAGCGGCGTTTGTGGCGCCGGCGCTTGGACTGTGTCTCAGAGGGTTTGCTCGTGTTTGGTTCTTCTTTGTCGTCCCCAGATTCTTTAGGTGTATCAACCATGTACACGTCGTATGAGGAGGTGCCGTCCATCGTCCAGTAAATGGCGGGTCTTGGCCTTGCTCCTTGTTGGCATCGTCGTCCATGTCGTCGATGTCTTCGGAGACATAGTCAAGCACGTCGGTTAAGTCATCGACGGTGGCTATAAAGTGGGTGGCGGGTGGGAAGCAAAATTCTTCATCGTTCGCCTCTAGCTCGAACCGAACATAGTTCGGTTGTGGGCCTTCCTCCAAGGATAAGTCCTTTAAAGAGTTTAGTACGTCACCCAAAGGTGAGTGCTGGAAGATGTCTGCGGCGCTAAATTTGAAAATCGATTACCGATCCAGCTCGGTGTCCGTAGACACACCTGATCTGGAACGTATAGCCGAAGATGAGTCCGGAGTTCTGTTGACGCAAACATTGCAGGGTGTCAAGTCTGTGTGCGGCTCCAACGCCGCGGACCTTGTGGCCTATGAGGGCACGATCTACCTCGGTTCTGAAGCTGTTGCAGCAATAGGATCCATCTCCTGGACGTAATCCGATAACAGATTTAAGTCACGTTCATCGGAGCGCGGGGGAGCAATTGCCACGGTCTCAAATCCATTGAAGATCAAGTCTCCACGGATATCTGTGATGTAGTTCAAGCTTCCAAACCTGACCTGATGGCCATGGGCGTAGCTGTCGACCTGCTCCAGATGGCCAAGCGAGTTGGCCCGCAGTATGAAGTCGCCAAACACAAAGATTTGTCCGGGGAGGGAGGTTTCTTCCTGGACAACGTCATTACTGACGATCAAAGGGGCCATCGAGTCCTTTGCCGACGGCATAGTGGAACTCTCAATGAAAGCACCAATGTCGTTGTCAAAACCGGCATATCTCGGGTAGGGGGTCCCAAACTGTGCTTCTAGGATCGATGGTAACATGAGACGGGGGACACGATGTTTACCCAGGTTCGGGCCCTCTCTATGGAGGTAATACCCTACTTCCTGCTTGATTGATCTTGACGAATATGAGTATTACAAGAGTTGATCTACCACGAGATCGTAATGGCTAATCCCTAGAAGTATAGCATGTATGACTATGGTAATGTGTATGTGTCCTTTATGTCTTCACAGCCCATCAGTCCGGCCCATGAATAACAGGCCGAACGCCCGAGGACCCCTTAGTCCAGGACTCCCTCAGTATCATTTCCACCATTCAATTACTTATGGCCCGTTGCTGGCCTTTTCTGCTTACGGGGCAAATTCAGCCCGTGGTTACAGTCAGCCTGTTTGTGTCCCGATAATCCGTTGGGCCGTTTTCATAGCGTCATCAAATACGCCGATTAACGATGGCCCATGAAAGGACGATTCCAACTCTAGCCCATTTATGGCCCATAATGTGGTCCGTTATTGGCCAATTGATCATATGGCCCGTAGAAGGCCCATTGTTTCTAGGCCCGTAGAAGGCCCATATTTTCTACGGCCCATACGAGGCATTTGGTAACTACAGTAAATATGTAGCCCATGGTTATTGTGGCCTAGTTTTAAAAAATAGGTTATTGCACCCACTAGCAAACCGCGGAAAAATAACTGCACGGACTACAAGCAAACAGATAAACAAGACAACAAGTAAATAAATAAGCAAGCAACTTACGCTAGGCTATTACACCTATTACACATATTACATCCACTAGGCATCAAAGTTCGCCACCAGTGCAAATATAGGGAACAAAGCAGCATATCACATACACTGGTTGTCAAAGTTGGCGGCCAGTGCAAATAAACACCGCATCAAAACAAGTCCAGAACTGAAACCACTTTAGAAGAGCTCAAGAAACAATATCCTGGGTACCCATAATGCTGGCAAGATGCTTAGGAAGCTTATTACCTTTCTCTTGTTTGGCACTTAAATCCTGCGGCGCTTGCTGTTGCACAAGTATGCATCTGAATTATGCAGGGACTTCCTCAGTCCTTCGGCTTCCTATCACAGAACATCTGATCGATGTCTTTCAACTTGAAGTTGAGACTCAAGAAGCCGAACTGATTCAGGCAACGACTTCAAAGATCTGGTGCCAGCAGTAGTGGCCAGTAACTCGAACACTACATTAAGACATGACTTTGGGGTTGTCGGAGTGTCTTCAATATAGTTTTTATCAGCTTTATTGGAGACCAACAAGGATGTCTCATTATCTTGAACCTTATCTGCATTACTTCCTTCACCATTGCATAACAGGGTACTCTTCTCCAATATTTTATCCGCATTCTAAAAGAGAAACAAATAGACACATCACATGTTTACCATGTTGTATATGAAACTCATTTTGGTATACCAGTTCAGTAGCAAGGTGGACAGGATAACAGCAAACAAACATATATCTATGTAGTATGGTCTATATCATTCTAGTTTATGTTGCCAAATCAAGATAGAGATAGTTCAAATCATATCTATTTAAGACAAAGCAGCATAGACAGAATATAAGTGTGGGAAACTACACAAAAATAACAACACTTGTAATGTGCATCGCATGAGAACATAACTGTTTATTCAATTGAAACTGAAATCAACATAGAGCAAGTTACAACAGCAAACACGTTAAAGAAACATGTTTAAAACATACCTGTTGCGCCACTGGAGTTTCAATTGCATCATTCAAATTTGAAATTACTTGGTATGAGTAAATACAGTGATGCAAGAGCAAAGTAGTATGAACCATAGCTACGGAGCGTGACCTAAGAACAATTCTTCTTCTGCTTTAAGCGTTGACTTAGGGTTCGGAGTGGTAGTCCTCGTGCTTTGGGCACCGCAGTTGCCTTACTAACTGCTCGTGTTTGGGTGCTATGTGGTGGAGACGGTGCTGTGTCAACTAGAACTGGGTTACTATCTGCTGAGGTTGGGTTTAGAAGGGGTGTAGCTGGTTCTCTCTCCAACTGGTAGGGGTACAATCTGCGTGAGTCTGGGTTATGTGTGGTGGGCCTGGTCTTGGGCTAGTATAACTGTGGTTCTATTTGGATCGACAACTAGCACGGTCTTTTCTGAAGACCGTGTTTTTACTCCCACAGATATTGCCATCACCCGCTCCAATTCAAATGGCTGATAAACAAGAAAAGTAATTGAATGTAAAGACATTGTAAGATAGACAGGTGCAATGGATAGTAGGGAAGAAAACATGGCATGAAATAATTCACATTTATGTTGTCTAACCAAAAAGAATAGCATGACATAATTTCACATATGTGAGGGCTAATTAAACAGGATAGCATGACACAATTTCACATCTATGATGGCTAACTAAACAGGATAGAATGAAATACTTCAAAATATGATGACTATGTAGACGTGATGACATGATATAACTATACGATGTGTCCATTAAAGTGGTTGGCATGCCATAATTCACATACATGTCATCGATGGAAACATGATGGCATGATATAATTCACAGATAGAATGACATAATTCAAAATATGATGACTATGTAAACAGGATGAGATGATATAACTATATTATGTCTTAAGAAAATGGGTTGGCATGCCATAATTCAGATACATGCTGTCTATGTAAGCATCATGGCATGATATAATTCAAATATATGATTTATATACTAAGCAAGTGAGCAGAGGGCAATCGCATACATGATGTGCCAACTAAGGAGATGGCATTCAATATTATGTATATGATGTGAAAACTAAACATTCCAAGACAACATATGCATGATATGAGTAATATAACCCTGCCAAGTTTGAGCATACACCTCATGGGGATAATAGGACTGGTGATCTTCCTCTGAATCCTCCTCTAAGGAGCTATCTGTAACCAGCAAGATATCTGCTTCAGCAGGTAGCATCGTCTGTTCGGAAGACCTTGTTTTCACTCCAGATTTCTCCATCGCCAATTTAAATGGCTGATGCATAGGAAGAGCAGTTGAATATACAAACATTGTCGACAAATGCAATGAGTAATAGAAAAAAAGGACGGCATGATATAAATCACATATATGATGCTTGGCTAAACAGCAAGGCATTGCATAATTCACATACATAATGCCTTGCAACAAGATAGCATTGTATAATTCACATATATAATGTCTTGCAACAAGATGGCATTGCAAAATTCACATACATGGTAATTAGACACTGAACAGGTGGCATTCACACAAAGCATGTCTAAACTAAGCAAATGACATGCCAATGCAAGACACCATATGCACGATATTAGCAATATAAACCTGCCAAGTTAGAGCATGCACCTCGGGGGGAAATAGGACTGGTCATCTGTCTCTGAATCCTCCTCTGAGGAGCTATTCATAACCAGAAAAACATGCGCTTTGTCAGATAGCATTGTCTGCTGTGAAGACCTTGTTTCCACTCCAGAATTTTCCATGACCGTGTCAAATGGCTGATGCACAGGAAGAGTAATTGAATGTACTAAAACTGTTGGCAGATTTAATACGTAATAAAAAATGATGGCATGATATAATTCACATATAGGATGACTGGCTAACCAGGGTGGCATTGCAAAATTCACATATATGATGACTGGCTAAACAAGATGGCATTGCATGATTCACATATACAATGAAGAAACTAAACAGATGGCATTCACAGAAAGCATGTCTAAACTAAGCATATGACATATTTGATGTATAAAGTAAGCAATGCAAGGCACCATATGCATGATATTACCAACATCAGCATGCCAAGTTAGAGCGAAGACCTTAGGGGGTAAATAGGAGTGGTCTTCTCCTTCTAAATCCCCCTCAGAACAGTTGTCTTCCTCTTGATTAGAATCTGAAATGGGTGGAGGGGGGACTACCTCTGCACCCACCATGGAGCGACATCTGCATGAAATTTTATTGCCATGCAAGGCTCATCTCTTTTGCTCTACATGTTCAGTTCCATTGTGTACAATAACCGACATGCATAGGAATAAAACATAGTGAGATTATGTACGGAGTGCATGCACAAATCCAGAGTGATGGTAGCAAACTGTGGGTAGACCCAAAACCAATGATAGCAGGCAGATAATAGCTTTAGTTAAAAAATACAGATAATGGCTCCTTTAATGTTTGTTTCCACCCAACATGAAACTCATAGTAGACACCCGAGATTAACTAGATAGTAGACATATAGTATTGATTGATGCCCCAATATGTACCCCACAACCATTTAAAAACTCAAGTTTGAGCATTAGTTTGGACTTGACTTGGAGTCTAATAGCTGAACATGATGATAAAGTAGCATGATCATATTAAGCGCTGCATAACATAAGCAGACATGAAAGAGTGCGACCTCTCTTGTGGTCATGTGTAGTCCTCAAGGTCATCTGCTCAGTTGATGATGGCAATGTAGTTGTCGTGGCTGCCGGCGGCAGGGAAGAAGATCTGAGGCGGCGAAAGACAATCTGTAGAGCGGATCCCTGCTGTGGTTTACCCTTCCGTCGTTGGAGCAGCTCAGCTGGGGTGGAACACAGCACAACAGGAGCGGGACAAACCACACAAGACTTTCTTTGACACATGTCTGTAACATAAGTAATTGTGTAAGGGCTTGTTTGAATTTGAGGATTCTAAAAATGTACGGTTATAATGCTATTATGCTATTATCTCTTAGTCTTGTGCTTCATGAATAGGAATTTGAAAAGGAGGACAAGTGGATAGTAAAATTCCTACAGTTTTTCTTTCAAGGAGACACTAAAGGAACAAATCCTATAGTTTTCCTTTGCTCCATTCCCTTGAACCAAATGCATGAATAGTAGTACCATAGGAAACTTTCCAGTTCCTATGTTTTTCCTTCACTTTTCCTTTCAAGAATTGGCGATTCTAGTAGGCAGGCTTGAGCAGGGAAAAGCCTACACTCAAAAAATGTTTTTGTGCTACTTCTACTACTTTGGACCCAGGCCACTGCCCTAATAGCTCAACTCCTAGGCCCATCTACAAATGCACAGATCAAACGCGCAGAGATAAATAATGATGCCTTTGAAGAGAGTCCATCATGGATAGCTAAGTTGCCTGGTACCTCACTGCTTGTCATATAGTAGGAGAAACTAATCGTATTTCACGTTACTATGTGTGCTCAGTGGACAATAAATATAACATGTAGAGTAAATAAGAGATGCAACAAGTGTACAACCACTTTTGGCGAAGCCATGTCGATCCCAGCATGACTGGGTTGGTCAGTGATGAATGGGAGGAGGACAAGTTAACCCCGACGAACCTGTCGGGAATCAGGACCCGAAGGATAGTACCTATCTACCGGTCTCCAAGGAGGATGTCAGCCTCGGCAACGAAGGCTTCATCGAGCCAGAGGAACCCCTCGAGCAAGAGCGCTTCAAGTGACAGCTAATCGCCACTGCGAGGAGACTAAAAAAGAAACAACAACAGCTTCATGTCGAACAGGATACTATCAACGATAGATGGACCCAGGTCCTAGCTGCCGAGGAATACAGCCTTGAGCGCCCAACAAAGAGCTATCTGAAGCGTCGGCTATTGCCACAATTCGACGACGAGGCCCTTGAGCCAACACCATCAATATATAATCACGCTGACAAACCAGACCGGCCACCACATGGATGAGACAAAGCGAATGCTTATGTCGAACACCAGCCCGCGCCACCTCGCCGTCGAGGCAGAGAGGTAGTAGCTCCGGGCTACACATACGACTTTCTCCAGGACCTGGACAATAGAGCCGATCTGGCTAGATCAATCTATGGATTATGGGGGTGTGCTCCAACGTCAGATGACGGGCATCAAGCCTGGCGCAATAAGCATAACCACACTCGGGCTGAAAACCGAGCACGGATGTCATCCGAACTCTATCGTGAAGTTGCCCGATACAGAGGCGCCGCACACCCCTTGTGCTTTACCGATGAGGTAATGCAACACCGGTCTTCAGAAGGGTTTAAACTCGTAAACATCGAAGCATACGATGGAACGATAGATCCCTTCGTATGGATTGAAGACTTTCTTCTACAGATACACATGGCTCGCGATGATGATCTCCATGCCATAAAATACATACCCCTAAAGCTAAAGGGACTAGCACGACACTGGTAAAACAGCCTCCCAGAGAACTCTATTGGCAGCTGGGAAGATTTGGAGGATGCCTTTCGAGACAATTTACAAGGTACTTATGTCCGGCCACCGGACACCGATGACCTTAATCACATAGTCTAGCAACTCGGAGAGTCAGCCTGTAAACTCTGGACTCGGTTCTTAAACTAAAAGAATCAAATCATCGACTGTCCGGACACTGTTGGGGAAAACATACAGGGGCATAAATTTTCCCCTGACTCATGCATGGACAAGCCAGAGATTTGAAGAACCACATGCATCCCAGAGAGACCAAGATCAAGCCAGAAGAGCAAGATATCGGCAAGAGAATGCCTCCCTTGCTGGGCAGGCGAGCCTGGCAAGGGGCGAGGCCACCACCAGAAGCAAACAACCAAGACTCCCTGGCAGAGCCTGCCGGGGATCATGGGGGTTGAACCACCCCACCAACCACTCAAGCATGACTCACGTCGTCAATCGATGCGGTGTCGAGCCGCAAGGTGATTAAGTGGCAGCCGTTCGCCACATGGAAGCCATTTCCTATAGAAGAAACACACAGATGACACCCGTCGTGCGACGTGTCAAGGGAACAGGCGCGGAGCTGGCGAGATAGCCAGGCAGGCCTTGCTGGGCAACCAGTGGTGTGACACTAAGCAGTGCATTTACGCACCCTATCAGCTAGCACAGTAAGGTATGATAACACTGTTTGTTATCATATCAGTGGATAATGACCACTTTGCCATTGTGGTGACCCCTTAATCTATAAAAAGAGGCCCATGGCACTCGTAGGAGGGGTTAGAAGGTTAGAAAGTTGTCAACCCCAAGCCATGATGCACGCGTAGACGCTGCAGCCCTGAGGCAAACCTTGTCGGGCAAGTGTACTACGCATCACCACACTCATTCCACCATCAATCCACCAAAGCATGAGTAGGGTTTTACGCCTCCCAGCGGCCCGAACCTGGGTAAATTGCTTGTGTGCTTTCTGCTGCGTTGTCGTGCACTGATCTGCTCTTTGTGAAACGCGACGTCCCCCCACCGAACCAGGGGACCACCCAGTCCCATAGGTGGCTGCGGATATTCGGTGAAATGTTTAGCGCGCCAGGTAGGGGGCTCGCTTGCGCGAACCTGAAAGCGTGTGCCGTGCGCCATCTTCATCACAATCATCATCTTTGACGGCGCCATCGACCATGGCACCCGCAGAGGCGCAGAAGCAGAGCAGGGGAAAATCTACTCTCGCGGCGTGTTGTTGCTCTCCAAGATTTGCCGTAGCAACGGTCACGACCAAGACCATGGTCGATGACGCTGGGTTTACCCCAGCGGTTCATATGGTGTCATCGCCATCCGAACACTGCCTGGATGAAGGGGCACAAGACATGCGGGCGCGAGTCCCCTCTTTCCTGTCCCTCCACCTCGTCAGTAGTCGAGTTACTTTAGCCTCGGCATCATCGATGTCGACAATTACCATGCGACACTTGCTCAAGTATTTTCCCTGCCGTGGGTAATCCTAAGAAGAATGCTGGTATGAGTCCATCGGTCGGTGCCCCGGCAAGCACACTTCGGCGAGGCTATTCGCACTGGCACAGCCCATGCGATGGCAGCCGCTGCACTGACTCGAGGGGAGGGGAAGCAAAAAGGAAGGAGATCAGAGAAGCCCGATGCGGTACCCCTATGCCTGCCAGCTACAAGGAATGCATTCTGACCCTTGCCGAGAGCAAGGGAATCACTCGATTGTACGCGTTGAATGCACGCGGCCTGGCAAATGAAAAAGAAGCTCAAAATGAAAGCTATGTCCATGTTATTACTTTTTTGTTGATGCATTTCAGATTTCTACAGTCATTTATCCCTTAACTCCATGAGTGTTCGTATCGTGAAAGCCCTCATGCGATGGAACCTTGGCTAGTTTCTTTTATCGCATCATCGTCCTGTCCAGAGCCACGCTAGCAGGACGACAGGCTGCATCGAGAGCTGCCTAGGAAAAACCTGCCGAGACGCATCCACGCCAAGATGACTGTTAAGGGTTGGCCCCTTACGACAATCGCGACAATATGATATCGGCAGGCATCCAGAACATACATAGGAATTGATCATACAAACATAAGCATATAGATGTTAAAGGGATGAACATGCACTTACAGATCTAGCTAGAAGTATCAACCTCGCACGAACGCTAGAGATAAAGCGACTAAACACAAAATGTGTGTCATATTCTGTTACAGGACCAGAAGGAATAACTTAAACGTGGAGAACCCTGTCGGTGAGGGGAGCGACCTTCTTTTCGGCAGCGGCAACGTCAGCACCCGCTGGCGGCTTCTTCAAGCCATCACCAAGATCGAGCTTTGGGTGGCGGCAGGCGATGTTGCTCAAGACCTTGAAGAGGGCATCGCGGGCAAGCCCCTGTGACTCAGTCGGGAAACACGCGGCCTTCCCCTCTTCATGCACCTTCAACTTGTCGATCAACTCGTCAAAGAAGATCCCGAGCTTGACACTTGGGACCTCTTACTCGCTGGCTGAGTAGACTGGGCCGTCCATGCCCATCGCCGCGGCTTGGGCTCCAAGACGTTTTGCAACATCAATTAGGCTCTTGATCCAGAGGTTGCTCGTGTCAACCCGATTCTTCAGCTTGTCCTCTACATCTTGCTGGAGGCGCTTGGCATTTTCCAATTCCTTGGACAGCAACTGTTGCCGTGATTCTAGGGATTTCGCTGACTGCTCCAGTGTGCCGATCATTGCCTTCATATCAGATATATTGCTATTGGCGGCCTCGAGGCTTTGGCCTTGGAGGAGAGATGCGACTGCACATCGGCTAGGTGAAGCTCTGCTTGCCATGCCTCTTCTTTGAGTGTCTCCACCTCCTTGACACTCCTGGCAAGGTCTTCGTTCAGTTTGGCATCTGTCAGTCGAGCTCAGCCTTAGCAGAGGATGTGGCGTCCAGATCTTCAACAAGTTTCTTCAGCTGGGAAGCATGATCAGTAGCAAGGGTATACATAGCAGCCCCATGCTCGTCCTTCAATTCTTTGGTGCGTTGCTGCACCAAGGTCTCCAAACTTTCGTATCTGGCGCGGAGGGTGGCTTTAAGATTCTCCTCTCGAAGGGAGATCTCTCGCTCCCTGGCATCCAAAGATGCTTTGTGATCCGCGAGGTGCCCCTCCCGAGCCATGACATCTCCCCTCATCATCTGAAGGGTCTCTTGATGCCTCATGAGCATCTTGAACTGCTTGTCATGCCATTCACGCAGCTCCAGGCACTTGTCCTTCAGTTTCTGATCCACTTTGCCGATGGATTAACGCTGCTCCTTGAACTCCTGCCACTTCTGGTTGTGACGGGCCTGCATCTCCTTCAAGGCCACCGCCATGGACTCGATGAAAGACAAATCCTTGGTGATTGCGGCTGAGTCATCGACCTCCCCACCTCCTAGACGCAGTGGTGCCAGAAGACATTGAAGCTCTTCATCAATCTCTGCGTCTATCAAGGACGCCCTGGGGGCTCCGGTATCAGGCAATAATGGCATTGCGGGCAGCGTTTTCGAGGAAGACGGCAGGGCATCCACCATGCCCCCGGAAGAAGGGAGTGGACCCATGGTTTGAAGAGGAATCTTCACATCGATAACCACTTCCTCCACCAGGTCTCTTTTCGGAGAATGTTCCATCACTGCAAGGAACCTTGTGTTCCTCCGGCAGTGAGATCCTGCCCCTCAGCCGTCGCGACCTTCGCGGCTTCCTCTGCGGCGGACCTCCCTATGTCCGCCACCACCTCTAACAAGTCTGGTTCTTCGGCCTGGGAGTCTGGAGATGGAAGGGGCCAATGAACAAAAGAGGGGATGCAAAATCTCGAAGAAAACAAAGTAGTCAGTGGAGGCAACCAGAATATGAAAGAGAAGAGAGGTTAAGCAAGTTACCTGGAGAAGTCTGCTGGGCAGGAGTCTCTGTTCCCTTGGGAACAGTCGTTGCCAGGTCGCGAGCTTCGTCCTCTGCCGGGGTAGGCTCGGTAGCCTCCTGTGCCGTCTTTGCTGCAGAAGATTCCACGACAACATCTTCGACTTGAGCGGCAGGGGAGACACGCTCCGCAAGAAGTGGCCCGCCCTGCGTTACCTCGCCCTATCCTCATGTGGAGGGACAGAAAGGTTGTCTCCATCACCTCTGGCGGGCGGGGTGTGCAATGAATCAAGACGACATGTATGAAAGAATTATGAATGTGGCTTTGCCACAAATACGATGTCAACTACATGATCATGCAAAGCAATATGGCAATGATGGAGCATGCCATAATAAACGAAACGGTGGAAAGTTGCATGGCAATATATCTCAGAATGGCTATGGAAATGCCATAATAGGTAGGTATGGTGGCTGTTTTGAGGAAGATATAAGGAGGCTTATGTGTGATAGTGTTGGGGAACGTAGTAATTTCAAAAAAATTCCTACGCACACGCAAGATCATGGTGATGCATAGCAACGAGAGGGGAGAGTGTTGTCTAGGTACCCTCGTAGACCGAAGCGGAAGCGTTGACGCAACGTAGAGGAAGTAGTCGTACGTCTTCCCAGTCCAACCGATCCAAGCACCGTTACTCTGGCACCTCCGAGTTCTTGACACACGTACAGCTCGATGACGCACCCCGGGCTCCGATCCAGAAAAGCTTCGGGGAGGAGTTCCGTCAGCACGACGGCGTGGTGACGATCTTGATGTTCAACCGTCGCAGGGCTTCGCCTAAGCACCGCTACAATATGACCGCGAGGTGTAATATCGTGGAGGGGGGCACCGCACACGGCTAAGGAATGATCACGAAGATCAACTTGTGTGTCCTAGGGTGCCCCCCTGCCCCCGTATATAAAGGAGCCAAGGGGAGGGGGCGGCCGGCCAAGGAGGGGCGCGCCAGGGGGAGTCCTACTCCCACCGGGAGTAAGACTCCCTTCTTTCCTAGTTGGAGAAGGAGAAGGGGGGAATGAGGAGGAAGAGGGAAAGGAAAGTGGGGGCGCCGCCCCCCTTCCCTTGTCCTATTCGGACTAGGAAGGGGAGGGGCGCGCAGCCACCTCCTGCCTCCTTCTCTCTTCTCCCTCAAGGCCCATGTAGGCCCAATAACCCCCTGGGGGGTTCCGGTAACCCCTCGGTACTCCGGTAAAATGCCGATTTCACCCGGAACCATTCCGATGTCCAAATATAGGCTTCCAATATATCGATCTTTATGTCTCGACCATTTCGAGACTCCTCGTCATGTCCGTGATCACATCTGGGACTCCGAACAACCTTCGGTACATCAAAATACATAAACTAATAATGAAACTGTCATCGTAACTTTAAGCGTGCGGACCCTACGGTTCGAGAACAATGTAGACATGACCGAGACATGTCTCCGGTCAATAACCAATAGCGGGACCTGGATGCCCATATTGGCTCCTACATATTCTATGAAGATCTTTATCGGTCAGACCGCATAACAACATACATTGTTCCCTTTGTCATCAGTATGTTACTTGCCCGAGATTCGATCGTCGGTATCCAATACCTAGTTCAATCTCGTTACCGGCAAGTCTCTTTACTCGTTCCGTAATACATCATATCACAACTAACACATTAGTTGCAATGCTTGCAAGGCTTATGTGATGTGCATTGCCGAGAGGGCCCAGAGATACCTCTCCGACAATCGGAGTGACAAATCCTAATCTCGAGATACGCCAACCCAACATGTACCTTTGGAGACACCTGTAGAGCTCCTTTATAATCACCCAGTTACGTTGTGACGTTTGGTAGCACACAAAGTGTTCCTCCGGTAAACGGGAGTTGCATAATCTCATAGTCATAGGAACATGTATAAGTCATGAAGAAAGCAATAGCAACATACTAAACGATCGGGTGCCAAGCTAATGAAATGGGTCATGTCAATCAGATCATTCAAGTAATGATGTGATCCCGTTAATCAAATAACAATTCTTTGTCTATGGTCAGGAAACATAACCATCTTTGATTAACGAGCTAGTCAAGTAGAGGCATACTAGTGACACTCTGTTTGTCTATGTATTCACACATGTATTATGTTTCCGGTTAATACAATTCTAGCATGAATAATAAACATTTATCATGATATAAGGAAATAAACAATAACTTTATTATTGCCTCTAGGGCATATTTCCTTCAGTCTCCCACTTGCACTAGAGTCAATAATAAAGATTACACAGTAATGATTCTAACATCCATGGAGTCTTGGTGCTGATCATGTTTTGCTCGTGGAAGAGGCTTAGTCAACGGGTCTGCTACATTCAGATCTGTATGTATCTTGCAAATCTCTATGTCTCCCACCTGGACTAGATCCCGGATGGAATTGAAGCGTCTCTTGATGTGCTTGGTTCTCTTGTGAAATCTGGATTCGTTTGCCAAGGCATTTGCACCAGTATTCTCACAAAAGATTTTCATTGGACCCGATGCACTAGGTATGACACCTAGATCGGATATGAACTCCTTCATCTAGGTTCATTCGCTTGCTGCTTCCGAAGCAGCTATGTACTCCGCTTCACATGTAGATCCCGCCACGACGCTTTGTTTAGAACTGCACCAACTGACAGCTCCACCGTTTAATGTAAACACGTATCCGGTTTGCGATTTAGAATCGTCCGGATTAGTGTCAAAGCTTGCATCAACGTAACCGTTTACGATGAGCTCTTTGTCACCTCCATATACGAGAAACATATCCTTAGTCCTTTTCAGGTACTTCAGGATGTTCTTGACCGCTGTCCAGTGATCCACTCCTGGATTACTTTGGTACCTCCCTGCTAAACTTATAGCAAGGCACACATCAGGTCTGGTACACAGCATTGCATACATGATAGAGCCTATGGCTGAAGCATAGGGAACATCTTTCATTTTCTCTCTATCTTCTGCAGTGGTCGGGAATTGAGTCTTACTCAACTTCACACCTTGTAACACAGGCAAGAACCCTTTCTTTGCTTGATCCATTTTGAACTTCTTCAAAACTTTGTCAAGGTATGTGCTTTGTGAAAGTCCTATCAAGCGTCTTGATCTATCTCTATAGATCTTAATGCCCAATATGCAAGCAGCTTCACCGAGGTCTTTCATTGAAAAACTCTTATTCAAGTATCCCTTTATGATATCCAGAAATTCTATATCATTTCCAATTAGTAATATGTCATCCACATATAATATCAGAAATGCTACAAAGCTCCCACTCACTTTCTTGTAAATACATGCTTCTCCAAAAGTCTGTACAAACCCAAATGCTTTGATCACACTATCAAAGCGTTTATTCCAACTTCGAGAGGCTTGCACCAGTCCATATATGGATCGCTGGAGCTTGCACACTTTGTTAGCTCCCTTTGGATCGATAAAACCTTCTGGTTGCATCATATACAACTCTACTTCCAGAAATCCATTAAGGAATGCAGTTTTTACATCCATCTGCCAAATTTCATAATCATAAAATGCGGCAATCGCTAACATGATTCGGACAGACTTAAGCATCGCTACGGGTAAGAAGATCTCATCGTAGTCAATCCCTTGAACTTGTCGAAAACCTTTTGCGACATGTCGAGCTTTGTAGACAGTAACATTACCGTCAGCGTCAGTCTTCTTCTTGAAGATCCATTTATTTTCAATTGCTTGCCGATCATTGGGCAAGTCAACCAAAGTCCACACTTTGTTCTCATACATGGATCCCATCTCGGATTTCATGGCTTCAAGCCATTTTGCGGAATCTGGGGTCACCATCGCTTCTTCATAGTTCGTAGGTTGATCATGATCTAGTAGCATGACTTCCAGAACAAGATTGCCGTACCACTCTGGTGCGGATCTTACTCTGGTTGATCTACGAGGTTCCGTAGTATCTTGATCTGAAGTTCTATGATCATCATCATTAACTTCCTCACTAATTGATTCATACGTCACAGAAACCGGTTCCTGTGATGTGCTACTTCTCAATGAGGGAGCAGGTACAGTTACCTCATCAAGTTCTACTTTCCTCCCACTCACTTCTTTCGAGAGAAACTCCTTATCTAGAAAGTTTCCGAATTTAGCAACAAAAGTCTTGCCTTCGGATTTGTGATAGAAGGTGTATCCAATAGTTTCCTTTGGATATCCTATGAAGACACATTTCTCCGATTTGGGTTCGAGCTTATCAGGTTGAAGCTTTTTCACATAAGCATCGCAGCCCCAAACTTTAAGAAACGACAACTTTGGTTTCTTGCCAAACCATAGTTCATAAGGTGTCGTCTCAACGGATTTTGATGGTGCCCTATTTAACATGAATGCGGTCGTCTCTAAAGCATAACCCCAAAACGATAGCGCTAAATCTGTAAGAGACATCATAGATCGCACCATATCAAGTAAAGTACAATTACGACGTTCGGACACACCATTACGCTATGGTGTTCCGGGTGGCGTGAGCTGCGAAACTATTCTGCATTGTTTCAAATGTACACCAAACTCGTAACTCAAATATTCTCCTCCACGATCAGATCGTAAAAACTTTATTTTATTGTTACGATGATTTTCAACTTCACTCTGAAATTCGTTGAACTTTTCAAATGTTTCAGAATTATGTTTCATTAAGTAGATATACCCATATCTGCTTAAATCATCTGTGAAGGTGAGAAAATAATGATATCCGCCACGAGCCTCAATATTCATCGGACCACATACATCTGTATGTATGATTTCCAACAAATCTGTTGCTCTCTCCATAGTACCGGAGAACGGTGTTTTAGTCATCTTGCCCATGAGGCACGGTTTGCAAGTACCAAGTGATTCATAATCAAGTGGTTCCAAAAGTCCATCAGTACGGAGTTTCTTCATGCGCTTTACACCGATATGACCTACACGGCAGTGCCACAAATAAGTTGCACTATCATTATCAACTCTGCATCTTTTGGTTTCAATATTATGAATATGTGTATCACTACTATCGAGATTCATCAAAAATAGACCACTCTTCAAGGGTGCATGACCATAAAAGATATTACTCATATAAATAGAACAACCATTATTCTCTGATTTAAATGAATAACCGTCTCGCATCAAACAAGATCCAGATATAATGTTCATGCTCAACGCAGGCACCAAATAACAATTATTTAGGTCTAATATTAATCCCAAAGGTAGATGTAGAAGTAGCGTGCCGACCGCGATCACATCGACTTTGGAACCATTTCCCACGCGCATCGTCACCTCGTCCTTTGCCAGTGTTCGCTTAATCCGTAGTCCCTGTTTCGAGTTGCAAATATTAGCAACAGAACTAGTATCAAATACCTAGGTGCTACTGCGAGCTCTAGTAAGGTACACACCAATAACATGTATATCACATATACCTTTGTTCACCTTGCCATCCTTCTTATCCGCCATATACTTGGGGCAGTTCCGCTTCCAGTGACCAATCTGCTTGCAGTAGAAGCACTCAGTTTCAGGCTTAGGTCCAGACTTGGGTTTCTTCTCCTGAGCAGCAACTTGCTTGCTCTTCTTCTTGAAGTTCCCCTTCTTCTTCCCTTTGCCCTTTTTCTTGAAACTAGTGGTCTTGTTCACCATCAACACTTGATGCTCCCTCTTGATTCCTACCTCCGCAGCCTTTAGCATTGCGAAGAGCTCGGGAATTGTCTTATCCATCCCTTGCATATTATAGTTCATCACGAAGCTCTTCTAGCTAGGTGGAAGTGATTGGAGAATTCTGTCAATGACGCAATCATCCGGGAGATTAACTCCCAGTTGAATCAAGTGATTATTATACCCAGACATTTTGAGTATATGCTCACTGACAGAACTGTTCTCCTCCATCTTGCAGCTATAGAACTTATTGGAGACTTCATATCTCTCAATTCGGGCATTTGCTTGAAATATTAACTTCAACTCCTGGAACATCTCATATGCTCCATGACGTTCAAAACGTCGTTGAAGACCCGATTCTAAGCCGTAAAGCATGGCACATTGAACTATCGAGTAGTCATCAGCTTTGCTCTGCCAGACGTTCTTAACATCGTCAGTTGCATCAGCAGCAGGCCTAGCACCCAGCGGTGCTTCCAGGACGTAACTCTTCTGTGCAGCAATGAGGATAATCCTCAAGTTACGGACCCAGTCCCTGTAATTGCTACCATCATGTTTCAACTTTGCTTTCTCAAGGAACGCATTAAAATTCAACGGAACAACAGCACGGGCCATCTATCCTCGTATCAACATAAACAAGCAAGATACTATCAGGGACTAAGTTCATGATAAATTTAAGTTTAATTAATCATATTATTAAAGAACTCCCACTTAGACAGACATCCCTCTAATCATCTAAGTGATCACGTGATCCAAATCAACTAAACCATAACCGATCATCACGTGAAATGGATTAGTTTTCAATGGTGAACATCTTTATGTTGATCATATCTACTATATGATTCATGCTCGACCTTTCGGTCTCCGTGTTCCGAGGCCATATCTGTATATGCTTGGCTCGTCAAGTATAACCTGAGTATTCCGCGTGTGCAACTGTTTTGTACCTGTTGTAGATGGACGTAGAGCTTATCACACCCAATCATCACGTGGTGTCTGGGCACGACGAACTTCGGCAACGGTGCATACTCAGGGAGAACACTTCTTGATAATTAATGAGAGATCATCTTATAATGCCACCGTCAATCAAAGCAAGATAAGATGCATAAAAGATAAACATCACATGCAATCAGTATAAGTGATATGATATGGCCATCATCATCTTGTGCTTGTGATCTCCATCTCCGAAGCATCGTCATGATCACCATCGTCACCGGCGCGACACCTTGATCTCCATCGTAGCATCGTTGTTGTCTCGCCAATCTTATGCTTCGACGACTATCGCTACCGCTTAGTGATAAAGTAAAGCATTACAGGGCGATTGCATTGCATACAATAAAGCGACAACCATATGGCTCCTGCCAGTTGCCGATAACTCAGTTACAAAACATGATCATCTCATACAATAAAATTTAGCATCATGTCTTGACCATATCACATCACAACATGCCCTGCAAAAACAAGTTAGACGTCCTCTACTTTGTTTGTTGCAAGTTTTACGTGGCTGCTACGGGCTCAAGCAAGAAACAATCTTACCTACGCATCAAAACCACAACGATAGTTTGTCAAGTTGATGCCGTTTTAACCTTCGCAAGGACCGGGCGTAGCCACACTCGGTTCAACTAAAGTTGGAGAAACTGACACCCGCCAGCCACCTGTGTGCAAAGCACGGCGGTAGAACCAGTCTCGCGTAAGCGTACGCGTAATGTCAGTCCGGGCCGCTTCATCCAACAATACCGCCGAACCAAAGTATGACATGCTGGTAGGCAGTATGACTTATATCGCCCACAACTCACTTGTGTTCTACTCGTGCATATAACATCAAACCATAAAACCTGGCTCTGATATCACTGTTGGGGAACGTAGTAATTTCAAAAAATTTCCTACGCACACGCAAGATCATGGTGATGCATAGCAACGAGAGGGGAGAGTGTTGTCTACGTACCCTCGTAGACCGAAGCGGAAGCGTTGACGCAACATAGAGGAAGTAGTCGTACGTCTTCCCAGTCCAACCGATCCAAGCACCGTTACTCTGGCACCTCCGAGTTCTTGACACACGTACAACTCGATGACGCACCCCGGGCTCCGATCCAGCAAAGCTTCGGGGAGGAGTTCCGTCAGCACGACGGCGTGGTGACGATCTTGATGTTCAACTGTCGCAGGGCTTCGCTTAAGCACCGCTACAATATGACCGAGGTGTAATATCGTGGAGGGGGGCACCGCACACGGCTAAGGAACGATCACGAAGATCAACTTGTGTGTCCTAGGGTGCCCCCCTGCCCCCGTATATAAAGGAGCCAAGGGGAGGGGGCGGCCGACCAAGGAGGGGCGCGCCAGGGGGGAGTCCTACTCCCACCGGGAGTAGGACTCCCTTCTTTCCTAGTTGGAGAAGGAGAAGGGGGGAAAGAGGAGGAAGAGGGGAAGGAAAGGGGGGGCGCCGCCCCCCTTCCCTTGTCCTATTCGGACTAGGAAGGGGAGGGGCGCGCGGCCACCTCCTGCCTCCTTCTCTCTTCTCCCTCAAGGCCCATGTAGGCCCAATAACCCCCCGGGGGGTTCCGGTAACCCCTCGGTACTCCGGTAAAATGCCGATTTCACCCGGAACCATTCCGATGTCCAAATATAGGCTTCCAATATATCGATCTTTATATCTCGACCATTTCGAGACTCCTCGTCATGTCTGTGATCACATCTGGGACTCCGAACAACCTTCGGTACTTGAAAATACATAAACTCATAATGAAACTCTCATCGTAACTTTAAGCGTGCGGACCCTACGGTTCGAGAACAATGTAGACATGACCGAGACATGTCTCCGGTCAATAACCAATAGCGGGACCTGGATGCCCATATTGGCTCCTACATATTCTATGAAGATCTTTATCGGTCAGACCGCATAACAACATACGTTGTTCCCTTTGTCATCGGTATGTTACTTGCCCGAGATTCGATAGTCGGTATCCAATACCTAGTTCAATCTCGTTACCGACAAGTCTCTTTACTCGTTCTGTAATACATCATCTCACAACTAACACATTAGTTGCAATGCTTGCAAGGCTTATGTGATGTGCATTACCGAGAGGGCCCAGAGATACCTCTCCGACAATCGGAGTGACAAATCCTAATCTCGAAATACGCCAACCCAACATGTACCTTTGGAGACACCTGTAGAGCTCCTTTATAATCACCCAGTTATGTTGTGAGGGCCCAGAGATACCTCTCCGACAATCGGAGTGACAAATCCTAATCTCGAAATACGCCAACCCAACATGTACCTTTGGAGACACCTGTAGAGCTCCTTTATAATCACCCAGGTACGTTGTGACGTTTGGTAGCACACAAAGTGTTCCTCCGGTAAATGGGAGTTGCATAATCTCATAGTCATAGGAACATGTATAAGTCATGAAGAAAGCAATAGCAACATACTAAACGATCGGGTGCTAAGCTAATGAAATGGGTCATGTGAATCAAATCATTCAACTAATGATGTGATCCCATTAATCAAATAACAATTCTTTGTCTATGGTCAGGAAACATAACCATCTTTGATTAACGAGCTAGTCAAGTAGAGGCATACTAGTGACACTCTGTTTGTCTATGTATTCACACATGTATTATGTTTCCGGTTAATACAATTCTAGCATGAATAATAAACATTTATCATGATATAAGGAAATAAACAATAACTTTATTATTGCCTCTAGGGCATATTTCCTTCAGATAGAGCGTATCATATCATGGGGTTTGGATGCACCGACGGAGTTTGCACCAACTCTCGAGGTGAGAAGGGGCAGTGCATGGTACCGAAGAGGCTAGCAATGGTGGAAGGGTGAGAGTGCGTATAATCCATGGACTCAACATTAGTCATAAAGAACTCACATACTTATTGAAAAAATCTACAAGTCATCAAAACTAAGAACTACGTGCATGCTCCTAGAGGGATGGATTGGTACGGAAAGACCATCGCTCGTCCCCGACCGCCACTCATAAGGAAAGAAATCAAAGAAGGGAAATTTTAGTTTTTGCCACTCTAGATTTTGCCAATTTTCTATGCCACTCTAGATTTTGACATTTCAGTTTTGCCACTCTTAGTTTTTGACAATTATCACAATTGCCATTCCGCTGGCAGAAGCAAAAAATTTAGAGTGGCGATTGTGATAATTTTCAAAAGCTAGGAGTGGCAAAAATGAAATAAAATTATTTCACTTTTTCCACAGAATGGCAATTGTGATAATTGTCAAAAACTAAGAGTGGCAAAAGTGAAATGTCAAAATCTAGAGTGGCATAAGGAAAATTGGCAAAATCTAGAGTGGCAAAAACAAAATTTTCCCATCAAAGAACACCCCATGCTTCAAATTTGTCACACAATGTTTACCATACGTGCATGCTACGGGACTTGCAATCCTCAGCACAAGTATTTCTCAATTCCACAATTAACCAACTAACATGAATCTAACATTACCACCTTTATATCTCAAAACAACTATCAAGTATCAAACTTATGATAGTAATCAATGCACTCTATATGGAAGTTTTTATTATACCCATCTTGGACGCCTATCATTTTAGGACTAATTTTATAGCCAAAGCAAATCACCATGCTGTTCTAAAAGACTCTCAAAATAATATAAGTGAAGCATGAGAGATCAATAATTTCTATAAAATAAAACCACCACAGTGCTCTAAAAAGGTATAGCTGAAGCACTAGAGCAAGATTATCTAGCTCGAAAGATATAAGTGAAGGGATTGGAAGTTCTTGTTGTTTTTGAACTTGTTGGGCTGGAAGTTCTTATTATGTACCATGTGGGCACTAGAAGCTCCCTCAACAACTCGAGCACGTGTGTCCTTTGCTCTCGCCGTCTCTTCAACATCAAGAGTACCAATGAGATCCGCAACGGAAAACTCTTGTCTCTTGTGTTTCAGGGAAGTAGCAAAATTGTTCCACGAAGGTGGAAGCTTGGCAATGATGCCTCCGGCAACACACACTTGAAGTACTCAAGTTCTTTTGCGAGCGACTGTATCTCATGAGCCTGCTGTACAGCAGAGCGCTCATCAGTCATCTTGTAGTCATAGAATTGCTCCATGACGTACAACTCGATGCCGGCGTCCGAGGCACCAAACTTGGCCTCGAGCGCAGCCCACATGTCCTTGCCGTTGTCAAATGACATACGAATCCACAATGGAGTCATCAAGAACACGTAGAAGAGCGCCTTTAAAGAGAGTATCAATCTTCTCAAAAGCTTCCAGATGTGCTGGATTAAGATCGACCTCAGGCTTGCCCTTGGTGGCGTCATAGCAGCCCATGGTCTGAAACCAGTAGACTGCTCTCATGCGCCACCTCTTATATTGCGCCCCTTAATGGCAGGCGGCTTCAGATGCGCAGCAAAACCACTCGGAGTAAATTGCCTATGATCAGGTTTTTGGATTGTTGGAAATATGAGCAAATCACTACGAGATTTAATCCGAATGAACAAAAGATAAATCTTGACAGCAATAGCAGAGATTAAACTAATCATGTGAACTAGCATAGTAAATGAACAGATCACATCTAGGGCACATACTAGAAACATGAATTCTACCACGATGTCGAACAGGAAGGATAGAATCACATACGGTGCAACGGGAGCATCACCACCGGCGTTGACGTTGTCGCCCATGTCGTCGAGGATGAGGTTGCCGAGGTCGGGGAAGAAGTCGTCGCTGCTAGCAGTCACGCGCGTGCGCTCCCCAAAAACCAGATTTCCCCTCTCACGTACAGGATCACGAGAGGCGGGGTTCCGGAGGCGTGCTGTCCCTTCTCCCGGTGCACGCCGAAAGGAGGGATGGAGAAGACTTTCTTGGTGGCGCAATGATCTGGAATGGTGGTGAGAAACCATATGAAGCGGCGACGACTAGGGTAGACGTCTGCCTGACAATGTAGTGCGGGCTGGGTGGGTCGTGGGAGCAAACCCCACGTCTGAGTAGTCATGATCCAACATATAGACAACGTGCATAGCTCTCTGAGTAGTCATGATCCAACATATAGACAACGTGCATAGCTCTCTCCTCGGCTCGGCTCAATCCCGCAACCCGTGGCACGGTGCGGCGCGTCGGGACGAGGCGTGGCGTGGAGAGGCGAGCGAGGAGGGGGAGCGCACGTGTAGATCTCCTCTTCTCATGCTCATACAAGTGGTAGAAGAGCTCACCTTGTAAATAGGTGCAACTCTCTGTAAACTTCCGGGGTGGGACTAAACTTTAGTCTCACTCACTCCACTCACATGTGTGCCTAAATGGGCCAAGAGAATTTCAGAACTTTAGTTGGCCTTTGGGAAAAAGGCCTACTAGCAAAATTCCAATAGATACTAGCCATAGATTTATCAAATAAGCGAACAACACACGAAAAACAGAATCTGTCAAAAACAAAACAGTCTGTAGCAATCTGATTTGTTCGAATACTTCTGGAACTCCAACAATTCTGAAAAACTAGGACAACCTGGATAATTCCTATATGGATCTACTGCAAAAAGAATTGGTATTTTATCACGTTCTGCTGAATTTTAACAATTACTGTCTTGAGCATAAAGTTTCTGTCTTTTTCAGCAAGATCAAACAACTATCACCCAAGAAGATCCTATTGGTTCTACTTGGCATGAACACTAATTAAAACATAAAAACACATCTAAACAGAGTGTAGATGACTTATTTATTACTAAACAGAAACAAAAACAAGAAACAAAAAATAAAATTGGGTTGCCTCCCAACAAGTGCTATCGTTTAACGCCCCTAGCTAGGCATAAAAACAAGAATAGATCTAGGTATTGTCATCTTTGGTATGCTATCCATAAGTGGCTCTCATAATAGATTCATAAGGTAATTTAATTTTCTTCCTAGGAAAGTGTTCCGTGCTTTCCTTAATGGAAATTGGAATATAATATTTCCTTCTTTCATATCAATAATTGTACCAATCGTTCTAAGGAAAGGTCTACCAAGAATAATAGGACATGTAGGATTGCAATCTATATCAAGAACAATGAAATCTATGGGCACATAATTTCTATTTGCAACAATAAGAACGTCATTGATCCTTCCCATAGGTTTCTTAATGGTGGAATCTGTAAGATGCAAATTTAAAGAACAATCATCAAATTCACGGAAACCTAGCACATCACACAAAGTTTTTGGAATCATGAAAACACTAGCACCCAAATCACATAAAGCATAGCATTCATGATTTTTAATCTTAATTTTAATAGCAGGTTCCCACTCATCATAAAGTTTTCAAGGGATAGATACTTCTAATTCAAGCTTTTATTCATAGGATTGCATTAAAGCATCTACGATATGTTTGGTAAAAGCTTTATTTTGATTATAAGCATGAGGAGAATTTAACACGGATTGCAACAAGGAAATACAATCTATCAAAGAACAATTATCATAATTTAATTCCTTGAAATCCAAAATAGTGGGTTCATTGCCATGCTAAGTTTTGACCTCTTCAATCCCACTTTTACCAATTTTTGCATCAAGATCTAAAAACTCTGAATCATTGGGACACCTTTTAACTAAAGTTGACTCATCTCCAGTCCCCTCTTTATAAAGATTCATATTGGAAAACAAATATTTAATAGGAGACACATCAATCACTTTTAGATCTTCATCATTATTATCATGAAAACTAGAAGAACACGCTTTCACAAAGAAATCTTTTTTTAGCATATAAGAATTCAGAGAAGAACCAAATATTGTTCATAGATAATCTTGATCATAAACCCACAATTCATAGAATCTTGGCAAACACACCGCAAAAGAATATTACATCGAATAGATCTCCGAGAACATCGATGAGAACTTTGTATTGAGAACCAAAGAGAGAGAGAGAGGAAGCCATATAGCTAATGTCTATGGACCTGAATGTCTGTGGTAAACTACTCACACATCATCGGAGAGGCTATGGTGTTGACGTAGAAGCCCTCCGTTATCGAATCCCCCTCCGGCAGATTGCCGAAAAAGGCCCAAGATGGGATCTCATGGGTATAGAAGGTTGCAGTGGTGGAAACATGGTTTTGTGGCTCTCCTGGTTGTTTTTAGGGTACAAGGGTATATATAGGTGAAATGAGTATGTCGGTGGAGCTACGAGGGGCCCACGAGGGTGGGGCTGTGCCTACCCCTTGGGCGCGCCTCCTGCCTCATGGCCGCCTCAGTGTGTCTCTGACTTCCACTCCATGTCTCCTGGATTGCATTTCTTCCAAGAATGATCCTCGTGAAGGTTTTATTCCGTTTGGATTCGTTTGATGTTCCTTTTCTGCAAAACACTGTAATAGACAAAAAAACAGCAACTGGCACTGGGCCTTCGGTTAATAGGTTAGTCCCAAAAATAATCTAAAGAGCATAATAAAGCCCATTAAACATCCAAAATAGATAATATAATAGCATGGAACGATAAAAAATTATAGATACGTTGGATACGTATCAGCATCCCCAAGCTTAATTCATGCTTGTCCTCGAGTAGGTAAATGATAAAAACAGAATTTTTGATGTGGAATGCTACCTAACATAATTTTCAATGTAATTTTCTTTATTGTGGCATGAATGTTTAGATCCGAAAGATTCAAGACAAAAGTTTAATTTTGACATAAAAATAATAATACTTCATGCATACTAACCAAGCAATTATGTCTTCTTAAAATAACATAGCCAAAGAAATCTCATCCCTACAAAATCATACAGTTTGGCCATGCTTCATTTTCGTCACACAAAATGCTCTCATCATGCACAACCCCTATGACAAGCAAAGCAATTGTTTCATACTTTAGCATTCTCAAACTTTTTCAAATTTCACGCAATATATGAGCGCGAGCCATGGACATAGCACTATAGGTGGAATAGAATATGATGACGGAGGTTGTGTGGAGAAGACAAAAAAGGAGAAAGTCTCACATCGACCCGGCTAATCAACGGGCTATGGAGATGCCCATCAATTGATGTCAATGCAAGGAGTAGGGATTGCCGTGCAATGGATGCACTAGAGCTATAAATGTATGAAAGCTCAAAAAAAGAAACCAACTGGGTGTGCATCCAACTTGCTTTCTCACGAAGACCTAGGGCATTTTGAGGAAGCCCGTCATTGGAATATACAATCCAAGTTCTGTAATGAAAAATTCCCACTAGTATATGAAAGTGACAAAATAAGAGACTCTATATCATGAAGATCATGGTGCTACTTTGAAGCACAAGTGTGGAAAAAGGATAGTGACATTGCCCCTTCTCTCTTTTTCTCTCATTTTTTTGTTTGTTTGGCCCTTTTCTCATTTTTTATGGCCTCTTTTTTTATTTTTCGTCCGGAGTCTCATTCCGACTTGTGGGAGAATCATAGGCTCCATCATCCTTTCCTCACATGGGACAATTCTCTAATAATGAAGATCATCACACTTTTATTTACTTACAACTCAAGAATGACAACTCGATACTTAGAACAAAATATGACTCTATGTAGATGCCTCCGGCGGTGTACCGAGATGTCCAATGAATCAAGAGTGTCATGTATGAAAAATTATGCATGGTGGCCTTACCATAAATACGATGTCAACTACATGATCATGCAAGGCAATATGACAATGATGAAGCGTGTCATAATAAACGGAGCGGTGGAAAGTTGCATGGCAATATATCTCGGAATGGCTATGGAAATGCCATAATAGGTAGGTATGGTGGCTGTTTTGAGGAAAATATAAGGAGGCTGATGTGTGATAGAGCGTATCATATCACGGGGTTTGGATGCACCGACGAAGTTTGCACCAACTTTCGAGGTGAGAAAGGGCAATGCACAGTACCGAAGAGGCTAGCAATGATGGAAGGGTGAGAGTGCGTATAATCCATGGACTCAACATTAGTCATAAAGAACTCACATACTTATTGCAAAAATCTATAAGTCATCAAAATCAAGCACTACGTGCATGCTCCTAGGGGGATAGATTGGTAGGAAAAGACCCTCGCTTGTCTCCGACCGCCACTCATAAGGAAAGCAATCAAAGAACATCTCATGCTTCAAATTTGTCACACAACGGTCACCACACGTGCATGCTACGGGACTTGCAAACTTCAACACAACTATTTATCAATTTAACAATTACTCAACTAGCATGACTCTAATATCACCATTTTATATCTCAAAACAATTATCAAGTATCAAACTTCTCATAGTTTTTAATGCACTCTATATGAAAGTTTCTATTATACCCATCTTGGATGCCTATCATATTAGGACTAATTTTATAGCCAAAGCAAATTACCATGCTGTTCTAAAATACTCTCACAATAATATAAGTGAAGCATGAGAGAACAATAATTTCTATAAAATAAAACCACCACTGTGCTCTAAAAAGATATAAGTGAAGCACTAAAACAAAATTATCTAGCTCAAAAGATATAAGTGAAGCACATAGATTCATGTGTGTCTCTCCCAAAGGTGTGTACAGAAAGTATGATTGTGGTAAACTAAAAATCAAAGACTCAAATCATACAAGACGCTCCAAGCAAAACACATATCAGGTGGTGAATAAAAATATAGCCTCAAGTGAAGTTACCGATAGACGAAGACGAAAGAGGGGATGCCTTCCGCGGAATCCCCAAGCTTAGGCTTTTGGTTGTCCTTGAATTTTACCTTGGGGTGCCTTGGGCATCCCAAATCTTAGGCTCTTACCACTCCTTATTCCAAATTCATCAAATATTTACTTAAAACTAGAAAACTTCACAACACAAAACATAAACAGAAAATCTCATGAGCTCCGTTAGTATAAGAAAAAAACCCACCACTTTAAGGTATTGTAATGAACTCATTCTTTATTTATATTGGTGTTAAACCTACTGTATTCCAACTTATCTATGGTCCATACCCCCCTATACTAGCCATAGATTCATCAAAATAAGCAAACAACACACGAAAAACAGACTCTGTCAAAAACAGAACAGTCTGTAGTAATCTGTATCAAACGAATACTTATGGAACTCCAAAAATTATGAAATAAAAGGTTGGACGTGAGGAATTTATATATTAATCATCTGGAAAAATAATCAACCTAAAAACACTCTCCAGTAAAAAATGGTAGCTAATCTCGTGAGCGCAAAAGTTTCTGTTTTTTACAGCAAGATTACAAGGACTTCACCCAAGTCTTCCCAAAGGTTCTACTTGGCACAAACACTAATTAAAACATAAAACCACATCTAAAAAGAGGCTATATGAATTCTTTATTACTAAACAGGAACAAAAAGAAAAAAATCGGGTTGCCTCCCAACAAGCGCTATCGTTTAACGCCCCTAGCTAGGCATAACGACAAGAATAGATCTAGGTATTACCATCTTTGGTGTGCAATCCATAAGTGGCTCTCATAATAGATTCATAAGGTAATTTCATTTTGTTTCTAGGAAAGTGTTCTATGCCTTTCCTTAACGGAAATTTGAATCTAATATTTCCATCTTTCATGTCAATAATTGCAGGAAAGGTCTACCAAGAATAATAGGACATGTAGGATTGCAATCTATATCAAGAAAAATGAAATCTACGGGCACATAATTTATATTTGCAACAATAAGAACATAATTAATCCTTATCATAGGTTTCTTAATGGTGGAATCCTGAAGGTGCAAATTTAAAGAACAATCATCAAATCCATGGAAACCTAACACATCACATGAAGTTTTTTGAATCGTGGAAACACTAGCACGCAAATCACATAAAGCATAGCATTCATGATATTTAATTCAATTTTAATAGTAGGTTCCCACTCATCATAAATTTTTCTAGGGAAAGAAACTTCTAGCTCAAGCTTTTCTTCATAGGATTGCATTAAAGCATCAATGATATGTTTAGTAAAAGCTTTATTTTGATCATAAGCATGAGGAGAATTTAACATAGATTGCAACAAGGAAATACAATCTATGAAAGAGCATTATAATAATTAAATTCCTTGAAATCCAAAAGAGTGGGTTCATTGCTATGTAAAGTTTTTACCTCTACAATCCCACTTTTATTAATTTTAGCATCAAGATCTAAAAACTCTGAATCATTGGGACGCCTTTTAGCTAAAATTGAGTCATCTCCAGTCCCCTCTTTATAAAGATTCATATTGGAAAACAAATATTTAATAGGAGACACATCAATCACTTTTAGATCTTCACCATTATTATCATGGAAACTAGAAGAATAATGATAGAGGCGAGGGTGTCCCGATCTTTCGATGAGATGATAACTATCGATTTGGTGGAGTTGACTTTGACGATCCGACTACAAACGTGCACGACGTTGCGCCTTAGCAATCGCTAAACCAACTTCGAGAGGTTATTGACCACGCCGGAGCACGATCAACCTAACCACGAAGGTCTATTCCTGCACGCAATCGAAGAACAAGCAAGAATATGATAAAGCAATCTGAATATTGCGAATATATATGAAGTATTGATAAAGGTGGGGATCCGGAAGCGGTCTTGGTCTGGTCGTTGGACACAAACGAAGTACACGAAGTTGCAATGGCTAACTTTTAACTAAACAAATCCCAAGGAAAAAGCTACTAGATGGATCTACTTATATAGGAGCAAGGGGTGGCGGCCAAGGAGGTGGGAGGACGTCCCAAGGCAGCCTAGAACTAACCCTAGGTCGTACAAGGCTCATGGGCCCAAGTGGAGGTGGTGCAACACCTTTGGACTTGTTGTTTGATTCGGATTCTGCTGCAGCGTCAGATTGTTTCGTCCATATCTCAATGCTCCGGACGAATTTAAAGGTGATTCCAATTGGAGTGGAAAGAGGACGAAATCTAGTTTCCAAAAAATAAAGAATCACCCAATTCGGAGTCCGTATGAAAAAGTTATTGCCGTTTTGAGTCAGGTATGTCTGTGCAGTCCGAATCTGAATCCAGAACGTGAGAGACTTGGACTCTATCTTCTCTTGGACCAAAAGTGACGTGAAAGAACTTTTTGAACAGCAAGTAAACATCTCTTTCTCCCTTATCTTCATATGTGTGTTGTACAAATGTCCCATACACCTGCAATTAGACAAAACACAAAAGTGTGTGAAGTATTTTTGTTCTGGATAACAAAAATAGATTATTGAATAGTTTGCACTAGAAATCACCTGACAAATATGCATGTATGCAATATTTTTGGTCGTATCCAAGGTAGTCATGTCCTCATCATCCTCCCCTTCTTGAAAACAAAGCCGTCCTCGGCGTTGCTTAATCTGAAATGTGTCTAACAAAAGAGACAAGGTGTACATGTTGTATATGTATATGTCATCCATTTTTACTTCCCTTGGTTTTTGCACATATGACACATGTATAGATGAGTAACTTGCATAGTTCATATAATCTGAAGCCAAAATATTATCACTAGAAGTAGAAGACATGAAAATATTGCAACTCAATTTGCACATATAAGTGATGCTCTTATTCATATCAAAAGATTGACAATGTTCATCATTAAACCATCCCAACATTGGTGAATAAACCTTACTTGCATCTAATTTACATGCTACAACATGCTTAAATAGGCAAACATGCAATAAGTCTTTGGTCACAGAATCATCACCAAGATTAGAGGTTATATCAAAATGATTAAACATTGATTCTTTTGCATCAACAGTTAACTCAATGGGTGCACTCAAAATTGTTGGTATTTCAGTTGTTTGATCACATGACACATTCATGACAGTATCAAGATTCTCTAAAATAGGTGTTGTGCTCAAATCACCAGGTAACTGAACACATGATGCATTTAAGTTAACTAGGGATGCATCATTCTCATGTGAAGTTATATCATCAATATCTTTACTGTTACCTTGTCGCAAAGACGTAGCTGATGTAGGTACGGACGTTGACAATGCACCATACTCTTGAGATGATGTCGCGCTCACAATCCGAGGTGGGGCTGCTCTAGTAGGTGCAACTGTGGAGGAACCAACCGGCGGCGGTGAGCACGAACTGGAATAGTAGTCGTTGTAGTCACCCAATGCATCCTCCTGCATCTGTCTCTCAAAGGTACAAGCACGAACATACATACCAGTAATGCAACGGGGAATATACTGAAATCTTGCCTGAATATCATGGTTCAAACCACCAAAAAATCTATTCATTGTATCATCCTTAGATTCTTCTATGTCACAATGATGCATATAAGATTTGAACTCTTGGTAGTAAGCATGAACAGTGTTGTTGCCTTGTTTAAATTGTTCAAATTTGCGAAGCAATTCACGACGATAGTAAGGAGGGAAAAAATGTTGTCTCATTACATCTTTCAAATCTTTCCAAGTTGTGGGTTGGTTATCAATGTTTTTCTTACAATGCACATTCCACCAAACAGAAGCAAAACCAGTAAATGCTCTAGTGGCAGCTCGTACTCGCTCAAGTTCAGAAAAGTCATGGTGACTAAAAAGTTGTTCAACTTCAAGCTCCCAAGCTAGATAAATAGCAGGATTAAATCTACCCTCAAATGACGATAAAGAGATAACCTGACCATGTGCTTGTGTGTGTTGTCCCAACTCTCGTGATGGTGATGTTGTGTCCGTCGTCCAAGAACTTCTGTCTCCGGAACCTGTCATGATTAGTAGAAAAACAAGAAACAAAATCCGAGAATAATGTTCCTATGGACTACTAGGATGTGGTGGTAAAACGCTCACAGTATAGCAAATATCAAAGTCTTACAAGTTCTTACCATGCAGCAGGTGGTGACCGGCAACCAGCGGTGTCAAATAACTCCGAAGATTGAGTAAAGCGATTGCCAGGTGAGCGTATGTATACACGGTGTAGAAATATGTGGAGCTTGGAAGGCCAATATATGGTAGCAAAATATCAGCAATAATCAATTTAGAGATGCAATGTTGAATAAACGCTCACCGACGGTACTGTGCTGGTCCTAGGCTAGACCGTGCTAGAGACGCGAGCCTAGAACACTAAAAAAATCACGGCGCGACGCGTAACAAAGGCGGAGCACACTCTGAATATCTTTTTTTTTCTTTTTTCACGGAATTTTTTCACTTTTTTTCTCTTTTTTTTCTCTTTTTTTTCTTTTTTTCTCTCACTTTTTTTTCTTTCTCTTTTTTTTTTCACAAACAAGCTAGATAAGATGCAGATTGGATCTAGTGATGACGCGAACGGCCTGAAGTATGATTATGACAATGAATGATGGGGAGTACGTGGTGGAAATTGATGGATGGCGGTGGTGGACAACGGATGCAATAATGACGCGGTGGTGGTATATGGCAATGACAATGAAGATGGTGCGGCGGTGGCGTGACAAACTGTGAACAGAACTCGAAACTCTAAAGGACTAGACACTAAGACCAGCAACTCGACACGACGATGCAACCGATAATTCAATAATGCAAACAATGAAAAGAAAATTGCAAAGGCTCAGACTGGCTTGGACAAAAGGATGAATAGATCTAACTTTTTTTTGTGGCTTTTTCTTGGACAATAGGTAAGAAAAATAGATCTAATCTAGGGAAAACTGGAAATTCTCACCGAGCAACCTGAAAACTGATACCACTTGATAGAGGCGAGGGTGTCCCGATCTTTCGATGAGATGATAACTATCGATTTGGTGGAGTTGACTTTGACGATCCGACTACAAACGTGCACGACGTTGCGCCTTAGCAATCGCTAAACCAACTTCGAGAGGTTATTGACCACGCCGGAGCACGATCAACCTAACCACGAAGGTCTATTCCTGCACGCAATCGAAGAACAAGCAAGAATATGATAAAGCAATCTGAATATTGCGAATATATATGAAGTATTGATAAAGGTGGGGATCCGGAAGCGGTCTTGGTCTGGTCGTTGGACACAAACGAAGTACACGAAGTTGCAATGGCTAACTTTTAACTAAACAAATCCCAAGGAAAAAGCTACTAGATGGATCTACTTATATAGGAGCAAGGGGTGGCGGCCAAGGAGGTGGGAGGACGTCCCAAGGCAGCCTAGAACTAACCCTAGGTCGTACAAGGCTCATGGGCCCAAGTGGAGGTGGTGCAACACCTTTGGACTTGTTGTTTGATTCGGATTCTGCTGCAGCGTCAGATTGTTTCGTCCATATCTCAATGCTCCGGACGAATTTAAAGGTGATTCCAATTGGAGTGGAAAGAGGACGAAATCTAGTTTCCAAAAAATAAAGAATCACCCAATTCGGAGTCCGTATGAAAAAGTTATTGCCGTTTTGAGTCAGGTATGTCTGTGCAGTCCGAATCTGAATCCAGAACGTGAGAGACTTGGACTCTATCTTCTCTTGGACCAAAAGTGACGTGAAAGAACTTTTTGAACAGCAAGTAAACATCTCTTTCTCCCTTATCTTCATATGTGTGTTGTACAAATGTCCCATACACCTGCAATTAGACAAAACACAAAAGTGTGTGAAGTATTTTTGTTCTGGATAACAAAAATAGATTATTGAATAGTTTGCACTAGAAATCACCTGACAAATATGCATGTATGCAATATTTTTGGTCGTATCCAAGGTAGTCATGTCCTCATATTTCTATCACAAAGCAATCTTTTTTAGCACGCATCGTAGTGGTTCTTTCTGTGCACTCATGAATGGAAATTTTCATGGCTTTGGGAGACTCATTGATATCATGCTTAGGTGGAATAGATCTAAGTTTCAAAGAAACAACATCAATAGAAATTCTATCCATGTTCCTAGACAACTCATCAATCTTAGGCAATTTTTCTTCAAGCAAAGTGCTGAAATTATTTTGCGAAATCATAAATTCTTTAACACTAGTCTCAAAATCAGAGGGCATCTTTTTAAAATTTCCATAAGAGTTTTTGTAGGAATTACCATAATTATTACAGGAATTATTAGGAGATGGCCTAGAATTAAAGTTTCCTCTATACGCGTTGTTACCAAAAAAATTCCTACCAACAAAATTCACATCCATAGATTCATTATTATTCTCAATCAAAGTGGACAAAGGAATATCATTACGATCAGAAGAAACACTCTTATTAGCAAACAATTTCATAAGTTCATCCATCTTTCCACTCAAAACATTAATCTCTTCTATTGCATGAACCTTTTTACTTGTGGATCCTTCGATATCCCATTGATAATAATTAACCATAATATTATCTACGAGTTTAGTAGCTTCTCCTAAAGTGATTTACATAAAGGTGCCTCCCGCGGCCGAATCTAAAAGATTTCTAGAAGCAAAATTCAATCCGGCATAAAAAAATTGTATAATCATCAATAGATTCAAACCATGTGTAGGTCAATTACATATCATTAATTTCATCCTCTCCCATGCTTGTGCAACATGCTCATGATCAAGTTGCTTAAAATTCATAATATCGTTTCTAAGAGAGATGATCTTAGTGGGAGGAAAATACTTAGAGATAAAAGCATCTTTGCACTTATTCCATGAATCAATACTATTTTTAGGCAAAGAAGAGAACCAAGTTTTTGCACGATTTCTAAATGAAAATGGAAATAGCTTCAATTTAACAATATCATTATCCACATCTTTCCTATTTTGCATATCGCACAAATCAACAAAGTTGTTTAGATGGGTAGCGGCATCTTCACTAGGAAAGCCAAAAAATTGACCTTTCATGACAAGATTTAACAAAGCTGCATTAATTTCACAAGATTCAGCATCGGTAATAGGAGCAATTGGAGTGCTAATAAAATCATTATTGTTGGTATTGGAAAAGTCACACAATTTAGTATTGTCTTGAGCCATCGTGACAAACAATCAATCCAACACACAAGCACAGAAGAAGCAAGCGAAAAGAGACGAATGGAAAAGGGCGAATAAAACGGCAAAGGTGAAGTGGGGGAGAGGAAAACGAGAGGCAAATGGCAAATAATGTAATGCGAGGGATAAGAGTTTGTGATGGGTACTTGGTATGTCTTGACTTGTGCGTAGATCTCCCCGGCAACGGCGCCAGAAATCCTTCTTGCTACCTCTTGAGCATGCGTTGGTTTTCCCTTGAAGAGGAAAGGGTGATGCAGCAAAGTAGCATAAGTATTTCCCTCAGTTTTTGAGAACCAAGGTATCAATCCAATAGGAGACTACATGCAAATCGCCTAGTACCTGCACAAACAATCAAGAACCTTGCAACCAACGCGATAAAGGGGTTGTCAATCCCTTCACGTCCACTTGCAAAAGTGAGATCTGATAAAGATAAGAAGATAAGTATTTTTGGTATTTTGTTGTATAGATTGGAAAGTAAAGATTGCAAAATAAATGGCGATAGAAATTGGCAAGTTGATGATAAAATAATATGATGTAAAATAGACCCAGGGGCCATAGGTTTCACTAGTGGCTTCTCTCAAGATAGCATATATTACGGTGGGTGAACAAATTACTGCCGAGCAATTGATAGAATAGTGCATAGTTATGATGATATCTAAGGCAATGATCATGAATATAGGCATCACGTCCGTGTCAAGTAGACCGAAACGATTCTGCATCTACTACTATTACTCCACATATCGACCCCTATCCAGCCTGCATCTAGAGTATTAAGTTCATAAGAATGGAGTAACGCATTAGGTAAGATGACATGATGTAGAGGGATAAACTCAAGCAGTATGATATAAACCCATCTTTTTATCCTCGATGGCAACAGTACAATACGTGTAGTTTCCCTTTTTGTCACTTGGATCGAGCACCGCAAGATTGAACCCAAAGCTAAACACTTGTCCCACTGCAAGAAAGATCAATCTAGTAGGCCAAACTAAATCGATAATTCAAAGAGACTTGCAAAGATATAACATCATGCATATAAGAATTCAGAGAAGAATCAAATAATATTCATAGATAATCAAGTTCATAAACCCACAATTCATCGGCTCTTAGAAAACACACCGCAAAAGAGTATTACATCGAATAGATCTCTAAGAACATCGAGGACAACTTTGTATTGAGATCCAAAGAGAGAGAAGAAGCCATCTAGCTAATAACTGTGGACTCAAAGGTCCGTGGTAAACTACTCACGCATCATCGGAGAGGCTATGGTGTTGATGTAGAAGCCCTCTGTGATCGAATCCCCCTCCGGCAGATCGCCGGAAAAGTCCCCAAGATGGGATCTCATGGGTATAGAAGGTTGCGGTGGTGGAAAAGTGGTTTCGTGGCTCCCCTCGCTGTTTTCAGGGTATAAAAGTATATATAGGTGAAAGAAGTAGGTCGGTGAATCTACGAGGGGCCCACGAGGGTGGGGCCTCGCCTACCCCTTGGGCTCACCCTCCTGCCTCGTGGCCGCCTCGTTGCTTCCTTGACTTCCACTCCAAGTCTCATGGATTGTGTTTGTTCCAAAAAAGATCCTCGCGAAGGTTTCATTCTGTTTGGATTCTGTTTGATATTCCTTTTATGCGAAACAGTGAAATAGGCAAAAAACAGCAATTTGCACTGGGCCTTTGCTTAATAGGTTAGTCCCAAAAATAATATAAAAAGGTATATTAAAGCCCATTAAACATCCAAAACAGATAATATAATAGCATGGAACAATCAAAAATTATAGATATGTTGGAGACGTATCAGAGGGTCTCTGTCTCCTCTTTCACTTCCCTGCCGGCGACAACAAGAACAAGAGGTTAGTCGGCAAAAGCATTGAAATCTGCTTAAAAAGATATCTACCACAAAGAAGAATCCTCCTTGCTCTTCCGCGATGAGCATGGAAGTCAAGTTGAACTCCGCGGGGGGAGGGGACTCCCGCCCTCCCTTTTGAGATAGAAGGGTGGAGCTCCCCGGAAGCTTCGGCACCTGCCGTGACATCAAGATCTTAGGGGAAGGCGAGCTTTGCGAAGAGCTCGAGCTGGAACAGGGGCTGGACTCCTCCTCCGAGGTCACCGGCTGTTTGGCGGAAGGTGCCTTAGCTTGAGCGAGGCGAGGAGATTGGCGACACGCCACCTCAGCCTTGGTAGCCTTGGTGGAGATCTTCTTTACCTTATTGGTGGGTGGCACCGGGTTGGAGGTCACCCGGTCCCCGGACTGCGGCACGCCTCCGGGTACGCTGGTCTGGGTCCGGTGCGGGGGCTTGCGATCCTGCTGCAAGCCATTCCTCTTTAGGGGCCGCTGCCGCGCTCCCCTCCCTCTTCGCCTCCTCTCCCTCCTGGAGCTCCTTCGCTGCCATGGCTAGAGCGTCCAGCCCGGCAAAGTTATCCCCGACAAGCTCTTCCTCGGCAGTGTCTTCTGTGGCTTGCGCCTTGCTGCCTCCCTGGGAAGAACTCTCGTTCCCAGCCTTCCCTTTGCCCTTCCCGCTGTTTGCGGCCATCTCCATTTCTGCGCGGCGGGCATCCTTGTCCTCCGCAACTCCCTTCAGGATATACGCAACCTCTGTAGCAGAGGTGCGTTTCTACATTCCATCTTTGACCCTGGTGGCCTTCTCCACCAAGGTGCTCGACCACTGGAGCTCTTCGTCAAGAGAAGGGAGCCGCCAAGTGCTCGATACTCCCTCGGCGTTGCAATCCGGCATCCATTTCAGTATTTGATCCCGGGCAGAGTTGACATTCAGGGGAATGATGGTTGCCGAGAGCTTGAACATCTCGAAGCAACCAAATAGCTAGTCACACAACCAAGCATGGCTATAGACTGACAAATTGTTGGCCATGCCCGGCAGTAGCCTCATCCTATCTGCAACGCCACCATATAGCCACACATGCCTATCCCTTTCTACAGCGGTCAGTGAGATGCGGTGGAGGAGGAAGTCTGCCCCCACGTGCTCGATGGTTAAGCCGGCAGCCGCCAGGTGGATTATCCTATTAATTGTCGGGCGCAACCTATCATCAGAAAAGCCCTTGGCTCTCCAATCCTTGCCGCGCTCAATGCACACCTGCCGCGCTTCACAAAACTCGGGTGCTTCCTTACCCTTGATCCAACACCAGTCCCCTCTCCAGTCATCCCACCTCTCGCGTTGGTACCCAGGAAGATAATTCTTCTTCGACCGAGGTATCCAGCTGATGATCCTGGAGTGGTAAACTTTGCTCTCCACCCGTGGTACGAAGTAGTGTCGGAATAATTCCACATTGGGCTTCACCCCGACAAAATTCTCGCACAAATGCATGAAGATGGCCATCGTCGGCATTGCATTCGGCATAAAATCAAGGAGGTGAAATCCATAGATGTTCATGATTGCCTCAAAGAACTCAGAAAAAGGAGGGCATAGACCGCAGATGAAATAAGCAGTGAAGAACCGATAAGAATCAGGGGGATTCACCTCTCGCGCTTCGTAGACCACTGGTGCCCCGTGCCATTTCTTGAGGGGCCGCCCCCATGGGTACCCGTACTTCGCCTGAAGGACGAGGCTGCTCAAGGTGGACAGAACGAAGACGACGTCCTCGCTCTGCTTCTTGTTCTGCTCCGCCAACCTTTTGTTCCTCTCGGCGGCGGGCTCCTTCCCCGCGGTCGTCGGCTTGTTCTTGTCCGCGGGTCTCTTCCCCATTGTTGTGGCAACACGAGAATGATTCGTTGTAGAAGATGGCAGAGGAAAGAGAAGCGAGATGGGAAACTATCGCTTGGCTTGCGGAGGAAGAAGATGGTGGAGCGGGGCGAGAGACATATGTATCGTGATGCTCCGATTTTCCCTGCTCTTAAGAGGGGGAAAGTGGGACAGAAGCGTGGCGCGTTAGAAAGTTATCGTTTTACCATAACTGCAATAGTCCCACGACCCCACAAAACGCAATAATTACGTGATAGTGGACGCTGGATTGACTAGTCGTCATGGCAAACCGTCATGCACAACCCTCTCCTGCCACGTGTCCGCGTACTGTTTGGGGCCTAACCCAACATGCCATGCGACACGTGTGGCTCAAGCCCGGGGGCTTATGTCGGGGAAAACATACAGGGGCATACATTTTTCGCTGACTCGTCCACGGACAAGCCAGATATTTGAAGAACCACATGCAGCCCAGAGAGACCAAGATCAAGCCAGAAGAGCAAGATATCGGCAAGAGAAGGGCCTCCCTTGCCGGGCAAGCGAGCCCGGCATGGGGCGAGGCCACCACCAGAAGCAAACAACCACGACTCTCCGGCAGAGCCTGCCGAGGCTCACGGGGGTTGAACCACCCGACTGACCACTCAAGCACGACTCGCATCGTCAATCGACGCGGTGTCGAGCCGCAAGGTGATTAAGTGGCAGCCGTTCTCCACATGGAAGCCATTTCCTACAGAAGAAACCCACAGATGACACCGGTCCTACGACGTGTTAAGGGAATAGGCGCGGAGCTGGCGAGATAGACCGGAAAGCCTTGCCGGGCAACCAGTGATGTGACACTAAGCGGTGCATTTATGCACCCGGTCATCCCACGGAGTTAGGTATGATAGCACTGTTTGCTATCATATCAGTGGATAATGACCACTTTGCCACTGTGGTGACCCCTTAATGTATAAAAGGAGGCCCATGGCACTCGTAGGAGGGGCTAGAAGGTTAGAAAGTTGACAACCCCAAGCCACGATACACGCGTACACGTTGCGGCCCTGGGGCAAACCTTGTCGGGCAAGTGTACTACGCATCACCACACTCATTCCACCATCAATCCACCAAAGCAGCAGGAGGGCTTTACGCCTCGCGGCGGCCGGAACCTGGGTAAATTGCTTGTGTGCTTTCTACCGCGCTGCCGTGCGCAGATCTGCTCTTTGTGCAACACGATGTCCCCTCGCCGAACCAGCAAGCGACCACCCGGTCACATAGGTGGTCGCGGATATCTCGCGACAGACGCCGAAGCCCTAGCAGCCTTTAAACATAGCGTTCACGATGGATGGCTTGCCCGACACCTCAGCCAGTAGAAGCCGAAGTCTATGATAGCTCTTACCACACTCATGACCCTCTTCTGCGCTGGAGAAGACAACTAGTTAGCTCATAGAAGCAACGGTACCAGCGACCCTGGCACCTCCGAAGCCAGGGATGGCAACGGACAACCATGATGTAACAAACACAAGCGTCGGAACAACATTGAAGAAACTGAAGATACAAAGGTCAACGCAGGATTCAGTGGCACTAAACCCGGTCAGCGAAAGAAGCCATTCAAAGGAAACAGGGACGGCCCATCTAGTTTGGACAAAATACTCGACCGGCCTTGCCAGATTCATGGTACCCCCAACAAGCCTGCAAACCATTCCAACAGAAACTGTTGGGTCTTCAAACAGGCCAGTAAGCTAAATATCGAACATAAGGGGAAAGAGCTGCCAAGCGAGGACAATGACGAGCCCCGCCCACCGAACACAAGGGGACAGAAGAAATTTCCCCCTGAGGTGAAAACAGTGAATATGACATATGTCACTCATATCCCCAAGAGAGAGCGCAGGTGCGCACTAACGGATGTCTACACTGTAGAGCCTGTCGCCCAAAAATTCAACCCATGGTCGGCTTCTCTGATCACCTTCGATCACAGGGACCACCCGACCAGTATCCGTCATGGAGGTTCGGCAGCCCTGGTCCTCGATCCAATCATTGATGGATACCATATCTCATCCGAGTCCTTATGGACGGTGGTAGTGGTCTTAACCTGATTTATCAAGACACTGTTCGTAAAATGGGTATTGACCCATCAAGAATCAAGACTAGTAACACCACCTTTAAAGGAGTGATACCCGTCGTAGAGGCCCACTGCACGGGTTCATTAACATTGGAAGTAGTCTTCGGTTCACCGGATAACTTCCGAAGTGAAGACTTGATCTTCGACATTGTCCCCTTTCGAAGTGGTTATCACACACTGCTCGGACGAACTACCTTCGCTGCTTCAATGTAGTCCTGCACTATGCTTAATTAAAGCTCAAGATGCCCGGACCGCATGGCATTATCACAATTAATGGAAACATGGAGCTCTCCCTTCGTACTAAAGAGCATACCGCGGCCCTCGCAGCCGAGGTGCAAAGTGGCCTCATCAAGACCAACACTTCATCGTCCAGCAAGACCCCGAACAATGCTAAACGAGTCTGGCCTGCTCTGTAGAACGACAGCTCGATGGATCCAGAGCTGGACTAACAGTTTCGCCTCCGTCGATCGCCCCATCTAACCATGGCATATGTACCGCATGTGCATAACTACGCACTTAAAATACCTTGGGCAACGATGGGGGCACACTTCGGAAAAGGTCTATAGTGCGGCTCAACCCTATTTGGATCTCAACCCTTTTTTCCTTCCTTTATTTCCTTATATTACAGGTTCGTTAAAACCTAATCACCTTACAGTCATACAAGGGCTCTTTCCCAGGCCCCTTTTGTATAAACGATCGTCGATTTCTCCTCTCAAAGGATCTTGCAACAAGGCAAAAGCGGCGTAGATGTGCGGCACTGTCAATGGGATCTTCAAGACTACCTTTTCTTTTTAGGCCCTGTATACAGCTTCCCCTTGTTTACAAATTCTCGGCATGTAAAATAGCCTTGATGTTTTTGGCATTATCTGTAATAACATGTTTTGACGTATCAAACAGATTATAACGGAAACTGTTTTTTTTTGCCAACCCCTGTTCGTTGTTGGTTTATTTCATAATATGTATTTCCTCTTTGCTTAGATTGCCATATTTACTTTGGTACGGCTTAAATGTCGGGGGCTCTATTCGTCCACGTATATTTTCAAAAGTCTGAACACTTCTAGAGTATACTTCGGCGTCCCGAATATTGCAGTATATGCATCAGCTCTGAATCATGTCTTTGGTCAATAGTTGGGTTGCCCGGCTCCTGTGATTACCACCTTATGTTCCGCTCGTTCGGCTAAGGTAGTAAAGGGAGAACTACTGCGATTGTGTTTCTGGTTTGTCTGGTCAAACACCTCAATAGAGAAAGCCGAAAACTGACTGTCATGATATGGTGAGAGCTGGTCGGTGATTCGGTGACTTGCTACAGATCTTTTGCGATTTACTCCGTATTATACGAAGGATTGCCTTCGCTCATTTATGCACCTAAGGCATCCTAGATCGGATGGCCGCATATGTAGCAGGGGCTAGTACTTAGCCCCACCGTCAAACTCCTATGGCTAAGTGAAAGTAATAAAGCCGCATAGTTTGATTGCCTAGTTCGCTGCGCAGACACCTCCTTTACGGACCAAGACGTTGACTCAAGTGTGATCACGCGCTATCCAGAACACCCTTGTAGCATCTACGTGGGGGCTGAAACCGATGACTGGCAAACTTTCAGAATTAAAACGGCCGCACAGGAGGAAAATAATTTCAAATAAAGGCATAAATATATTACAAGCCTTCATTCATAAAACAAAGTCTCGATAACCATAATACATTCACTGAAACATGATATCCTTTGAGCATTGGCCCTCTACTATTCAAGCACCCGCCAGGACATCGTCAAAGTACCGCTCCGGCTTGCGGTGGTTCTTGCCTTCGGGCGGGCCTTCGGTTGCCACGTCGGTGGCCTTCATCTTCGCCCAGTGCATCTTGACATGGGCAAAGGCCATCCGCGCACCCTATATGCACGTCGAGCGCTTCACAGCTTCAACTCAGGGCAGCGCATCGGTGCGTCGCCTCACCAAGGCGAAGTAGCTGCTAGGAATGGGTTCGGTTGGCCAAAGCCGAACTTTGATGTCCTTCATGGCCAGTCCGGACATCCTATGCAGCTCCGATAGTTGCATCATCTGGTTGTTCAACAGTGCTGGATGCTCCGGTGCCAGGAACTGTGACCAGAACAGCTTCTCTGTTGTGTTCCCCTCCTGGGCTCGGAAGAAGTGCGCGGCGTCGGCAGAACTCCTAGGAAGATTTGCAAAGGCATCTAGAGAACTCCAGAGTCGAGTGAGAAAGGCATATCTTTGACTCCCAAATATACTCTACAAAAGAAAGGGCTTACCACCCGCAATCTGCCCGGCCTGCCGGATCTCTTCACGAGCACCCCGGGACTCAGTCCGTGCCTCCTTGGCCTCATTGAGGGCTTTGGCGAGTTTGTCCGCTTGGGTTGTAGTCTTCTCCTCCAAAGCCTCGCATTTCCCAACGGCGTCCTTCAGCTTTTGCTCCACTTCAGCCAGCCTCTCCTCATGTTGGCGGCAGGCGACCTGTTCGGTCTTCATTTCCGCAGGCGCTTTGTCAGTGCCTGTGCAAGGGCGCTCTTGAGGGTCTCGACCTTGGCCACGCTACCTGCACTCATAATCACAGCAGTACATGAGTTACACTCTGAATTTGCATATCACTTTGGATGTATGATCAAACTCTTTTAAACATACCTTGTGCCTCATCGAATCGCTTCTTCACACGGCCGGTCTCATCATCAGCCAGCTTCAATTTTTGATTGAGTTCAGAAACTTCAGCGACCTGGGCGGTTGCCGCCAAGAGGGAAGCCCGTTATAAAAAAAGAAAAGTACGTCACCTCTTCCGAATACTATGTGATCCTCTGTTCAACTTTTTTCAAAAACCGGACAGAGTTTCAGGGGCTACTATATATATACAGGTATATTTCCTTCATATCAAAAGCGTCTAAGAGTATTACGTCGTATACCTCGAAGCCTGTTAGCAGGCTGGTGAAGGCTTCATTTAGCCTGCTCTTGGTGGACTGAACCTTCTCAACCACCACACCCATCAGGGTGCGGTGCTCCTCCATGATGGAAGCACGTTGTAGTGCTTCCATCAGAGCATACGGCGCCTCCCGATTAGTGGAGGTCGCTGTCGGAGCTGATGCTCCCCCCTCCTTCAAAGGGGGATTCTTGCTCGATTCCAGAGCTATATGGTCTCCAAAATAATGTTTGGCTGGGGGCCGGATTGGTCAGAGCCCCTGCCGTCGGTCGCCATAGGGGTTGCACCCCCATGTTTTCGGCAGCCGAGGTATCACCCTCGAGCGCCATCTCAGCAGCCTCACTCACCCCTCCGCGGCCTGGAAAGGTCCTTCGGGACAACACCTCGGTGTCATCCGTGATGATTCGCAAAGAGGCTCGTGGAGGTGTCTCGCTCTCTGCCATATCTGGTGGCAGAGAACTTCCCTCGGATAGCGACGGGTTGGGGAGGTCGCGAGCAGGACTGAAATACACACAACATAATACGTTATATTAAAAACATAGAGGACCGGATACCTGTAATGAATCCTTTGGTACTTACGATTCGGCAAAGGGCTTCACCCTGGGAAGCCTCTTGGGAATGGGTTCAGCCTCTGAATCCGAACCATCCGAGAGGGTCACCTTCCCCCTCTTGGACGCCCCTCCTCCGGGTCTGTCGAGGTTGTCCTCTTCTTGTTCCTCCCCTTGAGAGGGGAGTCACTTTTCGCCTCCTCCTCCTCTTCATCTTCATCTCCCTCATGGGAGGAGGGGATTTCGGTCTCTCCGGACACTGCGCCCAAATTACCCTTATGGCGGAGGCCCCCTTGGCCTCCTTGCTCTTCTTCTTCTTGGCCTCCTTCTCGGGCGCCTGATAGGGCACCGGGACCAGCATCTTCGTCAGCTGGGGTGTGGCCGGATCTTCAGGCAGCGGTGCCGGAGACTTGATCCGCTCCGCCTTCGCTATCCAGCCCTGTACGAGGGACGAAAAACTCATTATCCCTAATAATTTATGGACCGAATGTATGTTCAGGAATAACACACTTACTGGTGTGGCTGGATTCTCGCTATCGAGGCCGATGTCTTCAGTCTTCTTCGGCCATGCTTTCTGGGCCGTGAAGAGCAGCTTCCAAATATCTTTGTGCGTTGTGCCGAAGAAGTGCTTCAGGGTCCATGGATCTTACGGATTGAACTCGCAGATGTGGGAGGGTTGGAGTTGGCAGGGAAGGATCCGGCGGAAGAGCATCACCAGATTCACGTTTGTGAGACTGGTGTTCTTGCCTATCATGTTTGTGATGCGCTTTTACGGCATCAACACTTCTGCCGTGGATCCCCAGTCCAGACCCTTGTTGGTCCACGACGCGAGCTGCATAGGGGGCCCGTATCTGGACTCAGGAGTGGCCGCTCACTTGGCGTCGCGGGGTTCGGTGATGTAAAACCACTCCTGTTTCCACACCTTGACGGTCTCTGTCGGTGTCAAAACTGGCGGATCTCGGGTAGGGGGTCCCGAACTGTGCGTCAAGGCCGGATGGTAATAGGAGACAAGGGACACGATGTTTTTACCCAGGTTCGGGCCCTCTCGATGGAGGTAATACCCTACTCCTGCTTGATTAATATTGATGATATGGGTAGTACAAGAGTAGATCTACCACGAGATCAAGGAGGCTAAACCCTAGAAGCTATCCTATGGTATGATTGTTGTGTATGGAGTTGATTGGCCTACGGACTATAACCCTCCGGTTTATATAGACACCGGATAGGGTTAGGGTTACACAGAGTCGGTTACAATGGTAGGAGGTCCTGAATATCCGCATCGCCAAGCTTGCCTTCCACGCCAAGGAAAGTTCCATCCGGACACGGGACGAAGTCTTCAATCTTGTATCTTCATAGTCCAGGAGTCCGGCGAAGGTATAGTCCGGCTACCCGAACACCCCCTAATCCAGGACTCCCTCCGTCTCCACGAAGGCCCCATTAGGCCAAGTGGTGTTGGGGAGCTTTCTCACCATGGCACCACAGCAGTCCGCATGCTGCACGTCGATCACCTTCAGCTTCACATTGAAGACTTTTAGCCATAGGCCGAAGTGTGGGGGGATGCGGAGTAGCGCCTCACACACGACGATAAATGCCGAGATGTGGAGGAAAGAATTTGCGGCTAGATCATGGAAATCTAGCCCATAGTAGAACATGAGGCCGCGGACAAAGGGGTGGAGGGGAAACCCTAGCCCGCGGATGAAGTGAGGGATGAATACAACCCTTTCATCGGGCTCTGGGGTGGGGATGACTTGCTCCTTGGCAGGGAGCCTATGTGTGATGTCCGCAGACAGATATCTCGCCTCCCAGAGCTCCTTGACGTCCTTCTCCGTGACGGAGGAGGCCTCCCACTTGCCCTTCGAACTAGATCCGGACATGGCTGGAGAGGTTGGTGGCGGTGGAAAAGATTGAAGCTTGGGCGCTAGAGCTTGAGGATGGGAAAATATGAGAAGGAAAAAGGCATGGGGAGAAAAGAGGGATCTTTATCCACTTATATAGGCAATGAATATCAAATGCCCCCCCCTAAAGCCTTAAAACTCGCCTATTCCCAAGGGGTCGTGCGAGTGGCATGGTTGGATTACCCAAAACCGTATTGATGAGGATCCCACGATAAGCGGACACGATCTCTATTTTGGCAAGACGTGTTAGTAGAGGTTGTGCATCGAAACGCGAAGCGGGAGGTGAAAAAATGGTTCAAAATGATAAAGGGGCCCGACGTGACGTTTCGCCGAAAAGTTGTCAGTTGACAGACATTATTTTGATTAAGTATTTTGCCTTCATGGCTAAGGGTTGTGACTATTATGCAGAGCCGGATACAGTTCTTTTGTTTAGAAGATTGCTTTGAAGTATTCGGGAGGAGGAACCCGCCTTGCAATGCCAAAGATAACCCGCGTGCCGAACATATCGTCATTAAAGACTGGTTCAGGGGCTATTGAGGGAGTCCCGGATTAGGGAGTCCTCTGGTGTCCGGGCTGTGTGATATGGTCCGGACTGATGGGCCATGAAGATACAAGGCAGAAGACCTTCCCCATGTCAGGCTAGGAGACTCTTATGCGTGGATGGCAAGATTGGTGTCCGGATATGTAATGCAAACCGACTTTGTACAACCCTAGGCTCCTCTGGTGTGTATATAAACCAGAGGGTTTAGTCCATAGAGGCTATCCGAATTCATATAAGCTAGACGGCTAGGGTTTAGCCATTACGATCTCGAGGTAGATCAACTCTTGTAACCCTTATAGTCATCAAAGAAAATCAAGCAGGAAATAGGGTTTTACCTCCATGAAGAGGGCCTGAACCTGGGTAAACATCGTGTCCCTTTTGTCTCCTGTTACCTTCGATCCTCACACGCTCAGTTCGGGAAGCCCTACACGAGATCGGCCGGTTTTGACACCAATAATGGGGAACTGTTGATCGGGTGGGGTGTGGCATACCGCAAAACGGAGGAAACGGACTTGTGTTGGAGCGCCTACGGTCAAAATGGGGTCCTGTTCATCCACCGTCTACTGCCTCACTCCAGCCTCCACGGGCTACTGTTCATCCATCGTCGACCTCCTCTAGCCTCCACGGAGCTACTATTCATCCAGCATACACCGACTACTGTTCATAGAGCCTCCACGGGGTCCTGTTCATCCACCCCAACCGGCTTGCGTGTGGCGGTCTCCTCGGGGTCCTGTTCATCCAGCGGCAAAGGCCTACTACCACGGGATCCTATTTGACCAACCCACACCGGGAACTGTTCATCCCCAGCCAACCAATCGGCTCGACTCACCATGTCTCGACTCGTTCTACGTACCGCGCGCACAGTAGCAACAGTCGATATTCATTGAGAGGCAACCCAACACTGGCTGGCTACATCTCACACGGAGGATCGATCGGCTTCAGTAAGCATCAGCAGTGATCAATCGCTCGGGTTTAGTTAGCAGGAGGAGCGAAGGAATTGCTCGGGTATAGTCACCAGCGAATGAATTACTTGCGTTAGGTTAACAGCCAAGGGATCGATCGCTCGGGTTCAGTAATGTGCGATCGCTCCAGGTTCAGTTAGCCAGTGCCTCAGACACACGCGCGTACATGAGAGAAACGCGCAAACCACAATGCATCGCTCGGCCCCGACCACCCACCTTAACCGGGAACTCCGTGATATTTTCCTTACCCTCGCTTCTACCATGATTTTTTCCGTCATGGACGGCCCAAAGAAAGTCATGCAGCTACGTGTCCGGCTCGACCAGGACGAAAATCCCATTTTCTATCATGATTTTTTGTTATAGAAGTAGGAGCCCACCACATCTATGATGATATCGGGTTTTGTCACAATTATCGTCATAGAAGTGTCATAAGCATGACAAAAAAATCGTTCGACGCAAAATGTCACGAATGTGTCTTTTTTTTGTAGTGCAGGCTGCTGATCATGGTTTGGCTTCTTTCCAGAACTTCCATTTCCATTTCCATTCCCATTCCCATTCCCATTCTTCGCCTTGGGACATTTGATGGCGTAGTGTCCGATTTTCCGGCACTTGAAGCAGGTAATTTGACTTAGATCTTTGTTTGCTGGTGTTGTGGGGTTGGAACAATTCTGATTGCCATTTCCTCCATTCCCATTCCCATTCCTATGGCCATTATGGTTATGTACATTGCCTCTGTGCTATGAATGTCCTCCATGGTTATGGTGATTGTGTTCACCATACTTTCTAGATCCTAATCCATTATTTCCTGAGTATGGGGTATAGCGGGGCTTCTGCTGAGCTCCAGAGTTATACTTTCCATGTCCGTACTTCCTCTTGCGATTCTCTATCTGCTCCTGCATCCCTTCCAGAATGAGAGCCTTGTCAACCAACTCTTGAAAGTTATTAAAGGTAGCCATGATCAATTGAAGTCCCAGATCATCATTCAGTCCCTCCAGAAATTTTCCTGTTTAGCGTCATCTGTGGCCACATCCCCTGGAGCATATTAGGCTAACTTGCTGAACTCATCCACATACTGAGCCACTGAATTTCTTCCTTGGTGTAGGTTGCGTAATTCCTCTTTTTTAAACTTATGGCTCCAGTTGGAACACGGGCAGTGCGGAGAGCCTCCTGAACTAATCACATGTCACATTGTCCACGGGAAAGGTGGTGGTGTAGTTCTCCCACCATGAAGCTGCAGGTCCATCCATTTGATGTACGACAAAGTGTACCTTCCCAACATAAGTGCCTCTTGCGGTGGGCAGCTCCCTTCCAAACTTATAGAGCCGGTCATCTGCGACAATCGACTCTGTGCTGCTCGAGAACATGGGTGGGTTCAACCTTAAGAAATGAGTAAGATTGTCAATTGGAGGTGGCGACGGTGGGTTTTTGTTGTTGTTGTTCTGGTTCTGGTTCTAGTTCTTGATGATCATCTGCATGAGGGCATTCTGGTTATGGAACAACTGGGTAAGTTCCGGTGGGAATCCCGGGTCACGTTTCGGAGGCATATGATGGGATTAAAGTGGGTGAGAAAATTAGAATAGAATAGGGGCCTAGAGAGAAAATTATAATAGTGATATGTAAATGAGGTAAATAAATTCCAAATCACACCATTCAATTACAATTAAAGGTTCACACAATCGGGTCTCAGCTGATTATTACAAAATCTCACGAACGGCATCGAACTACTCAGAAAACTCTAATAAAAAATCGGAATTCTAATATCCAAAATGGTGGTCGGTGATAACCCACAAGTATAGAGGATCAATTGTAGCCTCTTTCGATAAGTAAGAGTGTCGAACCCAACGAGGAGCTAACGGTAGAACAAATATTCGCTCAAGTTCTATCGACCACCGATACAACTCTATGCACGCTTAACGTTCGCTTTACCTAGAACAAGTATGAAACTAGAAGTACTTTGTAGGTGTTGTTGGATAGGTTTGCAAGAATATAAAGAGCATGTAAATAAACACTAGGGGCAGTTTCGGTAAAGAAGCAATAAAGTTAGTATAGTGAGTGTGGAAAGTGGTGGTAGGAGTTGCGAAATTGTCCCTAAGCAATTGACTACTTTACTAGACCGATAGCAAGTTTTATGTGGGAGAGGCCACTGCTAGCATGCCATCCCTGACTTGGAATTCTATGCACTTATGATTGGAACTATTATCAAGCATCCGCAACTACTAACATTCATTAAGGTAAAACCCAACCATAGCATTAAGATATATTGGTCCCCCTTCAATCCCGTATGCATCAATTTCTATGCTAGGTTGAAGCTTCTGTCACTCTTGCCCTCCAATACATAGTCCTATCAACATACAACTAACCCTAAGGTGTGATCCACGCGCACGCTCATATGATCGGCACCAAAGGACAACAACATAACCACAAGCAAATTAAACCAATCATAGCGATTCACCAATTACCGATAGGACAACGAAAATCCACTCAGACATCATAGGATGGCAACACATCATTGGATAATAATATGAAGCATAAAGCACCATGTTCAAGTAGTGGGTACAGTGGGTTGCGGGAGAGTGGACCGCTTTAGATAGATGGGGAAAGGAGAAGAAGATGTTGGTGAAGATGACGGAGGTGTTGGTGTAGATTGCGGTGACGGTGATGGCCCCGGCGGTGTTTCGGCGCCACCAGGAGAGAGGGGGAGAGAGCCCCCCTTCTTCTTCTTCTTCTTCCTTGACCTTCTCCCTAGATGGGAGAAGGGTTTCCCCTCTGGTCCTTGGCTTCCATGGCATGGGAGGGGCGAGAGCCCCTCTGAGGTTGGATCTGTCACTCTGTCTCTCTCTATTTCTGCGCTCCCCTGATTCTGCCCTTTCACCGTTTCTTATATTCCTAGAGATCCGTAACTCCGATTGGGCTTGGACACGATTTTTATCCGGATATTGGCTTTTCTTGCGGCGAAAGAAGGGCACCAACCGCCTTACGGAGTGGCCACGAGGGTCAGGGGCGCGCCCACCCCCTGGGGCGCACCCCCTGCCTCGTGGCCCCCTCGGGCATCGTCTCGCGTTGATTCTTCTTCCCAAAAATCACATATATTCCAAAAAAATCTCCGTTAGTTTTTATCCCGTTTGGACTCCATTTGATATGGATTTTCTACGAAACAAAAAACATGCAACAAACATGAACTGGCACTGGGCACTGGATCAATATGTTAGTCCCAAAAATAGTATAAAAAGTTGCCAAAAGTATATGAAAATTGTATAATATTGGCATGGAACAATAAAAAATTATAGATACGACGGAGACATATCAGCCGGCTTGAAGTTCGGATCGGTAGAAGACTCCATCGTGTCCTCGTCATCATCATCTTCATAATCGGCATCGCTGCTGATGAAGGATGCATCACTGTCATCATTGTGAAGGTCTTCTCCCTGGTCTAGCTTCTCGGCTCTTTCCAGCTTCTTCTTCAGCTTCTCGTACCATTCTAGTAGCACGCTGATTTCCTCTTCATATCCATGAATGGTTGCCTTGATTTCATCCTCTAGCTCTATATTCCGGGTGATCAGCTTCCGGTTGTTCTTCAGGCTGTCGTATCTGGTTCTCCAATCGGCAGATGTGCTACTCTAGATCTTGTATGTGTGATGTGATTGACTCATCTTCTCTGGTGTAGACTAGTTCTCCATAGCAATGCCTGTGTCCACATATCCTCTAGATGGTTCCCTCGAGATCCTGGCGGTATTCCTCACAAATGCATACAAACGTGTTTGTGCAGCAATACTCCTTCCTAAGGTCCAGGTTGGTTCATTGAACAAGAAATCAATATACCTGGTGGTATTTCCAAAGGTACTTCTGCGAATGTGGATGTCAATTCTCCAGCACTTCTCCTTCGGCAAGGTTGCATTGAAGGTTCCGGTGACGGTGGGCATAGCAATGTTCAGAAGCTTCACGATGTTCTTCAGGCGTTATCCGAAGGGCATGGTCTCGTCGGGCTGAACAAATTTGGTCTTGGGGGTCGACATCTATATTGTTGAAATAGAGAAGGATTATAAATGAATAGAGAAGAGCATAAGACCAATAGATAGATATGGAAATTGTAAGATAAGTTTTTCCCCATCCTATGGCTTTTCCATTCCGAGTGGTCGCGTCCTACAGTCAGCGTGTGCTCTGAATACCACCATATAGCTACCCGATCCCGATGGATCATAGTCTCTATGCTTAAGTGTCATCCCTGGATCGGTATGCTGACACACAAAGTACTCGAGGAATTATAACAAAGTTCATTCACACAATTTATTACATCGAGGTCCTCAAAATAGTATTTATTACATAAATATGGCTTAAGGCCATCTAGAATAATATAACTGCGAAAGCTTTGAAGATAAATTAGTCCATCCAACTACACGGCAAAAGTGAGCGAAGAACAGCGACTTATCGCACCTTAGTCCTCGTCGGAAACTCTACAACATAAAGACGTTGCACCCATGTAAGTCAGCACATGGAATACACTAGGAATGTCACGCTATAGAATAATGAAGAAAAAGACTATATATGCAAATTTGGCTGGTGGAGGCTCTAAGTTTAATTTTGCATAAAGCAAATTTTTTCCTACAACAAAAGAATGATTTTTTATTTCACTGCCAAGTTTATGCCATTATTGATAAGGTTCCTCCAAATCAATCCCAAAATTCCCAAGTTATTAATAACCCAATACATTAATTAAATAAAGTGATTATATCAACCAATAATTCAGTTCTAGATACAGAAAGTTGTCCATAACCGGGGACATGGCTAATCATGATTAGTTTATGCACTCTACAGAGGTTTGCACATTTTTCCCATAAGACTCGACCACCTCCATGATCGGAAGACCAAGACATAGTCTTTCTGAACGTGTTCCCCTTAACCCTGGATAGGTCGATGCACCTACTTTTCCCTACATCTTCTAGCCTACCCAAAAAGCCTCACACAAACTTACTCAACTATGCCACAACCCATATTGGCTTGTGCCTGCACACGAAAGTTTCTAGGCATGAAATATCATATGATCCCTTTCAGAGTGGGTGGCATTCCGTGGGGTGATCTCACGGGTTCTCCAGGATCCCCTAGGGCAAGCACTGGATTCTCCAGATGCCCCAACCATTCCACCAAGAGTTGTGTTAATGTTGCCACCTTAAGGTTAACCTAAAATTATTATTTATCTCTCACAACTTGCAAGAATCACACATACCACCCCGTCAACTAGCATGGCTAAGCAATATATAAGACATAACGAATATTCCCGGGGTGATCAAAAGTCATAGGTTCCTACATCATGAACTGCATAGCAATGCCAGAATTCCCAATCCTACTCACGCAAATTTGTAAGGGTGAAACTAATGCTTTGTAAAAACTGGGTATAGAAAAGTACGATCAATATGTTAAACTCTAAGTATTGGTAATACTCCACCTCACACTCTGTACAATCTGGCGTAAGGAAGCAATAACATACATAAGCATACAAGCAATAAATCAAAAATAAAATGAAGAAAACAATTATGAAAACTCCAAAAAGAACCAAGTGAAGATTATGTACATAATGTAGTTTTAATAGTAGTAAAAATATATGGTTTTGATTTTAACAGGAAGTACACATCACAAGCTTTGATTTGCAAAAAGAATCACCTAAAATGGAATTTCGAAACTCAAGTTATGGCCTAGTGAAGTTCGAATACAAATCTGTCCATTAATACCTTGTTCATCATACTCATAAATAGGTAGGGGCATTAGTCAAACCAAAAGACATGACCATATACTCATGTGACACCCCCGACTCGACCGTATACTAATCATACACGAAAACGTGTACGATCAAGATCAGGGACTCACGGGAAGATATCACAACACAACTCTAGACCCAAATGAAAAACATACAAGCTCCATATTACAAGCCAGGGGCCTCGAGGGCTCGAATACATAGCTCGATACATAAGCGAGTCAGCGGAAGCAACAATATTTGAGTACAGACATAAGTTAAACAAGTTTTGCCTTAAGAAGGCTAGCACAAACATCAACGATCAAAGAGGCAAGGCCTCCTGCCTGGGACCTCCTAACTACTCCTGGTCATCGGCGGGCTCCACGTAGTAGTAGGCACCCTCGGGGTAGTAGTCGTAGTCGGCGGGGGTGGCATCTAACTCCTGGGGGACACCATCTGGTTGCATCAACCGGAAAGGAGAAGGAAGGGGGAAAAGGGGGAACAAAGCAACCGTGAGTACTCATCCAAAGTGCTCGCAAGCATCAAATCTATACTAAGTATGCATTGGTATCAAATGGAAGGGTTGTATCTGTGAACTGAACTGCAGAATGCCAGAATAGAGAGGAAGACCTAGCCTATCGAAGACTAGCATCTTGAAGAAGCTCCAAGCATCTTGCATCATGTAGAAGAGTAAAGAATACAAGTTTAATTAACAATCATGTTGTAGCATTAATGCCCAGAGATCTTTCCTCGACTCCTTGCGAGGAAGCAATCCCAGAGCCACATAACTTCAGTATCCATTTCTAGTTGTATTAGATCAAGATATAAGTCTGAACGTCCATTACCATGGACATGGTATTCGAATAAAGATCTTCCTTAAAGGGGTGCACCACGTTTTCGAACACGCTCGATCACTCTGGCCGGACACACTTTTCTAGGTCAATGCCCGGCCTCGGAAGATCAACACGTCGCAGCCCTACCTAGGCTCACCAGAGAGGTCCCCGTGGTCTACCTCCTAGGCACTCCGGGGTCTGGGCCCATCGCCCGTTGCACTCCGGGTCGTTGCGAGCAGGGCAGACCAGGCTCCACCACTACAGGATGGTGCCGGCCCAGCCGTGCCGCAATGCTGAACTGGACATCTGAGAAAGCTTCTGCTGATACCACGACGTCGAGGCCCATATCTATTCTCGCGTGGTGGTTAGTGCGTAAAGGCCAAAGGTCAATTCAGAAGAAATACCCAAACCATAGTGTATTGTTAGCTCACGGAGACGAGCAGAGACTCACGATAATGTGAACCCATCGCCCCGTCTCGAGGAAATACGCAAGGGCAAGCCCAGCCCACACGAGGGCTGCCTGACTTCCCGGCCGTGCCTCGTAATCATATTGCGGGTGCTCTCCGGGCCCGCCCGACTTTCCCAAAGGTCTCAAGTAAATCCAAGGTAAGCGTGTGTCCAAACATCAAGGGTAAAACCCAAGGAATCACCCTCGGAGGATTCCACTCGATGTAATCATCAAGGTGAACGTAAGAGGAACCACCCTCGAGGTTCACACTTGAGGGGTTGCACGACAGAGCCGTATCGGGAATGGTGAAGGAGGAAATCACCCTCGAAGACCATGACCGAATAGCTACACTACAAAATTATCATCAGGAGTGCGTTATGAGGGATCACCCTCGGCACTCGATAGTAGCTCTGCAGAGTCGAACAACTAAAGGGGCGTGATGTGATGTGCGGTGTCGAGCTTTGGTCGTCGATCATGTAGCTCGAGTCATCGATGATGAAGCAGGGGCAGCAAGGATAAGTGGAGGTCACCGATGGATCACTAACCAACCTATACTAAGCAGTTTAGGATAAGCAGGTAAGGTACAACAGCAGGTACAAAAGCAGGCTATGCATCAGAATAGGAGCAATCAATAACAGTAGCAAAACCTAATGCAAGCATGAGAGAATGGAATGGGCGATATTGGGATGATCAAAGGGGGGCATTGCCTGGTTGCTCAGACAAGAAGAAAGGGTTGTCGTCGACGTAGTTGATCATAGCGGCATCAGCGGAAGTCTCGGGGTCTACCGGAGAGAAGAGGGGGAGAAACAGTAAATACATAGCAAGCAAGAGCATAACAGGACAACAGGCAGAGCTAGACGTGTTCTGACGCGGCGCTACACGTTACCGTCGAAGGGGGATAACATCCGAGAATGTTTCCCCAGGTTTAGCATTTTCGGACAAATGAAACGGAGGGGAAAAGTTGCATGTTCAGGTAGTTAGGGGCATGTGGCAGACGAACGGATCACGTATTCAGATTCGTCTCATCGTTCTGAGCAACTTTCATGTAGAAAACTTTTTGATACAAGTTACAGATTAGTTCATATTGATTTCCAAAGTTTTAATTGATTTCCTAATAATATTAATACTTAAGTTAATTCGAAAAAGGAGTATTATTACATCAGCATGATGTCAACATGACATCAGCAGTCAACATAGTTGACCAGGGTCAATCCTGACATGTGGGGCCGCTGAGTCATTGTTTGTTTGAACTAACTACAGTTTTAATTAACTAACTAGGTAATTAGGTTAAGTAACATGATTAATTAAGTTAATTAATTAATTAACTTTAATTATTATTTGTTAATTAATTTGTATTTCATTTTCTCCACTTTTTTTAACTACTAGGGCGTGGGCCCCATCTGTCATAGGCCCAGGGCCTAACGGGCTAACGTGCACGGGCATGGGCGCCGAGGCAGACGCCGGGCATCGGAACGGCCGCGGTGAGCGTGAGGACGTGGGCCGAAGCGCACACGCGCAACGGGGGTTTCAGGAGGGGAGCCGGACGAAGGGGGCTCACCAGCCCTGTAGGGGTGCAAAGGCGTGCTCGGGGGAGGGCCGGAGTAGCGGGGTGACGGCGCGCGACGGGGACGATGTCCAGCTCGGGGAGGAAGTAGCACGAGGGAGAGGCGGGGATGGCGTGGTCCGGTGCGACGGGGGCGGTTCTGGGCGAGGTGGCGGCGGGACGTGCCGGGCGGCAGCGTCGGGAGCGAGCGGCATGCGCGAGGAGAGGGAGGGCGGGCGCCAACGAGGGGCGACGACGTCGAGGACCCCCAGATCCAGGGGCGCGAGTGAGAGAGGTGTGGGGGAGAAAGTGGGGGAGTGGGGGGTCGTGCGGGGTTAGGGTTTCGGACGGGGAGGGGATAAGGGAGGCACCGGCTGGTCCTGGCAGGTCGGCCAGTCGGTGGCCAGCTGGGCCATGAGGCCTGGGGGGTGATGGCCAGCTGGGCCAGTGAGTTGGCCGAGGCCCAAGAGCAGGGGGTTGTTTCTTTTTCTTTCAAAAACTTTTCTGTTTTATTTATTTTTAGAGCATTTAGCCATTTTGTAAAAAGATGATTTCTCCAATAATATTACCAAATGATTATTTGCAACAACTTGAACATTTTTGTTTGCATGTTTGATTAATTTGAATCCTGTGTTTAAACTCTGTTTTGATTTTGAGTTGCGATTTGGACCAAGCGAAGATTAGCAATAGTAACATTGGTGACGTGGCACCATTAGCATGAGATTACTGTAGCATAATTATCCGGGCGTCACAATTCTCCTCCACTACAAGAAATCTCGTCCCGAGATTTAAGGGGGAGTAAGGAGGGAAAGACTCGGAAAGGACGGAGCTCAACACAAGGTAGGTACCAAGGGGCTATCTTAGTGAACGTGGTATAGAGGCATCTCTCGAGTTTGAAATTTAAGAAAGTCATCGAGAGCAAAGTAAGAAGGTGCAATAAGAAGTTTAAACCGGGTAGGCAATTGTTTGATGTCTGCAACAGAGTGCGAAAGAGGCTCAGAGCATCGAGAATAAGTATTGCATTTGATATCAGAACAGATCACAAGGAAGATGGCTCGCGAATTACATACGAAGCCAAGCCCGAGGGATAGCTTAGAAAACAAGGATGTATAGGAGAGTTAGGTTTCGATCCTGTGGAACTGTGGGTTATGGGCCCACCATGTGGGTTAAAAGCAGGAAGGGTGCTAACATTTTGTACGGTAAGGTAGCAAGACATGTCAGAGGACAACCTGTCAGTTATGTTGGCAACAACGTTGGTACCAAGGGCGAGGGACGAAGAGAACCATTTTCCTGCTCGTTAAGACGAGGCGGACCAATAGGCAAAGTTCTCGTCCATCGGTTGCTACCGGAATGTCATCAACAATAGTAACAAGGTCTTACAGATAGAGCTTGTACGCCGAGGTGTTACATAAGCAGGGAATTATCACTGCTCAGGTATGTTAGGTTCCAAGAAAGGTTAAACAAAACAAGGGAAAGGGAAGTGTAGACTTGAATCAGTTAACGGTGTCCTCTAGTGTCTAACAACTCAGAACCCGTGGAAAATTTGAATCGGCGACAAATAATAGTTGTGGAAGAACTCATCAGAAGTTACGTAGTTCCGTGATATTCTCGAGATACCAGTGGGTAATACTCGAAGGTAGATCAAAGTAGAGGTTGGACTAGTGAAATGATCTACAGAAGACAAGTACTTTAACTCGTCCGAGAAAAGCAATCGAAGGACAACAGTCATGGTCGGAACCATGGTTGCAAAGGACCAAACATAGATACAAGATGAACTTATCACAAGCGGATTATTATTATTGCAAGAACCTTCCATGATAAGTTCCACATCGGGTCCATGGGCATGAACACAAAGGTTCAAGGTTGACTCCCACTTCTCTAATGCACAACCTTTCATTCACTTCCCGTTTTCGATGAAGTCGTAGTGTTGAGATTTTATCTGGCATAACACCAGTAGAGTATGACCCATAGAGGTCTCCGGGTTCACACAGATTAGGGAAAAGGCATAGGTTCAACCCATCAGGGTCATCTTAGTAACATATACTATAAACTTCATGAGTAAATAAGCCAAGCCTGAAAGCAGAGTATGGTTGAGAAAGCAGAAGATACAATTTACCAAAGGCATTATGTATCCGAGGAAAGGCTCACAAGGTTACTGAATATGAAGGACGCTGTCTGATAGAACCCCACAAAGGATCTGGTGGTTCGCAAGGGATCTGATGTGAGCATCGGTACTCCACCAGAAAAGAAAGAATGCAAGGATATCAGATTATAGAAATAACTGACTTATTCAAAGCTCAAATTCAAAGGAAATATGATATCCAAAATGGTGGATCAGAAGCACAGGCTCTGATCAAAGACAGGTATGTTGAATAGACATAGATCGACAATCAATCAAGGTTTGATTTGTCGAACACCAGATCATGTCAGGGGTGACGTCTGAGCCGAAGGGAAGAATTCTAACTTTGATTGACGATTGCAAGCATTCACAAACATATCGAATCAAATGCTCAAAATTAAATATGACAAAGGATACTACTGAATATTGCCAGACATATGGAAAGCATCCACAATGCAAGAAGACAACGAGGAGCAAGAGTAATAGGTTTCTAAGGATTTTCGGAAGATCCGATAATATTCCAAAGAATTTTGTGAAACAGTGAACAACTGTGGACGAGCGGATACTCAGCAAGCGCGAGTAATTATCCGCAGGGGTATTCATGTGGCAAAGAACTGCAAGGAAGTAGGCTCAACGGATTCTCAGGACAGTAGAGAGTAATTCAAGGCATCTTGTAATAACAAGAGCAACTGGGGACGAAGGTATGAACGACAACGTAGGTAGTTACTCATAAGGATTTACCGGTGGTAGGATCGCAACGGCGAAGGGCACAGGGGTCTCGGGAAAACATCGGAGAGTATCTTCAGAATCTTCTGGTGCACCAAGCAATCATCTGGAGTGAGGGGCTCCCCGGGAGAAAGTATTTACGAGAACCTAGAGTTAGAGTTAGCAAAATCTTTTAACCCGAATAGAAAGAGATCAGATTACCAGAGTATAGACGAGGAATAAAAGATCCTAATACCACCCAATGGCGACGTGGGCCGATAAGCCACACAACCATGTTAGTAAAACCGTTTTTCTTTGACTAGACTCAACTTCAGCCAAGGAGATGGAAAGGGGGATCCTACAGGCAGTCGGCTCTGTCGGATCACGGGTTCCGGCAAACCCTTAAGGTTCGAACTTTGGGGTGCACGCGGAGATTATGCCCTCTACCTCTCCGTCTCGCAAGGATCTAAACTACAGAACGAACAGCACAAGAGACACAGGGTTTATACTAGTTCGGGCCACCATTGTGGTGTAATACCCTACTCTAGTTTGTGGTGGATGGATTGCCTCTTGGGCCGATGAGGATGAACAGTACAAGGAAGAACAGCCTCGCGAGGGTATGTTCTTGGCTAGGGGATGAACTGCTGGGGGAGTTCGATCACCCTTCTCTCTCTCTACGTGTGTTGCTAGCTCTGTTTGTGGATGCCACCTTCTAGCTAGTTTCTTCCTCTTTCTTTCTACCCTGGGGGTGGCTAGTCCTATTTATAGGCAAAGGCCCTGGGCCTCTTCCCAAATATTTGAGCGTGAAGGGCGCCAACAATTGGCCAATTCGAAGGGGAACATCTAGTACACTTATCCTGACTAAAGTTGGTCTTCGCCTGCCAAAGGCCCTGTGGTGACGCCGTTTTGGGCTCCATGGTGACCTCCTTCCCACCGTTGGACTGGTCTTGGTCTTGTTGCACCGAAATGGTGCCTTTGCTTAATCCTCTCGCCTGCGCTTGCCCCCTTTGCACCAAAGAGGAAAGGGAAACGCTGCGCGGGCTGGCGCCCGCCCGGCACCCTTGGTCGTCATGGCTTGCGTCATGGGCACCTCGCGAGGTACCCTGCCTTGATCCCTTCGCCTCCTCGTGAGCCATCCTGAGGAGGCCGTGCCTGAGGAAGCACCGTGTCGTCCGCCTCGCGAGGCTTGGCCCCTCGCGAGGGTCTTGGGTCTTGTGTTGGTGGAAATGGGCCGCGCTGGGCCCCCATTCGAGCCACGCCGTAGGCCGCAGGCAGGCAAGTCTGGGGACCCCCGTTCCCAGAACGCCGACAGTAGCCCCCGGGCCCAAGGCGCGCCCGGACTTGGCCGCACCGAGAGGCGAAAGGGCAAGGGCGAAGCGCCACGGGTCCTAATAGCCTGCGGCCTTGGGCGCCGCGTGGCGGTTTGACAGGACGTGGGCGTCTCCGCTTCCCCACGATGCCTTGGCAACTTCGTGACTTGACTAGTCCCTGCATGCGTAGATACGGGTCATTATTACCTACGATCGTGGTGCTCGACGGTTGGCCTCTTCCGGCTATAAGTGCGAGGCCGCATAAGCTCCGCCAGTCCACCCCTTCCCGCTTCTCTTCTTCTTCCTCTCCTTTGCCGCCCGCTGCTCGCATGGCTCCGAAAAGGTTCTCAGCCGCGGAGAAGGGGAAGTCTAGTCAGGCGGGGCCCGACTCCCCTCCGGCCAAGCGCGGCTGGGGTCGTCCCCGCAAGCATCCCGCGGTCCCCGCTGTGGCTCCTCGTGGGCACAGGGACGGTTCTGCGCGCGGTGGTGAGCGCTCGGCTGCCAAGGGGAGGCAGGCTATGGCTGCGCGCCCCCCAGGCCGCGCTTTCGCTCGGCGGAGGTGCTGCCGGAGTTCGTCATGTGGTCGGCGGACCCGACCAACACCTGGCTCCAGCTCCCCCGCTTCTTCATCAGCAAGCTGCCGGCCAGCGCCCGGTGCGGCTTCTGGCTTCAGGCTGACGGTTGCTGCAGTAGGGCCTCCTGGGTTTCGCTCGAGGTCTCCCCTTCTGGGAATGGGGCCCTGACCCGCTGCTGGCAAACGTTTGCCCGCGCGCGCGGCCTGGGCCAGCGGTGCATCCTGCACTTCAAGTTCGATGGTGACGCCACCCTCTACGTGAGGGTGTTTGGGGAAGATGGTCGCCGCGCAGGATGCTGCCCCGAGGGCGACGACCGTGGCCAGGGGCCTCGCTCCGACGATGATGGAGGAGACAGCGCCCGCTCCGATGGCAGCGCCCGATGCTCCCCAAGCTCCACGAACTCTTCTTCGGGCGGCTCCTCCAGCGGTGGCCGCAGCCAGCCCCCTCGCCGTTGCGCTTGCTTGGAGGGTGGCTATTCATCCGCCCGTCGCCGCGCCCTGGTGAAGCACGAGAGGGAGTCCGCATGAGCTTCGGAGGCATCCCGCGTCGCCTCTGCAGGCCGATGTGAGGCAGGCCGCGCCGGGATCGCCCTTTTCTTTTCCTTTTGCTCCCTGTGTAAGACAAAACAGTTGCATGGAGCCCCGTGGGGGCGCGTTGAGAATCATCGCCGTTGTATCCATTACCTTGACTTTGTTGTTGCGCTTCTCAACTATTTGCCCTCGCGTAGGTAGTTTGCGGACCCAGCCGGGGGCGACCGACCCAGGCCCTGTGTGCGTGTCCCGGTGCCCGGGGGGCACGGACTAGAGGGGTGCCCCTGTAGAGAGCCCGGGCCGTGAAACCTTCAAGCGGTTAGAGCAGAAACGCTCGCTAGGGCGTTCGAGTTCCGTCCCTCGCGAGGCCTTTCATGAGAAAAATCAAAACGAGGAGCGAAAATCGACGAACCACAAATCAACAACGGCAATAGTTTCGATAAGACTTCAGATGCAAGTAAACACGTCAAATGCGGAAAGCAAATGAAAAAGCCGCGTCCGTCACCTAATCTAGTCCTCGACGTCTTCTCACCAGCGCGGAGCTAAGTGCTACCACTGGGCGTGGGAGGGAGCCCCAGGGCCTGAGGCCGGCGCTCCTGAGACTCCGGGCGTGTACAGCCCCACTCATTATTACGTGAGAGTGTCACGGGGCGGCGAGCTTCACAGGCATTGGCCTTCTTCACAGGCTCCGGGCCTTTCTCCTTAGAGGTAATAAGCTTCACAGGCACTCGCCTTCTTCACAGGTTCTGGGCCTTTTCCAAAAAGAGATGAGCTTCACAGGCGTTCTCCTTCTTCACAGGCTCTGGGCCTTCTCCAAAAGAGATGATCTTCACAGGCGTTCGCCTTCTTCGCAGGCTCTGGGCCTTCTCCAAAAGGGATGATCTTCATAGGCGTTCGCCTTCTTCACAGGCTCTGGGCCTTCTCCAAAAGGGATGATCTTCACAGGCGTTCGCCTTCTTCACAGGCTCTGGGCCTTCTCCAAAAGGGATGATCTTCACAGGCGTTCGCCTTCTTCACAGGCTCTAGGCCTTCTCCAAAAGGGATGATCTTCACAGGCGTTCGCCTTCTTCACAAGCTCTGGGCCTTCTCCAAAAGGGATGATCTTCACAGGCGTTCGCCTTCTTCACAGGCTCTAGGCCTTTTAGGGGTAGAACCTCTGAAGGTGCTGGATGTTCCACGCGTTCTGGATCGGCTCCCCCTCTTGAGTCTCCAAGCGCACGGAGCCTGGCCTGGAAACATGAACAACCTTGAACGGGCCCTCCCACATGGGAGAGAGCTTGTGCAGCCCCTCCCTGGAGAGGACCCGCCTGAGTACGAGGTCTCCTACCTCGAGGGTCCTGGGGAGGATGTTGCGGCAGTGATATCGTCGTAGCGCCTGTTGGTACCTCGCCGCTTGCAGCACAGCTTCCCGGTGTCGTTCCTCCCCCAGCACGAGGTCCATCCCCCCCATGGCATCCTGCTGCGCCTCATCGAACGCCAGGACCCGTGCGGAGCGACGCCTGACCTCGTGAGGAAGGACTGCCTCGGCTCCATATACCAGGAAGAACGGGGTCTCCCCGGTTGGTTTGGTCGCGGTGGTGCGGATGGACCACAGCACGGATTGGAGCTCGTCGTACCAGCCCCTGCCGCAGGCCTCCAGCTTCTTCTTGAACGTTCTGGTCTTGAGGCCTCTCAGGACCTCCGCGTTGGCTCGTTCGGCCTGCCCGTTGCTTCGCGGGTGCGCCACCGAAGCGTAGCATATCTGCGTCCCAAGGTTAGCACAGTATGTTTTGAAGAGATTACTGGTGAACTGCGAACCGTTGTCTGTGATGATGCGTTTCGGCACCCCGAACCGGCTCACGATACCCGTGATGAACTTGACCGCGGAGCCCGCGGGGATGGTATGGACAGCCTCCACCTCTGCCCACTTGGTGAACTTGTCAATGGCGACATAGAGGTAACGGTAGCCCCCTGGCGCCCGAGGGAACGGGCCCGGGATATCCAACCCCCAAACTGCGAATGGCCACGAGAGGGGTCTAGTCTGCAGGCCCCCAGCTGGTTGATGGATCTGCCTGGAATGGAACTGGCAGGCCTCACAAGCCTTCACCAATTCAATTGCGTCGTTGAGCGCGGTGGGCCAATAGAACCCACTACGGAATGCCTTGCCGACGATGGTCTGTGATGATGAGTGGTGTCCGTAGTCTCCGCCGTGTATGTCTTCCAGTAGTTCCTTTCCTTGCTCCCTGGAGATGCATCGTAGAGATACATCGTTTGGTCGCTTCCGGTAAAGTTCTCCATCTCTGATGCAGTATGTCGTGGCCTGTCGCGCCATACCTTCTGCATCCTCTTCCTTTTCCGGTAGGGCCCCTTGTGTTAGATAACTCCGGAGTTCTGTGATCCAGCACTCCTCCTGAGGTTCCATCGTCAGGAGCAGGCGTGCTCCTGAGGTCGGCCCACAGACCGGGGCTCCCAAGGCTGGCGGCTGGGGGAGCTCCTCTCGAGGCTGAGCCGTGTTTGATTACGTCGGCTGTGCTGAAGGTTTGAAGAGCCGCTCCTCGAAGACGCCGGGTTCCTGCGAGAACCGCCTGGATGCCCATCTGGCTATGTCGTCAGCTTCCTGATTGGTGCCACGGGGCACGTGCTTCAGCTCCAGCCCCTAGAACTGCTTTTCCATCCTGCGGACCTCCGCCAGGTAAGCCTCCATATGCTCGTCCTTCGGCTCGTACACCTTGTTGGAGAAATTGACCAGGAGCTGTGAGTCGCCCTTGACGGTGAGGCGCTTCACCCCCAGGGCCACTGCGGCCTTCAGCCCGGCTATCAGTCCCTCATACTCTGCTATGTTGTTGGAGACCTTTTCACCTTGCTGGAAACAGAGTTGTACAACATAATAGAGCTTATCCTGAGTGGGTGATATCAGCACCGCACCAGCCCCCGCGCCGTGCCTGGAGAACGCCCCATCGAAGTACATAACCCAGCCTTCCGGCGCCTCACTTCCTGGGGAGAGGGACCGATCCTCGTCGTCCTTGAGGCCTGGTGCCTCCGCCCATTCCGCCATGAAATCCACCAATGCTGCTCCCTTGATGACCCTGGTTGTGCTGAACTCGAGCTGAAACGCCTGCAGCTCTATATTCCACTCGACGACCCTTCCTACCTAGTTAGGGCTCCTGAGCACTCTCTCTAGGGGGTAAGATGAGACGACCTTGATGGGGTGAGCCTGGAAGTAGTGACGTAGTTTGTGCGAGGCTACCAGTAACGCGAGGAGGAGCTTCTGAGGCATTGGGTACCGTGCCCTCGCGTCCCTTAGCACCGTGCTAACAAAGTAGACCGGGTGCTCAACAAGGCTGAGAGCATCTTGGGTCGCGGCGCCCTTGAGAGGCAAGGGCACCTCATGTGATGATGTGGCCTCAGGAGGTGAACCATCTGGGCATGCGGCCTCCCCTGTCTCCGGTGCGTTCTTCGGTAGCTGACCCTCTTAATCTGTGGTTGTGGCTTCCACGGGCTTTCCTTGTTCCTGTTTTGTCTTGCCTCGGGTTGCCGCTGCGGTCTTGACCTGGCGCTCCTCCGTAACCGCAACCAGGGGTGCGCTGGCGGAGTAGGGAGTGGCGGCGAGGTAAAGCAGCAGTGGCTCTTGAGAGCGCGGAGCCACCATGACTGGGGGACTGGTCAGGTACCTCTTGAGATCTTGAAACACCTTATCTGCCTCTTCGGTCCATTCAAAGGGGCCTTTTTTCTTCATCAGCTGAAAGAAAGGCAGCGCTCGCTCCCCCAATTTGGAGATGAAGCGCCCTAGCGCAGTCACGCGCCCAGTGAGCTTCTGGATTTCTCTGAGGGTCTTTGGCGGGCTCATGTCCTTGACCGCCTTGACCTTCTCCGGGTTAGCCTCGATGCCACGGTGGGACACGAGGAAGCCTAAGAGCTTGCTCGAGGGAAACCCAAACACACATTTCTCTGGGTTGAGTCGCAGGTTTACTGCGTCGAGGCTCGCGAAGGTCTCCTCCAGGTCTTGTATCAGGGTCTTGGCCTCCCGAGATTTTACCACAATGTCATCAACGTAGGCTTCGACATTCTTCCCGAGTTGCGGGCCCAAGGTGATGTGCATCAGCCGCTGAAAGGTCGCCCCTGCGTTACGCAGTCCAAATGGCATGCATGTGTAGCAGTATACCCCGCACGGGGTCAAGAAGGCGGTCTTCTCAACGTCTTCTACCGCCATCTTGATCTGTGATATCCGGAGAAGGCGTCCAAGAAGCACAGCAGGTCGCACTCGGCGGTGGAATCGACGATCTGGTCGGTGCGGGTGAGCGGAAACGGATCTTGCGGGCATGCCTTGTTGAGATTGGTGAAGTCGACACACATGCGTTCCTTCCCCCCTTTCTTGGGCACAACGACAGGGTTGGCCAACCAATCCGGGTATCGGACCTCGCGGATGACCTCAGCGGCTTCTAACTTGCGGTTCTCTTGGAAGATGAAGGACTGCTTCTCCGCGGACTGCCGCCTGGCCTTCTGCTTCATGGGGCGCACGTTTGGGCACACATTGAGGTGATGCTCGATGACGCTCCTGGGGATCCCTGCAAACTGATCGGGCTCCCAAGCAAACACCTTCTTATTCGCGTGCAGGAACCTGACCAAGGCCTCCTCTTGCTCAGGCTCAAGGTTGGCGCCTATGGTGAAAGTGGCACTGGAGGACCCGTCCTCGTCGACGGGTATCTGTTTGGTTTCTGCCTTGTCCTGGGTGAACAGCTGCTTCTTCTTGGTGGGCGCAGCCCCCTTGGGCTCAGGGGTCCCCGCGTCGTCGGGCTGTGCCGATGCCGCCGTCTTGAAGGCGAGCTTGAGTACTCGCAGGGCGTCCCCGGTGTCTCCGTGCACGGTGAGCGTACCGTTGCTCCCGGGCATCTTCATGAGGTTGTACGCCGGGTGCGTGGCGGCCATGAACTGAGCCAGTGCCGGGTAGCCGAGGATGGCGTTGTAAGGGAGGCCGATGGGGGCGATGTCGAAGTCGACCATCTCCGTGCGAAAGTTGTCGTAGGTGCCGAAGGTTACTGGGAGCCGGATCTGTCCCAAGGAGTCGTATGATCCGCCCCCGACGCCCGAGAAAGGTCGACTGGGTTGCAGCCGCTCCCGAGGTATGCAGAGAAGGTTGAAGGTCTCGACCGAAAGCACACTGAGGCCCGCGCCGCCATCGACAAGGGTTCTGGTGATGGCCACCTGGCAGATGGTGGGGGTGCACAACATGGGGAGCGCGTCCGAGTCGGCCAAGTTAGCGGGGTGGTCCTCCAAGCTGAAGGTCAGACCGGCCTCGCGCGCCGCCCGGCCCGGGGGAGCCCCCTGCCGTGCGGAAACGGCGCTGATCCGGCAGGCAAACGGCTTGGCGTGGCGGCTCGTGGGCGGCGCCTGCGAGCCGCCCAGGAGGGCCGCAACAACCGGGTGCGTCGATGCAGCGGTGCGGTCGCCCTGTCGCGTAGGCGGATGCTGGGGTGGTGCTTGCCGCTCGTTTCAAGCCGGGCCGGTGGCGGTGTTGACGGCGGACGACGGGGGATGGTGAGAATGCCCACCGGCGAGGGCCGCCGGCGCGACGCGAGCTCGATGGGCGCTGCACATGGATGCAGCAGCCGGAGGAGGACGGAGCGGTGGAAGGCAGATTCCGGCGCACCCCTACCTAGCGCGCCAAATGTCGGATCACGGGTTCCGGCAGACCCTTAAGGTTCGAACTCTGGGGTGCGCGCGGAGATTATGCCCTCTACCTCTCTGTCTCGCAAGGATCTAAACTAAAGAACGAACAGCACAAGACACACAGGGTTTATACTAGTTCGGGCCACCATTGTGGTGTAATACCCTACTCTAGTTTGTGGTGGATGGATTGCCTCTTGGGCTGATGAGGATGAACAGTACAAGGAAGAACAGCCTCGCGAGGGTCTGTTCTTGGCTAGGGGATGAACTGTTGGGGGAGTTCGATCACCCTTCTCTCTCTCTATGTGTGTTGCTAGCTCTGTTTGTGGATGCCACGTCCTAGCTGGTTTCTTCCTCTTTCTTTCTACCCTGGGGGTGGCTAGTCCTATTTATAGGCAAAGGCCCTGGGCCTCTTCCCAAATATTTGAGCGGGAAGGGCGCCAACAATTGGCCAATTCGAAGGGGAACATCTAGTACACTTATCCTAACTAAAGTTGGTCTTCGCCTGCCAAAGGCCCTGTGGTGACGCCGTTTTGGGCTCCATGGTGACCTCCTTCCCACCGTTGGACTGGTCTTGGTCTTGTTGCACCGAAATGGGTGCCTTTGCTTGATCCTCTCGCCTGCGCTTGCCCCCTTTGCACCAAAGAGGAAAGGGGAACGCTGCGCGGGCTGGCGCCCGCCTGGCACCCTTGGTCGTCATGGCTTGCGTCATGGGCACCTCGCGAGGTACCCTGCCTTGATCCCTCCGCCTCCTCGTGAGCCATCCTGAGGAGGCCGCGCCTGAGGAAGCACCGTGTCGTCCGCCTCGCGAGGCTTGGCCCCTCGCGAGGGTCTTGGGTCTTGTGTTGGTGGAGATGGGCCGCGCTGGGCCCCCATTCGAGGCACGCCGCAGGCCACAGGCAGGCAAGTCTGGGGACCCCCGTTCCCAGAATGCCGACAGGCTCTTATACCAACTTGTGACACCCCCGACTCGACCGTACACTAATCATACATGCAAACGTGTACGATCAAGATCAGAGACTCACGAGAAGATATCACAACACAACTCTAGACACAAACGAAAGACATACAAGCTCCATATTACAAGCCAAGGGCCTCGAGGGCTCGAATACATAGCTCGATACATAAGCAAGTCAGCGGAAGCAACAGTATATGAGTACAGACATAAGTTAAACAAGTTTTGCCTTAAGAAGGCTAGCACAAACATCAACGATCGAAGAGGCAAGGCCTCCTGCCTAGGGCCTCCTAACTACTCCAGGTCGTCGGCGGGCTCCACGTAGTAGTAGGCACCCTCAGGGTAGTAGTCGTAGTCGGTGGGCTCCACGTAGTAGTAGGCACCCTCAGGGTAGTAGTCGTAGTCGGCGGGGGTGGCATCTAACTCCTGGGGGCCGCCATCTGGTTGCATCAACCGGAAAGGAGAAGGAAGGGGGCAAATGGGGAGCAAAGCAACCGTGAGTACTCATCCAAAGTACTCGCAAGCATCAGATCTATACTAAGTATGCACTGGTATCAAATGGAAGGGCTGTATCTGTGGACTGAACTTCAGAATGCCAGAATAGAGGGGAAGGCCTAGCATATCGAAGACTAGCATGTTCAATCAGCTCCAAGCATCTTGCACCATGTAGAAGAGTAAAGAATAGCAGTTTAATTAACAATCATGTTGTAGCATTAATTCCCAGAGATCCTTCCTCGACTCCCTGCGTGGAAGCAATCACGAAGCCACATAACTTAAGTATCCATTTCTAGTTGTCTTAGATCAAGATATAAGTCTGAACGTCCATTACTTTGGACACGGTATTCGAATAAAGATCTTCCCTGCAGGGGTGCACCACGTTTTCCAACACACTCGATCACTCTAGCCGGACACACTTTTCTAGGTCAATGCCCGGCCTCGGAAGATCAACACGTCGCAGCCTTACTTAGGCTCAGTAGAGAGGTCCCCGCCGGTCTTCCTACTAAGCACTCCGGGGTCTGGGCCCATCGCTCGTTGCACTCCGGGTCGTTGCAAGCAGGGCGGACCAGGCTCCACCACTACAGGATGGTGCCGGCCCAGCCGTGCCGCAATGTTGAACTGGATGTCTGACAAAGCTTCGGCTGATACCACGACATCGAGGCCCATATCTATTCTCACATGGTGGTTAGTGCGTAAAGGCCAAAGGCCAATTCAGAACAAATACCCAAACCATAGTGTATTGTTAGCTCGCGGAGACGAGCAGAGACTCACGATAATGTGACCCCGTCGCCCCGTCTCGAGGAAATACGGCAAGGGCAAGCCCAGCCCACACAAGGGCTGCCAGACTTCCCGGTCGTGCCTCGTAATCATCTTGCGGGTGCTCTCCGGGCCCGCCCGACTTTCCCAAAGATCTCAAGTAATGCCAAGGTAACCGTGTGGCCAAACATCAAGGGGAAAACCCAAGGAATCACCCTCAGAGGATTCCACTCGATGTAATCATCAAGGTGAACGTAAGAGGAACCACCCTCGAGGTTCGCACTCAAGGGGTTGCACGACAGAGCCGTATCGGGAATGGTGAAGGAGGAAATCACCCTCGATGACCACGACCGAATAGCTACACTACAGAATTATCATCAGGAGTGCGTTGTGAGGGATCACCCTCGGCACTCGATAGTAGCTCTGCAGAGTCAAACAACTAAAGGGGCGTGATGTGATGTGCGGTGTCGGGCTCTGGTCGTCGATCATGTAGCTCGAGTCATCAATGATGAAGCAGGAGCAGCAAGGACAAGTGGAGGTCACTGATGGATCACTAACCAACCTATACTAAGCAGTTTAGGATAAGCAGGTAAGGTACAACAGCAGGTACAAAAGCAGGCTATGCATCAGAATAGGAGCAATCAATAACAGTAGCAAAATCTAATGCAAGCATGAGAGAATGGAATGGGCGACATTGGGATGATCAAAGGGGGGGCTTGCCTGGTTGCTCAGACAAGAAGAAGGGGTCGTCATTGACGTAGTTGATCACAGCGGCATCAGCGGCAGTCTCGGGGTCTACCGGAGAGAAGAGGGGGGAGAAACAGTAAATACATAGCAAGCAAGAGCATAACATGAGAACAGGCAGAGCTAGACGTGTTCTAACACGGTGCTGCACGTTACCGGCAAAGGGAGATAACATCCGGGAATGGTTCCCCAGGTTTAGCATTTTCGGACAGATGAGACGGAGGTGAAAAGTTGCATGTTCAGGTGGTTAGGGGCATGTGGCAGACGAACGGATCATGTATTCGGATTCGTCTCATCGTTCTGAGCAACTTTCATGTAGAAAACTTTTTGATCCGAGTTACGGATTAACTTATATTAATTTCCAAAGTTTTAATTGATTTCCTAATAATATTAACACTTAAGTTAATTCGAAAAAGGAGTATTATTACATCAGCATGATGTCAACATGACATCAGCAGTCAACATAGTTGACCAGGGTCAATCCTGACATGTGGGGCCGCTCAGTCATTGTCTGTTTGAACAAACTACAGGTTTAATTAACTAACTAGGTAATTAGGTTAATTACCAGGATTAATTAAGTTAACTAATTAATTATTATTTACTATTATTATTTTTAATTAATTTTTATTTCATTTTCTCCTCTTTTTTTAACTACTAGGGCGTGGGCCCCATCTGTCATAAGCCCAGGGCCTAACGGGCTAACGGGCACGGGCATGGGCGCCGAGGCAGACGCCGGGCGTCGGAACGGCCGCGGTGAGCACGAGGACGTGGGCAGAGCGCCACATGCGCAACGGGGGTTTCAGGAGGGGAGTCAGACGAAGGGGGCTCACCAGACCTATAGGGGTGCAAAGGCGTGCTCGGGGGAGGGCCGGAGTAGCGGGGTGACATCGCGCGACGGCGACGATGTCCAGCTCGAGGAGGAAGTAGCGCGAGGGAGAGGCGGGGACGGCGCGGTCTGGTGCGACGGGGGCAGTTCTGGGCGAGGTGGCGGCATCGCGAGCGAGCTGCGTGCACGAGGAGAGGGAAGGCGGGCGCCAACGAGGGGCGACAACGTTGAGGATGCCCAGATCCAGGGGCGCGAGGGAGAGAGGGGGTGGGGGAGCGAGTGTGGGAGTGGGGGGTCATGCGGGGTTAGGGTTCCGGATGGGGAGGGGATAAGGGAGGCACCGGTTGGGCCTAGCGGGTCGGCCAGTCGGCGGCCAGCTGGGCCGTGAGGCCCGGGGGGTGATGGCCAGCTAGGCTAGTGATTTGGCCGAGGCCCAAGAGCAGGGGGGTTGTTTCTTTTTCTTTCAAAAACTTTTCTGTTTTATTTATTTTCAGAGCATTTAACCATTTTGTAAAAATATGATTTCTCCACTAATATTACCAAATGATTATTTGCAACAACTTGAACATTTTTGTTTGCATGTTTGAGAAATTTGAATCCTGACTTTAACTCAGTTTTGATTTTGAGTTGCGATTTGGACCAAGCAAAGATTAGCAACAGTAACAGTGGTGACGTGGCACCATTAGCATGAGATTATTGTAGCATAATTATCTGGGTGTCACAACTCATAAAGCCCATACCTCGTGGTAGAAGCTGTGTTAGGTATATCCTGTTGTCGATTCTTCAGCTGGTAATATCGTGATCGAAGCTCGATCTTGGAGAAAATTCTTGCTCCTTGTAGCTGGTTAAACAAATCATTGATCATTGGCAGATGATACTTGTTCTTAATGTCACCTCATTCAATGCGTGATAATCTACAACCATTCTCAAGGATCCATCCTTCTTCTCAACTGAAAGTACTGGGCTCCCCAAGGTGATGAACTCGGTTGAATATAACCATTCTCCAATAATTCCGTAATCTGCTTCTTAATATCCTCCATATCATTTGCGGGCATCAGGTACGGTCTCTTGGATATTGGTCTGGTGCCTGGCAACAACTCGGTTAAAAACACTATGTCTCGGTCTGGTGGCATGCCTAGTAATTCCTCCGGGAATACATTGGGATAATCCTTTAGACTTGTACTTCCTCCTGAACATCTCCGGAAGATAATTCACCTGATTCCTCCTTGGTGTATGCCTCGACACATACTTGATCCGTTTTCCCTCTAGGTGGTGAGAAGAATCAACTTACTAGCACAGTCGATGTTTCCCTCGTACATCGATAGCCAATCCAAGCTTAGGATCACGTCCAATCCGTGTGATTCTAGGATAATGAGGTCTATGGGGAAAACATGTCTACCTATGGTCAACGGCAACTGAAATATCCCCGGCTAGACACAGTCTCTGCTCCTGGGGAACTCACTAACATAGGTCACTTAAGGGCTACGGTTGGGAACTTAAACTTATCCACAAACCCCCTCGATATGAATGAATGTGATGCACCAGTGTCCAAAAGAACAAGAGTTGTAAATGCATTAATCAAAAACTTACCAACAACTGTGTCAGGCTGCTCGTCAATTTCCTCCACATTGACGTGATTCACCTGACCCCTTGTGAAAGGGTTGGGCTTCTTTCTAGAGCTTCCATTGCCATTGCCATTCTTTGCCTCAGGACATTCGGTGGCGTAGTGTCTGGTTTCCTGCACTTGAAGCAGGTAATGTGACTTAGATCTTTCTTTGCTCGTGTTGCAGGGTTGGAATGATTCTGATTGCCGTTTTGTCCATTCCCATTGCCATTCCTATGGCCAATATGGTTATGTCCATTGCCTCCATGCTGTGAATGTCCTCCATGGTTATGGTGATTCTGTTTACGATACTTGCTCGATCATGATCCATTACTTCCCGAGTACGGGGTATAGCGGGGCTTCTGCTCACCTGTAGAGTTATACTTTCCCTGTCCATACTTTTGCTTGCGGTTCTCTATCTACTGTTGCTTTCCTTCCAGAAAGAGAGCTTTGTCAACCAACTCTTGAAAGTTATTGAAGGTAGCCATGATCAATTGAAGTCCAATATCATCACTTAGTCCCTCCAGAAAATTTAGCGGCATCTGTGGCCACATGTCCTGTAGCATATTGGGCTAACTGGGTGAGATCTTCCACATACTAATCCACTGAACTACTTCCTTGGTGTAGGTTGCGGAATTCCCTCTTCTTTAGACTTATGGCTCAAGTTGAAAACATGTACGGTGCAGAAAGCCTCCTAGAACTAATCCCATGTCACATTGGCCACGGGGAAGGTGGTGGTGTAGTTCTCCCACCATGTAGTTGCTTGTCCATCCAGTTGATGTACAGCAAAGCGCACCTTCTCAGCATAAGTGTTATCTTTCGGTGGTCAATTCCCTTCCGATCTTACGGAGCTAGTCATCTGCGACGATCGACTCTGTGCTGCTTGAGAACATGGGTGGGTTCAACCTCAAGAAACGGGTAAGGTTGTCAACCAGATGTGGTGGCGGTGGGTTGTTGTTCTGGTTCTGGATGAGCATCTGCATGAGGGCATTCTAGTTTTGGAACAACTGGGTAATTTCTGTGGGAATCCCGGGTCACGTCTCGGAGACATCTGATGGGTTTAAAGTGGTGAGAAACTTAGAATCGAATAGGGGCCTAAAGAGAAAATTACACTACCCATATGCAAATGAGGTAAATAAATTCCAAATTACACCATTCAATTTCAATCAAGGTTCACACAGTCGGTTCTAAGCTAACTATTACAAAATCTCAGGAACGGCATCGAACTACTCAGAAAACTCTAATAAAACAATCAGAATTCTAATATCTAAAATGGTGGTCGGCTAAAAGTTCTGATCAGTAGAAGACTCCATCATGTCCTCATCATCATCATCATCATATACATAATTGGTATCGTTGCTGATGAAGGCTGCACCATTGTCATCATTGTGAAGGTTTTCTCCCTGGTCCAGCTTTTCGGCTCTTTCCAGCTCCTTCTTCAGCTTCTCGTACCTTTCTAGTATAACATTGATTTCCTCTTGATATCTATCACGGGTTGCCTTGATTTCATCCTCCAGCTCGATATTTTGGGTGACCAGCCTCTGGTTGTTCTTCAGGCTATTGTGCATCTCGTTCTCCAATCGGTGGATGTGATACTCTAGATCTTGTATGTATGGTGCTATCGACTCATCTTCTCAATTGATAGAGGCAAAGGTGTCCCGAGGTTTCGATGAGATGGTGGCTATCGTTTTCTGTGGGAGTCGACCTTGACAATCGGACTACGAACGTGCGAGACGTCGCGCCTTAGCAATCACTAAACCAACTTCCGAGGGTTATTAACCACGCCGGAGCACGATCAACCTGACCACGAGGGCCTGTTTCCTGCGAGCAAACAAAGAACAAGAAAGAAACTAAGATTGCAATATGGATATTGCAAATATAAGAGGAAAGCTTTATTAATGAAAGGTAGGGTTCTGTGACGCCTTGGTCTGGTCGTTGAACACAAACGAAGTACGCGAAGTTGCAGCTATTGCCAACTTTTAATCTAAACAAAACCCAACGTCTAAACGGTGTCCTAAGGGCTGTATATATGGAGGAAGAGGGGGGGATTTCGTGGCCCTTGGGGAAGGGGTCCGAAACCAACCCTATGTCTTGTTTCCCCACACATACGGACGCTAAAAACAGCCTATACTTATGTATTTCGAAATTACATGGGCCTGGCCCAATAATAAGGTGACGCAACACCTAGAATAGCCTCTGGACGAAGTATATGAAGTGGCATCTTGTATATTTTGTCCAAGGCTTCATGCACTCATTATGGTCACTTCAAAGTCCTGAAATCATCACTTTTAACTCCGTTCTTGTTCCCCTTGCGCATGACATCAACTCCATGCTTGCTCTTGCTCCAATGTTCATCCCTCTTATCCATGCCAGGCCCTTCATTTGTAAGCAAAACAAATGTATCCAATTTAGGCAGCATCACATTCTCATGAACATTAGAATCATTACCAAGAAACGAAACTACCTGATAATTTAATTGGCGTGCTCGAGCTCTAGTAACTGGTCCAGTATATGTAGTAGTAGGGGCTATAGGTGTAACAATGGTATTGATGTCCTCATCATCCTCCCCTTCTTGAAATGAAGTCGTCCTCAACGGAAGCTCATCTTCCTTTCAAAAAAATTCCTACGCACACGCAAGATCATGGTGATGTATAGCAACGAGAGGGGAGAGTGTTGTCCACGTACCCTCGTAGACCGAAAGCGGAAGCGTTATAACAACGCGGTTGATGTAGTCGTACGTCTTCACGGCCCGACCGATCAAGCACCGAAACTACGGCACCTCCGAGTTCAAGCACACATTCAGCTCGATGACGATCCCCGGACTCCGATCCAGCAGAATGTCAGGGAAGAGTTCCGTCAGCATGACGGCGTGGTGACGATCTTGATGTTCTACCGTCGCAGGGCTTCGCCTAAGCACCACTACAATATTATCGAGGATTATGGTGGAGGGGGGCACCGCACACGGCTAAGAGATCAATGATCAATTGTTGTGTCTATGGGGTGCCCCCTGCCCCCGTATATAAAGGAGCAAGGGGGAGGTGCGGCCGGCCTAGGAGGAGGCACGCCGGAGGAGTCCTACTCCTACCGGGAGTAGGACTCCCCCCTTTTCCATGTTGGACTAGGACTTGGGGGGGAAGGACAGAGAGAGGGAAGGAAAGGGGGGCGCCGCCCCCCACCTCTCCTCTTCCTCCACTAGGCCCATTAAGGCCCAATAGCCTCCGGGGGGTTCTGGTAACCCCTCCGGCAATCCGGTAAAATCACATTTTCACCCGGATCACTTCCGATATCCAAACATAGGCTTTCAATATATAAATCTTCATGTCTCGACCATTTCGAGACTCCTCGTCATGTCCATGATCACATCCGGGACTCCGAACAACCTTCGGTACATCAAAACATATAAACTCGTAATGAAACTGTCATCGTAACGTTAAGCATGCGGTCCCTACGGGTTCGAGAACAATGTAGACATGACCGAGGTACGTCTCCGGTCAATAACCAATAGCGGAACCTGGATGCTCATATTGGCTCCTACATATTCTACGAAGATCTTTATCGGTCAGACCGCATAACAACATATGTTCTTCCCTTTGTCATCGGTATGTTACTTGCCCGAGATTCGATCGTCGGTATCTTAATACCTAGTTCAATCTCATTACCGGCAAGTCTCTTTACTCGTTCCATAATACATCATCTCACAACTAACTCATTAGTTGTAATGCTTGAAAGGCTTATGTGATGTGCATTACGAAGAGGGCCCAGAGATACCTCTCCGACAATCGGAGTGACAAATCCTAATCTCGAAATACGCCAACCCAGCATGTACCTTCGGAGACACCTGTAGAGCACCTTTATAAGCACCCAGTTACGTTGTGACATTTGGTAGCACACAAAGTGTTCCTCCGGTAAACGGGAGTTGCGTAATCTCATAGTCATAGGAACATGTATAAGTCATGAAGAAAGCAATAGCAACGTACTAAACGATCGGGTGCTAAGCTAATGGAATGGGTCATGTAAATCACATCATTCTCCTAATGATGTGATCCTGTTAATCAAATGACAACACATGTCTATGGTTAGGAAACATAACCATCTTTGATCAACGAGCTAGTCAAGTAGAGGCATACTAGTGACACTCTGTTTGTCTATGTATTCACACAAGTATTATGTTTCCGGTTAATACAATTCTAGCATGAATAATAAACATTTATCATGAAATAAGGAAATAAATAATGACTTTATTATTGCCTCTAGGGCATATTTCCTTCAGTCTCCCACTTGCACTAGAGTCAATAATCTAGTCACATCACCATGTGATTTAACACCAATAGTTCACATCGTCATGTGACCAATACCCAAAGGGTTTACTAGAGTCAATAATCTAGTTCACATCGCTATGTGATTAACACCCGAAGAGTACTACGGTGTGATCATGTTTTGCTTGTGAGAGAAATTTAGTCAACGGGTATTCCACATTCAGATCCTCATGTATTTTGCAAATTTCTATGTCAACAATGCTCTGCATGGAGCTACTCTAGTTAATTGCTCCCACTTTCAATATGTATCCAGATTGAGACTTAGAATCATCTGGATCAGTGTCAAAAGTTGCATCGACGTAACCCTTTACGACGAACCTTTTGTCACCTCCGTAATCAAGAAACATATCCTTATTCCAGTAAGGATAATTTTGACCAATGTCCATTGATCTACTCCTAGATCACTATTGTACTCCCTTGCTTAACTCAATGTAGGGGATACAATAGATCTGGTACACAACATGGCATACTTTATAGAACCTATGGCTGAGGCATATGGAATGACTTTCATTCTCTTTCTATCTTCTGTCGTGGTCGGGCTTTGAGTCTTACTCAACTTCACACCTTGTAACACATACAAGAACTCTTTGTTTGACTGTTCCATTTTGAACTACTTCAAAATCTTGTCAAGGTATGTACATATTGAAAAAACTTATCAAGCGTCTTGATCTATCTCTATAGATCTTGATGCTCAATATGTAAGCAGCTTCACCGAGGTCTTTCTTTGAAAGACTCCTTTCAAACACTCCTTTATGCTTTGCAGAATAATACTACATTATTTCCGATCAATAATATGTCATTCACATAATTATCAGAAATGATGTAGTGCTCCCACTCACTTTCTTGTAAATACAGGCTTCACCGCAAATCTGTATAAAACTATATCCTTTGATCAACTTATCAAAGTATATATTCCAACTCCGAGATGCTTGCACCAATCCATAGATGGATCGCTGGAGCTTGCATATTTTGTTAGCACCTTAAGGATTGACAAAACCTTCTGGTTGCATCATATATGAATCTTCTTTAATAAATCCAGTAAGAAATGTAGGTTTGTTTATCCATTTGCCAGATTTCATAAAATGCGGCAATTGCTAACATGATTCAGACAGACTTAAGCATAGATACGAGTGAGAAACTCTCATCATAGTCAACACCTTGAACTTGTCGAAAACCTTTTGCGACAATTCTAGCTTTGTAGATACTAACACTACTATCAGCGTCCGTCTTCCTCTTGAAGATCCATTTAATCTCAATGGCTCGCCGATCATTGGGCAAGTCAATCAAAGTCAACACTTTGTTCTTCATACATGGATCCCGTCTCAGATTTCATGGCCTCAAGCCATTTCACGGAATCTGGGCTCATCATCGCTTCCTCATAGTTCGCAAGTTCGTCATGGTCTAGTAACATGACTTCCAGAACAGGATTACCGTACCACTCTGGTGCGGATCTCACTCTGGTTTACCTACGAGATTTGGTAGTAACTTGATCTGAAGTTACATGATCATCATCATTAGCTTCCTCACTAATTGGTGTAGTAGTCACAGGAACAGATTTCTGTGATGAACTACTTTCCAATAAGGGAGAAGGTACAATTAACTTATCAAGTTCTACTTTCCTCCCACTCACTTCTTTCAAGAGAAACTCCTTCTCTAGAAAGTACCCATTCTCAGCAACAAATATCTTGCCTTTGGATATGTGATAGAAGGTGTACCCAACTGTCTCCTTTGGATATCCTATGAAGATGCACTTCTCCGATTTGGGTTTGAGCTTATTGGTTTGAAACTTTTTCACATAAGCATCGCTGCCCCAAACTTTAAGAAACGACAACTTTGGTTTTTTGCCAAACAATAATTCATACGGTGTCGTCTCAACGGATTTAGATGGTGACCTTTTTAACGTGAATGCAGCTGTCTCTAATGCATAACCCCAAAACTATAGTGGTAAATCGGTAAGAAACATCATAGATTGCACTATATCCAATAAAGTACGGTTATGACGTTCGGACACACCATTATACTATGGTGTTCCAGGTGGCACGAATTTGTGAAACTATTCCACATTGTTTTAATTGAAGACCAAACTTGTAACTCAAATATTTGTCTCCATGATCAGATCGTAGAAACTTTATTTTCTTGTCACGATGAATTTCCACTTCACTCTGAAATTCTTTGAACTTTTCAAATGTTTCAGACTTATGTTTCATCAAGCAGATATACCCATATTTGCTCAAATCATCTGTGAAGGTCAGAAAATAACGATACTTGCCATGAGCCTCAACACTCATCGGATTGCATACATCAGTATGTATTATTTCCAATAAGTCGGTTGCTCACTTCATTGTTCTGGAGAACGGAGTCTTAGTTATCTTGCCCATAAGGCATGGTTCGCAAGCATCAAGTGATTCATAATCAAGTGATTTCAAAATCCCATCAACATGGAGTTTCTTCATGCGCTTTGCACCAATATGACCTAAACGGTAGTGCCACAAATAAGTTGCACTATCATTATGAACTTTGCATCTTTCGGTTTCAATATTATGAATATGTGTATCACTACGATCGAGATCCAATGAACCATTTTCATTGGGTGTGTAACCATATAAGGTTTTATTCATGTAAACAGAACAACAATTTATTCTCTTACTTAAATGAATAACCGTATTGCAGTAAACATGATCAAATCATATTCATGCTCAACGCAAACACCAAATAACACTTATTTAGGTTCAACACTAATCGCGAAAGTATAGGGAGTGTGCGATGATGATCATATCAATCTTGGAACCACTTCCAACACACATCGTCACTTCACCCTTAACTAGTCTTTGTTCATTCTGCAACTCCCGTTTTGAGTTACTACTCTTAGCAACTGAACCAGTATAAAATACCGAGGGGTTGCTACGAACACTAGTAAAATACACATCAATAATCTGTATATCAAATATACCTTTGTTCACTTTGCCATCCTTCTTATCCGCCAAATACTTGCGAACGATCCGCTTCCAGTGACCAGTCCCTTTGCAGTAGAAGCACTTAGTCTCAGGCTTAGGACCAGACTTGGGCTTCTTCACTTGAGCAGCAACTTGCTTTCCATTCTTCTTGAAGTTCCCCTTCTTCCCTTTGCCCTTTTCTTGAAACTAGTGGTCTTGTCTACCATAAAAAATTGATGTTTTTCTTGATTTCTACCTTCATCGATTTTAGCATCACGAAGAGCTTGGGAATCGTTTCCATTATCCCTTGCATATTATAGTTCATCACGAAGTTCTACTAACTTGGTGATGGTGACTAGAGAATTCTGTCAATCACTATTTTATCTGGGAGATTAACTCCCACTTGATTCAGGCGATTGTAGTACCCAGACAATCTGAGCACATGCTCACTGCTTGAGCTATTCTCCTCCATCTTTTTGCTACAGAACTTGTTGGAGACTTCATATCTCTCAACTCGGGTATTTGCTTGAAATATTAACTTCAACTCCTGGAACATCTCATATGGTCCATGATGTTCAAAACGTCTTTGAAGTCCTGATTCTGAGCCGTTAAGCATGGTGCACTAAACTATCAAGTAGTCATCATATTGAGCTAGCCAAACGTTCATAACGTCTGCATCTGCTCCTGCAATAGGTCTGTCACCTAGCGGTGCATCAAGGACATAATTCTTCTGTGCAGCAATGAGGATAAACCTCAGATCACGGATCCAAACCGAATCATTGCTACTAACATCTTTCAACATAGTTTTTCTCTAGGAATATATCAAAAAATAAAACAGGGGAGCTAAACGCGAGCTATTGATCTACAACATAGATATGCTAATACTACCAGGACTAAGTTCTTGATAAATTAAAGTTCAATTAATCATATTACTTAAGAACTCCCACTTAGATAGACATCCCTCTAATCTTCTAAGTGATCACGTGATCCATATCAACTAAACCATGTCCGATCATCACATGAGATGGAGTAGTTTCAATGGTGAACATCACTATGTTGATCATATCTACTATATGATTCATGCTCGACCTTTCGGTCTCCGTGTTCCGAGGCCATATCTGTTATATGCTAGGCTCTTCAAGTTTAACCTGAGTATTCCGCATGTGCAACTGTTTTGCACCCGTTGTATTTGAATGTAGAGCCTATCACACCCGATAATCACGTGGTGTCTCAGCACGAAGAACTTCCGCAACGGTGCATACTCAGGGAGAACACTTTTATCTTGAAATTTAGTGAGAGATCATCCTATAATGCTACCGTCAAACAAAGCAAGATAAGATGCATAAAAGATAAACATCACATGCAATCAATATAAGTGATATGATATGGCCATCATCATCTTGTGCTTGTGATCTCCATCTCCGATGCAACATCATGATCACCATTGTCACCGGCACGACACCTTGATATCCATCGTAGCATCGTTGTCGTCTCGCCAATCTTATGCTTCTACGACTATCGCTACCGCTTAATGATAAAGTAAAGCATTACAGGGCGATTGCATTGCATACAATAAAGCGACAACCATATGGCTCCTGCCAGTTGCCGATAACTCGGTTACAAAACATGATCATCTCATACAATAAAATTTAGCATCATGTCTTGACCATATCACATCACAACATGCCCTGCAAAAACAAGTTAGACGTCCTCTACTTTGTTGTTGCAAGTTTTAAGTGGCTGCTACTGGGCTTAGCAAGAACCGTTCTTACCTACGCATCAAAACCACAACGATAGTTTGTCAAGTTGGTGATGTTTTAACCTTCGCAAGGACCGGGCGTAGCCACACTCGCTTCAACTAAAGTTGGAGAAACTGACACCCGCCAGCCACCTGTGTGCAAAGCACGTCAGTAGAACCAGTCTCGCGTAAGCGTACGCGTAATGTCGGTCCGGGCCGCTTCATCCAACAATACCGCCGAACCAAAGTATGACATGCTGGTAAGCAATATGACTTATATCGCCCACAACTCACTTGTGTTCTACTCGTGCATATAACATCAACGCATAAAACCAGGCTCGGATGCCACTGTTGGGGAACGTAGTAATTTCAAAAATATTCCTACGCACACGCAAGATCATGGTGATGCATAGCAATGAGAGGGGAGAGTGTTGTCCACGTACCCTCGTAGACCAAAAGCGGAAGCGCTATAACAATGCGGTTTATGTAGTCGTATGTCTTCACGGCCCGACCGATCAAGCACCGAAACTATGACACCCCGAGTTCTAGCACACGTTCAGCTCGATGACGATCCCCGGACTCCGATCCAGCAGAATGTCAGGGAAGAGTTCTGTCAACACGACGGCGTGGTGACGATCTTGATGTTCTACCGTCGCGGGTCTTCGCCTAAGCACCGCTACAATATTATCGAGGATTATGGTGGAGGGGGGCACCGCACACGGCTAAGAGATCAATGATCAATTTTTGTGTCCATGGGGTGCCCCCTGCCCCCGTATATAAAGGAGCAAGGGGGAGTTGCGGCCGGCCTAGGAGGAGGCATGCTGGAGGAGTTCTACCCCTACCAGGAGTAGGACTCCCCCTTTTCTATGTTGGACTAGGACTTGGGGGGGAGGAGAGAGAGAGAGGGAAGGAAAGGGGGGGGCGCCGCCCCCCTCTTGTCCAATTCGGACTTGGGGGGGGGGGAGGAGCGCGCGGCTGCCCCTTGGCCCAACTCTCCTCTTCCTCCACTAGGCCCATTAAGGCCAAATAGCCTCCGGGGGGTTCCGGTAACCCCTCCGGCAATCCAGTAAAATCACATTTTCTCCCGGATCACTTCCGATATCCAAACATAGGCTTCCAATATATCAATCTTCTTGTCTCGACCATTTCGAGACTCCTCGTCATGTCCGTGATCACGACTCCGAACAACCTTAAGCATGCGGACCCTACGGGTTCAAGAACAATGTAGACATGATCGAGATACGTCTCCGGTAAATAACCAATAGCGGAACCTGGATGCTCATATTAGCTCCTACATATTCTACGAAGATCTTTATCGTTCAGACCGCATAACGACATACATTGTTCCCTTTGTCATCGGTATGTTACTTGCCCAGGATTCGATCGTCGGTATCTTAATACCTAGTTCAATCTCGTTACCGGCAAGTCTCTTTACTCGTTCCGTAATACATCATCTCACAACTAACTCATTAGTTGCGATGCTTGCAAGGCTTATGTGATGTGCATTACCGAGCGGGCCCAGAGATACCTCTCCGACAATCGGAGTGACAAATCCTAATCTCGAAATACGCCAACCCAACATGTACATTCAGAGACACCTGTAGAGAACCTTTATAATCACCCAGTTACGTTGTGACGTTTGGTAGCACACAAAGTGTTCCTCGGTAAACGGGAGTTGCATAATCTCATAGTCATAGGAACTTGTATAAGTCATGAAGAAAGCAATTGCAGCATACTAAACGATCGGGTGCTAAGCTAATGGAATGGGTCATGTCAATCACATCATTCTCCTATGATGTGATCCCGTTAATCAAATGACAACACATGTCTATGGTAAGGAAACATAACCATCTTTGATCAACGAGCTAGTCAAGTAGAGGCATACTAGTGACACTCTGTTTGTCTATGTATTCACACAAGTATTATGTTTCCGGTTAATACAATTCTAACATGAATAATAAACATTTATCATGATATAAGGAAATAAATAATAACTTTATTATTGCCTCTAGGGCATATTTCCTTCACTTCCTCACCCAAACAAGGCTTCAAATATGCAATGTTAAAAGTGGGACTAACCCCAAAATCTGGAGGCAGCTCAAGTTTATATGCATTATCATTTATTTTCTCTAACACCTTAAAAGGACCATCATCACGTGGCATTAGCGATTTGCGCAAATTAGGAAGCCTATCCTTACGCAAATGTAACCAAACAAGATCTCCAGGTGCAAAGACAACATGTTTTCTACCCTTATCTCCAGCAAGTTTATATTTAGCATTCATACGCTCCATATTGTCCTTAGGTAACTCATGCATTTTTAATATCAATTAAGCACGTTGTTTAGCATCAAAATTAACCTTCTCCAAAGATGGAAGAGGCAACAAATCAATGGGTGCACGAGGTACAAAAACCATACACAATTTCAAAAGGGCACATCTTAGTAGTAGAATGCAACGAACAATTATAAGCAAATTCAATATGAGGCAAGCATTCTTCCCACATTTTCTTATTATTTTTCAAAACAGCCCTAAGCATAGTAGACAATGTTCTATTGACTACTTCAGTTTGACCATCAGTTTGGGGGTGACAAGTAGTACTAAAAATCAGTTCAGTCCCCAACTTAGCCCATAAACATCTCCAAAAGAATAAATTTAGTATCACGATCTGAAACAATAGTATTTGGCACACCATGCAAGCGAATAATTTCACGAAAGAACAAATCAGCAACATTAACAACATCATCGCTTTTATGACATGGTATAAAGTGTGCCATTTTCGAGAATTTATCCGCGACAACAAATAAGCTATCCCTCCCCTTCTTTGTTCCAGGTAAACCTAAAACAAAGTCCATAGATATATCCTCCCAAGGAACACTAGGTATAGGCAAACGCATATATAAACCAGGAGGATTGAGTTGTGACTTAGCTTTTTGACATGTAGTGCAGTGAGCAACAAAACACTCAACATCCCGTCTCATCTTTGGCCAAAAGAAATGTGTAGCAAGTACGTCCTCCATCTTTTTCACGCCAAAGTGTCCCATTAATCCTCCTCCATGCGCCTCCTGCAACAACAAAAGACGAACAGAGCTAGCAGGAATGCATAGCTTGTTAGCACGGAACACAAAGCCATCATTAGTAACGAACTTGTTCCATGTTCGTCCTTCTTTACAATTCTGCATTACATCTTTAAAATCAGCATCATGCACATATTGATCTTTGATGGTCTCCAAACCAAATATTTGAAGTCAAGTTGTGAAAGCATAGTATAGTGACGAGACAAAGCATCAGCAATAACATTTTCTTTACCCTTCTTGTGTTTAATGACATAAGGAAAAGTCTCAATGAATTCAACCCATTTAGCATGTCTACGATTTAGTTTAGCTTGACTTTTAATATGTTTCAAAGATTCATGGTCAGAATGTATAACAAATTCTTTGGGCCATAAATAATGTTGCCATGTCTCTAAAGTCCGAACAAGAGCATATAATTCTTTATCATAAGTAGAATAGTTCAGACTAGGCCCACTCAATTTTTCAGAAAAGTATGCGATAGGTTTGCCATCTTTTAATAACACACCTCCTAATCCAATTCCACTAGCATCACATTCAAGCTCAAAAGTCTTATTAAAATCAGGAAGTTGGAGTAAAGGAGCATGTGTCAACTTATCTTTAAATACCGTGAAGGCTTCTTCCTATGCGGTACCCCAAACAAAAGGCACATCCTTCTTCGTAAGCTCATTGAGAGGTGCAGCAATGGTGCTAAACTCTCTCGCAAAACGCCTATAGAAACCAGTGAGTCCAAGAAAACTCCTCACTTGTGTGACCATTTTGGGCTGCGGCCAACTCTCAATAGCTTCAATCTTGGCTTTATCAACTTCAATTCCCTGTGGAGTAACAACATAGCCAAGAAAAGATACTCGGTCGGTGCAAAAGGTGCACTTCCCAAGGTTACCAAACAAACGTGCATCATGTAGAGCAATAAAAACAGCACGTAAATGTTCCAAATGTTCTTCCAAAGATTTGCTATAAATCAGTATATCATCAAAATAGACGACCTCAAATCGTCCAATGAAAGCACGTAAAACTTCGTTCATTAGTCTCATGAAAGTACTAGGTGCATCAGTTAACCCAAAAGGCATGACTAACCACTCATATAAACCAAACTTAGTTTTAAATGTTGTTTTCCATTCATCTCCCAATTTCATCGAATTTGATGGTATTCACTACGCAAATCAACTTTGGAGAATATTGTAGAGTCACTCAATTCATCAAGCATATCATCTAGCCTAGGAATAGGATGATGATAACGAATAGTAATATTATTAATGCCTCTACAATCAACACACATACGCGACGTACCATCCTTTTTAGGCACTAGTATAATAGGAACAACACAAGGACTAAGAGATTCGCGTATATAACCTTTGTCGAGCAGCTCCTGTACTTGACGCATAATCTCCTCCATCTCCTCTGGATTGGTACGGTATGATGCACGGTTGGGTAGCGATGCACCGGGAATTAAGTCAATTTGATGCTCACTCCCTCGAATAGGTGGTAATCTCGGTGGCACATCTTGGCGGAAGACGTCAGTGAACTCATGCAAAATGTTAGTGACTGCAGGGGCAAAGATGAAGGCACGTCCTCGAATGAAAATAATGCCTCTTTGCACACAAAAGCATAGCAAACAGATTTGCTAAAAACTAGCTCATCAATATCAGATTTGGTGGCAAGTAAGCATGCACATTTCAATTTAATTTCAGAAGCAACACTAGATGGTTTATTATTAGGCTTCATTTGTTGCTCAAATTCTTTTGCCATAATCTGATTTTTACTCTTATTTTTCTCCTGTTTTGCTTTATTAGCTCTATGAATACCATCTTTCAAAATGGAATCAGGAGTCATAGGAAGCAAAGTAATATTTGTATCCTTATGAACAAGAGTATACTGATTGTTTCTACCATGGTGTACATAATTTTTATCAAATTGCCATGGTGTACCAAGTAATAAGGAACATGCTTGCATAGGTACCAGATCACAATCAACATAATCACCATATGTAGAGATACTAAAATGCACCCGAACAGTACGTGTTACCTTAACCTTGCCGCTGTTGTTGAACCATTGGATGTAGTAAGGATGTGGATGTGGTCTTGTGGTGAGAGATAGCTTCTCCACCATCTCCATGCTAGCCAAGTTGTTGCAGCTCCCTCCATCTATGATGACACGAATAGAACGTTCCTTCACAACTCCCTTTGTATGGAACAAATTATGCCTCTGATTTTGCTCAGCTTGTGTAACCTGCACACTCAAAACACGTTGAGCAACTAAACATTCATACCTAGCAGCATCTTCAGCAGCCATGTATTGCGTCTAATGATCATAATCATCTCCACCGTGTTCTTCATGTGTAATAAGAGCCAAAGTCTCCTCATCATAGTCACTAGCGGACTCATACCCACCATCCTCAATAGCAATCATCACACGCTGAGATTAGCATTCTCTCGCAAAATGTTCTCTTCCCTTACAACGACGACAAATAATATCACTTGTGTGCCCTGTTGATGCCATGGAAGAAGAAGAGCTCTGTGCAGGCCCGACAGGTGTGCTCTTGGCAGATAGTGGTGGTTGTGTCTGCTTTCTTGTATCACGGTTGGAGGTGGCACCTGAAGGAGGTGATGGTGCAGTGGAAGTAGATGATGCACGTGGTGTCCATGATGAAGGTCGACCTACAGAAAAGTTAGTTCGCGCCAATGCCTGTCGATCCTGCACTTCACGTTCAACTTTACAAGCAAGATGGAATAAACGACTGATATTATTATAATCCTTATACTCTAGAATGGTCTGAATCTCTCTATTTAATCCACCCATAAAACGTGCAAGCATAGCTTCATTCTCCTCAACAACACCACATCTAATCAAGCCAGTTTGTAATTCCTGATAATATTCTTCTACAGAATTTTTTCCTTGTCTCAAGCGCTGCAATTTTTGAAGTAATTCACGTTGATAATATGGTGGAACCCAACGAGTACGCATAGCAGTTTTCAAAGCAGCCCAAGTAGCTGGAACAGGATATAATCTACAATGTTTAGACCACCAAACACATGCAAAGCTAGTGAAAGCACAAACAGCAGCAGGAACACGTCTCTCCTCAGAATATTGTAAACATGTAAATTGTTGTTCAGTTTCTAACTCCCAAGTAAGATATATATCAGGAACATATCTACCCACAAATGGTGGAATATTCAATTTCATTTTAGGGAGATGGTCATGATCTTGTACTTGAGGGGGAGCCCTAACATTGCCATTATTTGCATGTGGACGACCTGGTGGTTGTGGTGCTGGTGGTTGCACGTAGTTCTGATTTTGATCAACTGCATCCTCGTAATCTCCCACACAATCCTCCTCCTCCGCATCAGTAGCATGAGCCACAGAAGTATCAATAGCAGCACCAACAGTTTGGCCAAGCGCAAGAGGGACACGGCTCGCTCGGCGGAGGGCTGTTTCGCGACGTGGAGGTAGTCGTCATTGTTGTTGTTGTAGAGGTGTGTTAGGTGCTGCCGGTGGTGGTGGTGGAAGACGCGCGAGCAATTCATTAAACTTGTTATCGAGCTTTGTTTCGAATGTCTTCTCCATGCCATCTATCTTCTCCATGGCCTCTTCAAATCTGTTTAGCACATCTTGCACCTGTCCACTCATCATTTGCTGAAATTTATCATGCAACTCCTTATTCGTCATGTTCTCCCAGTCAGTCTTGTCAGCTTGTGATCCTGGCATGGTTAGCAGCAATAGGAACACAAAAGAATATGATCCTACAAACTACTAACAAGAGGTGGTGGTGGGTGTCACAAATCCGTCAAGCAAATCTCAAATTCTTACCAGTTCTTACCCAGCAGCAGGCGGTGATCGGCAACCGTTGTAGTCAAAACTCTCAAAAGCTTGGATAGAGTGATTGCCAGGGAGAGTCAAACGCACGACGTAGATGTATGTGGAGCTGGGAAGGCTTATAGTATGGTAGCAAAGAGGGTCAGCAATAATCAATTCAGAGATGCAAAGTTGAATAAATGCTCAACGACGGTATTGTGCTGGTCCTAGGCTAGACCGTGCTAGAGACGCGAGCCTGGAACACTAACAAAATCATGGCGCTGCAAGCAAACAAGGGAGGAGCACACTTTGAAAAAAAATTCTCTTTTTTTTTCATTTTTTTTTACACTTTTTCCCTCTTTTTTTTGCTCCGCAACAAAATTTTTTTGAAAAAGTCTACAAACGGACTAAAAACTTCCTAGCCAGAATTTTCCAGACTTAGTTTTTTTTTTGAGTTTGGAACTATTTTTCTACTGCGGGTAGCACGGAAGTTGGGGAGTCCTTCTCTGTCACGACTCGGAGTATGGCGTGATCTGGAAATCCAAAACAGAGTAACAAAAAACTAGACTCGGAATAGGACTGGTGGCGGTGATGAATCTGGTGGAACTCGGACTGGTGGCGGATATATGTTGCAGGTGGACTCGGATTGGCGTGATGGCGGCGGATATGTGGTGGCGTATATGGACTCGGATTGGCGGTGAATATGTGGTGATATATGGCAGCAGCGATGATGATGATGCGGTGGTGATATATGGCAGCGGCGACATGACAACCTGTGAACAGAACTCGAAACTCTAAAGGACTAGACGCTAAGACCAGCAACTTGACACGATGATGCAACCGCAAATTCAACAAAGCAAATACAGAAAAGATTATGCAAAGGCTCAGATTGGTTCGGATATGATGAACTAACCCTAATTTGTTTTTGCTTTTTCGTGGACTATAGGTATGAAAACAGACTCGATCTAAACTATGAAAAACTGTAAAATCTCACCGAGCAACCTGGAAATCTGATACCACTTGATAGAGGCAAAGGTGTCCCGATGTTTCAAGGAGATGGTGGCTATCGTTTTCTGTGGGAGCCAACCTTGACGATCCGACTACGAACGTGCGAGACGTTGCACCTTAGCAATCACTAAACCAACTTCCGAGGGTTATTGACCACGCCGGAGCATGATCAACCAGACCATGAGGGCCTGTTTCCTGTGAGCAACCGAAGAACAAGCAAGAAACTAAGATTGCAATCTGGATATTGCGAATATAAGAGGAAAGCTTTATTAATTGAAGGTGGGGTTCTGTGATGCCTTGGTCTGGTCGTTGAACACAAACGAAGTACGCGAAGTTGCAGGTATGGCGAACTTTTAATCTAAACAAAATCCAAAGTCTAAACGGTGCCCTAAGGGCTGTATATATGGAGGAAGAGGGGGGGGGGATTTCGTGGCCCTTGGGGAAGGGGTCCGAAACCAACCCTATCTCTTGTTTCTCCACACATACAGACTCTAAAAACAGCCTATACTTATGTATTTCGAAATTACATGGGCCTGGCCCAATAATAAGGTGACGCAGGACCTAGAATAGCCTCTGGACGAAGTTTATGAAGTGGCATCTTGTATATTTCGTCCAAGGCTTCATGCACTCATTATGGTGGCTTCAAAGTCCTGAAATCATCACTTCTAACTCCGTTCTTGTTCCCCTTGCGCATGCCATCAACTCCATGCTTGTTCTTGCTCCATTGTTCATCCCTCTTATCCATGCGAGGCCCTTCATTTGTAAGCAAAACAAATGTCTCCAATTTAGGCAGCATCATATTCTCATGAACATTAGAATCATTACCAAGAAACGAAAGTACCTAATAATTTAATTGGCGTGCGCGAGCTCTAGTAATTGGTCCAGTATATGTAGTAGTAGGGGTTGTGGGTGTAACAATGGTATTGATGTCCTCATCATCAATCCTACTCATGCAAATTTGTAAGGGTGAAACTAATGCTTTGTAAAAACTGGGTATAGAAAAGTATGATCAATGTGTGAACGTACCTTGGTGACGCTCGTTAAATCCTAAGGATTGATAGTACTCCACCTCGCACTCCGGAAAATCTAGCGTAAGCAAGCAATAACATACATAAGCAAACGAGCAAAGAATCAAGAAGAAAATGAAGAAAACAATTATGAAAACTCTGAAAAGAACCAAGTAAAGCTTCAATATAGAATGTAGTTTTAACAGTAGTAAAAATATATGGTTTTTATTTTAACAGAAAGTACACATCACAAGCTTCGATTTGCATAAAGAATCACCTAAAACGTAATTACGAAACTCAAGTTATGGCCTAATGAAGTTTGAATACAAATCTCTCCAAATTCAAATTTTAAAACTTTCAAATATATTTTTCGTTTGGTTCTCTGGATAGATGGGATTTTTATGAAACCATAGGAAAACGAATCAACAGAATTGGATTTGTAGAATTAAAGATTTGTTAAAAATAAAATCAGGACATAGTTGAAATAAAAAATAATGAAACAAACGGAAGAGCTTAAACTTGGCGACCGTGGTAGAGGCGCCACATGGCCCATGGTGGGTGACTGCGGTTGTCTTGCGGGCGGATGGCCGATCCGTAGAGAAAAGAGCTCGGAGAAAATAATAAACATATCTACTCCGATGGCTCGGATCTCGATTGGACGGTAGTTGTGTTTGCCGCATAGCCTAAGTGGCGAAAATCCGGAATTTAAATCATACCGATTGGAAAATAAAAAAACTAGGCAATCTAATCCAATCCTTCAAAAGCAGATCGTATAGTGATGGGCAGTGGTAGCTTACTGCGAGGGAAATGACGGCGAGGGCTGCTCCGGCATCATGGGCGGCTAGGTTCCGGTGGTCGGGGAACACGGTGGTGAGGTCGGTTGGATGTGGCCGAATGAGGGGGCTCCAGTGGTGGTGTTGGTGATGCTTGAGGTCGACCGACGGTGGTGAATCGAGGTGGCCAGGCTCCGGGTGCGATGTGAACTCTGGCGAAGTCGAGGGTGAGGCTCCACTGACTCGTGGTCGTCCAAACCATGTCAAACAAATGAGCTTGGATTAGATGGGCCGAATGGCAAGAATTGGGAGGCCGGGGAGGCTTACCGACTATACAATCGCCTGGCGAAGTACTCGGCTCCGGTGAAATGTGTTTGTCGCATTTGTACAGAAGCCACTCAAATAATACATATTTATAAACATCCAAATTAAAATTGGGATTTTACAAATAATACATATGAGAGCCACTCAACATGTTCATCGTGGTCTTCTCCTTATGAAAACTCAAATGAATAAGACAATTTCAGAGCAACACATTGAAATATTTTTGGAGTTTTCGTTTTTCTGAAGAAAGCAAATGTAAAAAGAGAAAAACGAAAACAAGAAAAACTATTTACACAGGAAAGCTCCCAAGAAGAACGATAAATATTTTTGTGTCTTATTTTCAATACTACAAATTACTAAACAAGAAGGATAAGCCGAAAAAAGCGAGAAATATATTATTGGATTTTCAAAGTTTTTCAAACGCAAAATAAGAAAGCGGAAAATAAAACTAACATGGATATACAATGAAAAAGGATGAACACCGAAAACTGGAATGAAATGTGTGGTACATGAATGTAATGTCAGTGAGAAATACGTACTCACGCAAGCTTATGATTTTGGCAAAAATTGGTCTGCGGCCCTTGGTAGCCTGGAAAATACCCGTAATCATAGTTCGGGGTGTACTGAAGTGTAGCTACCACAGCTTGTCGTGCTGCCTCCTTAAGACGGGCGGTCTCTATCGCCGTCTTGTACTCCTCGGCCTCCTCTTCAAGTATGAAGTGTCTATGTTTTTCCTAGAAATTAAAGAAGAAAGGAGCAGGAAAGTAATATGGGAAACACGACGCCTGTTGAAGATTAGACTGTATCTAAACGGAGGTTCGTTCCTCTCAAGGAACTGGTGGCGTTCCATAGCATTGTAATCAATAAAACTAGGTGGCAACATGGTATGATTTTCTTTAACGGGTACCCCTAGATGAGCGGCTAAACGAGTAGCATAAATTACATAAAAGAAATCACCAACTAAGGCATTGTTATGTAAACATCGTGCAACAATGGCCCCATGTTAAATTGTCTATCCCTCAACACCGCACTCTTAAGAATGCTCAAATCAGGGGCGCAAAGGTGGCTATGATCATGTTTACCATTCGTGCATCTACCAATGAAGAGATCAAAATAATATATAGCAGGAAAGTGAATGCTTCCCATAGTAGCTTGTGTGATGCCTCTGGTGAAACCCCTAGTGATAATAGGTAACAAATTCATTGCAATCGGATTTGTGAGGCTCGGTACATATCCCCCCAGTAGATGCTTCACTAAATTCTTCTAGGTTCATGCGAAACGAATTCGTATGTAAGTTAAAAATAATCTCATGTGAATTGCGATGAGGCCCATAAGCAAATTTCCGCACAAAAGAATCAATGAGATTATAGTATTGCGAGCACTTATCTGACATGAAGTCTGCCAACTCGGCATTGTGCACGTACATGTCAAACTCCTCCTTAATACCGGCGCGACTCATGAAGGAATCCAATGGCCATTCACACGGGCACACAAGGGCTTCCCATGGAGGTTCAAGGTACGGTTCACGTATTGCAAGTCTCGGAGAACTCCTGCTCAAGGAACCACCTTGGAACATTTTCCTAACATTTTGTTCCTCTGAAATATTTCTGAAATTTTTAGTAACTCAAAATAAAAGTGGACCAAACTCAACAAAATTGATAGCAACTACTCCCATAAGTATCTAGAGTCTATACCATGCATCAAAACTAATTTGGACCATATAAATTTAACATGCAAGCTCAAGAACATGGTCACCACAGCAGCAAAACTTTGCAATATATAAAGCACTAGAACAAAAGTAATTGGACCATTGGAGGATTCACATACCAAAGAATAATCTCCCAAAACAGTTTCAGAAATGGAGTTCCGAGCAAGGAGATCGAAAATTGCAGGCAAAGAAGCGAGAACACGGGTGATGTCTACTACACAACCTTCTTCTTGTAGACGTTGTTGGGCCTCCAAGTGCAGAGGTTTGTAGGACAGTAGCAAATTTCTCTCAAGTGGATGACCTAAGGTTTATCAATCCGTGGGAGGCGTAGGATGAAGATGGTCTCTCTCAAACAACCCTGCAACCAAATAACAAAGAGCCTCTTGTGTCCCCAACACACCCAATACAATGGTAAATTGTATAGGTGCACTAGTTCGGCGAACAGATGGTGATACAAGTGCAATATGGATGGTAGATATAGGTTTTCGCAATCTGAAAATATAAAACAGCAAGGTAACTAATGATAAAGTGAGTGCAAACGGTATTTCAATGCTAGGAAACAAGGCCTAGGGTTCATACTTTCACTAGTGGAAGTTATCTAAAAAATAATAACATAATTGGATCATATAACTATCCCTCAACATGCAACAAAGAGTCACTCCAAAGTCACTAATAGCGGAGAACAAACGAAGAGATTATTGTAGGGTATGAAACCACCTCAAAGTTATTCTTTATGATCGATCTATTCAAGAGTCCGTAGTAAAATAACACGAAGCTATTCTTTCCATTTGATCTATCCTAGAGTTCGTACTAGAATAACACCTTAAGACACAAATCAACCAAAACCCTAATGTCACCTAAATACTCCAATTTCACCTCAAGTATCCGTGGGTATGATTATATGATATGCATCACATAATCTCATATTCATCTATTTAACCAACACAAAGAACTTCAAAGAGTGCCCCAAAGTTTCTACCGGAAAGTCAAGACGAAAACGTGTGCCAACCCCTATGAATAAGTTCACAAGGTCACAGAACTCGCAAGTTGATCACCAAAACATACATCAAGTGGATCACGTGAATATCCCATTGTCACCACAGATAAGCACATGCAAGACATACATCAAGTGTTCTCAAATCTTTAAAGACTCAATCTGATAAGATAACTTCAAAGGGAAAACTCAATCCATTACAAGAGAGTAGAAGGGGAGAAACCATAAGATCCAACTATAATAGCAAAGGTCGTGATACATCAAGATCGTGCCAAATCAAGAACACAAGAGAGAGAGAGAGAGAGATCAAACACATAGCTACTGGTACATACCCTTAGCCCCGAGGGTGAACTACTCCCTCCTCATCATGGAGAGCGCCGGGATGATGAAGATGGCCACCGGTGAGGGATCACCCATCCGGCAGGGTGCCGGAACAGGGTCCCGATTGGTTTTTGGTGGCTAGAGAGGCTTGCGGCGGCGGAACTCCCGATCAAGGTTATTTTTTGGAGGTTTCTGTATTTATATGAATTTTTGGCGTAGGTCTCACGTTAGGGGGGTCTCCGAGTCATCCACGAGATAGGGGGCGCGCCCAGGGGGTAGGGTATGCCCCCACCCTCGTGGATGGCTCGAGACTCTTCTGGCCCAACTCTTTTACTCCGGGGGCTTCTTTTGGTCCATAAACAATCATCAAAAATTGGCACGTCAATGGGACTCCGTTTGGTATTCCTTTTCTATAAAACTCAAAAACAAGGAAAAAACAGAAACTGGCACTGGGCTCAAGGTTAATAGGTTAGTCCCAAAAATCAAATAAAATAGCATATAAATGCATATAAAACATCCTAGATGGATAATATAATAGCATGGAACAATAAAAAATTATAGATATGTTGGAGACGTATCAAGCATCCCCAAGCTTAATTCCTGCTCGTCTTCGAGTAGGTAAATGATAATAACAGAATTTTTGATGTGGAATGCTACCTAACATTTTGAATGTAATTTTCCTTATTGTGGCACGAATGTTCAGATCCGAAAGATCCAAGACAAAAAGTTTAATATTGACATAAAAACAATAGTACTTCAAGCATACTAACCAAGCAATTATGTCTTCTCAAAATAACATAGCCAAAGAAAGCTCATCCCTATAAAATCATATAGATTGGCCATGCTTCACTTTCGTCACACAAAATTCTCCCATCATGCACAACCCCGATGACAAGCCAAGCAATTGTTTCATACTTTAGTATTCTCAAACTTTTTCAACTTTCACGCAATATATGAGCGCGAGCCATGGACACAACACTATAGGTGGAACATAGTATGATGATGGAGGTTGTGTGGAGAAGACAAAAAGGGATAAAGTCTCGCATCAACACGGCTAATCAACGGGCTTTGGAGATACCCATTGTCGGTGTCAAAACCGGCGGATCTCGGGTAGGGGGTCCCGAACTGTGCGTCAAGGCCGGATGGTAACAGGAGACAAGGGACACGAAGTTTACCCAGGTTCGGGCCCCCCTACCCGAGATCCGCCAGTTTTGACACCGACATTGGTGCTTTCATTGAGAGTTCCGCTTTGTGATCGACAAAAGGATCGATGGCTCGCCTGCAGATCAACTGCGACTTCGGCATCTTCGTCACCAGCTCGACTGGTCACCTTGGTTCGACCAAGAATTGCGCCCCATGTTCGGATCACCATGTTCGGACGAGGGCCTTCATCAAACATCAACTCCAATCTCTATTAAGATCACGGAGGAATCATCCATGGAGCTCGGGGGCTCAACGTCAACATTGCCCTCAAGCGGCCGTGCTGTTTTTCTGGACAGCGAACTCGTATCTGCTGCCACCACCTCCTCGAGTATTGCTTTGACGATCGGTTTGGTGGAATTGCGCGGAATTGAGTCTACAACAACCCTGGAAAATTTCATCGAGTTTCGATGGAGGAATCTCTGGCAATCCACGATATACCGGAGCCCTGTCAAATCTGGACGGGAATTTGGATGTGTTTAGGGCGTGGTGTCCTGCTTCTAGCTCGGACGTCCTTTGGAAGATCCAACCGTTGATCGGCTGCGGAATTCCTGTATCTACCACCTCTCAAAAATTCAGCTCGATCCGACCGTCCAAACTCCAGGAACCTTCCGATTAGTGCATCACTTTTCGGATCTGTTTTCTGCGCGAAAACGAATCCGACCCGAGTTCATATTTTCTATGAACGGGATTTCGGACATCCCTTTTGAAGGAAGTTTTGTATGGGGTATTGTGTTTTGTTCCCGAACACATCCCACTAACTTTAAGATCTTTTGAACATGATCTTCAACATCATGCTGGTGTCAAACCAGTCCGGCAATATTACTCCACGGCTGTCGGCCTGCGCTAAGACACGGCATCACTTTGTTGAGCCGAGCTCAACTTCTTCGGATCATCATCTCGGCAAAGCCGAACAAGATTCCGGCATCGCGAAGGATAAATCATCATCAACATCGCCGCCGCACGGATTACACGGAGCGGGCATACCGGCATCGCCGCACGGTTGCTTCATCAAGCCAGCATCGACCACGTCACGACCTGCATCGACAGGGCCGCACTATCGCTTCTTCAAGCTAGTGTCCCTCACGCCGACCTACTTCGACTCATCGGCTGACATCGGGGCTTCGACATCTCGGCTGGACCGGGGGCTTCGCCATCTCTTCATCAACCTACTCCGGACACTTCGGCGTCACTAGCCGACCAGCCCCGTCACATTAGCTGGGCCGAGGGCTTTGCCTCGGCGAGCCAACCTTTACTAGCATTGCCATGCCGTCGTTTTATCGCCCATCAGGCAATGGGTGTGCGGAGCGAGTCCCAATTTTGGGAATCACCTTTCTTCAGATTGCTACAACAAATAAACCAGGTGCTATCAAGCCCTAATATTTTTTGCTTGTTTGGGTTCATTTTTTCCAAGGAATTATTACTCTGGTTTCTCCATCATATGTACACAGGTCTATCAAATGGTGGCCGCATTAACGACAGTCGCATGGTGGTTCGCATGGAGCTCGGACCGACCTGCGAATTCAGGCTTTGCCACGCCTTTACCGCATCACGCCGACACCCTGCATCGACATTGACTTCGGCGCCAGGCCATATTTCTTTTATTACTCACTTTGCATAAATTATTCATTATGCAACGATTTATTTTAATTATCATTATTACTATTATCTCCCGGTTGCACTATTTTTTGTGCACAGGAAAATGATCCGGGGACTTTGGCGTCACTCAGCCGGTCTGCATCGACCGTGCTATGTCACCACTTCGGCGTGTCGAGCTCTCTGCTCCACCACCTTGGGACCGGCTTGGGGGATAGAACCTTGTCCCGCATCAAGCTCGGACTGCGAACACATTAACGAGATAAGTTGCTTTCATGCTCAAAGCTTTAATTTCTAACTTGTGTTCGGTTTGACCAAGCATTATACTTTTTTGGAAAAAAGTTGCTTGTAAAAAAATTTCCTTGTCCAAACTTTGTTTGTGATGAGGACATCAATACCATTGTTACATCCACAGCCCCTGCTGCTATACATACTGGACCAATTACTAGAGCTCGCGCACGCCAATTAAATTACCAGGTACTTTCGTTTCTTGGTAATGATTCTAATGTTCATGAGAATATGATACTGCCTAAATTGGATACATTTGTTTTGCTTACAAGTGAAGGGCCTAGCTTGGAGAAGGATGAACATTGGAGCAAGAACACGCATGGAGTTGATGGCATGCGCAAGGGGATCAAGAACGGAGTTACAAGTGATGATTTCAGGACTTTAAAGCCACCATAAGGAGTGAATGAAGCCTTGGACGAAATATACAAGATGCCACTTCATAATATTCGTCCATAGGCTATTCTAGGTGCTGCGTCACCTTATTTTTGGGCCAGGCCCATGTAATTTCGAAATACTTAAGTATAGGCTATTTTTAGAGTCCGTATGTGTGGGGAAACAAGAGTTAGGGTTGGTTTCGGACCCCACCATCAGGGGCCACGAAATTCCCTCCTCTTCCTCCATATATACAGCCCTTAGGGCGTCGTTTAGACTTTGGGTTTTGTTTAGATCAAAAGTTCGCCATAGCTGCAACTTCGCGTACTTCGTTTGTGTTCAACGACCAGACCAAGGCGTCACAGAACCCCACCTTCGTTAATAAAGCTTTCCTCTTTTATTCGCAATATCCAGATTGCAATCTTAGTTTCTTGCTTGTTCTTCGTTTGCTCGCAGGAAACAGGCCCTCGTGGTCAGGTTGATCGTGCTCCGGCGTGGTCAATAACCCTCGGAAGTTGGTTTAGCGATTGCTAAGGCGCGACGTCTCGCACGTTCGTAGTCGGATCGTCAAGGTCGACTCCCACAGAAACGATAGCGACCATCTCATCGAAACATCGGGACACCTTTGCCTCTATCAAGTGGTATCAGATTTTCAGGTTGCTCGGTGAGATTTTACAGTTTTTCGTAGTTTAGATCGAGTCTGTTCTTCATACCTATAGTCCACGAAAAAGCCAAAAAAAAAATTAGGGTTAGTTCATCATATCCGAACCAATCTGAGCCTTTGCATAATCTTTTCTGTATTTGCTTTGTTGAATTTGCGGTTGCATCGTCGTGTCAAGTTGCTGGTCTTAGCGTCTAGTCTTTTAGAGTTTCGAGTTCTGGTCATATTAGTCACGCCGCCGCCGCACCATCATCATTGTCCCTGCCATATACCACCACCGCTTATCCGCCACCGCTCCGAGTCCATATACCACCACCGCTCCGAGTCCATATACCACCACCGATCCGTTTCCATATATCACCGTCACTTCGAGTCCATCTCATATTAGGTTTGCTTTCGAGATCCATCTGTTGCCAGATTCGTGTTTCCTTGGTTGAGTAGGTTTAGGATTCCATCAATCTTTTGCCGTCCGTAGAAGAGGTTGGTTTCCAAAAAAAAAAAAAAAAAAAAAAAAAAAAAAAATTACATGGGTGGAAACCACCCTCCGTTTAGGCCCAAAATTTTGCCGTCTGGAAACCACCCTCCGTTTAGGCCCAAAATTTTCCAAAAACGCACTTGACCAAAAATTTTCTGGCTATCCTATTTTTAGGTGTTTCTTAGCCTTTTGAGACAGTCGCCGTTATTGAAAGTTTTTTTTGAGCCGTTTCCAGTTTTTGGGTCCGGGCAGTCGAAAAAAAAAAATCGCAAAAAAAAAAAAAAAAAAATCGTGTCTATCCTGTCAGTTTGACCTGGGAAGAGTTTTGAGACACTCGCCATTATTGTGATTTTTCGCAAAAAAAAAAAAAAAAAAAAAAAAGAAGCAAAAAAAAAAAAAAAAAGAGTGCCAAAAAAAAAAAAAAAAAAAAAAAACAGGGCGAAAAAAAAAAATCCAGAGTGTGCTTTTCCCTGTGTTTACGTGCAGCGCCGTGATTTTGTTGGTGTTCTAGGCTCGCGTCTCTAGCACGGTCTAGCCTAGGACCAGCACAGTACCGTCGTTGAGCGTTTATTCAACTTTGCATCTCTGAATTGATTATTGCTGACCCTTTTTGCTACCATACTATAAGCCTTCCCAGCTCCACATACATCTACGTCGTGCGTTTGACTCTCCCTGGCAATCGCTCTATCCAAGCTTTTGAGAGTTTTGACTACAACGGCTGCCGATCACCGCCTGCTGCTGGGTAAGAACTGGTAAGAATTTGAGATTTGCTTGACGGATTTGTGACACCACCACCACCTCTTGTTAGTACTCTGTAGGATCATATTCTTGTGTGGTTCTATTGCTGCTAACCATGCCAGGATCACAAGCCGACGAGACTGATTGGGAGAACTTGACGAACAAGGAGCTTCATGATAAGTTTCAGCAAATGATGAGTGGACAGGTGCAAGATGTGCTAAACAGATTTGAAGAGGCCATGGAGAAGATAGATGGCATGGAGAAGACGTTCGAAACAAAGCTCGATAACAGATTTAATGAACTGCTTGCGCGTCTTTCACCACCGACTGCACCTGCCGCACCTCTGCAACAACAGCAACAACAACGAATACCTCCAGGTCGGGAAGCAGCCCTTCGCCGAGCGATCCGTGTCCCTCTTCAGCCTGGCCAAACTGCTGGTGCTGCTGTTGATACTTCTGTGGCTCCTGCTGCTGATGCGGAGGAGGATGATTATGTGGGAGATTATGAGGATGAGGTTGATGACAATCAGAACTACGTGCAACCACCAGCACCACAACCACCAGGTCGTCCACATGCAAATAATGGTAATGTTAGGGCTCCCCCTCAGGTACGAGATCATGACCATCTCCCTAAACTGAAATTGAATATTCCACCATTTGAGGGTAGATATGTTCCTGATATATATCTTACTTGGGAGTTAGAAACTGAACAACGATTTACATGTTTACAATATCCTGAGGAGAGACGTGTTCCTGCTGCTGTTTGTGCTTTCACTAGCTTTGCATGTGTTTGGTGGTCTGAATATTGTAGATTATATCCTGTTCCAGCTACTTGGGCTGCTTTGAAAACTGCTATGCGTACTCGTTGGGTTCCACCATATTATCAACGTGAATTACTTCAAAAATTGCAGCGCTTAAGACAAGGAAAAAATTCGGTAGAAGAATATTATCAGGAATTACAAACTGGCTTGATTAGATGTGGTATTGTTGAGGCGAATGAAGCTATGCTTGCACGTTTTCTGGGTGGATTAAATAGAGAGATTCAGACCATTCTAGACTATAAGGATTATAATAATATCACTCGTTTATTCCATCTTGCTTGTAAAGCTGAACGTGAAGTGCAGGATCGACAGGCATTGGCGCGGACTAACTTTTCTGCAGGTCGACCTTCATCATGGACACCACGTGCATCATCTATTTCCACACGTTCTGCTACACCGGCACCTCCGTCAGCTGCCACCTCCAACCGTGATACAAGAAAGCAGGCACAACCACCACTATCTGCCAAGAGCACACCTGCCGGGCCTGCACAGAGCTCTGCTTCTTCCATGGCGTCTACAGGGCACACAAGTGATATTATTTGTCGTCGTTGTAAGGGAAGAGGACATTTTGCGCGCGAATGCACATCTCAGCGTGTGATGATTGCTACTGAGGATGGTGGGTATGAGTCCGCTAGTGACTATGATGAGGAGACTTTGGCTCTTCTTACACATGAAGAACACGGTGGAGATGATTCTGATCATGAGACGCAATACATGGCTGCTGAAGATGCTGACAGGTATGAATGTTTAGTTGCTCAACGTGTTTTGAGTGTGCAGGTCACGCAAGCTGAGCAAAATCAGAGGCATCATTTGTTCCATACAAAGGGAGTTGTGAAGGAACGTTCTGTTCGCGTCATCATAGATGGAGGGAGCTGCAACAACTTGGCTAGCATGGAGATGGTGGAGAAGCTATCCCTCACCACAAGACCACATCCACATCCTTATTACATCCAATGGTTCAACAACAGCGGTAAGGTGAAGGTAACACGTACTGTTCGTGTGCATTTTAGTATCTCTACATATGCTGATTATGTTGATTGTGATGTGGTACCCATGCAAGCATGTTCCTTATTACTTGGTAGACCATGGCAATTTGATAAAAATTCTGTACACCATGGTAGAAACAATCAGTATACTCTCGTTCATAAGGACAAACATATTACTTTGCTTCCTATGACTCCTGATTCCATTTTGAAAGATGATATTAATCGAGCTAATAAAGCAAAACAGGAGCAAAATAAGAGTGAAAATCAGATTGTGGCAAAAGAATTTCAGCAACAAATGAAGCCTAATAATAAACCATCTAGTGTTGCTTCTGAAATTAAATTGAAAAGTGCATGTTTATTTGCCACCAAATCTGATATTGATGATCTAGATGTTAGCAAATCTGTTTGCTATGCTTTTGTGTGCAAAGAGGTATTATTTTCATTTGAGGACGTGCCTTTCTCTTTGCCTCCTGCTGTTACTAACATTTTGCAGGAGTTCGCTGACGTCTTTCCACAAGACGTGCCACCGGGATTACCACCTATTCGAGGGATTGAGCATCAGATTGACTTAATTCCCGGTGCATCATTACCCAACCGCGCACCATACCGTACCAATCCAGAGGAGACGAAGGAGATTATGCGTCAAGTACAAGAGCTACTCGACAAAGGTTATATACGCGAATCCCTTAGTCCTTGTGCTGTTCCTATTATTCTAGTGCCGAAAAAGGATGGTACTTCGCGTATGTGTGTTGATTGTAGAGGCATTAATAATATTACTATTCGTTATCGTCATCCTATTCCTAGGCTAGATGATATGCTTGATGAATTGAGTGGCTCTACAATATTCTCCAAAGTTGATTTGCGTAGTGGATACCATCAAATTCGTATGAAATTGGGAGATGAATGGAAAACAGCTTTTAAAACTAAGTTTGGTTTATATGAGTGGTTAGTCATGCCTTTTGGGTTAACTAATGCACCTAGTACTTTCATGCGACTAATGAACGAAGTTTTACGTACTTTCATTGGACGATTTGTGGTAGTCTATTTTGATGATATACTGATTTATAGCAAATCTTTGGAAGAACATTTGGAACATTTACGTGCTGTTTTTAATGCTCTACGTGATGCACGTTTGTTCGGTAACCTTGGGAAGTGCACCTTTTGCACCGACCGAGTATCTTTTCTTGGCTATGTTGTTACTCCACAGGGAATTGAAGTTGATAAAGCCAAGATTGAAGCTATTGAGAGTTGGCCGCAGCCCAAAACGGTCACACAAGTGAGGAGTTTTCTTGGCCTTGCTGGTTTCTATAGGCGGTTTGTGAGAGATTTCAGCACCATTGCTGCACCTCTCAACGAGCTTACAAAGAAGGATGTGCCTTTTGTTTGGGGTACCGCACAGGAAGAAGCCTTCACAGTATTGAAAGATAAGTTGACACATGCTCCTTTACTTCAACTTCCTGATTTTAATAAGACTTTTGAGCTTGAATGTGATGCTAGTGGAATTGGATTAGGAGGTGTGTTATTACAAGATGGCAAACCTGTTGCATACTTTTCTGAAAAATTGAGTGGGCCTAGTCTGAACTATTCTACTTATGATAAAGAATTATATGCTCTTGTTCGGACTTTAGAAACATGGCAACATTATTTATGGCCCAAAGAATTTGTTATACATTCTGATCATGAATCTTTGAAACACATTAAAAGTCAAGCTAAACTGAACCGTAGACATGCTAAATGGGTTGAATTCATTGAGACTTTCCCTTATGTCATTAAACACAAGAAGGGTAAAGAAAATGTTATTGCTGATGCATTGTCTCGTCGTTATACTATGCTTTCACAACTTGACTTTAAAATATTTGGTTTGGAGACCATCAAAGATCAATATGTGCATGATGCTGAATTTAAAGATGTGTTGCAGAATTGTAAAGAAGGAAGAACATGGAACAAGTTCGCCGTTAACGATGGATTTGTGTTTCGTGCTAACAAGCTATGCATTCCAGCTAGCTCCGTTCGTCTTTTGTTGTTGCAGGAGGCGCATGGAGGAGGACTAATGGGACACTTTGGCGTGAAGAAGACAGAGGATATACTTGCTACACATTTCTTTTGGCCAAAGATGAGACGGGATGTTGAGCGTTTTGTTGCTCGCTGCACTACATGTCAAAAAGCTAAGTCACGACTCAATCCTCATGGTTTATATATGCCTTTGCCTGTACCTAGTGTTCCTTGGGAGGATATATCTATGGACTTTGTTTTAGGTTTACCTCGAACAAAGAAGGGGAGGGATAGCATATTTGTTGTCGTGGATAGATTCTCGAAAATGGCACACTTTATACCATGTCATAAAAGCGATGATGCTGTTAATGTTGCTGATTTGTTCTTTCGTGAAATTATTCGCTTGCATGGTGTGCCAAATACTATTGTTTCAGATCGTGATACTAAATTTCTTAGCCACTTTTGGAGATGTTTATGGGCTAAGTTGGGGACTAAACTGCTTTTTAGTACTACTTGTCACCCCCAAACTGATGGACAAACTGAAGTAGTCAATAGAACATTGTCTACTATGCTTAGGGCTGTTTTGAAGAATAATAAGAAAATGTGGGAAGAATGCTTGCCTCATATTGAATTTGCTTATAATCGTTCATTGCATTCTACTACTAAGATGTGCCCTTTTGAAATTGTGTATGGTTTCCTACCTCGTGCACCTATTGATTTGTTGCCTCTTCCATCTTCGGAGAAGGTTAATTTTGATGCTAAAGAACGTGCTGAATTGATTTTAAAAATGCATGAGTTAACTAAGGAAAACATTGAGCGTATGAATGCTAAATATAAACTTGCTGGAGATAAGGGTAGAAAACATGTTGTCTTTGCACCTGGTGATCTTGTTTGGTTACATTTGCGTAAGGATAGGTTTCCTAATTTGCGCAAATCAAAGCTAATGCCACGTGCTGATGGTCCATTTAAGGTGTTAGAGAAAATAAATGATAATGCATATAAACTTGAGCTGCCTGCAGATTTTGGGGTTAGTCCCACTTTTAACATTGCAGATTTGAAGCCTTATTTGGGTGAGGAAGATGAGCTTCCGTCGAGGACGACTTCATTTCAAGAAGGGGAGGATGATGAGGACATCAATACCATTGTTACATCCACAGCCCCTGCTGCTATACATACTGGACCAATTACTAGAGCTCGCGCACGCCAATTAAATTACCAGGTACTTTCGTTTCTTGGTAATGATTCTAATGTTCATGAGAATATGATACTGCCTAAATTGGATACATTTGTTTTGCTTACAAGTGAAGGGCCTAGCTTGGAGAAGGATGAACATTGGAGCAAGAACACGCATGGAGTTGATGGCATGCGCAAGGGGATCAAGAACGGAGTTACAAGTGATGATTTCAGGACTTTAAAGCCACCATAAGGAGTGAATGAAGCCTTGGACGAAATATACAAGATGCCACTTCATAATATTCGTCCATAGGCTATTCTAGGTGCTGCGTCACCTTATTTTTGGGCCAGGCCCATGTAATTTCGAAATACTTAAGTATAGGCTATTTTTAGAGTCCGTATGTGTGGGGAAACAAGAGTTAGGGTTGGTTTCGGACCCCACCATCAGGGGCCACGAAATTCCCTCCTCTTCCTCCATATATACAGCCCTTAGGGCGTCGTTTAGACTTTGGGTTTTGTTTAGATCAAAAGTTCGCCATAGCTGCAACTTCGCGTACTTCGTTTGTGTTCAACGACCAGACCAAGGCGTCACAGAACCCCACCTTCGTTAATAAAGCTTTCCTCTTTTATTCGCAATATCCAGATTGCAATCTTAGTTTCTTGCTTGTTCTTCGTTTGCTCGCAGGAAACAGGCCCTCGTGGTCAGGTTGATCGTGCTCCGGCGTGGTCAATAACCCTCGGAAGTTGGTTTAGCGATTGCTAAGGCGCGACGTCTCGCACGTTCGTAGTCGGATCGTCAAGGTCGACTCCCACAGAAACGATAGCGACCATCTCATCGAAACATCGGGACACCTTTGCCTCTATCAGTTTGTGACGCATAAATTCAAATACCCAATTCATTTGGGGGCTTCCTTCATGAAGCTTTTCCTCTTGCATATGATTATACTTGTACGGCTTCGTTCCTTGTTCGTGTATTATGCCACAATATGCACCATATTGACTTAAGCGATTTGCAAGCTGGGTTGCCTCGCTCCTGTGTTTACCCCTATGTTCCCGATTGTTCGGCTAGGGATTAAAGGGAGCACCTCTGCGATTGTCACGATCGGGTCACCCGAGCCGGACCTCAGACTGGGTGAAGCCGAAAGCTAGCGCTCTTATAGTTTTCAATGATGGTCGGCACACAACGGAACTCATGAGTACAAAAAATCTATTGCACAAGTCTCATAATAATAATGAGCACCGAAGAAAGGTATTGGTGGAGGTACTATTTTCTTCGAAGATGCTTCTTACACTGCGCAGTAATATAGCATAAGTTCCCTGAGCGCGCTTTGTCTGTTACAGCCTTATGGCCTGATTGCCTAGTAATTGGAAACACCGTCGATATTCTCGACAGATGGAGTACATAACACTTTTCGGTCCTTGACCGAAGAGGGAGAAGCCGACGGTCGGTTAAGACGCGTTTAAAGTTCGGTTGAACATAGATATGATATAAGTACTTCGGTACATGCAATCATTCTTTTACCCAAGTCACTTGGTGTCGGGGAAGCTGACTCCGCGAGCACCTAAGGGGGCGGAGCCCCTTTTGGTTCGGCGGGGGGCGGAGGCCGCACGAAGAGCGGATCGAGGCGAGGCACACGGGTTTTTACCCAGCTTCGGAGCTCTCCGGAGAGATAATACTCCTACTGCTGCTTTGTGGATCGTATTGAGTTCTTGCTCGGGAGCGTTGAGTGCTACAGTACACACCAGCAGCTAACGAGACCGAGCGTGAGTGTTCTACTGTTCGTCCTCCCCCCTTCTACGTTGTGCATGGGCCTCCTTTTATATGCTCAAGGTGTCACCGACAGGTGGCAACGTAGGCAAGGGCAAAAATGGAAAGGGTGCTGCGGTAGGTACAGCTACCTACACAGTGTATCATACCTAACCCTGACGGCAGGGGACAAGGGCATTAAATGCCTATCTACGTCGCCCAAACAGTGCAGAAAAGGGACCGTCAGGGACGCCACCGCTCGCCACAATGGCGATCTTGTCAGCGCCGCTTGACACAATGTACCCCTGGCTACACAGCCTCCCGCCACGTACGCCTAGAAGGGTCCCAGAGCGACACGTAGGTGGGTGTGCTGGAGCGTAGGTACAGAGTGGTTGCTTGCTGCGGCAAATGCCTTGCCGCGGCCGTTGTCTTGTCGCGTCCGGGAGCTTGTCGCTCGCCGGGTCTTGCCGGGACGCGTGGCGCGTTGCGGCAAGTTCCTTGAGATGCCCTGGTTGGCCTTCCCGGCAAGCTCTTCTTGCCGGGGTCTTGTGCCTTGAGTGGCCTTCCCGGCAAGCTCCTCTTGCCGGGGACTTGTCTCCTTGGCTTAAATACTTTGTTCTTGAATGGCTCCAAAGGAACCACGGAGGATATTGGCGGTCACCCGGCAAGCCTTGCCGCGGGACGCTGCGACTGCTCGTGCACAAGTTCGGGATACTAGGGTACCCCTACTCTAGTACACCGACAGGAGCCCCCGGGCCTAGGCCATACACGGTGCCGAGCGCTGTTGGGCCAGGCCCAAAACAGGGCATGGGCACGCGCGGCATGGATCACGCCATATCTTACTCTGTATCCACCACGCCCTCCCCGAACGGCACGCGTCGATTGCGGCGTCGTGGGAGAGGTCGTGGGTGGTTCTTTATTCGGAAAGGAGGAACGCCCGCCCCCTCCCTCCTTATAAACAGGGGAAACAGGGGCAGTTTGCCCATCTGCCCATTGCTATTCCTTCCTCGAGAATCTCCGCCACTCCCCTTCTTCCCAAAGCCGAAGGAGAGCAGCGCTCCGACCCCATCGCCACCAGGACCACCAACGCCGTCGTCCTCCCTCACCATTCCCTCCATGGCTCCAAAAGCCGAGAAGGCGAAGTCGGCCGAGGCGCAGCGGCTCGCGGCGCTGCGAAAGGAGCGGGCAATCTTCCCTTCGAGGCTTGACGCGGAAGAGCTGAAGGAGTTCTACTACCTCTTCTGGTCGACGGCGATGCGGGCGCACCCGCGCACGAGGGTACTCCCAGCCGCCGCTTGGAAAAAGGCCCCCACTGGGTACCCTTTCTTTGCCTTGTTCTTCTACTGCGGGCTCTGCCCGCCCTTTTCTGAATTTTTCTGTGACGTCATGAACACCTATGGACTCCACCTCCTTGACTTCACCCCCAACGCTGTCCTGACCATGGCAGTTTTCACACATCTCTGCGAAAACTTTGTCGGAATCCATCCAAACGTAGCCCTTTTCCACCACTTCTTTTCACCTCGAGTTGAGAAAGGAGAGCCCTTATCCGGCGGAATTGCCTGGATCTCAAAAGCCGGCAAGGAGGATGCTTATCTGGATGGAGAGTTCCGCAGCAAGTGGGAGGAGTGGAGGGCGGAATGGTGCCTGATTGTCGAGGAGAACCCGCAACCGTTTACCGCCCTGCGCCAAACTCCAGTAGTGCGCGGCAGTGATTGGAGTAGCTTGGCCCCGGAAGACGACAGACTGAAGATTGCCGTCGCCCGGATCCTACGCCTCAGGCTTGCCGGGCTTACTGTAGGAGCAGTTGGCGCAGATTTCCTCCGCCGCCGCATCGCCCCCCTGCAGGAGAGGAGGAGACCCGCCTGGGATTTCCAGAACGCGGCGAATATCATGAGGCTGCGGCCGGGCCTCAACTTCAAATTCACTGTCATGGAGCTCAACGCGATGCTCCAGGAGCTGTTCAAGTACGACCCTCAGCATCCCGAAGTGTTTAGGATGCCGAGGGGTGTCGTTCCGGTGTGCAACAACTCCTCGCTCGACCGCATCCGTGCAATGATGCCGCTGTGCGACTCGCATGGAATTGATCCAGCCTGGATAGAGCCTGCAGATGATGTCGTGCGGGCGTTCTTCGATAACTTCGTAGAAGTGCCGATCGACGCCGATGAGAAGAGGGGCCTCACCCGGGACACGACCGACGATGATCTCAAGCGCATCGCCACCAGGCTGGAAGAGGCGGCGGCAGCCGCAGCTATGGGCGAGTTTGGATTCACCGTGGAGGAGGCAGAGGCAGCAGAAGCGGCAAGCCTTGCCGAGCGAGAGGAACTTGCCGGCGAGGAGAAGTCCGCCGGGCATGACGTCGGGCCGAGCGGGCCCGCCGGGGATACAAGCGGCTCGTTGGAGATCGGATCCTCTTCCTCTTCGTCTTCGGGCAGCTTGCCGCAAGCAGAGCCCCCGGCTCCACAAGCAGAGCCCCCGGCTCCACCAAGAAGGCGTCTTCGCAAGGCCGGGGACGTAGCGGAGCGGCGGACGAGTCAACCCCCGCCGCGCCGCACGACGTGCTCCACCGCGGCAAGTTCTCTTGCCGCGGAAGCACCTCACGCCGTAGCGGCAACTGGAGCGGGGTCCTCCTGGTCCGCCGCTCCAGCTCCCGCCAAGCGGCCAAGGCATCCTACTCCTCCGCCTCCTCGCGTCGGAGGAGGGCCAGGCTTTGACTTCTCTGCGCTCAGCTCCGACGAGGAAGAAGAAGAGTAAGATTCTTGTTGTACTTGTATGTCTTCAATACTTGTTGTCTCGTCTTGTCTCTCATTTGCTTTACTCTGAACTTATTCCTTTTTAGGACTCTGGCCCAGAGAGCGGCAAAGAGAGCCAAAGTCCCGGTGATTGTCATCGAGGACGATCCCACCGTGACAGCAGGGGGTGTGCCTGAGACAAACTTGCCGGACCCGACAGCTGTTCTTCAGAGCAGCCCCCAGCGTAAGTATATGGTTTGCTTCCCGCTGTTAGGTGCGCATGGATATTCTTTGTTTGCTGATATCTAACTGTTGGCTTGTGTAGGAGCAGAGCAGTCCCACCAGGAGCGTCCGGATGCCGCCCCTGACATGCCATCTGCTTCGACTACGCCGCCAAGGGAGATTTCTCTGGCAAAGGAGGATCCTCCGACAAGGGAGATCTCTCACGCAAGGGGGAGCTCTCCGGCAAGGGAGGAGTCTCCGGCAAGGGACAGCACCAGCGGTCCTCCGGTGGTGGAGACCACAACTGCCGAGCCTAGTGCAGGTAAACCTCTTGCTTCGAAACTTCCCTTGGGTTCTTCTTCTTTTGATCTTCTTTTTGGATATTTGCTTGACTTTTCTTCCTTTTCTGGCCGTCAGATCCACCTTCTGCGTAGCCGATGGAGACCGAGGTTGTTGTTGATGATGCCGCCGCCACCGAAGAAGCGGCCGGCGCTGATGATCCCGCCGGCGAAGAGGCCGCCAAGGCTGCCGCCACAGCAGCTGACGAGGGGTCTGGCGATCGCACTGACGACCCTGAGGCCGCAGGAGCGACAGGCGCTACACCGACTGCCGATCCTCCCGCCGCCGCCGCAGCGTCAGACTCCGAAGAGCCCCAGCCAGGTGTATACTTGAAGGCCGGCGATGGCGTCTTCATCAACCTCCCCTGGGCGTCAACGTCCAGGGCGCCGGTCGAAGGAGAAAGCTTTGACGTGGAGGTGCTCGCCTCCGCTGGGCTGACGCTGGTCGATGCGCCAAGTAGTAGCAGCGACGAGCCTGAGGAGGAGCGACTGCTGCGGAAGCTGGTGTCGCTCTACCGCGCTCGACAAGCCAAACTGGAGTCCCGCGAAGCACTTCTCGCGAAGGCGGGGGTGGACATGGAGAAGCGCGCAGAGGAGCTCCGAGGTCTCAACCAGGCAGCTCTCCGGTCGCTGGCGGCGGAGCGTGTGCAGCTCGATGAGGCGCAGAAGGCCTTCATCCTCGAGAAGGCAGAAATTGCAGAGCAACAGCGGCTTGCCGCCGAGGAGCTATCTGCGTGGGAGGGCGAGTTGGTGCAGCTGAAGGCCAGCCTGGACAGCCACGAAGAGGAGCTTGCTGCGCGCGAGCAAACACTCAGTGGAGCTCTCAAGGAAGCAAAGGATGCTGCCGCAGTTGCCGAGGCCGCCAAGAAGGAGCTGGAGACGAAGGTGGCGCAGCTGGAGACTGATCTCAAGGCGAGCGGTGAAGAGCTTGCCGCGCTCAAGCATGAGCGCGAGAAGGACGCCTACACTTTTGGCGAGCTGCAGGGTCGCCTCGCCGAGAAGATCAAGGAGCTTAGCGCCGCCAAGGATTCCAACGCTGATCTTGAGCTGAAGCTGGCTGCTTTGACCAAGACGTTGGACGGCGCCAGGGAGTAGGAGGCGTCCCTGAAGAAGGAGATCAAGGCCGACAAGGCACTGCTGGAGAGCATTGCCGCCACCCAGAACGATTTTAGAGAAACTGTGGAGCAGTGGAAGGAGGGTCTTGTGAATGCTGCCGCACACATCGACAAGGAGCTGGCGCAGCTGGGGATGGGGGATCTCGGGTATCCCTCCGATGAGACCCTCCCATCCAGCGCCAAGCTCACTCTGTTCTTCAAAGGCGTGGCGACGGCCCTCCAGCGACTCCGGGAGAGGATCCCAAAGTAGCTGGCCGACGAGTCGCGCAAGATCTGCGCGGGAGCTCTTCAGAAGGTGTTGGTGAAGGTAGCCTTCCGCAACCCGGGCCTCAACCTCACCAATGTCCTCAGATCCCTGCCGGCGGAAGCTGATCTGGAGGCGCTCAAGGACCTTGTCGCACCCATTGTGGACAAGGTGAGCGGGATCAAGAGGGTTGAGGGCGATCGCGTGGACTAGGCCGCCCGTTTTCTTCTTTTCTTGTCGCTGCTGATCATGTTATGAAAACTGTCTATTAGAGCCGCGACAAGCTATTTTGTAACATAACTCTTATTTTGGTCAGCGATTGCAATGTTATTTCCTTTACTCGATTCCTTCCTTTGTATGTTTTTGCCCTACGCTTTTAGGGAACTTGCCGGTGTAGGCACCTTTGCCGCGAGCGCTGAGTGCGGGACGTCAGCAGCCTGCTGGTAGTGCCATTGCCGACAAGAAACCTTATCGTAACTAGCCGCAGCTCGCTTAAGTTGTTGAGCGAACTCGAAACAAAGTAAGGGCACGACTCTAGTCGCAGCACACTAAAACTGTTGAGTGAACTCGAAACAAAGTAAGGGCGCAACTAGCCACGAGCCAGTTCCTTCGCGCACAGGTTTTCCATACAAAGCATGGTCGTTCAAGGAAGATAACTTAAAAAATTTAAAAACATTTGATTGCTCAAAATTTGGCAACTTAGCTTTTCTGTCGTTTGTTTCCCGGCAAGGCGAAACTTTCTTGAATGACGCCTGGTCCATACCATTATCTTCTCCTCCCCCCCGGCAAACTTGTGGGCGAGAGGAACCTTCCTTTCCTTGAGAAAAGAGAGAAGAGAAAACAGTGATATGGAGCCTTATGGCTCGTTGTTGCTTACCGGTGTTTGGCGCTGCACAAAGTGTCAGATAACTCATGCAAAAAATAAAAAGCATGAAATTGACAAGATGCGCGGAGCACATGAGCTTTATTTATGCACAGGGTCTGCGCCTGGCTTTGTACAAAGGATCACATGCAACAGCGGCAAGACTTGTACGAAAGGTGGTTGCCGGAACAGGGTCCGAGAACCGGGCCTTACGGTTAAAACTTACGAAGATGCTCGATGTTCTAGGAGTTGCTCACCGGAATGCCATCTTCGGTCTCAAGGCGGACAGCGCCAGGCCTAGTGACTCGTTTCACCCGGTAAGGGCCTTCCCACTTCGGCGTCAACTTGTTAGAATTCTTGGCGGAATGAACGCGCCGAAGAACAAGGTCGCCTTCCTCGAGACTTCTGGCGTTAACTTTGCGGCTATGGTAGCGGTGCAAAGCTTGCTGGTAGCGAGCAGCTCGCACAGCGGCCTGAAGACGATCTTCCTCAAGGAGCAGCGCGTCATCTTGTCGCAGCTGCTCTTGCTCAAGCTCATCATAAGCGAGCACTCGAGGTGACCCGTATACGAGTTCCGTGGGGATAACTGCCTCTGCTCCATAGACTAGAGCGAAAGGTGTCTGGCCAGTGGCTCGATTTGGCATCGTCCTGATCGACCAAAGAACCACCGGCAGCTCCTCAATCCAGTTTCTTCCGCACCTGTGCAGCCTGTCGAAAGTCCTGGTCTTGAGCCCACGCAACACTTCAGCATTTGCCCTCTCCGCTTGACCGTTGCTCCTGGGGTGAGCAACAGAAGCGAAGCAGACCTTGGCGCCAAGATCTTGGACGTACTGCATGAAGGTGCGGCTCGTGAATTGTGTACCATTGTCGGTGATGATCCTGTTAGGGATCCCGAAGCGGCAAACAATCGACCTGAAGAACTTGACTGCTGACTGTGCTGTCACCTTCCTCAATGGTTCCACTTCCGGCCACTTTGTGAACTTGTCGATTGCGACGTACAAGTACTCAAAGCCCCCGACTGCTCGGGGGAAGGGGCCGAGGATGTCGAGCCCCCAGACCGAAAATGGCCAGGATAAAGGGATCGTCTGGAGAGCTTGAGCTGGCTGGTGTATATGCTTGGAATGAAACCGGCACGCTTCACACTTGGTTACTTGTGCAGTTGCATCCTGGAGGGCTGTCAGCCAAAAGAAACCTTGCCGGAAAGCTTTGCCGGCAAGCGCTCTTGTGCCAATGTGGTGACCACATATGCCTCCATGTATCTCTGCCAACAGCTTCTGTCCATCTTCCCGGCGAATACACTTCAATTTCACACCGTTGAGTCTTCTTCTATACAGTGCGTTGTCGACAAACTGGTACATACTTGACTGTCGGGCTACTCTTTCCGCTTCTTCTAGCTCTTCGGGAAGTTCTCCTGCTTGAAGGAAATGGACGATCTGCTATGCCCATGCTGGAGCTTGCGGCTCGACAACAAGGACTAAAGGCATATCTGCTGCTGCGGGAACATCCGCTTCTACGGCGAGAACCTGTGGCTCAGCCGGAGCTTGACGTTCCCCGGCAAGCTTGCCGGAGCAAAACTTGTCGGGAGCGTCTGCTTCAACGAAACAAACCCTAGGGCTTGTCGGAGCAGACTGCTCCTCAGCACTCTTGGCGTTGATCTTGGGGACCTTCTTGGCGGCGGCCTCGGGAAGCTCTGCCGGAAAATAGTCACCAGAAATCAACCTCCTCTTCTTGCTCTGTCCAGTTGATGGCGTCACAGACGGTTGAGTCAGCTTGAGCACAAAGATCCCTGGTTCCACAGGTAACTTAAGTGTTGCGCACTTTGACAGGCCGTCAGCAATGTCGTTTTGAGCTCTTGGAACATGTTCCATCTGTAGACCGACAAAGCGCTCTTCTAGCTTCCTCACTTCATCAACATAAGCTTCCATCAACGGACTTTGATAATTCTTGTTCACTTGGCGGACGACAAGCTGCGAGTCACCCCTGACAATGAGCTGCTTGATCCCAAGGTCTGCCGCGATCCTGAGACCGGCAAGCAATCCTTCATACTCTGCAGTATTGTTTGTTGCTTGCTCCTTGGGAAAGTGCATCTGGACTACGTACTTGAGGTGCTCTCTGGTGGGTGCGACAAGCAGCACGCCAGCACCGGCGCCTTACAGCGAGAAAGCACCATCAAAGTACATCAGCCACTCTTTGCTTGCTTCCTTGACGGGGATGCTCGTTTCTGGAATTTCTTCATCTGGTGTTGGCGTCCACTCTGCTATGATTTCTGCCAATGCTCTGCTTTGGATAGTTGAAGTGCTCTCAAACTTGAGGCCAAAGCTTGACAGTTCCTGATAGAGGCGAGGGTGTCCCGATCTTTCGATGAGATGATAACTATCGATTTGGTGGAGACGACTTTGACGATCCGACTACAAACGTGCACGACGTTGCGCCTTAGCAATCGCTAAACCAACTTCGAGAGGTTATTGACCACGCCGGAGCACAATCAACCTGACCACGAAGGTCTATTCCTGCAAGCAATCGAAGAACAAGCAAGAATATGATAAAAGCAATCTGAATATTGCGAGTATGTATGAAGTATTGATAATGGTGGGAATCCGTAAGCGGTCTTGGTCTGGTCGTTGGACACAAACGAAGTACACGAAGTTGCAATGGCTAACTTTTAACTAAATAAATCCCAAGGAAAAAGCTACTAGATGGATCTACTTATATAGGAGCAAGGGGTGGCGGCCAAGGAGGTGGGAGGACGTCCCAAGGCAGCCTAAAACCAACCCTAGGTCGTACAAGGCTCATGGGCCCAAGTGGAGGTGGTGCAACACCTTTGGACTTGTTGTTTGATTCGGATTCTGCTGCAGCGTCAGATTGTTTCGTCCATATCTCAATGCTCCGGACGAATTTAAAGGTGATTCCAATTGGAGTGGAAAGAGGACGAAATCTACTTTCCAACAAAAAAAGAAACACCCAATTCGGAGTCCGTATGAAAAAGTTATTGCCGTTTTGAGTCAGGTATGTCTGTGCAGTCCGAATCTGAATCCAGAACGTGAGAGACTTGGACTCTATCTTCTCTTGGCCCAAAAGTGACGTGAAAGAACTTTTTGAACAGCAAGTAAACATCTCTTTCTCCCTTATCTTCATATGTGTGTTGTACAAATGTCCCATACACCTACAATTAGACAAAACACAAAAGTGTGTGAAGTATTTTTGTTCTGGATAACAAAAATAGATTATTGAATAGTTTGCACTAGAAATCACCTGACAAATATGCATGTATGCAATATTTTTGGTCGTATCCAAGGTAGTCATGTCCTCATCATCCTCCCCTTCTTGAAAACAAAGCCGTCCTCGGCGTTGCTTAATCTGAAATGTGGCTAACAAAAAAGACAATGTGTACATGTTGTATATGTATATGTCATCCATTTTTACTTTCCTTAGTTTTTGCACATATGGCACATGTATACATGAGTAACCTTCATAATTCATAAAATCTAAAGCCAAAATATTATCACAAGAAGTAGAAGGCATGAAAATATTGCAACTCAGTTTGCACATATAAGCGAAGCTCTTATTCATTTTAAAAGGTTGACAATGTTCATCATTAAACCATCCCAACATTGGTGAATAAACCTTATTTGCGTCAAATTTACATGCTACAACATGCTTAAATAAGCAAACATGCAATAAGTCATTGGACACAGAATCATCACCAAGATTAGAGGTCATATCAAAATGATTAAACATTGGTTCTTCTACATCAACAGTTAATTTAATGGGTGCACTCAAAATTGTTGGTATTTCAGTTGTTTGATCACATGGCAAAGTCAAATTGTCAACATAGTCCTCTAAAATAGGTAGTGTGATCAAAGTAGTGGGTAGCTCATCAGATGGTGCATTCAAATTGACAAGGCATTCATCATTCTCATGTAGAGATGGAAGATCAGTACCTTTCTCATTACCTCTTATGATCAACTCAGATGGTGTAGCCACTCTTGGGGGCGATGTGTCACATGGTGGAGGTGATGTAGTCCTCACAACAACGGATGTGGATGGCATAGTATGCCTAGTAGTTGAAGGAACAATCATATCAACTCTTGGAATATGCACCGTGCGCTTGTTCTCCTCGTGAGCAACACGTCGTTTTATTTCCTGTTCAGCTTTGCAAGCAAGGCGAAACAAATGGTCCATAGGATAACACTCTTCATGAATTAATATCTCTTGAATATCACGGTTTAATCCTCCCCAAAATCTATCCATAAAATCATCTTCACTTTCTTCTAAAGAGGAATGCAACAAGGTAGTTTGTAAATCATCATAATATTTTGTTACAGTGTCACTACCTTGTTTTAAATGTTGCAACTTCTTAATCATGTCACAAGTATAGTAAGCGGGGACGAAAGTATGTCGCATGGCAAGTTTCAAATCATCCCAAGTAGTAAGTATATAATCAGGGTGTAACCGACAATATTCAGTCCACCAAACCAAAGCATAACCAGTGAAAGAACCAACTGCAACCTTAATCTTTTTATGTTCATCAAAATTATGGGAAGCAAATATATTTTTTATGTTGAACTCCCATTCAATATATAAAGCAGGTCTAAAACGGCCATTAAATGGTGGTATAGATACATTAACCTGATCATGTGCATTTGGATGTTTGTGCACCTCTCGTGACGGTTGTTGTATTTGCAAAGGTGGTGGCACGTCTCCCGCGATCGACAAAGCCCATGAATTGACTCTAGATCCTGGCATGATTAGTAGAAACAAGAAACAAAATCCAAAATAATGTTCCTATAACTACTAGGATGTGGTGGTAAAACGCTCACAGTAAAGCAAATATCAATGTCTTACAAGTTCTTACCATGCAGCAGGCGGCGATCGGCAACCAGCGCTGTCAAGTAACTCCAAAAGTTGGGTAAAGCGATTGCCAGGTGAACGTATGTATACACGGTGTAGAAATATGTGGAGATGGGTTGGCTATATATGGTAGCAAAAGATTGGCAATAATCAATTCAAAGATGCAATGTTGAATAAACGCTCAACGACGGTACTGTGCTGGTCCTAGGCTAGACCGGACTAGAGACGCGAGCCTAGAACACTAATGAGGTCACGACGTAGCAAAACTAGCATCAATAAAGGATATGAAGTAGCTCTGGACAGCAAGATATAAGTGAAGATCACAATAGCAGTAAAGATAATGATGTGAAACAACTGCCAAGCAGGATATACAACAACTCTCTCTCCAACTTTTCTCTTGAAAAGTTTGAGCAAATTTTCTGATAACTTTTTTCAAAGAATGCTACTAGCTCAAGCTTTCCAATGCAAAAAGAATCACTCAATTCCGAATTGATATGAGGAGTCAAAGAATTCGAAAACTGGCCTGAAAAACTGGAAGAAGCTGTGTCCGCGAACTTCGGAGGGCAAAAAGACCTATTTAGAAGACGATTTTGAGGTGTCAAATATTGAACTAGCTTCTGCAACTATTTAGATGCGGCTCGTCGCTAGCTTTAATTTGAGTACTCGTGGAGCCAAAACGGACTTCGTATGAGGAAGTTATGCCTGTTTTACTGAACAGTGCACAAAACAGATTCCAATCCGAATTCAACTACGAGATTGAGTCTAGATAGATCAGAATTTTGTTTTTTTTCTTCTCTTTTTTTCTCCTCACACTTTTTTTTTCTCTTTTTCTTTCTCTTTTTTTTTCTCTGACCTTTTTTTTTCTCCCTCTCTCTCTCTCTTTTCTCTTTTTTTTCTCACTCGCTATTTCCAAACAAACTAGATAAGATGCAGATTGGATCAGGCGAAGATGTGAACGATCTCAACTATGATTAGACAATGAACGGTGAGTAGCACGTGGTGGAAATTGATGGATGGGTGGTGGACAACGGAAGGGATAATGATGCAGCGGCGGCGTGACTAATGTGAACAGAACTCGAAACTCTAAATGAACTAGACACTAAGACCAGCAACTCGACACGACGATGCAACCGATAATTCAATAATGCAAACAATGAAAAGAAAATTGCAAAGGCTCAGTCTGGCTTGGACAAAAGGATGAATAGATCTAACTTTTTTTGTGGCTTTTTCTTGGACAATAGGTAAGAAAAATAGATCTAATCTAGGGAAAACTGGAAATTCTCACCGAGCAACCTGAAAACTGATACCACTTGATAGAGGCGGGGTGTCCCGATCTTTCGATGAGATGATAACTATCGATTTGGTGGAGACGACTTTGACGATCCGACTACAAACGTGCACGACGTTGCGCCTTAGCAATCGCTAAACCAACTTCGAGAGGTTATTGACCACGCCGGAGCACAATCAACCTGACCACGAAGGTCTATTCCTGCAAGCAATCGAAGAACAAGCAAGAATATGATAAAAGCAATCTGAATATTGCGAGTATATATGAAGTATTGATAATGGTGGGAATCCGTAAGCGGTCTTGGTCTGGTCGTTGGACACAAACGAAGTACACGAAGTTGCAATGGCTAACTTTTAACTAAACAAATCCCAAGGAAAAAGCTACTAGATGGATCTACTTATATAGGAGCAAGGGGTGGCGGCCAAGGAGGTGGGAGGACGTCCCAAGGCAGCCTAAAACCAACCCTAGGTCGTACAAGGCTCATGGGCCCAAGTGGAGGTGGTGCAACACCTTTGGACTTGTTGTTTGATTCGGATTCTGCTGCAGCGTCAGATTGTTTCGTCCATATCTCAATGCTCCGGACGAATTTAAAGGTGATTCCAATTGGAGTGGAAAGAGGACGAAATCTACTTTCCAACAAAAAAAGAAACACCCAATTCGGAGTCCGTATGAAAAAGTTATTGCCGTTTTGAGTCAGGTATGTCTGTGCAGTCCGAATCTGAATCCAGAACGTGAGAGACTTGGACTCTATCTTCTCTTGGCCCAAAAGTGACGTGAAAGAACTTTTTGAACAGCAAGTAAACATCTCTTTCTCCCTTATCTTCATATGTGTGTTGTACAAATGTCCCATACACCTACAATTAGACAAAACACAAAAGTGTGTGAAGTATTTTTGTTCTGGATAACAAAAATAGATTATTGAATAGTTTGCACTAGAAATCACCTAACAAATATGCATGTATGCAATATTTTTGGTCGTATCCAAGGTAGTCATGTCCTCATCAGTTCCAGTGCCCACTCAAAAATCCTGCCTGTTGCTTCGGGATTCTGCAGTATCCTCTTCAGCGGAAAACGAGTGACAACTGTTATCTGATGAGTTTGGAAGTAATGGCGCGGCTTTCTCGAGGCCATGAGAAGGCCGAAAAGCAATTTCTGCACACCAGAGTACCTTGACCTAGCCCCCTGCAGAAGGGAACTGACAAAGTAGACTGGGCGCTGCACCATTCTCTTCTGCTGTATCTCTTCGCACATCTGCGCAGATCCATCTTTGTCGGGACGAGAGCTTGTCGGGGAAGCCCCCTGCTTGTCGCTGGACGTGTTTGCCGTGGTTGCTGGCTCATCACCAGCCTCCCTCTCCGGTACTAACGCAACACTAACCACTTGATTGGTTGCCGCCAGATACAGCAACAACTTCTCTTGTGGTTTTGGTGCGACAAGTATTGGAGTGGAGGACAGGTATCTCTTCAAGTCCTGCAGCGCAGCCTCCGCTTCCGGAGTCCATTTCATTGGACCTGCCTTTTTCAAAATTTTGAAAAACGGCAGGGCGCGCTCAGCAGACTTAGAGATAAACCTGCTGAGAGCCGCCACTCAGCCGGCAAGTTTCCGCACATCCTTGACGCGCTTCGGTGCTTCGATCTGCTCAATGGCCTTGATCTTGTCGGGATTAGCTTCAATTCCCCTCTGAGACACGAAGAACCCGAGAAGCTTGCCGGAAGGGACTCCAAACACGCACTTCTCGGGGTTGAGCTTGAGGCTGATCTTGCGCAGATTTGCAAAAGTATCTTCTAGATCTTGAATCAGAGTTGCTTTGTCCCTGCTCTTGACCACTATGTCATCCATGTAGGCCTCCACATTTCTGTGTATTTGCGGTTCAAAAGCAGTATGGACTACCCTTGCAAATGTTGAACCAGCATTCTTCAAACCGAAAGGCATCTGTACGAAACAGTACGTGCCACATGGAGTGATGAATGCAGTCTTCTCCTCATCTTCTTCTGCCATGAAGATCTGATGATATCCTGAGTATTCGTCAAGGAATGAAAGCAAATCACATCCGGCCTTGGAGTCAACAATCTGGTCAATGCGCGGCAAGGGAAATGGATCTTTGGGACAAGCTTTGTTAACATCGGTAAAGTCGATACAAAGCCTCCATTTCCCGTTTGCCTTGCGCACAACTACGGGATTGGCCAACCACGTAGGATGGAGCACTCCTCTGACAAGGCCTGCTGCTTCCAACTTCTTGATCTCTTCTGCGATGAATTCTTGGCGCTCCACTGCTTGTTTTCTGACTTTCTGCTTGACGGGCCATGCATGAGGACAGATGGAAAGGTGGTGCTCAATTACTTTCCTGGGAACGCCGGGGATGTCAGACAGTTGCCACGCAAACACGTCGACATTCGCCCGCAGGAAAGCAATGAGCGCGCTTTGCTATTTAGGGTCGAGAGTGGCACTGATGGTGAAAGTACCACCAGTGCCGTCCTCCTTGGCGGACACCTTCTTGGTCACTGGCGGAGCTGTCATTGTCTTCTTACACTTGCCGGTGGAGCTCGATGGTGCGTCCTCGACGGTAGCGCAGCACTCCGAAGAGGTGCGCCTGCCGGAGTGGGCATCAGAACTCTTGCCAGACTTGGTCTTCTTCTTCCCCCCGGGAGCTTCAGCGGCAAGTGTCTCGCGATCCGTTGCGGCTGCTGCTTCCCGGTAGATCTTGTCGGCACAGATAAGAGCATCTTTCTTGTCACCAGGGACAGAGATGACACTTATCGGGCCTGGCATCTTCAGCATGTTGTGCACGTAGTGAGAGGCCGCCATGAACTTGGCGAGCGCTGGACGGCCGAGAATTCCATTGTAAGTCAATGGAAAATCGGCAACGTCAAAGTGATCCTCTCAGTCCTGAAGTTTAGCTCGCTGCCAAATGTCACCGGCAGCGTGACCTTCCCCTTCGGCTTGCTCCTTCCCGGGTTGATTCCTTGGAATGTGCCGGTCTCTTCGAGCTTGCTGTCAGGGACCTGGAGTTTTCGGAGCACAGCGGAGGAGATCAGGTTCAAGCCGGCCCCACCGTCAACTAGCATCTTAGTGACCTTGAGGTTGCGGATAGTTGGTGAGACCAACATCGGCAAACACCCGACCGCAGTTGTGCGATCAGGGTGGTCCTCAATATCAAAGATGATAGGCGTGCTGGACCATTTCAGAAGCTTGCTTGACTCAACGGGTGGTTCTGCCGCATTGACTTCCCGCACCCACTGCTTGAGTTGGCGGTGCGAAGTATGCAGAGAAGCACCGCTGTCAACACACAAGACCTCTGTGGCTTTTTGAAACTCCTGCTCACTGGTCTCGTCATCATCCATGTCTTCGTCGTCGTCGTCTTCATCTTTGTCGCGGCCGCGGGGAGGTCTGTCTCCTTGCCGCTGATTGGCCTTGCCGCGGCGTCCTCCCCGGTCGGTGCGCTTCGTACCTGATCCTCCAGCACCTTCTTGGGCTTTCTCCTTGTCGCGTCGCTCGTACTCGGCCTTTTGCAGCTCGACAAGCTGCTCGACCTTCTTGCAGCTCTGGAGGTCATGGCCCTTGGTGCGGTGGATCTTGCAGTACTGTTTGTTGGTGCCGTCCTGCTTGTCGGCGGTCGCCACAGCCTGGCAGTTGGCGCATGCGGCAACCTCCTTGCCGGAGCTACCATCTTTGGCTTTCTTGGTGCCACCGTCGCTGCTGGACTGCTCAACAACTAGCACATCTTTGCCTTTCCTCTTCCTGTTGTTCCGCCGCCGGCTTTTATTTGTTGGGGCAGCATCCTCGCTGTCAGATCCTCCCGTTCCTGTATTCTCTCCGGGGAGTTTCCTCCCGTCCTCATCACGTGCACACCTGTTGGCCAGAGCATATAGCTCGCTGACGTCTCTGATCTTGCACATCGCCATCTCCTCCCGCATCCTGCGGTTACGCACGTTCTGGTGGAACGCGCTGATGAACGCGACAGGGAGGACATCCGGGATGTTGCGTTGCACTTGGCTGAATCTCTGGATGTACTTGCGCAAGGGCTCTCCTTCCTTCTGGGCAAGCAGGTGAAGGTCACACTCCTGGCCATGAGGTTTGTGGCCGCCCGTAAAGGCGCCGACAAACTGATGGCATAGGTTTGCCCAGGAAGATATGGAGTTTTCCGGCAAGTGCATGAGCCAGGACCTGACGTTGGGTTTGAGCACCAGTGGGAAGTAGTTGGCAAGGATCTTATCTTCTCGCCCCCCGGCAGCCTGCACCGCGATGGTGTAGATGCTGAGGAACTCCGACGGATGCAACCTGCCGTCGTACTTCTCCGGTACGTCTGGCTTGAAATTCTTCGTGCTGGGCCACTGGACTTGCCGCAGCTCACGAGTAAATGTAGGGCAACTTACCGCATACGGCAGGTCGCCTGGTTCCCCTGGCGCATGCATGTCGACAGTGGGCCCAGCGCGCCGGTCTGATTGACGTCGCGCTTCTCTTCGGCGCTCGATGCGAGTACGAGCGTCTTCCTGCTGTCGTTCGTGAAGAACTTGACGTTGATCGCGACGAGCTCGTGGATCTGATGAAGCGGTGGAGTCGCTGTCGCGGTGGACCCGGCGAGTCGGCGATCTTGGCCTTCGAGGCGGAGAGTGCACGGTGGTTGCACCCCCCCGGTCTTGTCGCCATCGGTTCGCACCTGGCTGATTTGCCGCGGCTGCAACGCAGTCGGCTGCCGCGGAGTGTCGCCGTTGGCGAAGCTGATGAGGCTCTGAATGGTGGCCCTCCAGTCGTCGATCTTGTCTGGCGTTGGAGGGAAGTCTAGGAGCAGTTGAGCTCGCGCCAAAGCTTCTGCTGGAGTGGCGGGTAGTGGTGGCGAATGGTGTGAGGAGCGGGATATGCTCGGACTTCCAACGATGTTAGAAGGAGCAGTATGCCGTCCAGGCGACCGTGCCTCGCTCGCGCCAGCACGTTGGCGTGCATGCTGGCCTTGAGCATCCCGAGATCCGCCAACTCGATTTGGGTCCAGCAAGCGTATGGTACCGTGAGTACCATGACGCTGCCGGCCTCGTGCCTCCTGAGATGGGCACGGAGCATCCACGGACGCCCGGTCATCGTGGGAGCCTGCTACGCCGCCGACGGGCAGCGCAGCCTTGTCCTTGGACCTGGCGGCACCGTGGGCTCCCTCGTCGATGCCCGTTCTTCCGCCGGCATCTTCCCCACCAGCCGTTTGCTCCGGCAGCGATGGGTTTGACGCGGACGGAGCAGCCGCCTCCGAAGCCTTCTTCTTCGGTGGCATGTCGATGAAGTCGATGAAGATCTAGCTTGTGTGAACGCCGGATCAGGTTCACACAACCTCGACGCCCCCTACCTGGCGCGCCAAAGATGTCGGGGAAGCTGACTCCGCGAGCACCTATGGGGGCGGAGCCCCTTTTGGTTCGGCGGGGGGCGGAGGCCGCACGAAGAGCGGATCGAGGCGAGGCACACGAGCGGTTTTTACCCAGCTTCAGAGCTCTCCGGAGAGATAATACTCCTACTGCTGCTTTGTGGATCATATTGAGTTCTTGCTCGGGAGCGCTGAGTGCTACAGTACACACCAGCAGCTAACGAGACCGAGCGTGAGTGTTCTACTGTTCGTCCTCCCCCCTTCTACGTTGTGCATGGGCCTCCTTTTATATGCTCAAGGGGTCACCGACAGGTGGCAATGTAGGCAAGGGCAAAAATGGAAAGGGTGCTGCGGTGGGTACAGCTACCTACACAGTGTATCATACCTAACCCTGACGGCAGGGGACAAGGGCATTAAATGCCTATCTACGTCGCCCAAACAGTGTAGAAAAGGGACCGTCAGGGACGCCACCGCTTGCCACGATGGCGATCTTGCCAGCGCCGCTTGCCATAGTGTACCCCTGGCTGCACAGCCTCCCGCCACGTACGCCTGGAAGGGTCCCAGAGCGACACGTAGGTGGGTGTGCTGGAGCGCAGGTACAGAGTGGTTGCTTGCTGCGGCAAACACCTTGCCGCGGCCGTTGTCTTGTCGCGTCCGGGAGCTTGTCGCTCGCCGGGTCTTGCCGGGACGCGTGGCGCGTCGCGGCAAGTTCCTTGAGATGCCCTGGTTGGCCTTCCCGGCAAGCTCTTCTTGCCGGGGTCTTGTGCCTTGAGTGGCCTTCCCGGCAAGCTCCTCTTGCCGGGGACTTGTCTCCTTGGCTTAAATACTTTGTTCTTGAATGGCTCCAAAGGAACCACGGAGGATATTGGCGGTCACCCGGCAAGCCTTGCCGCGGGACGCTGCGACTGCCCGTGCATAAGTTCGGGATACTAGGGTACCCCTACCCTATTACACCGACACTTGGGGGCTCTTAAATTTATATGAGCCGTTTTATGATAAGTGTTCTTCTTCTTAGTCGTTGCAAAGTTTTATTATTATTATTATTATTATTATTATTATTATTATTATTATTATTATTATTATTATTATTATTATTATTATTATTATTATTATTATTATTATTATTATTATCTATCACTCCTTTTTTCGACACGAGTGTGCGGTCACTAGCCGGGGAGCCTAATTTCTCTCTCAAAGCCGCTAGAGTTTAGTTTGCTAAACTGGCCTGATGAGAAGTACTCCGCCCTCGGGATAGGAGGTTGAAGCCGTAGGCTGACCCGCTCGAAGTCTTGAGATAGGATGTATCATGTTAAAGCACGACAGAAGCTCTTCTTTTTTCTAAGATCAATTTTCGGATTGGCACCGAACACTTGATATTGTTCGGACGTCATGTTTTTACTGACGTTTCTTGGTTTTCCAAGCTTTTTGGCACTTTTAAACTATTTGTGCTTTTCCAGCATTAGTCTCGCAGTGCAACGCCGGACACCTTTTAGGGATTCGGCAAAAACATTCTCAGCTATTGCTATATATGCATCGGTTTCGAATTGTGTCTTCGGCCAATAGTTGGGTTGCCCGGCTCCTGCACTTGCTTCCTACGTTCCGTTTTGTTCGGCTAGGTGTGCAAAGGGAGAACCACTGCGATTGTGCTTCCAGCTCACATGGTTAAGCACCTCAGTGGAGAAAGCCAAAAACCGACTGTCACAATAAGCGTAAACTGGTCAGCGATCCGATGACTATGTTAAATAGAAGGCCGTTCATAACATTGGCCAAAGTGTTTACGGCTTGACCTCGACTGTCGCCGAACACTATCGGGGGCTATTAACTAGCCTCCCAAACCAAATCCCCGATATTTTGCTCTTACATTGGAGCTGAGGTTTTATGATCATGCTTAGCATGACAACCCAAAGAAAGGAACCGACAGCGGGACTATTTTCTTTGGAAGACATTTCTTCTGTTAAACAGTAATATAACATATCTCTCCGCGTACCTTTGTTTACAAAACCGTATGGCCAGATTGCCTTGTTTGTCGTAAATCTTTGCCCTCATAAAGGCTTTATAAAGTAAGACAAACACTCCTCGGCTACTGGCCGAGGAGGTGGAAGCCGATGGTCGGTCAACAAAGTTTTGTACAATGCGGATCCGAGCATTAAATGACGTAAAGTACTTGGATACATACAGTCATTACACACAATTTGTGATTTTACTAAGGATATCGATCCTTAATTCGGCCACCCGTGCCCGCATTAAGGCTCGGGGGCTACTGGGCTTCGAGCTTATTATTTAAACATATTAAAGGGGCACATCGATCCCCTGATCTGGTGTTGCCACCCGACCAGTGTCTCGGGGGCTACTGCATTGCTTGTCCAATGCAGAAAATTTTATGTGCAATATAGTTTCCAAGGAGATTTTGATCCTCAGGTTGGTCGGTCGCACCCAACCTGAGTCTCGAGGACTGAGCACGCCGCTTTTAGTGTCCCAAAGTATTCTGCTGAGCTAGGACTTGATCCTCAGGCCGATTTTGCAAATCGACCTAAGTCTCAG